>CM077633.1:2570355-4970355 GCA_039660915.1 Euphorbia tirucalli
ATTTACCTCTTTTCTGGATACAGTATGCATAGAGGTTGTTGATCCATATCCGGTTCAGCCATGGCTCTCAATGTTTGTTCTATATGAGCCACCTCTCCTTCTTCCTCAATTTCACTCTCACTTGATTCTAACAAATCAGCTACCACGTCCGGTGCAAGTGATTCCCGTGCTTCTTTTTCCTTTGCCTGCTTCCTCAGTCGACGAGCAGTTTTTTTTATTTTGGGATCAAATTCGAGTTCACCTGTACGAGAAGAACGAGGCATACACTAGAAAACACAGATTAGAAGAAATAAACCAATTAAGACACCAATCCCCGGCAATGGCGCCAAAATTTGATGCGTGCCGAGCACACAAAAAATAAATTCCTACTCTCGAAAACAAAATTTTGTAGTATAGATGGAGCAGGGTCGAATCCACAGGGATTGGCTGATTATTTCTTCTAAAATTAAACAAGAAAAGTAAAAGGGGATTGTTTAAGAATTGCAATTAAAATCTAAAAATAATAGAAACGAAATAATTTGGTAAAAATCTATATGAGGCAAATTCCAGCTAGAAGGCGAATTCGAGTCTTGAGTCTATCCAACCGATCATCGATCAAACACAAAAGATAACTTCAATGCATTCAATTAAATTAGCTATAGTTATCATAAAGCATGAATCACCTAGTCTCTTCTTACGGAATAGATAACTAAGAGAAGCTTATTAATTATCCCTATTTAATCGAACAATTCTGAACAAGTTTCGGAATTTAATTCAATCAAAGGCATTAACACATGAAAGAGACACTAATTCTACACAATAATGACACAAGCGCGATTATTTAAAGCATATCAATTTCATCCATAACACAAATTAAAAACTTGTCCATAATTAATCTTGTTATTGGCTACCTAGGTTATGTGAATTAAACGATTACGTATTTAATCACCTAACTAGCAAATCAATCACAGGTAAATAATTAAATCAAAGATTCAATTAAACCATGCAAAAGTAATAAGAATAGAATGAAATCAATTACTTCAATAAAAGAAGAAAATAAGAACGATTGATCTCACAGTTGACGTTACAAGACTGAATTTCCTTCTAGCTAGAAATTAGGGTTTTAGTTCTTCATGGGGGAAGAACACGTTTAGAAGAGAGAAAAGAGAGGCTGCTGTAATTTTTTTCAAAAAGAAAAAGAGAGGAAAAAATAATTGAGCTAACTCCTTTTAAACCTAATCAACTAAGGAAAGAGTTCTAAAAAGGAAATAACTCTAATTAAGATTTTTGTAGGAAAATCTAATTAGAGTTATTAAAAATAAAAATATCTCCAAAAGCCTATCACAAAAAGGCTGAAATAAAATAAGCTAAAACTAAATTGAAAGTCTTCTAATCCCATAAGAATTCTTCAAATTTCGCACGTTCCCTTAATCCATGATCTTGGCTTATGCAAAACAGCTTCCTAAGCTCAATTTCAGCACCAACAGCACTCCATAAGCCATGCCCATGGGTTATAACTTCAAGCTCCATCCTTCATGCACTCCAAGCTTCCAAAATCGGCTCTTTAAGCTCATTTCCAACTTCAGAGTCCCTAGCACGAGTAATTACACAAAATGAAGTAAATCCGCCTAAGTTAACTAAAAATATATCAATTAAAGCCTATAAACAAAGACAGATTACGTGCATAAAATGCACTTATCATAAACCATGTCAAATTGGCCATTAGAGATTCTGCAAGCTCTTTCTTAATTGTTATGCACGTTCCGGTGAATCCTTTCCCGGTCGAAGTCTTTTCATGTAATGAGGTTATCTTTCAGCTAAAGAATAATGGCTAAAAAGAAAAATCAGTGAAACGAATTCTCAATTTCTTGTCAATGCTCTTTTGGCTTGTTAATTGGTGCCTTCTTTTCTTGATTTAAAGTGCCTCAGTTTGATATGATAACTAAAATGATTCATTTGCTTTAAAAAAAAAAAAAAAAAAATTTAGATCCGTCCCTATGCGAAAGAGTACAATTTCATTAGTGTTTTTGTACCTAGGCAAGCTACATAGGCTTATGCTATAACTTCCACATAGACTACAATTTTGATGGGTGGCCCAATTGTGAATTGGGCCAAAAGTTGGCCCAAAAGTATGGTTCACAAGTGCAAGGCCTTAGCCCACCATTACACATTTGTTTGTTGGAACGTGGAAGGGTGGGAATAGTAGTTCCATGGAAGAACAAAACAGGATTCCATTAATTCTTTTTCTTTTTTTTTTTCTTTTTTTTTTTTAAGATTTTAAAAAATTAAGATAGGAACTAAATCGGACATATTACAATCTACATAAGTCAGTTTGACTTGCTGTTCAAAGCGAAAATATTTATTTTTATCAAACAATGTACTTATTATTGTATTTTTAAAATAAATTAAATCAACTTAATTATAAAAATCATAAAATAACTTAGTTTTATATTGTTATACATGTGGAGATAGGATATATATTTAAAAAAAATTAATTAAAATTAATCAAAATGATTTCCGTACAAAAATAGTTTTCATATCAAAGGTACCAATCATATAATTAAGATGTTTGAATATATTTATAATACGCACATAAATAAATCCAAAACACCTTATCAAGATTTAATCATGTTTTAAGCAAGAAAGATGGGCTTTTTGCTTATGCTGTCCACCTCAACTTAGGGCCAGTTTGGGACAGTTTTCAGCAGCCCCGAAAGTAGCTTTCAGCCAAAGCATGGGGAATCTTACTTTGGCTGAAAGCTGCTTTTGGGGCTGCGGAAAGCTGCCTCAAATGCACAATTGGTAAAAGTCAGATTGTATTTAGGAAAATACTGGAAAAATACTTAAAACTACTTTTAAAAAAAGCAATAAAACCTAACTTTCCTTAATAGCACTTTCAGTAACAACAATCTCAAACTGGCCCTTAGCATCATTAACTTGGTTTTATCAAGGAATAAATAACGTTGTGTTTGAGAAAAGCATAAATAACTAACTGCTTTTTGTAAAAGCTGTTTCTCAATTGGCCACCACTCCAATACTTTTAAATTTTTGAGGGGTAAAAATCATCAATAGTACATGAACTTTCACCTTACTAACATAATGGTACATGAACTTCAAAACTAGACATAAAAGTACATCAATTTAGCAATCCACTAATATGAAAGTCAAAATTACTGTTGACTGTCAAAAATACCGTTGACCACGCCATGAACTGGTCAAAATGATGATGTGAAAGTTTTCAAAACGATGACGTGTCAGTTTTCACCGGGTTTTGACGTGGTCAACGGTTATTTTTCATGGTCAACGGTAATTTTGACTTTTATGTTAGCGGATTGCTAAGTTGATGTACTTTTACGTCTGATTTTGAAGTTCATGTACCATTATATTAGTAAGGTAAAAGTTCATGTACCATCGATAATTTTAAGCCAATTTTTTAGCATCAACATTTTACGTTTTTTATATTCCCAATACCTACTTTTTAAAAATTGCCTCTAAACATTTATATGTGACCGATGCACTTTTTAATATAAAACATTTTTTCTTCTTTTTTCTTTTTTATAATGGAAAACATTTAAATAGTATTATACAATATTTCTTATACACATAAACCATTAACAAAAGGAATAGGCATTTTAAAAATTAAAACTTTCAAGTTAATTAGTAACTTTGGGGTAATTGTTGCTCCAGCATAATTACATCTAGAGTTGAAATAATAAAAAGTAAAAAAATATTATTTATCTTCACCTATCATAATTACAACTTACAATATTATTCATATAATTTCTATTAAAAATAAAGTAATATTAATAAATTATCAAAAATATCCTTGTTATATGTATATAGGCAATTAAAATAACAACATTTATTTCACTTAATTATTTGGTATATTGAGGGTCTTTTAGTAAAAATACGGTCTATTAATTAATTTTCTTAATTACTAAGCAATCAAAATATTTTCTATCAAAGTTGGACAGAGAAGTATTTTTTTAGCCTTTATCGTTTCAAAGTTACTCGTTTGGCTCCTATTTGAAGGATTGGGATCCACTTAAATATGTCCTATCAACACTTGTGGTCTCGGTCTCCCGGGCTATGTTGGTTTGGAATTGCAATGATTATGCCATGTCAATAGATGCACTGATATGATACTATTTTGTTGGATATGGTCACAATAAGAAGACTGACAAAGCAATGAATGGATAGACTTACCACTTTTATAACTTCAGAATGCTTGATTTTGCTATGTAATTTTGTAATTTCTTGTGATCCAATGCAAAAAAAAAAAAAAATGTAGATTAACCAAATCAATGACTCAAACATTTGATTTACGCCAAAAAATCCCACATGAATTGGGGAGTGGCCCTTATAGCCCATAATGATATTTTCTAATTTCCTCTTCTATCTGTAACTAACAAGTTGCAGTTTGCAATTTGTACATAAGACAAAGTGTCATACATGGTTAAAAAATTTATAATATTTCAGGAATATGCAAACCAATAGTTGTAAAAATATTATTTCGTTGTTTTTATTATTTTCTAAATCATATATTTATAACTTACAGACTACATGCTACGGAAGTATTGTAAAATTTCTGCGTCAGGAGTAGATGGGTCGAAGAGAAAGGCTCCTATTCATTTTTTAATCAAATAATTGAGATAATAAAAACATACATATTTATGTTCATTCTAAAATCAGTTGAGAACTTGAATATGACTATTAGGAACCTAATCAACATTCAAAATGTTCTTACTCCTGAATTCATCAATGAAGGAATTAAAATCACAATGAGAAGATCCACCATCTTCAACTGTTCTCCGAGCCATTTCTGCATAGTTTTAGCTCTGCATCTCACTTCTTCTGCTTGTAATGGGTTCTGTTCATCAGGCCGATTCCCAAGAAAATGCACTATTTTCAAGACCAAATCGGACACTTTTCAAAATTGTCACTATTTACGGCTTCGCTGATTTTTTCCCGTCTTCGAATTTCTCCAAATCGGTCAATGCTAATTCTTCTAATCCATCACATTTTCATTGACGGAAGCTTCTTTTCCTCTTCTTGAACTTTCACTCTTGCCATTCCATCACGAAATCGGGCCAATATGCCATACTTTTACTCTTAAAACATTCCTGAGATTCAGAACACTTGTCACAATGAGTTATCGTGTCATACATATGTCTTGTGTTCTATATATCATAAAATTAATTATATATGATATAAGCAAAACATAAATAATAACAATGTCAAGCAGATGGTGTCAAGCGAGAGAACTTTCATTGTACACCTTAGCCAATCGCAATGTGGCACGTGGCACATTCTGGAATAAAGTATTATAACTTTATTCCAAAATGTGACACATAGAACACCCTGGTTGGCCAGAGCCTGAGAAAGTCTAGCCTAAGACTAGAGCATGCTACTCCCAGCAGCATAGACTAGTTTGTTTGCTATAGCGCATCTGCTTGGTGAATATAAGCCAGGAGTACACTACTTCCGACAAATCAAAATGTGACAAATCAGCAACCATACTAACGTGTCTTGTGTTATTTGGTCGAGAGTAGTGTACTCTTGGCTTATACAAGGATCTCGCGTAGCAAGTAAATTGTTTCCCTAAATCGTATTTTTGTGTTAGAAATTTAACACTCCTGCCTGAGATGATCTGCATATGCAGGTTCAAGCTCGTAAAAGCTGTTCACGATGACGCCATAGCTATTAAGCTTTGCATCTTTCACTCTTTGAAGAATTCAGAAAACCTGGTTTCCTGACGAATAAACTCCGGTAACTGCATCGTTGTCATCTCAACCCAGTTCATATTTCCGGATCTTCCTGATGAAATAAAGCTGACACGAAAGCAATTGCCCACTTATGAATGTTCTAGCGAGACTGTGAAACTGTTTACTTCACGTAGAGTATCAGAGCTAGATAGCTTTGGAGTGATTGTCAACAGTTTTTACGAGCTTGAACCGGCTTATGCTGATCATTACACAAACGTTTTAGGAAGGAGAGCATGGACTGTAGGCCCGGTTTCACTCTGCAATCGAGATGATGAGGAGAAAGTGCAAAGAGGAAACGAAGCATCCATCGACGAACACGAGTGTTTGAAATAGCTGGATTTGAAGAAACCAAATTCTGTCGTTTATTTGTGCTTTTGTAGCATAACCAGATTTAGCCCGTCTCAGCTGAAGGAGATTGCACTCGGACTCGAATCTTCCAGACATGATTATATATGGGTTATAAGGTGAACTGGGCAAGATAATGTGGAGAACTGGTTGCCTGATGGATTCAAAGAAAGAATGGAAGGGAAAGGAGTGATAATTCGAGGATGCGTGCCACAATGACTGATTATTGAACATGAAGCAATAGGGGGATTTGTGACTCATTGTGGATGGAATTCGAATCTCGAAGGAATAACTGCTGGATTGCCAATGGTGACTTGGCCTGTTGGGGCCGAGCAATTTTACAATGAGAAATTGGTGGCGGATGTGCTGAAAATCGGTGTATCCGTTGGTGTTCAACAATGGGCATTGACCGGTGGTGGTAACATTATAAAGAGCGAAACGAAGAAGAAGGCTGTGAACCGGATAATAGAAGGTGAAGAAGCTGAAGAAATGAGGAAGAAAGCAAAGGAACTTGGGAATATGGCAAGGAAGGCTGTTGAAGAAGGTGGATCATCTTATTCTGATATTAATGCTTTGATTGATGAGCTTAATTAATTGGTTAATTCCTGTCCTAAGTAAAAGAAGTTCTTGGGTTTGTAAAATGAGTTTTATGATAGTGGTTAGAGTGCTTATATGTATTTTTAGGTTTATATTAAGTGGGAAATTTTTAAATTTTCAAAGCAAATCCTAATCATCAGCTTTCTCATGAAGCAAAAGAAAATTTTAGAATACTTTTTTTGAAAATATATCAGTGTAAAGGGTTGATGAATGTCCTTTTAAGGTATAATAAAAAAAAAAAATATCATTTTATAACTAGAGAAATATGTCCCTCTGGAGTACTGTAAAATCTCTTATCCGAAATACAAATTCTATTATTAATTTCATGTCCTGTGCATCTATCTGGCCCATGCAAGAAATTCAATAATATTTCCTATTGAAATGGACCAAACCAATAAAACGGGACACAATATATAAGCAATATATGTTGTGTCCCTTTTTCATTGGTTGGATCTATTTTGCATCTAACTCATTGATGTAAGAAATCTGATAATGGTCCCGATCCAAATGGATTGAACTAATGAAAAATGGGTGCATATGCAACACTCATGTGTTTTTTCCTTTTTTTTTTTTTTTTTGTTGGATCTAATAGTCATCTTTATGACTAATGTGGGAAATTCAATAATCATAATGAAAAATAGACACATAAACAATGGATGATATGTGTACTTTTTTATTTGTTGGATTTATATGGAATTATATCATTCTGGAATTTTCCAATTGATGCAAACAACCTTTACTATTTTACATTTAAGCATTCAGATAACTATTTTCACTAATCAATGATTATACCCTTCATAATATATATATGTCAAAAAAGAAAAAAAAAAATGGCAAGATTGGGACCAAAATATTATCATGCCTTGCATAGGTTGATTTTTCTTTAAAAAAAAAAAAAGCTATAGTGATTTGGGTATAATATACCGATGTCTAATTTAAGAGACTGAGACCCTTACCATTCAAGCTAACCTTAATTGGTAATTATTATGGGCAGTGCTGGGGGGTCACGGAGGGGCACAGCAGTAATGGGCTAGGCTGTTTTATTTATATTTTTTTTTTTTGAAAAATTTGTATATAATATTTGATTTAAAGTATACTAAACATGTATTAGTGTATATTATACATAATGAAATGTCTTTTTTTTTCTTTGTCCCTAAAACTTTCTTCTTCTTCTTCTTCTTCTTCTTCTTCTTCTTCTTCTTCTTCTTCTTTTGATAAAATTAGATATATTCAAACTTTCATAATCTAGCCATATTACATTAATGGTCAGAAAGTTAAAATACTTTGGTCCTTTTCTTTCTTTTTTTCTCTTTATTTTCTTACATTAATAGTGAGAAAATAAGTAATAGAACATAAATATGGATAACATCTTCAGCTGGAATATCTGGTTGCAAATGCAACTGCTGACCAAGGTTTTCACCCCACCCTAACTGCGATGGGGATTTCCCGTTAGTTTGATGGGGACGGGAATAGTATGACATTCTACTGTGCACGGAAGAAAATACACATTGCAGTTTACAGTGCATAAAATACACACTGCAACGTGTCAATATACCGCAAAAACAAATTTAGTATAAAATTTATGAAATTTATACATATATTTTTTGTAAGTATAAAAAAGGATTACAAAATTATCTGAATGTGGAACAGAGCGAAGATTCCTATGGGGACCAAAATGGTATGATTTTTGCCGCCACCTAATAGAGACGGGGATGGAGATTCCCCACTAGTGGTGGAGACGAGGATGGTATGATATTCCCCACCCCCATCCCGCCGTGCCCCATTACCATCCTTATCCACTGGTTCTTTATTCAGTCCAGATTTCGCTAACATTGCTAAATAAATTATTGATTTAACAAAACTCAATAGACTTCCTAGGACAGATTTATGAAAGAGACGTAATGAATAGTGATATTTGTGGTGCACTGATCCACTATATAACAGAATGAATTTTTCCCTTTTCTTCACTGTAAATTCTAGCAATTGGTTCTGCTTGCTACTTTCTCTTACAAAAGCTAGGCAATTACATCTTCTTTCTTTTCAATTTCAAATCAAGTAATGGCAACTGAATCCCATAAGCCACACATACTTCTCTTCCCATTCATGGCTCATGGCCACATGATTCCAATGGTAGACATAGCCAAAATTTTTGCTTCAAGAAACCTCAAAACAACAATAATCACCACTCCTCTTAATGAGCCTTTCATTTCCAGGCAAATTGGATCAGGAAACACCAAAAACTTCAGCTTAGATATCAACATTGAAATCCTCAAATTTCCTACCATTGAAGATGAATCACTGCAAGGATGCGAAAATTTCGATTTTATCTCTTCCAAGCATTTGGATTGGGATATAATCACCAAATTTTCCCTTGCAACAGCTTTGTTTCAGGATCCCCTGGAGAAACTCCTGAGAGATATTCGGCCCGATTGCCTTGTTGCTGATGCTTCATTCCCTTGGGCTACTGATTCTGCTTCCAAATTCGGGATTCCGAGGCTTGTCTTTCATGGCATTTGTTTCTTTGCTTTGTGCACTATAACATCTATAGAACAATATAAGCCTCATAAGAAAGTTTCGTCCGATTCAGAACTCTTTGTTGTTCCTAATCTTCCTGGAGATATCAAGCTGTCAACAAAAAAACTAATAAAACAGGCTACGCAAGAAAATGAAACGTATGTTTCCGCTATGTTCCGGTCTGCCATAGAATCAGAAGTGAAGAGCTTTGGAGTGATTGTCAACAGTTTTTACGAGCTCGAATGGGCATATGCTGATCATTACAGGAATGTTTTAGGAAGGAGAGCATGGCATATCGGCCCAGTTTTACTCTGCAATAGAGAAGTTGAAGATAAAGTGCGAAGAGGAAAGGAAGCATCCATTGACAAACATGAGTGTTTGACATGGCTGAATTCAAAGAAACCGAATTCCGTTATTTATGTATGCTTTGGTAGTATAACTAACTTCAAAGGATCTCAACTAAAGGAGATCGCAGTTGGACTCGAATCTTGTCAAAAGGACTTCATATGGGTCGTGAGGATGAACATGTATCATGAAGAAGATTGGTTGCCCGGAGGATTCGAGGAAAGAATGAAAGGAAAAGGACTTATAATTCGAGGATGGGCACCGCAAGTTCTGATTCTTGAACATGAAGCAATAGGGGGGTTTGTGACTCATTGCGGATGGAATTCAACACTTGAAGGAATAACAGCTGGGTTACCAATGGTGACTTGGCCTATAGGTGGCGAGCAATTCTATAACGAAAAATTGGTGACAGAAGTACTGAAAATCGGTGTATCTGTTGGTGTTGAAGAATGGACACTTTATGGAGATAGCATTGTGAAGAGTGAATGTGTAGAGAAGGCTGTAAACCAGATAATGGAAGGTGAAAATGCTGAAGAAATGAGGCGAAAAGCTCAGGAACTGGGGCAGATGGCAAGGAATGCTGTTGAAGAAGGTGGATCATCTTACTGTGATGTTAATTCTTTGATTGATGAAATAATTAAGTTTCAATCTAATTAAATGAAGCAGTAATCAAGTTTTTATTCTGTTAATCTGTAGTCTTCAATGAAGCCTTTTCAGAATTTAGAATTTGTTTTAATTGTATTTGTCATGCTTAAATGAAGAATTAATTACTTGTCGTTTCGTATGAAAGATTGTCAACTCCAATATCAAACATGTATTTTTACACTCCAATATATATATATATATATATTTTTTTTATATGTTTGTAATCTGCAAGTATAATAATAATAATAATAATTATATGTATATATAAAAAGTGTCCTTCAATTATTTCAGTAAACCCGGTCAGGAGATTTAGGGGTTGCCAGGATGCAACACATCCGTGGCTACTAGAGAGAACTCCCCATGTCATAATTCAAATCATTGACCTCTAGATCAAGATTTGATACCATGTCAATATTTCGTGAACCTATTTGATACAAAAGATTAAGTTGATAGTTAAAGCCTAATAATTAATTATAATAAATAATTATAACCTTCCAAGGGTTATATAAATACATCACTATATATATATATATATATATATATATATATATATATATATATATATAAGATAGTGATGTATACTTTTTCCTAATCACATTATAGTCTTTCTCTATTTATTATTATTTTATTTTCTACCAAAATTTATAACCTGCTATATATTTATAAACTTAAATAATCTCTTAAAATATTCTATATTCATGAGTCTTTTAATGTCTTTTTATCTAATCAATCACAACTTAACGAGAAGGGGAAGTTCTGACATAGGACCTTAAAGAAGTATTAGCAAAAATAAAATAAAACTAATTTTATCCACATATATTAGCAACATCAACAATTTCAAACGAAAAATGTTTAATAATTAACGAAGAGATGTCATAATAAGATAAGGGAAAACTGTAAGGATGTATAAATTAAACAAGTAAAACTTCGAGAGATGGTAGGTATAGAACTGAGCTTATAATTTAGATAGAACTTTGAGTCAGATTATTCATTCAAATACAAACTGTTACGTTTTTAATTTAGAGTTTGTGGAAATCAGAGGAATAAGAAGAGAAGTTTGGGCTTGCAGCTGAAAGACTTGGGCCGGCTGGATTATACCCAATATCATCACACAATCTCAACCATTCCTTCCTCTCCATCTGAGCCCTTGATTCAAAAACTAATTTCACGCGGGAATTAACAACGCGGGAATTAACAAACTTTACTTTTCGTTTTTGTTCTTTATATACTGTATACATAACATTTTGTATTAGTGAGTTTTCGATAAATAAATAAAATTGTTCTTCAATTTGTTTCACATGGTATCAGAGCAGACAAAGAAGAACGATCCTTGAAGATGCCGCCTCGACGGAATAACGGAAATCGGTTCCACAATCTTCCACCAGAAGGAGTTAGGGAAGATGAACCAGAGACTGAAATTGAAGAACAAGCGGCAATTACTGCTTCCGCGATGATTCAAACGAATGAAAATCCTGGATTGGTGCTCACATCGGTCCAGTTGTCTGGCAACAATTATATGGCATGGAGCAGAGCGATGGTGAGGGCTCTGAAGGTGAAGGAAGTTTCAGAATATGTTTTAACAGATTTGGAGATTCCTGCTGAAGGATCTCAAGCTTATCGCAAATGGCTTAAAACAGATTGTTTGGTCACTTCTTGGGTATTGAATTCCATTTCCAAGGAAATTGCAGACGGATTCCAGTATGTGTCAACAGCAAGAGAGTTGTGGAACGATTTAGCTCACCGGTTTGGGGAAAGCAATGGACCTCAAATTTTCCAGATCAAGAGAGAGATCAGCCTCTTAACTCAAGGTACTCTTTCTATTATGATGTATTTCAACAAATTAAAACGCTGCTGGGATGAATTAGCTTTTTTAAGGCCGATTCCTTCTTGCAAATGTGGTGCAATAAGGAATTGTGTGTGCAATGCCTTTCAGAGGATTACTGATATGAATGAGGAAGACAAACTCATTCAATTCCTGATGGGATTGAATGACCAGTATGACCATGTCCGTAATCAGATTTCACTCATGGATCCTCTGCCAAATTTAAACAAAGCGTATTCTATGTTATTGCAAGTGGAGAAACAGAATGAGATTGCAGTTGAACAAACTGTTGATATAGCAAGTTTTGTGCGAAATGATAAACACAAGAAAAATAATTTTGTGAAAGGGAAAGGGAAGAAGAAGTATGAGTCCAAAGAAGATCTCTTCTGTGATAATTGTGATTCTGTTGGACATGTACGAGCAACCTGTTTTGAATTGATTGGATATCCAGATTGGTGGAGCAAGAACAAAGAGACTCGAAAGGAGAAAACTACAACTAATAAATCTGGATCAGGAAGCAAAACTAGAGCTAATGCAGTTTGTGGTAGTGAAATTGTAACTAAGAACACTGACAGTGATATTGAATCCTTCTCTGAAGAACCAGATATGACAACAATGATTAAAGAGGTGTATAAGATGATGAAGGGAAAGGCAGGTTCAGAATCACCTCTACATGCAACAGACTTTTCTGCATTTGCTGGTTTTTCAGGTCAGTGTTCTGTTACCCCTCTATCACTTGATAGCACTAATGTTTGGATAGTTGATAGTGGTGCTACATCACATATGTGCCATGTCAGGGAAGTATTTGATCAGCTGAAACTGTTTATGCATAGGCAAACTGTAACACTGCCTAATGGTAATATGGTAAATCTTAGGTATAAAGGGGATGTGATACTGTCTCCAAAATTGAAGTTGAGGGATGTTTTGTTTATCCCACAGTTCAGATATAATCTCTTGTCAGTTAGTCAAATAATGCTGCAAACTCAATTGGAAGTGGTTTTCACTGAAAATTGCTGCTGTATACAGGACCTACATTCTAAGAAGCTTGTGGCTGTAGCTTGGAAGGTAGATGGTCTGTATTTGTTGGATGGCAATTCTTTTTCTATGTCTGTATTAGAGAAAGTGCAAAGGTGTGTCAATACTAATAATGCTGTTGTAGCTTCTGTTACTGCTGTTCCTAATCTTTGGCATTTGAGGCTTGGTCATGCTTCTATTGATGTATTAAGCCATATAAAAGATAATAAAGTGAGTTTTCATTGTTTACATGAAGATTGTACTGTGTGTCATTTGGCTAAGCAGCATAGATTACCTTTCAGTCGCAGTAGAAGTGTAGTCACAGCACGTTTTGATTTACTGCATGCTGATTTATGGGGACCCTACAAAGTTCCCTCTCTTACAGGAGCAAGGTATTTCTTAACCTTAGTGGATGACTTCACCCGTATAACTTGGGTAATTTTACTTCAGCATAAGTCACAGACTAGTCATGCATTAAGAAATTTCTTTCTCTTAGTCAATAATCAGTACTCTACTACAGTCAAAGTATTAAGAACAGACAATGGGACAGAATTCCTTAATCAGGATTGTCAAGCCTTGTTGGCAGAAAAGGGCATCCTACATCACAGGACCTGTGTTTATACACCCCAACAGAATGGGGTAGTTGAGAGAAGACATAGATCCTTGTTAGAAGTAGCCAGAGCTATACTTTTTCAGGCTTCTCTTCCAGTCAGATTTTGGGGAGAAGCAATTCAGATGGCTGTGGCCATTATTAATGTTTTGCCTTCTAGGGTATTGGACTGGAAATCACCTTATCAAATGTTCTATGGCACTGATCCTGATTATCAGCAGTTTTCTGTGTTTGGTTGTCAATGTTTTTTTGCAGATACACATCCTTTTAAGGATAAATTTTCTCCCAGAGCTTCTCAGGGTATTTTCTTGGGATTCTCTACTGGCCAAAAGGGGTATAAGGTTTGGGATTTACATCACCAAAAGATTATTGTTAGCAGAGATGTTTCATTTCAGGAAACTTGTTTTCCTTTTGCCAATTCTTCTGATTTGATATCACATACTGATTCTGGTTCTTCTGGTGATCCGCTTATTGCCATTCCTGATAATTTTTCAGTACCTCAGCCTGACTTGCGCAGGTCTTCCAGAACAAGAACCAGACCAGGGTGGATGAATGATTTTGTGGCTTCTGTTCAGAACAGTAATGTGTCTTCTCCTTCTCTCTTACATTTTACCACTGACCATAAAGTTTTCTTAGCAAACTTGTTACAGACTAAAGAGCCTAGAACATATTCTGAGGCTTGTACAGAATCATGTTGGGTTGAGGCTATGAATCAAGAACTGTCTGCCTTGGAGACCAATCATACATGGACAATTGTTCCTCTGCCACCTGGGAAAAAGCCTTTGGCTACCAAATGGGTGTACAGAATCAAATACAAGTCCACAGGAGAAATTGACAGATACAAAGCCAGGTTAGTTGCTAAGGGTTATAATCAGGAGTTTGGTATTGACTATCATGACAGTTTTAGTCCTGTTGCTAAAACTGTCACTGTTAAGCTCTTCCTTGCTATTGGAGCTGCTCTTGGTTGGCATATACATCAGGTAGATGTTAATAATGCATATTTGCATGGAGTTTTGGATGAAGAGATCTATCTTCAGCCACCTTTAGGTTATCATCAGGTGGAGGAAGGGCATGTTTGTAAGCTTGCTAAGTCTCTGTATGGCCTGAAACAGGCAGGGAGGCAGTGGCATAGGGAACTATCTACCAAATTGCTGAGTTTTGGTTTTCAAAGATCTCATCATGATCATTGTTTCTTTACCTTACATGCTGCTGCTGGTTTTATTGGATTACTTGTCTATGTTGATGATATATTAATTTTAGGCAGAAATGAGGAGCAAATTGATCAGGTGAAGTCTTATTTGAATGATCTTTTTACTATAAAAGATTTGGGTCCAGCCAAGTATTTTCTAGGTATTGAGATTGCAAGGTCAACTTCTGGCTTGTTTTTATCTCAAACAAAATACATTACTGATATTCTTAAAGATGCTCATATGTCTGAAACAAAGTCTGTTCCAAGCCCTATGCTTTCTGGGTTTGATCTCACAATTACAGGAGAACCACTCCAAGATCCTTCTGTTTTTCGAAGAATAGTTGGCAGATTGTTGTATCTTCAGTTTATAAGGCCTGACTTATCTTTTGTCACACAACAGCTGAGTCAATTCATGCAGCATCCTTGCACTCATCACTTGCAGGCTGCCTTTCATGTCTTGCAATATCTACAGGGAACTTTGAATTATGGCTTATTTTATCCCGGTACTACAGATGTTTATACAGTAACAGCTTATTGTGATGCAGACTGGGCTAAGTGCAAATTAAGCCGCAGGTCCCTCACTGGCTACTGCATATTCCTTGGTCAGTCTTTGATATCTTGGAAGACAAAGAAACAGGCCACTGTTAGTCGCTCAAGTGCAGAAGCAGAATACAGGAGTATGGCTTCCACTAGCTGTGAACTTAAATGGATCCAATACATTTTGCAGGATTTTGGTATTCAAATACAGCTGCCTGTTACTATGCATTGTGACAGCAAATCAGCCATTGCACTCGCCCACAATCCTATTGCCCATGACAGAACCAAGCACATCTCAATTGACTGCCATTTAGTGCGGGAACACATTGCCACTGGTTTTCTTCAGACACCATATATTTGCACTACACAGCAGTTAGCAGATCTCTTCACCAAAGGCTTAAGTTCTGACACGATGCAACCAGCTCTTCACAAGATGGGTTTGGTTCCTGCTCTCTCACTTCCATCTTGAGGAGGGGGTGTGGAAATCAGAGGAATAAGAAGAGAAGTTTGGGCTTGCAGCTGAAAGACTTGGGCCGGCTGGATTATACCCAATATCATCACACAATCTCAACCATTCCTTCCTCTCCATCTGAGCCCTTGATTCAAAAACTAATTTCACGCGGGAATTAACAACGCGGGAATTAACAAACTTTACTTTTCGTTTTTGTTCTTTATATACTGTATACATAACATTTTGTATTAGTGAGTTTTCGATAAATAAATAAAATTGTTCTTCAATTTGTTTCACAGAGTTCAAATCCAATCTGGATACTCCAACAGATAACATTTTGCCTACTTCTCCAGCTCAGTTTGCACCTTTTTCTGGAGATTTGGATTTTCATGAAATTGCGTTTTCAACATTAATACATAGACGAATATTTCAGTACACTTTTGTCTCTAATTATTGTTTGTTTCCTACCTTTTCTTTCATCACTTGGGAATCTAAATTATTATATATTTTAGAAGGTAACCGTGAATTAATTATTGTATATTCTAGAAGGTAACCGTGAATTAATTATTATATAGTTTGCCATTAATTTAATGGAATTTTCTTTTTCTTTTTTTTTTTTTTAAAGAAAAATAGAAACCAAAACCAAACCAAAGTTCATATGGTTCGGGTAAAACCGAACTGAACCAGTTCAGTTCGGCTATGGTTTGGTTCGGTTAAAACCGAATCAACAAAAATTTCAATTTTTAAATTTTTATTATCATTATTTTTTATAAATTACATGTAAAGTATTACTTAAAAAGGATTTATATTACATGTATATTACTAAAGTCTCATAAATACAAACTACATAATAATATAAATATATAATATGCCAAATAATATTTATATATATATATATATACATATTTTTAAAAAATATTTTTTCCTATTACGTTTCGGTTCGGTTCGGTTTCGGTTTTTCAACAAAAACTGAAAACCAAGGCAAAAACCAAATTATTATATTTTATAAAACCAAAATCAAACCAAATAAAATTTGGTTCAGTTCAGTTTGGTTTTCAGTATCGGTTCGGTTTGGTTTTTGTTTCACGGTTTAGCTTTGCTCGCCCCTATAGTTATAAATAGTGGAACGTGTTATATTCCATTGTAAGAACGTTTTTTTGGTTTATACCATTACTTATCTAACATACGGATTCTACTTTGGATCGGGACATCGTTGGATGACTAACATGTCCATCAATAAAATATCACTTTAGAAAAGTTAAAATTCTAACCTTCTGTTAGGATCTATAGGCCAAGAGATAGTTTTTACTAAACAGAATCTATCCCCGCTTATATTCTCACTTATTCATCAGATCCCCTCTACCAAGTATTAAAATTTAACAATAAATGAAACTGTGTCAAGAAATTTTTTGACACAAGACTAAATTAAAAGCTTTACCTATAAATAATCTCAATCATTTAATGTAAAATGAAGGATTGAGATTTAATTTCTCTCAAAATCTAATTAAATCTAGACCGTACATTTTACTAGAGGTGATCAAAATACGGTTTGGTTCAAAAACCAAACTGAACCGAACCAAAAACCAAAGTAGAAGAAAAATAGAAATCAAAGCCAAACCAAAGTTCATATGGTTCAGGTAAAACCAAACCAAACCAGTTCAGTTCGGTTAAAACCGAGTCATGAAAAATTTCAATTTTTTAATTTTTATTTTCATTATTTTTTATAAATTACATGTAAAGTATTGCTTAAAAAGGATTTATATTACATGTATATTACTAAAGTCTTGTAAATACAAACTATATAATAATATAAATATATAATACGCCAAATAAAATTTATATATATATGTGTGTGTGTGTGTTTGTATGTATGTATGTATGTATATATATATATATATATATATGTATATATATATATATATATATATATATATATATATATATATATATATTATAAATATTTTTTGCTATTACGGTTCGGTTTTAGTTTTTTCAACAAAAACTGAAACCGAAACCAAAAACCAAATTATTCTATTTTATAAAACCAAACCAAATAGAGTTTGGTTCGATTCGATTTTTTAGTCTTGGTTCGGTTTTTGGTTCGCGGTTTGGTTTTGCTCACCCCTACATTTTACATTAATGAATGATTAAGATTCAGAGAATATAACCATCTCAAGTTGAAAGCATCGAAATCTCTAGTCTCCAATAGCTTAATCAATACATTTTGAAAATTTGTGAAAATTGAAGACAATTAAGTAAATATTTGGACAATCTTTGACTTATCCTTGTCGAACAAAGTAGTCTCAGACGAAATTGCTTTACCAGATTTGTAAGATTTGCACAACAACACAATACTAGTAAGGAAGTAGTTTGCCTAGCTAGAAACCTCTATTCAGCTCAGCACAAGATTGAATTATCCAATTTTACTTTCTACTTCCAACATCTTCAAATATAGGAGACCCATTAGTACATATAATCTTGATCATGGAGAAACTCCGTTGACCTTGACAGTGTTGAGCTTTACAACATGTATAAGTGCATTATACATATATATGTTATGTAGCACAGAAACGGAAATTGAAATTGGCACTAGGAAATGTCACTGGAAACTGGGCGAAAATATGTAAATAGTAAAAAGAAGAGGAGGGCATATTTATAAATATTTAAACTATAAAGATGTATACATATAATTTTATTTTTATAAAAAACAAAAAAATAATATTCACTTAAATAAATAAATTCATCAATTATTTTTGGCCTAATACATAGATACCCCCTGAACTTGTCCAAAAACGACTATTACCCCCCTGAACTTTTAAAATGTCCTAATGCCCCCTTGAACTTTTAAAAAGTGACTCAGTTTGCCGCCTTGCTGCCACGTGTTACTTAATCATTGGTTATCTCATGTTTGACTTTTCAAAGTAAACTCTGGGTTTTGTGAGACTTAGATAGTAAACTGGGCCAATTTTAAAAAATTTCAGGGGGGCATTAAAACACTTTTAAGATGTTCAGGAGGGCATTAGGACATTTTCAATGTTCAGGGGGGCAGTAGGCGTTTTTGGCCAAGTTCAAGGGGTATCTATATATTCGGCCATCATTTTTCAATTTTTCATAAACGATAAGCAATTGAATAAGTTTGAGTTGAAGAAAAAGTTTTAGTTTAGAAGAATTGTAGTCGGAATTGGAGGTTAATTAATTTATCGGAAAATGTTTCTTAAATCATAGTAAACGAGTTCCCAACTTCTGTTATTTACAAAAACGTGCTCAAAAGTTTCCGTAAGTTCTCTTTTCCATATAAAAAATGAAACATTAAATGTGAATGTTCTAGAATTTTTGTGCTTCACAACATATGTAGAATGAACCCAACCTAATCTATTTGTAGATGGAGGAAAACACTTTTTTTCCATATCATAATTCACCCGTCAAGTTGCAAAATCATCTAGAATCATACATTATACATAAGAGGTCCACTTCACCTTTGAGACCAAGAATTAGTTTGCTTATAATGCCATCCTCAATGCCATACATTCTTTACATATATGCATGAAATTTAGTTAAAAATATTGTTGATATATATATTTTTTTTAATTTTTATTACACATCTGATTTTTTAAAAAAAAGGGCTTCTTTCTATAGAGATAGAACGATTTCTATTTCAGTCGGTTTTATTCAATTCAATAAATTGACTAATAAAATAAAATAAATTAAAAGAACACAAAAGCTTATATTTCTATGCAATGATTCAAACTAATGAATTTGTCCATTCTAGCCTCAAAAAAAGGTATCGAAGTGAAAATCCTTGAGCAAAGCATGATTTTAGGGAAATCTGCCTAAATACAAAATTACACGCACATATTTATTGGTATTGAGAGTGTTGAGTTCGACTATATAAGTGAACATATATGTGGGATTGAAATCATGCTACACAAAACCAATTGACTTGTGTTATAGCCCAATCTATTTACTTATATGTTACTTTCTGTTATCATTTATATTCAGTATGAGATCTTCAACACTCTGACTCAAGTGCAACTGTACCTGTATCAGTTATCACTAAACAAACAAAGATTGAGCATGTACTATATTATAATTTATATTGAATATGGGATCTCCAACAAAGAGTACTATATAGTATAAATGGTATAAATTAGACATTAACACAAGCATGTAAATTGAGCATGAACACAAACTAATTGGTTCATTAATGTAGTAGAGGAGAAGGCCTTATTGTTTATGAAGAAGTGACAATGCCGTAATTAACAAGATTCGTTGTCTGATTTTTGCGATTTCGGACCCTAATTTTATTGGAAACAGGTCAACTGTGGCTCACGGCCACATGATTCCAATGGTAGACATTGCCAAGCTTTTTGCTTCAAAAAACCTGAAGACTACAATTATCACAACTCCTGTCAATGAACCTCTTGTTTCCAGGCAAATCGAAAAAACGAAAACCTTAGGCTTCAATATCAATATTCATCTACTCAAATTTCCTACCATAGAGAACAGATTGCCAGAAGGATGCGAAAATCTCGACTTTATCACTTCGAAGCATTTAGGATTGGAAGTTCTCGCAAATTTTTTAACTGCAACAACCTTGTTTCAGGATCCCCTTGAGAAAATCCTGAGTGATATTCATCCCAATTGCCTTTTTGCTGATATTACATTTCCTTGGGCTACAAATTCTGCTTCCCAATTCAGGATTCCGAGGCTTGTTTTTCATGGAACTTGTTGCTTTGCTTTATGCATTATGACATCGATTTAAGAGCCCTTTGTCATTCCGAATCTCCCTGGAGAAATAAAGCTGTCTGGAAATCAAATACCGATTATTGAGAGAGAGGAAAGTGTAAAAGAGATAGCAAAACTGTGGCAATCATCCTTAGAATCTGAAGTGAAGAGCTTCGGAGTAATTGTCAACAATTTTTATGAGCTTGAACCCGCTTATGCTGATCATTACACTAATGTTTTGGGTATCATGGCATATCGGCCAGGTTTCACTTTGTAACAAAGACGTTGAAGATAAAGCGCGAAGAGGAAATGAAGCATCCATTGATATGGCTCAATTTTAAGAAACCGAATTTGGTTGTTTACTTATGCTTTGGTAGTATAACAAATTTTAAATCATCTCAGCTAAAGGAGATCGCTGTTGGGCTTGAATTTTCTAGGAAGGACTTCATCTGGGTCGTCAGGAGGAACACAAATCCTGAAGATGAAGACAAATGGCTTCCTCAAGGATTCGAAGAAAGAATGGAAGGAAAAGGACTTATAATTCGAGGATGGGCACCGCAAGTGGTAATTCTTGATCATGAAGCAATAGAAGGATTTGTGACTCATTGCGGATGGAATTCGACAATTGAAGGCATAACTGCTGGGGTGCCAATGGTGGCTTGGCCTATAGGCGGCGAGCAATTCTATAACGAAAATTTTGCGACAGAAGTATTGAAAATCGGTGTATCGGTTGGTGTTGAAGAATGGACAATTTATGGTGATAGCATTGTAAAGAGTGAATCTGTCAAGAAGAATGTGTCAAGAAGGCTGTAAATTGAATAATGGAAGGCAAAAAAACGGAAGAAATGAGGCAAAAAGCTCAGGAACTCGGGCAAACGGCAAGCAATGCTGTTGGAGAAGGTGGATCATCCTTTGCTGATCTTAATGTTTTAATTCATGAACTAATTAATCTTCACTCCTAATTAAAGGAAAGTAGGAACGTTTAATCAGTATTCAATCATCAATTAGATTTGGTTATTTGATTATATATTTTGTTTAGTTTTCTTCTTTTGGTTATCAGTTTGTCAACAAAACACACTCAATAGCCAAAAATAGATATCAAAAAAAGTATTCTGAGACTCATGCGGGATTTTTTTTTTTTTTTTTTAATTTCACCCTTTGAGAATTCGGTAGATTATTGTTACACACTAACCATATCAAATGTTCATCTTCATATATATTCTTGAGTTTCATTTGATGGTAAAAGCAACTTCCAGTGTTCTCACATCTGTTAAAAATCCCAAGAACAATTTGTTACACCATATCAAATGTTCATCGATATGCTATGATGCATCCATTCAAAGTTCTGAAATAATACCATACTCAATCTATAAACTCATGAGTACCTTCGGATAAATTCCATCACTATGCGAAACAGGCAACACTTTGACAATCGGAAAAATGCAGAAGTTACAGGATTGGGAAAACATCGATCAGTAGCACAAAGAGTCCATCTTCAACTCTGAGCATCCAGAAGTAAATTTGGAGGAAGCAGCGAAGCAATAACAAATGGATCATCAATAGAAGCAACATGATTGCTCAACTGCAGAAGGCAAAAAGTTAATGATAACCAACTCATTACCATGATCCACGAACTACCAATGAGAAATGATCATACAAGTAAAACAGGGATTGAATAACCAAAAATTCCACAGGTGGAGTGATGGACCAACTAAATCAGACCAAAGCAACAATAATGATGGGTAACTGAGTTGTACCATTAAAAGAGGCTTGTTTCTGGGCCTATGAAGCAAGGCGTCATGTAAGTTCTCTAACCCATAGACCTGTAATTACAAGTAATCCCTGTTAAAATCTTCAGAAATATCAAGAACCAAAGAAAACATTATTGAGCAAATAACCACACCTTCACACGGTTAAGGCTATTCATAAATACATAGCACATATTTCCAAGTAGAGGAACATCAATGGACTGAACCATGTGAATAATAGCAGAATCTTCTCCAGGATTGAAGTCTTTACTAACTGCACAATAAAAATCCAAATATATAGCATGATTAATTCAACGCTTACATTAGTAAGAACATAAATTAGTCAATATCCCAGTCGAATCCCCAACTTAGATGACGAAAAGTAATATAATCAAGTCAGCTGAAATCTCTTTTCGTGAAATCAAAGTTAATCTCCTAACAAGGAACAGAAACTGCTGGCAACAGGTAACTTCTACCACTGATTACTAATTGACAGAAATTAAAATTTAATTAAAAGCACATTGCACATTTTATGTGTCGCACGTAATATTTTTTATACTTCGAAATGATATTTTTATGTGTCCGATGTGGCTAGAGTGGAAGGATAATGAAATTCAACATTTATATGAATGGGGAGGATGAACTATCAAAATTGTGAACTCAAATAAAATAGGCCATCCATTTTTAAACGAGTTTGATACTCATCGTGCCACTTAAGAACTCAATATCGAGTGTTTAATATGGTTATACTAGTTTGTAAGAAAATCCTAGGGATTTTGGTTTTTATAAAAAAAATCCATATGATTTTCTACCATTAACAAAAAAAGAATTTTTGATCTAACACTGTCAAAAATTAATGACGTGACAGAAATAAAAGTTACCATATGTTTAATTTTTTACGGTACGAGATCAAAATCTACTTTTTTGTTAACATTTGGAAACTATAGTAATTTGAAAAAAAAAAAAAAGAATTCTTTAAATTTTTTTTTTTATAATTATAAGATTTTTTTTTTTTTTTTTTAATGTAATTATCTCTCTCTTTTGCTCAGGTGATATAATCTCATACGTAATTAGAAGCAGAGAAGAGACAACAAATATCAGTATGTCGAAACTTTATTATAAAAAAAAACACAAAAGATCTGAGAGAATCCAGAAAGTTCAAACTTTGTTCTGACATAAGCCATGAGTGTGAGCTTGTGATTCACTCATTATATTATATTACACTATTAATTTGTTCTGACATAAGCCACGACTTCTGTATTTTAATTATTATTATTTATATAAATTTACCACGTCAAGGTCGAAAGAGGACCTTCATCGGATGAACTGGGCATATGGGCCGGGCCAAATAGAACTTGCCATTGGAAACCAATGAAATCTAGTTCAGCCCAGCCCGTCTTATGTTTTTGCAGTTTGGGCTCTTAAATCAACACCCAAGACCGGTTTAAGCCCACTCGCTTATATGTTTTTTTTATATATATATATATATATATATATATAAAATTTTGATTTTAATAATAAGAAATATATAAAAAGAAAAGTATGAAATTCAATATGTACAATAAAAAAATGTTAAATTCATAAAAAAAAAAAGATGCAAATAAACTAAGTTGAGAAATATATTATAAAACATAAATATATAATTTTGTAATTTTAAATTTTAACATTTTATAATAATATAATATACTAGTTGGACTAGACTGGTCCAGACTAAGCTGGACCTTTCTTTAAATAAAAAAAAAAATATCTAATTCATATAAACTTACACGTATCCGAGCTTACGCCAAGCCGAGCCGATTTAAAGTTTAATGTGTCCAAATTCGACCATTTTGTATTCAGGCCTAGGCAAGCAGGGTCCTTCACGCCTGCTCGTTTATGGTATCAAATCCTTTTGTTGAAATTATGTATAAAGTTAAGAAAACTAAGTTATTTATTGTGTTTGTCAATGATTAATTAGTGTATCTGTCAATTTTCATAGTTAATTAGCTTTTTATCAATTATGCAAGACTTAATATATTGATTATCAAAATAATTAGATATGGTAATATTGTAATTGGTTGTATAATTAGTATTAGTGTCTCCTTAATTATGGTCAAAATTTTTTTTTTTACCAAATTTTAATATTTCTCTCTCATATTAATGCTTATTTCATTAATTAGCTCTTCCTCTTTTATTTTACTAATTTACATACATTCACAAAATAATTTTCTCTCTATATCATGTATATTTACATTTCTTAATTGCAAATAGTCTCTTGCATCGTGGGAATTAAAAAAAATATTTTAGATCCCTACATTGTGAAAATTATTATTTCAATGTAGATAAATAGATCAAACTTAGTCCATATTTTCTGAATTAAGTGCAATAGTCAAAGATGTTTTATTTCATTAATACAAATAATTTTTTTTAGCAATTGTGTTTTTGTATATATTTTGTATACATATGATTTATAGTATATGTTTTATTTACACATGATTTATGTATAACATATATATATTTATGCATACGTATGTATAAACAATTGATCCTTTTCACACACGTATACAAGATGATCAAATTAGACTTATTACACTCATAGTTAAAATATATATATATATATATATATATATATATATATATATATATATATATATATATATATATATATATATATATATATATTGTGAGCATTACATATTATTTCAATGTAAATAAATAGAGCCAACAATAATATGTCCATCTTGTCTATGTTAACAACAAGTGGATTATTTGTAGTTATCTATTTATATATATTTTGTATACATATGATTTATTGTATATGTTTTATTTAAATGTAATTTATATGTAACTTCTTAATAATAACATGAATCATGGAAAATTATTTTTCATTTTACATGATATATATATCTGCAGATTAATTTAAAATTCCTATATTGGAATAAAATATAATTGTTATTTATTATTTAATTTGCAATCTTAAATGTAATATTTTATTAAATTTTATATTTTTTTATTAAAATAAATAAAATTATATTAGACTGTAATCAATTTGCTTAATAGAAAGATTTATTTCCATAATAGAATATGTTAGAAACTAACATATTAACAATAACTTCCTTATTTAAATTATCTCAACAGATTTTTAATTATATTTCATTTATATATATTTGTTTCCATTTATGTTGGTTTTGATATTCAACAAATTAAGTTGTACTTTTTTATTGTTAGCTTATTAAATTTTGTTTCATTTACTTATAACTAATTAAGTACATTAATCATGACTTCTACAAAATTTTCTCATCTCTTTATAGGAAAAAAAAGATGCAAGCATTGTATTGAAGAAGCTGAGTTGGGCTGGGCTCCAAAAATTCCAAGCTCGGCCAATCCATATATATGGTTCGATCAGGTTTGGGCTAGGACATAGACAAAGCAAGTTAATCATAATAAATGTTCAATGCTTATATATCTCGCAGATTAATTTAAAATTCCTATATTACAACAAAATATAATCTTTATTTATTATTTAATTTGCAATCTTAAATGTAATATTTTATTAAATTTTATATTTTTTTATTAAAATAAATAAAATTATATTAATCTGTAATCAGTTTAGACGTGGACTTGGACAACCAGGCCCAAATTTGAAGTTCTGAGTATATGTCAGTCTAATAATGTCAGAATGGGCACTTCATGTCCAGTGTTTCATCCATCCATCTTCAGACACTGACACTTCAAATAAATATAAGAAATTCATTGGAATACAAATAAGGACAATATGGATAACATCTTAATTAAGCTGAAATTTCATCCATACATTCAATTGCTAACTAATAATTTAATCTGTTACCTCTTCATGTTATATTTAATTAATTTAGTTCATCTATCTTCTACTGTAAGATTTACAGCAATTGCATCTTCTTTCTTTCTTCAGTTTCAAATTAATTAGATAATGGGTAATGAATCTCAAAAGCCACATTTGCTTCTCTTCCCATTTATGGCTCATGGCCACATGATTCCAATGGTAGACATTGCCAAGCTTTTTGCTTCAAGAAACCTTAAGACTACAATTCTCACTACTCCCCTCAATAAGCCTCTTGTCTCCAGGCAAATCCTCGAAACAGAATCGGGTTCCGATATCGATGTTCAAGTTCTTAAGTTTCCTACTGAGGAGGCCGGATTGCCCCAAGGATGCGAAAATTTGGATTTTATAACTTCAAAACATTTGGGAAGTGAAATGCTCAACAAGTTCTTCATTGCAACAAACTTGTTTCAGGGACCTGTGGAGAAAATCCTGAGAGACATCGAACCGGATTGTATTGTTGCTGATATGCTATTTCCATGGGCTACAGATTCTGCTTCGAAATTTGGGATTCCGAGGCTTGTTTTCCATGGGACTAGTTTCTTTGCTTTATGCACTATCATTTCTATTGACAAATAAAAGCCGCATTGGAGTGTTGAATCAGATTCGGAGCCCTTTGTCGTTCCCAATCTTCCAGAAGAAATAGAGTTGTCAAGAAAGCAAATACCGGTTTATGAGAGACAGGAATATGATAACAAGCCGGGTGCTGAATTGATACGGTTATGGAAAGAATCAGACCTGAAGAGCTTTGGAGTAGTTGTCAACAGTTTCTATGAGCTTGAACAACCTTATGCTGATCATTACACGAATGTTTTAAGGAGGAGAGCTTGGCATATCGGCCCAGTTTCACTCTGCAATAGAGATGCAGAAGGATAAGTACGAAGATGAAACGAAGTGTCCATTGATGAAGATGCGTGTTTGAAATGGCTTAATTCAAAGAAACCCAATTCCGTTGTTTATTTATGCTTTGGTACTATAACAAACTTCAAAGCATCTCAGCTAAAGGAGATCGTAGTCAGACTAGAAGCTTCAGGGAAGGCCTTCATATGGGTTGTCCGAAGAGCAGAAGATGAAAAGGAAGATTGGTTGCCTGAAGGATTTGAAGAAAGAATGGAAGGAAAAGGACTAATAATTCGAGGATGGGCGCCACAAGTACTGATCCTTGATCATGAAGCAATAGGCGGATTTGTGACTCATTGCGGATGGAATTCGACACTTGAAGGAATAGCAGCTGGGTCACCGATGGTGACTTGGCCTATTGGGGCCGAGCAATTTTACAATGAGAAATTCGTGACGGATGTCCTGAAAATCGGTGTATCTATCGGTGTTGAAGAATGGACAAGGTATGGTGATAGCATAGTAAAGAGTGAATGTGTAGAGAAGGCTGTAAATCAGATAATGGAAGGTGAACAAGCTGAAGAAATGAGGCGAAAAGCTCAGGAACTCGGGAAGATGGCAAGGAGGGCTGTTGAAGAAGGTGGATCATCTTATTCTGATCTTAATGCTTTGATTGATGAACTTAATAGGCTTAATTAGTCCTAATTAAAAATAGTAGTAATTGGGAGACTATTTTAAACTTCAGCCGACTCTCAAAATCAAATTGAAAAAGAAATTAATGATGAAATTGTGTGTGACCTGTTACGAAGGGAAGAATTGGAGTTCATTAAACTTAAAAGCATTGATTATTCACAAACTTTTAAGGCCATGTTTGGCTTGCTAATTTGGGAGGAAATAAAATACATTTTCCTTGTGTAATAGTTATTTTTTGTGTTTGGTTCAACATGCTGAAACTGACTCAGCATTTCGATATCTAACACGAAAATGTCCAAACACCTAATACAACACGTACCGAGTCACGACTTTTTAATTCGTATTGTCCATCACTCACTCCATCATATAGATTACTTGGTATTTGCACATTGTTGAATCTGATTTGCTTATAATACAATTGATATTCATATACAATTGATTTGTTTAATAATTTGGAGTTGTTATGTGCAAATAATTCATAATAATGTCAGAATGGGCATTTCCTGTCCTTTAGTATTTCATCCATCCACCTTTTCACAGACACTGACACTTCAAATATAAGAAATTTCATTGGAAGACATATAATGACAATATGGATAACATCTTAAGCTGAAATTTCATCCATACATTCAATTGCTGACGAATTCTTTTGTTACTTCTTCATCACAAGTTCAATTTATTTAGCTCTTCTCTCTTCTGTCTTCTACTGTGAAGTTCAATTTTATCTTCGTTCTTTCTTCAGTTTCAAATTAATCAGATAATGGGTAATGAATCTCAAAAGCTACACGTACTTCTCTTCCCATTAATGGCTCATGGCCACATGATTCCAATGGTAGACATTGCCAAGCTTTTTGCTTCAAGAAACCTTAAGACTACAATTCTCACTACTCCCCTCAATGAGCCTCTTGTCTCTAGGCAAATCCTCAAAACAAAAAATTCGGGTTCCAATATCGATGTTCGAGTTCTTAAATTTCCTACCGAGGAGGCCGGATTGCCCGAGGATGCGAAAATTTGGATTATATCACTTCAAAACATTTGGGACGTGAAATGCTTAACAAGTTCTTCATTGCAACAAACTTGTTTCAGGAACCGGTGGAGGAAATCCTGAGAGACATCGAACCAGATTGTATTGTTGCTGATATGCTATTTACATGGGCTACAGATTCTGCTTCGAAATTCGGGATTCCGAGGCTTGTTTTCCATGGGACTAGTTTCTTTGCTTTATGCACTATAATTTCTATTGAAAAATACAAGCCGCAGTGGAGTGTTGAATCAGATTCAGAGCCCTTTGTCGTTCCGAATCTTCCAGGAGAAATAAAGTTGTCAAGAAAGCAAATACCAGCTTATCAGAGCCAGGAATATGATAACAAATCTAGTGCTGAACTGCTCCGATCAGCGATAGAATCGGACCTGAAGAGCTTTGGAGTAGTTGTTAATAGTTTCTACGAGCTCGAACAGCCTTATGCTAATCATTACACAAATTTTTTGGGGAGGAGAGCTTGGCATATCGGCCCAGTTTCACTCTGCAATAGAGATGTGGAAGATAAAACACGAAGAGGAAACGAAGCATCCATTCATGAACACGATTGTTTGAAATGGCTTAATTCGAAAGAACCCAATTCTGTCGTTTATTTATGCTTCGGTAGTATAACAAACTTCAAAGAATCTCAGTTAAAGGAGATTGCGGTTGGACTTGAAGCGTCTGGGAAGGCTTTCATATGGGTTGTCCGAAGAGCTGAAGGTGAAAACGAAGATTGGTTGCCCGAAGGGTTCAAAGAAAGAATGGAAGGAAAAGGACTAATAATACGAGGATGGGCGCCGCAAGTACTGATTCTTGATCATGAATCAATAGGGGGGTTTGTGACTCATTGCGGATGGAATTCAACACTTGAAGGAATAACGGCTGGGTTGCCAATGGTGACTTGGCCTATAGAGGCTGAGCAATTCTACAATGAGAAATTGATGACAGATGTACTGAAAATTGGTGTATCTGTTGGTGTTGAAGAATGGACATTGTATGGTGATAGCATACTAAAGAGTGAATGTGTAGAGAAGGCTGTAAATCGGATAATGGAAGGCGAACAAGCCGAAGAAATGAGGCGAAAAGCTCAGGAACTCGGGAAGATGGCAAGGAGGGCTGTTGAAGAAGGTGGATCATCTTATTCTGATCTTAATGTTTTGATTGATGAACTTAATAGGCTTAATAGCCAACTCTCAAAATCAGACTGAAAAGAAATTAATGATGAAATTGTGTGTTGTTGCCATAAGCTAATCTTAATTAGTGACCTGTTAGGAAAGGAAGAATTGGAGTTAATTAAGAACTTAAAAGCATTGATTATTCACAAACTTTTAAGGCCATGTTTGGCTTGCTAAATTGAAGGGAAATAAAATACATTTTCCATGTGTAATAGTTATCTTTTGTGTTTGGTTCAACATGCTGAAACCGACTCAGCTTTAGTTGGTATTTGCACATTGTTGAATGTGATTTGTTTATAATAAAATTGATATTGTTGATTTTTTTTCTTTCTTTTTTTTTTTTTTGACATAAACAACCAAACAGACATTTAAAATCAGAGCAAGTTTCAGAAGACAGAGCAATAAATATTTAATGACATATATACATATTCACAAACAAATATGTTTAATTGAGTTTGACTTATAGTGTACAGAGTAAACTTTAATTAGAAGAGGATTTATTTATACGGTGTTTGACGAATCTCTACCTATAATCGGATAAATTAACAAAAACGCAAATTATATTTCTTTTATCTATATGTCTCGAGCTAAATTAATATTGTGTCATGATCATAGTTGTCCCAGACCGGATATAACATCTGTTTTGGGTTCATTCTAAACGCTTTGGTTGACTAACTATAGGATGGACTCATTAAGCAAAGAAAGTGACTGCGCTTTGTGTTTCATTCTCTTTACTTATTTACTTTGAGATATAATTATATAGTCGTAAATGGTCATTAGTTTCCCTCGTTGAACCGTTAGACTTATAGTTTAAGGTGATAAATAAGGCTCAAAATAATATTTATAATGTTTCTTGGCTTGAATCCTTCACGACAACAACTCACTCTATTTTGTGATGATGAGATTTCATCATTACATTGCAATGTTATTATTGTTGACGGGGTTAGCCAAAAATTCTCAATTTGCTAACGGTTTGAACTTTAATCCTTTATTTTTAACGAGAAAAACTACAGTACTTTATTTATATAAAAAAAGAAAATTTTGAAACCACAGGAAAATTTTTTTATTGCCCAAAATAATATTCTTATTGTTTAACATTGTGAAACTGAAGGACTGATCTGAAGGCAATAAGGACAATATGGATAACATCTTAAGCTGAATTTTCTTCCATACATTCTCATTACTTGGGCAATACTCTTTCATCTGTACATATATACTTCTATCTTCTACCATCAACACCAATTTCATCTTCTTCTTCTTTTTTTCTTTCTTTAGTTCAAACCAATTAAATCATGGGTAGTGAATCACAAAAGCCACATATACTTCTCTTCCCATCAATGGCTCATGGCCACATGATTCCAATGGTAGACATTGCCAAGCTTTTTGCTTCAAGAAACCTGAAAACAACCATAATCACCACTCCTATTAATGAACCTCTTATCTCCAGGCAAATCCTGAAAACCAAAAATTCGGGTTCTGATATCAATGTTCGGATCCTTCAGTTTCCTACTGCGGAAGCTGGATTGCCTGAAGGATGCGAAAATTTAGATTTTATCACTTCTAAACACTTGGGATGGGACATAATCATCAAGTTTTTCACCTCGCTAGCCTTGTTTCAGGATCCCCTGGAGAAAGTCTTGAGAGATATCCGTCCGGGTTGCCTTGTTGCTGATGTTTCATTTCCTTGGGCTACTGATTCCGCTTCCAAATTTGGGATTCCAAGGCTTTTCTTTCATGGAACTTCTTTCTTTTCTTTATGTACTATGATTTCGATTCAACTATATAAGCCTCATATGAAAGTTTCGTCAGATTCAAAGCCCTTTGTCGTTCCGGATCTTCCTGGAGAAATAAAGCTAACACGAAAACAAATGCCAATTACTGAGAGAGGAGAAAGCTGTGCACAAGAGATAGCGGAACTGTTCCTATCATCCATAGAATCAGAAGTGAAGAGCTTCGGAGTGATTGTCAACAGTTCTTACAAGCTTGAACCGGCTTATGCTAATTATTATAGAAATGTTTTAGGAAGGAGAGCTTGGCATATCGGTCCAGTTTCACTCTGCAATAGCAATATTGAAGAGAAAGTGCGAAGAGGAAACGAAGCATCCATCGATGAATACGAGTGTTTGAAATGGCTGAATTTGAAGAAACCGAATTCTGTTGTTTATTTATGCTTTGGTAGTATAACGAATTTTAAGTCATGTCAGTTAAAGGAGATCGCGGCTGGACTTGAAGCTTCCGAGAAGGACTTCATATGGGTTGTCCGAAGAGCTGAAGGCGAAAACGAAGATTGGTTGCCCGAAGGATTCAAAGAAAGAATGGAAGGGAAAGGACTAATAATTCGAGGATGGGCACCTCAAGTACTAATTCTTGATCATGAAGCAATAGGGGGGTTTGTGACTCATTGTGGATGGAATTCGACACTTGAAGGAATAGCGGCGGGGTTACCAATGGTGACTCGGCCTATAGGCGGCGAGCAATTCTATAACGAAAAGTTTGTGACAGAAGTATTGAAAATCGGCGTATCTGTTGGTGTTGAAGAATGGACAATGTATGGTGATAGCATTGTAAAGAGTGAATGTATAGAGAAGGCCATAAACCGGATAATGGAAGGCGAAAAAGCTGAAGAAATGAGGCGAAAAGCAAAGGAACTCGGGCAGATGGCAAGAAAGGCAGTTGAAGAAGGTGGATCATCTTATTCTGATCTTGATTCTCTGATTAATGAACTAATTAAGTTTCAATCCTAATTTAAGGAAGCAGGAATCAGGTTTATTGTTTGTTAATTACGTTGTAGTATCGAATTAATGAAGCTATCTTTGATTCAGAATTTGATGATTTAATTTGCTTGTTATTATTGAATGAAGTACTAATTGTAATTTCATATCAAAGATTACCAAGTCCGATATCAAACTAACATCATGTCACCAAGCATATCCGGAGAGATTAAAGTTTTAAATCATACAGTAAACCCCAGGATTTACAATGAAAATCTAATAATAATAATAATTGAGCATTTTACACACGCACAAAAGGAATGTTGAATTTGAATCGAGTAATAGCAAAACGGAAACACCGAATATCCAATGTGTTCAAAAATTGATCAAAATGCCAATTCTGATTTGTGTAAAAGATTAGGAGACTTAAAATGGTTTTGCCTTAACAATAATTACAAATAACATAATAATTACTTAAACTAAGATTTTGTGATTTGCACGTAACTACATATACAGTCAATGAGTATAGCATGAGTGATGCAGCGGAAAAACAATCGAATTCCGTTGATCGCGCCCGATGCCGGAAACGATTCTTCTAACCCTAGAATTTTACGAAAATTCAAAGAGAAAGGAAAATATCATAAAATTTCGAATTCAACAAAACCGTCTTATTCTTGTCTTACACGCCTTTAAATAGTGTCTAAGAGCTAGGGTTACAATTTCGGAAATAACAGAATAAAGGAAAAACTTTTACAACTTTGCAATTAGGTCCCTAAAAATATAAAAACGCAAAATTGAAGGACTAAACAGCATTATTTCACCAAAATCCGGTGGTGCCCACCAGGGTCCTGTTCACCAGCCCGATTCCCTTGAAAATCCACTAATTTTGGGCCCAAATCAGACACTTGCAAAATTTCACCGCTTCGTTGATTTTTTTCCGTTTTCGACTTTCTCCAAATAGGTTAGCGCCAATTCTTCTACGCCATCAATGAACTCCCTCCCACCCCACATATTGTTGCTCTATGGTCCTCTCAAAAATTTGGATTTTGGGGTTTGTGTGGTCTATTCTTCAATCTATGACGCATGAGATTACGTTATCAACAATACAATTAGCTAATAATTTTCCATGCCTATACAGACAAATATTTTAACCCACTTTTGTCTTTCGTTTCCTACTTTTTCACTCCACTCTTGGACTTCATTGCGCGTGAAGCTTGAAGAAATAGACATACACAAGTCACTTTAACGTAGGTTAGCCGATAGCATCTTGAGTTTGGGTCTAACTCCACATAAGAGCTGTCTTTTAACAAAATTACTTATCGCTAGCCAATATGAAATATTTAATTAAAAAATATTATTTATTACCCTATTTCATTTGGCCTATTTGAAGGATTGGGATCCACTTAAATATGTCCTATCAGTAGTTGTGGTTCCGGTCCCCCGGACTATGTTTATTCGGAATTGCAACGATTATACCATGTCAATAGTTATACTGATATGATACTATTTTGTTGGATATGGCCAAAATAAGAAGACCGACAAAGCAATGAATGGATAAACTTACCACTTTAATAACATCGGAATGCTTGATTTTGCTATGTAATTTTGTAGTTTCTTGTGATCCAATGCCAAAAAAAAAAAAAAAAAAAAAAAAAATTAGATTAACCAAATCAATGGCTCACACATTTGATCTACACTGAAAAAGCCCACATGAAATGGGGAGTGGGCCTTATAGCCCATAACAATATTTTCTAATTTCCTCTTCTAACCATCTGAAACTAACAAGTTGTAGTTTGCAATGCAAATAAGACAAAGAGTCATCCATGGTTAAAAAATTTATGATGTTTCAGGAATATGCAAAATCCAATAGTTGTAAAAATACAATTTAGTTGTTTTTATTATTTTCTAAATCATATATTTATAACTTAGAAACTATATACTACAGAAATATTATAAAATTTCTCCGTCAGGAATAGATGGGTCAAAGAGAGAGACTCCAATTCATTCTTGAATCAAATAATTGAGATAGTAAAAACATACATATTTATGTTCATTCTAAAAGCAGTTGAGAACTTGAATATGACTATTAGGAACCTAATCAACATTCAAAATCTTCTTACTCCTGAATTCATCAATGAAGGAATTCAAATCACAATGAGAAGATCCGCCTTCTTCAACTGCTCTCCGAGCCATTTCTGCATAGTTTCTAGCTCTGCATCTCATTTCTTCTGCTTCTTCACCTACCATAAGATCTCTCACTGCCTTGGTTATGGCTTCTCTCTTCACACTATCACCAAACACTCTCGCCCATTTCTTTGCACCAACAGGAATTCCAATTCTCAAAATCTCAGTCACCAATTTCTCATTATAAAACTGCTCTGCTGCTACTGGCCATGTCACCATTTTCACTCCTGCAGTTATAGCTTCAAGTGTTGAATTCCATCCACAATGGCTCACGAATCCTCCTACTGCTTCGTGTTCGAGAATTAGTACTTGCGGTGCCCATCCTCGAATTATCAGCCCCTTTCCTTCCATTCTTTCCTCGAATCCTCGAGGCAGCCATTGTTCTTCGTCTTCATGATGTTTCTTGCAGCTTTTCTTTACTACCCAGATGAATTCCTGCTCAGATTCTTCAATGCCATTTGCTATCTCAAGATGTTGCTCGTCTGTGAAATTCGATACGCTTCCAAAACATATGTAAACAACTGAGTTTGGTTTCTTCGAATTCAGCCACTCTATTATCTCATTTTCATCGATGGAAGCTTCATTTCCTCTTCTTGAACTTTCACTCTTGCGATTCCATAGCGAAATCGGGCCAATATGCCATGCTTTTACTCCTAAAACATTCCTGAGATTCAAAACACTTGTCACAATGAGTTATCATCATCGTGTCATACTTATGACATGTGTTCTATATATCATAAAATTAATTATATATGATATAAGCAAAACATAAATAATAACGATGTCAAGCAGATTGGGTCAAGCGAGAGAAATTTTATTGTACACCTTAGCCAGTCGCAACGTGGCACGTGGCAGATTCTGGAATGAAGTATTATAACTTTTTTCCAAAATGTGACACATAGAACACCCTGGTTGGCCAGAGCGTGAGAAAGTCTAGCCCAAGACTAGAGCATGCTACTCCCAGCAGCATAGACTAGCATGTTTGCTAGAGCGCATCTGCTTCGTGAATATAAGCCACGAGTACACTACTCCCGATTAATCAAAATGTGACAAATCAACAACCATACTAACGTGTCATGTGCTGTTTGGTCGGAAGCAGTGTACTCCTGGCTTATACAAGAATCTCGCGTGCTTTGTGTATGCTAAAATCTTCTAGCAAGCAAACGGTTTCTCTAAATCGTATTTTTGTGTTAGAAATTTAACACTTCTACCTTAGATGTCCTACCTGAGATGATCTGCATATGCAGGTTCAAGCTCGTAAAAGCTGTTCACGATAACGCCATAGCTATTAAGCTCTGCATCTTTCACTCTCCGGAAGAATTCAGAAAACCCGGTTTCCTGATGAATAAACTCCGGTAACTGCATCTTTGTCATCTCAATTCCGCCTGGAAAATTCGGGATCACGAAAGGATCCGTGTCAGATTTTACGTTCTTGTAAGGCTGATACAACATCATGCACAGAGAAGCACAAGCAGAAAAGGAACAAGAGCCACTAAAAACAATCCTAGGAACTCCACACTTGGCTGCAACTTCAGTTGCCCATGGAAAAAACATGTCTGCAACCAGACAATTGGGACTATATTGTTTTAGGATATTTTCGAGGGGATCAGCAAGAGAAGTAGTAGCCATGAAGAATCTCAATCGCAATTCAGGAGAAGTAATCAGATTCACATGTTCACATCCTTCAGGCAATCCAGCTTCCAAAGAATTGAATTTGATTATCAAAATTTCAATTTTGTGACCCAAAATTTTGCTGCACTCAATAGATTTGGATAAAGCGGGAGCATTTACAGGAGTAGTGATTATGCTTACTCTTATTCCTTCTCTGGAAGCAAATAGCTTGGCCATGTTAACGAGTGGAATTGTGTGGCCTTCAGCCATGAATGGGAAGAAGAAGATATGAAGCTCATCTTCATCTTTTCTTTCACTAATCATCATTTGATTCTGCTGAATTAATGAGAAAGGGATTAATGAGGAAGGGGAGTCAACTGATCTGTACGAGTATGCTGAGGGAGTCAATAAATTTTGATAATCTTATCCCTTTTGATTATGACAATTTTGCCATATGTTAACATAAGCTCTTACGTCACATATCACAAACTTAATTGGATTAGCTGTTTGGTTTTGGAACTTTGATTATTTTATTACTATGAGTTGACATGTGTTGGGAAGAGGAATAAAAAATCAAGTTGAAAAATTCTTGGTTCTAGAGGTAACGACTATCCATTGACATAATTAAGACTAGTTTTAGAATGAATTAAATTAAAAATATAAAATTTATTTTGCAAATAGATTTTATTTGAAATTTATTATAAATAAATTAGTATTCTAAAAGATAACTAAAAAAATGATTTTTATATATTTATGCTCAATATAAATGAAAATAAATATTGATGTAGAAGAGAAGGCTTTGGCCTATTTGTGCAAGTTTTATGGAGATTAGTGAAAATGGACCAATTTTGATATTTTTGAGCCTAAACTTATCGAATACGGACCAATGAACAAAACACACAGCCCTCGGCTGTGAAGTCTGATACTTTTCTGGCAAAAAACGAAGTTTAGGCCTTCAAATTTGTATTTTTCGGTTTTTTTTTTTTTTTACTTTTCGGGAAAGTGTTCGGTTGTTTCTTTTTTTTTTGTTAGTTTTTCTTTCTTTGTCCGCTTTGGATTGTTTTGTGTTATTTTTTCGCCTATATAAAGGCCTGGATGTAATTGATTAAGACAGATTTGATTGAATAAGAATTCTCCCTATTTCCTTTATACTCTGAGTTGTGTCAATTCTAGTATTTAGAATATCTTAATTATGGTATCGTGTACGATCAATGGAATTGAGATTACCTATTCGTATCTGCTACATCAAATATTTTGTTTGTACTTATTTTATGCATTACTCTACTAATAATTTCATAAATAATTAAGAAAAAAGAAAAATATAATAATTGCATGTTAACTAGAATTATTTTTTAAAAAAATTAAACCAAAAAAATTTATGTGATAGTATAAAATTGTAAAATAAATAATGAGGATAAAGTTATTCTAAAATATTTATCTACACTCAATGGCTGCCTCGAGGATTCGAGGAAAGAATGGAAGGAAAGGGGCTGATAATTCGAGGATGGGCGCCGCAAGTACTAATTCTCGAACACGAAGCCGTAGGGGGATTCGTGAGCCATTGTGGATGGAATTCGACACTTGAAGTTATAACTGCAGGAGTGAAAATGGTGACATGGCCAGTATCAGCAGAGCAGTTCTATAATGAGAAATTGGTGACTGAGATTTTGAGAATTGGAATTGGTGTTGGTGCAAAGAAATGGGCGAGAGTGGTTGGTGATAGTGTGAAGAGAGAAGCCATAACTAAGGCAGTAAGAGATCTTATGGTAGGTGAAGAAGCAGAAGAAATGAGATACAGAGCTAAAAAGTAAGCAGAAATGGCAAGGAAAGAAGTTGAAGATGGTGGATCTTCTCATTCTGATGTTAATTCTTTCATTGATGAATTCAGGAGTAAGAAGATTTTGAATGCTGATTAGGTGCCTAATAGTCATATTCAAAGATTCTCAATTGTCTTTTTAGTCTGAACATAAATATATAATGCTTTTATTATCTCAATTATTTATTAAAAAATAAATTAGTGCCGTTCTCTTGGAGCTATACCTTTTCACGTGTTGGGTTCAGGTCGGGCTTGGTGGGCCTTTTAGAAAAACCACTAGACCAAAGCACGTCCTGGCCCACGTCATATATAGGTGGGCTCGGCCCAAAAGAGAATATGTCCAGCCCAACGTGCCTAAATTTTTGTGGGGTAAGAGCCTAACTGGACCCGGGCCAACCCGAGAAAAGCCCAATAAATTTATTCTTTTTCACTTGTTTTTGTTGTCACTTCCTTTCATGGGAATTTATGCGCTGCGGTTTTTTTTTTTTTTCCTATGATGGTTAATCCTTTTGGTCTTGGATTTTATGCACTAATATGCTACTGTTTTCTGCTGCAATATGGAGTTTTATTTGGTTGTGCAGTTCTGCAGACTTATGTACCCCTCATCTATGTGATAAGGTTTTGTAATCCTTTCCTTTAAATAAAAGCCTGGCTTTAAAAGGCCTGAAAATTGTCGATGAAAAATACAATGAAGTGGAAAGGATTGGTGGCGCTGGATAAGTGTGTTGCTGGCTTTGTCGTTCCGGATCTGTCAGGAGCGGCGCTAATGTCTGGTTGCTCATCGATTTGTGGCTGTGTTTCGATTTTGCAGGCTGAACTCAGCAGCATTTTGGGAAGTCAAGGATAGCAGCTCAAGCAGGGTTTAATTGGTTGATTGTAGCTTCTGATAATTTCACGGTAGTGCAAGCTTGCATCAGGGAAGTTGTCTTTCTTGACTATATTGGCACTGTAGCGAGTGATATTCTGAGATTACTCAAGTCCTACAATGGAGTCCGCTTGGTGTTCGATAGGCGTCAAGCTAATTGCATTGCTCATGGTTTAACAAAATGGGGTACATCTTACTCAGATCCCATTATCTTTCTAGAGGAATTTTACTTGTGTTCTACCTTGTATTGACTATGATTTAGCTTCTTTTTGCTTTCTAATACAAGGTTCATTATTGATTTAAAAAAAAAAAAAAAAAACAATAAACTAGAAAGTGGATTAGGGATTTAGATTTTAGGTTTTGAACGTTATAAATTATAATATTAAAATTATACATATAATATATAATATGAATAATATAATTTCATAATAAAATTAAAAGGTGGGATGGGTTCCGGCCGGGCTTTCCAAATTTTCAGTTGTCGAAGCCCGGTCGAAGACGGATGGGCTTTGGCAAGCTATGCGGATCCCCAGGTGCTACAACAAGTCCACTAGGAGCCCTCAATTACCTTGTATCAAGGGAAGAGGGCGGGATCCATCGACAACACTTAGAGTTATGTTAAAAGAGAAAGTTGCTCAGTCTGAGAACGGGCTGTTTCAGCACCTTCAGTCATAACTACTTCAGCCTTTCATCTTGTTTAGTAACTTCCCTAAGATTTTGTCTTAAACCATGTCAAATTGGCCATTAGAGATTTTGTGAGCTCTTTCTTAATTGTTATGCACGTTCCGATGAATCCTTTCCAGGTCGAAGTCTTTTCATGTAATGAGGTTATTTTTCAGCTAAAGAATAATGGCTAAAAAGAAAAATCAGTAAAACAAATTCTCAATTTCTTGTCAATGCTCTTTTAGCTTGTTAATTGGTGCCTTCTTTTCTTGATTTAAAGTGCCTCAGTTTGATATGATAACTAAAATGATTCATTTGCTTTAAAAAAAAAATTAATTTAGATCCATCTCTATGCAAGCTACAGAGGCTTATGCTATAACTTTCACATGGACTACAATTTTGACGGGTGGCCCAATTGTGAATTGGGCCAAAAGTTGGCCCAAAAGTATGGTTCACAAGTGCAAGGCCTTAGCCCACCATTACACATTTGTTTGTTGGAACGTGGAAGGGTGGGAATAGTAGTTCCATGGAAGAACAAAACAGGATTCCATTAATTCTTTTTTTTTTTTTAAATATTTTAATAAATTAAGATAGAAACTAAATCGGACATATTACAATCTAAATAAGTCAGTTTGACTTGCTGTTCAAATCTAAAATATTTATTTTTAGGGCATTTTACATAAATACATAACTTTTGGTACTATATAACATTTTTACCTTAAAAGAAAAAGTTTGCTTAAATACCTTAAAAACTTTTCAAAATTTCAAAAATACCTAAAACAAAAATTATCATTTATACGTGATTCATCAGAAAATAAACAACAAAACACAAATCAAAATCTCCAAAATACCTTCTCTATTTTGTCCACGTTTCTCTCTCCTCTTTTTATAATTTTTAATCTAATTTCGCATTTATCTCTCAATCCGTTTATTTTTTTGTCATGCGACTTTAGAAAATTTTTTTTATTTTTTATTTATCTTCGAAACAAAGTCCATATGTATATACTTTTTCCGACATATTTTTTTTCACTAAAATATAACTAATTATGCCTTTGTATATTAAGGTATAACTAAGGTATAATTAAGGTATAACTAAAGTATAATCACTGTAATAGTGTATCTTAATGTATAAATAAGGTATAATTAAGGTATAACTAAGGTATAAACACTGTAATAGTATATCTTAATGTATAATTAAGGTATAACTAATGTATAATAAATGTAATAGTGTATCTTGAGGTATAACTAAGGTATAATTAAGGTATAACTAATGTATAATCACTGTAATAGTATATCTTAAGGTATAATTACGGTATAACTAAGGTATAATTACTGTAATAGTGTATCTTAAGGTATAATTAAGATATAAAAAAGGTATAATCACTGTAATAGCGTATCTTAAGGTATAATTAATGTATAAGTAACGTATAATCAATATAATAATGTATCTTAGGGTATAAATAGGGTATAAATAAGGAATAACTAAGGTATAATCACTAGAATAGTGCATCTAAAGGTATAATTAAGGTATAACTAAGGTATAAAGAGTGTATAAACAGTGTATAAACAATATATAAAGTGTATAAACGGTGTATAAATAATGTATAATAATATACAAGAAGTGTATAATAATGTATAACAATGTATAAGAAGTGTATAAATAATATATAAATAATGTATAAACAGTGTATAATGTATAAACAATGTATAATAGTGTATAAACAGTGTATAAACAGTGTATAAAAGTGTATAACAATGTATAATAAATGTATAAACATATAACATTGTATAAAAAGTGTATAATGCATAACAATGTATAAGTAGTGTATAAACAATATATAAGCAATGTATAAAAGTGTATAAGAAGTGTATAAACAGGGTATAACAATGTATAACAGTGTATAAATAATGTATAAACAGTGTATAAACAGTGTATAATGTATAAACAATGTATAAATAATGTATAAACAATGTATAACAGTGTATAAACAATGTATAAACAGTGTATAACAATGTATAACAATGTATAATAAATGTATAAACATATAACATTGTATAAAAAGTGTATAATGCATAACAATGTATAAGTAGTGTATAAACAATGTATAAAAGTGTATAAGAAGTGTATAAACAGGGTATAACAATGTATAACAGTGTATAAATAATGTATAAACAGTGTATAAACAGTGTATAATGTATAAACAATGTATAAATAATGTATAAACAATGTATAACAGTGTATAAACAGTGTATAAACAGTGTATAAAAGTGTATAACAATGTATAATAAATGTATAAACATATAACATTGTATAAAAAGTGTATAATGCATAACAATGTATAAGTAGTGTATAAACAATGTATAAGCAATGTATAACAGTGTATAAGAAGTGTATAAACAGTGTATAACAATGTATAATAGTGCATAAATAATGTATAAACAATGTATAAACAGTGTATAATGTATAAACAATGTATAAATAATGTATAAATAATGTATAACAGTGTATAAATAATGTATAAACGATGTATAAACAATGTATAAATAATGTATAAACAATGTATAAATAGTGTATAAACAGTGTATAACAAATGTATAATAAGTGTATAAAGATATAACATTGTATAAGAAGTGTATAATGTATAAATAATGTATAAGTAGTGTATAAACAATGTATAAGCAGTGTATACCAGTGTATAAGAAATGTATAAACAGTGTATAACAATGTATAACAGTGTATAAATAATGTATAAACAGTATATAAGCAGTGTATAATGTATAAATAATGTATAAACAGTGTATAAGAAGTGTATAAACAATGTATAAACAATGTATAACAGCGTACAAACAGTGTATAAACAATGTATAGTAATATATAAGAAGTGTATAACAATGTATAACAAATGTATAAACAGTATATACCAATTTATAACAATGTATAAGAAGTGTATAAACAACGTATAAACAGTGTATAAGAAGTGTATAAACAGTGTATAAAAAATGTATAAACAGTTTATAAACAATATATAACAGTATATAAGAAGTGTATAACAATATATAACAGTGAATAGTAAGTGTATAAACAATGTATAACAGTGTATAAGAAGCATATAAATAGTGTATTTCATTGAAGAATTAGTTCAATTTGTCACCAGCTGACAATGATTTTACAAAAGATTAATATTCAACATCAATAGCTAAAGTAAATAGACCCCTTATAGTAAAAAAGCTGGCGCTATACATGAATAAATGATAAATTTTCGGGTCTAATAAATTGTCGAACTTGATCACCAAAAAAGTCTACCATGGAAGTCGTCTGCCGCTGAATAATAGCTGGGCAACACGGTCTCCAATGTCATTGAAAAGCAAGTCTTGATAATTTAGAACCTCAAAGTAGTCCTTGTGCACAGCAGTTAGCAAGCCTGGATAGAATAGATAGACATTAATAGTCCATATAGCAAAACTCCAAATGGTAATAGAATAGGGCAACGAACATATGCAGCTGAATTTAAACTTGATAAAAATCTGAAGTGACAAAGCAACCAACCGACTAATTGCAAAAGTTCAATGAGAGACAACAGTCCTTGTACATATAGAAAACAGAAATGAAAACACAGAAGAAAAAGACTGAAACAAAACAATAAACAGATCAATTACCAGACTTTTACATCGTGCTAATTCCTTTTCTTAAGACATAGGATCTGAAAAGAGAAAATATAACTGAAAAAAAAACAGCCTAAGAGCTCACAAAGCCAGAAAACACCAATAAGAATCCTCTTCAAACATAAGCATATTGGCATAGTTTTGCATTAGATGGTTATGGACCATAAATACAACATCTAATAGAAAAAAGCAGAAAGATAATGATGCAAATCATGTAAATTTAGAAGTGAAAGAAAAACATACCATCTCCACGGTTATTTGTACGGCCAAGCTGGAAGGTAACATAGCCTGCATCACCAAGCCCCTGCTGATACATATGCACAAGCTCTTCATTGCCAACCCAGAACTCCTATACAAAGGACCCGAAGCACCAAAAAATGGAAATCAGTCATTTTTCGTTTACAGGCAGACCCCTTTTTTCTTCTCTTCAATGATGAAGAGATTAGATCAATAATAGAGTATTATTAAACAAGGAATTTTTTTTACTTAAAACAAACACTTTAGCCTGAATGACAGAAAAATGACGGAAGATTTTAATTGCACCAGCTGAAAACCAAACACCAGAACAGAAATCATACAGAAACCAAAAATGGAATTCCATTCAATCGCAATACACACAAAATGACAACAATTCTTAATCTGGTTTCTGAATGACCGAAACAGAAAAGGCCAAAACAGCGAACGACAATTAATTGATTGCATCCTTTCCGCCTAAAAACAGTATCCTTGAATAGCCGTACTTTCTCCCAAGGTTTTAATCAGAAAAGTGAAAGTGAATTGAAAAGAAGAAGCAAAATGATGTTTACAGTGCGAAAAAAATAATTACCAGTTCCTTTCCTAACTCAACAGCGGCTTCTTGATAGCTAGCTTTTTTGCCAGTACTGCTACCGCAAAGTACACAAATTCTCTTAAACCTCGATTTTGTTTCTTCCATTACTTATTGTTTTATTTTCCGCTCCTTTTCCCCCGTCCGCCGTCGCCGGTGGCTCTCTTCTCTCCTTTGTTTTTTTCCCTGGTGAGATGATGAAGAAATGAGAGGGTTGAGAATGAGAGGGGAAGAGAGAAAGAGAGAGATAGAAAACGTATAAAAAAGTAAAAAAAAAAAAAAATATTAAAGTAATGAATAAAGAATAAAAAAAAAGGTATTTCGGTAAATAGTGAAAGGTATGGTTTGAAACTAAACTTAATTTTAGGTATAAAACTGACAATTTCCCTTATTTTTATCAAACAATGTACTTATTATTGTATTTTTAAAATAAATTAAATCAACTTAATTATAAAAATCATAAAATAACTTAGTTTTATATTGTTATACATGTGGAGGTAGGATATATATTTAAAAAATATTAATTAAAATTAATCAAAATGATTTCCGTACAAAAATAGTTTTCATATCAAAGGTACCAATCATATAATTAAGATGTTTGAATATATTTATAATACGCACATAAATAAATCCAAAACACCTTATCAACATTTAATCATGTTTTAAAAGCAAGAAAGATGGGCTTTTTGCTTATGCTGTCCACCTCAACTTAGGGCCAGTTTGGGACAGTTTTCAGCAGCCCCGAAAGTAGCTTTCAGCCAAAGTATGGGGAATTTTACTTTGGCTGCAAGCTGCTTTTGGGGCTGCGGAAAGCTGCCTCAAATGCACAATTGGTAAAAGTCAGATTGTATTTAGGAAAATACTGGAAAAATACTTAAAACTACTTTTAAAAAAAGCAATAAAACCTAACTTTCCTTAATAGCATTTTCAGTAACAACAATCTCAAACTGGCCCTTAGCATCATTAACTTAGTTTTATCAAGGAATAAATAACGTTGTGTTTGAGAAAAGCATAAATAACTAACTGGTTTTTGTAAAAGCTGTTTCTCAATTGGCCACCACTCCAATACTTTTAAATTTTTGACGGGTAAAAATCATCAATAGTACATGAACTTTCACTTTACTAACATAATGATACATGAACTTCAAAACTAGACATAAAAATACATCAATTTAGCAATCCGCTAATATGAAAGTCAAAATTACCGTTGACTGTCAAAAATACCGTTGACCACGCCATGAACTGGTCAAAATGATGATGTGAAAGTTTTCAAAACGATGACGTTTCAGTTTTCACCGGGTTTTGACGTGGTCAACGGTTATTTTTCATGGTCAACGGTAATTTTGACTTTTATGTTAGCGGATTGCTAAGTTGATGTACTTTTACGTCTGGTTTTGAAGTTCATGTACCATTATATTAATAAGGTAAAAGTTCATGTACCATCGATAATTTTAAGCCAATTTTTTAGCATCAATATTTTACAGTTTTTATATTCCCAATACCTACTTTTTAAAAATTGCCTCTAAACATTTATATGTGACCGATGCACTTTTTAATATAAGACATTTTTTCTTCTTTTTTCTTTTTTATAATGGAAAACATTTAAATAGTATTATACAATATTTCTTATACACATAAACCATTAACAAAAGGAATAGGCATTTTAAAAATTAAAACTTTCAAGTTAATTAGTAACTTTGGGGTAATTGTTGCTCAAGCATAATTACATCTAGAGTTGAAATAATAAAAAGTAAAAAAATATTATTTATCTTCACCTATCATAATTACAACTTACAATATTATTCATATAATTTCTATTAAAAATAAAGTAATATTAATAAATTATCAAAAATATCCTTGTTATATGTATATAGGCAATTAAAATAACAACATTTATTTCACTTAATTATTTGGTATATTGAGGGTCTTTTAGTAAAAATACGGTCTATTAATTAATTTTCTTAATTACTAAGCAATCAAAATATTTTCTATCAAAGTTGGACGGAGAAGTATTTTTTTAGCCTTTATCGTTTCAAAGTTACTCGTTTGGCTCCTATTTGAAGGATTGGGATCCACTTAAATATGTCCTATCAACACTTGTGGTCTCGGTCTCCCAGGCTATGTTGGTTTGGAATTGCAATGATTATGCCATGTCAATAGATGCACTGATATGATACTATTTTGTTGGATATGGTCACAATAAGAAGACTGACAAAGCAATGAATGGATAGACTTACCACTTTTATAACTTCAGAATGCTTGATTTTGCTATGTAATTTTGTAATTTCTTGTGATCCAATGCAAAAAAAAAAAAAAAAAAAAAATGTAGATTAACCAAATCAATGACTCAAACATTTGATTTACGCCAAAAAATCCCACATGAATTGGGGAGTGGCCCTTATAGCCCATAATGATATTTTCTAATTTCCTCTTCTATCTGTAACTAACAAGTTGCAGTTTGCAATTTGTACATAAGACAAAGTGTCATACATGGTTAAAAAATTTATAATATTTCAGGAATATGCAAACCAATAGTTGTAAAAATATTATTTAGTTGTTTTTATTATTTTCTAAATCATATATTTATAACTTACAGACTACATGCTACGGAAGTATTGTAAAATTTCTGCGTCAGGAGTAGATGGGTCGAAGAGAAAGGCTCCTATTCATTTTTTAATCAAATAATTGAGATAATAAAAACATACATATTTATGTTCATTCTAAAATCAGTTGAGAACTTGAATATGACTATTAGGAACCTAATCAACATTCAAAATGTTCTTACTCCTGAATTCATCAATGAAGGAATTAAAATCACAATGAGAAGATCCACCATCTTCAACTGTTCTCCGAGCCATTTCTGCATAGTTTTAGCTCTGCATCTCACTTCTTCTGCTTCTTCACCTACCATAAGATCTCTCACTGCCTTGGTTATGGCTTCTTTCTTCACACTATCACCAACCACTCCCGCCCATTTCTTTGCACTAACAGGAATTCCAATTCTCAAAATCTCAGTCACCAATTCCTCATTATAAAACTGCTCTGCTGATACTGGCCATGTCACCATTTTCACTCCTGCAGTTATAGCTTCAAGCGTTGAATTCCATCCACAATGGCTCACGAATCCTCTTACTGCTTCGTGTTCGAGAATTAGTACTTGTAGCGCCCATCCTCAAATTATCAGCCCTTTTCCTTCCGTTCTTTCCTCGAATCCTCGAGGCAGCCATTGTTCTTCGTCTTCGGGATGCTTTTTGTTGCTTTTCTTTACTACCCAGATGAATTCCAGCGCGGATTCTTTAATGCCATTTGCTATCTCAAGATGTTGCTCGTCTTTGAAATTCGCTATATGTAAACAGCTGAGTTTGGTTTCTTCGAATTCAGCCACTCTATTATCTCATTTTGATGCAGCGGATAACCAATCGAATTCCGTTGATCGCGCACGATACCGGAAACGATTCCTCTAACCCTAGAATTTACGAAAATTCAAAGAGATAGAAAAAATAGAACAAATTCGAATTCAACAAAACTGAATAATTCCTATCTTACATGCCTTTAAATAGTGAATAGAAGCTAGGGTTAAAATTTCGACAATAACAGAATAAAGGAAAAACTTTTAAAAATTTGCAATTAGGTCCCTAAAAACATAAAAACGCAAAATTGAAGGACTAGATGGCTTTTTTTGCCAAATTGGGGTGGGGCCCATGTTTAATGGGTTCTGTTCATCAGGCCGATTCCCAAGAAAATGCACTATTTTCGAGACCAAATCAGACACTTTTCAAAATTGTCACTATTTACCGCTTCGCTGATTTTTTCCCGTCTTCGAATTTCTCCAAATAGGTCAATGCTAATTCTTCTAATCCATCACATTTTCATTGACGGAAGCTTCTTTTCCTCTTCTTGAACTTTCACTCTTGCCATTCGATCACGAAATCGGGCCAATATGCCATACTTTTACTCTTAAAACATTCCTGAGATTCAGAACCCTTGTCACAATGAGTTATCGTGTCATACATATGTCTTGTGTTCTATATATCATAAAATTAATTATATATGATATAAGCAAAACATAAATAATAACAATGTCAAGCAGATGGTGTCAAGCGAGAGAACTTTCATTGTACACCTTAGCCAATCGCAATGTGGCACGTGGCACATTCTGGAATAAAGTATTATAACTTTATTCCAAAATGTGACACGTAGAACACCCTGGTTGGCCAGAGCCTGAGAAAGTCTAGCCTAAGACTAGAGCATGCTACTCCCAGCAGCATAGACCAGTTTGTTTGCTATAGCGCATCTGCTTGGTGAATATAAGCCAGGAGTACACTACTTCCGACAAATCAAAATGTGACAAATCAGCAACCATACTAACGTGTCTTGTGTTATTTGGTCGAGAGTAGTGTACTCTTGGCTTATACAAGGATCTCGCGTAGCAAGTAAATTGTTTCCCTAAATCGTATTTTTGTGTTAGAAATTTAACACTCCTGCCTGAGATGATCTGCATATGCAGGTTCAAGCTCGTAAAAGCTGTTCACGATGACGCCATAGCTATTAAGCTTTGCATCTTTCACTCTCCTGAAGAATTCAGAAAACCTGGTTTCCTGACGAATAAACTCCGGTAACTGCATCGTTGTCATCTCAACCCCGTTCATATTTCCGGATCTTCCTGATGAAATAAAGCTGACACGTAAGCAATTGCCCACTTATGAATGTTCTAGCAAGACTGTGAAACTGTTTACTTCACGTAGAGTATCAGAGCTAGATAGCTTTGGAGTGATTGTCAACAGTTTTTACGAGCTTGAAACGGCTTATGCTGATCATTACACAAACGTTTTAGGAAGGAGAGCATGGACTGTAGGCCCGGTTTCACTCTGCAATCGAGATGATGAGGAGAAAGTGCAAAGAGGAAACGAAGCATCCATCGACGAACACGAGTGTTTGAAATAGCTGGATTTGAAGAAACCAAATTTTGTCGTTTATTTGTGCTTTTGTAGCATAACCAGATTTAGCCCGTCTCAGCTGAAGGAGATTGCACTCGGACTCGAATCTTCCAGACATGATTATATATGGGTTATAAGGTGAACTGGGCAAGATAATGTGGAGAACTGGTTGCCTGATGGATTCGAAGAAAGAATGGAAGGGAAAGGAGTGATAATTCGAGGATGCGTGCCACAATTACTGATTATTGAACATGAAGCAATAGGGGGATTTGTGACTCATTGTGGATGGAATTCGAATCTCGAAGGAATAACTGCTGGATTGCCAATGGTGACTTGGCCTGTTGGGGCCGAGCAATTTTACAATGAGAAATTGGTGGCGGATGTGCTGAAAATCGGTGTATCCGTTGGTGTTCAACAATGGACATTGACCGGTGGTGGTAACATTATAAAGAGCGAAACGATGAAGAAGGCTGTGAACCGGATAATAGAAGGTGAAGAAGCTGAAGAAATGAGGAAGAAAGCAAAGGAACTTGGGAATATGGCAAGGAAGGCTGTTGAAGAAGGTGGATCATCTTATTCTGATATTAATGCTTTGATTGATGAGCTTAATTAATTGGTTAATTGCTGTCCTAAGTAAAAGAAGTTCTTGGGTTTGTAAAATGAGTTTTATGATAGTGGTTAGAGTGCTTATATGTATTTTTAGGTTTATATTAAGTGGGAAATTTTTAAATTTTCAAAGCAAATCCTAATCATCAGCTTTCTCATGAAGCAAAAGAAAATTTTAGAATACTTTTTTTGAAAATATATCAGTGTAAAGGGTTGATGAATGTCCTTTTAAGATATAATAAAAAAATAAATAAATATCATTTTATAACTAGAGAAATATGTCCCTCTGGAGTACTGTAAAATCTCTTATCCGAAATACAAATTCTATTATTAATTTCATGTCCTGTGTATCTATCTGGCCCATGCAAGAAATTCAATAATATTTCCTATTGAAATGGACCAAACCAATATAAAACGGGACACAATATATAAGCAATATATGTTGTGTCCCTTTTTCATTGGTTGGATCTATTTTGCATCTAACTCATTGATGTAAGAAATCTGATAATGGTCCCGATCCAAATGGATTGAACTAATGAAAAATGGGTGCATATGCAACACTCATGTGTTTTTTCCTTTTTTTTTTTTTTTTTTGTTGGATCTAATATTCATCTTTATGACTAATGTGGGAAATTCAATAATCATAATGAAAAATAGATACATAAACAATGGATGATATGTGTAATTTTTTATTTGTTGGATTTATATGGAATTATATCATTCTGGAATTTTCCAATTGATGCAAACAACCTTTACTATTTTACATTTAAGCATTCAGATAACTATTTTCACTAATCAATGATTATACCCTTCATAATATATATATATATATATATATATATATATATATATATATATATATATATGTCAAAAAAGAAAAAAAAAAGGGCAAGATTGGGACCAAAATATTATCATGGCTTGCATAGGTTGATTTTTCTTTAAAAAAAAAAAAAAAATCTATAGTGATTCGGGTATAATATACCGATGTCTAATTTAAGAGACTGAGACCCTTACCATTCAAGCTAACCTTAATTGGTAATTAACAGGGGCGGCGCTGGGGGGGCACGGAGGGGCACAACAGTAATGGGCTGGGCTGTTTTATTTTTTATTTTTTTTTAAACCCTGGGTTTTATTTTTTATTCTTAAACCCAGGAGCAAAACGACGTCGTTTTGCTCCTGGGTATAAAAAATAAAAAATAAAATAGCCCAGTCTTAGTGGGCTGGGCTGTTTTATATATATATATATATATATTTTGAAAAATTTGTATATAATATTTGATTTAAAGTATACTAAATATGTATTAGTGTGTATTATACATGATGAAATGTCATTTTTTTCTTTGTCCCTCAAACTTTCTTCTTCTTCTTCTTCTTTTTTTTTTTTTTTTTTTTTTTTTTTTTTTTTTGATAAAATTAGATATATTCAAACTTTCATAATCTAGCCATATTACATTAATGGTCAGAAAGTTAAAGTCCTTTTCTTTCTTTTTTTCTCTTTATTTTATTACATTAATAGTGAGAAAATAAGTAATAGAACATAAATATGGATAACATCTTCAGCTGGAATATCTGGTTGCAAATGCAACTGCTGACTAAGGTTTTCACCCCACCCTAATTGGGATGGGGATTTTCCCGTTAGTGTGATGGGGGCTGGAATAGTATGACATTCTACTGTGCACGGAAGAAAATACACATTGCAGTTTACAGTGCATAAAATACACACTGCAACGTGTCAATATACCGCAAAAACAAATTTAGTATAAAATTTATGAAATTTTTATATATATTTTTTGTAAGTATAAAAAACGATTACAAAATTATCTGAATGTGGAACAGGGCGGAGATTCCTGTGGGGACCGAAATGGTATGATTTTTCCCGCCACCTAACAGAGACGAGGATGGAGATCCCCCACTAGTGGTGGAGACGGGGATGGTATGATATTCCCCACCCCCATCCCGCCGTGCCCCATTGCCATCCTTATCCACCGGTTCTTTATTCAGTCCAGATTTCGCTAACATTGCTAAATAAATTATTGATTTAACAAAACTCAATAGACTTCCTAGGACAGATTTATGAAAGAGACATTAATGAGTAGTGATATTTGTGGTGCACTTATCCATTATATAACAGAATGAATTTTTCCCTTTTCTTCACTGTAAATTCTAGCAATTGGTTCTGCTTGCTACTTTCTCTTACAAAAGCTAGGCAATTACATCTTCTTTCTTTTCAATTTCAAATCAAGTAATGGCAACTGAATCCCATAAGCCACACATACTTCTCTTCCCATTCATGGCTCATGGCCACATGATTCCAATGGTTGACATAGCCAAAATTTTTGCTTCAAGAAACCTGAAAACAACCATAATCACCACTCCTCTTAATGAGCCTTTCATTTCCAGGCAAATTGGATCAGGAAACAGCAAAAACTTCAGCTTAGATATCAACATTGAAATCCTCAAATTTCCTACCATTGAAGAAGAATCACTGCAAGGATGCGAAAATTTCGACTTTATCTCTTCCAAGCATTTGGATTGGGATATTATCAACAAATTTTTCCTTGGAACAGCTTTGTTTCAGGATCCCCTGGAGAAACTCCTGCGAGATATTCGGCCCGATTGCCTTGTTGCTGATGCTTCATTCTTTTGGGCTACTGATTCTGCTTCCAAATTCGGGATTCCGAGGCTTGTCTTTCACGGCATTTGTTTCTTTGCTTCGTGCACCATAACATCTATAGAACAATATAAGCCTCATAAGAAAGTTTTGTCCGATTCAGAACTCTTTGTTGTTCCTAATCTTCCTGGAGATATCAAGCTTTCAACAAAAAAACTAATAAAACAGGCTACGCAAGAAAATGAAACGTTTGTTTCAGCTACGCTCCGGTCTGCCATAGAATCAGAAGTGAGGAGCTTTGGAGTGATTGTCAACAGTTTTTACGAGCTCGAACGGGCATATGCTGATCATTACAGGAATTTTTTAGGAAGGAGAGCATGGCATATTGGCCCAGTTTCACTCTGCAATAGAGACGTTCAAGATAAAGTGCGAAGAGGAAAGGCAGCATCCATTGACGAACACGAGTGTTTGACATGGCTGAATTCAAAGAAACCGAATTCTGTTATTTATGTATGCTTTGGTAGTATAACTAACTTCAAAGGATCTCAACTAAAGGAGATCGCAGTTGGACTCGAATCTTCTCAGAAGGACTTCATATGGGTCGTGAGGACGAACACGCATCACGAAGAAGATTGGTTGCCTGAAGGATTCGAGGAAAGAATCAAAGGAAAAGGACTTATAATCCGAGGATGGGCGCCGCAAGTTCTGATTCTTGAACAAGAAGCAATAGGGGGGTTTGTGACTCATTGCGGATGGAATTCGACACTTGAAGGAATAACAGCTGGGTTACCAATGGTGACCTGGCCTATAAGTGGCGAGCAATTCTATAACGAAAAATTGGTGACAGAAGTACTGAAAATCGGTGTATCTGTTGGTGTTGAAGAATGGACACTTTATGGAGATAGCATTGTGAAGAGTGAATGTGTAGAGAAGGCTGTAAACCAGATAATGGAAGGTGAAAATGCTGAAGAAATGAGGCGAAAAGCTCAGGAACTGGGGCAGATGGCAAGGAATGCTGTTGAAGAAGGTGGATCATCTTACTGTGATGTTAATTCTTTGATTGATGAACTAATTAAGTTTCAATCTAATTAAATGAAGCAGTAATCAAGTTTTTATTCTGTTAATCTGTAGTCTTCAATGAAGCCTTTTCAGAATTTAGAATTTGTTTTAATTGTATTTGTCATGCTTAAATGAAGAATTAATTACTTGTCGTTTCGTATGAAAGATTGTCAACTCCAATATCAAACATGTATATATATATATATATATTTTATGTTTGTAATCTGCAAGTATAATAATAATAATTATTATTATATGTATATATAAAAAGTGTCCTTCAATTATTTCAGTACACCCGGTCAGGGGATTTCGGGGTTGCCAGGATGCAACACATCCATGGCTACTATAGAGAACTTCCCATGTCATAATTCAAATCCTCGACCTCTAGATCAAGATTTGATACCATGTCAATATTTCATGAACCTGTTTGATACAAAAGATTAAGTTGATAATTGAAGCCTAATAATTAATTATAATGAATAATTATAACCTTCCAAGGGTTATATAAATACATCACTATATATATATATATATATAAAAGATAGTGATGTATACTTTTTCCTAATCACATTATAGTCTTTCTCTATTTATTATTATTTTATTTTTACCAAAATTTATAACATGTTATATATTTATAAACTTAAATCATCTCTTAAAATCTTCTATATTCAAGAGTCTTTTAATCCCTTTTTTTTCTAATCAATCACAGCTTAACGGGCAGGGAAAAGTCTCATGTATAGTAAGTGAAAAAAAAAAAATATTGTGACATAGGAACTCACATAAGTAGTAGCAGAAATAAGAAATAAAACTAATTTTATTCACAAATATTAACATCAACAATTTCAAACGAAAAATGTTTAATAATAAACGAAAAGATGCGATAATATGAGAAAGGAAAACGGTAAGGATGTACAAATTAAACAAGTAAAACTTCGAGAGATAGTATGTATAGAACTGTGATTATAATTTAGATAGAACTTTGAGTCTGATTATTCATTCGAATACAAATTTTACATTTTTAATTTAGAGTTCAATTCCAATCTGGATACTCCAACAGGTAACATTTTGCCTACTTCTCCAGCTCAGTTTGTACCTTTTTCTGGAAATTTGGATTTTGATGTTAGTGTGTGGTCTATTCTTAAATCTATGACGCGTGAAATTGCGTTTTCAACATTTATACATAGACGAATATTTCAGTACACTTTTGTCTCTAATTATTGTTTGTTTCCTACCTTTTCTTTCATCACTTAGGAATCTAAATTATTGTATATGCTAGAAGGTAACACGTGAATTAATTATTATATAGGTTGCCATTAATTTAATGGAATTTTCTTTTTCTTTTTCTTTTTTTTTTTTATAGTATCACGCAGGGGTGAGCAAAACACGGTTCGGTTCAAAAACCAAACCAAACCGAAAACTAAAGTAGAAGAAAAATGGAAACCAAAACCAAACCAAAGTTCATATGGTTCGGGTAAAACCGAACTGAACCAGTTCAGTTCGGCTATGGTTTGGTTCGGTTAAAACCGAATCAACAAAAATTTCAATTTTTAAATTTTTATTATCATTATTTTTTATAAATTACATGTAAAGTATTGCTTAAAAATGATTTATATTACATGTATATTACTAAAGTCTCATAAATACAAACTATATAATAATATAAATAGATAATATACCAACTAAAATTTATTTCTATATATATACATATTTTTAAAAAATATTTTTTCCTATTATGGTTCGGTTCGGTTTCGGTTTTTTCAACAAAAACCGAAAACCAAAGCAAAAACCAAATTATTATATTTCATAAAACCAAAACCAAACCAAATAGAGTTTGGTTCAGTTCGGTTTGTTTTTTCAATATCGGTTCGGTTTGGTTTTTGTTTCACGGTTTAGCTTTGCTCACCCCTATAGTTATAAATAGTGGAACGTGTTATATTCCATTGTAAGAACGTTTCTTTGGTTTATACCATTACTTCTCTAACATACAGATTCTACTTTGGATCGGGACATCGTTGGATGACTAACATGTCCATCAATAAAATAATGCTTTGGAAGAGCTAAAATTCTAACCTTCTGTTTGGATCTACATGTCAAGAGACAGTTTTTACTAAACAAAATCTATCCCCGCTTATATTATCACGTATTCATCATATCCCCTCTACCAAGTATTAAAATTTTCACAATAAATGAAACTGTGTCATGAAATTTTTTTACACAAGACTAAATTAAAAGCTTTATCTGTAAATAATCTCAATCATTTAATGTAAAATGAAGGATTGAGATTTAATTTCTCTCAAAATCTAATTAAATCTGGACCGTACATTTTACCAGATTTGGTAAGATTTGCACAACAACACAATACTAGTGAGGAAGTAGTTTGCCTAGCTAGAAATCTCTACTCAGCTCAGCACAAGATTGAATTATCCAATTTTACTTTCTACTTCCAACATCTACAAATATAGGAGACCCATATGTACATATAATCTTGATTATGGAGAAACTCCATTGACCTTGACAGTGTTGAGCTTGAGAACATGTATAAGTGTATTATACATATATATGTTATGTAGCACAGAAACGGAAATTGAAATTGGCATTAGGAAATATCACTGGAAACTGGGTGGAAATGTGTAAATAGTAAAAAGAAGAGGAGGGCATATTTATAAATATTAAAAATTTAAAGATGTATACATATGATTTTATTTTTATAGAAAACAAAAATAAAATAATAATAATAATAATAATAATAATATTCACTTAAATAAATAAATTCATCAATTATTTTTAGCCAAATACATAGATACCTCCCTGAACTTGTCCAAAAATGCCTACTATCCCCCTGAATTTTTAAAATGTCCTAATGCCCTCCTGAACTTTGAAAAAGTGACCCAGTTTGCTGCCTTGCTGCCACGTGTTACTTAATTATTGGTTGTCTCATGTTTGACTTTTCAAAGTAAACTCTGGGTTTTGTAAGACTTAGGGGGTAAACTGGGACAATGTTAAGAAATTTAGGGGGGCATTAAAACACTTTTAAGAAGTTCAGAGGGGCATTAGGATATTTTCAAAGTTGAGGGGGACAGTAGGCGTTTTTGGCCAAGTTCAGGGGGTATCTACGTATTCGGCCATTACTTTTCAATTTTTCGTAAACGATAAGCAATTGAATAAGTTTTGACTTGAAGAAAAAGTTTTAGTTTAGAAGAATTGAAGTCGAAATTGGAGGTTAATTAATTTATCGGAAAATGTTTCTTAAATCATAGTAAACGAGTTCCCAACTTCTGTTATTTACAAAAACGTGCTCAAAAGTTTCTGTGAGTTCTCGTTTCCATATAAAAAATGAAACATTAAAATGTGAATGCTTTAGAATTTTTGTGCTTCACAACATATGTAGAATGAACCCAACCTAATCTATTTGTAGATGGAGGAAAACACTTTTTTCCGTATAATAATTCACCCGTCAAGTTGCAAAATCATCTAGAGTCATACATTATACATAAGAGGTCCACTTCACCTTTGGGACCAAGGATTAGTTTGCTTATAATGCCATCCTCATTGCCATACATTCTTTACATATATGCATGGAATTTGGCTTCTTCATGTCTCAATTTTCTTTCTTAAAATAATTTTGCAACTAGATGTAAAGTTGAGGCTTCAACATTGATCATGTTCAATTTGACTAATTCAGTTTCTCAATATACAATTTTATTGGCATTTGAATATGTTTTTTGGAGAATAGCTTAGCCTCAAGCAAATTGTTTTCCCAATGAGTTTTGCTTAGCCTTTAATGACAACGAATGTGCTTATGTTTTGTTTATGTCTATTATACAGTTCTAAAATATTAAAATATTAAAATATTTTCCATGTCATGGTTCATGCTTCCACCTCCTCATTTGCAACTAAAAGCAGAGTGGAAATTAATCATCAGCAAAGGTAAGCTTGGCCATATCAAGTTGAATCCTAGCCTTGATATCTAGTCGAGGGATTGCTTTCACCAAATCCCATTGGACTAGAACTTCTTTAAGTCCGTGTTGAGGATCTAATAAAAGGAAAGAGAAAAAGAAAAGAGGAGAGAAAGAAAAGAGCATTCTTATTAGTTATTAGTATCGTTTTGGTAGAATGAATATTTTTGGGATGGATGGAATAGTTTATCGACGATCTGAGTCCTATGGGTATGCACAATCGCTGAATGATATTTATTGTTTTCTTCTGTAATTAATTAACGCTTGTTTGTTGGGTTGCTGATGATTAATTTCCACTCTGCTTTTAGGTGCGAACATGGAGGTGGATGACAGTCAAGAGAACAAAACAAATAATATAGACATACTGATAAGCACACAATGTATAACCCCTCCCCCCACTTAAATCTGCACATAGCTCTTAATGTTCAAGAAAGCATAACAATCACAAACCAGAATAAAATAAAGCAAGAAAGTGAGAACGGAACTCCCCTGGTTTATAAATGCTGAAGACCAAAGACTCCTAAGGGGAAGGTGGGCATTGGGGATCGTGCTCTTGAGTCTGGTACAACTTAGCCGCAATAGTTTCAATTCGGGCCACCTCTCTTCATCCTACGCCCTTTGTTTGAGTTGTGAGGGATTGATTATCCTTGATGTGAAACAAATAGCGGCAATACGTCCCAATTTGCCACCAATTAAGCACAAAACAACTATAAAATCAAGAAAACTAATTATCCAAGAGATATTAAGATAACATCATACTGAATAATTAGTTAAAGATATAAACCACAGATCAACAAGCAAAGGCATAATTATTAGCAATGAAATCTCAAATATATACTCAACCATTTATTATAATCTCCATGAAATTGTCAAATTAATTGAAACATGGTAGCAGCTAAATAGATAGGGAAAAGCTAACAATCAATTTGACCCCACAATAGTGAATCAATTTTGCACAATAAATATTTGCAATCAACAGTTGAGTAAGATATAAGCAATTTCCAATTCTCAATTAAGCAGTAAAATTAGCCTACAATGAGGCTATGCTAGCATGCAATTACTAATTTCCAAAGCTTCTTAATCAAAATTCAAGATAAAACAATTTTGAAACTTAAAATTTATTGCACTTATGAAAAATTGCAGCGACGGTTCAGAGCAATGGACTAATTCCAATTCAATTCTCACATCAATTATCAAATCAGCATATAGATTTGAAACAATAATTTGAAAAATCAATTGGGAGAGAAAGAATTTGCAAACTAGAGTGGGGCTTTTCTGAGGCAAAATCTGCTGCTATGGACTTTTTGCTGGCCAGAGGTTGTTTAGCCACAGAAATCTGATCTGAAACAGGGGACGGCGGCTACTGGTCTGAAATCTGTGTTTCAATCACCGGAATCGGTTTTCCAGCCACCATAATCAGTTCTGAAAATAGTGGAGTCGACGGCTGCCAGAGATTGTGTTGGTTCGTCGTTGATAGAGGACGGAGCAGCTGGAAGAAGAGGTGGAGGCAGCTACTTTTCGAGATTGGGAAAGGTTGTGGCGGTGACAAGGCATGTCTTATGATTCGCAATCTGCAACGCTACTGTGGCGGTGAGCTGCTTCTTGGCTTGCGATTTCCAGCCTGGTGGTTGTCTCGTCTTGGCCATTGGTGACAGAGAGGCTACGATGGTGTGCTGAAGGCGGTAGCGACGGAGGAGCAAGGGTGGCGGCTACTGGCTGGGTTAGGGGTGGAGAGAACGAGTTTGCAAAAGAAAATTAGGGTAGAATAAAAAAGTCAGAAGGAAAAAAATTGTTTAAATATTTTCTTTTTTTTTCCTGAGTCTTTTGTTTTTAAAAAAAAATGAAAAGTAAAAATTTTGAGCTTTGCCAAAAAAAAAGGCAGAAAACTAATTGCCTCAAGCCATGATCATGGCTTAAATCACCCCTCTTGAATTTGGCACAAAAAAAAAAAAACCCAGAAGACTAATTCTCTCAAGCCATGATCATGGCTTATGACAATTCTTGAGTAAAATTTCTGATTCTCAAAATTCACACAAGCCAAGATCTTGGCTTAATTAAATTTTCTGCATCTTAAAAACAATTAATTAGTGACTTGAAACATGATCAAAGGCAATGAGAGAAACTCAAAATTCATTTAAAAGCCTAAGAAATTAAAATAAAAACCCCAAATTAAAGCACAAAATGAAAATAATTAATCTAAAATAAAATTAATTTGGGTTGCCTCCCAAAAGCGCCTTTCTTTATTGTCTTCCTTGAGAACTCGAAATATCACATCCTCTTCAAGTGCTTCCAATCCTTTTGGTATTATCACCGGAAAATTTTCATTATCATCAAGATAGAAAACCTTAAATTTATCAATCAAGGTTTCAGGCTTTATCTTCGGATTATCTTTCCGGGCCGAACTCTCAACTGGCTTCACTTGTAAGATTTTTTTCACAACCTCCTGTGTCAAAGACCTCATGAACAACAGAATTAGCAACATTAGTAGCTAAATCATAATGTTCATCACTTGAAAATTTCATGGCATCATATTTATTAAAACAAATCATTTCACCATTAAATTCCATAGTGAGTTTACCTTCATTCACATTGATTATAGCTTTAGATGTTTTAAGGAATGGTCTTCCTAAAAGAATGTGTGTCGATATTGGACAATCATCATCATCCATATCCAAAACATAAAAATCGGCAGGAAATATCGAACCATTAACTTGCACAAGTACATCCTCTATTACCCCATCAGGATAAGCATTAGTAAAATTCTGCAAGTTGAACTATCACGCCAGTTTCTTTTAAAGGTCCAGCATTTAAAGATGCATAAAGAGATCGTGACATGATATTAATTGAAGCTCCAAGATCTAACATTACTTTCCCGATTCTAGTACTACCTATCTTACAAGGGATATTGAACATACCTGGATCTCCACATTTTGGTGGGAGTTTCCTTTGAATAACAGCAGAAACATTCTCCCCCACACTGATTTAGCATAACGAGGAATTTGTTTAATTGCATCAAGAAGAGGAATATTTACCTGAACTTTTCTGAACAAATCTAATACCTCTTTTTCTTAATCCTCTTTTTTGGATTTGGAAAACCAACTCGGGAAGGGAGGTGGGATGACAATTGGTGGTGATGGTTGAGTTGATCTAGGAGTTACCTCCTCTTTTTCAAGCTCTTTCTCCACCTCATGCTTTGAATTTCCAGTAGATGGTATCTCTTTACCACATCTCAAAGTGATGGCACTAACATTCTGCCTCAGGTTTATCTCAGGCTGTGATGGCAAACGTCCAGAAAATTATGATTCTAACTTACTCATCGAAGTGGCTAGTTGGCTCATTTGGTTCTCAAGGTTTTGGATGCTTGTTTTCGAGTCTTGTTGGAATTGTTGCTCGTTGGTAGCCAAGGCAGGCACGATTTGTTCCAAAGACATAGTTGGCTTAGGAGGAGGAGGTTGTGGCGTTTGAACTGGTGGTCTTGCATGGAAATTATTGGACTGCTGCCCTTGCTGAAAATTATTAGGCTTGTGAGCATAGCTAAAGTTTGGGTGGTCCCTCCATCCTGGATTGTAAGTCTGTGAGTATGGATCATATCTCCTCTGGTTTTGTTGGTTCTGGAAATTACCAACAGCATTAACCTGTTCTTCCTCTTGGAGAGTGTGACAAGAATCCGTAGGATGATCGAAACTGGAACAAATCCCACAAATATTCACTTGTTGTTGTTGTTTTCCCAAAAAGGCTTTCTGCATGAGTGAAGTAAGGGTGTCAAGTCGTTTTTCAATAGAAGAAGTGTGTACCTCATTCACTTTCTGCACAAGATGATCTTGTCAGGTGTCAAACTGTTGTGTATTAGCAGCCACTCTTGAAATCAGCTCTCTTGCACTAGTGATCATCTTATCTGCTAAGGATCCACCACTGGATGCATCAATCAGATTCCTGTCAGGTAAGGTTAGTCCTTCACAAAAATATTGAAGAAAAAGTTGGTCCTTTATCTGATGATTTGGGCAACTGGTGCAAAGCTGATTAAATCTTTCCCAGTACTCATAAAGATTCTCCCCAGCATATTAGCGAATGCCTGATATATCTTTGCGGATTGAAGACACTCGTGAAGCAGGAAAGAATTTCTCAAGAAATTGTTTCTTCATCTCGCCCCAAGTTATGATTGATCCAGATGGGAGGTAATACAGCCAGTCCTTAGCTTTATCAGTTAGTGAAAACGGAAAGGCTCTCATTTTCACTTGCTCCACAGAAACTACATTCCCTGGCGGTTTCATACTTGAACATAGTACATGGAGCTCCTTCAAATGTTTATGTGGATCTTCACCTGAAAGTCCACGGAAAGTAGGCAATAAATGAATTAAACCAGATTTTAATTCAAAATTTACCTCATTTTCCGGATACAGTATGCATAGAGGTTGTTGATCCATATCCGGTTCAGCCATGGCTCTCAATGTTTGTTCTATATGAGCCATCTCTCCTTCTTCCTCAATTTCACTCTCACTTGATTCTAACAAATCAGCTACCATGTCTGGTGCAAGTGATTCCCGTGCTTCGTTTTCCTTTGTTTGCTTCCTTAGTCGATGAGCAGTTTTTTCTATTTCGGGATCAAATTCGAGTTCACCTGTACGAGAAGAACAAGGCATACACTAGAAAACACAGATTAGAAGAAATAAACCAATTAAGACACCAATCCCCGGCAATGGCGCCAAAATTTGATGCGTGCCGAGCACAAAAAAAATAAATTCGTACTCTCAAAAACAAAATTTTGTAGTACAGATAGAGCAGGATCGAATCCACAGGGATTGGCCGATTATTTCTTCTAAAATTAAACAAGAAAAGTAAAGGGGGATTGTTTAAGAATTGCAATTAAAATCTAAAAATAATAGAGACGAAATAATTTGGTAAAAATCTATATGAGGCAAATTCCAGCTAGAAGGCGAATTCGAGTCTTGAGTCAAACCAACCGATCATCGATCAAACACAAAAGATAACTTCAATGCATTCAAATAAATTAGCTATAGTTATCATAAAGCATGAATCACCTAGTCTCTTCTTACGGAATAGATAACTAAGAGAAGCTCATTAATTATCCCTATTTAATCGAACAGTTCCGAATAAGTTTCGGTATTTAATTCAATCAAAGGCATTAACACACGAAAGAGACACTAATTCTACTCAATAATTACACAAGCGAGCTTATTTTAAGCATATCAATTTCATCCATAACACAAATTAAAAACTTGTCCATAATTAATCATGTTATTTGTTACCTAGGTTAAGTGAATTAAACGATTACGTATTTAATCACCTAACTAGCAAATCAATCACAAGTAAATAATTAAATCAAAGATTCAATTAAACCATGCAAAAGTAATAAGAATAGAATGAAATCAATTACTTGAATAAAAGAAGAAAATAAGAACGATTGATCTCACAGTTGACGTTACAAGACTGAATTTCCTTCTAGCTAGAAATTAGGGTTTTAGTTCTTCATGGGGGAAGAATACGTTTAGAAGAGAGAAAAGAGAGGCTGCTGTAATTTTTTTCAAAAAGAAGAAGAGAGAAAAAAATAATTGACCTAACTCCTTTTAAACCTAATCAACTAAGGAAAGAGTTCTAAAAAGGAAATAACTCTAATTAAGATTTTTGTAGGAAAATCTAATTAGAGTTATTAAAAATAAAAATATCTCCAAAAGCCTATCACAAAAAGGCTGAAATAAAATAAGCTAAAACTAAATTGGAAGTCTTCTAATCCCATAAAAATTCTTCAAATTTCGCAGGTCTCCTTAAGCCATGATCTTGGCTTATGCAAAACAGCTTCCTAAGCTCAATTTTAGCACCAACAGTACTCCATAAGCCATGCCCATGGGTTATGACTTCAAGCTCCATCCTTCATGCACTCCAAGCTTTCAAAATCGGCTCTTTAAGCTCATTTCAACTTCAGAGTCCCTAGCACGAGTAATTACACAAAATAAAGTAAATCCGCCTAAGTTAACTAAAAATATATCAATTAAAGCCTATAAACAAAGACAGATTACGTGCATAAAATGCACTTATCATAAACCATGTCAAATTGGCCATTAGAGATTCTGCAAGCTCTTTCTTAATTGTTATGCACGTTCCGGTGAATCCTTTCCCGGTCGAAGTCTTTTCATGTAATGAGGTTATCTTTCAGCTAAAGAATAATGGCTAAAAAGAAAAATCAGTAAAACGAATTCTCAATTTCTTGTCAATGCTCTTTTGGCTTGTTAATTGGTGCCTTCTTTTCTTGATTTAAAGTGCCTCAGTTTGATATGATAACTAAAATGATTCATTTGCTTTAAAAAAAAAAAAAAAATTTAGATCCGTCCCTATGCGAAAGAGTACAATTTCATTAGTGTTTTTGTACCTAGGCAAGCTACATAGGCTTATGCTATAACTTCCACATAGACTACAATTTTGATGGGTGGCCCAATTGTGAATTGGGCCAAAAGTTGGCCCAAAAGTATGGTTCACAAGTGCAAGGCCTTAGCCCACCATTACACATTTGTTTGTTGGAACGTGGAAGGGTGGGAATAGTAGTTCCATGGAAGAACAAAACAGGATTCCATTAATTCTTTTTCTTTTTTTTTTTTTTTTTTTTTTTAAGATTTTAAAAAATTAAGATAGGAACTAAATCGGACATATTACAATCTACATAAGTCAGTTTGACTTGCTGTTCAAAGCTAAAATATTTATTTTTATCAAACAATGTACTTATTATTGTATTTTTAAAATAAATTAAATCAACTTAATTATAAAAATCATAAAATAACTTAGTTTTATATTGTTATACATGTGGAGGTAGGATATATATTTAAAAAATATTAATTAAAATTAATCAAAATGATTTCCGTACAAAAATAGTTTTCATATCAAAGGTACCAATCATATAATTTAGATGTTTGAATATATTTATAATACGCACATAAATAAATCCAAAACACCTTATCAAGATTTAATCATGTTTTAAGCAAGAAAGATGGGCTTTTTGCTTATGCTGTCCACCTCAACTTAGGGCCAGTTTGGGACAGTTTTCAGCAGCCCCGAAAGTAGCTTTCAGCCAAAGCATGGGGAATCTTACTTTGGCTGAAAGCTGCTTTTGGGGCTACGGAAAGCTGCCTCAAATGCACAATTGGTAAAAGTCAGATTGTATTTAGGAAAATACTGAAAAAATACTTAAAACTACTTTTAAAAAAAGCAATAAAACCTAACTTTCCTTAACAGCACTTTCAGTAACAACAATCTCAAACTGGCCCTTAGCATCATTAACTTAGTTTTATCAAGGAATAAATAACGTTGTGTTTGAGAAAAGCATAAATAACTAACTGCTTTTTGTAAAAGCTGTTTCTCAATTGGCCACCACTCCAATACTTTTAAATTTTTGAGGGGTAAAAATCATCAATAGTACATGAACTTTCACCTTACTAACATAATGGTACATGAACTTCAAAACTAGACATAAAAGTACATCAATTTAGCAATCCGCTAATATGAAAGTCAAAATTACTGTTGACTGTCAAAAATACCGTTGACCACGCCATGAACTGGTCAAAATGATGATGTGAAAGTTTTCAAAACGATGACGTGTTAGTTTTCACCGGGTTTTGACGTGGTCAACGGTTATTTTTCATGGTCAACGGTAATTTTGACTTTTATGTTAGCGGATTGCTAAGTTGAAGTACTTTTACGTCTGGTTTTGAAGTTCATGTACCATTATATTAGTAAGGTAAAAGTTCATGTACCATCGATAATTTTAAGCCAATTTTTTAGCATCAACATTTTACGGTTTTTATATTCCCAATACCTACTTTTTAAAAATTGCCTCTAAACATTTATATGTGACCGATGCACTTTTTAATATAAAACATTTTTTCTTCTTTTTTCTTTTTTATAATGGAAAACATTTAAATAGTATTATACAATATTTCTTATACACATAAACCATTAACAAAAGGAATAGGCATTTTAAAAATTAAAACTTTCAAGTTAATTAGTAACTTTGGGGTAATTGTTGCTCCAGCATAATTACATCTAGAGTTGAAATAATAAAAAGTAAAAAAATATTATTTATCTTCACCTATCATAATTACAACTTACAATATTATTCATATAATTTCTATTAAAAATAAAGTAATATTAATAAATTATCAAAAATATCCTTGTTATATGTATATAGGCAATTAAAATAACAACATTTATTTCACTTAATTATTTGGTATATTGAGGGTCTTTTAGTAAAAATACGGTCTATTAATTAATTTTCTTAATTACTAAGCAATCAAAATATTTTCTATCAAAGTTGGACAGAGAAGTATTTTTTTAGCCTTTATCGTTTCAAAGTTACTCGTTTGGCTCCTATTTGAAGGATTGGGATCCACTTAAATATATTTTTTTTTTTTGAAGAAATACGGGGAGGAGAGCGGCTAGAGAAAGGAGAATCTCAACTAGGTTGACACCCCCACAGACTCAAGCCGACAGACCACCCCAAGAGAAAAATATATTAATAAAGAAGATCTCAAGAAGAGAACAAAATACAAACGAACAGCTAAGAGAAAAACGAAAAAGATTGCAAAATTACATCTGAAACAAGAATCCGCTGATTAAAACAGTTCCAATAGAAAACAGCCTGATTAATGCCTTTAAGGAAAATGTCTTCAGTTTTAGTGCCTTGGTTAAAAGAATGTTTATTCCGCCTTTTCCATATCTCCCAAGCCACATAAAGCCATAGAGCAGAGAAGAAGGACCGCTGATTCCGGTTTCCAAAAAGTTCACGCCACTGAAGGAAGAAATCAGATACTAGGAATGGAGTAACAAAATTAATTCCCAACCAAGAAAAAATGTGATTCCATATTTTCCTACTCTCTGAACAGTGAATTAAAACATGCTCTTGTGTTTCCTCCGAAGGACAAAAACAACAATCATATCCAGATGAAATATCAATATGGCGGAACTGAAGAAAGGATTTTGTTGGCAATCTTTTGTGACATGCGAGCCAAAAAAAGAAACGAACCTTTGGAGCAGCCATCACTTTCCAGCACAAGAGGAAATCCGAAAAAGAGGAGGAGATGACAGGAAGAGAACCATAGAAGGATTGCTTGAAGAGCAAAGCTGAATAAGACTGCCCTGACCAAAAAAATCGATCCGAGGAGGGCTGATGGAGCTGGACAGTAACGAGTAAGGCAGAAAGGGCTGATTGTTGCTGCATTTCAGATAGCCGAAGTCTTCTAAACCAGATCGGTCTACCACGGCATTGCTGGACAGCAAGAAGAGCTTCACTAACTGATATATCTTGGTCAACCACAAGCTCATACAGGTCTGCAAACTTATTCTGCAACGGCTCCTTACCCAGCCAAACATCCTTCCAAAAACGCACACGGCTTCCATTTCCGATTTTGGCTGAGATTTTTGAAACAAAACAGTCCCAAACCTTTGTATTTCTATAGCAACATGAAATGATGCCCTTCCAGATAGGTGAAAGTCTATTCGTGGATTCAAAGTTCCAGTTGCTTAATTCATTATTCCTGGAACAAATCACATCCCAAAGAGACTCAACTCTTCTGTTTCGACGCCTCCACATCCATTTCAGCAGCAATGAAGAATTTACTAATGATAAGGAGTGGAGATGCAGGCCACCATGCTTCCAAGGGCTGCAAATAATTTGCCAGGAGACCTTACTAATACCCCTTTCAAGCGCATTTCCTTTCCACAGAAAATTCCGCATGTAGCGCTCCAGTTTGTTAGTAATAGTTTTCGGCATCTCAAACAAGCTCATCAGAAAAATTGGGACGCTACTAATGACTGACTTTATTAAAACCAGACGCCCACTATAAGAGAGACAGGATCCTTGCCACATAGCTAGACGTTTCTCAACTTTAGAGACCAATGGATTCCAATCCGAAAGAGTGAGTTTCTTGTATGATAATGGAATTCCCAAATATGTGATAGGGAGTTGAGAAACCATGCAATTCAATAAGTTGGCACATTGGGAAGTGAACGAGGACGAGACATTTAGTCCAATCAATGCACACTTTGAGAAATTTATCCTGAGACCCGATATGGTTTCAAAGCAACGTAAGATTCTTCGAAAGGCAATTACCTCTGATTCCAACGCAGGTAGGAAGCAAAGAGTATCATCGGCAAACTGAAGTAAAGAGATATCAGTCCCATCCTGAAATGGTGAAAAACCAGAAAGAATGCCCAAAGAAATAGCTCTGTCCACCATTTTTTTCAAGCCTTCCGCAGCTAAAGCAAACATAAACGGAGAAAGGGGGTCCCCTTGTTTCACCCCGCGATGCAAGTAGATCGGTTTGGTAGGGATTCCATTAAAAAGAATAGAAGTAGAGGAGTCATTCCTACATCCACTCATCCATTTATTCCAAATACGAGGAAAGCCCATAGTCATTGACACCTTGTGGAGATAATCCCATGAAACCGAGTCAAATGCTCTCCTAAAATCCAATTTTAATAGAAATCCGGTTTGCTTGGTTTGATGGAGATGACTCACAATTTCAGAAGCCATAAATGAACATTCATGAATATTTCGGTCCGGCACAAACCCAAATTGACAATTGGAAACAATAGAATGAAGTGTCCTTTTCAACCGGTTAGCCAACACTTTAGAAAGAATTTTGTAAATACCATGAATTAATGAAATGGGCCTATAATTTCCAATGTCACATCGACCTTTTATCTTCGGGACCAAAACAGTAAATGATGATTTGAACTCAGGGGGCAGCTGACCCGACAAAAAGAACCCCTGAAAGAGATTGATTATCTCATTCTTCATCAGTGGCCAAGCACGTTTGTAGAACAACATATTGAAACCATCAGGGCCTGGAGCCTTGTTCTCACCCGAGGAAGAAATCGCTCTCCAAATTTCCTCTTCCAAAAAAGGAGCAACTAGATTTTGACACTCTTCAATCGATATCTTAGAAAAGCCAAGACACTCCAAATCATAAAGAGGGGCTTTCACTGCAGAAAAAAGCTTTTTATAAAAGGCAACAAATCTATCCTTTATTTCATTGCAATCCTGAAGAACAGAATCCCCATCTTCAAGCAACAAAATTCTATTGGTTCTAAATCGCGTGGAAGCCGTTCGGTGGAAGAAAGCGGTATTGTTATCACCTAATAAAGTCCATCTCACTCTTGATTGCTGATGCCGAATTGATTCAAAATGATTCCTTTTTATTTTAAGATCCTCTCTGATTCTCGCAATCTCGGCCAGCATAGAGTCAGACAATGGCCGTTGGTTTGCATCAGAGGTTAAAGAAAGCAGAGCTTCTTGCAACGTATCAATCTCAGCCAAAGAACAATTAAATATATCCCTATGCCATAATTTAATACTTGCACGGAGTAATCTCAATCTTGCTCCAAGATTCAACACCGAGGGATCATTACATATCCTACGCCAACACTCCTCAAGATGAGGGAAAAATTTAGAATCATTCCACCAGCAGTTGAGAGCCCTAAAAGGGCGACCACCCATATTTGACTGAGGCTTGGACTGAAATAGAATAGGGAAGTGGTCCGATAACGATGAGTCAATAGTCTTGATACATTGAAAAGGCCATGAGGAGATGACAGATGATGAGACCAAGACCCTGTCAATCCTGGAGTAGGATCTTGAGTTATGCCAAGTATAACTACGCCCAGACAAAGGTAAATCATGAAATTCTTGCATATTAACAAAATTCTGGAATGAAACCAAAGCCTCTTGATTTGTAATTCCCGATCTCTCAGACTCAAGCAAGACCTCATTAAAATCACCACACAATATGACGTTATCAAGCCCTTGGAGCACGTGATTCAATTCTTCCCAAAATAGAACCCGATCTGACCAATCATTTGGAGCATGAATTGCAAGAATGTGAATGATAAGATCTGAGACCAAACATCTACAAAGAACCCATTTCTCGGAACTATCGATCACTGAACAGGAAATTAAGCCTGTATTCCATGAGACAATAATACCACCAGACAAGCCATTCGAACTAATACACGTAAAATCAAAATCGTAATGACCCCAGCAAGTTCTTAGATTAAGCAAACTGATCTCTGAGCATTTAGATTCAAATAATGCAATGAAGGAAAGACCATACTTCACAATCAATGATCTCAAGAAATTAAGTTTGGCCGGACTTTGCACCCCACCTCGACAATTCCAACAAATAAAGCTAAAATCCATAAATAAAAGAAGGATAGAACCTGGATGAGAGAACCAGAATAGAGATTAAGCAGACATAATCTCCCTGATTTTCGGAATTGCTGATTTCCAGTTTTGCTCGGAAAACAATCCAATTCGATTTCCCACTAGCCATGTTGCTTCGGCTTCATCAATTGCTGACACAAGCTGCAGATTTTCTTTTCGGTGGTCACCAATTCTGTTACTTTTATCAATAGAGCAGCTTCCTCCATACGAAGATCCTAGATTCACCAAAGATCCAAGTTCACCATATAACCGTATAGATTTCCCTTTCCTCCTTCGCTGCCTTGACTGAATCTTTTTCTGGTCTGCATTTTCTATTCTAATCTCATCGTTGTGCTCAGCTGCAGCCGAAACTTCCAGCTCTAAGTCAACTGAAGGGTCTGATGGAATTGACTCTGGAATAACCGATTTGCTCTCTGAAATTGGAGAAGGAGGCCGCACACTATCACATTTACTAGCAACGATATTCCCCGGAGTTTCTGAGTTCATTGATTGAGCAGACCGTATAGGTGTGCTAAAAGCATCTTCGTGCCATGAGTTGTATAGAGGGCGCAGCTTCCATCCAATGTTCAATTCGCCATTGTCAATTATAATTGACAATTTGCCGTGGTTGACAGTAACCGGGACCGACAGCAAGCATGAAATCACATCTAACCGCGTCGGACAATCCAAATTCATGTCAAAAGCAATCAGTTTTCCAATTTTGGAACATAAGAAATTCAGAAAATCAGCAGTGATAAGGGATAGAGGAATTCCATAGAAATCCACCCAAGATAGATATTCATCAGCAATGAAATCCTCTTCCAAGTTATCAACAGTGAGCAAAATATCTGATAAGGAGAGCCAATCGTCTTCCATGAATCCCTTGAGCGCATCGGCAGAATGGAATCCAATTATCACTCGAGGTCCACCAATTGGAGCTAGGAACTTAATCGAGAAACCACGCTTGATCATTATGGCTTCCAATGACGGAATCATTGATAGTGAACGAACACGTACCGAACATGCTGTTGAGAACCATGTTGGCTGCACTTCTATTTCGGTATATTCAAATCTGTTTGTTTCTTCCACTTTACCTGATGCAACTGCAGCATAAGTGCGATGATCACGGCTAGAGGGTTTGAAGTCTTTTCGAGGCTGGTTACGGACAAGGGGTCTTCTGATCGGTTGAGAGCGGCGAGGTGGAGGGTTTGGATATTTGGCCAAAAATGCTCGCATATGGAAAGAGCCAATGTTGATGGAATTCAGGCGTGGAAGAATCTGATTAGGGGCCTGATTTGAACGGAGAAAACCGAAACATAGTTTTTTGACGTTGCGCTTCGAGGCAATGGAAACATGTCCTTCAATCCCATAACGTTTGAAAACTTTGCGGAGGTCGAACGCTTCCCATCCTTGAGGGAATCCTTCGAAGTAAAATGTCCGGTTGGTGTCTAAAGTTTGATGGTCACAGCATTGAGAGGGATGGCTGGTCTGATGAGGAGGGTGGTTGGTACTGATTGGAGACCGGTGGGAGGTGGCAGCCTGTGGTTGATTGCTCCTACCTTTCTCTCTCTTCCATAAGGGTGGCTTGTCCCCATGTACAAATGGGTGGTTGCTGCATGAGCTGCCGCTAGTTTTTGTCTCCATTATTTGCATGTGATGGTCCTGACAGCTTGGGAAAACAGCTCTTCACGTGAATGATTTCAATACTTGGGAAATGCTGCTCTTCACGTGACCCTCCTGATGGTGCTGCTGAACTGGTAGAGTTTGCCGCTGCCGGAGAAGATGGGACAGTTCTAGCAACGGCGATGAAGCTTTGAAAGACCAAAGGAGGTTCAACAGGCTTGGGACTTGTCAGTGGAGGTGGGGCGTTTGATTCTCCTTTCACTCTGACTGCAACTGCTTGAATCTTCAAAGAAGTCACTGCTTCAGCTGTTGGTTGCTGGAATTGTTGTTGGGTGGCGAGAGCAGCAGGAGGAGGAAATGGAGTATGGGAAAGAGATCCGATAGGAATAGGAGAAAGAAACTGATCCAAAGTCTTAGTTTCCGGTGGTATCTTTGTCTTTGCTGCTTGAAACTTCGAAGTAGTCACAAACATTTAATTAATTTGCATGCAGATGGATATGGAAAGAAGGGGCAAGGCCAATATGGAGGATCATATTCCACTTAAATATGTCCTATCAACACTTGTGGTCTCGGTCTCCCGGGCTATGTTGGTTTGGAATTGCAATGATTATGCCATGTCAATAGATGCACTGATATGATACTATTTTGTTGGATATGGTCACAATAAGAAGACTGACAAAGCAATGAATGGATAGACTTACCACTTTTATAACTTCAGAATGCTTGATTTTGCTATGTAATTTTGTAATTTCTTGTGATCCAATGCAAAAAAAAAAAAAAAAAAAATGTAGATTAACCAAATCAATGACTCAAACATTTGATTTACGCCAAAAAATCCCACATGAATTGGGGAGTGGCCCTTATAGCCCATAATGATATTTTCTAATTTCCTCTTCTATCTGTAACTAACAAGTTGCAGTTTGCAATTTGTACATAAGACAAAGTGTCATACATGGTTAAAAAATTTATAATATTTCAGGAATATGCAAACCAATAGTTGTAAAAATATTATTTAGTTGTTTTCATTATTTTCTAAATCATATATTTATAACTTACAGACTACATGCTACGGAAGTATTGTAAAATTTCTGCGTCAGGAGTAGATGGGTCGAAGAGAAAGGCTCCTATTCATTTTTTAATCAAATAATTGAGATAATAAAAACATACATATTTATGTTCATTCTAAAATCAGTTGAGAACTTGAATATGACTATTAGGAACCTAATCAACATTCAAAATGTTCTTACTCCTGAATTCATCAATGAAGGAATTAAAATCACAATGAGAAGATCCACCATCTTCAACTGTTCTCCGAGCCATTTCTGCATAGTTTTAGCTCTGCATCTCACTTCTTCTGCTTCTTCACCTACCATAAGATCTCTCACTGCCTTGGTTATGGCTTCTTTCTTCACACTATCACCAACCACTCCCGCCCATTTCTTTGCACTAACAGGAATTCCAATTCTCAAAATCTCAGTCACCAATTTCTCATTATAAAACTGCTCTGCTGATACTGGCCATGTCACCATTTTCACTCCTGCAGTTATAGCTTCAAGCGTTGAATTCCATCCACAATGGCTCACGAATCCTCTTACTGCTTCGTGTTCGAGAATTAGTACTTGTAGTGCCCATCCTCAAATTATCAGCCCTTTTCCTTCCGTTCTTTCCTCGAATCCTCGAGGCAGCCATTGTTCTTCGTCTTCGGGATGCTTTTTGCTGCTTTTCTTTACTACCCAGATGAATTCCAGTGCGGATTCTTTAATGCCATTTGCTATCTCAAGATGTTGCTCGTCTTTGAAATTCGCTATATGTAAATAGCTGAGTTTGGTTTCTTCGAATTCAGCCACTCTATTATCTCATTTTGATGCAGCGGATAACCAATCGAATTCCGTTGATCGCGCACGATACCGGAAGCGATTCCTCTAACCCTAGAATTTACGAACATTCAAAGAGATAGAAAAAATAGAACGAATTTGAATTAAACAAAACTGAATAATTCCTATCTTACATGCCTTTAAATAGTGAATAGAAGCTAGGGTTAAAATTTCGACAATAACAGAATAAAGGAAAAACTTTTAAAAATTTGCAATTAGGTCCCTAAAAACATAAAAACGAAAAATTGAAGGACTAGATGGCTTTTTTTGCCAAATTGGGGTGGGGCCCATGTATAAATGGGTTCTGTTCATCAGGCCGATTTCCAAGAAAATGCACTATTTTCGAGACCAAATCGGACACTTTTCAAAATTGTCACTATTTACGGCTTCGCTGATTTTTTCGTCTTCGAATTTCTCCAAATAGGTCAATGCTAATTCTTCTAATCCATCACATTTTCATTGACGGAAGCTTCTTTTCCTCTTCTTGAACTTTCACTCTTGCCATTCCATCATGAAATCGGGCCAATATGCCATACTTTTACTCTTAAAACATTCCTGAGATTCAGAACACTTGTCACAATGAGTTATCGTGTCATACATATGTCTTGTGTTCTATATATCATAAAATTAATTATATATGATATAAGCAAAACATAAATAATAACAATGTCAAGCAGATGGTGTCAAGCGAGAGAACTTTCATTGTACACCTTAGCCAATCGCAATGTGGCACGTGGCACATTCTGGAATAAAGTATTATAACTTTATTCCAAAATGTGACACATAGAACACCCTGGTTGGCCAGAGCCTGAGAAAGTCTAGCCTAAGACTAGAGCATGCTACTCCCAGCAGCATAGACTAGTTTGTTTGCTATAGCGCATCTGCTTGGTGAATATAAGCCAGGAGTACACTACTTCCGACAAATCAAAATGTGACAAATCAGCAACCATACTAACGTGTCTTGTGTTATTTGGTCGAGAGTAGTGTACTCTTGGCTTATACAAGGATCTCGCGTAGCAAGTAAATTGTTTCCCTAAATCGTATTTTTGTGTTAGAAATTTAACACTCCTGCCTGAGATGATCTGCATATGCAGGTTCAAGCTCGTAAAAGCTGTTCACGATGACGCCATAGCTATTAAGCTTTGCATCTTTCACTCTTTGAAGAATTCAGAAAACCTGGTTTCCTGACGAATAAACTCCGGTAACTGCATCGTTGTCATCTTAACCCAGTTCATATTTCCGGATCTTCCTGATGAAATAAAGCTGACACGAAAGCAATTGCCCACTTATGAATGTTCTAGCGAGACTGTGAAACTGTTTACTTCACGTAGAGTATCAGAGCTAGATAGCTTTGGAGTGATAGTCAACAGTTTTTACGAGCTTGAACCGGCTTATGCTGATCATTACACAAACGTTTTAGGAAGGAGAGCATGGACTGTAGGCCCGGTTTCACTCTGCAATCGAGATGATGAGGAGAAAGTGCAAAGAGGAAACGAAGCATCCATCGACGAACACGAGTGTTTGAAATAGCTGGATTTGAAGAAACCAAATTCTGTCGTTTATTTGTGCTTTTGTAGCATAACCAGATTTAGCCCGTCTCAGCTGAAGGAGATTGCACTCGGACTCGAATCTTCCAGACATGATTATATATGGGTTATAAGGTGAACTGGGCAAGATAATGTGGAGAACTGGTTGCCTGATGGATTCAAAGAAAGAATGGAAGGGAAAGGAGTGATAATTCGAGGATGCGTGCCACAATGACTGATTATTGAACATGAAGCAATAGGGGGATTTGTGACTCATTGTGGATGGAATTCGAATCTCGAAGGAATAACTGCTGGATTGCCAATGGTGACTTGGCCTGTTGGGGCCGAGCAATTTTACAATGAGAAATTGGTGGCGGATGTGCTGAAAATCGGTGTATCCGTTGGTGTTCAACAATGGGCATTGACCGGTGGTGGTAACATTATAAAGAGCGAAACGAAGAAGAAGGCTGTGAACCGGATAATAGAAGGTGAAGAAGCTGAAGAAATGAGGAAGAAAGCAAAGGAACTTGGGAATATGGCAAGGAAGGCTGTTGAAGAAGGTGGATCATCTTATTCTGATATTAATGCTTTGATTGATGAGCTTAATTAATTGGTTAATTCCTGTCCTAAGTAAAAGAAGTTCTTGGGTTTGTAAAATGAGTTTTATGATAGTGGTTAGAGTGCTTATATGTATTTTTAGGTTTATATTAAGTGGGAAATTTTTAAATTTTCAAAGCAAATCCTAATCATCAGCTTTCTCATGAAGCAAAAGAAAATTTTAGAATACTTTTTTTGAAAATATATCAGTGTAAAGGGTTGATGAATGTCCTTTTAAGGTATAATAAAAAAAAAAAATATCATTTTATAACTAGAGAAATATGTCCCTCTGGAGTACTGTAAAATCTCTTATCCGAAATACAAATTCTATTATTAATTTCATGTCCTGTGCATCTATCTGGCCCATGCAAGAAATTCAATAATATTTCCTATTGAAATGGACCAAACCAATAAAACGGGACACAATATATAAGCAATATATGTTGTGTCCCTTTTTCATTGGTTGGATCTATTTTGCATCTAACTCATTGATGTAAGAAATCTGATAATGGTCCCGATCCAAATGGATTGAACTAATGAAAAATGGGTGCATATGCAACACTCATGTGTTTTTTCCTTTTTTTTTTTTTTTTGTTGGATCTAATATTCAGCTTTATGACTAATGTGGGAAATTCAATAATCATAATGAAAAATAGACACATAAACAATGGATGATATGTGTACTTTTTTATTTGTTGGATTTATATGGAATTATATCATTCTGGAATTTTCCAATTGATGCAAACAACCTTTACTATTTTACATTTAAGCATTCAGATAACTATTTTCACTAATCAATTATTATACCCTTCATAATATATATATGTCAAAAAAGAAAAAAAAAATGGCAAGATTGGGACCAAAATATTATCATGCCTTGCATAGGTTGATTTTTCTTTAAAAAAAAAAAAAGCTATAGTGATTTGGGTATAATATACCGATGTCTAATTTAAGAGACTGAGACGCTTACCATTCAAGCTAACCTTAATTGGTAATTATTATGGGCAGTGCTGGGGGGTCACGGAGGGGCACAGCAGTAATGGGCTAGGCTGTTTTATTTATTTTTTTTTTTTTGAAAAATTTGTATATAATATTTGATTTAAAGTATACTAAACATGTATTAGTGTATATTATACATAATGAAATGTCTTTTTTTTTCTTTGTCCCTAAAACTTTCTTCTTCTTCTTCTTCTTCTTCTTCTTCTTCTTCTTCTTCTTCTTCTTCTTCTTCTTCTTCTTCTTCTTTTGATAAAATTAGATATATTCAAACTTTCATATTACATTAACGGTCAGAAAGTTAAAATACTTTGGTCCTTTTCTTTCTTTTTTTCTCTTTATTTTCTTACATTAATAGTGAGAAAATAAGTAATAGAACATAAATATGGATAACATCTTCAGCTGGAATATCTGGTTGCAAATGCAACTGCTGACCAAGGTTTTCACCCCACCCTAACTGCGATGGGGATTTCCCGTTAGTTTGATGGGGACGGGAATAGTATGACATTCTACTGTGCACGGAAGAAAATACACATTGCAGTTTACAGTGCATAAAATACACACTGCAACGTGTCAATATACCGCAAAAACAAATTTAGTATAAAATTTATGAAATTTATACATATATTTTTTGTAAGTATAAAAAAGGATTACAAAATTATTTGAATGTGGAACAGGGCGAAGATTCCTATGGGGACCAAAATGGTATGATTTTTGCCGCCACCTAATAGAGACGGGGATGGAAATTCCCCACTAGTGATGGAGACGAGGATGGTATGATATTCCCCACCCCCATCCCGCCGTGCCCCATTACCATCCTTATCCACTGGTTCTTTATTCAGTCCAGATTTCGCTAACATTGCTAAATAAATTATTGATTTAACAAAACTCAATAGACTTCCTAGGACAGATTTATGAAAGAGACGTAATGAATAGTGATATTTGTGGTGCACTGATCCACTATATAACAGAATGAATTTTTCCCTTTTCTTCACTGTAAATTCTAGCAATTGGTTCTGCTTGCTACTTTCTCTTACAAAAGCTAGGCAATTACATCTTCTTTCTTTTCAATTTCAAATCAAGTAATGGCAACTGAATCCCATAAGCCACACATACTTCTCTTCCCATTCATGGCTCATGGCCACATGATTCCAATGGTAGACATAGCCAAAATTTTTGCTTCAAGAAACCTCAAAACAACAATAATCACCACTCCTCTTAATGAGCCTTTCATTTCCAGGCAAATTGGATCAGGAAACACCAAAAACTTCAGCTTAGATATCAACATTGAAATCCTCAAATTTCCTACCATTGAAGATGAATCACTGCAAGGATGCGAAAATTTCGATTTTATCTCTTCCAAGCATTTGGATTGGGATATAATCACCAAATTTTCCCTTGCAACAGCTTTGTTTCAGGATCCCCTGGAGAAACTCCTGAGAGATATTCGGCCCGATTGCCTTGTTGCTGATGCTTCATTCCCTTGGGCTACTGATTCTGCTTCCAAATTCGGGATTCCGAGGCTTGTCTTTCATGGCATTTGTTTCTTTGCTTTGTGAACTATAACATCTATAGAACAATATAAGCCTCATAAGAAAGTTTCGTCCGATTCAGAACTCTTTGTTGTTCCTAATCTTCCTGGAGATATCAAGCTGTCAACAAAAAAACTAATAAAACAGGCTACGCAAGAAAATGAAACGTATGTTTCCGCTATGTTCCGGTCTGCCATAGAATCAGAAGTGAAGAGCTTTGGAGTGATTGTCAACAGTTTTTACGAGCTCGAATGGGCATATGCTGATCATTACAGGAATGTTTTAGGAAGGAGAGCATGGCATATCGGCCCAGTTTTACTCTGCAATAGAGACGTTGAAGATAAAGTGCGAAGAGGAAAGGAAGCATCCATTGACAAACATGAGTGTTTGACATGGCTGAATTCAAAGAAACCGAATTCCGTTATTTATGTATGCTTTGGTAGTATAACTAACTTCAAAGGATCTCAACTAAAGGAGATCGCAGTTGGACTCGAATCTTGTCAAAAGGACTTCATATGGGTCGTGAGGATGAACATGTATCATGAAGAAGATTGGTTGCCCGGAGGATTCGAGGAAAGAATGAAAGGAAAAGGACTTATAATTCGAGGATGGGCACCGCAAGTTCTGATTCTTGAACATGAAGCAATAGGGGGGTTTGTGACTCATTGCGGATGGAATTCAACACTTGAAGGAATAACAGCTGGGTTACCAATGGTGACTTGGCCTATAGGTGGCGAGCAATTCTATAACGAAAAATTGGTGACAGAAGTACTGAAAATCGGTGTATCTGTTGGTGTTGAAGAATGGACACTTTATGGAGATAGCATTGTGAAGAGTGAATGTGTAGAGAAGGCTGTAAACCAGATAATGGAAGGTGAAAATGCTGAAGAAATGAGGCGAAAAGCTCAGGAACTGGGGCAGATGGCAAGGAATGCTGTTGAAGAAGGTGGATCATCTTACTGTGATGTTAATTCTTTGATTGATGAAATAATTAAGTTTCAATCTAATTAAATGAAGCAGTAATCAAGTTTTTATTCTGTTAATCTGTAGTCTTCAATGAAGCCTTTTCAGAATTTAGAATTTGTTTTAATTGTATTTGTCATCCTTAAATGAAGAATTAATTACTTGTCGTTTCGTATGAAAGATTGTCAACTCCAATATCAAACATGTATTTTTACACTCCAATATATATATATATATATATATATATATATATATATGTCCTTCAATTATTTCAGTAAACCCGGTCAGGGGATTTAGGGGTTTCCAGGATGCAACACATCCGTGGCTACTAGAGAGAACTCCCCATGTCATAATTCAAATCATTGACCTCTAGATCAAGATTTGATACCATGTCAATATTTCGTGAAGCTATTTGATACAAAAGATTAAGTTGATAGTTAAAGCCTAATAATTAATTATAATAAATAATTATAACCTTCCAAGGGTTATATAAATACATCACTATATATATATATATATATTATATATATATATATATATATATATATATATATATATATAAAAGATAGTGATGTATACTTTTTCCTAATCACATTATAGTCTTTCTCTATTTATTATTATTTTATTTTCTACCAAAATTTATAACCTGCTATATATTTATAAACTTAAATAATCTCTTAAAATGTTCTATATTCATGAGTCTTTTAATGTCTTTTTATCTAATCAATCACAACTTAACGAGAAGGGGAAGTTCTGACATAGGACCTTACAGAAGTATTAGCAAAAATAAAATAAAACTAATTTTATCCACATATATTAGCAACATCAACAATTTCAAACGAAAAATGTTTAATAATTAACGAAGAGATGTCATAATAAGATAAGGGAAAACTGTAATTAAACAAGTAAAACTTCGAGAGATGGTAGGTATAGAACTGAGCTTATAATTTAGATAGAACTTTGAGTCAGATTATTCATTCAAATACAAACTGTTAAGTTTTTAATTTAGAGTTCAAATCCAATCTGGATACTCCAACAGATAACATTTTGCCTACTTCTCCAGCTCAGTTTGCACCTTTTTCTGGAGATTTGGATTTTCATGAAATTGCGTTTTCAACATTAATACATAGACGAATATTTCAGTACACTTTTGTCTCTAATTATTGTTTGTTTCCTACCTTTTCTTTCATCACTTGGGAATCTAAATTATTATATATTTTAGAAGGTAACCGTGAATTAATTATTGTATATTCTAGAAGGTAACCGTGAATTAATTATTATATAGTTTGCCATTAATTTAATGGAATTTTCTTTTTCTTTTTTTTTTTTTAAAGAAAAATAGAAACCAAAACCAAACCAAAGTTCATATGGTTCGGGTAAAACCGAACTGAACCAGTTCAGTTCGGCTATGGTTTGGTTCGGTTAAAACCGAATCAACAAAAATTTCAATTTTTAAATTTTTATTATCATTATTTTTTATAAATTACATGTAAAGTATTACTTAAAAAGGATTTATATTACATGTATATTACTAAAGTCTCATAAATACAAACTACATAATAATATAAATATATAATATGCCAAATAATATTTATATATATATATATATATACATATTTTTAAAAAATATTTTTTCCTATTACGTTTCGGTTCGGTTCGGTTTCGGTTTTTCAACAAAAACTGAAAACCAAGGCAAAAACCAAATTATTATATTTTATAAAACCAAAATCAAACCAAATAAAATTTGGTTCAGTTCAGTTTGGTTTTCAGTATCGGTTCGGTTTGGTTTTTGTTTCACGGTTTAGCTTTGCTCGCCCCTATAGTTATAAATAGTGGAACGTGTTATATTCCATTGTAAGAACGTTTTTTTGGTTTATACCATTACTTATCTAACATACGGATTCTACTTTGGATCGGGACATCGTTGGATGACTAACATGTCCATCAATAAAATATCACTTTAGAAAAAGTTAAAATTCTAACCTTCTGTTAGGATCTATAGGCCAAGAGATAGTTTTTACTAAACAGAATCTATCCCCGCTTATATTCTCACTTATTCATCAGATCCCCTCTACCAAGTATTAAAATTTAACAATAAATGAAACTGTGTCAAGAAATTTTTTGACACAAGACTAAATTAAAAGCTTTACCTATAAATAATCTCAATCATTTAATGTAAAATGAAGGATTGAGATTTAATTTCTCTCAAAATCTAATTAAATCTAGACCGTACATTTTACTAGAGGTGATCAAAATACGGTTTGGTTCAAAAACCAAACTGAACCGAACTAAAAACCAAAGTAGAAGAAAAATAGAAATCAAAGCCAAACCAAAGTTCATATGGTTCAGGTAAAACCAAACCGAACCAGTTCAGTTCGGTTAAAACCGAGTCATGAAAAATTTCAATTTTTTAATTTTTATTTTCATTATTTTTTATAAATTACATGTAAAGTATTGCTTAAAAAGGATTTATATTACATGTATATTACTAAAGTCTCGTAAATACAAACTATATAATAATATAAATATATAATACGCCAAATAAAATTTATATATATATATATGTGTGTGGTATCAGTGATAATGATCGTTGCATTCCCTAGTGGTATCAGAGCCAGAAGGGGTGAGAGTACTGTTCATTCATCATCATCATTGTTCACATTCATCCATTTTCCAGATTTACTGTGCATATCATTCCTGCATATACTTATATTGGTGAGTCATTTAGACCCTTGTTTGCCCAAAAGTACCGACGGACAGGGAAGAGAGGCAGTGACTGGGTTCCGTAGTCAATATTAGTATGTGTTTGTTTTGATTTGCATTTTACTGATGGAACACACACTTCTACCTAGAACATACTCTGCATCTTCTGCATCTACATCATTAGAGAATATAAGGATCAACAGTAGTAATGAGATTACTGTTGAAGATTTTACCAAATGCATTAGTGATTGGCATATACCTCATGTTAAGAAGCATGAAATATATGAACTCAGCATTAGAGATAAGTTGTTCAAAACAAATTTGAACATAAAGACTGAGGAGAGAGATATTTCTCTCACAAACTCATATGAAAGTATTAATCTTTTGTCACAGCATTCTTTAGACAAGCATAGACAAAAGAATTTTAAGTACATTCATATTGGCCTTGTTCAAATAGGGATTAAGCCCTTGACCAAGGAAGGCCTAAACACAAGCATATTATGTGTTGTTAGGGATAATAGAATGGAAGTGTATGAGGAAGGCATCCTAGGCACGGTTGAATCTAGTCTGTGTGCAGGTCCCATATCATTCTCATGTTACCCTAATTTAACCATTTCTTTAAATGATAAAAACATTTTGGATTCTCTTGTTTTACAAATCCAAACACATAATTATCGCATGAAAAAGGGATCTATTCCCATTACATTGATTTTTAGAGTTCATTACAAAGCCATGACATCTGCATTTGACTCAAAACACAAGTTTTCATGTCATAAAGGAGAAACTTTGGTTTTGCAAACAGATATGTCCAAGGCAAATGCTATTGTTCCAAAATTCATTAAATGGGAAGATGTAACTCTTCCTACAGAATGGGTATTGGAAAAAGCATGTGCAGTTGAACCACCAATTAGAATAATGCCTAATACGAATGTCAGAGAAATTAACCAGTATCCTAGTGGAAAAGTCACTCTAACCTTTGACAGAAAATCGGTAAGTACAAGGTTTTCTGATGACTCTTCCAATAGTGACACCATGGATTTGGGTAGAGTATCACAATTAGGAAAAATTGAACATAAGAATGTTGAGGATGAAGACAAGGATTCTTGCCATTTGTATCACAGAAGAAGAATCCCTGTAAGCATGCCTCACAGGCACTCTACCTCTGACATCCCTAATACGCATTTAACTGGTGTTCTCTACGCTGATAATGTTCCCAGAGCAGTTTACACTAAAGAAGAATTAGGAGAAGTAAGTGTTCAGAAATCTGAACCAACCTCGCCTACTTTTTCTTCAGTTACTGAGAATATTATCAATGTGTTAGAAAAAGAATTTGTTTTAAATAAAACCCTTTTGCATAAAGATTTTTACGCTCCTCATAATGAAAAGAAAAAACTTTGGTTCTTTAAGAATTTCCTGAACCAAAGACAAAAAATTCAAGAAAAGTATTATGATTTTGTTTTGCAGCATAAAGTCCATATCATGTTTTTCGATTGGTTTGAACTTTATGCATCACAGAACAACATTGCATATCCATTCAAGTGCATCAATCCAGTCTCTAGCCAAGAAAAGGTTAGTACTTGGAATTTATCTGATGGCTCAAAGATTGAGTCTGATCATCCCCCTCTGAGAGGAATCAAAATTCCAGTCTCAGGAAATTCATCTGTTAATGCATCTGCATATAAGTATGTGACTGAAGATGTGCATAAGAATTTTGCATCTGTCATTGAGCAAAATAATTACTCAAACACGCATCTGCATACCTTAGGTAAGCAATTAACTAGAATTGAGAAAACCCTTAAGCCTTCTGTTGTAAAAATAGAACAGAAGCAGGACAGGCTTAAGAATCCTATTTTTAAGCCATCTCAAATTTCTAGGGATAGCCAAAAGGAATTTCAGAATAATAAAATGGAATTCGCCAAGGCTATTCAAGACCAATTAAGCAAAATAGAGGCCTCAACCTCTAACTTAATTGCTCCAGAAACACCTCAGTCTCGGCTAAGACCAGAGATAAACGCATTAGATGAGGATTCCCCCTCAGAGTCCCAGAGTATCTGTGGTAAAAAGATTGAACCTATTCCGGTTGAACCTATTCCTCAGATCAATAGAATTACATTGCCTATTGTTCCTGTTGCAAACCCTCTAGATCAAGCATCTAGTAGCCAGTCTAGGTTTAATGCATCTTCTGTTTATGAATGGAACCTAGATGGATTGTCTGAATATCAGATTTTGAATTTTTTGCAACAAATGACCATGGCTGCCAATGCATATAGAATACAGACCAACGTTCAGGATAGAGCCATTGCAGAACTTCTTACTGCAGGCTTTGCAGGACAGTTAAAAGGATGGTGGGACTACCATCTTACTGAAACTGAACGTCTTAGCATATTAAATGCTGTTAAGATTGATGAAGACGCAGAACCCATTCTGGATGACGAAGGTCAACCAATTCAGGATTCTGTATCTACATTAATTTTAACCATTTCTTTGCATTTTTTGGGTGATTCTTCGCATTTAAAGGATAAAAACGCTGAGCTTTTATCAAATTTAAGATGCAAAAAACTCAGTGATTTTCAGTATTATAAAAATACATTTTTATCTCGTATTATGTTGAGAGAAGATTCCAACCAGCCTTTTTGGAAAGAAAAGTTTCTTGCAGGTTTACCTACCTTGTTAGGTGAAAAGGTAAGAAACAGAATTAAGGAAACTTTAGGGGTTCCAATCCCTTACTCAACATTAACATATGGTGAACTCATTAGTCTTATTCAAAAGGAAGGACTAAAGATTTGCCAGGATTTAAAACTTCAAAGGCATTTGAAATGGGAAATGAAAAGGACTAGGCAGGAATTAGGTTCGTTCTGTAAACAGTTTGATGTTTCCATGGACAAACCTGATTGTAATGGTTCTTGCCATAAGGAGTCTAAAAGATCCCATAAAAAACATTTTTATAAAAAGGAATTTCAAAAGAAAAATCGTTCAAAAGATTTTCCTGCATACAAAAAGAAATTTCATAAGCATAAGTCTGGGTTTAAAAGACATGAAAAACCAGACGGGGTAAAACCCTTTGGAGATTTAAAGCATGTTACCTGTTATAAGTGTCATAGGAAAGGGCATACTGCAAAGTATTGCCGCTTTAACAGAAAACTGCATGAATTAGATTTAGATGAAGAAGTCTTAAGCAAACTTGAGGCTATTCTCATCTACTCTTCAGAATCAGATCCTGATTCAGGAACTGATGAAGAACATGCATTTCAGATTGATGAATTAGCAACCGATTCATCAACATCATCATCATCTTCTGATGACGATAATAGAAGCATAAATGTTCTGACAAAAGACCAAGAACTTTTGTTAGATGTCATTAAGCATATCTCTGATCCTCAACTTCAGAAGGATTACCTTGATAGGTTAATGAAAACCCTAGAAAGCAAACCTGAAGTCAAGCCTGTTAGTCTTCCTAAAGTTAGTACTAACACATATAACTTGACCAGTATTCTAGAAAAGCAAAAGGCTAAGGGAAAGAATACTCCCTTATCCCTTTCTGATCTGCAAACTGAGATCAAGAATGTTAAACTTGAACTCAAACAGGTCAAAGAAAAGCAGGAAAAGGATTCAGCTATAATCCAAGCATTACTTAGCAACCAGTTAGAAAATTCTGACGGTGAGAATGATACTAACTTAGATGACCCTAAGTTAGATAATTTGGATTGCGCACCTGAAAATTTTCTGCATGTTTCAAAAGAAATTACATTAAGAAAGTATTTGATTAGCATTGTTTTGCATTTTTCTGATGACTTTCAACTCAGTACCATAGCATTATTTGATACCGGTGCTGATTTAAATTGCATAAAACCTGATTTGGTTCCTAAAAGATTTTGGGAAAAAACCAAAGAAAAACTGTCTGCCGCTAATAACTCAAAAATGAATATTAGCAGTAAGACTGAAGCATATGTGTTAAATGAAAAAACTCGAATTAAAACTGCATTTGTTCTTGTTGATAACATAAATCATAGTGTTATCTTAGGAACACCTTTCATTACCCTTATTACTCCATTTTCTGTATCGCATTCTGGTATTGTTTTCAAAGTAAAAGCTGAAAATGTTATTTTTCCTTTTATTGAAAAACCCAGAACCAGAAATCTCAATTTATTAAAAGCAAATTCAATTTTTGATAATCAGATTAACAATCTGATTAAAACTAAAGAATTTGAAATCATGCATTTAAAGCATAACATTAATTTTCAAAGAATTTCTGCCCATTTGAAAAATGAATTTACTCAGAAAAGAATTTTAGATTTTCAAAAGCAAGTTGAAAATGAGATTTGCGCAGATATTCCTAATGCCTTTTGGAATAGGAAACAGCATATGGTAGATTTACCCTATGAGCCTACTTTTGATGAACGGGATATTCCGACTAAAGCTAGGCCTATCCAAATGAATTCTGAGCTTGAGCAGCATTGTAGAAAAGAAATACAGGATCTCTTAGATAAAGGTTTAATTGCCCAATCTAGGTCCCCCTGGAGTTGTGCAGCATTTTATGTGATTAAAGCATCTGAGATTGAACGTGGAGTTCCACGGTTAGTCATTAATTATAAGCCTTTGAATCAGGTTCTTAGATGGATTAGGTATCCAATACCTAATAAGAAAGACCTGTTACAAAGATTGCATTCTGCATATATATTTTCAAAGTTTGACCTTAAATCTGGTTTTTGGCAAATCCAGATTGATCCAAAGCATAGGTATAAAACTGCATTCACCGTTCCATTTGGTCAATACGAATGGAATGTTATGCCTTTTGGCTTAAAGAATGCACCATCAGAATTTCAACGCATAATGAATGACATTTTCAATCCATATTCAGCATTTTGCATTGTCTATATTGATGATGTGCTTATATTTTCAGAATCTATTGAACAGCATTTTAAGCATTTAAAGACATTCTTTCTTACAGCTAAGAAAAATGGCTTAGTTGTTTCGAAAAGCAAAATGTCCTTGTTTCAAACCAGAATAAGATTTCTTGGCCATCATATTACCCAAGGAACGATCACTCCTATTGAGCGATCTTTAGAATTTGCATCTAAATTTCCAGATCAGATTCTGGAAAAACAACAGCTCCAAAGATTTTTAGGAAGCTTGAATTACGTATTAGATTTTTGCCCTAATATCAATAGGATGGCAAAACCCTTGCATGATAGATTAAAAAAGAATCCGCCTACATGGTCTGAAGAGCATACTAGAATAGTTCAAGAAATAAAAAAGCATGTTAGTAAAATTCCTTGCTTGTATATTGCTAATCCTTTGTTACCAAAGATCGTTGAAACTGATGCTTCTAATTTTGGTTATGGAGGTATTTTGAAGCAGGTACAAGATAAGCATGAGCATATTGTCCAGTTTACTTCCGGACATTGGAATGATACTGAAAAGAATTATTCTACTATTAAAAAAGAAATTCTTTCCATTGTAAAATGTATTTCAAAATTTCAGAGCGATTTACTCAATCAAAAATTTTTATTAAGGATTGATTGTAAATCAGCAAAAGAAGTTTTGCAAAAAGATGTTAAAAATATTGCCTCTAAGCAAATTTTTGCCAGGTGGCAAGCTTTATTAAGCATATTTGATTTTGATATAGAATTTATTCGGGGAGAACAAAATTCTATTCCCGATTTCCTAACCCGTGAATTTTTGCAGGACCATGCCTCCTAAGAAAAAGAAAGGAGAAGGATCCTCAAAGGATCCAGCAAAGCTTTCTGCATTAGAAAAGGTAAAAGCCTGGACAGCCATGTTCCAGGATGCACAGGGTGAAAGTATTGAAAGCAAAGGCAGCTCTAGTTCTGTCAAGCAAACTCCGCATAATCCAAATACTTTGGCCCTTACCAAGGCCTCTCAATCTTTTGAAAAAGCATTTGAAAATTATTTTGCAACTATTGCTGAAGCAAAAAAGGTTTTGGAGGATCCATTATCCTCTTCTTCAGCACAATCTTCTTCTCAAAAGCATTTACAAAAAACGTCTATTTCAAAGGGAAAGGAAATTGCCCAACCCTCAAAAGCATTAACTGTTTCTAGTCCTTTTGGACCAGTTTCTTTAAAGGAAGCAAAAGAAATTTTTAAGGAAAATTTTATAACTTTTCCTTCTTCTTCCAAAAGTATTTCTGCAAATATGATTTCTCAGAATATGGCTTCCCAGCCTAAATCTGAATATTTTACAAAAAAGAATTTTCAGTATATTACTTCCATTGAGGATGGCTTTTATGATAAAAATCCCTCAGTGGCTGTATCAAAACTTTTCCCTCATGGATGGAATTTTAAACCTTGGGATTATTCAAAGCCCATTGATTTTTACTTAACCATCCTAAATGTAACTGAATCTGTGGAAATAAAGCATACTTCACATGGTGATTCCGGTGAACCAGCATATTCCCAATTTAAAATCTTGAAGATCATTCATCCTCAAGATTGGGGATCAAGTCCTTCTGACTTGAAATCTTTTCCAGCATCTTTCACTAAAAGAATAACTACCAGTAAAACCTTTTCCTACTGGGATTATCAACAAGCCTGGTACAATGCATTAATGATCCAAAACTCCAAAGGATCGCATACCTGGTTAATAATGTTCGATACCAGAAAAGCCATTTCTAAAATACCAAACTGGTTCAATCATTGGTGGGGATTTTTTGGGTCTTCTACCGAAATCCTTCCAGAATCAGTTAACCAAGCATATACCCTTTTTAAAGAAAACTTTGATCCTTCACCTCTTCAGAAAAGGCATTCTCCTCTTCTAGTCTTTAGTACAATCTTTTTCGTACCATGGACTTTAACCTGGCATTTTTCCTATCAAACGAATCAAAATGCAACCATTGATCTTATCAGAATTTTTAAGATTAAATGGTGGAACAAATTCCAAGCATTCAATAAATGCAATGAAGCCGCTGTCAGAATGTGGCTCAAATCTAAAGGCAAAATGGATCTGCCCACTGAACAGGTCCAAGCACATTCAGAATTTTTAGCACAAAAATCATTTGCAATTCCTCAGCTTGCAGCTGCAAAGTCCGAGGAAGAATTTTTCAAGATCATGAAAGAATTACTAGAGTCCAGAACCTCAGCTACTGGATCCAAAGCATCTTCTTCCTCTTCATCGTCTAAACCACCATCCCTGGCTGATGAGAACGAAGATATTTTTGGTTTCTTGTAAATCAATAACCTAATGAATTATACCAGAATAAAAATGAAAAATGGTTCCAATGTTCTAAACGAATATGAACCGAGCTAGTAGCCGCTTGGTCGGGTAATGTGGTTAGGGGTACTTGGCTCATAACCAGGAATTCCCTGATATGCATACTTGCCAATGTAAGCTTTACTGGTATATGTATTCATACAAGGTTACGTATTTACTGTAGCCAGACGTATCTGAGTATCTGTCTCAGCATCTTTGGTGGGCCCGGCGCCGAAAGTGAAGTGGGTCCCAGGCACCGAAAGCATTTTTGTCTTTTGCTCCTTACCTGCCTATATAAGAAGGAGCTCTCTGCATTTGTAAAATCATCTCTGGATTTTAGATAGCTTTCTCTCTCTATCTCTCCAGATCTCTCTCCCTTCTCTCTAGATTTCTTTCTCTCTTCTTGTAATTAGTTTCTGGCATTTAAGCTTTCCCCGAGCTGTAATAAAAGAATTTGTTTGAATAAAGAGTAAGCATTGTTTTCCTCTTAATCTCTAACCTTAATCATATGTGGTTATAAGTTGTGCGGATTACCGCCTGAACTTAATCACATACGATTAGGGTGTTTAATTTCTGCATTTATTAATTTATATGGCAGGTTTATACCGCCTAGCATAAATTTATTCTTGTTCTTGAGCATTTTATCTTCTTATTTCTGAATTTATATATTTTCTTCACTTTTAACTTGTTGTATATGCATAATCATTTTTGAATTTGGCTTAAGTCCTCTGCATTAGTTTTCATTATCACCCGTACGATCCCTGCATTCCCTAGTGGTATCAGAGCCAGAAGGGGTGAGAGTACTGTTCATTCATCATCATCACTGTTCACATTCATCCATTTTCCAGATTTGCTGTGCATATCATTCCTGCATATACTTATATTGGTGAGTCATTTAGACCCTTGTTTGCCCATAAGTACCGACGGACAGGGAAGAGAGGCAGTGACTGGGTTCCGTAGTCAATATTAGTATGTGTTTGTTTTGATTTGCATTTTAATGATGGATCACACACTTCTACCTAGAACATACTCTGCATCTTCTGCATCTACATCATTAGAGAATATAAGGATCAACAGTAGTAATGAGATTACTGTTGAAGATTTTACCAAATGCATTAGTGATTGGCATATACCTCATGTTAAGAAGCATGAAATATATGAACTCAGCATTAGAGATAAGTTGTTCAAAACAAATTTGAACATAAAGACTGAGGAGAGAGATATTTCTCTCACAAACTCATATGAAAGTATTAATCTTTTGTCACAGCATTCTTTAGACAAGCATAGACAAAAGAATTTTAAGTACATTCATATTGGCCTTGTTCAGATAGGGATTAAGCCCTTGACCAAGGAAGGCCTAAACACAAGCATATTATGTGTTGTTAGGGACAATAGAATGGAAGTATATGAGGAAGGCATCCTAGGCACGGTTGAATCTAGTCTGTGTGCAGGTCCCATATCATTCTCATGTTACCCTAATTTAACCATTTCTTTAAATGATAAAAACATTTTGGATTCTCTTGTTTTACAAATCCAAACACATAATTATCGCATGAAAAAGGGATCTATTCCCATTGCATTGATTTTTAGAGTTCATTACAAAGCCATGACATCTGCATTTGATTCAAAACACAAGTTTTCATGTCATAAAGGAGAAACTTTGGTTTTGCAAACTGATATGTCTAAGGCAAATGCTATTGTTCCAAAATTCATTAAATGGGAAGATGTAACTCTTCCTGAAGAATGGGTATTGGAAAAAGCATGTGCTGTAGAACCACCAATTAGAATAATGCCTAATACGAATGTCAGAGAAATTAACCAGTATCCTAGTGGAAAAGTCACTCTAACCTTTGACAGAAAATCGGTAAGTACAAGATTTTCTGATGACTCTTCCAATAGTGATACCATGGATTTAGGTAGAGTATCACAATTAGGTAAGATTGAACATAAGCATGTTGAGGATGAAGACAAGGATTCTTGCCATTTGTATCACAGAAGAAGAATCCCTGTAAGCATGCCTCACAGGCACTCTACCTCTGACATCCCTAATACGCATTTAACTGGTGTTCTCTACGCTGATAATGTTCCCAGAGCAGTTTACACTAAAGAAGAATTAGGAGAAGTAAGTGTTCAGAAATCTGAACCAACCTCGCCTACTTTTTCTTCAGTTACTGAGAATATTATCAATGTGTTGGAAAAGGAATTTGTTTTAAATAAAACCCTTTTGCATAAAGATTTTTACGCTCCTCATAATGAAAAGAAAAAACTTTGGTTCTTTAAGAATTTCCTGAACCAAAGACAAAAAATTCAAGAAAAGTATTATGATTTTGTTTTGCAGCATAAAGTCCATATCATGTTTTTCGATTGGTTTGAACTTTATGCATCACAGAACAACATTGCATATCCATTCAAGTGCATCAATCCAGTCTCTAGCCAAGAAAAGGTTAGTACTTGGAATTTATCTGATGGCTCAAAGATTGAGTCTGATCATCCCCCTCTGAGAGGAATCAAAATTCCAGTCTCAGGAAATTCATCTGTTAATGCATCTGCATATAAGTATGTGACTGAAGATGTGCATAAGAATTTTGCATCTGTCATTGAGCAAAATAATTACTCAAACACGCATCTGCATACCTTAGGTAAGCAATTAACTAGAATTGAGAAAACCCTTAAGCCTTCTGTTGTAAAAATAGAACAGAAGCAGGAAAGGCTTAAGAATCCTATCTTCAAGCCGTCTCAAATTTCTAGAGATAGCCAAAAGGAATTTCAGAATAATAAAATGGAATTCGCCAAGGCTATTCAAGACCAATTAAGCAAAATAGAGGCCTCAACCTCTAACTTAATTGCTCCAGAAACACCTCAGTCTCGGCTAAGACCAGAGATAAACGCATTAGATGAGGATTCCCCCTCAGAGTCCCAGAGTATCTGTGGTAAAAAGATTGAACCTATTCCGGTTGAACCTATTCCTCAGATCAATAGAATTACATTGCCTATTGTTCCTGTTGCAAACCCTCTAGATCAAGCATCTAGTAGCCAGTCTAGGTTTAATGCATCTTCTGTTTATGAATGGAACCTAGATGGATTGTCTGAATATCAGATTTTGAATTTTTTGCAACAAATGACCATGGCTGCCAATGCATATAGAATACAGACCAACGTTCAGGATAGAGCCATTGCAGAACTTCTTACTGCAGGCTTTGCAGGACAGTTAAAAGGATGGTGGGACTACCATCTTACTGAAACTGAACGTCTTAGCATATTAAATGCTGTTAAGATTGATGAAGACGCAGAACCCATTCTGGATGACGAAGGTCAACCAATTCAGGATTCTGTATCTACATTGATTTTAACCATTTCTTTGCATTTTTTGGGTGATTCTTCGCATTTAAAGGATAAAAACGCTGAGCTTTTATCAAATTTAAGATGCAAAAAACTCAGTGATTTTCAGTATTATAAAAATACATTTTTATCTCGTGTTATGTTGAGAGAAGATTCCAACCAGCCTTTCTGGAAAGAAAAGTTTCTTGCAGGTTTACCTACCTTGTTAGGTGAAAAGGTAAGAAACAGAATTAAGGAAACTTTAGGGGTTCCAATCCCTTACTCAACATTAACATATGGTGAACTCATTAGTCTTATTCAAAAGGAAGGACTAAAGATTTGCCAGGATTTAAAACTTCAAAGGCATTTGAAATGGGAAATGAAAAGGACTAGGCAGGAATTAGGTTCGTTCTGTAAACAGTTTGATGTTTCCATGGACAAACCTGATTGTAATGGTTCTTGCCATAAGGAGTCTAAAAGATCCCATAAAAAACATTTTTATAAAAAGGAATTTCAAGAGAAAAATCGTTCAAAAGATTTTCCTGCATACAAAAAGAAATTTCATAAGCATAAGTCTGGGTTTAAAAGACATGAAAAACCAGACGGGGTAAAACCCTTTGGAGATTTAAAGCATGTTACCTGTTATAAGTGTCATAGGAAAGGGCATACTGCAAAGTATTGCCGCTTTAACAGAAAACTGCATGAATTAGATTTAGATGAAGAAGTCTTAAGCAAACTTGAGGCTATTCTCATCTACTCTTCAGAATCAGATCCTGATTCAGGAACTGATGAAGAAAATGCATTTCAGGTTGATGAATTAGCAAACGATTCATCAACATCATCATCATCATCCTCTGATGACGATAGTAGAAGCATAAATGTCCTGACAAAAGACCAAGAACTTTTGTTAGATGTCATTAAGCATATCTCTGATCCTCAATTGCAGAAAGATTACCTCGATAGATTAATGAAAACCCTAGAAAGCAAACCTGATGTCAAGCCTGTTAGTCTTCCTAAGATTAGTACTAACACTTATAACTTGACCAGTATTCTAGAAAAGCAAAAGGCTAAGGGAAAGAATACTCCCTTATCCCTTTCTGATCTGCAAACTGAGATCAAGAATGTTAAACTTGAGCTCAAACAGGTCAAAGAAAAGCAGGAAAAGGATTCAGCTATAATCCAAGCATTACTTAGCAACCAGTTAGAAAATTCTGACGGTGAGAATGATACTAACTTAGATGACCCTAAGTTAGATAATTTGGATTGCGCACCTGAAAATTTTCTGCATGTTTTAAAAGAAATTACATTAAGAAAGTATTTGATTAGCATTGTTTTGCATTTTTCTGATGACTTTCAACTCAGTACCATAGCATTATTTGATACCGGTGCTGATTTAAATTGCATAAAACCTGATTTGGTTCCTAAAAGATTTTGGGAAAAAACCAAAGAAAAACTGTCTGCCGCTAATAACTCAAAAATGAATATTAGCAGTAAGACTGAAGCATATGTGTTAAATGAAAAAACTCGAATTAAAACTGCATTTGTTCTTGTTGATAACATAAATCATAGTGTTATCTTAGGAACACCTTTCATTACCCTTATTACTCCATTTTCTGTATCGCATTCTGGTATTGTTTTCAAAGTAAAAGCTGAAAATGTTATTTTTCCTTTTATTGAAAAACCCAGAACCAGAAATCTCAATTTATTAAAAGCAAATTCAATTTTTGATAATCAGATTAACAATCTGATTAAAACTAAAGAATTTGAAATCATGCATTTAAAGCATAACATTAATTTTCAAAGAATTTCTGCCCATTTGAAAAATGAATTTACTCAGAAAAGAATTTTAGATTTTCAAAAGCAAGTTGAAAATGAGATTTGCGCAGATATTCCTAATGCCTTTTGGAATAGGAAACAGCATATGGTAGATTTACCCTATGAGCCTACTTTTGATGAACGGGATATTCCGACTAAAGCTAGGCCTATCCAAATGAATTCTGAGCTTGAGCAGCATTGTAGAAAAGAAATACAGGATCTCTTAGATAAAGGTTTAATTGCCCAATCTAGGTCCCCCTGGAGTTGTGCAGCATTTTATGTGATTAAAGCATCTGAGATTGAACGTGGAGTTCCACGGTTAGTCATTAATTATAAGCCTTTGAATCAGGTTCTTAGATGGATTAGGTATCCAATACCTAATAAGAAAGACCTGTTACAAAGATTGCATTCTGCATATATATTTTCAAAGTTTGACCTTAAATCTGGTTTTTGGCAAATCCAGATTGATCCAAAGCATAGGTATAAAACTGCATTCACCGTTCCATTTGGTCAATACGAATGGAATGTTATGCCTTTTGGCTTAAAGAATGCACCATCAGAATTTCAACGCATAATGAATGACATTTTCAATCCATATTCAGCATTTTGCATTGTCTATATTGATGATGTGCTTATATTTTCAGAATCTATTGAACAGCATTTTAAGCATTTAAAGACATTCTTTCTTACAGCTAAGAAAAATGGCTTAGTTGTTTCGAAAAGCAAAATGTCCTTGTTTCAAACCAGAATAAGATTTCTTGGCCATCATATTACCCAAGGAACGATCACTCCTATTGAGCGATCTTTAGAATTTGCATCTAAATTTCCAGATCAGATTCTGGAAAAACAACAGCTCCAAAGATTTTTAGGAAGCTTGAATTACGTATTAGATTTTTGCCCTAATATCAATAGGATGGCAAAACCCTTGCATGATAGATTAAAAAAGAATCCGCCTACATGGTCTGAAGAGCATACTAGAATAGTTCAAGAAATAAAAAAGCATGTTAGTAAAATTCCTTGCTTGTATATTGCTAATCCTTTGTTACCAAAGATCGTTGAAACTGATGCTTCTAATTTTGGTTATGGAGGTATTTTGAAGCAGGTACAAGATAAGCATGAGCATATTGTCCAGTTTACTTCCGGACATTGGAATGATACTGAAAAGAATTATTCTACTATTAAAAAAGAAATTCTTTCCATTGTAAAATGTATTTCAAAATTTCAGAGCGATTTACTCAATCAAAAATTTTTATTAAGGATTGATTGTAAATCAGCAAAAGAAGTTTTGCAAAAAGATGTTAAAAATATTGCCTCTAAGCAAATTTTTGCCAGGTGGCAAGCTTTATTAAGCATATTTGATTTTGATATAGAATTTATTCGGGGAGAACAAAATTCTATTCCCGATTTCCTAACCCGTGAATTTTTGCAGGACCATGCCTCCTAAGAAAAAGAAAGGAGAAGGATCCTCAAAGGATCCAGCAAAGCTTTCTGCATTAGAAAAGGTAAAAGCCTGGACAGCCATGTTCCAGGATGCACAGGGTGAAAGTATTGAAAGCAAAGGCAGCTCTAGTTCTGTCAAGCAAACTCCGCATAATCCAAATACTTTGGCCCTTACCAAGGCCTCTCAATCTTTTGAAAAAGCATTTGAAAATTATTTTGCAACTATTGCTGAAGCAAAAAAGGTTTTGGAGGATCCATTATCCTCTTCTTCAGCACAATCTTCTTCTCAAAAGCATTTACAAAAAACGTCTATTTCAAAGGGAAAGGAAATTGCCCAACCCTCAAAAGCATTAACTGTTTCTAGTCCTTTTGGACCAGTTTCTTTAAAGGAAGCAAAAGAAATTTTTAAGGAAAATTTTATAACTTTTCCTTCTTCTTCCAAAAGTATTTCTGCAAATATGATTTCTCAGAATATGGCTTCCCAGCCTAAATCTGAATATTTTACAAAAAAGAATTTTCAGTATATTACTTCCATTGAGGATGGCTTTTATGATAAAAATCCCTCAGTGGCTGTATCAAAACTTTTCCCTCATGGATGGAATTTTAAACCTTGGGATTATTCAAAGCCCATTGATTTTTACTTAACCATCCTAAATGTAACTGAATCTGTGGAAATAAAGCATACTTCACATGGTGATTCCGGTGAACCAGCATATTCCCAATTTAAAATCTTGAAGATCATTCATCCTCAAGATTGGGGATCAAGTCCTTCTGACTTGAAATCTTTTCCAGCATCTTTCACTAAAAGAATAACTACCAGTAAAACCTTTTCCTACTGGGATTATCAACAAGCCTGGTACAATGCATTAATGATCCAAAACTCCAAAGGATCGCATACCTGGTTAATAATGTTCGATACCAGAAAAGCCATTTCTAAAATACCAAACTGGTTCAATCATTGGTGGGGATTTTTTGGGTCTTCTACCGAAATCCTTCCAGAATCAGTTAACCAAGCATATACCCTTTTTAAAGAAAACTTTGATCCTTCACCTCTTCAGAAAAGGCATTCTCCTCTTCTAGTCTTTAGTACAATCTTTTTCGTACCATGGACTTTAACCTGGCATTTTTCTTATCAAACGAATCAAAATGCAACCATTGATCTTATCAGAATTTTTAAGATTAAATGGTGGAACAAATTCCAAGCATTCAATAAATGCAATGAAGCCGCTGTCAGAATGTGGCTCAAATCTAAAGGCAAAATGGATCTGCCCACTGAACAGGTCCAAGCACATTCAGAATTTTTAGCACAAAAATCATTTGCAATTCCTCAGCTTGCAGCTGCAAAGTCCGAGGAAGAATTTTTCAAGATCATGAAAGAATTAATAGAGTCCAGAACCTCAGCTACTGGATCCAAAGCATCTTCTTCCTCTTCATCGTCTAAACCACCATCCCTGGCTGATGAGAACGAAGATATTTTTGGTTTATTGTAAATCAATAACCTAATGAATTATACCAGAATAAAAATGAAAAATGGTTCCAATGTTCTAAACGAATATGAACCGAGCTAGTAGCCGCTTGGTCGGGTAATGTGGTTAGGGGTACTTGGCTCATAACCAGGAATTCCCTGATATGCATACTTGCCAATGTAAGCTTTATATATATATATATATATATATATATATATATATATATATATATATATATATATATATATATATATATATATTTTGCTATTACGGTTCGGTTTTAGTTTTTTCAACAAAAACTGAAACCGAAACCAAAACCAAATTATTCTATTTTATAAAACCAAACCAAATAGAGTTTGGTTCGATTCGATTTTTTAGTCTTGGTTCGGTTTTTGGTTCGCGGTTTGGTTTTGCTCACCCCTACATTTTACATTAATGAATGATTAAGATTCAGAGAATATAACCATCTCAAGTTGAAAGCATCGAAATCTCTAGTCTCCAATAGCTTAATCAATACATTTTGAAAATTTGTGAAAATTGAAGACAATTAAGTAAATATTTGGACAATCTTTGACTTATCCTTGTCGAACAAAGTAGTCTGAGACGAAATTGCTTTACCAGATTTGGTAAGATTTGCACAACAACACAATAGTAGTAAGGAAGTAGTTTGCCTAGCTAGAAACCTCTATTCAGCTCAGCACAAGATTGAATTATCCAATTTTACTTTCTACTTCCAACATCTTCAAATATAGAAGACCCATTAGTACATATAATCTTGATCATGGAGAAACTCCGTTGACCTTGACAGTGTTGAGCTTTACAACATGTATAAGTGCATTATACATATATATGTTATGTAGCACAGAAACGGAAATTGAAATTGGCACTAGGAAATGTCACTGGAAACTGGGAGAAAATATGTAAATAGTAAAAAGAAGAGGAGGGCATATTTATAAATATTTAAACTATAAAGATGTATACATATAATTTTATTTTTATAAAAAACAAAAAAATAATATTCACTTAAATAAATAAATTCATCAATTATTTTTGGCCAAATACATAGATACCCCCTGAACTTGTCCAAAAACGACTATTACCCCCCTGAACTTTTAAAATGTCCTAATGCCCCCTTGAACTTTTAAAAAGTGACTCAGTTTGCCGCCTTGCTGCCACGTGTTACTTAATCATTGGTTATCTCATGTTTGACTTTTCAAAGTAAACTCTGGGTTTTGTGAGACTTAGATAGTAAACTGGGCCAATTTTAAAAAATTTCAGGGGGGCATTAAAACACTTTTAAGATGTTCAGGAGGGCATTAGGACATTTTCAACGTTCAGGGGGGCAGTAGGCGTTTTTGGCCAAGTTCAGGGGGTATCTATATATTCGGCCATCATTTTTCAATTTTTCGTAAACGATAAGCAATTGAATAAGTTTGAGTTGAAGAAAAAGTTTTAGTTTAGAAGAATTGTAGTCGGAATTGGAGGTTAATTAATTTATCAGAAAATGTTTCTTAAATCATAGTAAAAGAGTTCCCAACTTCTGTTATTTACAAAAACGTGCTCAAAAGTTTCCGTAAGTTCTCTTTTCCATATAAAAAATGAAACATTAAATGTGAATGTTCTAGAATTTTTGTGCTTCACAACATATGTAGAATGAACCCAACCTAATCTATTTGTAGATGGAGGAAAACACTTTTTTTCCATATAATAATTCACCCGTCAAGTTGCAAAATCATCTAGAATCATACATTATACATAAGAGGTCCACTTCACCTTTGGGACCAAGAATTAATTTGCTTATAATGCCATCCTCAATGCCATACATTCTTTACATATATGCATGAAATTTAGTTAAAAATATTTTTGATATATATATTTTTTTAATTTTTATTACACATCTGATTTTTTAAAAAAAGGGCTTCTTTCTATAGAGATAGAACGATTTCTATTTCAGTCGGTTTTATTCAATTCAATAAATTGACTAATAAAATAAAATAAATTACAAGAACACAAAAGCTTATATTTCTATGCAATGATTCAAACTAATGAATTTGTCCATTCTAGCCTCAAAAAAAGGTATCGAAGTGAAAATCCTTGAGCAAAGCATGATTTTAGGGAAATCTGCCTAAATACAAAATTACACACACATATTTATTGGTATTGAGAGTGTTGAGTTCGACTATATAAGTGAACATATATGTGGGATTGAAATCATGCTACACAAAACCAATTGACTTGTGTTATAGCCCAATCTATTTACTTATATGTTACTTTCTGTTATCATTTATATTCAGTATGAGATCTTTAACACTCTGACTCAAGTGCAACTGTACCTGTATCAGTTATCACTAAACAAACAAAGATTGAGCATGTACTATATTATAATTTATATTGAATATGGGATCTCCAACAAAGAGTACTATATAGTATAAATGGTATAAATTAGACATTAATACAAGCATGTAAATTGAGCATGAACACAAACTAATTGGTTCATTAATGTAGTAGAGGAGAAGGCCTTATTGTTTATGAAGAAGTGACAATACCGTAATTAACAAGATTCGTTGTCTGATTTTTGCGATTTCGGACCCTAATTTTATTGGAAACAGGTCAACTGTGGCTCATGGCCACATGATTCCAATGGTAGACATTGCCAAGCTTTTTGCTTCAAAAAACCTGAAGACTACAATTATCACAACTCCTGTCAATGAACCTCTTGTTTCCAGGCAAATCGAAAAAACAAAAACCTTAGGCTTCGATATCAATATTCATCTACTTAAATTTCCTACCATAGAGAACAGATTGCCAGAAGGATGCGAAAATCTCGACTTTATTGTTGGAAATGCCCTAGTCCCGAGGCATTGGTCCTTGTATTTGTACTATACATTTATTGGATTTATGTGTTGTACTCATTTGTGTCATTAATAAAGGCATCAATTCATTTATTATATTTATCTTGTGCAGTATAGTAAATGAAGTATCCAATGGACATATCTATATCCATGACGACTAGTGTCATGCACTTAGCAGTAAGACCATGGATAGGGTTAACGATATGACCATAAATAGATCCGTAGTCTGTTCCAGTCATGGGAATGAATGGAACAACAAGCTATCATTAACCTGGTTGTATGGCGGTGTCTTACCGGTCATTGGACATGGGATGTCAACCAAGTTAATGGGTACATGCCTGGGAGCATGGTACTGGATAGATCCGCTAAACGAGTAATCCACATGGTATGGTATCACAATGGATTCTCGTGTAGTACTTGTATGGATCCTTTGACCTGACCATATGATGGTGTTACATGTGAAGTCGCATACTTAGGGGTACGCCTAAAGGGCCTGTAATAGGGTGCCAAGTATGGGTGCTTTCGGGTATGTCACTGAACATGGTAATACTATGGATATGCAGAAGGGATTTGTCACTCAGTAACCAACTGAGAAGATATCACTGGCCACTTGATGAATGTGACTGATAAGAGTGTGGCCACACCCAAACAAGTTGGAACTTGTTTGTGAGCATCAGTACATTCGGGATCAAGTTAATGTCCAGACACGAAAGAGGGTGATCAATCCATGCCTCTGTGTTGGACACCGATATCAATGACATGGGATGTACAAGTTTAAACTACAGGGTTATGATATCAGTTAGACTGCCATCTCCATCTTAATTGGGGGCTGCAGTGGCTTGCTAGAGCCCAACTGCAGTCTGCAGGCCATAGACCCGCTGCCAACATAAAGATGGGCCCACAGGATCGTACACATAGAACGATAGAATGCAGACTTAAGGAATCACATGTATACTTGGAGTATACACAATAGAGGGAGAAGTGTGTATATATTAATTATATTATAAGGATCAATTGGATTGGTCATGATAATAAAATTAATATATTCTATTGGCTCTTCATAATTAATTGGATTAATTATGAAATTATTTCCTAGGTGGAAATATTCATATGTATGGGTTTACATATGATTTTATTTTGTGTAGAGTTAATTTTAATTTGATGGATTAAATTAAATGTCAAACTAATTTTAATTTAGATGTAAATAATATATTACTTGGAGTAATATATTAAATACATGGGTATATTAAAATTGGGCTTGAAATTAATTTAAACCAGAATAATTAAAATTAGAATGGGCCTAAATTAAAACATGGAAGCCCGCGCAAAATAGAAAGGAGCCAAGATGGGCCTGAATCCACTTGAGGAATTCGGCCAACCCTAGGTATAAATACCTAGGGTTAGAAAAATTCGGCCACCCCTTGCAAAATAGCTCCTAGCCGAATTCTCTAGCTCTTCCTCTCCATTGTTCCGTTTTTCCGACGCTAGCACGGGTTGCATTCGCCAAGCGTTCGTGTACGTGAGAGTGGAGGAATTCTCAATTGAATTCTGCAGTCATCATCCATCTCTAGAAAGAGATTTTTCTGGTAAGAAATTTAATCCCTTTCTATTTAATTTTAAGCTTTTCGATTTCCACTTCAATTGCTCCTAGGACTGGATTTGAGGAAATCACCGCATTCTTCCGCTTCTATCGGGTGATTTCCGGTGAAAAATCCCAACAGTGGTATCAGAGCGGGCTTTTGATCCGTGGAAATTGATTAATTTGGTTGAATCCCTGTTTTGAAATTGGATGTTTTTGTTTGGGATTCATGGTATGGGTTTTATGATTTTTCCCATATGTTTTGATACAATGAAAATTAATATTGCATATTGGTTTATGTTGTTTTAATTTTATTGTATTATTGTAATTCTTGGTGAATTGCTATGGATGATGAATGGTTAATTTTTTTTTTAATTTTGTTTAAAAAAAAAAAAAAAAAAATCGGCCTCCCGGGGGCGGGGCTGCCGGCGGCGGGAGGCGCGGTGGCAGCCGCTGCCTGCTGCTGCGCCAGCAGCAGCAGCCGCTGGTTCCAGCAGCAGCAGCCGCTGGTTCCAGCAGCTGCCGCAGCAGCGGGCTGCTGCTGCAGGCGGTAGCAGCGGGCAGCCGCTAGGCGGCTGCAGTGGGCCGGGCCCAGGTTTTGGATTTTGCGGGTATTTTGGGTCCGGGGCCCAGTTTTGAAATTTTAATTGGTTTTAAAATTCGTGTGTTTAAATTTATGTAATTTAAATGCGCATGGTTTCTTGGATGAATTTTATTTCGTTCATGTGATATTAGTTTTGGAAATTAATATGGTTAATGGAAATTGGTTCGGGTAATTTTGGCACAATTACTCGGACAGCTAAATGGGACCCATGGTTTCCCAATTCCAGTGGGAGCAGTTGGACTGCCTGGGCTGGAGGCCCAAAGCCCGTTAAGGGTTAGAACCATGGTGGGCCAAAATTGGTGATTTCCTAATAATGGCTTTGACATAATTTAAATGGGCTTAAATCATGCATTTTGACATGCTTTTGAATTGTATGTATTGGATGCATATGAATGGTTGAATGAATGTATGACTGGATGCTATTGGGCCTTTTACGAGTTGGGTTGTATTTTTCTTTTGGGTAAATACGGCCGGCGTGTCGTTTTCTTTTAATGTAATTTTATTTTATTTAAGTTAAATATTATAAAATTTGTAAAAGAAGAAGCCCATGGAGTGGTGAGCCCAATTGGAGGTGCAAGCCCAAATTGGAGGTGCAAGCCCAGAAGGAGAAGATGGAAGCCCGCCTAATATATGTTTCTAGTATAGGTTTACTAGAATTATATTAGGATGTAACATAGGCCCATAGCAGTCCATTTTAATTTTATTTAATCATTTTATATTCATTTGCATGTATGAATGTATGTTACAAATAGCTCATTCACCCGCTTTATGTACGTAAGCCGTTATAATTGAATCTAATAACCAAACGGAAATTACTAAGTCGCTTAAAAGTGCTTCCCTCATTCAAAACCGAATCGAAGTGGGAATAGGCCAGTTGTAGACCATGCCCTCGCAGGATGCACTGGAGTATTGTCACTTTGTATTGGGTTAGAGTATGGGATACTCTAACACTTGGATAGAGGTTTTGACTTAGCATGGGTAGTAGGATTCCCCTAGCCCTAAGCACAGATGGGTAAGTGCCAACAAGCCCATCAAACTGAGAGTCCCTAGGTTGGGATTGGACGGCGTTCCTACCTAAATAATTAAGGTATAGTTGTACCAAACCCTCGTTTGGCTATATCTTAATGAAATATGGATCTCGGCCCATGAGCCCAACAACTCGGTTAAATTAATAACTTGATTCATTATTAATTTTATATGGGAACAACAAAGTTAAGCCCTTTATTAACACTCTAAATGTTTTTCTGTGTAGAAACACCCAAATGGCAAACACTAATACCTTATCACTGCGATCGATTCTTGAGAAGGACAAGCTTTCCGGTCCTAACCTTTTAGACTGGTCTAGGAACTTGAGGATAGTTCTAAGACAAGAGTCGAAAGAGTATGTGCTGGAAAGGCCTGTGCCGGCTGCGCCTCAGGGACATAATCCGACAGCTGCACAGCTGGCGGAATACGAGGTGCACGTCAAGGACAACCGGGATGTGACGTGCCTTATGTTGGCTTGTATGGTCCCCGAATTGCAAAAGTAGTTTATGGACCATCAAGCCTATGCTATGATAACAACTCTTAACGAGATGTTTCAAGAGCAAGCTCGTCAGGAAAGATACCTGACCAATAAGGCATTCCACTCTTGTAAGATGGGGGCCGGGACATCTGTGAGTGCACACGTGCTCAAGATGAAGGGCTACTTGGATACTTTGGCCCGTCTCGGATCGCCTATCTCTCAAGAGTTGGCGGTGGACACAATCCTCGCGTCCTTGCCGGATTCTTATGATCAGTTCATCCTTAACTACAATATGCAAGGGATGAACCGCACTATCAGTGAGCTGCATGGGAGGCTTAAGCTTACTGAGCAGTCGATCAAGAAGACTCCGCCGGTGCTGTTGGTTAACAAGGGGAACGCTCCTCTTGCTAAGGGTAAGGCCAAGGAAAAGGCCAAGGCTAAGGCCAAAAAGGCCAAAGCCAAGAAGGACAAGGCCCAACCCAAAGGCTAGCAGAAGGCAGGTCCCGAGGACGTCTGTTTCGGGTGCAGACAGGCGGGCCATTGGAAGAGATCGTGTCCCAAGCTGATGGGAGAGCAGAGAAGGGGCCAAGGTGCGTCCTCTTCAGGTATTTATGTTATAGATATTAACCTTACTGTTTCAACATCCTGGGTATTGGATACTGGATGTGGTTCTCACATTTGTTGCAATGTGCAGGGACTTAAGAACAGAAGGTTGCTGGGGTCGGGAGAGGTGGACTTGCGGGTCGGGAATGGAGCAAGGGTTGCTGCCATAGAGATCGGCGAATACCACCTAATGATGCCCAGCGGATTGGTTTTAATTTTAGAACATTGTTACTTTGTACCTGCTATGTGCAGGAATATTATCTCTGTATCAATGTTGGACATGTCTGGATTTGAATTTTCTATTATAAATGGTCGAATTTCTATATCCAGAAAGGGGTTATTTTATGGAGATGCTCTATTAAATAATGGCCTGTATGTCCTGGACTTAAATGAAACCAATCACATCTATAACATAAACACGAAAAGGGTTAAGCCTAACGAACTTAATCCAGTCTACCTATGGCATTGTCGTCTTGGCCATATAAACGAGAAACGCATAGCTAGGCTTCACAAAGCTGGAGTCCTAGGGTCATTTGACTTGGAGTCAATTGATACATGCGAATCATGTTTAAGAGGCAAGATGACAAAGGCGCCTTTTAGCAAAAAGGCTGAAAGGGCCACTGGCTTGTTGGACCTAATACATTCAGATGTATGTGGACCTATGAGCGCAGCGACCAGAGGTAGGCATCTGTACTTCGTTACGTTCACGGATGATTTCAGCAGATATGGCTATGTCTATCTGATGAAACACAAGTCCGAGACCCTTGATAGGTTCAAGGAATTTAGGAACGAGGTACAGAACCAGCTAGGCAAGAATATCAAAGCCCTTCGGTCGGACCGAGGCGGTGAGTATATGAGCCTAGAGTTTGACTCATACTTGAGAGAGCATGGAATAGTTCCACAGCTCACTCCTCCAGGAACACCGCAATGGAATGGGGTGTCCGAACGGAGGAATAGGACCTTGTTGGACATGGTCCGCTCAATGATGAGTTAAGCAACTCTCCCAATTAGTTTCTGGGGACACGCCCTCAAGACAGCAGCTCTCATATTAAACAATACTCCGACTAAGGCAGTGGAAAAGACCCCATATCAGATATGGACGGGCAAGGAGCCCAATGTGTCTTTCCTAAGGATTTGGGGATGCGAAGCACATGTCAAGAAATTGACTAGTGGCAAGCTGGAGCCCAAAACCGATAAATGCCTGTTTGTGGGCTACCCTAGGGAAACCAAAGGGTATTACTTCTACAACCCCGCCGAGAACAAGGTGTTCGTGGCAAGGAAGGGGGTCTTTCTTGAAAAGGAGTTCTTTTCCAAGAAAGATAGTGGGAGCAACGTTGAACTCAGGGAAGTTCAAGGTCCACAAGCTCCTGAAGAGGATAGCTCGGAGGCCCAGGTGGAGCTTCCACAAGTGGAGGCACCGACCCAGGCCACACAAGAACCTAGAAGGTCTGGTAGGGATCGTCGGGAACCGGAGAGGTATGGTTTCCTCGTCACCGATGATCAAACTCTTCTCATCTGGGATGAAGAAGAACCTAAAACCTACCAAGAGGCTATGGCTAGCCCACAGTCTGCAAACTGGCGTAAGCCATGGAGGCAGAAATGCAATCTATGTACGATAACCAAGTTTGGAACTTAGTTGATCCACCTCCGGGTGCTAAGGTTATAGGTTGCAAGTGGTGCTATAAGCAAAAAGCTGATAATACCTTCAAGGGGCATCTGGTTGCGAAAGGTTTCAGACAAGTCCATGGGATAGACTATGATGAGACTTTCTCACCAGTAGCCATGCTCAAATCCATCAGGATACTGCTGGCCATAGCCGCATGGTATGACTATGAGGTATGGCAGATGGATGTCAAAACCGCTTTCCTTAATGGGAAGCTACTCGAGGATGTGTACATGACACAACCTGAGGGTTTTGTCGATCCTAAGTATCCGGGAAGGGTATGCAAACTTCAAAGGTCCATTTATGGACTGAAGCAAGCATCCCGTAGTTGGAATCTAAGATTCAATGAGGCTATAAAGGAATATGGCTTCATACAGAATCTGGATGAGCCTTGTGTGTATAAGAGGACTAGTGGGAGCATTGTCACATTTTTGGTACTTTATGTAGACGACATCCTACTCATTAGAAGCGACATACCTACACTGCAAGGGGTAAAGCAGTGGCTGAGTAAGTGCTTCGCAATGAAGGACTTAGGCGAAGCTGAGATGATCCTAGGGATCAGGATCTATAGGGATAGATCAAATCGGCTTCTGGGCCTAAGTCAGGCTTCGTACATTGACAAAGTTCTGAAAAGATTCAGCATGGACCGGGCCAAGAAAGGTTTCTTGCCAATGGGCCATGGGCTGAAACTTAGTAAGAAGAACTGTCCTAAAACAAGGGAGGACAGGGAGAACATGAAATTGGTTCCATATGCTTCGGCTATTGGATCAATCATGTACTCCATGTTATGTACGAGACCTGATGTCGCCTTTGCACTAAGTATGATGAGCCGATACCAGCAGGATCCCGGAGAGGATCACTGGAAAGCTGTCAAAGCAATCCTCAAGTACCTTAACCGGACTAAGGATAGCTTCTTGGTGTATGGTGGTCAGGAAGTGCTATCAGTTACTGGGTATACCGATGCAAGCTTCCAGACAGACCAAGATGAGTACCAATCGCAGTCAGGGTATGTATTCTTGCTGAATGGTGATGCTGTAAGCTGGAGGAGCTCAAAGCAACCAACCATAGCGGACTCTACAACAGAAGCTGAGTACATTGCTGCGTGTGATGCAGCTAAGGAAGCTGTATGGATGAAGAAGTTTATCACTGAGTTGGGAGTAGTGCCAACTATCCAGGACCCAGTCGATATCTTCTGTGACAACAATGGGGCCGTCGTACAAGGTAAGGAGCCCCGGTCACACAAGAACACAAAGCACGTGCTCAGAAAGTTTCACCTCATACGAGAAATCGCGGAGAGAGGTGACATTGCATTGCACAGAGTGGACACCGAGGATAATGTCGCAGATCCATTGACCAAGGCGCTGCCCAGCCCAAGCACGAGGGTCATAGTAGATCTATAGGGATTAGGCCCATGCCTAGTTGGAACTAGTGCAAGTGGTAGATTGTTGGAAATGCCCTAGTCCCGAGGCATTGGTCCTTGTATTTGTACTATACATTTATTGGATTTATGTGTTGTACTCATTTGTGTCATTAATAAAGGCATCAATTCATTTATTATATTTATCTTGTGCAGTATAGTAAATGAAGTATCCAATGGACATATCTATATCCATGACGACTAGTGTCATGCACTTAGCAGTAAGACCATGGATAGGGTTAACGATATGACCATAAATAGATCCGTAGTCTGTTCCAGTCATGGGAATGAATGGAACAACAAGCTATCATTAACCTGGTTGTATGGCGGTGTCTTACCGGTCATTGGACATGGGATGTCAACCAAGTTAATGGGTACATGCCTGGGAGCATGGTACTGGATAGATCCGCTAAACGAGTAATCCACATGGTATGGTATCACAATGGATTCTCGTGTAGTACTTGTATGGATCCTTTGACCTGACCATATGATGGTGTTACATGTGAAGTCGCATACTTAGGGGTACGCCTAAAGGGCCTGTAATAGGGTGCCAAGTATGGGTGCTTTCGGGTATGTCACTGAACATGGTAATACTATGGATATGCAGAAGGGATTTGTCACTCAGTAACCAACTGAGAAGATATCACTGGCCACTTGATGAATGTGACTGATAAGAGTGTGGCCACACCCAAACAAGTTGGAACTTGTTTGTGAGCATCAGTACATTCGGGATCAAGTTAATGTCCAGACACGAAAGAGGGTGATCAATCCATGCCTCTGTGTTGGACACCGATATCAATGACATGGGATGTACAAGTTTAAACTACAGGGTTATGATATCAGTTAGACTGCCATCTCCATCTTAATTGGGGGCTGCAGTGGCTTGCTAGAGCCCAACTGCAGTCTGCGGGCCATAGACCCGCTGCCAACATAAAGATGGGCCCACAGGATCGTACACATAGAACGATAGAATGCAGACTTAAGGAATCACATGTATACTTGGAGTATACACAATAGAGGGAGAAGTGTGTATATATTAATTATATTATAAGGATCAATTGGATTGGTCATGATAATAAAATTAATATATTCTATTGGCTCTTCATAATTAATTGGATTAATTATGAAATTATTTCCTAGGTGGAAATATTCATATGTATGGGTTTACATATGATTTTATTTTGTGTAGAGTTAATTTTAATTTGATGGATTAAATTAAATGTCAAACTAATTTTAATTTAGATGTAAATAATATATTACTTGGAGTAATATATTAAATACATGGGTATATTAAAATTGGGCTTGAAATTAATTTAAACCAGAATAATTAAAATTAGACTGGGCCTAAATTAAAACATGGAAGCCCGCGCAAAATAGAAAGGAGCCAAGATGGGCCTGAATCCACTTGAGGAATTCGGCCAACCCTAGGTATAAATACCTAGGGTTAGAAAAATTCGGCCACCCCTTGCAAAATAGCTCCTAGCCGAATTCTCTAGCTCTTCCTCTCCATTGTTCCGTTTTTCCGACGCTAACACGGGTTGCATTCGCCAAGCGTTCGTGTACGTGAGAGTGGAGGAATTCTCAATTGAATTCTGCAGTCATCATCCATCTCTAGAAAGAGATTTTTCTGGTAAGAAATTTAATCCCTTTCTATTTAATTTTAAGTTTTTCGATTTCCACTTCAATTGCTCCTGGGACTGGATTTGAGGAAATCACCGCGTTCTTCCGCTTCTATCGGGTGATTTCCGGTGAAAAATCCCAACATTTATCACTTCGAAGCATTTAGGATTGGAAGTTCTCGCAAATTTTTTAACTGCAACAACCTTGTTTCAGGATCCCCTTGAGAAAATCCTGAGTGATATTCATCCCAATTGCCTTTTTGCTGATATTACATTTCCTTGGGCTACAAATTCTGCTTCCCAATTCAGGATTCCGAGGCTTGTTTTTCATGGAACTTGTTGCTTTGCTTTATGCATTATGACATCGATTTAAGAGCCCTTTGTCATTCCGAATCTCCCTGGAGAAATAAAGCTGTCTGGAAATCAAATACCGATTATTGAGAGAGAGGAAAGTGTAAAAGAGATAGCAAAACTGTGGCAATCATCCTTAGAATCTGAAGTGAAGAGCTTCGGAGTAATTGTCAACAATTTTTATGAGCTTGAACCCGCTTATGCTGATCATTACACTAATGTTTTGGGTATCATGGCATATCGGCCAGGTTTCACTTTGTAACAAAGACGTTGAAGATAAAGCGCGAAGAGGAAATGAAGCATCCATTGATATGGCTCAATTTTAAGAAACCGAATTTGGTTGTTTACTTATGCTTTGGTAGTATAACAAATTTTAAATCATCTCAGCTAAAGGAGATCGCTGTTGGGCTTGAATTTTCTAGGAAGGACTTCATCTGGGTCGTCAGGAGGAACACAAATCCTGAAGATGAAGACAAATGGCTTCCTCAAGGATTCGAAGAAAGAATGGAAGGAAAAGGACTTATAATTCGAGGATGGGCACCGCAAGTGGTAATTCTTGATCATGAAGCAATAGAAGGATTTGTGACTCATTGCGGATGGAATTCGACAATTGAAGGCATAAATTCTGGGGTGCCAATGGTGGCTTGGCCTATAGGCGGCGAGCAATTCTATAACGAAAATTTTGCGACAGAAGTATTGAAAATCGGTGTATCGGTTGGTGTTGAAGAATGGACAATTTATGGTGATAGCATTGTAAAGAGTGAATCTGTCAAGAAGAATGTGTCAAGAAGGCTGTAAATTGAATAATGGAAGGCAAAAAAACGGAAGAAATGAGGCAAAAAGCTCAGGAACTCGGGCAAACGGCAAGCAATGCTGTTGGAGAAGGTGGATCATCCTTTGCTGATCTTAATGTTTTAATTCATGAACTAATTAATCTTCACTCCTAATTAAAGGAAAGTAGGAACGTTTAATCAGTATTCAATCATCAATTAGATTTGGTTATTTGATTATATATTTTGTTTAGTTTTCTTCTTTTGGTTATCAGTTTGTCAACAAAACACACTCAATAGCCAAAAATAGATATCAAAAAAAGTATTCTGAGACTCATGCGGGATTTTTTTTTTTTTTTTTTTTTAATTTCACCCTTTGAGAATTCGGTAGATTATTGTTACACACTAACCATATCAAATGTTCATCTTCATATATATTCTTGAGTTTCATTTGATGGTAAAAGCAACTTCCAGTGTTCTCACATCTGTTAAAAATCCCAAGAACAATTTGTTACACCATATCAAATGTTCATCGATATGCTATGATGCATCCATTCAAAGTTCTGAAATAATACCATACTCAATCTATAAACTCATGAGTACCTTCGGATAAATTCCATCACTATGCGAAACAGGCAACACTTTGACAATCGGAAAAATGCAGAAGTTACAGGATTGGGAAAACATCGATCAGTAGCACAAAGAGTCCATCTTCAACTCTGAGCATCCAGAAGTAAATTTGGAGGAAGCAGCGAAGCAATAACAAATGGATCATCAATAGAAGCAACATGATTGCTCAACTGCAGAAGGCAAAAAGTTAATGATAACCAACTCATTACCATGATCCACGAACTACCAATGAGAAATGATCATACAAGTAAAACAGGGATTGAATAACCAAAAATTCCACAGGTGGAGTGATGGACCAACTAAATCAGACCAAAGCAACAATAATGATGGGTAACTGAGTTGTACCATTAAAAGAGGCTTGTTTCTGGGCCTATGAAGCAAGGCGTCATGTAAGTTCTCTAACCCATAGACCTGTAATTACAAGTAATCCCTGTTAAAATCTTCAGAAATATCAAGAACCAAAGAAAACATTATTGAGCAAATAACCACACCTTCACACGGTTAAGGCTATTCATAAATACATAGCACATATTTCCAAGTAGAGGAACATCAATGGACTGAACCATGTGAATAATAGCAGAATCTTCTCCAGGATTGAAGTCTTTACTAACTGCACAATAAAAATCCAAATATATAGCATGATTAATTCAACGCTTACATTAGTAAGAACATAAATTAGTCAATATCCCAGTCGAATCCCCAACTTAGATGACGAAAAGTAATATAATCAAGTCAGCTGAAATCTCTTTTCGTGAAATCAAAGTTAATCTCCTAACAAGGAACAGAAACTGCTGGCAACAGGTAACTTCTACCACTGATTACTAATTGACAGAAATTAAAATTTAATTAAAAGCACATTGCACATTTTATGTGTCGCACGTAATATTTTTTATACTTCGAAATGATATTTTTATGTGTCCGATGTGGCTAGAGTGGAAGGATAATGAAATTCAACATTTATATGAATGGGGAGGATGAACTATCAAAATTGTGAACTCAAATAAAATAGGCCATCCATTTTTAAACGAGTTTGATACTCATCGTGCCACTTAAGAACTCAATATCGAGTGTTTAATATGTAAAACTAAAAAATCAAAAATCTTAATCAACAAATTGGAAATGTGAAGATTTTTTTCTTTTTTTTTTTGATAAAAAATAGTGAATTTGTGTATGATGTAGGATTAATTTCATCATATATGGTACAAGGTCAATTTTTATCCTTGTTATCCAAATTGTCTTATTGCCTACCAATAATTAGTACCACATATGAAATTATTAAACAATTATTGCAACAAAAGAAACATAACTTACAAAATATGAAATTTGAATTAAATACAGATTCAAAGAAACATTACAATAATTTTTTCTTTTTTCGGTTAGTTATGCCTTCTCAATTTCTCAATCAAATCGTTAAACTCAGAATAAGAAGATCCACCCTTTTCAATTGCTTCTCTTGCCAATTTTTTCAGCTTACTTGCTCTGCTTCTCATCTCCTCAATTTCTTCACCTTCCATTATTCTTCTGATTGCCTTCTCAATAGCTTCACTTTTAACTTCATCTCCATGGAATCTAACCCATTGTTTAACTCCAACACCAACTCCAATCTTCAATACATCAGTCACCAATTTCTCATTGTAGAATTGTTCAGCAAAAACAGGCCATGTTACCATCGGTTTCCCCGCTGTTATGCCTTCAAGTGTGGAATTCCACCCGCAATGAGTCACAAATCCGCCTATTGCTTCGTGTTCAAGAATCAATACTTGCGGCGCCCATCCTCGAATTATTAGTCCTTTACCTTCCATTCTCTCTTTGAATCCTCGAGGCAGCCATTCGTCTTTGCCTTCTTCGCGCCTCACGACCCAAATGAACTGCTGCCCGGAAGCCTCAAGAGCTACTGCAATTTCTTTGAGTTGTGCTGCAGTGAAATTCGTCACGGTTCCGAAGCATACGTAGAGAACAGAATTCGGTTTCTTTGAGTCGAGCCATTTCAAACATTCTTGTTCGTTGATCGATGCTTCTTTTCCTCTCCGCGCTTTATCTTCAACCTCCCTGTTGCATAAAGAAACAGGACCAATAGACCAAGCTCTTCTCCCCAACTGGTTCCTGTAATAGTCAGCATAGTCCGCCTCAAGCTCATAAAAGCTGTTGACAATAACCCCAAAGCTCTTCAACTCGGATTCTTTCGAGGCTTTCATTAACTTGGTAAGTGCGGTTTCCTCCTGATCTTGCCTTAAGTGATCAGGCAGTTGCTGTCTCGTAAGCTTAATCTCGCCCGGGAGACTTGGGATGACAAAAGGCTCAGTATCGGATGAAACTTTCTTGTGTGGCTCATACAGCCTTATGCATTCTGAAGCACAAAGAGAAAAGAAGCTAATGCCATGGAAAACTGTCATGAACCAATTGACCTAAAAGCTTAAGCTGATAGGTAAGGCCCAATTATAGTTTTTATTATTATCTCTGACACTCCTCCGCACGCGAATGCCCCTTGGGCTTGAAGCGTGTACAACACAGGCCCACCCTGCCATGTGTTGAATTTTAATCAACAAATGGAGCTGTCAGGATTCGAACCCTCGACCTCTAGGTCTAAGCGGCTCTGATACCATGTCATGGAACCATTTGACCCAAAAGCTTAAGCTAATAGGTAAGGCCCAATTATAGTTTTTATTATTATCTCTGACACTCCCCCGCACGCGAATGCCCCTTGGGCTTGAAGCGTGTACAACACAGGCCCACCCTGCCATGTGTTGAATTTTAATCAACAAATGGAGCTGCCAGGATTCGAACCCTCGACCTCTAGGTCTAAGCGGCTCTGATACCATGTCATTGAACCATTTGACCCAAAAGCTTAAGCTGATAGGTAAGGCCCAATTATAGTTTTTATTATTATTAGTGGGGTGTGCCAGGCCCTTGCTTTTGGGTCAAATGGTTCCATGACAAAAACAAGCCTTGGAATACCGAATTTCGCGGCTGCATCAGTAGCCCAAGGGAAGAACATGTCTGCAACTAGACCATCCGGGCGGAACTCCTGAAGCAACTTCTCAAGTGGTTCTTGAAGCATGGTTGTCGCCAGAAGAAACTTATCTAGTAGTTCTTCGCCATTCGAGAGAACAAAATCCAAGTTTTCGCATCCTTCTGGCAAGCCAGCCTCGGCAGAAGGGAAGTTCAGGATTCGAATATCGATTTCGAAACCGAGATTCTTGGTTCTTTCAATTGACTTGGAGATGGTTTGTGCATTGAAAGGAGTGGTGATGATGGTTGTCTTTACGCCTCGAGAAGCAAATAGTTTCGCCATGTCTACCGTAGGTATCATGTGGCCATGAGCCATGAAAGGGAAGAAAAAGATATGAAGTTGATGACCCAAACTACCCATCACCGATTAATCAGATTTGCTAGAAGAAAATCAAAATGCAAAAGCAGATGAAGAAAAAGAGAGATTTGTTTAAGGTTTGTTGTTGTGTGATTGCATGGCCAATACATTGACTGAATCTGTTATATACATACGGAGACATGCAATGAATGGATCAAATGTGTTAAAAAAGGAAATAAAATTTGAATTTTGATACTTCAATTCTTGTGTTGAATGGAAAATTCTAGCATAGGCCAGACTTTGTTATACGTCTTTGCAGTCGTCACTTTTTCTTGGATAGTACAAGTGATGTGTCTAATTAAGTCAAACATTCTCAAACATTCAATTACATACCAATTCTCCTAGTTAACGTTTTCGTCAATTTAAGTTAGATCTTAAACTCGATTCCTATTATATCTAGAAAATCATGATAAAAATAAAGGTTGGTGTTTATGTAATTATAAAAATATTTTGTAATGCAATAAATTCGTAAAAGGGTGTGAATATGGAGTTGGAGAAATACATGGAAATTTTTTTAATTTGTCATTTTCGCAATTGGAAAATTTTATTTGTATATATTGTATCATTTGTAGTTGACACTTTGATAAATTAAATAATAACTGTGTGATTAGTAATATATACAATTTTTAATTAAATAAAATTTTAACTTTAAATGCTAAACTTTTTATTCTTTAAAATAATAAATAAAATAAAATAAAGTAGAAGTAGAAGACCAAAGTGGATCTGTATATATGCACACCTTAATGTTGATAACACAATAAAAGAAAAAAAAAAATCAACAAGAAATTAACAAGAAAATACAAGAATTGAGCACAGTTACAAAGAAAAAAATAATAATAAAAAATAAATAAATAAACACAAAAAACTCAATTGGTAAGAATAAAATTTTCTTTACATAGCGACGGATCCTTCTTGATGGTTGCAAAAAACATTTTTATAAAAAAAACAAAAAGATCTGAGAGAATCCAGAAAGCTCAAACTTTGTTCTTACATAAGCCATGAGTGTGAGCTTCTGATTCACTCATTATATTATATTACACTGTTAATTAGTTAATTACTTGCCAACCACGACTTCTGTATTTTAATTAGTTTTTTTAATTATTATTATTTATATAAATTTACCACGTCAAGGTCGAAAGAGGACCTTCATCGGATGAACTGGGCATATGGGCCGGGCCAAATAGAACTTGCCATTGGAAACCAATGAAATCTAGTTCAGCCCAGCCCGTCTTATGTTTTTGCAGTTTGGGCTCTTAAATCAACGCCCAAGACCGGTTTAAGCCCACTCGCTTATATGTTTATATATATATATATATATATATATAATTTTGATTTTAATAATAAGAAATATATAAAAAGAAAAGTATGAAATTCAATATGTACAATAAAAAAATGTTAAATTCATAAAAAAAAAAAAAGATGCAAATAAACTAAGTTGAGAAATATATTATAAAACATAAATATATAATTTTGTAATTTTAAATATACCGATGCAAGCTTCCAGACAGACCAAGATGAGTACCAATCGCAGTCAGGGTATGTATTCTTGCTGAATGGTGATGCTGTAAGCTGGAGGAGCTCAAAGCAACCAACCATAGCGGACTCTACAACAGAAGCTGAGTACATTGCTGCGTGTGATGCAGCTAAGGAAGCTGTATGGATGAAGAAGTTTATCACTGAGTTGGGAGTAGTGCCAACTATCCAGGACCCAGTCGATATCTTCTGTGACAACAATGGGGCCGTCGTACAAGGTAAGGAGCCCCGGTCACACAAGAACACAAAGCACGTGCTCAGAAAGTTTCACCTCATACGAGAAATCGCGGAGAGAGGTGACATTGCATTGCACAGAGTGGACACCGAGGATAATGTCGCAGATCCATTGACCAAGGCGCTGCCCAGCCCAAGCACGAGGGTCATACTAGATCTATAGGGATTAGGCCCATGCCTAGTTGGAACTAGTGCAAGTGGTAGATTGTTGGAAATGCCCTAGTCCCGAGGCATTGGTCCTTGTATTTGTACTATACATTTATTGGATTTATGTGTTGTACTCATTTGTGTCATTAATAAAGGCATCAATTCATTTATTATATTTATCTTGTGCAGTATAGTAAATGAAGTATCCAATGGACATATCTATATCCATGACGACTAGTGTCATGCACTTAGCAGTAAGACCATGGATAGGGTTAACGATATGACCATAAATAGATCCGTAGTCTGTTCCAGTCATGGGAATGAATGGAACAACAAGCTATCATTAACCTGGTTGTATGGCGGTGTCTTACCGGTCATTGGACATGGGATGTCAACCAAGTTAATGGGTACATGCCTGGGAGCATGGTACTGGATAGATCCGCTAAACGAGTAATCCACATGGTATGGTATCACAATGGATTCTCGTGTAGTACTTGTATGGATCCTTTGACCTGACCATATGATGGTGTTACATGTGAAGTCGCATACTTAGGGGTACGCCTAAAGGGCCTGTAATAGGGTGCCAAGTATGGGTGCTTTCGGGTATGTCACTGAACATGGTAATACTATGGATATGCAGAAGGGATTTGTCACTCAGTAACCAACTGAGAAGATATCACTGGCCACTTGATGAATGTGACTGATAAGAGTGTGGCCACACCCAAACAAGTTGGAACTTGTTTGTGAGCATCAGTACATTCGGGATCAAGTTAATGTCCAGACACGAAAGAGGGTGATCAATCCATGCCTCTGTGTTGGACACCGATATCAATGACATGGGATGTACAAGTTTAAACTACAGGGTTATGATATCAGTTAGACTGCCATCTCCATCTTAATTGGGGGCTGCAGTGGCTTGCTAGAGCCCAACTGCAGTCTGCGGGCCATAGACCCGCTGCCAACATAAAGATGGGCCCACAGGATCGTACACATAGAACGATAGAATGCAGACTTAAGGAATCACATGTATACTTGGAGTATACACAATAGAGGGAGAAGTGTGTATATATTAATTATATTATAAGGATCAATTGGATTGGTCATGATAATAAAATTAATATATTCTATTGGCTCTTCATAATTAATTGGATTAATTATGAAATTATTTCCTAGGTGGAAATATTCATATGTATGGGTTTACATATGATTTTATTTTGTGTAGAGTTAATTTTAATTTGATGGATTAAATTAAATGTCAAACTAATTTTAATTTAGATGTAAATAATATATTACTTGGAGTAATATATTAAATACATGGGTATATTAAAATTGGGCTTGAAATTAATTTAAACCAGAATAATTAAAATTAGACTGGGCCTAAATTAAAACATGGAAGCCCGCGCAAAATAGAAAGGAGCCAAGATGGGCCTGAATCCACTTGAGGAATTCGGCCAACCCTAGGTATAAATACCTAGGGTTAGAAAAATTCGGCCACCCCTTGCAAAATAGCTCCTAGCCGAATTCTCTAGCTCTTCCTCTCCATTGTTCCGTTTTTCCGACGCTAGCACGGGTTGCATTCGCCAAGCGTTCGTGTACGTGAGAGTGGAGGAATTCTCAATTGAATTCTGCAGTCATCATCCATCTCTAGAAAGAGATTTTTCTGGTAAGAAATTTAATCCCTTTCTATTTAATTTTAAGTTTTTCGATTTCCACTTCAATTGCTCCTGGGACTGGATTTGAGGAAATCACCGCGTTCTTCCGCTTCTATCGGGTGATTTCCGGTGAAAAATCCCAACATTTATCACTTCGAAGCATTTAGGATTGGAAGTTCTCGCAAATTTTTTAACTGCAACAACCTTGTTTCAGGATCCCCTTGAGAAAATCCTGAGTGATATTCATCCCAATTGCCTTTTTGCTGATATTACATTTCCTTGGGCTACAAATTCTGCTTCCCAATTCAGGATTCCGAGGCTTGTTTTTCAATTGGTAAGAATAAAATTTTCTTTACATAGCGACGGATCCTTCTTGATGGTTGCAAAAAACATTTTTATAAAAAAAACAAAAAGATCTGAGAGAATCCAGAAAGCTCAAACTTTGTTCTTACATAAGCCATGAGTGTGAGCTTCTGATTCACTCATTATATTATATTACACTGTTAATTAGTTAATTACTTGCCAACCACGACTTCTGTATTTTAATTAGTTTTTTAAATTATTATTATTTATATAAATTTACCACGTCAAGGTCGAAAGAGGACCTTCATCGGATGAACTGGGCATATGGGCCGGGCCAAATAGAACTTGCCATTGGAAACCAATGAAATCTAGTTCAGCCCAGCCCGTCTTATGTTTTTGCAGTTTGGGCTCTTAAATCAACGCCCAAGACCGGTTTAAGCCCACTCGCTTATATGTTTATATATATATATATATATATATATATAATTTTGATTTTAATAATAAGAAATATATAAAAAGAAAAGTATGAAATTCAATATGTACAATAAAAAAATGTTAAATTCATAAAAAAAAAAAAAGATGCAAATAAACTAAGTTGAGAAATATATTATAAAACATAAATATATAATTTTGTAATTTTAAATTTTAACATTTTATAATAATATAATATACTAGTTGGACTAGACTGGTCCAGACTAAGCTGGACCTTTCTTTAAATAAAAAAAAAAAAATATCTAATTCATATAAACTTACACGTATCCGAGCTTACGCCAAGCCGAGCCGATTTAAAGTTTAATGTGTCCAAATTCGACCATTTTGTATTCAGGCCTAGGTAAGCAGGGTCCTTCACGCCTGCTCGTTTATGGTATCAAATCCTTTTGTTGAAATTATGTATAAGGTTAAGAAAACTAAGTTATTTATTGTGTTTGTCAATGATTAATTAGTGTATCTGTCAATTTTCATAGTTAATTAGCTTTTTATCAATTATGCAAGACTTAATATATTGATTATCAAAATAATTAGATATGGTAATATTGTAATTGGTTGTATAATTAGTATTGGTGTCTCCTTAATTATAGTCAAAAAAAATTTTTTACCAAATTTTAATATTTCTCTCTCATATTAATGCTTATTTCATTAATTAGCTCTTCCTCTTTTATTTTACTAATCTACATACATTCATAAAATAATTTTCTCTCTATATCATGTATATTTACATTTCTTAATTGCAAATAGTCTCTTGCATCGTGGGAATTAAAAAAAATATTTTAGATCCCTTACATTGTGAAAATTATTATTTCAATGTAGATAAATAGATTCAACTTAGTCCATATTTTCTGAATTAAGTGCAATAGTCAAAGATGTTTTATTTCATTCATACAAATAATTTTTTTTAGTAATTGTGTTTTTGTATATATTTTGTATACATATGATTTATAGTATATGTTTTATTTACACATGATTTATGTATAACATATATATTTATGCATACGTATGTATAAACAATTGATCCTTTTCACACACGTATACAAGATGATCAAATTAGACTTATTATACTCATAGTTAGAATATATATATATATATATATATATATTGTGAGCATTACATATTATTTCAATGTAAATAAATAGAGCCAACAATAATATGTCCATCTTGTCTATGTTAACAACAAGTGGATTATTTGTAGTTATCTATTTATATATATTTTGTATACATATGATTTATTGTATATGTTTTATTTAAATGTAATTTATATGTAACTTCTTAATAATAACATGAATCATGGAAAATTATTTTTCATTTTACATGATATATATATCTGCAGATTAATTTAAAATTCCTATATTGGAATAAAATATAATTGTTATTTATTATTTAATTTGCAATCTTAAATGTAATATTTTATTAAATTTTATATTTTTTTATTAAAATAAATAAAATTATATTAGACTGTAATCAATTTGCTTAATAGAAAGATTTATTTCCATAATAGAATATGTTAGAAACTAACATATTAACAATAACTTCCTTATTTAAATTATCTCAACAGATTTTTAATTATATTTCATTTATATATATTTGTTTCCATTTATGTTGGTTTTGATATTCAACAAATTAAGTTGTACTTTTTTATTGTTAGCTTATTAAATTTTGTTTCATTTACTTATAACTAATTAAGTACATTAATCATGACTTCTACAAAATTTTCTCATCTCTTTATAGGAAAAAAAAGATGCAAGCATTGTATTGAAGAAGCTGAGTTGGGCTGGGCTCCAAAAATTCCAAGCTCAGCCAATCCATATATATGGTTCGATCAGGTTTGGGCTAGGACATAGACAAAGCAAGTTAATCATAATAAATGTTCAATGCTTATATATCTCGCAGATTAATTTAAAATTCCTATATTACAACAAAATATAATCTTTATTTATTATTTAATTTGCAATCTTAAATGTAATATTTTATTAAATTTTATATTTTTTTATTAAAATAAATAAAATTATATTAATCTGTAATCAGTTTAGACGTGGACTTGGACAACCAGGCCCAAATTTGAAGTTCTGAGTATATGTCAGTCTAATAATGTCAGAATGGGCACTTCATGTCCAGTGTTTCATCCATCCATCTTCAGACACTGACACTTCAAATAAATATAAGAAATTCATTGGAATACAAATAAGGACAATATGGATAACATCTTAATTAAGCTGAAATTTCATCCATACATTCAATTGCTAACTAATAATTTAATCTGTTACCTCTTCATGTTATATTTAATTAATTTAGTTCATCTATCTTCTACTGTAAGATTTACAGCAATTGCATCTTCTTTCTTTCTTCAGTTTCAAATTAATTAGATAATGGGTAATGAATCTCAAAAGCCACATTTGCTTCTCTTCCCATTTATGGCTCATGGCCACATGATTCCAATGGTAGACATTGCCAAGATTTTTGCTTCAAGAAACCTTAAGACTACAATTCTCACTACTCCCCTCAATAAGCCTCTTGTCTCCAGGCAAATCCTCGAAACAGAATCGGGTTCCGATATCGATGTTCAAGTTCTTAAGTTTCCTACTGAGGAGGCCGGATTGCCCCAAGGATGCGAAAATTTGGATTTTATAACTTCAAAACATTTGGGAAGTGAAATGCTCAACAAGTTCTTCATTGCAACAAACTTGTTTCAGGGACTTGTGGAGAAAATCCTGAGAGTGATGCAGCGGAAGGATTAAAAATTGATGATACAAATTGAAAGGGGTTGTTGATTCTAAGAATACCCAAACCCTAACAACTACTAAAGTCCGTTGATCGCGCACGATGCCGGAGTTTAGTCTTCTACTAATTGAATTTCGCAAATTCACAAAAGCAGGGTAAAGGAATAAACCCGAAATTTTATTGAATAATGAAAACTGATTACAATTGAGAAATAAAACCCTATTTATAGGCAAACTATCCTAAATGTAATAAAACTCTTAAACAATAAAAACTTCTAAATAATCTAAACTTCTTAATTAAAAAAAATACTAAATAAATTAAAATACAAACAAAATAGGAATCCTTATCAATTTAGGATCCTTAGAATAAAATCTATTCCTAATCCAAATTATAAAATAATTACAATTAAAATAAAGATATAATCCAAAATATATCTTTAATTTCTTTCCACAACAAGTAGTTGTTTTCAAATTGAATTGGAGATCCTTTTTATTATTTGTGGACTGCATCATTCTCCTCCTCTTAGAAAAAACTTGTCCTCGAGTTTTCCCATTAATAAACCAAGCTTTAATTTTATTAAATGAATCCACATTCAAAATATGGTTGACCCCAATAAAATCGATATCACCATTCCAATAAAAATTCTCATATTCATCTTCAAATAAATCATAAATTGGTTGTAAAGTTTCTTCAACACCAACAATCTTGTCACAAGATACATAATCTACTACTTCAACATAAGCATAATCTTCATCATATATTGAGGGTAATGAGAAATCAAAGAGTTTACCTTCACCAAGTTTTGATTCTTGAGAGAAAATTACTTCATTCTCTCTCTCATAGAACTCATCAAGCTCCTCATCATTAAAATGAATCTTTCTTTGCATTTTTCTCTACCCAAGAGCAAACCAAGCTCTGATACCAACTGATGCAGCGAAAGGATTAAAAATTGATGATACAAATTGAAAGGGGTTGTTGATTCTAAGAATACCCAAACCCTAACAACTACTAAAGTCCGTTGATCATGCACGATGCCGGAGTTTAGTCTTCTACTAATTGAATTTCGCAAATTCACAAAAGCAGGGTAAAGGAATAAGCCCGAAATTTTATTGAATAATAAAAACTGATTACAATTGAGAAATAAAAGCCTATTTATAGGCAAACTATCCTAAATGTAATAAAACTCTTAAACAATAAAAACTTCTAAATAATCTAAACTTCTTAATTAAAAAAATACTAAATAAATTAAAATACAAACAAAATAGGAATCCTTATCAATTTAGGATCCTTAGAATAAAATCTATTCCTAATCCAAATTATAAAATAATTACAATTAAAATAAAGATATAATCCAAAATATATCTTTAATTTCTTTCCACAACAAGTAGTTGTTTTCAAATTGAATTGGAGATCCTTTTTATTATTTGTGGACTGCATCAGAGAGACATCGAACCGGATTGTATTGTTGCTGATATGCTATTTCCATGGGCTACAGATTCTGCTTCGAAATTTGGGATTCCGAGGCTTGTTTTCCATGGGACTAGTTTCTTTGCTTTATGCACTATCATTTCTATTGACAAATAAAAGCCGCATTGGAGTGTTGAATCAGATTCGGAGCCCTTTGTCGTTCCCAATCTTCCAGAAGAAATAGAGTTGTCAAGAAAGCAAATACCGGTTTATGAGAGACAGGAATATGATAACAAGCCGGGTGCTGAATTGATACGGTTATGGAAAGAATCAGACCTGAAGAGCTTTGGAGTAGTTGTCAACAGTTTCTATGAGCTTGAACAACCTTATGCTGATCATTACACGAATGTTTTAAGGAGGAGAGCTTGGCATATCGGCCCAGTTTCACTCTGCAATAGAGATGCAGAAGGATAAGTACGAAGATGAAACGAAGTGTCCATTGATGAAGATGCGTGTTTGAAATGGCTTAATTCAAAGAAACCCAATTCCGTTGTTTATTTATGCTTTGGTACTATAACAAACTTCAAAGCATCTCAGCTAAAGGAGATCGTAGTCAGACTAGAAGCTTCAGGGAAGGCCTTCATATGGGTTGTCCGAAGAGCAGAAGATGAAAAGGAAGATTGGTTGCCTGAAGGATTTGAAGAAAGAATGGAAGGAAAAGGACTAATAATTCGAGGATGGGCGCCACAAGTACTGATCCTTGATCATGAAGCAATAGGCGGATTTGTGACTCATTGCGGATGGAATTCGACACTTGAAGGAATAGCAGCTGGGTCACCGATGGTGACTTGGCCTATTGGGGCCGAGCAATTTTACAATGAGAAATTCGTGACGGATGTCCTGAAAATCGGTGTATCTATCGGTGTTGAAGAATGGACAAGGTATGGTGATAGCATAGTAAAGAGTGAATGTGTAGAGAAGGCTGTAAATCAGATAATGGAAGGTGAACAAGGTGAAGAAATGAGGCGAAAAGCTCAGGAACTCGGGAAGATGGCAAGGAGGGCTGTTGAAGAAGGTGGATCATCTTATTCTGATCTTAATGCTTTGATTGATGAACTTAATAGGCTTAATTAGTCCTAATTAAAAATAGTAGTAATTGGGAGACTATTTTAAACTTCAGCCGACTCTCAAAATCAAATTGAAAAAGAAATTAATGATGAAATTGTGTGTGACCTGTTACGAAGGGAAGAATTGGAGTTCATTAAACTTAAAAGCATTGATTATTCACAAACTTTTAAGGCCATGTTTGGCTTGCTAATTTGGGAGGAAATAAAATACATTTTCCTTGTGTAATAGTTATTTTTTGTGTTTGGTTCAACATGCTGAAACTGACTCAGCATTTCGATATCTAACACGAAAATGTCCAAACACCTAATACAACACGTACCGAGTCACGACTTTTTAATCCGTTTTGTCCATCACTCACTCCATTGTATAGATTAGTTGGTATTTGCACATTGCTGAATCTGATTTGCTTATAATACAATTGATATTCATTGTTGATTTTTATGACATAAACAACCAAACAGACATAATTAAACTAAGAGCAAGTTTCATAATTAAAATTTTAGACATAATTAAAATCAGAGAGACTGTCCTTTGTGTAATAATTGTTTAATAATTTGGAGTTGTTGTGCTGCAAATAATTCATAATAATGTCAGAATGGGCACTTCCTGGCCTGTAGTATTTCATCCATCCACCTTTTCACAGACACTGACACTTCAAATATAAGAAATTTCATTGGAAGACATATAATGACAATATGGATAACATCTTAAGCTGAAATTTCGTCCATACATTCAATTGCTGACGAATTCTTTTGTTACTTCTTCATCAAAAATTCAATTTATTTAGCTCTTCTACCTTCTGTCTTCTACTGTAAAGTTCAATTTTATCTTCTTTCTTTCTTCAGTTTCAGATTAATTAGATAATGGGTACTCAATCTCATAAGCTACACGTACTTTTCTTTCCATTAATGGCTCATGGCCACATGATTCCAATGGTAGACATTGCCAAGCTTTTTGCTTCAAGAAACCTTAAGACTACAATTCTCACTACTCCCCTCAATGAGCCTCTTGTCTCTAGGCAAATCCTCAAAACAAAAAATTCGGGTTCCGATATCGATGTTCGAGTTCTTAAATTTCCTACCGAGGAGGCCGGATTGCCCCGAGGATGCGAAAATTTGGATTATATCACTTCAAAACATTTGGGACGTGAAATGCTTAACAAGTTCTTCATTGCAACGAACTTGTTTCAGGAACCTGTGGAGGAAATCCTGAGAGACATCGAACCAGATTGTATTGTTGCTGATATGCTATTTCCATGGGCTACAGATTCTGCTTCGAAATTTGGGATTCCGAGGCTTGTTTTCCAAGGGACTAGTTTCTTTGCTTTATGCACTATAATTTCTATTGAAAAATACAAGCCGCAGTGGAGTGTTGAATCAGATTCGGAGCCCTTTGTCATTCCGAATCTTCCAGGAGAAATAAAGTTGTCAAGAAAGCAAATACCAGCTTATCAGAGTCAGGAATATGATAACAAATCTAGTGCTGAACTGCTCCGATCAGCGATAGAATCGGACCTGAAGAGCTTTGGAGTAGTTGTTAATAGTTTCTACGAGCTCGAACAGCCTTATGCTAATCATTACACAAATTTTTTGGGGAGGAGAGCTTGGCATATCGGCCCAGTTTCACTCTGCAATAGAGATGTGGATGATAAAACACGAAGAGGAAACGAAGCGTCCATTCATGAACACGATTGTTTGAAATGGCTTAATTCGAAGGAACCCAATTCTGTCGTTTATTTATGCTTCGGTAGTATAACAAACTTCAAAGAATCTCAGTTAAAGGAGATTGCGGTTGGACTTGAAGCGTCTGGGAAGGCTTTCATATGGGTTGTCCGAAGAGCTGAAGGTGAAAACGAAGATTGGTTGCCCGAAGGGTTCAAAGAAAGAATGGAAGGAAAAGGACTAATAATACGAGGATGGGCGCCGCAAGTACTGATTCTTGATCATGAATCAATAGGGGGGTTTGTGACTCATTGCGGATGGAATTCAACACTAGAAGGAATAACAGCTGGGTTGCCAATGGTGACTTGGCCTATAGGGGCTGAGCAATTCTACAATGAGAAATTGGTGACAGATGTACTGAAAATTGGTGCATCTGTTGGTGTTGAAGAATGGACATTGTATGGTGATAGCATTGTAAAGAGCGAATGTGTAGAGAAGGCTGTAAATCGGATAATGGAAGGCAAACAAGCCGAAGAAATGAGGCAAAAAGCTCAAGAACTCGGGAAGATGGCAAGGATGGCTGTTGAAGAAGGTGGATCATCTTATTCTGATCTTGATGTTTTGATTGACGAACTTAATAGGCTTAATAGCCAACTCTCAAAATCAGACTGAAAAGAAATTAATGATGAAATTGTGTGTTGCCATAAGCTAATCTTAATTAGTGACCTGTTAGGAAAGGAAGAATTGGAGTTAATTAAGAACTTAAAAGCATTGATTATTCACAAACTTTTAAGGCCATGTTTGGCTTGCTAAATTGGAAGGAAATAAAATACATTTTCCATGTGTAATAGTTATCTTCTTTTTTGTTTGGTTCAACATGCTGAAACTGACTCAGCTTTAGTTGGTGTTTGCACATTTTTTAATGTGATTTGTTTATAATAAAATTGATATTGTGGATTTTTTTTGAGATAAACAACCAAACAGACATTTAAAATCAGAGCAAGTTTCAGAAGACAGAGCAATAAATATTTAATGACATATATACATATTCACAAACAAATATGTTTGATCGAGTTTGACTTATAGTGTACAGAGTAAACTTTAATTAGAAGAGGATTTATTTATACGGTGTTTGACGAATCTCTACCTATAATCTGATAAATTACCAAAAACGCAAATTATATTTCTTGTATCTATATGTCTCGAGCTAAATTAATATTGTGTCACGATCATAGTTGTCCCAGACCGGATATAATATCTGTTTTGGGTTCATTCTAAACGCTTTGGTTGACTAACTATAAGATGGACTCATTAAGCAAAGAAAGTGACTGCGCTTTGTGTTTCCTTCTCTTTACTTATTTACTTTGAGATTTAATTGGTTGCCATAATTATGGTTTTTTTATTATTATCTCTGACACTCTCCCGTAGGCAAATGCCCCTTGGGCTTGAAGCGTGTACAACACAGGCCCACCCTGTCATGTGTTGAGTTTTTAATCAACAAATAGAGCTGCCAGAATTCGAACCCTCAACCTTTAGGTCTGAAAGACTCTGATACCATGTCATAAGGCCCAATTATGGTTTTTTATTATTATCTCTGACAGAACTTTAATCCTTTATTTTTAACCAAAAAAACTACAATACTTTATTTTAAAAAAAAAAAAAAAAAAAAAATTGAAGCCACAGGAAAAATTTTTTATTGCCCAAAATAATATTCTTATTATTTAACATTGTGAAACTGAAGGACTGATCTGAAGGCAACAAGGACAGTATGGATAACATCTTAAGCTGGATTTTCTTCCATACATTCTCATTACTTGGGCAATACTTAAACTTGGGCAATACTCTTTCATCTATATATATATACTTCTATCTTCTGCTATCAACACCAATTTCATCTTCTTCTTTTTTTCTTTCTTTAGTTCAAAGCAATTAAATCATGGGTAGTGAATCACAAAAGCCACATATACTTTTCTTCCCATTAATGGCCCATGGCCACATGATTCCAATGGTAGACATTGCCAAGCTTTTTGCTTCAAGAAACCTGAAAACAACCATAATCACCACTCCTATTAATGAACCTCTTATCTCCAGGCAAATCCTGAAAACCAAAAATTCGGGTTCTGATATCAATGTTCAGATCCTTCAGTTTCCTACTGCAGAAGCTGGATTGCCTGAAGGATGCGAAAATTTAGATTTTATCAGTTCCAAACACTTGGGATGGGACATAATCATCAAGTTTTTCACCTCGCTAGCCTTGTTTCAGGATCCCCTGGAGAAACTCTTGAGAGATACCCGTCCGGATTGCCTTGTTGCTGATTGTTCAATTCCTTGGGCTACTGATTCTGCTTCCAGATTTGGGATTCCAAGGCTTTTCTTTCATGGAACTTCTTTCTTTTCTTTATGTACTATGATTTCGATTCAACTATATAAGCCTCATATGAAAGTTTCGTCAGATTCAAAGCCCTTTGTCGTTCCGGATCTTCCTGGAGAAATAAAGCTAACACGAAATCAATTGCCAATTACTGATAGAGGAGAAAGCTGCGCACAAGAGATAGCGGAACTGTTCCTATCATCCATAGAATCAGAAGTGAAGAGCTTCGGAGTGATTGTCAACAGTTTTTACGAGCTTGAACCGGCTTATGCTAATTATTATAGATATGTTTTAGGAAGGAGAGCTTGGCATATCGGTCCAGTTTCACTCTGCAATAGCAATATTGAAGAGAAAGTGCGAAGAGGAAACGAAGCATCCATCGGCGAATACGAGTGTTTGAAATGGCTGAATTTGAAGAAACCGAATTCTGTTGTTTATTTATGCTTTGGTAGTATAACGAATTTTAAGTCATGTCAGTTAAAGGAGATTGCAGCTGGACTTGAAGCTTCCGAGAAGGACTTCATATGGGTTGTCCGAAGAGCTGAAGGCGAAAACGAAGATTGGTTGCCCGAAGGATTCAAAGACAGAATGGAAGGGAAAGGACTAATAATTCGAGGATGGGCACCGCAAGTACTAATTCTTGATCATGAAGCAATAGGGGGGTTTGTGACTCATTGCGGATGGAATTCGACACTTGAAGGAATAGCGGCTGGGTTACCAATGGTGACTTGGCCTATAGGCGGCGAGCAATTCTATAACGAAAAGTTTGTGACAGAAGTATTGAAAATCGGTGTATCTGTTGGTGTTGAAGAATGGACAATGTATGGTGATAGCATTGTAAAGAGTGAATGTATAGAGAAGGCCATAAACCGGATAATGGAAGGCGAAAAAGCTGAAGAAATGAGACGAAAAGCAAAGGAACTCGGGCAGATGGCAAGAAAGGCAGTTGAAGAAGGTGGATCATCTTATTCTGATCTTGATGCTCTGATTAATGAACTAATTAAGTTTCAATCCTAATTTAAGGAAGCAGGAATCAGGTTTATTGTCTTTTAATTAAGTTGTAGTATTCAATTAATGAAGCTATCTTTGATTCAGAATTTGATGATTTAATTTGCTTGTTATTATTGAATGAAGTACTAATTGTAATTTCATATCAAAGATTACCAAGTCCGATATCAAACTAACATCATGTCACCAAGCATATCCGGATAGATTAAAGTTTTAAATCATACAGTAAACCCCAGGATTTATAATGAAAATCTAATAATAATAATAATTGAGCATCTTACACACGCACAAAAGGAATGTTGAATTTGAATCGAGTAATATCAAAACGGAAACACCAAATATCCAATGTGTTCAAAAATTGATCAGAATGCCAATTCTGATTTGTGTAAAAGATTAGGAGACTTAAAATGGTTTTGCCTTAACAATAATTACAACTAACATAATAATTACTTAAACTAAGATTTTGTGATTTGCACGTAAGTACATAGACAGTCAATGAGTATAGCATGAGCTCCCTCCCACCCCACATATTGTTGCTTTATGGTCCTCTCAGAAATTTGGATTTTGGGGTTTGTGTGGTCTATTCTTCAATCTATGACGCATGAGATTACGTTATCAACAATACAATTAGCTAATAATTTTCCATGCCTACACAGACAAAAGTTTAAACCCACTTTTGTCTTTCATTTCCTGCTTTTTCACTCCACTCTTGGACTTCATTGAGCGTGAAGTTTGAAGAAATAGACATCTACAAGTCACTTTACCGTCGGTTAGCCAATATCATCTTGAGTGGGTCTAACTTCCCCATAAGAGCCGTCTTTTAAAACAATTACTTATCGCTAACCAATATGAAATATTTAATTAAAAAATATTATTTATTATCCTATTTCATTTGGCCTATTTGAAGGATTGGGATCCACTTAAATATGTCCTATCAGCAGTTGCGGTCTAGGTTACCCGGGCTATGTTGGTTTGGAATTGCAACGATTATATCATGTCAATAGTTATGCTGATATGATACTATTTTGTTGGATTTGGGCACAATAAGAAGACCGACAAAGCAATGAATGAATAGACTTACTGCTTTTATAACGTCGGAATGCTTGATTTTGCTATGTAATTTTGTAATTTCTTGTGATCCAATGCCAAAAGTAAAAAAAAAAAAAAAATTGTAGATTAACCAAAACAATGACTCAAACATTTGATTTACGCTGAAAAAGCCCACATGAAGTGGGGAGTGGGCCTTATAGCCCATAATGATATTTTCTAATTTCCTCTTATAACTATCTGTAACTAACAAGTTGTAGGAGAAATTATACAATAAGCCCGGTCCATGTGGACATTCTGAATGAAAAGCTGACACATAAGTGTTTTTGTTTTTCCAATGTTCATATTGCTTACGTGTCAGTTTTTTATTACAACTATTGGTTTTTACTATAAAATTTCTCCAAGTTGTAGTTTACAATTTGCACATAAGACAAAGAGTCATCCATGGTTAAAAAATTTATAATATTTCAGGAATATGCAAACCAATAGTTGTAAAAATATTATTTAGCTGTTTTTATTATTTTCTAAATCGTATATTTATAACTTAAAGGCTACATATTACCGGAGTATTGTAAAATTTCTACGTCAAGAGTAGATAGGACGAAGAGAAAGACTCCAATTCATTTTTTAATCAAATAATTGAGATAATAAAAACATACATATTTATGTTCATTCTAAAAGCAGTGGAGAACTTGAATATGACTATTAGGAACCTAATCAACATTCAAAATCTTCTTACTCCTGAATTCATCAATGAAAGAATTAAAATCAGAATGAGAAGATCCACCATCTTCAACTGCTCTCCGAGCCATTTCTGCATAGTTTTTAGCTCTGCATCTCATTTCTTCTGCTTCTTCACCTACCATAAGATCTCTCACTGCCTTGGTTATGGCTCCTTTCTTCACACTATCACCAACCACTCTCGCCCATTTCTTTGCACCAACAGGAATTCCAATTCTCAAAATCTCAGTCACCAATTTCTCATTAAAAAACTGCTCTGCTGCTACTGGCCATGTCACCATTTTCACTCCTGCAGTTATAGCTTCAAGCGTTGAATTCCATCCACAATGGCTCACGAATCCTCCTACTGCTTCGTGTTCGAGAATTAGTACTTGTGGTGCCCATCCTCGAATTATCAGCCCCTTTCCTTCCATTCTTTCCTCGAATCCTCGAGGCAGCCATTGTTCTTCGTCTTCGGGATGTTTCTTGCTGCTTTTCTTTACCACCCAAATGAATTCCAGCCCGGATTCTTCAATGCCATTTGCTATCTCAAGATGTTGCTCGTCTGTGAAATTCGATACGCTTCCAAAACATATGTAAACAACTGAGTTTGGTTTCTTCGAATTCAGCCACTCTAGTATCTCATTTTCATTGATGGAAGCTTCTTTTCCTCTTCTTGAACTTTCACTCTTGCCATTCCATAGCGAAATCGGGCCAATATGCCATGCTTTGACTCCTAAAACATTCCTGAGATTCAGAACACTTGTCACAATGAGTTATCGTTATCGTGTCATACTCATGTCATGTGTTCTATATATCATAAAATTAATTATATATGATATAAGCAAAACATAAATAATAACGATGTCAAGCAGATTGGGTCTAGCGAGAGAAATTTCGTTGTACACCTTAGCCAATAGCAATGTGGCACGTGGCACGTTCTGGAATAAAGTATTACAACTTTATTCCAAAATGTGACACATAGAGAACACCCTGGTTGGCCAGAGCCTGAGAGAGTCTAGCCTAAGACTAGAGCATGCTACTCCCAGCAGCATAGACTAGCATGTTTGCTATAGGGCATCTGCTTGGTGAATATAAGCTAGGAATACACTACTTCAGACTAATCAAAATATGACAAATCAGCAACCATACTAGCGTGTCTTGTATTGTTTGGTCGGGAGTAGTGTACTGTTGGCTTATACAAGAATCCCGCGTGCTTTGTGTACGCTAAAATCTTCTAGCAAGCAAACTGTTTCTCTAAATCGTATTTTTGTGTTAGAAATTTAACACTCCTACCTGAGATGATCTGCATATGCAGGTTCAAGCTCGTAAAAGCTGTTCACGATAATGCCATAGCTATTAAGCTCTGCATCTTTCACTCTCCTGAAGAATTCAGAAAACCCGGTTTCCTGACGAACAAACTCCGGTAACTGCATCGTTGTCATCTCAATTCGGCCTGGAAAATTCGGGATCACGAAAGGATCCGTGTCGGATTTTACGTTCTTGTAAGGCTGATACAATCTCATGCACTGAGAAGCACAAGCAGAAAAGAAACAAGAGCCAGTAAAAACAATCCTAGGAACACCACACTTGGCTGCAACTTCAGTTGCCCATGGAAAAAACACGTCTGCAACTAGACAATCGGGACTATATTGTTTTAGGATATTTTCGAGTGGATCAGCAAGAGAAGAAGTAGCCATGAAGAATCTCAATCCCAATTCAGGTGAAGGAACCAGATTCAGATGTTCACATCCTTCAGGCAATCCAGCTTCCAAAGAATTGAATTTGATTATCAAAATTTCAATTTTGTGACCCAAAATTTTGCTGCACTCAATAGATTTGGATAAAGCAGGAGCATTTACAGGAGTAGTGATTATGCTTACTCTTATTCCTTCTCTTGAAGCAAATAGCTTGGCCATGTTAATGAGTGGAATTGTGTGGCCTTCAGCCATGAATGGGAAGAAGAAGATATGAAGCTCATCTTCATCTTTTCTTTCACTAATCATCATTTGATTCTGCTGAATTAATGAGAAAGGGATTAATGAGAAAGGGGAGTCAACTGATCTGTACGAGTATCCTGAGGGAGTCAATAAATTTTGATAATCTTATCCCTTTTGATTATGACAATTTTGCCATATGTTAACATAAGCTCTTACGTCACATATCACAAACTTAATTGGATATACTAACGTGTCATGTGTTGTTTGGTTTTGGAACTTTGATTATTTTATTACTACGAGTTGACATGTGTTGGGAAGAGGAATAAAAAATCGAGTTGAAAAATTCTTGGTTCTAGAGGTAACGACTATCCATTGACATAATTAAGACTAGTTTTAGAATGAATTAAATTAAAAATGTAAAATTTATTTTGCAAATAGATTTTATTTGAAATTTATTATAAATAAATTAGTATTCTAAAAGATAACTAAAAAAATGATTTTTATATATTTATGCTCAATATAAATGAAAATAAATATTGATGTAGAAGAGAAGGCTTTGGCCTATTTGTGCAAGTTTTATGGAGATTAGTGAAAATGGACCAATTTTGATATTTTTGAGCCTAAACTTATCGAATACGGACCAACGAACAAAACACACAGCCCTCGGCTGTGAAGTCCGATACTTTTCTAGCAAAAAACGAAGTTTAGGCCTTCAAATTTGTATTTTTCGGTTTTTTTTTTTTTACTTTTCGGGAAAGTTTTCGGTTGTTTCTTTTTTTTTGTTAGTTTTTCTTTCTTTGTCCGCTTTGGACTGTTTTGTGTTATTTTTTCGCCTATATAAAGACCTGGATGTAATTGATTAAGACAGATTTGATTGAATAAGAATTCTCCCTATTTCCTTTATACTCTGAGTTGTGTCAATTCTAGTATTTAGAATATCTTAATTATGGTATCTTGCCCGATCAATGGAATTGAGATTACCTATTCGTATCTGCTACATCAAATATTTTGTTTGTACTTATTTTATGCATTACTCTACTAATAATTTCATAAATAATTAAGAAAAAAGAAAAATATAATAATTGGATGTTAACTAGAATTATTTTTTAAAAAAATTAAACCAAAAAAATTTATGTGATAGTATAAAATTGTAAATTAAATAATGAGGATAAAGTTATTCTAAAATATTTATCTACACTCAATATGGAATTTATTTACAAATTTCATATGTTTTGATAAAATTTTCATAAGAAATATCCAATTTCATAAAAAAAATAAAATTTTAGAATTGCAAATGAATTTATTTCCAAATTCCACATATTTGAATGTAAGATAGTAAAAATATGCAGATAGGTTAAAATTTTTATTCTTTAGAAGGGCAAAATTGAGATTTGGGCTAAAATTTGAGGACCAAACTAACATTTCACCTTTTTGTCTTTTTACGGGCCATTGACTATTTGACTTCTGCGTTTTGTAATCTCATGGTTGTCATCTTCCTGCTTGCATTACGATTTCTTAGAGGTGACAATTATATACACGATCTGCTGACACGATACGAACACGACACAAATTTAGTGGGTTTGGGTTTGATTAAACAGGTAATGGATCATTTTTCGGTTGACACGAAAGTGACACGATAATTTTTGTGTCGGGTTAGGGTTAACCTACCAATCCGAAAATGACATGAATATTTAAAAATTATTATTATATTTTCCTATATTTTTACATATCACCATTAAGAAATGTAATAAAATATATATAACTCACAAACACAAAACAATTTTTTAATAATTTTACACGTCATTATTAATAGATGTAGTAAAATGATACACAAATGCGAACAAGACATAATCCAAAATAAAAAATAGTGCATTAAGATTTGTAAATTAGGTTTTGGATCAATATTTTAGGTCGACAAGGGTTAAATTATTAATTTAAATACGACATAATATTTAAAATTTTTAATATTTCCTTTATAATATTTTTGCATGTAACCCGAAAATACGATACGAAACTGACACGAACACGATTGTGTTAACTCGATTATAACACGAAAATTTTTCGGTCGGGTTTCGGTTTTGCTCACTGAAACACGAACCCGAATTTGACACGACACGAACACGACCCACCTATACGAATTGCCACCCCTACAATTTCTGAAATTCAGATTCAGACTCCATGGTTCACTTCTCCCTTCAAACAAATCATTGTGGCTTCCATCTCCACATAATCTTTGATTTACTTGAACAATTAGAGAGGAAGAAACTCTGATTTTCAGGTAGTTCTCTGATTTCATTGATGAATGCTTTGTTTTTGCTTGAATTCGTTATCCTTTGTCGAATTGCTACTCACCAGATGTATCTGTTTAGCAAATTACATGTTTGAACTTCCTGTCCCTGTGAAGAACTGAACATTTACCATTGCAACATGGCCCTAGTTTGTCATTTTCTGGTTTGTGGCAATTCGCTCTTATTAGTTGATGCGTGCCGAACACACCAAAAATAAATTCCTACTCTCGAAAACAAAAGTTTGTAGTACAAATGGAGCAGGGTCGAATCCACAGGGATTGGCCGATTATTTCTTCTAAAATTAAACAAGAAAAGTAAAGGGGGTTGTTTGAGAATTGCAATTAAAATATAAAAATAGCAGAAATTAAATAATTGGGTAAAATTTATATGAGGCAAATTCCAGCTAGAAGGTGAATTCGAGTCTTGAGTCAAGCCAACCGATCATCGATCAAAAACAAAAGATAACTTCAATGCATTCAAATAAATTAGCTATAGTTATCACAAAGCATGAATCACCTAGTCTCTTCTTACGGAATAGATAACTAAGAGAAGCTCGTTAATTATCCCTATTTAATCAAACAGTTCCGAACAAGCTTCGGAATTTAATTCAATCAAAAGCATTAACACATGAAAGAGACACTAATTCTACTCAACAATCACACAAGCGGGATTATTTAAAGCATATCAATTTCATCCATAACACAAATTAAAAACTTGTCCATAATTAATCGTGTTATTCGCTACCTAGGTTAAGTGAATTAAACGATTACGTATTTAATCACCTAACTAGCAAACCAATCACAAGTAAATAATTAAATCAAAAATTTAATTAAATCATGTAAAAGTAATAAGAATAGAATGAAACCAATTACTTGAATTAAAGAAGAAAATAAGAACAAAGATCTCACAGTTGACGTTACAAGACTGAACTTTCCTTCTAGCTAGAAATTAGGGTTTTAGTTCATCATGGGGTCAAGAACACGTTGGGAGAGGGAAAGAAAAGAGAGGCTGCCGAAATTCTAAGAGAAGAAGAGAGGAAGAGAAAAAAATAAAATAAAATGACCTAACTACTTTTAAACCTAATCAACTAAGGAAAGAGTTCTAAAAAGGAAATAACTCTAATTAAGATTTTTGTAGGAAAATCTAATTAGAGTTATTAAAAATAAAATATCTCTAATAGCCTATCACAAAAAGGCTGAAATAAAATAAAATAAGACTAAATTAGAAGTCTTCAATTTCCATAAAAACTCTTCAAAATTCGCAGGTCCCCTTAAGTCATGGTCTTGGCTTATGCAAAACAGCTTCCTAAGCCCAATTTCAGCATCAACAGCACTCCATAAGCCATGCCCATGGGTTATGACTTCAAGCTCCATCCTTCAATCACTCCAAGCTTCCAAAATCGGCTCTTTAAGCTCATTTAACAACTTCAGAGTCCCTAGCATGAGTAATTACACAAAATGGAGTAAATCCGCCTAAGTTAACTAAAAATACATCAATTAAAGCCTATAAACAAAAACGGATTACGTGCATAAAATGCACTTATCAAAATTCCCCCCACTTAAACCTTGCTTGTCCTCAAGCAAACAAAACAAGCCCAACTCCAAAGACAATTAAAAGCGCATTATATCTCACAAATCATAGTTTCAAAAATCAACTAATAAATCAAGCATGCTTATCAAGGGAGAGATGCGATAAACTTGGCACTTAGCCCCAACTAATGCACCCAAAGCTACTCAATTAACAACTTAGAATGTGATTTGCATCACTAGGATAGTAGACCACTAATCGCTTCTTAATCAAAAACATAAATAAGGGAGAATAGGATTTGGATAAGCACACAATTTATTTAGGACGTAAGCAACTAACGGATCACTTTGTGATCTTATTTTATTCACTTTTCTTTTCACAACATTTAACCGTACTTAAGATGCTTTAGCTTTTCCGAACGGATAACAAAAATGGAGCAAACACGATGCACCCGACTTACTTGGCTAAGCATATTCATTAAGCGGCTACTAGCACTATTCATAACTTGGATTCGCAAATCAAGCCAGCGGAATAGAATATTCATGTGAAATTATTTTTATTTGACAATTTTTTTTTTTTTTTTTTAGAACAAACATTTAAAAGTCAAAAACATGCATAAAACCTATTTTATCCCCTTGATTTATGGTTAGTCAAAAGAAGTGTCTTATACAATCCATGTCTCTAAGTGATACATTTCAATTCAAGTGTCTATTGATCACAATGATTTCAAGTAGCTAGAGCTTCCTAATTCATTTATGCAAACATCTCCCTTTGACAAGTACACAAGACATAGAAGAAAAGTTTTCGGTTCTACAATTTCTTAAAGAGAACAATGCAAAATAATAAAGGAGTTGAAACTAATTTATGTTTTTGCGAGATGACAGTCAAGAGAACAAAACAAATAATATAGACATAATGATAAGCATACAATGTATAACCCCTCCCCCCACTTAAATCTGCACATAGCCCTCGATGTGCAAGAAAACATAGCATCACAAACCAGAGTAAAAATAGCAAGAAAGTTAGAACAGAACTCCCCTGGATTATGAATGCCAAATATCCGATGCTCCTAAGGGGAAGGCGGGCACGGGGGATCGCGCTTCTGAAGTCGGTACAACTCAGCTACATTAACCTCAATTCGAGCCATTTGCTACACAACTTGTCGCAACAAAGCAAGGAAAGCAATCAAGCCTACTTAGAACAATGTAAGTTTACACTACGATGAAGAGGCAATTGAAATTCCAATAGCAATTCATATATTCAAATAAACCAATCCGCCTAAACTCAATAAGCAAGACAAAGATCAATGAGCCATAAAATAATTGCATATTCTCAATCAAAAACTCATATGGCATAAAATCAACAATAAGCACTCAATCCTATCTAATCTAATTTAGCAATTTCAATTCAACATATTCTTAAAATTTATCAACAAACTAAAGCACAATCTTGAGTTTAATTCCATCTCAATTTCCAGAATTAATATGTAAATTAAGCAAGGAATTGAAAAATTAATTAAGAGGGAAGAAATTGCAAACTAGAGGTAGAAATCTTGCTGGCCGGAGTTGACTCAGTCGCCGGAATCGCCTTTGAAACAGGGGGTCGACGGCCATTGAAGAAGGAGATAGTCCAGCATCGGTGGAGGGCGGAGCGACTGAAAACAGGGGCAAATCGCCCAGCTGCTCGGAGTTAGAAGTGGGCGGAGCAGCGGAGGAGCGGCGGCGGTGGACGCGTTAGGTAAACTGGCGGGATCGTGGGCTGGTGCGTCCGACGTTGGGATGGTGGACGGCGGCTGAAGATTGGAGGGTTTCTGCAAAATAAAGAGAAACAGGGGTAGAATAAAAGAAAGAAAAGAAAAAGAGAAAAAAGAAAAAGAAGAGAAATAAATAAAATAAATTAATGGTCAACAGCAGATTTTTTTTTTTTTTTTGCACGTTTTTTTTTTAATAATAAATAAATAAATAAAATAAATTTTTTTTTATAAATGAAATAAAATAATTAATAAATAAAGAAAAAAAAATTAAAAAAAAATTTTATTTTTTTTTAAAAAAAATGAAATAAAATAATAAATAAATAAAAAAAATTTTTTTTTTTTTAAAAAAAATGAAATAAAATAATAAATAAATAAAGAAAATAATTGTTTTTGTCAACAAGAGGCAGAAGACTAATTCCCACAACCCATGACCTTGGCTTAAATCTACAATTTCAAACTTGTCACACAAAGAAACAGAAGACTAATTCGCACAGGCCATGATCATGGCTTAAATCACCTCTTTTGCTTTTGACCCAAAAAAAATCAGAACACTAATTGCCTCAAGCCATGATCATGGCTTAATTCACTACCTTTAGTTTTTGGCCCAAAAAAATCAGAAGACTAATTAGCTCAACCCATGACCTTGGTTTAAGTCAACAATCTCAAAATTGTCACACAAAGAAACAGAAGACTAATTCACACAGGCCATGGTCATGGCTTATGTCTTCCCCTTTTTAAATTTCTAGTTCACACAAACCAAGACCCTGGCTTAATTAAATTGTCTGTATCTTAAAAACAAGTAATTAGCGACCTAAAGCATGATCAAAGGTAACGAAAGACGCCAAAATTTTTTTCTTTTTTTTTTTCTTTTTTTTTTAAATAAAATAATAAATAAAGAAAGAAATTTTTTTTTTTTAACTGAAACTAAAAATAAAAATACCAAATTAACACACAAAATAAAAATAATTAATCTGAATTAAAATCAATTTGGGTTGCCTCCCAAAAGCGCCTTTCTTTATTGTCTGGGGCTAGACATTATGCCGATCTTAATTACTCAAGTAATCCCAATGGCATATTTGTGTTCCTTGAGAACTCGGACTATCACATCCTCTTCAAGTCCTTCCAATCCTTTTGGTATTATCACCGGAAATTTTCCATTATCATCAAGATAGAAAACCTTAAATTTATCAATCAAGGTTTCAGGCTTTATCTTCGGATTATCTTTCCGGGCCGAACTCTCAACTCGCTTCACTTGTAAGATTTTTTCACAACCTCCTGTGTCAAAAACCTCATAAACAACAGAATTAGCAACATCAGGAGCTAAATCATAATGTTCCTCACTTGAAAATTTCATGGCATCATATATATTAAAACAAATAATTTCACCATTAAATTCCATAGTGAGTTTACCTTCATTCACATTGATTATAGCTTTAGATGTTTTAAGGAATGGTCTTCCTAAAAGAATGGGTGTCGATATTGGACAATCATCATCACTCATATCCAAAACATAAAAATCAGCAGGAAAGTACATCCTCTAGTACCCCATCAGGATAAGCATTAGTTCTATCAGCAAGTTGAACTATCACGCCAGTTTCTTTTAAAGGTCCAGCATTTAAAGATGCATAAAGAGATCGTGACATGATATTAATTGAAGCTCCAAGATCTAACATTGCTTTCCCGATTCTAATACTACCTATCTTACAAGGGATAGTGAAGATACCTGGATCTCCACATTTTGGTGGGAGTTTCCTTTGAATAACAGCAGAAACATTCTCTCCCACACTGATTTTTTCATTACCCCTCAACTTGCTCTTGTTAGTACACAATTCTTTAAGAAATTTGGCATATCGAGGGATTTGTTTAATAGCATCAAGAAGAGGAATATTTACCTGAACTTTTCTGAACAAGTCAAGTACCTCTTTCTCTTGGTCCTCCTTTAGAGATTTGGAGAATCGACTTGGGAATGGAGGTGGGATGACAATGGCTGGTGATGGCTTAGCAAGTGCAGGAGTTACCTCCTCTTTTTCTAGTTCTTTCTCCACCTCATGCTTCGAAACTCCAGCAGATGGTATCTCCTTGCCACTCCTTAAAGTGATGGCACTAACATTCTGCCTCGGATTTATTTCAGGCTGTGATGGCAAACGTCCAGAAAATTGTGATTCCAACTTACTCACCGAGGTGGCTAATTGGCTCATTTGGTTTTCTAGGTTCTGGATGCTTGTCTTAGTGTCTTGTTGGAATTGTTGCACGTTGGAAGCCAAGGCAGACACTATTTGCTCTAAGGACATAGTTGGCTTAGGAAGGGGTGGTTGTGGTGTATGGATTGGCGGCCTAGGATGGTAGCTGTTAGATTGTTGTCCTTGCTGAAAGTTATTCGGCTTATGAGCATAGCTGAAATTCGGGTGATCTTTCCATCCAGGATTGTAAGTTTCAGAGTACGGATCGTATCTCCTCTGATGTTGTTGATTCTGAAAATTACCAACAGCATTCACCTGTTCTTCCTCTTGGAGAGCGTGACAAGAATCCGTAGGATGATCGAAACTTGAACAAATCCCACAAACATTCACCTGTTGTTGTTGTTTTCCCAAGAAGGCTTTCTGCATGAGTGAAGTAAGGGTGTCAAGTCGTTTTTCAATAGAAGAAGTATTTACCTCATTCACTTTTTGCACAGGATGATCTTGTCGATTGCCAAACTATTGTGTGTTGGCAGCCACTCTCGAAATCAGCTCTCTTGCACTAGTGATTGTCTTATCTGCTAAGGATCCACCACTGGATGCATCAATTAGATTCCTGTCAGATAAGGTTAGTCCTTCATAAAAATATTGAAGTAAAAGTTGGTCCTTTATCTGATGATTTGGGCAGCTGGTGCAAAGTTGATTAAATCTCTCCCAGTATTCATAGAGATTCTCCCCTGCATATTGGCGAATGCCCGATATATCCTTGCGGATTGAAGAAACTCAAGAAGCAGGAAAGAATTTCTCAAGAAATTGCTTCTTCATCTCGCCCCAGGTTGTGATTGATCCATATGGGAGATAATACAGCCAATCTTTAGCTTTATCAGTTAGTGAAAACGGAAAGGCTCTCATTTTCACTTGCTCCACAGAAACTGCATTTCCTGGCGGTTTCATACTCGAACATACTACATGGAGCTCCTTCAAATGTTTATGTGGATCTTCACCTGAAAGTCCACGGAAAGTAGGCAATAAGTGAATCAAACCAGATTTTAATTCAAAATTTACCTCATTTTCCGGATATAATATGCATAGAGGTTGTTGATCCATATCCGATTCAGCCATGGCTCTCAATGTTTGTTCTGGATGAGCCATCTCTTCTTCTTCCTCAATTTCACTCTCACTTGATTCTATCGAATCAGCTACCACGTCCGTTGGAAGTGATTCCCGTGATCCTCTTTCCTTCGTTTGCTTTCTCAGTCGACGAGCAGTTTTCTCTATTTCGGAATCAAACACGAGTTCACCTGTACGAGAAGAACGTGGCATATACTAGAAAACACAGATTAGAAGAAATAAACAATTAAGACACCAATCCCCGGCAACGGCGCCAAAATTTGATGCGTGCCGAACACACCAAAAATAAATTCCTACTCTCGAAAACAAAAGTTTGTAGTACAAATGGAGCAGGGTCGAATCCACAGGGATTGGCCGATTATTTCTTCTAAAATTAAACAAGAAAAGTAAAGGGGGTTGTTTGAGAATTGCAATTAAAATATAAAAATAGCAGAAATTAAATAATTGGGTAAAATTTATATGAGGCAAATTCCAGCTAGAAGGTGAATTCGAGTCTTGAGTCAAGCCAACCGATCATCGATCAAAAACAAAAGATAACTTCAATGCATTCAAATAAATTAGCTATAGTTATCACAAAGCATGAATCACCTAGTCTCTTCTTACGGAATAGATAACTAAGAGAAGCTCGTTAATTATCCCTATTTAATCAAACAGTTCCGAACAAGCTTCGGAATTTAATTCAATCAAAAGCATTAACACATGAAAGAGACACTAATTCTACTCAACAATCACACAAGCGGGATTATTTAAAGCATATCAATTTCATCCATAACATAAATTAAAAACTTGTCCATAATTAATCGTGTTATTCGCTACCTAGGTTAAGTGAATTAAACGATTACGTATTTAATCACCTAACTAGCAAACCAATCACAAGTAAATAATTAAATCAAAAATTTAATTAAATCATGTAAAAGTAATAAGAATAGAATGAAACCAATTACTTGAATTAAAGAAGAAAATAAGAACAAAGATCTCACAGTTGACGTTACAAGACTGAACTTTCCTTCTAGCTAGAAATTAGGGTTTTAGTTCATCATGGGGTCAAGAACACGTTGGGAGAGGGAAAGAAAAGAGAGGCTGCCGAAATTCTAAGAGAAGAAGAGAGGAAGAGAAAAAAAAAATAATAAAAATGACCTAACTACTTTTAAACCTAATCAACTAAGGAAAGAGTTCTAAAAAGGAAATAACTCTAATTAAGATTTTTGTAGGAAAATCTAATTAGAGTTATTAAAAATAAAATATCTCTAATAGCCTATCACAAAAAGGCTGAAATAAAATAAAATAAGACTAAATTAGAAGTCTTCAATTTCCATAAAAACTCTTCAAAATTCGCAGGTCCCCTTAAGTCATGGTCTTGGCTTATGCAAAACAGCTTCCTAAGCCCAATTTCAGCATCAACAGCACTCCATAAGCCATGCCCATGGGTTATGACTTCAAGCTCCATCCTTCAATCACTCCAAGCTTCCAAAATCGGCTCTTTAAGCTCATTTAACAACTTCAGAGTCCCTAGCATGAGTAATTACACAAAATGGAGTAAATCCGCCTAAGTTAACTAAAAATACATCAATTAAAGCCTATAAACAAAAACGGATTACGTGCATAAAATGCACTTATCATTAGTTATCACTGATTCAATTTTATTCGGGGGAAACTGGAAAATTTGACTATGCACACTACTTGTTTGATGAAAAGTATATGTTTGGATGGTAAAATTTTGCCTTAAAGTTAGTTATAAGAGAATTCGGTAGTGGTTATATGCTGTGATTTTTATTTCTTCTGTTTGCCTTGTTGCAAAATTCAACAGTTTGCATAGTTTTAATAATTTATCATGTTAGAAAGTTAAATTGGCATAAAAACATTGTTTTTCAGAGAATTCTTTTAATCCATTGTAACCCCTGTTCAAACCCCATTGAAACTTTGATGGTCTTGATTTAACAGCCATGGCTGTGGTGTGGGCATAAATTTCTAACATCTCATAAGAAACAAAACCTATCCATTAAGGTCGCTAAGAATTTGAGTCTTAGGTAACATTATTGAAAGTTGGAAATCAGCAAAAAAGAGTAAATTACTAAATTCACTTCGGTTCGCAGGAGTTCTATATTTGAAGCTCTGATCATTCTGCAAAATCAAATGGACAGTGAAAGAGGATATGATGAGCTTCATATTTTCTTCTTCCCATACATGGCTAGCGGGCATACTATTCCTTTCATTGACATGGCCAAGCTATTTGCTGCAAGAGGAGTTAGAGTAAGCATAATCACAACTCCTGTCAATGCTCCTGGTTTTTCCCAATCTGTAGAGAGTAGCAGGATCTTGGGTCACAAGATTGAGATCCTGGTAATCAAATTTCCTTGTGTGGAAGTTGGATTGCCTGAAGGATGTGAGCATGTGGATCTGATTCCTTCACGCGAAATGGTCTTAAAGTTCGTCATGGCTACTTCTCTTCTTGCCCATCCACTTGAACAGATCCTGAAGGAGTATCGGCCCAGTTGTCTAGTTGCTGACGCTTTATTTCCATGGTCGACTGAAGTTGCATCCAAGTATGCAATTCCTAGAATTGTTTTCAGCGGCACTTGTTTCTTCTTAACTTGTGCTTCACAGAGCATGAGATTGTATGAGCCTTACAAGACCGTAACTTCGGATACTGATCCTTTCGTAATTCCAAATTTTCCAGGCGAGATCAAGCTGACAACGAAGCAATTACCGAACTATGTCTATCAAGTAACTGCTTTTTCTGAGTTGTACAGAAAAGTGGTTGATGCACAGATTAATAGCTATGGGGTTCTCGTCAACAGCTTCTACGAGCTCGAACCCACCTATGCAGATCATTACAGGAATGTTTTAGGAGCAAAATCATGGCATATTGGCCCCCTTTTTCTATGGAATGGCAAGATTGAAGGTTCAAGAAGAGGAAAAGAAGCTTCTATCAATGAACATGAGATACTAGAGTGGCTGAATTCGAAGAAACCACATTCAGTTGTTTACATATGTTTTGGAAGCATAGCGAATTTCACAGACGAGCAACATCTTGAGATAGCAAATGGTATTGAAGAATCCGGGCAGGAATTCATCTGGGTAGTAAAGAAAAGCAGCAAGAAACATCGCGAAGACGAAGGATTCGAGGAAAGAATGGAAGGAAAGGGGCTGATAATTCGAGGATGGGCGCCGCAAGTACTAATTCTCGAACACGAAGCCGTAGGGGGATTCGTGAGCCATTGTGGATGGAATTCGACACTTGAAGTTATAACTGCAGGAGCGAAAATGGTGACATGGCCAGTATCAGCAGAGCAGTTCTATAATGAGAAATTGGTGACTGAGATTTTGAGAATTGGAATTGGTGTTGGTGCAAAGAAATGGGCGAGAGTGGTTGGTGATAGTGTGAAGAGAGAAGCCATAACTAAGGCAGTAAGAGATCTTATGGTAGGTGAAGAAGCAGAAGAAATGAGATACAGAGCTAAAAAGTATGCAGAAATGGCAAGGAAAGCAGTTGAAGATGGTGGATCTTCTCATTCTGATGTTAATTTTTTCATTGATGAATTCAGGAGTAAGAAGATTTTGAATGTTGATTAGGTGCCTAATAGTCATATTCAAAGATTCTCAATTGTCTTTTTAGTCTGAACATAAATATATAATGCTTTTATTATCTCAATTATTTATTAAAAAATAAATTAGTGCCGTTCTCTTGGAGCTAGACCTTTTCACGTGTTGGGTTCAGGTCGGGCTTGGTAGGCCTTTTAGAAAAACCACTAGACCCAAGCACGCCCTGGCCCACGTCATATTTAGGTGGGCTCGGCCCAAAAGAGAATATGTCCAGCCCAACGTGCCTAAATTTTTGTGGGGTAAGAGCCTAACCGGACCCGGGCCAACCCGAGAAAAGCCCAATAAATTTATTCTTTTTCACCTGTTTTTGTTGTCACTTCCTTTCATGGGAATTTATGTGCTGCGGTTTTTTTTTTCCTATGATGGTTAATCCTTTTGGTCTTGGATTTTATGCACTAATATGCTACTGTTTTCTGCTGCAATATGGAATTTTATTTGGTTGTGCAGTTCTGCAGACTTATGTACCCCTCATCTATGTGATAAGGTTTTGTAATCCTTTCCTTTAAATAAAAGCTTGGCTTTAAAAGGCCTGAAAATTGTCAATAAAAAATACAATAAAGTAGAAAGGATTGGTGGCGCTGGATAAGTGTGTTGCTGGCTTTGTCGTTCGATTAGGGAGAACTTAGGGTTTGAGGCTCTCAATCGATTGTATTGAGAGTTAGAGATTTGATATATATAGGTATGTAAATACAATTGGGTAATTACATAATGGGCCTCTACAATCCACAAATATACAATTAAATACATAATACAAGTGGGCTACTCTATCAGAATCATCTTTCATCTGTATTTATAATTTTGAAATTGTGAAGTTTTAATTCAAATATTTACAGTACCGGATCTAGAATATAAACTCCATAAAAATATATATATAACCTAGTTGGTTAATGGATAGCGGTTATATCATCTGCTTTTCTTGTCTTGAGCGCAAACAAATGCATGAGAAAAAAAAAAAGAAGTACTGCGGATAAAATTATCAAGAATCATCCATTTCAGGAAAATTTCGGCAGTTAGAAATATACTAGCCCTCTAAACTATCTTCTCTTTTTATCTCTTAGTACAAACATATATGTATGCGTGTGCAAAAAAATTAAAAAAAAAAAAAAATTGCTCTAAACATTTATATGTGACCGATGCACTTTTTAATATAATACATTTTTTCTTCTTTTTTCTTTTTTATAATGGAAAACATTTAAATAGTATTATACAATATTTCTTATACCCATAAACCATTAACAAAAGAAATAGGCATTTTAAAAATTAAAACTTTCAAGTTAATTAGTAACTTTGGGGTAATTGTTGCTCAAGCATAATTACATTTAGAGTTGAAATAATAAAAAGGAAACAAATATTATTTATCTTCACCTATCATAATTACAACTTACAATATTATTCATATAATTTCTACGAAAAATAAAGTAATATTAATAAATTATCAAAAATATCCTTGTTATATGTATATAGGCAATTAAAATGACAACATTTACTTCACTTAATTATTTGGTATATTGAGGGTCTTTTAGTAAAAATACGGTCTATTAATTAATTTTCTTAATTACTAAGCAATCAAAATATTTTCTATCAAAGTTGGACGGAGGAGTATTTTTTTAGCCTTTATCGTTTCAAAGTTACTCGTCTGGCTCCTATTTGAAGGATTGGGATCCACTTAAATATGTCCTATCAACACTTGTGGTCTCGGTCTCCATATAAAAAATGAAACATTAAATGTGAATGCTTTAGAATTTTTGTGCTTCACAACATATGTAGAATGAACCCAACCTAATCTATTTGTAGATGGAGGAAAACACTTTTTTTTCCATATAATAATTCACCCGTCAAGTTGCAAAATCATCTAGAATCATAAATTATACATAAGAGGTCCACTTCACCTTTGGGACCAAGAATTAGTTTGCTTATAATGCCATCCTCAATGCCATACATTCTTTACATATATGCATGAAATTTAGTTAAAAATATTGTTGATATATATATTTTTTTAATTTTTATTACACATCTGATTTAAAAAAAAAAGGGCTTCTTTCTATAGAGATAGAACGATTTCTATTTCAGTCGGTTTTATTCAATTCAACAAATTGACTAATAAAGTAAAATAAATTACAAGAACACAAAAGCTTATATTTCTATGCAATGATTCAGACAAATGAATTTGTCCATTCTAGCCTCAAAAAAAGGTATCAAAGTGAAAATCCTTGAGGAAAGCATGATTTTAGGGAAATCTGCCTAAATACAAAATTACACGCACATATTTATTGGTATTGAGAGTGTTGAGTTCGACTACATAAGTGAACATATATGTGGGATTGAAATCATGCTACGCAAAACCAATTGGTTTGTGTTATAGCCCAATCTATTTACTTATATGTTACTTTCTGTTATCGTTTATATTCAGTATGAGATCTTCAATACTCTGACTCAAGTGCAACTGTACCTGTATCAGTTATCACTAAACAAACAAAGATTGAGCATGTACTTAATAGTGTATACTTGTAATTAATTGTATTTAGGTGTTGTAGCTGTAATTATAATCAGGAAACCCTATGTATATATATTCTCTTATCATCAATAATACAATTCACTGCCTCCAATCTTTATGGTATCAGAGCCACACCCAAATATTCCATCATGAACCCTAATACCACAGCCGCCGACGCCTCACAGCCGCTCCCTCCACCGGCCGTCAGTCTCGCCGGCGAGACTCTCCAGCAGCCGCCCGTGTTGCAGCAGCCAACAGCGGCTTTTCCTTGGGGTTTTACAGCCCCGTTTTTTACAGCCTCTCATGATTCCCTTGTTGCCACTACAGCGGCCAATCCTGGAGTGCAGCAGCCCGTTCTCAGTGGAGGAGGACCATCCCTTTCACCTTTAATTCCGGTTTTACAACCGTCGACTTTTTCTAATCTTACTGGACTCATATCCAATAAATTGGATTCCAGCAATTTCATTCTTTGGAAAGGACAGATGATGACTTTACTTCGTGGTTGCCGTCTAGCACATCACGTTGATGAAAATTCTCCGGTTTTGGAGCGAACCTTGGCGAGTGGAGTTTTGAATCCTCTATTTGAAGTTTGGGAACAACAAAACCAGCAAGTGTTGAGCTGGATTTTAGGTTCCGTTTCTACCTCTTTACTTCCGCAAATAATTAATTGCGAGACGGCTGCAAGTGCCTGGAATCGTTTGCTTCGTACCTATTCGTCTGGGTCACGGGCACAAATTCGTAACTTACGTCAACAATTGACGACAATTGAGAGAGGTAATTCTGATATCACCACTTATTTGTTTCGGGCAAAATCTATTTTTGATCAACTTGCTTCGTTGAATTATCGTATGCATGAGGAAGATTTAGTTGATGCGATTCTTATGGGTCTTGGAGAAGAATATAGTTTATTTACTAGAACTCTAGACACTAAACAAGAAGATGTTGGTTTTGATGATTTGTTGGGTATGTTATTGACTGAGGAACACCGTTTGGCACGAGAAAAGGCCAAAAAATCTGCTGTAATTCCGCCTACAGCCATGTACTCTGCTCACTCTTCGCATTCTGGCCGAGGCAGCGGCCGTGGTGGCCGCCAAAATCACCATCGTGGTGGTGGAAGGCGTTTTGGCGGGCGGCAGCATAAAGGGGCAGGCAGCAGATCAGGTTCTAGAGCTAATTTTAAAGCTGGACAGCAGTAATTTTCTGGTTTACAACAGCAACAATTCTCTTATGGAAATCCTAATGGTCGTCCACATGTAACTTGCCACAATTGCCATGGGTTGGGTCATGTTTCCCGTGATTGTTCTTCCCCAAAACTCAACCTCCAACCTCAGATTCGCCCCATCTCCAACATTGCCACCAGCCATACACCACCTTAAAATTAGTGGGTTGTAGACTCCGGGGCCACACATCACCTCACTTCTGACATGGGAAACCTGGACATTCACTCCGAATATCAAGGCACTGACTCAGTTACAGTTGGTAATGGTTCTAAACTCCCTATTGCTCGTGTTGGTAGTTCTCTTGTCTCTATTAATAATTGTTCATTGAATTTGGATAATATGCTTTTTGTTCCTAATTCTTCGAATAATTTATTATCTGTTTATGCTCTCACCAACTCTAACCCGGTTTCTATTGAATTCTTTTCTAATTCTTTTCTTATCAAGGATTTGGCAACGGGGAAGATACGATACCGAGGCCAGAGTAACAACGGGCTGTACTCTTTATGTTTAGATGCTTTGAATAAAAAATGTGTCAATCTTGCTTCTTTAAGTACTTGGCATGACCGTTTAGGGCATGCATCAATGTCTGTTGTTGAACATTTAATTAAATCTAATAAAATTCCCGTTTCTGCTTCTGCTAAATCTGTATGTGCTTCTTGTTGCATTAATAAAAGTCATAAGTTACCATTCTCTTTATCTCAATCTGTCTCACAGAAACCTCTTGAGCTTATTTGTGCTGATGTTTGGGGCCTTGCTATTATTGTTTCCTGTAATGGGTATCGTTATTATGTTATTTTTGTTGATCATTTTAGCAAGTACTCATGGATTTATTTTATGCGCAAAAAATCCGACGTGCATGATATTTTTGTCCAATTTCGAACCCTTGTGGAAAATTATTTCCAGGCTTTAACAGACTTCAATTAAAGCTTTCCAATCTGATGGTGGGGGAGAGTTCATTGCCCTACAAAATTATTTCCGTACTCATGGCATTTCTCATCGCATGTCATGTCCTCATACCCCAGAACAAAATGGAACCGCTGAACGTAAACACCGCCATGTTGTAGTACATGGTCTAGCTCTCCTTCATCGTGCTCACATGCCTCACAAATACTGGACCTATGCCTTTGATACCGCCGTTTACCTCATCAATCGCACACCAATGGCCTAACTACGAAACCGAACCCCCTATCATCTTTTGTTCAATGATTCCCCGGACTATCATGCACTTCGGATTTTTGGCTGCTGTTGTTATCCTTGGCTTAGACCGTATGCTCGAAATAAGTTTGATTCCAAGTCTCGTTCTTGTGTCTTCATGGGGTACAGCCGTCTTCATAAAGGGTATGTTTGTCTTGATCCCGTTTCGTCCAAATTTTTTGTCTCACGTCACGTTTTGTTTGATGAACAGGTGTTCCCATTCTTAGAGAGTAATGATGTGTTGCCTCCGGAGACACCACTCACTGAAAGTCCACCTCTACAAATCCCATTCCCAACACCTCGTCTTCTTACAGCCCCCACCTACACACCAGTACCCTCGCCAGCAGTAACGTCCCCCACATCTCACCTGCCACCCCCCACCGCATCCACTGCCCCGGCGTCTCTGACGTCCAGCCCGCCTGCCCACCCGCCATCAGCTGTACTCCCTTCACCGTCCTCCAATCAGCCCCTCACTGACCTGAATCTTTGTGCTGACCTTTAAGCCTTTGGTCACACCCCGTCTTCCTCTCCACCGCTGCTGCTGCTCCTATTCTAGCAGCTCCATCTCCTCCTCGAAGGATGGTCATACGTCAGATGATGGGTAAACTGAAGCCGCGTTCCCTCCTCCATGTTCGGGAACCCTCTACTTTTTTGTAGGCTTCTAAATTTCAGGAATGGCGGGATGCCATGTCCGCTGAATATAATGCATTGGTGGCAAATGGTACATGGTCTCTAGTTCCTCCAAAGGCTGGTCAAAATGTGGTTGGCTGTCGTTGGGTTTTCAAGCTGAAACAGAAGGCTGATGGTAGCATTGATCGCTACAAAGCTCGTCTCATCGCCAAGGGCTTTCATCAGCGACCAGGTGTTGATTTCTTTGAAACTTATAGTCCTACTATCAAGCCTACTACTATCCGTACTTTGTTGGCTGTTGCTGTTTCTTTAAATTGGGTAGTTATTCAACTAGATGTCAGCAATGCCTTTTTACATGGTCACTTGGATGAGATGGTTTTTATGGAGCAACCTCCCGGTTTTGTGAATCCCAATTTTCCGACACATGTGTGTCGCTTGCATAAATCTTTGTATGGCTTGAAACAGGCACCACGGATGTGGCACCGTCGGTTAACTGATGTACTGTGCTTACTGGGTTTTGTTGGCTCTAAGTCTGACACCTCTCTCTATTTTCTTCACCAAGGTTCGGCTCACATCTTTTGCCTCATTTATGTTGATGATTTGTTGGTGTTGGGTTCAGATATGACTGCTGTAAATGATCTTGTTTCCAAACTTCAGTCTCACTTTGCCATTCGTAATCTTGGCAAATTGGCCTATTTTTTGGGTGTTGAGGCCACTTGGTGCAAGAATGGTCTCTCTTATCATAGTCTAAATATATCCAAGATTTACTCCGGCGGACACAGATGGAGGGTTGTTCTGGGGTTGCGACCCCGATGGGCTCTAAGGATAAGTTCATGTTGGAATTGGGTGACCCCTTCTCGGATCCGACCGCTTATCGCAGCACTCTTGGTTGCTTGCAGTATTTATCCTTGACTCGGCCTGACATCTCCTTTGCGGTGAATAAGTTGTCTCAGTTTATGCATGCTCCTACGACACTACACTGGCAGGGTGTCAAACGACTACTTCGGTATCTTCAGAAAACTTGTCATTTTGGCTTGTTTATTCACCGTGACTCCAATTTTCTTCTTCAAGGTTATACAGATGCTGACTGGGCAGGTAGCCTAGATGATCGCAAGTCCACCACGGGCTATGCCATTTAGCTAGGGCGCAACTTGATTTCTTGGAGTTCCAAGAAACAACGGTCGGTTGCCAGGTCCTCTACTGAAGCTGAATATCGAGCGTTAGCTATCGGTGCCTCTGAGATTGGGTGGCTACAGATTTTGTTACATGAGGTTGGTGTGACAATCTTTTCGCCACCTACCTTACTCTTAATCCAGTTTATCATCAACGCAGTAAGCATCTGGAAGTTGAATTCTTTTTTGTTCGAGATAGAGTCTCTAAGGGTCTTTTACAGGTTCACTATGTGCCGACTCAAGATCAGATCTCCGATGTTCTCACCAAGGCATTGCCAAAGGATCGCTTCGTTCCTTTTCGTCGTAAGTTGAGCATTTGTTCATCCCCCTGCTCAACTTGAGGGAGGGTAATAGTGTATACTTGGAATTAATTGTATTTAGGTGCTGTAGCTGTAATTATAATCAGGAAACCCTATGTATATATATTCTCTTATCATCAATAATACAATTCACTGCCTCCAATCTTTAGTACTATATTATAATTTATATTGAATATGGGATCTCCAACAAAGAGTACTATATAGTATAAATGGTATAAATTAGATATTAACACAAGCATGTAAATTGAGCATGAACACAAACTAATTGGTTAATTAATGTAGTAGAGGAGAAGGCCTTATTGTTTATGAAGAAGTGACAATGCCGTAATTAACAAGATTAGTTGTCTGATTTTTGCGATTTCGGACCCTAATTTTATTGGAAACAGGTCAACTGTGGCTCATGGCCACATGATTCCAATGGTAGACATTGCCAAGCTTTTTGCTTCAAAAAACTTGAAGACTACAATTATCACAACTCCTGTCAATGAACCTCTTGTTTCCAGGCAAATCGAAAAAACGAAAACCTTAGGCTTCGATATCAATATTCATCTACTTAAATTTCCTACCATAGAGAACGGATTGCCAGAAGGATGCGAAAATCTCGACTTTATCACTTCGAAGCATTTGGGATTGGAAGTTCTCGCAAATTTTTTAACTGCAACAACCTTGTTTCAGGATCCCCTGGAGAAAATCCTGAGTGATATTCATCCCAATTGCCTTGTTGCTGATATTACATTTCCTTGGGCTACGGATTCTGCTTCCCAATTCAGGATTCCGAGGCTTGTTTTTCATGGAACTTGTTGCTTTGCTTTATGCATTATGACATCGATTTAAGAGTATAAGCCTCATAATAAAGTTTCGTCAGATTCAGAGCCCTTTGTCATTCCGAATCTCCCTGGAGAAATAAAGCTGTCTGGAAATCAAATACCGATTATTGAGAGAGAGGAAAGTGTAAAAGAGATAGCAAAACTGTGGCAATCATCCTTAGAATCTGAAGTGAAGAGCTTCGGAGTAATTGTCAACAATTTTTATGAGCTTGAACCCGTTTATGCTGATCATTACACTAATGTTTTGGGTAGGAAAGCATGGCATATCGGCCAGGTTTCACTTTGTAACAAAGACGTTGAAGATAAAGCGCGAAGAGGAAATGAACCATCCATTGATATGGCTCAATTTTAAGAAACCGAATTTGGTTGTTTACTTATGCTTTGGTAGTATAACAAATTTTAAATCATCTCAGTTAAAGGAGATCGCGGTTGGGCTTGAATTTTCTAGGAAGGACTTCATTTGGGTCGTCAGGAGGAACACAAATCCTGAAGATGAAGACAAATGGCTTCCTCAAGGATTCGAAGAAAGAATGGAAGGAAAAGGACTTATAATTCGAGGATGGGCACCGCAAGTGGTAATTCTTGATCATGAAGCAATAGAAGGATTTGTGACTCATTGCAGATGGAATTCGACAATTGAAGGCATAACTGCTGGGGTGCCAATGGTGGCTTGGCCTATAGGCGGTGAGCAATTCTATAACGAAAAGTTTGTGACAGAAGTATTGAAAATCGGTGTATCTGTTGGTGTTGAAGAATGGAGAGTTTATGGTGGTAGCATTGTAAAGAGTGAATGTGTCGAGAAGGCTGCAAATCGAATAATGAAAGGCAAAAAAGCGGAAGAAATGAGGCGAACAGCTCAGGAACTCGGGCAAACAGCAAGGAATGCTGTTGAAGAAGGTGGATCATCCTATTCTGATCTTAATGTTTTAATTGATGGACTAATTAATCTCCAATCCTAATTAAAGGAAAGTAGGAACGTTTAATCAGTATTCATTCATCAATTAGATTTGGTTATTTGATTATATATGTTGTTTGGTTTTCTTCTTTTGGTTACCAGTTTGTCAACAAAACATACTCATAGTCAAAAATAGATATCAAAAAAGTAATCTGAGACTCATGTGGGATTTTTTTTTTAATTTCACCCTTTGAGAATTCGGTAGATTATTGTTACACACACTGAGCTCCTAGCTAGCTTGACAGAAATTAAAATTTAATTAAAAGCAAATGGCACATTTTATGTGTCGCACGTGATATTTTTTATACTTCAAAATGATATTTATCCGATGTGGCTATAGTGGAAGGATAATGAAATTTATATTTATAGGAATGGGGAGGATGAAATATCAAAATTGTGAACTCAAAATAATAAAAACCATCCATTTTAAACGAGTTTGATACTCATCGTGCTACTTAGAACTCAATATGAGCGAATAATAGATCGAGTGTTTAATATGTAAAACTGAAAAATCAAAAAGCTTAATCAACAAATTGGAAATGTGAAGTTTTTTTTTTATCATAAAAAATAGTGAATTTGTGTATGATGTAGGATTAATTTCATCATATATGGTACAAGGTCAATTTTTATCCTTGTTATCCATATTGTCTTATTGCCTACCAATAATTAGTACCACATATGAAATTATTAAACAATTATTGCAGCAAAAGCTGGAATGTCAAAAAAATAACTTACAAAATATGAAATTTGAATTAAATACAGATTCAAAGAAACATTACAATAATTTTTTCCTTTTTTTTTTTTTTTTTTTTTGGGTTAATTAGGCCATCTCAATTTCTCAATCAAATCGTTAAAATCAGAATAAGAAGATCCACCCTTTTCAACTGCTTCTCTTGCCAATTTTTTAAGCTTACTTGCTCTGCTTCTCATCTCCTCAATTTCTTCACCTTCCATTATTCTTCTAATTGCCTTCTCAATAGCTTCACTTTTAACTTCATCTCCATGGAATCTAACCCATTGTTTAACTCCAACTCCAACTCCAATCTTCAATACATCAGTCACCAATTTCTCATTGTAGAATTGTTCAGCAAAAACAGGCCATGTTACCATCGGTTTCCCCGCTGTTATGCCTTCAATCGTGGAATTCCACCCGCAATGAGTCACAAATCCGCCTATTGCTTCGTGTTCAAGTATCAATACTTGTGGCGCCCATCCTCGAATTATTAGTCCTTTACCTTCCATTCTCTCTTTGAATCCACGAGGCAGCCATTCGTCTTCGCCTTCTTCGCTCCTCACGACCCAAATGAACTGCTGCCCGGACGCCTCAAGAGCTACTGTAATTTCTTTGAGTTGTGCTGCAGTGAAATTCGTCACGGTTCCGAAGCATATGTAGAGAACAGAATTCGGTTTCTTCGAGTCGAGCCATTTCAAACATTCTTGTTCGTTGATCGATGCTTCTTTTCCTCTCCGCGCTTTATCTTCAAACTCCCTGTTGCATAAAGAAACGGGACCAATAGATCAAGCTCTTCTCCCCAACTGGTTCCTGTAATAGTCAGCATAGTCCGCCTCAAGCTCATAAAAGCTGTTGACAATAACCCCAAAGCTCTTCAACTCGGATTCTTTCGAGGCTTTCATTAACTTTATAAGTGCGGTTTCCTCCTGATCTTGCCTTAAGTGATCAGGCAGTTGCTGTCTCGTAAGCTTAATCTCGCCCGGGAGACTTGGGATGACAAAAGGCTCAGTATCGGATGAAACTTTCTTGTGTGGCTCATACAGCCTTATGCATTCTGAAGCACAAAGAGAAAAGAAGCTAATGCCATGGAAAACAAGCCTTGGAATACCGAATTTCGCGGCTGCATCAGTAGCCCAAGGGAAGAACATGTCTGCAACTAGACCATCCGGGCGGAACTCCTGAAGCAACTTCTCAAGTGGTTCTTGAAGCATGGTTGTCGCCAGAAGAAACTTATCTAGTAGTTCTTCGCCATTCGAGAGAACAAAATCCAAGTTTTCGCATCCTTCTGGCAAGCCAGCCTCGGCAGAAGGGAAGTTCAGGATTCGAATATCGATTTCGAAACCGAGATTCTTGGTTCTTTCAATTGACTTGGAGATGGTTTGTGCATTGACAGGAGTGGTGATGATGGTTGTCTTTACGCCTCGAGAAGCAAATAGTTTCGCCATGTCTACCGTAGGTATCATGTGGCCATGAGCCATGAAAGGGAAGAAAAAGATATGAAGTTGATGACCCAAACTACCCATCACCGATTAATCAGATTTGCTAGAAGAAAATCAAAATGCAAAAGCAGATGAAGAAAAAGAGAGATTTGTTTAAGGTTTGTTGTTGTGTGATTGCATGGCCAATACATTGACTGAATCTGTTATATACATACGGAGACATGCAATGAATGGATCAAATGTGTTAAAAAAGGAAATAAAATTTGAATTTTGATACTTCAATTCTTGTGTTGAATGGAAAATTCTAGCGTAGGCCAGACTTTGTTATACGTCTTTGCAGTCGTCACTTTTTCTTGGATAGTACAAGTGATGTGTCTAATTAAGTCAAACATTCTCAAATATTCAATTACATACCAATTCTCCTAGTTAACGTTTTCGTCAATTTAAGTTAGATCTTAAACTCGATTCCTATTATATCTAGAAAATCATGATAAAAATAAAGGTTGGTGTTTATGTAATTATAAAAATATTTTGTAATGCAATAAATTCGTAAAAGGGTGTGAATATGGAGTTGGAGAAATACATGGAAATTTTTTTAATTTGTCATTTTCGCAATTGGAAAATTTTATTTGTATATATTGTATCATTTGTAGTTGACACTTTGATAAATTAAATAATAACTGTGTGATTAGTAATATATACAATTTTTAATTAAATAAAATTTTAACTTTAAATGCTAAACTTTTTATTCTTTAAAATAATAAATAAAATAAAATAAAGTAGAAGTAGAAGACCAAAGTGGATCTGTATATATGCACACCTTAATGTTGATAACACAATAAAAGAAAAAAAAAAATCAACAAGAAATTAACAAGAAAATACAAGAATTGAGCACAGTTACAAAGAAAAAAATAATAATAAAAAATAAATAAATAAACACAAAAAACTCAATTGGTAAGAATAAAATTTTCTTTACATAGCGACGGATCCTTCTTGATGGTTGCAAAAAACATTTTTATAAAAAAAACAAAAAGATCTGAGAGAATCCAGAAAGCTCAAACTTTGTTCTTACATAAGCCATGAGTGTGAGCTTCTGATTCACTCATTATATTATATTACACTGTTAATTAGTTAATTACTTGCCAACCACGACTTCTGTATTTTAATTAGTTTTTTAAATTATTATTATTTATATAAATTTACCACGTCAAGGTCGAAAGAGGACCTTCATCGGATGAACTGGGCATATGGGCCGGGCCAAATAGAACTTGCCATTGGAAACCAATGAAATCTAGTTCAGCCCAGCCCGTCTTATGTTTTTGCAGTTTGGGCTCTTAAATCAACGCCCAAGACCGGTTTAAGCCCACTCGCTTATATGTTTATATATATATATATATATATATATATATATATATATATATAATTTTGATTTTAATAATAAGAAATATATAAAAAGAAAAGTATGAAATTCAATATGTACAATAAAAAAATGTTAAATTCATAAAAAAAAAAAAAAGATGCAAATAAACTAAGTTGAGAAATATATTATAAAACATAAATATATAATTTTGTAATTTTAAATTTTAACATTTTATAATAATATAATATACTAGTTGGACTAGACTGGTCCAGACTAAGCTGGACCTTTCTTTAAATAAAAAAAAAAAAATATCTAATTCATATAAACTTACACGTATCCGAGCTTACGCCAAGCCGAGCCGATTTAAAGTTTAATGTGTCCAAATTCGACCATTTTGTATTCAGGCCTAGGCAAGCAGGGTCCTTCACGCCTGCTCGTTTATGGTATCAAATCCTTTTGTTGAAATTATGTATAAGGTTAAGAAAACTAAGTTATTTATTGTGTTTGTCAATGATTAATTAGTGTATCTGTCAATTTTCATAGTTAATTAGCTTTTTATCAATTATGCAAGACTTAATATATTGATTATCAAAATAATTAGATATGGTAATATTGTAATTGGTTGTATAATTAGTATTGGTGTCTCCTTAATTATAGTCAAAAAAATTTTTTTACCAAATTTTAATATTTCTCTCTCATATTAATGCTTATTTCATTAATTAGCTCTTCCTCTTTTATTTTACTAATCTACATACATTCATAAAATAATTTTCTCTCTATATCATGTATATTTACATTTCTTAATTGCAAATAGTCTCTTGCATCGTGGGAATTAAAAAAAATATTTTAGATCCCTTACATTGTGAAAATTATTATTTCAATGTAGATAAATAGATTCAACTTAGTCCATATTTTCTGAATTAAGTGCAATAGTCAAAGATGTTTTATTTCATTCATACAAATAATTTTTTTTAGTAATTGTGTTTTTGTATATATTTTGTATACATATGATTTATAGTATATGTTTTATTTACACATGATTTATGTATAACATATATATTTATGCATACGTATGTATAAACAATTGATCCTTTTCACACACGTATACAAGATGATCAAATTAGACTTATTATACTCATAGTTAGAATATATATATATATATATATATATTGTGAGCATTACATATTATTTCAATGTAAATAAATAGAGCCAACAATAATATGTCCATCTTGTCTATGTTAACAACAAGTGGATTATTTGTAGTTATCTATTTATATATATTTTGTATACATATGATTTATTGTATATGTTTTATTTAAATGTAATTTATATGTAACTTCTTAATAATAACATGAATCATGGAAAATTATTTTTCATTTTACATGATATATATATCTGCAGATTAATTTAAAATTCCTATATTGGAATAAAATATAATTGTTATTTATTATTTAATTTGCAATCTTAAATGTAATATTTTATTAAATTTTATATTTTTTTATTAAAATAAATAAAATTATATTAGACTGTAATCAATTTGCTTAATAGAAAGATTTATTTCCATAATAGAATATGTTAGAAACTAACATATTAACAATAACTTCCTTATTTAAATTATCTCAACAGATTTTTAATTATATTTCATTTATATATATTTGTTTCCATTTATGTTGGTTTTGATATTCAACAAATTAAGTTGTACTTTTTTATTGTTAGCTTATTAAATTTTGTTTCATTTACTTATAACTAATTAAGTACATTAATCATTACTTCTACAAAATTTTCTCATCTCTTTATAGGAAAAAAAAGATGCAAGCATTGTATTGAAGAAGCTGAGTTGGGCTGGGCTCCAAAAATTCCAAGCTCAACCAATCCATATATATGGTTCGATCAGGTTTGGGCTAGGACATAGACAAAGCAAGTTAATCATAATAAATGTTCAATGCTTATATATCTCGCAGATTAATTTAAAATTCCTATATTACAACAAAATATAATCTTTATTTATTATTTAATTTGCAATCTTAAATGTAATATTTTATTAAATTTTATATTTTTTTATTAAAATAAATAAAATTATATTAATCTGTAATCAGTTTAGACGTGGACTTGGACAACCAGGCCCAAATTTGAAGTTCTGAGTATATGTCAGTCTAATAATGTCAGAATGGGCACTTCATGTCCAGTGTTTCATCCATCCATCTTCAGACACTGACACTTCAAATAAATATAAGAAATTCATTGGAATACAAATAAGGACAATATGGATAACATCTTAATTAAGCTGAAATTTCATCCATACATTCAATTGCTAACTAATAATTTAATCTGTTACCTCTTCATGTTATATTTAATTAATTTAGTTCATCTATCTTCTACTGTAAGATTTACAGCAATTGCATCTTCTTTCTTTCTTCAGTTTCAAATTAATTAGATAATGGGTAATGAATCTCAAAAGCCACATTTGCTTCTCTTCCCATTTATGGCTCATGGCCACATGATTCCAATGGTAGACATTGCCAAGCTTTTTGCTTCAAGAAACCTTAAGACTACAATTCTCACTACTCCCCTCAATAAGCCTCTTGTCTCCAGGCAAATCCTCGAAACAGAATCGGGTTCCGATATCGATGTTCAAGTTCTTAAGTTTCCTACTGAGGAGGCCGGATTGCCCCAAGGATGCGAAAATTTGGATTTTATAACTTCAAAACATTTGGGAAGTGAAATGCTCAACAAGTTCTTCATTGCAACAAACTTGTTTCAGGGACCTGTGGAGAAAATCCTGAGAGACATCGAACCGGATTGTATTGTTGCTGATATGCTATTTCCATGGGCTACAGATTCTGCTTCGAAATTTGGGATTCCGAGGCTTGTTTTCCATGGGACTAGTTTCTTTGCTTTATGCACTATCATTTCTATTGACAAATAAAAGCCGCATTGGAGTGTTGAATCAGATTCGGAGCCCTTTGTCGTTCCCAATCTTCCAGAAGAAATAGAGTTGTCAAGAAAGCAAATACCGGTTTATGAGAGACAGGAATATGATAACAAGCCGGGTGCTGAATTGATACGGTTATGGAAAGAATCAGACCTGAAGAGCTTTGGAGTAGTTGTCAACAGTTTCTATGAGCTTGAACAACCTTATGCTGATCATTACACGAATGTTTTAAGGAGGAGAGCTTGGCATATCGGCCCAGTTTCACTCTGCAATAGAGATGCAGAAGGATAAGTACGAAGATGAAACGAAGTGTCCATTGATGAAGATGCGTGTTTGAAATGGCTTAATTCAAAGAAACCCAATTCCGTTGTTTATTTATGCTTTGGTACTATAACAAACTTCAAAGCATCTCAGCTAAAGGAGATCGTAGTCAGACTAGAAGCTTCAGGGAAGGCCTTCATATGGGTTGTCCGAAGAGCAGAAGATGAAAAGGAAGATTGGTTGCCTGAAGGATTTGAAGAAAGAATGGAAGGAAAAGGACTAATAATTCGAGGATGGGCGCCACAAGTACTGATCCTTGATCATGAAGCAATAGGCGGATTTGTGACTCATTGCGGATGGAATTCGACACTTGAAGGAATAGCAGCTGGGTCACCGATGGTGACTTGGCCTATTGGGGCCGAGCAATTTTACAATGAGAAATTCGTGACGGATGTCCTGAAAATCGGTGTATCTATCGGTGTTGAAGAATGGACAAGGTATGGTGATAGCATAGTAAAGAGTGAATGTGTAGAGAAGGCTGTAAATCAGATAATGGAAGGTGAACAAGCTGAAGAAATGAGGCGAAAAGCTCAGGAACTCGGGAAGATGGCAAGGAGGGCTGTTGAAGAAGGTGGATCATCTTATTCTGATCTTAATGCTTTGATTGATGAACTTAATAGGCTTAATTAGTCCTAATTAAAAATAGTAGTAATTGGGAGACTATTTTAAACTTCAGCCGACTCTCAAAATCAAATTGAAAAAGAAATTAATGATGAAATTGTGTGTGACCTGTTACGAAGGGAAGAATTGGAGTTCATTAAACTTAAAAGCATTGATTATTCACAAACTTTTAAGGCCATGTTTGGCTTGCTAATTTGGGAGGAAATAAAATACATTTTCCTTGTGTAATAGTTATTTTTTGTGTTTGGTTCAACATGCTGAAACTGACTCAGCATTTCGATATCTAACACGAAAATGTCCAAACACCTAATACAACACGTACCGACTCACGACTTTTTAATCCGTTTTGTCCATCACTCACTCCATTGTATAGATTAGTTGGTATTTGCACATTGCTGAATCTGATTTGCTTATAATACAATTGATATTCATTGTTGATTTTTATGACATAAACAACCAAACAGACATAATTAAACTAAGAGCAAGTTTCATAATTAAAATTTTAGACATAATTAAAATCAGAGAGACTGTCGTTTGTGTAATAATTGTTTAATAATTTGGAGTTGTTGTGCTGCAAATAATTCATAATAATGTCAGAATGGGCACTTCCTGGCCTGTAGTATTTCATCCATCCACCTTTTCACAGACACTGACACTTCAAATATAAGAAATTTCATTGGAAGACATATAATGACAATATGGATAACATCTTAAGCTGAAATTTCGTCCATACATTCAATTGCTGACGAATTCTTTTGTTACTTCTTCATCAAAAATTCAATTTATTTAGCTCTTCTACCTTCTGTCTTCTACTGTAAAGTTCAATTTTATCTTCTTTCTTTCTTCAGTTTCAGATTAATTAGATAATGGGTACTCAATCTCATAAGCTACACGTACTTTTCTTTCCATTAATGGCTCATGGCCACATGATTCCAATGGTAGACATTGCCAAGCTTTTTGCTTCAAGAAACCTTAAGACTACAATTCTCACTACTCCCCTCAATGAGCCTCTTGTCTCTAGGCAAATCCTCAAAACAAAAAATTCGGGTTCCGATATCGATGTTCGAGTTCTTAAATTTCCTACCGAGGAGGCCGGATTGCCCCGAGGATGCGAAAATTTGGATTATATCACTTCAAAACATTTGGGACGTGAAATGCTTAACAAGTTCTTCATTGCAACGAACTTGTTTCAGGAACCTGTGGAGGAAATCCTGAGAGACATCGAACCAGATTGTATTGTTGCTGATATGCTATTTCCATGGGCTACAGATTCTGCTTCGAAATTTGGGATTCCGAGGCTTGTTTTCCAAGGGACTAGTTTCTTTGCTTTATGCACTATAATTTCTATTGAAAAATACAAGCCGCAGTGGAGTGTTGAATCAGATTCGGAGCCCTTTGTCATTCCGAATCTTCCAGGAGAAATAAAGTTGTCAAGAAAGCAAATACCAGCTTATCAGAGTCAGGAATATGATAACAAATCTAGTGCTGAACTGCTCCGATCAGCGATAGAATCGGACCTGAAGAGCTTTGGAGTAGTTGTTAATAGTTTCTACGAGCTCGAACAGCCTTATGCTAATCATTACACAAATTTTTTGGGGAGGAGAGCTTGGCATATCGGCCCAGTTTCACTCTGCAATAGAGATGTGGATGATAAAACACGAAGAGGAAACGAAGCGTCCATTCATGAACACGATTGTTTGAAATGGCTTAATTCGAAGGAACCCAATTCTGTCGTTTATTTATGCTTCGGTAGTATAACAAACTTCAAAGAATCTCAGTTAAAGGAGATTGCGGTTGGACTTGAAGCGTCTGGGAAGGCTTTCATATGGGTTGTCCGAAGAGCTGAAGGTGAAAACGAAGATTGGTTGCCCGAAGGGTTCAAAGAAAGAATGGAAGGAAAAGGACTAATAATACGAGGATGGGCGCCGCAAGTACTGATTCTTGATCATGAATCAATAGGGGGGTTTGTGACTCATTGCGGATGGAATTCAACACTAGAAGGAATAACAGCTGGGTTGCCAATGGTGACTTGGCCTATAGGGGCTGAGCAATTCTACAATGAGAAATTGGTGACAGATGTACTGAAAATTGGTGCATCTGTTGGTGTTGAAGAATGGACATTGTATGGTGATAGCATAGTAAAGAGCGAATGTGTAGAGAAGGCTGTAAATCGGATAATGGAAGGCAAACAAGCCGAAGAAATGAGGCAAAAAGCTCAAGAACTCGGGAAGATGGCAAGGATGGCTGTTGAAGAAGGTGGATCATCTTATTCTGATCTTGATGTTTTGATTGACGAACTTAATAGGCTTAATAGCCAACTCTCAAAATCAGACTGAAAAGAAATTAATGATGAAATTGTGTGTTGCCATAAGCTAATCTTAATTAGTGACCTGTTAGGAAAGGAAGAATTGGAGTTAATTAAGAACTTAAAAGCATTGATTATTCACAAACTTTTAAGGCCATGTTTGGCTTGCTAAATTGGAAGGAAATAAAATACATTTTCCATGTGTAATAGTTATCTTCTTTTTTGTTTGGTTCAACATGCTGAAACTGACTCAGCTTTAGTTGGTGTTTGCTCATTTTTTAATGTGATTTGTTTATAATAAAATTGATATTGTGGATTTTTTTTGAGATAAACAACCAAACAGACATTTAAAATCAGAGCAAGTTTCAGAAGACAGAGCAATAAATATTTAATGACATATATACATATTCACAAACAAATATGTTTGATCGAGTTTGACTTATAGTGTACAGAGTAAACTTTAATTAGAAGAGGATTTATTTATACGGTGTTTGACGAATCTCTACCTATAATCTGATAAATTACCAAAAACGCAAATTATATTTCTTGTATCTATATGTCTCGAGCTAAATTAATATTGTGTCACGATCATAGTTGTCCCAGACCGGATATGTTAGGAAATCTCGGTCTTTCCCGCTTCGTGAAGTTAAGATAGGCACTTAGAGATTGAAGTTAATAATGGGAGCACAAGAGTATAAATTCTCCAATTTGGAGATTCTTCCACTATACAAAAGAATAGTAGGATTACAAGAATATGTTTACAAAATCGACTCACTCTAAGGTGGCTTACTCAAGCTTAAAGATAGAGACTTTCCAAGCTATTTCTCTTCTCTCTCAAAGAGGCTCTCTAACTCTATAGTTTTTCTCACTCTAGGAAGTGGATTCTCTCTTGGTTTTTGGATGGATGGAATGAAAGTTCTCTTCCCTATTTATACTACTCCACCTCCATAATGAATGGTGGAGATTAATTGTATCCTAGGGTGGAGATTAATTCTCTAGAATGCTCTACACATTCTAGGAGTCTCTACATTCTTCCACTCCCTTCCATACTCTTCTATACTCTTCCATAAGGTTCTGGAAGGTTCCACACATCTCTAGAATATTCCAGAGGGTTCCACATTCTTCCACGGGTTTCTAGAGAGTTCTACAATTCTCTAGAGTTCTCCGGAACGTTCTAGAAAATTCTACACTTCTCTAGAAAGCCCTAGAATTTTCTAGAAACTCTCCAATTAAGGAGGGATCCCAACAAATCTCCCCCTCCCAACTTAATTGGAGGATAGCAGCAAACCAGCACCTTGACAGCAATCTTCAAACTTCTTTGTCGGTAGTACTTTGGTCATCATGTCTGACCAGTTCTCATCTGTGTGAACCTTGTCAAGATGTATTTTCTTTTCCTCAAGGACTTCTCGGATCCAATGATACCTTGTGTCAATGTGCTTTGTGCGCGAATGGAATGTTGAATTCTTTGCCAAGTAAATTGCACTTTGATTATCGCACTTCAACACGTACATTTCTTGATCTATTCCCAGCTCCAGTAACATGTTCTTCATCCACAACATCTCCTTACAAGCTTCAGTAGCTGCAATGTACTCTGCCTCAGTAGTGGATAATGCAACACACTTTTGCAGTTTTGATTGCCAAGAAACTGCTCCCCCTGCAAAAGTAGTTAGATATCCCGATGTTGATTTCCTTGAATCAATGTCACCGGCCAAATCTGCATCTGTGTATCCTTCTAACACAGGTTTTCCTCTTCCAAAGCATAGACATATTTTGGAAGTTCCACGTAGATATCGAAGAATCCATTTGACTGCAACCCAATGTTCGTTCCCCGGGTTGGCCAAGAAGCGACTGACGACTCCAACTGCATAGGCGATATCTGGTCTTGTGCATATCATTGCATACATGAGACTGCCCACTACTGATGAATATGGAATATTCTTCATTTCCTCCATTTCTTTCTCACTTGTGGGACTTTGCTTCGAACTTAGCTTGAAGTGTCCAGCAAGTGGTGTGTTAACCGGCTTTGATTTGTGCATGTTGAACTTTTCCAACACTTTCTCAATGTACCTCTCTTGGGATAGCCATAACAATCTCTTTGATCTATCACGAGTTATTCTCATCCCAAGGATTTGTTTAGCCGGTCCCAAATCTTTCATGGCGAAACTCTTGCTTAGGTCTTTCTTTAAAGCAGCTATCTTTATGCGATCTTGTCCAACAATTAACATATCATCAACGTAGAGTAGAAGTATGAGAAAGTCACCACTTGCATACCTCTTTGTGAAGACACAATGATCACTTACTGTCTTTTTAAAATCATGCTCTGCCATGAAAGCATCGAACTTCTTGTACCATTGCCTTGGTGCTTGCTTAAGCCCATATAGACTCTTCGTGAGACGGCACACTAAATTTTCTTTGCCTGGAACTTTAAATCCCTCAGGCTGCTCCATGTAGATCTCCTCCTCTAGGTCACCATGAAGAAACGCCGTCTTGACGTCGAGCTATTCAATCTCCAAATCTTGCACGGCTGCCAGGCCAAGAACAACTCGGATGGATGACATCTTTGCCACGGGAGAGAATATCTCTTCGAAGTCGATACCTTTTTCTTGTCCGAATCCTTTGACGACTAACCGAGCTTTGTAGCGCGGCTTTGAACAGCTCTCTTCGGTCTTGATTCGATACACCCACTTATTCTTCAAAGCTTTTCTCCCTTTTGGTAGCTCCACTAGTTCATATGTGTTATTCTCATGCAAGGATTGCATTTCTTCTTGCATGGCTATTCTCCACTCCTCTTTGTGACAATCACTCATTGCTTCTTTATAGTTTTGAGGCTCCCCCTCATCAGTGAGCATAACGTACTCCTTTGTGTTGTATCGGGTGGATGGTCTTCTATCCCTTGAGGATCGTCTCGGCTCTGGTGTGGTTGGAGTGCTAGATTGAGGCTCTTCCTGAACTGATTCATCATGAATTTCCTGGTTGCTTTGCTCTAACACAGATTCATGATTTTCACCGTCACTACCTTCAGGTGTGTCATTATCCTCACGTTGAACTGGAGTAAGTTCGGTACTCTTGCTACTTCTCAATCTTGGCCTCTCTGAATTTTTAATGTCTTCGATCGTTTGGTCTTCGAAGAATACAACGTCTCTACTACGGACAACCTTTTTGTTAATTGGGTCCCAGAGTCGATAGCCGAATTCATCCTTGGGTGAACGAAGGTAGATACACTCCTTCGTCTTTGTGTCAAGCTTAGCTCGGTCATCTTTGGGGATGTGAACAAATGCCCTGCACCCGAACACCTTAAGATGATTGTATGAAGCTCTCTTGCCCGTCCAAACTTCCTCTGGAATGGCCCCATCTAAAGGGACTGATGGTGTGAGGTTTACAATGTCAACCACGGCCATTATAGCTTCTCCCCAAAATGATTTGGGTAACTTAGCATGAGAGAGCACGCAACGAACTCTTTCTTCAATTGTCCGGTTCATTCTCTCAGCTAGCCCATTCAATTGTGGTGTCTTGGGTGGAGTCTTTTCTAGCCTAATGCCATATTTCTTGCAGTAGGCTTCAAAAGGACCTCTATACTCACCTCCGTTATCTGATCGTACACACTTGATCTTCCGTCCAGTCTCACGCTCCACTAGAGCATGGAATTCTTTGAAGGCGTCAAGCACTTGATCCTTTGATTTTAACACATGCAACCACACCTTCCTTGAATGGTCATCAATGAAGGTGACAAAGTACAATGCCCCACCAATTGATCTCTCGGACATCGAACACACGTCGGTGTGTATGAGGTCTAGGATGTTCTTTCTTCTCGTAGGAGGAGAAGATCTTTGAAAAGCAACTCTATGTTGTTTTCCAGCTAAACAATGAGCACAAGGATCAAGTAGTTTACCTCTCACATCAGGGAGGAGATGTTTCCTAGCAAGCATGTGAAGGCCTTTCTCACTGATGTGCCCAAGTCGTTTATGCCATATCTCCATATCATCAGTGGTGATATTTACATCTCCTTTGCAGAGCTTAGCTTGCATCACGTACAGTGATCCTTCCTTCTTTCCTCGAGCCATGACTAGACTCCCTTTGGTGAGCTTCCATTTTCCTTCACCAAAGTAATTCATCAGACCAGCATCATCTAGCTTCCCTGCAGAGATAAGATTGAGGCGCATAGCTGGGACATGCCTCACATCATTTAAAATAAGCTTGCTTCCAGTGCTTGTTGTCAGGATGATGTCTCCTATCCCGACGATCTTGCTCCTATCTTGATTTCCCATTTGCACCGTACCAAAGTCTCCACTTTGGTAGGATGAGAAAAAGCTTCCATGTGGAGTAACATGGAAGGAAGCACCAGAATCGACAATCCAAGAACTATCATCACAAGCGATGTTCAGGATATTACCATCACCAACAAGATATAACAGATCTTCTTTTAAAACTACAGCAGTAGTACTCTTCTCTTCTTGCTTCTTTGTTGGGCTGATTTGGTCTGGCTTAACATTACCCGCCTTCTGATCTCTCTTGAAGGATCGACATTCCATTTTCTTGTGACCCATCCTTCCACAATAATAGCATGTAATCTTTGAGCGTGACTTGGATCTACCTCGAGATTGATACGGATCTCGGCTCTTGCTACGTCCACGAGTTTCATTCCTACCCCGATTCTCAACTATATTAGCTTCGGGGTGGACAGACTCACCTCGTTCCATTCTTCTTGCTTCTTCACCAAGAAGGCTATCACTGACTGTATCCATGGTTAACTTTCCTTCCGGAGCTGAGTTACTAAGTGTAACTACTAGTGTATCCCAACTTTCCGGTAAGGAACTAAGGAGTAGAAGGGCTTGCAACTCATCATCAATCTTCATCTCGATTTTTGTTAATTGATTTACGAGCCCCTTGAAATTATTCAGGTGTTCAATCATACTATGACCATCCTTATACTCCAACTTCACCAACCGTCGAACTAAATTAGCCTTGTTACGAGGCGTTTTCTTTTGGATCATGGACTCAAGCTTTGTCCATAATTCATAAGCATTTGTATAAGTAGAAACATGCTCGAAGAGAGTTTTGTCAATGTACTTACGGATCATAGCGACGGCCTTTCGATTCAGTAGCTCCCACTGAGCATCACTCTTGCCTTCTACCTTGTCTTTGTAGATGATGGGCTCATGCAAATCCTTGCAGTACAAGTGGTCCTCCATCATCGGCTTCCAATATGAGTAGTTGTTGGCTGTGAGCTTGAACATATCTCCATCATGAGTGACATTATCCTCCATCTTGAACTACACGAGCTTAATTACGGCTATAGTTGAACCTGGCTCTGATACCACTGTTAGGAAATCTCGGTCTTTCCCGCTTCGTGAAGTTAAGATAGGCACTTAGAGATTGAAGTTAATAATGGGAGCACAAGAGTATAAATTCTCCAATTTGGAGATTCTTCCACTATACAAAAGAATAGTAGGATTACAAGAATATGTTTACAAAATCGACTCACTCTAAGGTGGCTTACTCAAGCTTAAAGATAGAGACTTTCCAAGCTATTTCTCTTCTCTCTCAAAGAGGCTCTCTAACTCTATAGTTTTTCTCACTCTAGGAAGTGGATTCTCTCTTGGTTTTTGGATGGATGGAATGAAAGTTCTCTTCCCTATTTATACTACTCCACCTCCATAATGAATGGTGGAGATTAATTGTATCCTAGGGTGGAGATTAATTCTCTAGAATGCTCTACACATTCTAGGAGTCTCTACATTCTTCCACTCCCTTCCATACTCTTCTATACTCTTCCATAAGGTTCTGGAAGGTTCCACACATCTCTAGAATATTCCAGAGGGTTCCACATTCTTCCACGGGTTTCTAGAGAGTTCTACAATTCTCTAGAGTTCTCCGGAACGTTCTAGAAAATTCTACACTTCTCTAGAAAGCCCTAGAATTTTCTAGAAACTCTCCAATTAAGGAGGGATCCCAACAGGATATAATATCTGTTTTGGGTTCATTCTAAACGCTTTGGTTGACTAACTATAAGATGGACTCATTAAGCAAAGAAAGTGACTGCGCTTTGTGTTTCCTTCTCTTTACTTATTTACTTTGAGATTTAATTGGTTGCCATAATTATGGTTTTTTTATTATTATCTCTGACACTCTCCCGTAGGCAAATGCCCCTTGGGCTTGAAGCGTGTACAACACAGGCCCACCCTGTCATGTGTTGAGTTTTTAATCAACAAATAGAGCTGCCAGAATTCGAACCCTCAACCTTTAGGTCTGAAAGACTCTGATACCATGTCATAAGGCCCAATTATGGTTTTTTATTATTATCTCTGACAGAACTTTAATCCTTTATTTTTAACCAAAAAAACTACAATACTTTATTTTAAAAAAAAAAAAAAAAAAAATTGAAGCCACAGGAAAAATTTTTTATTGCCCAAAATAATATTCTTATTATTTAACATTGTGAAACTGAAGGACTGATCTGAAGGCAACAAGGACAGTATGGATAACATCTTAAGCTGGATTTTCTTCCATACATTCTCATTACTTGGGCAATACTTAAACTTGGGCAATACTCTTTCATCTATATATATATACTTCTATCTTCTGCTATCAACACCAATTTCATCTTCTTCTTTTTTTCTTTCTTTAGTTCAAAGCAATTAAATCATGGGTAGTGAATCACAAAAGCCACATATACTTTTCTTCCCATTAATGGCCCATGGCCACATGATTCCAATGGTAGACATTGCCAAGCTTTTTGCTTCAAGAAACCTGAAAACAACCATAATCACCACTCCTATTAATGAACCTCTTATCTCCAGGCAAATCCTGAAAACCAAAAATTCGGGTTCTGATATCAATGTTCAGATCCTTCAGTTTCCTACTGCAGAAGCTGGATTGCCTGAAGGATGCGAAAATTTAGATTTTATCAGTTCCAAACACTTGGGATGGGACATAATCATCAAGTTTTTCACCTCGCTAGCCTTGTTTCAGGATCCCCTGGAGAAACTCTTGAGAGATACCCGTCCGGATTGCCTTGTTGCTGATTGTTCAATTCCTTGGGCTACTGATTCTGCTTCCAGATTTGGGATTCCAAGGCTTTTCTTTCATGGAACTTCTTTCTTTTCTTTATGTACTATGATTTCGATTCAACTATATAAGCCTCATATGAAAGTTTCGTCAGATTCAAAGCCCTTTGTCGTTCCGGATCTTCCTGGAGAAATAAAGCTAACACGAAATCAATTGCCAATTACTGATAGAGGAGAAAGCTGCGCACAAGAGATAGCGGAACTGTTCCTATCATCCATAGAATCAGAAGTGAAGAGCTTCGGAGTGATTGTCAACAGTTTTTACGAGCTTGAACCGGCTTATGCTAATTATTATAGATATGTTTTAGGAAGGAGAGCTTGGCATATCGGTCCAGTTTCACTCTGCAATAGCAATATTGAAGAGAAAGTGCGAAGAGGAAACGAAGCATCCATCGGCGAATACGAGTGTTTGAAATGGCTGAATTTGAAGAAACCGAATTCTGTTGTTTATTTATGCTTTGGTAGTATAACGAATTTTAAGTCATGTCAGTTAAAGGAGATTGCAGCTGGACTTGAAGCTTCCGAGAAGGACTTCATATGGGTTGTCCGAAGAGCTGAAGGCGAAAACGAAGATTGGTTGCCCGAAGGATTCAAAGACAGAATGGAAGGGAAAGGACTAATAATTCGAGGATGGGCACCGCAAGTACTAATTCTTGATCATGAAGCAATAGGGGGGTTTGTGACTCATTGCGGATGGAATTCGACACTTGAAGGAATAGCGGCTGGGTTACCAATGGTGACTTGGCCTATAGGCGGCGAGCAATTCTATAACGAAAAGTTTGTGACAGAAGTATTGAAAATCGGTGTATCTGTTGGTGTTGAAGAATGGACAATGTATGGTGATAGCATTGTAAAGAGTGAATGTATAGAGAAGGCCATAAACCGGATAATGGAAGGCGAAAAAGCTGAAGAAATGAGACGAAAAGCAAAGGAACTCGGGCAGATGGCAAGAAAGGCAGTTGAAGAAGGTGGATCATCTTATTCTGATCTTGATGCTCTGATTAATGAACTAATTAAGTTTCAATCCTAATTTAAGGAAGCAGGAATCAGGTTTATTGTCTTTTAATTAAGTTGTAGTATTCAATTAATGAAGCTATCTTTGATTCAGAATTTGATGATTTAATTTGCTTGTTATTATTGAATGAAGTACTAATTGTAATTTCATATCAAAGATTACCAAGTCCGATATCAAACTAACATCATGTCACCAAGCATATCCGGATAGATTAAAGTTTTAAATCATACAGTAAACCCCAGGATTTATAATGAAAATCTAATAATAATAATAATTGAGCATCTTACACACGCACAAAAGGAATGTTGAATTTGAATCGAGTAATATCAAAACGGAAACACCAAATATCCAATGTGTTCAAAAATTGATCAGAATGCCAATTCTGATTTGTGTAAAAGATTAGGAGACTTAAAATGGTTTTGCCTTAACAATAATTACAACTAACATAATAATTACTTAAACTAAGATTTTGTGATTTGCACGTAAGTACATAGACAGTCAATGAGTATAGCATGAGCTCCCTCCCACCCCACATATTGTTGCTTTATGGTCCTCTCAGAAATTTGGATTTTGGGGTTTGTGTGGTCTATTCTTCAATCTATGACGCATGAGATTACGTTATCAACAATACAATTAGCTAATAATTTTCCATGCCTACACAGACAAAAGTTTAAACCCACTTTTGTCTTTCATTTCCTGCTTTTTCACTCCACTCTTGGACTTCATTGAGCGTGAAGTTTGAAGAAATAGACATCTACAAGTCACTTTACCGTCGGTTAGCCAATATCATCTTGAGTGGGTCTAACTTCCCCATAAGAGCCGTCTTTTAAAACAATTACTTATCGCTAACCAATATGAAATATTTAATTAAAAAATATTATTTATTATCCTATTTCATTTATCCTATTTCATTTGGCCTATTTGAAGGATTGGGATCCACTTAAATATGTCCTATCAGCAGTTGTGGTCTAGGTTACCCGGGCTATGTTGGTTTGGAATTGCAACGATTATATCATGTCAATAGTTATGCTGATATGATACTATTTTGTTGGATTTGGGCACAATAAGAAGACCGACAAAGCAATGAATGAATAGACTTACTGCTTTTATAACGTCGGAATGCTTGATTTTGCTATGTAATTTTGTAATTTCTTGTGATCCAATGCCAAAAGTAAAAAAAAAAAAAAATAAATAAAAAAATAAAAAAATAAAATAAAATAAAATTGTAGATTAACCAAAACAATGACTCAAACATTTGATTTACGCTGAAAAAGCCCACATGAAGTGGGGAGTGGGCCTTATAGCCCATAATGATATTTTCTAATTTCCTCTTATAACTATCTGTAACTAACAAGTTGTAGGAGAAATTATACAATAAGCCCGGTCCATGTGGACATTCTGAATGAAAAGCTGACACATAAGTGTTTTTGTTTTTCCAATGTTCATATTGCTTACGTGTCAGTTTTTTATTACAACTATTGGTTTTTACTATAAAATTTCTCCAAGTTGTAGTTTACAATTTGCACATAAGACAAAGAGTCATCCATGGTTAAAAAATTTATAATATTTCAGGAATATGCAAACCAATAGTTGTAAAAATATTATTTAGCTGTTTTTATTATTTTCTAAATCGTATATTTATAACTTAAAGGCTACATATTACCGGAGTATTGTAAAATTTCTACGTCAGGAGTAGATAGGACGAAGAGAAAGACTCCAATTCATTTTTTAATCAAATAATTGAGATAATAAAAACATACATATTTATGTTCATTCTAAAAGCAGTGGAGAACTTGAATATGACTATTAGGAACCTAATCAACATTCAAAATCTTCTTACTCCTGAATTCATCAATGAAAGAATTAAAATCAGAATGAGAAGATCCACCATCTTCAACTGCTCTCCGAGCCATTTCTGCATAGTTTTTAGCTCTGCATCTCATTTCTTCTGCTTCTTCACCTACCATAAGATCTCTCACTGCCTTGGTTATGGCTCCTTTCTTCACACTATCACCAACCACTCTCGCCCATTTCTTTGCACCAACAGGAATTCCAATTCTCAAAATCTCAGTCACCAATTTCTCATTAAAAAACTGCTCTGCTGCTACTGGCCATGTCACCATTTTCACTCCTGCAGTTATAGCTTCAAGCGTTGAATTCCATCCACAATGGCTCACGAATCCTCCTACTGCTTCGTGTTCGAGAATTAGTACTTGTGGTGCCCATCCTCGAATTATCAGCCCCTTTCCTTCCATTCTTTCCTCGAATCCTCGAGGCAGCCATTGTTCTTCGTCTTCGGGATGTTTCTTGCTGCTTTTCTTTACCACCCAGATGAATTCCAGCCCGGATTCTTCAATGCCATTTGCTATCTCAAGATGTTGCTCGTCTGTGAAATTCGATACGCTTCCAAAACATATGTAAACAACTGAGTTTGGTTTCTTCGAATTCAGCCACTCTAGTATCTCATTTTCATTGATGGAAGCTTCTTTTCCTCTTCTTGAACTTTCACTCTTGCCATTCCATAGCGAAATCGGGCCAATATGCCATGCTTTGACTCCTAAAACATTCCTGAGATTCAGAACACTTGTCACAATGAGTTATCGTTATCGTGTCATACTCATGTCATGTGTTCTATATATCATAAAATTAATTATATATGATATAAGCAAAACATAAATAATAACGATGTCAAGCAGATTGGGTCTAGCGAGAGAAATTTCGTTGTACACCTTAGCCAATAGCAATGTGGCACGTGGCACGTTCTGGAATAAAGTATTACAACTTTATTCCAAAATGTGACACATAGAGAACACCCTGGTTGGCCAGAGCCTGAGAGAGTCTAGCCTAAGACTAGAGCATGCTACTCCCAGCAGCATAGACTAGCATGTTTGCTATAGGGCATCTGCTTGGTGAATATAAGCTAGGAATACACTACTTCAGACTAATCAAAATATGACAAATCAGCAACCATACTAGCGTGTCTTGTATTGTTTGGTCGGGAGTAGTGTACTGTTGGCTTATACAAGAATCCCGCGTGCTTTGTGTACGCTAAAATCTTCTAGCAAGCAAACTGTTTCTCTAAATCGTATTTTTGTGTTAGAAATTTAACACTCCTACCTGAGATGATCTGCATATGCAGGTTCAAGCTCGTAAAAGCTGTTCACGATAATGCCATAGCTATTAAGCTCTGCATCTTTCACTCTCCTGAAGAATTCAGAAAACCCGGTTTCCTGACGAACAAACTCCGGTAACTGCATCGTTGTCATCTCAATTCGGCCTGGAAAATTCGGGATCACGAAAGGATCCGTGTCGGATTTTACGTTCTTGTAAGGCTGATACAATCTCATGCACTGAGAAGCACAAGCAGAAAAGAAACAAGAGCCAGTAAAAACAATCCTAGGAACACCACACTTGGCTGCAACTTCAGTTGCCCATGGAAAAAACACGTCTGCAACTAGACAATCGGGACTATATTGTTTTAGGATATTTTCGAGTGGATCAGCAAGAGAAGAAGTAGCCATGAAGAATCTCAATCCCAATTCAGGTGAAGGAACCAGATTCAGATGTTCACATCCTTCAGGCAATCCAGCTTCCAAAGAATTGAATTTGATTATCAAAATTTCAATTTTGTGACCCAAAATTTTGCTGCACTCAATAGATTTGGATAAAGCAGGAGCATTTACAGGAGTAGTGATTATGCTTACTCTTATTCCTTCTCTTGAAGCAAATAGCTTGGCCATGTTAATGAGTGGAATTGTGTGGCCTTCAGCCATGAATGGGAAGAAGAAGATATGAAGCTCATCTTCATCTTTTCTTTCACTAATCATCATTTGATTCTGCTGAATTAATGAGAAAGGGATTAATGAGAAAGGGGAGTCAACTGATCTGTACGAGTATCCTGAGGGAGTCAATAAATTTTGATAATCTTATCCCTTTTGATTATGACAATTTTGCCATATGTTAACATAAGCTCTTACGTCACATATCACAAACTTAATTGGATAACTAACGTGTCATGTGTTGTTTGGTTTTGGAACTTTGATTATTTTATTACTACGAGTTGACATGTGTTGGGAAGAGGAATAAAAAATCGAGTTGAAAAATTCTTGGTTCTAGAGGTAACGACTATCCATTGACATAATTAAGACTAGTTTTAGAATGAATTAAATTAAAAATGTAAAATTTATTTTGCAAATAGATTTTATTTGAAATTTATTATAAATAAATTAGTATTCTAAAAGATAACTAAAAAAATGATTTTTATATATTTATGCTCAATATAAATGAAAATAAATATTGATGTAGAAGAGAAGGCTTTGGCCTATTTGTGCAAGTTTTATGGAGATTAGTGAAAATGGACCAATTTTGATATTTTTGAGCCTAAACTTATCGAATACGGACCAACGAACAAAACACACAGCCCTCGGCTGTGAAGTCCGATACTTTTCTAGCAAAAAACGAAGTTTAGGCCTTCAAATTTGTATTTTTCGGTTTTTTTTTTTTTACTTTTCGGGAAAGTTTTCGGTTGTTTCTTTTTTTTTGTTAGTTTTTCTTTCTTTGTCCGCTTTGGACTGTTTTGTGTTATTTTTTCGCCTATATAAAGGCCTGGATGTAATTGATTAAGACAGATTTGATTGAATAAGAATTCTCCCTATTTCCTTTATACTCTGAGTTGTGTCAATTCTAGTATTTAGAATATCTTAATTATGGTATCTTGCCCGATCAATGGAATTGAGATTACCTATTCGTATCTGCTACATCAAATATTTTGTTTGTACTTATTTTATGCATTACTCTACTAATAATTTCATAAATAATTAAGAAAAAAGAAAAATATAATAATTGGATGTTAACTAGAATTATTTTTTAAAAAAATTAAACCAAAAAAATTTATGTGATAGTATAAAATTGTAAATTAAATAATGAGGATAAAGTTATTCTAAAATATTTATCTACACTCAATATGGAATTTATTTACAAATTTCATATGTTTTGATAAAATTTTCATAAGAAATATCCAATTTCATAAAAAAAATAAAATTTTAGAATTGCAAATGAATTTATTTCCAAATTCCACATATTTGAATGTAAGATAGTAAAAATATGCAGATAGGTTAAAATTTTTATTCTTTAGAAGGGCAAAATTGAGATTTGGGCTAAAATTTGAGGACCAAACTAACATTTCACCTTTTTGTCTTTTTACGGGCCATTGACTATTTGACTTCTGCGTTTTGTAATCTCATGGTTGTCATCTTCCTGCTTGCATTACGATTTCTTAGAGGTGACAAATATATACACGATCTGCTGACACGATACGAACACGACACAAATTTAGTGGGTTTGGGTTTGATTAAACAGGTAATGGATCATTTTTCGGTTGACACGAAAGTGACACGATAATTTTTGTGTCGGGTTAGGGTTAACCTACCAATCCGAAAATGACATGAATATTTAAAAATTATTATTATATTTTCCTATATTTTTACATATCACCATTAAGAAATGTAATAAAATATATATAACTCACAAACACAAAATAATTTTTTAATAATTTTACACGTCATTATTAATAGATGTAGTAAAATGATACACAAATGCGAACAAGACATAATCCAAAATAAAAAATAGTGCATTAAGATTTGTAAATTAGGTTTTGGATCAATATTTTAGGTCGACAAGGGTTAAATTATTAATTTAAATACGACATAATATTTAAAATTTTTAATATTTCCTTTATAATATTTTTGCATGTAACCCGAAAATACGATACGAAACTGACACGAACACGATTGTGTTAACTCGATTATAACACGAAAATTTTTCGGTCGGGTTTCGGTTTTGCTCACTGAAACACGAACCCGAATTTGACACGACACGAACACGACCCACCTATACGAATTGCCACCCCTACAATTTCTGAAATTCAGATTCAGACTCCATGGTTCACTTCTCCCTTCAAACAAATCATTGTGGCTTCCATCTCCACATAATCTTTGATTTACTTGAACAATTAGAGAGGAAGAAACTCTGATTTTCAGGTAGTTCTATGATTTCATTGATGAATGCTTTGTTTTTGCTTGAATTCGTTATCCTTTGTCGAATTGCTACTCACCAGATGTATCTGTTTAGCAAATTACATGTTTGAACTTCCTGTCCCTGTGAAGAACTGAACATTTACCATTGCAACATGGCCCTAGTTTGTCATTTTCTGGTTTGTGGCAATTCGCTCTTATTAGTTGATGCGTGCCGAACACACCAAAAATAAATTCCTACTCTCGAAAACAAAAGTTTGTAGTACAAATGGAGCAGGGTCGAATCCACAGGGATTGGCCGATTATTTCTTCTAAAATTAAACAAGAAAAGTAAAGGGGGTTGTTTGAGAATTGCAATTAAAATATAAAAATAGCAGAAATTAAATAATTGGGTAAAATTTATATGAGGCAAATTCCAGCTAGAAGGTGAATTCGAGTCTTGAGTCAAGCCAACCGATCATCGATCAAAAACAAAAGATAACTTCAATGCATTCAAATAAATTAGCTATAGTTATCATAAAGCATGAATCACCTAGTCTCTTCTTACGGAATAGATAACTAAGAGAAGCTCGTTAATTATCCCTATTTAATCAAACAGTTCCGAACAAGCTTCGGAATTTAATTCAATCAAAAGCATTAACACATGAAAGAGACACTAATTCTACTCAACAATCACACAAGCGGGATTATTTAAAGCATATCAATTTCATCCATAACACAAATTAAAAACTTGTCCATAATTAATCGTGTTATTCGCTACCTAGGTTAAGTGAATTAAACGATTACGTATTTAATCACCTAACTAGCAAACCAATCACAAGTAAATAATTAAATCAAAAATTTAATTAAATCATGTAAAAGTAATAAGAATAGAATGAAACCAATTACTTGAATTAAAGAAGAAAATAAGAACAAAGATCTCACAGTTGACGTTACAAGACTGAACTTTCCTTCTAGCTAGAAATTAGGGTTTTAGTTCATCATGGGGTCAAGAACACGTTGGGAGAGGGAAAGAAAAGAGAGGCTGCCGAAATTCTAAGAGAAGAAGAGAGGAAGAGAAAAAAAAAAAATAAAATGACCTAACTACTTTTAAACCTAATCAACTAAGGAAAGAGTTCTAAAAAGGAAATAACTCTAATTAAGATTTTTGTAGGAAAATCTAATTAGAGTTATTAAAAATAAAATATCTCTAATAGCCTATCACAAAAAGGCTGAAATAAAATAAAATAAGACTAAATTAGAAGTCTTCAATTTCCATAAAAACTCTTCAAAATTCGCAGGTCCCCTTAAGTCATGGTCTTGGCTTATGCAAAACAGCTTCCTAAGCCCAATTTCAGCATCAACAGCACTCCATAAGCCATGCCCATGGGTTATGACTTCAAGCTCCATCCTTCAATCACTCCAAGCTTCCAAAATCGGCTCTTTAAGCTCATTTAACAACTTCAGAGTCCCTAGCATGAGTAATTACACAAAATGGAGTAAATCCGCCTAAGTTAACTAAAAATACATCAATTAAAGCCTATAAACAAAAACGGATTACGTGCATAAAATGCACTTATCAAAATTCCCCCCACTTAAACCTTGCTTGTCCTCAAGCAAACAAAACAAGCCCAACTCCAAAGACAATTAAAAGCGCATTATATCTCACAAATCGTAGTTTCAAAAATCAACTAATAAATCAAGCATGCTTATCAAGGGAGAGATGCGATAAACTTGGCACTTAGCCCCAACTAATGCACCCAAAGCTACTCAATTAACAACTTAGAATGTGATTTGCATCACTAGGATAGTAGACCACTAATCGCTTCTTAATCAAAAACATAAATAAGGGAGAATAGGATTTGCATAAGCACACAATTTATTTAGGACGTAAGCAACTAACGGATCACTTTGTGATCTTATTTTATTCACTTTTCTTTTCACAACATTTAACCGTACTTAAGATGCTTTAGCTTTTCCGAACGGATAACAAAAATGGAGCAAACACGATGCACCCGACTTACTTGGCTAAGCATATTCATTAAGCGGCTACTAGCACTATTCATAACTTGGATTCGCAAATCAAGCCAGCGGAATAGAATATTCATGTGAAATTATTTTTATTTGACAATTTTTTTTTATTTTTTTTTTTTAGAACAAACATTTAAAAGTCAAAAACATGCATAAAACCTATTTTATCCCCTTGATTTATGGTTAGTCAAAAGAAGTGTCTTATACAATCCATGTCTCTAAGTGATACATTTCAATTCAAGTGTCTATTGATCACAATGATTTCAAGTAGCTAGAGCTTCCTAATTCATTTATGCAAACATCTCCCTTTGACAAGTACACAAGACATAGAAGAAAAGTTTTCGGTTCTACAATTTCTTAAAGAGAACAATGCAAAATAATAAAGGAGTTGAAACTAATTTATGTTTTTGCGAGATGACAGTCAAGAGAACAAAACAAATAATATAGACATAATGATAATGGCATCTCATCATTGTTTGATCATAGACTCGACAAGCGGATTCAAATCTCAAAATTCCAATTCGGTTAAAGTTCTAGGCTTCGTGCTTTCGAACTAGTTTTTCCTTAAGTGAAACAGAACAAGACGACTTAATTAAGTTTCTTTTCCAAATCAAATAATCCTTCCTTCGTGGTTTAGGATTCAATTTGTTGAAAACTTTAAGATCTAGAAAAACCCAAATTAAGTTAATCAATTCTTCGTGATATTGATTCAAACTTAAATCTTGTTTTCTTTTGAATGTTCTAGCAAATAAAAGAAATAAACGATTGCGTATTTACTTCTTGTTATTCAACTGAATATCAAACCCTAATTAAATCAATTGGCCTTTTGATTAATTAGAAAACTTGATATTAGAGATCGGATTTCTTTTAGGCAAGAAAACAAAATATAGAATTTCGAAATTAAATGGTTAAGAACAATAAATCTCACAAACAATCGATGATAAACCAAACGAAACTTTCAATTGAAAAAGAAAAGAAGTTAGTTACTCATTGTTTGAGTAACCACTTACAAGCTAAAAGAAAAATGCTGAAAATAAAAAGAATGGAGGCTAGGGTTAACAATCCCTAAAAATAAGAAATAAAGAAGTAAAAGAATTGATTCCTAAAGAGTTCTCCTCCTACCCTATTTATACAAATTTCGACCTAGCTAGATAAGACCAGTAAATGCTATCCTAAAATAAAATTCGAATTTCAAAAATAAGGAAAGCTGAGTTGTGACTGAATCCGGCGCTTAGCCTTGGGCAAGGCTAAGCTTGCAGTTCCCACAATTAGCTGAACACTTGACTCCAGCCCGAAAATGCTGCTACTTTTGCTCCAACAGCTGTGAATTTCCCAAATAGCTCCTGAACAACCAAAAATACAAAGTCTGATATATTTACCCCAAAATAAAGAAAACCTAAATAGGAAAAAGGGATAAATAGCCAATAAAATTCCCAAAATAGTAGGCATAACAAATACCCCCACACCTAAACCAAACTTGTCCTCAAGTGCTAAAAACTGATTTGGAAAAATTCAGCCCTCTCTAAAGTAATTCACCCCAGCAAGAATTTCTAAGTTTTCATGACTTGAATTGACACTCCGAACCATGATTACCCACCACACACTGCATTACTTCATAAAACTCAAGATAAACACTTATAATTAATCATCATACCAAGGCAATTTCGGGACTCCTCAATCACAATCAATTTTTCTTGCATTCTTACTTAACATCAATTAGACCTTAATCACTAACCAAATCCTTGTTTGTCAAAGCTAAAGAGAAATTAAAATTTTATAGATATGCAGCAGCTTTTTTTTTTTTTTTAATGCAAAAATTGTCTTATTTCGGAGAGTATGCATATCGAGGCATTCCCGGTTACTGAGCCGAGTACCCCCGACCACATTACCCTTCCTAACGGCTACTAGCTCGGCCCTTAACCATTTTGGACAGCGGGACCAGTGCATAAAGGCAGCATGCTACAATTATTGTCTCTCAAGGCAATTTAAAACAAGAACAGTTAGAATCAGGCTTTCTTTGGTCAAAGCAAGAATGCAAGATGCATATAAAAATTTTTGAGTCCCTAATTACCTAAGCTAGGACTTTCTTTATAAAATGCTATATCAAGGAAAAATTTAGCAATAAGTGATGGTGTTTTTGCAAGAGTTAATGGAGTGCAATAAAAAAAACAGAAAACCAGAATTTTCTATCATAGGACAAATACAATCTCCTAAGGCTAAATGTTTTTGCAAAATCAGCCAAGCAAAGAGAAACAATGACCCATTCCAGCAAACCACAGTATATAGAAAGAAAGATGCAAGAACAGAACAGAAAATCCTACCTACTTCAGTCATAATCAACCTTTTCCAGCAAACCACAACTTAATCCCTCCCCCACACCTAGAATCTACTTGCCCCCAAGGAGATAAAATAAAGCTTTAAAAGATAAGAGGGAAAGAAGACGACCTGGAGGGACTGCTTGGCTGCCCAAAAAATTTTTTATGGTGGTGGAGTAGGCGGTTCAAACCCAACATGGGCAAACCAAGCTTGGATTTGAGTTTGGATTTGCTGTACCATTCGGGTCAAGGAATCGATGCTGTCTTGCAAGTGCTGAATCTCATTTGCCGCAGCTGGAGGCGCTTGAGAAGTGGATGGAATTGAGGGCATAGCTGCTCTAGTGCTCGTGGTAGCCTCCGGGAGTTTTCCTGGTAGCATGTTCAGTGTTGTTGAATTGAAGATTGGCTCTTGGTCGAAAATGGGATCTTCCTCCCTGCATCCCAGCCCTGGTTTTCTTTGTTTTCTTTGGAGGAGGTGCAGACTCCCTGGAAGAATCGTTGTCTGATTCAGAGGACAGATTCAAGTTGGATTCGGTTGAGGAGGATTCAGAAATTATCCGCTTCCCTTTTGCTCTGGAGGGTATCGGCACCCGCTTGCTGGTTGAAGAGGCGGGAAGCTTTCTGCTTGGAGATTTGGATTGCTTGGCCTCAGGTTGTGACGGCTGCTTCTTCTTCCTTTTTGGCGGTGATGGAGCTTGGACTGGTTCTAAACTTCCTTCTTCGTGCTGCGTTTCTTCCTCAACGCCTCGTTCACTGTGTTCTTTCTCGGGATGCGTGCTTTCGTCCGGGTTATCACCCAAGGTCAGATCTTCGATATCCCCTGTTCTTTCGATGGTGGCGCGCCTTCTTCTCTTCGCCGGCTGTACTGGTTGCGGGCGATTAGAGAGCTGCGGCTCTGTCTCAACGGCGGCCTGTTCTGCTTCAGGAAGGGGAGACGGCGAGGAGGCTGGAGGTGGCGGACTGGGTGGTTGGAGTTCAGCGGTCGGTACTGGACGAACGGCGTTCCTTGTGGCCGCCGATTTCAAACGAGCCATGGTTGGTTTGGAATAGCAGAGATTTTTGCGAAAAGGGAAAAAGAAAGAGGGCTTAGGGATTTGTGCGATTGATTTGCAGAGAGGGTGAGATGGAGATGGGTATGTAAAGGGTAGAGATAATGGGCCGGCTGTACATTAAAAAGGGCTTTGAAAATTTTTTTTCTTTTATCCAAAATAATTACCCTTTTAAGTGATGGCAAAACTTGAAATATCTCCACACATAGAGCTTTATATCTCCAGGCCCAAAACAAGCTTTAAATCAACTGAACTCTTTTCTCCTTAATAAGCCCCTGAAAACCCAGATTTAGCAGAAAGTCAGAAAAAAAATAAGGTAGAAGATGAGAAGAAAATAAAGAAAATAATTCAAACTAAAAGAAAGAAAAAGCCTGGTCATCAGCCTTGGGCAAGGCTAATCTTGGGTTGCCTCCCGTTAGCGCCTCTAGTTAACGTCTATGGCCAGACAATGTACATTACTTAACCCCGCTGCTCTGGTGCCATTAATTGTACCTCTTCCGCACTGTGAGCCTCAAATCCTTCATAAAACGGTTTCAACCGATGTCCGTTCACTTTAAAAAATTTTCCGGTTTCAAGACTGCAAATTTCTACTGCACCGTGATCATATATCTTTTGCACCACGAAAGGGCCTATCCATCGCGAGCGCAATTTCCCTGGAAACAATCTGAGTCTGGATTGAAAAAGCAGCACTTTCTGACCAATTTGAAATTGTTTCCTGCTGATCATTTGGTCATGAAGTTGTTTAACTTTCTTTTTGTAAATGTAGGAGCTTTCATACGCCTCATTCCGTAATTCCTCTAGTTCCATCAGCTGTAACTTCCTTTGCTCCCCTGCCATGTCGTAGGATAAATTACATTTCCGAACTGCCCAAAAAGCTTTGTGTTCCAATTCAACCGGTAGATGGCATGGTTTACCAAACACCAATCGATACGGTGACATTCCGATCGGAGTTTTAAAGGCAGTCCTGTATGCCCACAATGCATCTTCCAATTTAGTGCTCCAATCAGTCCTTGTGAAATTCACCGTTTTCTCCAGAATGGATTTAATTTCTCTGTTGGAAACTTCTGCTTGACCATTAGTCTGTGGATGATAAGCTGTTGACATCCGGTGACTCACTCCATATTTCTTTAACAGTGCTGTCATGATTTTATTGCAAAAATGCGTCCCACGATCACTGATAAGAATTCTTGGCGTTCCAAATCTACAAAAAATGTTAGCTTTGACAAATTTAATCACAGTTGCAGCATCATCTTTTCTTGTGGCCTTTGCTTCAATCCACTTTGAAACATAATCAACAGCCAACAGAATATAGGAATTGCCAAAGGAATTAGGAAAAGGACCCATGAAATCAATTCCCCATACATCAAATATTTCGCAAGAAATAATTGGAGTAAGAGGCATTTGGTTTTTCTGACTTAAGTTACCTGTTTTCTGGCAATTCAAACATGACTTACAATACAGGTATGAGTCTTTGAATATTGTTGGCCAGAACAAACCGCACTCAAGAATTTTCCTAGCTGTACGTTTCGGACCAAAATGCCCTCCACAGGCTTCGGTATGGCAAAATTGCAAAACAGATTGCACTTCACTTTCGGGAACACATCTGCGTATGATTTGGTCTGAGCACTGCTTCCATAGATAGGGGTCGTCCCATACATAGTACTTGGCATCCCGTCTAAGTTTATCTCTGTCATGGGCTGAAAATTCCTCCGGAAAAAGTCCTGTAACCAAATAATTTACCAAATCAGCATACCAAGGAATTATAGTGTGTACAGCAAATAAATTTTCATCTGGAAATTGATCATTTAAAGGGCAATCTTCCTGTTTAGACATTATTCGACTCAGATGGTCAGCCACTAAATTTTCGCTGCCTTTCTTGTCCCGAATTTCAATGTCAAACTCCTGAAGTTGTAAAATCCAACGTATCAAACGTGGCTTCGATTCCTTCTTGTTCAGCAAATATTTTAGAGCTGCATGATCAGAAAAAATTATTACTTTAGTGCCCAATAAATATTGACGGAATTTTTCTAAAGCAAAAACTATAGCCAAAAGTTCTTTTTCTGTTGTCGAATAATGGCTTTGAGCTGAATCCAAGGTTCTTGAGGCGTAACACACAACATGGGGCTTCTTATCAATTCTTTGTCCAAGTACAGCCCCTACCGCAAAGTCGCTTGCATCACACATGATTTCAAAAGGATATTCCCAGTTCGGGGGCTGAATCACTGGAGCAGTGATAAGCTTCTCTTTTAATTCATCAAAAGCTTGTTTACACGCCTCATCCATCTCAAACCGAACATCATTTTTTAATAAATTGCAAAGTGGTTGAGTGATCTTAGAGAAATCTTTGATAAAACGCCTGTAAAATCCTGCATGTCCAAGAAAAGACCGAATCTCCCGAACATTTTCGGGGTAAGGAATAGATTTAATGACATCAATTTTTGATTGGTCTACTTGAATTCCTTTGGATGAAACTATATGCCCAAGAACCAGCCCTTGGTCTACCATGAAGTGACATTTCTCATAATTCAAAACCAAGTTAGACTCTCTACATCTTACCAATACTTTGATCAAATTTTCAAGGCTTTCAGTGAATGAGTTCCCATATACAGTAAAATCGTCCATGAATACCTCAATAATTTTCTCAATGTAATCAGAAAATATACTTACCATGCACCTTTGGAAAGTTGCGGGTGCATTGCAAAGGCCAAAGGGCATCCTTCTAAATGCAAAAGTTCCGAATGGACATGTGAAGGTCGTCTTTTCTTGATCTTCGGCAGCGATTGGAATTTGGTAAAAACCTGTATATCCATCAAGACAACAGTAAAAATGTTTACCAGCTAATCTTTCCAACATTTGATCCAAAAAGGGAAGCGGAAAATGGTCTTTTCTAGTTAAAGAGTTTAGCTTCCTATAATCAATACAAACCCTCCACCCATTTTGAACGCGGGTGGGAACCATTTCACCTTGCTCATTTTTGATAACGGTTATCCCCGTTTTTTTAGGAACCACATGGATTGGGCTCACCCAATTGCTGTCTGAGATAGGAAAAATCACATTTGCATCCAACTTTTCTGAATTTCCTTTTTGACAACTTCCATCATCGGTGGGTTCAATCTTCTCTGACCCTGTCTTTTTGGAACTGCTCCTTCTTCCAAATGAATTCTGTGCATACAAGTTGTGGGGCTGATTCCTTTTATATCCGCTATTGTCCATCCTATTGCTGATTTATGACTCCGAAGTGCAGTCACGAGCTGATCTTCTTCTTCAGGTTTCAACTTACTCGAAATTATGACTGGAAGCGTCTGGTTATCCCCCAAGAAGGCATATTTCAAGTGTGTTGGCAGCTCCTTTAGTTCTACGCTTGGTGCCTGCAAAACAGATGGTAATTGACGGGAATTAGTAGCTGAAAGTGGTGCGTTAGAGGCAGTACCCACCTGCTGATTATGAACTGTTAAATTTGAACAAATTTCCAACAATTCAGCATCACTTTCTTCTTCCGGGTCTACAATTCCACTAAGAACAGCCTGCAATTTATCACACCCAATTCTTTGCAGCAATTTTTGAGATAAAGGTTCAATTATATCAACACAACATACATTGGATACTTCCGATGGAAATTTCATTGCATCATAAACATTAAATTTAACTGTTTTTCCATCGAATTCCATAGAAAGAACTCCGGTATGAACATCAATTTTAGTTCTTGCAGTGGTTAAAAATGGTCTTCCTAATAAAATTTCAGTGGATTCGGGAGATGAATCATCCTCCATATCCAATATGTAAAAATCTGCTGGAAAAACCAAATCATTAACCTGAACTAAAACATCTTCCAAGATACCAAGTGGGTAAACCAAGGATCGGTTTGCAAGTTGGATTATTATACCTGTTTTTTCTAATGGACCAGCATTAAGAGAATTATAAATTGATTTAGGCATCACATTGATTGAAGCACCTAAGTCACACATAGCCCTCTTTATGCGAGTATCACCTATTCTACACGAAATTGCAAACATACCTTTATCTTGAAATTTTTGCGGCATCGTTTTCTGCAAAACAGCCGACACATTAGCACCGACCAAAACTTTACCACAACCAGTCAATTTTGTTCTATTCACACATAATTCTTTGAGAAACTTGGCATACCTTGGAATTTGTTTTATTGCATCTAATAAAGGAATGTTTACCTCTACTTTGCGGAATGTTTCAAGGATGTCTTTGTCTTCTTTTACCTTCTTTGACTTTGAAAGCCTTTCGGGAAAAGGTGGCTGGACTGTGATAGTTGGTTGTGAGATTTCCCTTTGGGTCTCGGCTGTAATTTCTTCTTGCTCCTTGCTGGCTGAACCGGACTGCCCTATTTCCAATTCCTTCTCTTCATGATCCACACTTGTCTTCTTTGTGTCCTGCAGCTGCTTACCGCTTCTCAATGTTATGGCACTCGCGTTTTGTTTAGGATTATCAACCGTCTGAGACGGTAATTTTCCTTTTGACTGTAATTCGCTTATTGATGATGCCATGGTGTCCATTCTTTTCTCAAGGTTTTGGTGACTGGTTCTCATGTCCTGCTGAAATTGCTGAACATTAGAAGCAAGAGAATGAACAATTTCCTCAAGAGACAAACCTGGTTTGGGCGGAGCTGAAGTTGTTGGTTGCTGAATTTTCTGGTTAGTTTGGTAATGCTGATTCTGATTACCATAACTGAAGTTGGGGTGGTCGCGCCAACCGGGATTATATGTACTGGAATACGGATTGTATCTTTGCTGGTTGTTTTGCTGGAATCCCATTGCGCTTACTTGTTCTGTGGTCTCCACTTGAAATGTTGGGCAAGAATCGGTATGATGGCTCGGTGAGGTACATATTCCACAAACAGATTGCTGATTGTCCCTTCCGACTGACATATTTTGCACAAGATTTGTCAATTTATTAATCTTTTCTTCTAAGGAAGAAGTGCTTACCTGGTGAACTTTCCTGGACGGTTCAGAACAGACTCCGAATTGTTGGGAATCATCCGCCATGCTCTGGATCAAGGCACGTGCTTCAGTTGGTGTTTTATTAATCAAGCTTCCTCCACTTGCTGCATTAATCATACGTCTTTCCATGGGCAACATTCCTTGGTAAAAATACTGCAGCAGAGATTGCTCAGTTATTCCATGCTGTGGGCAATTTTCGCACAAGCGTTTAAATCTTTCCCAATATTCGTGCAGTGTTTCTCCTTCTCTCTGTTTGATTCCACTTATCTCACTGCGAATGGCGGCTGCTCTAGTGGCAGGGAAGAATCGATCCAGAAATAAACGTGCCATATCCGTCCATGTATTTACTGAACCGGGTCGAAGATGGAATAACCAAGACTTGGCTGTATCCTGCAGGGAAAAAGGGAAAGCTTTTAGTTTTATCAATTCCTCTGAAACTCCATTTGGTTTCATACCTGAACACACCACATGGAATTCTTTTAGGTGCATGTGAGGATTCTCACTCTCCATTCCATGGAACTTTGGTAATAAGTGGATTAAACCTGATTTCAATTCAAAGTTCGCGTCAGCTTGCGGACAATTTATGCACAATGGTTGCTGAACCACTTCTGGGGTTTGAAGTTCTCGCAACGTCCTTTCTGCCATCTCTGTTTCGTTGGGTGAATTTTCTGATTCGTCAGAAGAGGATTCGTTTGAGCTAGAGGCTGTATTGAGTTGCTCTCGTCGTAATCGGGTCTCCTTGCGAATTCTTTTTGCTGTCTTTTCGATTTCTGTATCAAAGAGTAGATTTCCCGATGTTTCAGACCTGGTCATCAAGAGAAAAAAAAAATCAAATTAGTTAATCCCCGGCAACGGCGCCAAAATTTGACAGGTGCCGAATCCGTCAAATATAATTTTATAATCTCGTCTTTTCCTAAAACAATTTATTTGTAGTAGGTGGTAAGTCGAGGTCGTGTCCCAAAGGATTAGCGATTTAATTTGCTTCTCAAAAATAACCAATCGGTTTATTTCAAAATTTGTAAAAGATAAAAAGGGGGGTTTTAGTGAAGATGATGCAGAAAAATAAAATTTTTTAAAAGTGCAATTGAGCAAAAGTAAAAATCAGGAGATATAACAATTAATTAGCAATTCAATTGAAAGTTTCTTCGATGGCATCTCATCATTGTTTGATCATAGACTCGACAAGCGGATTCAAATCTCAAAATTCCAATTCGGTTAAAGTTCTAGGCTTCGTGCTTTCGAACCAGTTTTTCCTTAAGTGAAACAGAACAAGACGACTTAATTAAGTTTCTTTTCCAAATCAAATAATCCTTCCTTCGTGGTTTAGGATTCAATTTGTTGAAAACTTTAAGATCTAGAAAAACCCAAATTAAGTTAATCAATTCTTCGTGATATTGATTCAAACTTAAATCTTGTTTTCTTTTGAATGTTCTAGCAAATAAAAGAAATAAACGATTGCGTATTTACTTCTTGTTATTCAACTGAATATCAAACCCTAATTAAATCAATTGGCCTTTTGATTAATTAGAAAACTTGATATTAGAGATCGGATTTCTCTTAGGCAAGAAAACAAAATATAGAATTTCGAAATTAAATGGTTAAGAACAATAAATCTCACAAACAATCGATGATAAACCAAACGAAACTTTCAATTGAAAAAGAAAAGAAGTTAGTTACTCATTGTTTGAGTAACCACTTACAAGCTAAAAGAAAAATGCTGAAAATAAAAAGAATGGAGGCTAGGGTTAACAATCCCCAAAAATAAGAAATAAAGAAGTAAAAGAATTGATTCCTAAAGAGTTCTCCTCCTACCCTATTTATACAAATTTCGACCTAGCTAGATAAGACCAGTAAATGCTATCCTAAAATAAAATTCGAATTTCAAAAATAAGGAAAGCTGAGCTGTGACTGAATCCGGCGCTTAGCCTTGGGCAAGGCTAAGCTTGCAGTTCCCACAATTAGCTGAACACTTGACTCCAGCCCGAAAATGCTGCTACTTTTGCTCCAACAGCTGTGAATTTCCCAAATAGCTCCTGAACAACCAAAAATACAAAGTCTGATATATTTACCCCAAAATAAAGAAAACCTAAATAGGAAAAAGGGATAAATAGCCAATAAAATTCCCAAAATAGTAGGCATAACACATACAATGTATAACCCCTCCCCCCACTTAAATCTGCACATAGCCCTCGATGTGCAAGAAAACATAGCATCACAAACCAGAGTAAAAATAGCAAGAAAGTTAGAACAGAACTCCCCTGGATTATGAATGCCAAATATCCGATGCTCCTAAGGGGAAGGCGGGCACGGGGGATCGCGCTTCTGAAGTCGGTACAACTCAGCTACATTAACCTCAATTCGAGCCATTTGCTACACAACTTGTCGCAACAAAGCAAGGAAAGCAATCAAGCCTACTTAGAACAATGTAAGTTTACACTACGATGAAGAGGCAATTGAAATTCCAATAGCAATTCATATATTCAAATAAACCAATCCGCCTAAACTCAATAAGCAAGACAAAGATCAATCAGCCATAAAATAATTGCATATTCTCAATCAAAAACTCATATGGCATAAAATCAACAATAAGCACTCAATCCTATCTAATCTAATTTAGCAATTTCAATTCAACATATTCTTAAAATTTATCAACAAACTAAAGCACAATCTTGAGTTTAATTCCATCTCAATTTCCAGAATTAATATGTAAATTAAGCAAGGAATTGAAAAATTAATTAAGAGGGAAGAAATTGCAAACTAGAGGTAGAAATCTTGCTGGCCGGAGTTGACTCAGTCGCCGGAATCGCCTTTGAAACAGGGGGTCGACGGCCATTGAAGAAGGAGATAGTCCAGCATCGGTGGAGGGCGGAGCGACTGAAAACAGGGGCAAATCGCCCAGCTGCTCGGAGTTAGAAGTGGGCGGAGCAGCGGAGGAGCGGCGGCGGTGGACGCGTTAGGTAAACTGGCGGGATCGTGGGCTGGTGCGTCCGGCGTTGGGATGGTGGACGGCGGCTGAAGATTGGAGGGTTTCTGCAAAATAAAGAGAAACAGGGGTAGAATAAAAGAAAGAAAAGAAAAAGAGAAAAAAGAAAAAGAAGAGAAATAAATAAAATAAATTAATGGTCAACAGCAGATTTTTTTTTTTTTTTTTTTTGCACGTTTTTTTTTAATAATAAATAAATAAATAAAATAAATTTTTTTTTTATAAATGAAATAAAATAATTAATAAATAAAGAAAAAAAAATTAAAAAAAAAATTTTTATTTTTTTTTTTTAAAAAATGAAATAAAATAATAAATAAATAAAAAAAAAATTTTTTTTTTTTAAAAAAAAAATGAAATAAAATAATAAATAAATAAAGAAAATAATTGTTTTTGTCAACAAGAGGCAGAAGACTAATTCCCACAACCCATGACCTTGGCTTAAATCTACAATTTCAAACTTGTCACACAAAGAAACAGAAGACTAATTCGCACAGGCCATGATCATGGCTTAAATCACCTCTTTTGCTTTTGACCCAAAAAAAATCAGAACACTAATTGCCTCAAGCCATGATCATGGCTTAATTCACTACCTTTAGTTTTTGGCCCAAAAAAATCAGAAGACTAATTAGCTCAACCCATGACCTTGGTTTAAGTCAACAATCTCAAAATTGTCACACAAAGAAACAGAAGACTAATTCACACAGGCCATGGTCATGGCTTATGTCTTCCCCTTTTTAAATTTCTAGTTCACACAAACCAAGACCCTGGCTTAATTAAATTGTCTGTATCTTAAAAACAAGTAATTAGCGACCTAAAGCATGATCAAAGGTAACGAAAGACGCCAAAATTTTTTTCTTTTTTTTTCTTTTTTTTTAAAATAAAATAATAAATAAAGAAAGAAATTTTTTTTTTTTAACTGAAACTAAAAATAAAAATACCAAATTAACACACAAAATAAAAATAATTAATCTGAATTAAAATCAATTTGGGTTGCCTCCCAAAAGCGCCTTTCTTTATTGTCTGGGGCTAGACATTATGCCGATCTTAATTACTCAAGTAATCCCAATGGCATATTTGTGTTCCTTGAGAACTCGGACTATCACATCCTCTTCAAGTCCTTCCAATCCTTTTGGTATTATCACCGGAAATTTTCCATTATCATCAAGATAGAAAACCTTAAATTTATCAATCAAGGTTTCAGGCTTTATCTTCGGATTATCTTTCCGGGCCGAACTCTCAACTGGCTTCACTTGTAAGATTTTTTCACAACCTCCTGTGTCAAAAACCTCATAAACAACAGAATTAGCAACATCAGGAGCTAAATCATAATGTTCCTCACTTGAAAATTTCATGGCATCATATATATTAAAACAAATAATTTCACCATTAAATTCCATAGTGAGTTTACCTTCATTCACATTGATTATAGCTTTAGATGTTTTAAGGAATGGTCTTCCTAAAAGAATGGGTGTCGATATTGGACAATCATCATCACTCATATCCAAAACATAAAAATCAGCAGGAAAGTACATCCTCTAGTACCCCATCAGGATAAGCATTAGTTCTATCAGCAAGTTGAACTATCACGCCAGTTTCTTTTAAAGGTCCAGCATTTAAAGATGCATAAAGAGATCGTGACATGATATTAATTGAAGCTCCAAGATCTAACATTGCTTTCCCGATTCTAATACTACCTATCTTACAAGGGATAGTGAAGTGATGGAGTGGACGAGGTGGCGCTGACTTATTTGGAGAAAAAATTCGACAATCGGTAAAAAAAAATCGGCAAAACGGCGATGAAGGCAAATTTCACCCAAAACACGCCGTGCAATGGTTGCACGCCGGCGAGTTGTCTACTGGAAGGCAAATTTCATCCAAAACACGCCGTGCAATGGTTGCACGCCGGCGAGTTGTCCACTGGAATTCAGCGCCTATTGTTCGATTTTGTCCTGAAAAAAATATCATCCGATTTGGTCCCAAAAATAGTCAAATTTTATTGGAATCGGCCTGGTGAACAGGACCCACTACTTTGTTGTGGGCACCACCATAATTTTGCAAAAATATTCTGTTTAGACCTTTAATTTTGCGTTTTTATATTTTTAGGGACTTAATTGCAAATTTTTAAAAGTTTCTGTATTATTCGGTTTGTTCCGAAATTTTTACCCTAGCTCTATAAACCTATAAATAGGGCTTTTATGTATGAACAATGGAGTTTTGAATAAGAATTCTTTTGAGTTAATTTGTTTTTTCCTATTCCTAGTTTTGTGAAAAATTAGGTTTTAGAAGCCTAAACTCCGGTATCGTGCGCGATCAACGGAGTTTGGTAGAATTGTTTCCGGTATCTTGCGAGATCAACGGATTCAATTGGTTCGAGTTTAACTTTCGCTGCATCAGTTTGGTATCAGAGCCTAAACCCTAAGCCGAAACGATGCCGCCGCGAAGAGAACGGAGGGTAGAAGAAATTGTGGCTGAGGAGGACGGTTTAGAGAATCGACTTGAGCAACGACTGCATCGAGTGATTGACCAGCGCCTACAAGAGGCTGTCGATCAACTCACAGAGAGGGTGGCAGGATTGCTTGCGAATCAAAATAGGGCAAACGAAGGGCGCAACCGCGCGAGACCACAGTTTCGTGGAGAGGAAGAAAATCCTTTTGTCGCTGATGAGGATGAGGATTACGAGTTTGATATAGGGAGAAATCGAAGGCGGAGACCGGAACCAGAGGATAGATGTTGGGAGAGTGGAATTCGAACGGAAATCCCAGAGTTCCAAGGAATCCTTCAACCTGAGGAGTTCATTGATTGGTTGACGACTGTTGAGGAAGTAATGGAATTCAAAGGGGTTCCTGAGGACAGAAAGGTGCAGTTGGTGGTGACTAGGTTGAGAGGACGCGCCATGGCCTGGTGGCAGCAGCTCAAACAGACTCGGCTGAGGCTGGGAAAACCGAAGATTGCCGCCTGGGAGAAGATGAAGAAACACATGCGGACTGCGTTTTTGCCCTACAATTACCAGCGGTTAATGTATCAACGCTTGCAGAATCTAAGACAGGGTAATCGGACAGTGGATGAATATACCACTGATTTTTACCAATTGATTGCCCGGAACGATGTTCAGGAGACCGAAGATCAGTTGGTTTCAAGGTATATCGGAGGATTGAGGGAACAAATCCGAGATTTAGTTAATGATTTTGATCCATTAACGGTATCTGAAGCACATCAGCGAGCAGTCAGGATGGAGAGGAGACCCCGTACTGTTGGCTTTACCAATACGGTCGGTGGTGGTGCAAATCGACCCTCCAATACAGCAGCAGCCCCTGCCAATAGAGTTGCCGCTTCACAACCAGCCAATAACCCTGTCAGACGAGTCAGTGGTAATAATGTTAAGTGCTTTTCCTGTGGAGAGGTTGGACATGTCAGGTCTGAATGTAAGAAAGCAGGAAAGCGGGCGATGTTTATGGAAGCAGAAGAGGAGGATGAAGAGACCCAGTTACCGGAGGATGAAGAAGAAGCTAACAGTGAGGAAGAGGAGATAGTCGCCGGAGATACTGGAACTGCCCTAGTGGTTCGGAGGTTCTGTTTTACTCCTCGGGTAGTGGAAGATAACTGGCTGCGAAACAATATTTTCCAGTCCACATGCACGATCAAAGACAAGGTCTGTAAGTTTATTATAGATTCTGGATGTTGTGAAAATATTATCTCTGCTGAGGCTGTTAAGAAGTTAGAATTAGTGACAGAAAAACACCCAAAACCGTATAAATTGTCTTGGTTGAAACAAGGGGGTGAAGTAATTGTGTCAAGGAGGGTATTGGTTCCTTTTTCTGTTGGTAGTAAATACAAGGATGAAGTATGGTGTGATGTAGTTGAGATGGATGCATGTCATCTGTTATTAGGACGACCATGGCAGTATGATAGGGAAACATCGCATGACGGGAAGAAAAATAGCTATAGCTTCTTGTTTGAAGGAGTGAGAATAGTTCTGGTCCCGAAGAAGGAGGAGAGCAAGGGTACGGTGATTATGTTGTCCCTAGCTCAGTTTGAAGAAGAATTTCAAGAAGCGGATTTGGCCTTTGCATTAGTAAGTAAAGAAGTTGGGGAAAATAAACCGATTGCTGAAGCAGTCCAGCCCTTGTTGAAAGAGTTTGCTGACCTGTTTCCAGAGGAGCTACCGGCTGGTTTACCTCCCCTACGTGATATCCAGCACCGAATTGATCTTGAGCCCGGTGCAGCCCTACCTAATCGGCCCCATTACCGAATGAGTCCAGCGGAACATGAGGAGCTGAGGAGACAAGTGGAGGAGCTGTTAGAGAAAGGATACATAAGGGAGAGCATTAGCCCTTGTGCGGTTCCAGCCTTACTGATACCAAAGAAGGATGGGTCGTGGAGGATGTGCGTTGACAGTCGAGCAGTCAATAAGATAACAGTCAGGTATCGCTTTCCTATCCCTCGACTTGATGATTTACTTGATCAAATCAGTGGGGCTACTATCTTCAGTAAACTGGACTTGAAAAGCGGATATTACCACATCAGAATCCGACCCGGAGATGAGTGGAAAACGGCTTTTAAAACCAGAGAGGGTCTGTATGAGTGGTTAGTAATGCCGTTTGGGCTTTCTAATGCGCCGAGTACCTTTATGAGAGTGATGAACCAGGTGTTGAGGCCTTTCATAGGCAAATTTGTGGTAGTTTATTTTGATGACATTCTGATATTTAGTGCCACCGAAGCTGAACATTTACAGCACTTGAGAGCTGTCTTAGAGGTTCTGAGGAGGGAGAGATTATTTGCTGCCTTGAAGAAGTGTGAATTTATGGCAAGGAGCGTGCTGTTTCTGGGTTATGTGGTGTCGGCAGAGGGTTTGCAGGTGGATGAATCGAAGATTCAAGCTGTCCAGCAGTGGCCCAGACCCCGGACTGTGACTGAGGTGCGGAGTTTTCATGGACTGGCATCGTTTTATAGGCGATTTATTCCCCACTTCAGTACTATCATGGCACCAATAACAGAGTGTATGAAGCAGAAGGACAGATTTGAATGGTCAGAGGCAGCAGAGGAGGCCTTTAAGGCAATCAAGTATAAACTGACTAATGCACCTATCCTAGTTCTGCCCGATTTCCATCAACCATTTGAGTTACACTCAGATGCTTCAAAACTGGGTATAGGAGCAGTCCTCAGTCAGAATAGCAGACCAGTGGCGTATTATAGTGAGAAGTTGTCAGGGGCAAAGCTTCGGTACAGCACGTACGATGTAGAGTTCTATGCAGTGGTGCAAGCCGTGAAGCATTGGAGGCACTACCTATTTCAGAAGGAGTTTGTGCTCTATACAGATCATGATGCCCTTAGACATCTGCATAGTCAAGATAAAATTTCAGCTAGGCATGCAAGCTGGGTGGCATATTTGCAGCAATTTACCTTTGTTGTGAAACACAAATCCGGAGTGACAAATAAAGTGGCAGATGCCCTCAGCCGGCGAAAGGCGTTCTTAACTGCCATGACTGTTAAGGTTCCGGGATTCGACTCTTTTGCTGAGCTATTACGGACTGATCCTTATTTTTCTACTGTAATAGAAAAGGTTGAGATGGGGGAGCAATCTGATTATCATATACAGCAGGGATTTCTATTTAAGGGTAACCAGTTGTGTGTTCCGGAAAGCAGTTTGAGGCTACAAATTATAACTGAACTCCACAATGAAGGGCATGTGGGCCGAGATCGCACTTTGCAGCTTGTACAGTCCAGTTACTACTGGCCTTCCATGCGAAGAGAGGTGGAAAAATTTGTGAAACGGTGTGCTGTTTGCCAAGTCTCTAAAGGGTTGGCCACTAATGCCGGTTTATACATGCCGTTGCCTGTCCCTACACACCCATGGTCTGACATCAGTATGGATTTTGTTTTGGGGTTGCCAAGGACTCAGAGGGGCAATGATTCTGTTTTTGTAGTGGTAGATCGATTTTCGAAGATGGCACACTTCATACCGTGCAAGAAAACTACCGATGCTGTCAAGGTGGCGCAATTGTTCTTCCGAGAGGTCTATAAGCTGCATGGACTGCCCGAATCAATTGTTTCAGATAGGGACACTCGGTTCTTGAGCCATTTCTGGAGGAGTTTGTGGAAAATGGTGAACACGCAATTGAACTTCAGTAGTGCTTACCATCCGCAAACTGACGGACAAACTGAGGTAGTCAATCGGTCGTTGGGAAATCTGTTGCGGAGTCTGGTGGGAAAGCATGTGAAGAGCTGGGATGTGAAGATCTGTTTGGCTGAGTTTGCGCACAACCACGCAGTAAATCGAAGCACGGGTTTCAGCCCGTTTGCGGTTGTCTACTCAGTAGTTCCCAAAGGTCCACTGGATCTGTTACCCATCCCGTCCAAAAGCAAGCACCATGGAAAGGCTGAAGATTTTGTGGATAGCCTGCAGGAGGTACATGCTGCAGTAAGGCACAATTTGCAGGTTTCCAATGCCAAGTACAAGCAGTTTGCCGATAAGAAGCGTAGACATGTCGAATACGACGTGGGAGACTTTGTGTGGGCGATTATGACCAAAGATAGGTTTTCTGTGGGTGACTACAACAAACTTTCAGCCAGGAAAATTGGGCCAGTGGAGATCATTGAGAAGATAAATGCTAATGCTTACCGGTTGAAGTTGCCTAGTTCGGTTCGCACCCACGACGTCTTCAATATAAAGCATCTTCTACCTTATGTCAGTGATTCTTCCGAGGACGAAAATTCGAGGGCGAATTCTTTCCAACCCGGGGAGAATGATGGAGTGGACGAGGTGGCGCTGACTTATTTGGAGAAAAAATTCGACAATCGGTAAAAAAAAATCGGCAAAACGGCGATGAAGGCAAATTTCACCCAAAACACGCCGTGCAATGGTTGCACGCCGGCGAGTTGTCTACTGGAAGGCAAATTTCATCCAAAACACGCCGTGCAATGGTTGCACGCCGGCGAGTTGTCCACTGGAATTCAGCGCCTATTGTTCGATTTTGTCCTGAAAAAAATATCATCCGATTTGGTCCCAAAAATAGTCAAATTTTATTGGAATCGGCCTGGTGAACAGGACCCACTACTTTGTTGTGGGCACCACCATAATTTTGCAAAAATATTCTGTTTAGATCTTTAATTTTGCGTTTTTATATTTTTAGGGACTTAATTGCAAATTTTTAAAAGTTTCTGTATTATTCGGTTTGTTCCGAAATTTTTACCCTAGCTCTATAAACCTATAAATAGGGCTTTTATGTATGAACAATGGAGTTTTGAATAAGAATTCTTTTGAGTTAATTTGTTTTTTCCTATTCCTAGTTTTGTGAAAAATTAGGTTTTAGAAGCCTAAACTCCGGTATCGTGCGCGATCAACGGAGTTTGGTAGAATTGTTTCCGGTATCTTGCGAGATCAACCGATTCAATTGGTTCGAGTTTAACTTTCGCTGCATCATGAAGATACCTGGATCTCCACATTTTGGTGGGAGTTTCCTTTGAATAACAGCAGAAACATTCTCTCCCACACTGATTTTTTCATTACCCCTCAACTTGCTCTTGTTAGTACACAATTCTTTAAGAAATTTGGCATATCGAGGGATTTGTTTAATAGCATCAAGAAGAGGAATATTTACCTGAACTTTTCTGAACAAGTCAAGTACCTCTTTCTCTTGGTCCTCCTTTAGAGATTTGGAGAATCGACTTGGGAATGGAGGTGGGATGACAATGGCTGGTGATGGCTTAGCAAGTGCAGGAGTTACCTCCTCTTTTTCTAGTTCTTTCTCCACCTCATGCTTCGAAACTCCAGCAGATGGTGTCTCCTTGCCACTCCTTAAAGTGATGGCACTAACATTCTGCCTCGGATTTATTTCAGGCTGTGATGGCAAACGTCCAGAAAATTGTGATTCCAACTTACTCACCGAGGTGGCTAATTGGCTCATTTGGTTTTCTAGGTTCTGGATGCTTGTCTTAGTGTCTTGTTGGAATTGTTGCACGTTGGAAGCCAAGGCAGACACTATTTGCTCTAAGGACATGGTTGGCTTAGGAAGGGGTGGTTGTGGTGTATGGATTGGCGGCCTAGGATGGTAGCTGTTAGATTGTTGTCCTTGCTGAAAGTTATTCGGCTTATGAGCATAGCTGAAATTCGGGTGATCTTTCCATCCAGGATTGTAAGTTTCAGAGTACGGATCGTATCTCCTCTGATGTTGTTGATTCTGAAAATTACCAACAGCATTCACCTGTTCTTCCTCTTGGAGAGCGTGACAAGAATCCGTAGGATGATCGAAACTTGAACAAATCCCACAAACATTCACCTGTTGTTGTTGTTTTCCCAAGAAGGCTTTCTGCATGAGTGAAGTAAGGGTGTCAAGTCGTTTTTCAATAGAAGAAGTATTTACCTCATTCACTTTTTGCACAGGATGATCTTGTCGATTGCCAAACTATTGTGTGTTGGCAGCCACTCTCGAAATCAGCTCTCTTGCACTAGTGATTGTCTTATCTGCTAAGGATCCACCACTGGATGCATCAATTAGATTCCTGTCAGATAAGGTTAGTCCTTCATAAAAATATTGAAGTAAAAGTTGGTCCTTTATCTGATGATTTGGGCAGCTGGTGCAAAGTTGATTAAATCTCTCCCAGTATTCATAGAGATTCTCCCCTGCATATTGGCGAATGCCCGATATATCCTTGCGGATTGAAGAAACTCGAGAAGCAGGAAAGAATTTCTCAAGAAATTGCTTCTTCATCTCGCCCCAGGTTGTGATTGATCCATATGGGAGATAATACAGCCAATCTTTAGCTTTATCAGTTAGTGAAAACGGAAAGGCTCTCATTTTCACTTGCTCCACAGAAACTGCATTTCCTGGCGGTTTCATACTCGAACATACTACATGGAGCTCCTTCAAATGTTTATGTGGATCTTCACCTGAAAGTCCACGGAAAGTAGGCAATAAGTGAATCAAACCAGATTTTAATTCAAAATTTACCTCATTTTCCGGATATAATATGCATAGAGGTTGTTGATCCATATCCGATTCAGCCATGGCTCTCAATGTTTGTTCTGGATGAGCCATCTCTTCTTCTTCCTCAATTTCACTCTCACTTGATTCTATCGAATCAGCTACCACGTCCGTTGGAAGTGATTCCCGTGATCCTCTTTCCTTCGTTTGCTTTCTCAGTCGACGAGCAGTTTTCTCTATTTCGGAATCAAACACGAGTTCACCTGTACGAGAAGAACGTGGCATATTGATAACTCGTTTTTATATTGATATTTTGCTATTAAATTTGTTTCATTTTGATCTTTAAATCCACAATTTTGGGCCCTTTTACTTGCTTTCAGTAAATTGTGCGTTTTCAGGATGTTTTGAAGAAAAGGAGATAAAATATGGAGAATTCGGGGTCTTTTGGAGCTGAGCCATAATTAGCCTTGCCCAAGGCTAAGGGAGCTGCGACAGGATTTATTTTGCAAACGAAGAAAGAGCTGAAATTAAGGAAAAAGGCTTATCATGGAAGCTAATTTCCAGCATTTATTTAGGAAGTTTGGACGTGGATCAGTTTAGGATAGTTGATTATTTTCTAAATTAGTTATATTTCTTATTTAGGAGTCTTGTTATTTCTCCTAATTAGAGTTAGTTCCAAAGTAGGTTTTCATTAGGTTAGTATTTAAGAGTTGTTTTTAGGAGTCAAGCTCCATCTTCCATCTATTATTTTTTATCTGCAACGTGTTTCTCTTCTCTTGCTAGTTCTTTAACATTATTTTTTTCATGTATTATTTTCTTTTAGCTATGTGTAGCTAAACTTTTAATTTCGGCTAAGGGATAATTGACAAGGTTTATTCATCCATATTGTGAGATCGTTTCGCTTTAATTACTCCTTTTAATTTATCGTTTATTTATTCATAGAGATTTAATTATGTTATTTAATCTTTGAATGATAATGGCTTGTTCTTAGAATTATTTAACAAGTTTGCTATTTGGGGAAATTAATCGTAATCTTAATTGAACCAATTGGAGGTAGTAACCAATAGTTATATTTTGAATTTTCTTTATGTTGGGAAATTAACCAGTTTCTGACAAATTCGGGTTAATTCCACCGTGACATTAATATAAGGATTAGGAGATTTATAATATTGAATGAATAAATAATTTGGTTTCTGAATCGAATTCGCTTGAATCGGTTGGCTAAGATTGGGTTCTTCTAAATCTTCATGCTTTTGATTGATTGAATCTCTACCGCGAAGGCGAGGTTATCCGTCAATTAGGAATTAGTTACAGTCTTGCTTGATTAATTCATCATTAAGGAAGAATATCCCAAACCAATCCGATATAATTAATTGGAAGTCACAATTTCTGTCAATGATCAATATGGTATGAATTGCCGTACTAAATTCCCTTAGCTGAAGTTTTCTCTCCATCAATCACACATTTAGTTTAATTGCTGGTTTTATTTTCTATCAATTGTTTTATTTTTAATTTCATAACATCAAATTCCCCCTTTTTTTTATTTGTCTTTATTAGGTCATAATCTTTAATTAAATTAAGTAATTAATTCCCTTGGGTTCGACCTCCACTTACTCTGTCTACAAATTAATTTTTGCAAAGAATAGGTTGAGAATTATTTTATTTTTGACGGATTCGACACACGTCAAATTTTGGCGCCGTTGCCGGGGAATTATTCTAACTTGATTTAATTTTTTTTATATGACCAGGAGCAATATTTCGGAGCCCATTCTTTTTGATTCAGAAATTGAGAAGACAGCAAAGAAGCTCCGGAAAGAGGAAAAATTGCGAAAGGCACAAGCTGCCTCATCTTTAGTCCCCAACGAAGAGGAATTAATTGAAGAATTTTCCCAAAGTGATAGCGAGGAAGAAGGGAACAGCAGCAACGAACCAGAAAAAAGGGTTCCAGCACAAGCGACAATGGCTGAACGAACATTGAGGCAGTTGAATACACCAGAAACAAACAACCAGCCCCTGTGCATTCTTTATCCGAACCTAAATGCTGCATTTGAGCTCAAATCGGGACTGATTCATCTACTTCCTAAGTTCCACGGGTTGGAAAACGAAAACCCACACAAGCATCTCAAAGAATTTCATGTAGTATGTTCGGGTATGTGTCCTCATGGCATAACCGAAGAGCAAGTCAAATTGAGAGCTTTTCCATTCTCATTGGAGGATTCGGCAAAGGAATGGTTACTCAATTTACCATCCGGAACAGTTACAACATGGCTCGACATGGTGCAATTATTCTTGGAAAAATATTTTCCGGCTTCCCGAGCTGCTGACATTCGAAGAGAGATCAGCGGAATCAAGCAGAGAGATGTAGAGAACCTTCATGATTATTGGGAACGCTTTCAAAAGTTGTGTGGAAGCTGTCCACAACATGGAATTGCTGAAAATTCTTTGATTTAATATTTCTACGAAGGAATGTTGACCATGGAAAAGAAGATGGTGAATGCTGCAAGCGGCGGAAGTTTTCTGGACAAAACACCTACAGCTGCAAAAGAATTGATTCGAGCTATGGCTGAAACTTCTCAACAATTCGGAAGGCAACAAGAGATCCCGCGAAAAGCTTATGAGGTACGAGAATCTAATATTGAAGATAAACTGAATAAACTAACTGATCTTGTGCAGACTTTAGCTATGGGACAAATGGCTCCAGTTAAGAAGTGCGGAATTTGTGCCGCTACGGTTCATCACACGGAGGCTTGCCCAATGTTGCAAGAAGATAGCTCGGAACAGTTGAACGCTCTCGGTGGATTTCAAGGACAAGCTCCTAAATTGAATGATCCCTATTCAAATACATATAACCCGGGGTGGCGTCAACATCCAAATTTCAGCTATACACCAAGGCAACCGAACTTCCAGCCTAGACCAAATTATGCTGGCGTAAATCCAAACAAACAAATGGAAGAGATGCTTCAAACGTTGTTGGCAAATTCAGAAAAGAAAGATGCTGAAATCGTAGAGATCAAGAAGCATATTGGGCAGTTGGCTAATGCTTTAAGCTCGATCCAATCACAAGGGAAATTACCCTCCCAACCAGAGGTAAATCCAAAACAGAATGCCAGTGCCATTACATTAAGAAGTGGCAAGACAGTTGAGCAACCGGTGAAGGAGAATCAGCAAGGGAAACACGAAGAAAGCATTGAAAAAGAGGACGAACAGCTGCTGCCTCTTCCAGTTACAGGTAAGTCCTCATCCAAAAATATCACTATCCCTCCTCCTTTTCCTTCTCGATTTGATAAATCTAAAAAAGAGAAAGAGGATAGGGATATTTTTGAGGTTTTTCGAAAAATTGAGGTAAATATTCCTTTAATTGATGCTATTCGTCAAATACCTCGTTATGCTAAGTTCTTGAAAGAGTTATGTGCTAACAAAGTCAAGACAATTGGATATGAAAAGATAACTATGGGCGCTAACGTTTCTGCTGTCCTTCAAGGTAGTATGCCACAAAAATGTAAAGATAGAGGTATGTTTGCTATTCCTTGTCAAATCGGAAAAACTAGCATTAATAAGGCAATGTGTGATTTGGGTGCATCTATTAATGTTATGCCTAAATCTATTTATTTATCTTTAAATGCTGGTCCCTTAGAAGAAACAGGAGTAGTAATTCAACTTGCTAACAGGTCTATTGTTTACCCTGAAGGATTGTTGGAAGATGTTTTAGTGCAGGTGGGTGAATTAATCTTTCCAGCAGATTTTTACATCATTGATATGGAACACGGTGAAAGCTCTAAAGAATCATCGGAAATTTTGTTAGGAAGGCCCTTTCTAACTACCGCTCGAACAAAAATTGATGTTCATAAAGGAACACTAACCATGGAGTTCGACGGTAAAACAATTCAATTTAATGTATATGATGCGATGAAATTTCCTAACGATGTGTCTTCCGTGTGTAGCATTGATGTTATTGATCCACTAATAGAACGAGTATTTGAGCTGTCAAACGAAGATAAATTGCAGGTGGTGATGCGTAATAATATTACGCTGGAAACTCTGGAAAATGAGGCTGATTTTCAGCTAGAAGAAGGAATAATTGATGTTATACATGAGCTGGCAGCCTTGAGACAAAAGCATGAAAATTCTGTAAAATCTATATCTCAAACTGACCACCGACTTTTACCTTCTATTGTGCAGGCACCGAAATTGGAATTGAAGGAGCTGCCCAACCATTTGAAGTATGCATTCTTAGGCAGCAACGAAACACTTCCAGTAATTATCTCAAACAAATTAAAGCCGCAAGAAGAAGAGAAGCTGATTGAAGCATTGAAGGCTCACAAGGAGGCTATCGGGTGGACCATAGCAGATATTCAAGGCATCAGTCCAGCCGTGTGTATGCACCGAATTCACATGGAGGACGGTGTTAAACCAAGGCGTGAAGCTCAAAGGAGATTAAATCCACCAATGATGGAAGTGGTAAAAAAAGAAATTCAAAAGATGCTAGATGCTGGTGTTATATTCCCCATATCGGATAGTGAGTGGGTAAGCCCGGTCCAAGTGGTACCCAAGAAAACGGGCATTACAGTAATTAAGAACGAGAATGGGGAGTCGGTTCCAACACGAGTGCAAAATGGGTGGCGCGTTTGCATCGATTATCGGAAGCTCAACGCTGCAACAAGAAAAGATCACTTTCCCCTTCCATTTATAGACCAAATGTTGGAAAGATTGGCAGGTAAGAGTTACTATTGTTGTCTCGATGGTTATACAGGGTTTTACCAAATCCCAGTCGCTCCGGATGATCAGGAAAAAACTACCTTTACCTGTCCATTCGGAACTTTCGCTTACCGAAGGATGCCATTCGGGCTATGCAATGCCCCAGCCACATTTCAACGGTGTATGGTAAGTATCTTTTCTGAATATGTGGAGCACATAATTGAGGTTTTTATGGATGATTTTACCGTGTATGGAGATTCCTTTCACCATTGCTTATCTAATCTCACAAAAATTCTAAATCGTTGCTTAGAATCTAACCTTGTTTTAAATTATGAAAAATGCCATTTTATGGTTGAACAAGGTTTGATTCTAGGACATATTGTGTCATCTAAAGGGATTGAGGTAGATAAGGCAAAGATTGATGTAATTCAAACTCTTTCTTACCCCGTCAATATACGGGAAGTTCGCTCTTTTCTTGGTCATGCAGGTTTTTACAGACGATTTATTAAAGATTTTTCATACATCACTCAACCTTTATGTCGGCTGTTGCAAAATGATGTGCTATTTGATTTCAACCAAGAATGTAAGATTGCATTTGATACATTGAAGGAAAAATTGGTGACAGCACCTATAATTCAGCCCCCCGATTGGAACTTTCCATTCGAAATTATGTGTGACGCCAGCAATCATGCCGTGGGAGCTGTGTTAGGTCAGAAAATTGGCAAGAATCATCACGTGATCTACTACGCCTCAAGGACCTTGGATCGTGCTCAAAAGAATTATTCCACCACGGAGAAAGAATTGCTAGCCGTAATCTTCGCCTTAGAAAAATTCAGATCATACTTACTAGGAACTAAGGTGGTGGTACACTCCGATCATGCAGCCCTCCGGTACTTAATGACGAAGAAGGAATCTAAGCCGAGACTGATACGGTGGATAATGCTGATGCAAGAGTTTGATATAGAAATTCGGGATAAAAAGGGTTCAGAAAATTTGGTAGCTGACCATCTCAGTCGCCTACCGAATAGTCAAGAAGCATTACCTGTCAAAGATGACTTTCCCGATGAAGGTTTGTTTAGATTAGAAACTCTTACACCTTGGTACGCTGATTTGGTGAATTTTTTGGTGACAGGTACCATACCAGCAGAGTATAGCAGACATGAGAAGGATAAATTAAGAGCCGAATCAAAATATTTCGTGTGGGATGAACCATATTTATGGAAACATTGCTCCGATCAAATCATCCGCCGATGCATTCCCAATCATGAAATAAATTCAGTGCTGGAATTTTGTCATTCAGGAGCATGTGGAAGACACTTTGGTCCAGAAAGAACAGCTCGTAAGGTTCTTGAGAGTGGTTTGTTCTGGCCTAGTTTATTCCGTGACTCATATGTTTTTTGTAAAAGTTGTGTGAATTGTCAAAAAACAGGAAATATTGGTAAAAGAAATCAAATGCCACTTACATCGATCGTCGCTTGCGAAATATTCGATGCGTGGGGTATAGATTTTATGGGTCCGTTCCCAAATTCTTTCGGAAATTTATACATCCTGTTAGCTGTTGATTATGTATCGAAATGGGTTGAAGCTAAAGCCACATGCGCTGATGATGCTAAAACCGTAACAAAATTTGTGCAGGCTAATATTTTTTGCAGATTTGGCACGCCTAGAGTTCTCATCAGTGATAGAGGTACACATTTTTGCAATAAATTGATGATGAATCTTCTGAAGAAGTACGGCGTACACCACCGAACGTCTACAGCTTACCATCCACAGACAAACGGCCAAGCAGAAGTGTCCAACAGGGAGATAAAATCCATACTGGAAAAGACGGTGAATTTCACTCGAAAGGATTGGAGCGTGAAACTGGATGATGCATTATGGGCGTACCGTACGGCTTACAAATCCCCGATTGGCATGACTCCATATCGCTTGGTATACGGCAAAGCTTGTCACCTGCCAGTTGAATTAGAACACAAGGCCTTTTGGGCAATAAAAAGGTGCAACATGAATTTTGATGAGGCAGGAGAACAGCGGAAATTGCAAATTCAAGAGCTGGAAGAATTGAGATACAATGCATACGAAAGCTCTAAAATTTACAAGCTCAAAATGAAGAAGTTCCATGATGACTCAATATACCAGAAGAATTTTCAGATTGGTCAGAAGGTGTTGCTCTACCATTCTAGACTAAAGTTATTTCCTGGTAAACTCCGCTCACGATGGATTGGTCCATTTTTAGTCACTAAAATACTCTCCCATGGAGCAATTGAAATTCAGAGTTTGGAAAGTGGGAAAACACAACTTGTCAATGGCCACCGGCTCAAACCATATTTCGAAAATGCAGAAGTTGGAAGCACTGAGAGCATCGATCTGATCTTGGCATGAACCCTGCAAAGATTCTATGTCTGGCCATAGACAGTAAATAGAGGCGCTGGACGGGAGGCAACCCGTGGTCAGCCTTGGGCAAGGCTAACCCCGTTCTTGTTTCAATTTTTTTATTTTTATTTCTTTAAAATAATTGATTTACCTGTCATCTTCTTCCTTGAATTTTTTTACTGATCTGTTATAATTTGCAGGTTTGGGCTTGTTCATGGAGGAAGGCTTCATGGCTTTTGGGCTTCAGCTCTTGTTATTGCAGAATGGGTTCATGGGCTTTAAAGGAGAACCACTTGTTTTAAATATTCTGCTTTTAATATAGGCCACCTTTTTACCTACCTCACCTAATCTCTATTCATCAGCCTCACCTACTTTCCATTCATCAGCCGCACCCCATATTCCCTTTTCTCCACTACCTCTTCACCGCCCCCTGCAACCCATGATGACGCCACTGACCACGGTATACCAACATGTTTCTACTGCTCCTCACGTGTCTGCCTCCACCTCATCACTTACCGGAGTCCAAACGAGCAGCACCTCTACGGCCATCGCCAGTACCAGCAATAATCACCGTCTAATCATCAATTCCGGGTAATTTCTTTCTTTTTCTTGTCTCTTATGTGCTGATTTTCTTCTATTTTAAACTTGTGGACAAGTTTTTTAGTGTGGGGGAGTGGCATATTTGCTGTGAATTGGCGAATTGGGAATTGATTATATTTGCTGAGAATTGATTTTTTTTGATCTTCAAATGATGAACCATTAATTGAGTGGTATATTTGCTGTAAATTGGTGAATTGGTTCTGCACTTGATAAGTGAATTTTTTTTTGAAGCTGCTGATTTATTTTCTCTGATTCAATTTGGGCTGATTGCATTTGAACATAGTATTGCCATACTTGTCCTCTGAATCACTGCTGAATTTACAACCCTAGGAGATTGTATTTGTCCAAGAAGATTTTTGATTCTTTATTTGATCAGCATGACTTACAAAGGATACCCCATCTCTATCACTAAAATTAATTTGAGTAAACAGGCTAAGCAAGAAGATAATTCAAATGATTAAGTGTTTTGAGTTCAAATTTGGATGGAATTAAAAGTTATTGCATGCTCTTAATCTTTCTTGTATTATGAAAATTCTAATTGAGCTAACTTACTGCTTTGTTAAATCCATGAATTGTTTGGTCAAAGGGATGGATAAATTTATTTTCTTGGTAATAATAAGTCTCATATTTATTGTCTCATAGGTCCCGCTGTCCACGAAAGTGGTTATGGGCCGTGCTAGTAGCCACTAGGGATTGCAATATCTACTATGATTAGGGGTACTCGGCTCGCAACCGGGAATGCTCTAATAGGAACGGATATTTGTGTCCCAAAGTAAGGTTAAGGATTGCAATATTTACTATGATTAGGGGTACTCGGCTCGCAACCGAGAATGCTCTAATAGGAACGGATATTCGCATCCCCGAAAGAAAAAAAAAAGAGAAAGAAAAAAATGAGACGAAACGGTTTCAAAGATTAATTGTCCAAATTATTTTCTGTCCTCTTTAATCAAGTGGTCGTGTGATTTTGATGAGGTATTTTGTTTAGTCTTGGTTGAGAATTCCATAAATACAAGATTAAAATCTCAAAGTGGTAACTTAATTATGTGTGCTTTAAATAATTAATTGAACTCAATTGCTTTGGTTTGAATGAAAATATTGTAAAAGCCATTTTGCTTAGATTTTACTAAAGTGACATGAGTGTGGAGGTTGCCTAAAGAAGTTATGTAACTTAGTGAAGTTGAGAAGCTCGATCTTGGGTGAATGACATTAGAGAGGGTTGTGGCTTTGTTTTGATTCATACTTGAGGACAAGTATGGAGTTAGTGTGGGGGAATTTTGATAACTCGTTTTTATATTGATATTTTGCTATTAAATTTGTTTCATTTTGATCTTTAAATCCACAATTTTGGGCCCTTTTACTTGCTTTCAGTAAATTGTGCGTTTTCAGGATGTTTTGAAGAAAAGGAGATAAAATGTGGAGAATTCGGGGTCTTTTGGAGCTGAGCCATAATTAGCCTTGCCCAAGGCTAAGGGAGCTGCGACAGGATTTATTTTGCAAACGAAGAAAGAGCTGAAATTAAGGAAAAAGGCTTATCATGGAAGCTAATTTCCAGCATTTATTTAGGAAGTTTGGACGTGGATCAGTTTAGGATAGTTGATTATTTTCTAAATTAGTTATATTTCTTATTTAGGAGTCTTGTTATTTCTCCTAATTAGAGTTAGTTCCAAAGTAGGTTTTCATTAGGTTAGTATTTAAGAGTTGTTTTTAGGAGTCAAGCTCCATCTTCCATCTATTATTTTTTATCTGCAACGTGTTTCTCTTCTCTTGCTAGTTCTTTAACATTATTTTTTTCATGTATTATTTTCTTTTAGCTATGTGTAGCTAAACTTTTAATTTCGGCTAAGGGATAATTGACAAGGTTTATTCATCCATATTGTGAGATCGTTTCGCTTTAATTACTCCTTTTAATTTATCGTTTATTTATTCATAGAGATTTAATTATGTTATTTAATCTTTGAATGATAATGGCTTGTTCTTAGAATTATTTAACAAGTTTGCTATTTGGGGAAATTAATCGTAATCTTAATTGAACCAATTGGAGGTAGTAACCAATAGTTATATTTTGAATTTTCTTTATGTTGGGAAATTAACCAGTTTCTGACAAATTCGGGTTAATTCCACCGTGACATTAATATAAGGATTAGGAGATTTATAATATTGAATGAATAAATAATTTGGTTTCTGAATCGAATTCGCTTGAATCGGTTGGCTAAGATTGGGTTCTTCTAAATCTTCATGCTTTTGATTGATTGAATCTCTACCGCGAAGGCGAGGTTATCCGTCAATTAGGAATTAGTTACAGTCTTGCTTGATTAATTCATCATTAAGGAAGAATATCCCAAACCAATCCGATATAATTAATTGGAAGTCACAATTTCTGTCAATGATCAATATGGTATGAATTGCCGTACTAAATTCCCTTAGCTGAAGTTTTCTCTCCATCAATCACACATTTAGTTTAATTGCTGGTTTTATTTTCTATCAATTGTTTTATTTTTAATTTCATAACATCAAATTCCCCCTTTTTTTTATTTGTCTTTATTAGTTCATAATCTTTAATTAAATTAAGTAATTAATTCCCTTGGGTTCGACCTCCACTTACTCTGTCTACAAATTAATTTTTGCAAAGAATAGGTTGAGAATTATTTTATTTTTGACGGATTCGACACACGTCACATATACTAGAAAACACAGATTAGAAGAAATAAACAATTAAGACACCAATCCCCGGCAACGACGCCAAAATTTGATGCGTGCCGAACACACCAAAAATAAATTCCTACTCTCGAAAACAAAAGTTTGTAGTACAAATGGAGCAGGGTCGAATCCACAGGGATTGGCCGATTATTTCTTCTAAAATTAAACAAGAAAAGTAAAGGGGGTTGTTTGAGAATTGCAATTAAAATGTAAAAATAGCAGAAATTAAATAATTGGGTAAAATTTATATGAGGCAAATTCCAGCTAGAAGGTGAATTCGAGTCTTGAGTCAAGCCAACCGATCATCGATCAAAAACAAAAGATAACTTCAATGCATTCAAATAAATTAGCTATAGTTATCACAAAGCATGAATCACCTAGTCTCTTCTTACGGAATAGATAACTAAGAGAAGCTCGTTAATTATCCCTATTTAATCAAACAGTTCCGAACAAGCTTCGGAATTTAATTCAATCAAAAGCATTAACACATGAAAGAGACACTAATTCTACTCAACAATCACACAAGCGGGATTATTTAAAGCATATCAATTTCATCCATAACACAAATTAAAAACTTGTCCATAATTAATCGTGTTATTCGCTACCTAGGTTAAGTGAATTAAACGATTACGTATTTAATCACCTAACTAGCAAACCAATCACAAGTAAATAATTAAATCAAAAATTTAATTAAATCATGTAAAAGTAATAAGAATAGAATGAAACCAATTACTTGAATTAAAGAAGAAAATAAGAACAAAGATCTCACAGTTGACGTTACAAGACTGAACTTTCCTTCTAGCTAGAAATTAGGGTTTTAGTTCATCATGGGGTCAAGAACACGTTGGGAGAGGGAAAGAAAAGAGAGGCTGCCGAAATTCTAAGAGAAGAAGAGAGGAAGAGAAAAAAAAAATAAAAATGACCTAACTACTTTTAAACCTAATCAACTAAGGAAAGAGTTCTAAAAAGGAAATAACTCTAATTAAGATTTTTAGCCTATCACAAAAAGGCTGAAATAAAATAAAATAAGACTAAATTAGAAGTCTTCAATTTCCATAAAAACTCTTCAAAATTCGCAGGTCCCCTTAAGTCATGGTCTTGGCTTATGCAAAACAGCTTCCTAAGCCCAATTTCAGCATCAACAGCACTCCATAAGCCATGCCCATGGGTTATGACTTCAAGCTCCATCCTTCAATCACTCCAAGCTTCCAAAATCGGCTCTTTAAGCTCATTTAACAACTTCAGAGTCCCTAGCATGAGTAATTACACAAAATGGAGTAAATCCGCCTAAGTTAACTAAAAATACATCAATTAAAGCCTATAAACAAAAACGGATTACGTACATAAAATGCACTTATCATTAGTTATCACTGATTCAATTTTATTCGGGGGAAACTGGAAAATTTGACTATGCACACTACTTGTTTGATGAAAAGTATATGTTTGGATGGTAAAATTTTGCCTTAAAGTTAGTTATAAGAGAATTCGGTAGTGGTTATATGCTGTGATTTTTATTTCTTCTGTTTGCCTTGTTGCAAAATTCAACAGTTTGCATAGTTTTAATAATTTATCATGTTAGAAAGTTAAATTGGCATAAAAACATTGTTTTTCAGAGAATTCTTTTAATCCATTGTAACCCCTGTTCAAACCCCATTGAAACTTTGATGGTCTTGATTTAACAGCCATGGCTGTGGTGTGGGCATAAATTTCTAACATCTCATAAGAAACAAAACCTATCCATTAAGGTCGCTAAGAATTTGAGTCTTAGGTAACATTATTGAAAGTTGGAAATCAGCAAAAAAGAGTAAATTACTAAATTCACTTCGGTTCGCAGGAGTTCTATATTTGAAGCTCTGATCATTCTGCAAAATCAAATGGACAGTGAAAGAGGATATGATGAGCTTCATATTTTCTTCTTCCCATACATGGCTAGCGGGCATACTATTCCTTTCATTGACATGGCCAAGCTATTTGCTGCAAGAGGAGTTAGAGTAAGCATAATCACAACTCCTGTCAATGCTCCTGGTTTTTCCCAATCTGTAGAGAGTAGCAGGATCTTGGGTCACAAGATTGAGATCCTGGTAATCAAATTTCCTTGTGTGGAAGTTGGATTGCCTGAAGGATGTGAGCATGTGGATCTGATTCCTTCACGCGAAATGGGCTTAAAGTTCGTCATGGCTACTTCTCTTCTTGCCCATCCACTTGAACAGATCCTGAAGGAGTATCGGCCCAGTTGTCTAGTTGCTGACGCTTTATTTCCATGGTCGACTGAAGTTGCATCCAAGTATGCAATTCCTAGAATTGTTTTCAGCGGCACTTGTTTCTTCTCAACTTGTGCTTCACAGAGCATGAGATTGTATGAGCCTTACAAGAACGTAACTTCGGATACTGATCCTTTCGTAATTCCAAATTTTCCAGGCGAGATCAAGCTGACAACGAAGCAATTACCGAACTATGTCTATCAAGTAACTGCTTTTTCTGAGTTGTACAGAAAAGTGGTTGATGCACAGATTAATAGCTATGGGGTTCTCGTCAACAGCTTCTACGAGCTCGAACCCACCTATGCAGATCATTACAGGAATGTTTTAGGAGCAAAATCATGGCATATTGGCCCCCTTTTTCTATGGAATGGCAAGATTGAAGGTTCAAGAAGAGGAAAAGAAGCTTCTATCAATGAACATGAGATACTAGAGTGGCTGAATTCGAAGAAACCACATTCAGTTGTTTACATATGTTTTGGAAGCATAGCGAATTTCACAGACGAGCAACATCTTGAGATAGCAAATGGTATTGAAGAATCCGGGCAGGAATTCATCTGGGTAGTAAAGAAAAGCAGCAAGAAACATCGCGAAGACGAAGGATTCGAGGAAAGAATGGAAGGAAAGGGGCTGATAATTCGAGGATGGGCGCCGCAAGTACTAATTCTCGAACACGAAGCCGTAGGGGGATTCGTGAGCCATTGTGGATGGAATTCGACACTTGAAGTTATAACTGCAGGAGCGAAAATGGTGACATGGCCAGTATCAGCAGAGCAGTTCTATAATGAGAAATTGGTGACTGAGATTTTGAGAATTGGAATTGGTGTTGGTGCAAAGAAATGGGCGAGAGTGGTTGGTGATAGTGTGAAGAGAGAAGCCATAACTAAGGCAGTAAGAGATCTTATGGTAGGTGAAGAAGCAGAAGAAATGAGATACAGAGCTAAAAAGTATGCAGAAATGGCAAGGAAAGCAGTTGAAGATGGTGGATCTTCTCATTCTGATGTTAATTTTTTCATTGATGAATTCAGGAGTAAGAAGATTTTGAATGTTGATTAGGTGCCTAATAGTCATATTCAAAGATTCTCAATTGTCTTTTTAGTCTGAACATAAATATATAATGCTTTTATTATCTCAATTATTTATTAAAAAATAAATTAGTGCCGTTCTCTTGGAGCTAGACCTTTTCACGTGTTGGGTTCAGGTCGGGCTTGGTAGGCCTTTTAGAAAAACCACTAGACCCAAGCACGCCCTGGCCCACGTCATATTTAGGTGGGCTCGGCCCAAAAGAGAATATGTCCAGCCCAACGTGCCTAAATTTTTGTGGGGTAAGAGCCTAACCGGACCCGGGCCAACCCGAGAAAAGCCCAATAAATTTATTCTTTTTCACCTGTTTTTGTTGTCACTTCCTTTCATGGGAATTTATGTGCTGCGGTTTTTTTTTTCCTATGATGGTTAATCCTTTTGGTCTTGGATTTTATGCACTAATATGCTACTGTTTTCTGCTGCAATATGGAATTTTATTTGGTTGTGCAGTTCTGCAGACTTATGTACCCCTCATCTATGTGATAAGGTTTTGTAATCCTTTCCTTTAAATAAAAGCTTGGCTTTAAAAGGCCTGAAAATTGTCAATAAAAAATACAATAAAGTAGAAAGGATTGGTGGCGCTGGATAAGTGTGTTGCTGGCTTTGTCGTTCGATTAGGGAGAACTTAGGGTTTGAGGCTCTCAATCGATTGTATTGAGAGTTAGAGATTTGATATATATAGGTATGTAAATACAATTGGGTAATTACATAATGGGCCTCTACAATCCACAAATATACAATTAAATACATAATACAAGTGGGCTACTCTATCGGAATCATCTTTCATCTGTATTTATAATTTTGAAATTGTGAAGTTTTAATTCAAATATTTACAGTACCGGATCTAGAATATAAACTCCATAAAAATATATATATAACCTAGTTGGTTAATGGATAGCGGTTATATCATCTGCTTTTCTTGTCTTGAGCGCAAACAAATGCATGAGAAAAAAAAAAGAAGTACTGCGGATAAAATTATCAAGAATCATCCATTTCAGGAAAATTTCGGCAGTTAGAAATATACTAGCCCTCTAAACTATCTTCTCTTTTTATCTCTTAGTACAAACATATATGTATGCGTGTGCAAAAAAATTAAAAAAAAAAAAAAATTGCTCTAAACATTTATATGTGACCGATGCACTTTTTAATATAATACATTTTTTCTTCTTTTTTCTTTTTTATAATGGAAAACATTTAAATAGTATTATACAATATTTCTTATACCCATAAACCATTAACAAAAGAAATAGGCATTTTAAAAATTAAAACTTTCAAGTTAATTAGTAACTTTGGGGTAATTGTTGCTCAAGCATAATTACATTTAGAGTTGAAATAATAAAAAGGAAACAAATATTATTTATCTTCACCTATCATAATTACAACTTACAATATTATTCATATAATTTCTACGAAAAATAAAGTAATATTAATAAATTATCAAAAATATCCTTGTTATATGTATATAGGCAATTAAAATGACAACATTTACTTCACTTAATTATTTGGTATATTGAGGGTCTTTTAGTAAAAATACGGTCTATTAATTAATTTTCTTAATTACTAAGCAATCAAAATATTTTCTATCAAAGTTGGACGGAGGAGTATTTTTTTAGCCTTTATCGTTTCAAAGTTACTCGTCTGGCTCCTATTTGAAGGATTGGGATCCACTTAAATATGTCCTATCAACACTTGTGGTCTCGGTCTCCATATAAAAAATGAAACATTAAATGTGAATGCTTTAGAATTTTTGTGCTTCACAACATATGTAGAATGAACCCAACCTAATCTATTTGTAGATGGAGGAAAACACTTTTTTTTCCATATAATAATTCACCCGTCAAGTTGCAAAATCATCTAGAATCATAAATTATACATAAGAGGTCCACTTCACCTTTGGGACCAAGAATTAGTTTGCTTATAATGCCATCCTCAATGCCATACATTCTTTACATATATGCATGAAATTTAGTTAAAAATATTGTTGATATATATATTTTTTTAATTTTTATTACACATCTGATTTAAAAAAAAAAAGGGCTTCTTTCTATAGAGATAGAACGATTTCTATTTCAGTCGGTTTTATTCAATTCAACAAATTGACTAATAAAGTAAAATAAATTACAAGAACACAAAAGCTTATATTTCTATGCAATGATTCAGACAAATGAATTTGTCCATTCTAGCCTCAAAAAAAGGTATCAAAGTGAAAATCCTTGAGGAAAGCATGATTTTAGGGAAATCTGCCTAAATACAAAATTACACGCACATATTTATTGGTATTGAGAGTGTTGAGTTCGACTACATAAGTGAACATATATGTGGGATTGAAATCATGCTACGCAAAACCAATTGGTTTGTGTTATAGCCCAATCTATTTACTTATATGTTACTTTCTGTTATCGTTTATATTCAGTATGAGATCTTCAATACTCTGACTCAAGTGCAACTGTACCTGTATCAGTTATCACTAAACAAACAAAGATTGAGCATGTACTTAATAGTGTATACTTGTAATTAATTGTATTTAGGTGTTGTAGCTGTAATTATAATCAGGAAACCCTATGTATATATATTCTCTTATCATCAATAATACAATTCACTGCCTCCAATCTTTATGGTATCAGAGCCACACCCAAATATTCCATCATGAACCCTAATACCACAGCCGCCGACGCCTCACAGCCGCTCCCTCCACCGGCCGTCAGTCTCGCCGGCGAGACTCTCCAGCAGCCGCCCGTGTTGCAGCAGCCAACAGCGGCTTTTCCTTGGGGTTTTACAGCCCCGTTTTTTACAGCCTCTCATGATTCCCTTGTTGCCACTACAGCGGCCAATCCTGGAGTGCAGCAGCCCGTTCTCAGTGGAGGAGGACCATCCCTTTCACCTTTAATTCCGGTTTTACAACCGTCGACTTTTTCTAATCTTACTGGACTCATATCCAATAAATTGGATTCCAGCAATTTCATTCTTTGGAAAGGACAGATGATGACTTTACTTCGTGGTTGCCGTCTAGCACATCACGTTGATGAAAATTCTCCGGTTTTGGAGCGAACCTTGGCGAGTGGAGTTTTGAATCCTCTATTTGAAGTTTGGGAACAACAAAACCAGCAAGTGTTGAGCTGGATTTTAGGTTCCGTTTCTACCTCTTTACTTCCGCAAATAATTAATTGCGAGACGGCTGCAAGTGCCTGGAATCGTTTGCTTCGTACCTATTCGTCTGGGTCACGGGCACAAATTCGTAACTTACGTCAACAATTGACGACAATTGAGAGAGGTAATTCTGATATCACCACTTATTTGTTTCGGGCAAAATCTATTTTTGATCAACTTGCTTCGTTGAATTATCGTATGCATGAGGAAGATTTAGTTGATGCGATTCTTATGGGTCTTGGAGAAGAATATAGTTTATTTACTAGAACTCTAGACACTGAACAAGAAGATGTTGGTTTTGATGATTTGTTGGTTATGTTATTGACTGAGGAACGCCGTTTGGCACGAGAAAAGGCCAAAAAATCTGCTGTAATTCCGCCTACAGCCATGTACTCTGCTCACTCTTCGCATTCTGGCCGAGGCAGCGGCCGTGGTGGCCGCCAAAATCACCATCGTGGTGGTGGAAGGCGTTTTGGCGGGCGGCAGCATAAAGGGGCAGGCAGCAGATCAGGTTCTAGAGCTAATTTTAAAGCTGGACAGCAGTAATTTTCTGGTTTACAACAGCAACAATTCTCTTATGGAAATCCTAATGGTCGTCCACATGTAACTTGCCACAATTGCCATGGGTTGGGTCATGTTTCCCGTGATTGTTCTTCCCCAAAACTCAACCTCCAACCTCAGATTCGCCCCATCTCCAACATTGCCACCAGCCATACACCACCTTAAAATTAGTGGGTTGTAGACTCCGGGGCCACACATCACCTCACTTCTGACATGGGAAACCTGGACATTCACTCCGAATATCAAGGCACTGACTCAGTTACAGTTGGTAATGGTTCTAAACTCCCTATTGCTCGTGTTGGTAGTTCTCTTATCTCTATTAATAATTGTTCATTGAATTTGGATAATATGCTTTTTGTTCCTAATTCTTCGAATAATTTATTATCTGTTTATGCTCTCACCAACTCTAACCCGGTTTCTATTGAATTCTTTTCTAATTCTTTTCTTATCAAGGATTTGGCAACGGGGAAGATACGATACCGAGGCCAGAGTAACAACGGGCTGTACTCTTTATGTTTAGATGCTTTGAATAAAAAATGTGTCAATCTTGCTTCTTTAAGTACTTGGCATGACCGTTTAGGGCATGCATCAATGTCTGTTGTTGAACATTTAATTAAATCTAATAAAATTCCCGTTTCTGCTTCTGCTAAATCTATATGTGCTTCTTGTTGCATTAATAAAAGTCATAAGTTACCATTCTCTTTATCTCAATCTGTCTCACAGAAACCTCTTGAGCTTATTTGTGCTGATGTTTGGGGCCTTGCTATTATTGTTTCCTGTAATGGGTATCGTTATTATGTTATTTTTGTTGATCATTTTAGCAAGTACTCATGGATTTATTTTATGCGCAAAAAATCCGACGTGCATGATATTTTTGTCCAATTTCGAACCCTTGTGGAAAATTATTTCCAGGCTTTAACAGACTTCAATTAAAGCTTTCCAATCTGATGGTGGGGGAGAGTTCATTGCCCTACAAAATTATTTCCGTACTCATGGCATTTCTCATCGCATGTCATGTCCTCATACCCCAGAACAAAATGGAACCGCTGAACGTAAACACCGCCATGTTGTAGTACATGGTCTAGCTCTCCTTCATCGTGCTCACATGCCTCACAAATACTGGACCTATGCCTTTGATACCGCCGTTTACCTCATCAATCGCACACCAATGGCCTAACTACGAAACCGAACCCCCTATCATCTTTTGTTCAATGATTCCCCGGACTATCATGCACTTCGGATTTTTGGCTGCTGTTGTTATCCTTGGCTTAGACCGTATGCTCGAAATAAGTTTGATTCCAAGTCTCGTTCTTGTGTCTTCATGGGGTACAGCCGTCTTCATAAAGGGTATGTTTGTCTTGATCCCGTTTCGTCCAAATTTTTTGTCTCACGTCACGTTTTGTTTGATGAACAGGTGTTCCCATTCTTAGAGAGTAATGATGTGTTGCCTCCGGAGACACCACTCACTGAAAGTCCACCTCTACAAATCCCATTCCCAACACCTCGTCTTCTTACAGCCCCCACCTACACACCAGTACCCTCGCCAGCAGTAACGTCCCCCACATCTCACCTGCCACCCCCCACCGCATCCACTGCCCCGGCGTCTCTGACGTCCAGCCCGCCTGCCCACCCGCCATCAGCTGTACTCCCTTCACCGTCCTCCAATCAGCCCCTCACTGACCTGAATCTTTGTGTTGACCTTTAAGCCTTTGGTCACACCCCGTCTTCCTCTCCACCGCTGCTGCTGCTCCTATTCTAGCAGCTCCATCTCCTCCTCGAAGGATGGTCATACGTCAGATGATGGGTAAACTGAAGCCGCGTTCCCTCCTCCATGTTCGGGAACCCTCTACTTTTTTGTAGGCTTCTAAATTTCAGGAATGGCGGGATGCCATGTCCGCTGAATATAATGCATTGGTGGCAAATGGTACATGGTCTCTAGTTCCTCCAAAGGCTGGTCAAAATGTGGTTGGCTGTCGTTGGGTTTTCAAGCTGAAACAGAAGGCTGATGGTAGCATTGATCGCTACAAAGCTCGTCTCATCGCCAAGGGCTTTCATCAGCGACCAGGTGTTGATTTCTTTGAAACTTATAGTCCTACTATCAAGCCTACTACTATCCGTACTTTGTTGGCTGTTGCTGTTTCTTTAAATTGGGTAGTTATTCAACTAGATGTCAGCAATGCCTTTTTACATGGTCACTTGGATGAGATGGTTTTTATGGAGCAACCTCCCGGTTTTGTGAATCCCAATTTTCCGACACATGTGTGTCGCTTGCATAAATCTTTGTATGGCTTGAAACAGGCACCACGGATGTGGCACCGTCGGTTAACTGATGTACTGTGCTTACTGGGTTTTGTTGGCTCTAAGTCTGACACCTCTCTCTATTTTCTTCACCAAGGTTCGGCTCACATCTTTTGCCTCATTTATGTTGATGATTTGTTGGTGTTGGGTTCAGATATGACTGCTGTAAATGATCTTGTTTCCAAACTTCAGTCTCACTTTGCCATTCGTAATCTTGGCAAATTGGCCTATTTTTTGGGTGTTGAGGCCACTTGGTGCAAGAATGGTCTCTCTTATCATAGTCTAAATATATCCAAGATTTACTCCGGCGGACACAGATGGAGGGTTGTTCTGGGGTTGCGACCCCGATGGGCTCTAAGGATAAGTTCATGTTGGAATTGGGTGACCCCTTCTCGGATCCGACCGCTTATCGCAGCACTCTTGGTTGCTTGCAGTATTTATCCTTGACTCGGCCTGACATCTCCTTTGCGGTGAATAAGTTGTCTCAGTTTATGCATGCTCCTACGACACTACACTGGCAGGGTGTCAAACGACTACTTCGGTATCTTCAGAAAACTTGTCATTTTGGCTTGTTTATTCACCGTGACTCCAATTTTCTTCTTCAAGGTTATACAGATGCTGACTGGGCAGGTAGCCTAGATGATCGCAAGTCCACCACGGGCTATGCCATTTAGCTAGGGCGCAACTTGATTTCTTGGAGTTCCAAGAAACAACGGTCGGTTGCCAGGTCCTCTACTGAAGCTGAATATCGAGCGTTAGCTATCGGTGCCTCTGAGATTGGGTGGCTACAGATTTTGTTACATGAGGTTGGTGTGACAATCTTTCCGCCACCTACCTTACTCTTAATCCAGTTTATCATCAACGCAGTAAGCATCTGGAAGTTGAATTCTTTTTTGTTCGAGATAGAGTCTCTAAGGGTCTTTTACAGGTTCACTATGTGCCGACTCAAGATCAGATCTCCGATGTTCTCACCAAGGCATTGCCAAAGGATCGCTTCGTTCCTTTTCGTCGTAAGTTGAGCATTTGTTCATCCCCCTGCTCAACTTGAGGGAGGGTAATAGTGTATACTTGTAATTAATTGTATTTAGGTGCTGTAGCTGTAATTATAATCAGGAAACCCTATGTATATATATTCTCTTATCATCAATAATACAATTCACTGCCTCCAATCTTTAGTACTATATTATAATTTATATTGAATATGGGATCTCCAACAAAGAGTACTATATAGTATAAATGGTATAAATTAGATATTAACACAAGCATGTAAATTGAGCATGAACACAAACTAATTGGTTTATTAATGTAGTAGAGGAGAAGGCCTTATTGTTTATGAAGAAGTGACAATGCCGTAATTAACAAGATTAGTTGTCTGATTTTTGCGATTTCGGACCCTAATTTTATTGGAAACAGGTCAACTGTGGCTCATGGCCACATGATTCCAATGGTAGACATTGCCAAGCTTTTTGCTTCAAAAAACTTGAAGACTACAATTATCACAACTCCTGTCAATGAACCTCTTGTTTCCAGGCAAATCGAAAAAACGAAAACCTTAGGCTTCGATATCAATATTCATCTACTTAAATTTCCTACCATAGAGAACGGATTGCCAGAAGGATGCGAAAATCTCGACTTTATCACTTCGAAGCATTTGGGATTGGAAGTTCTCGCAAATTTTTTAACTGCAACAACCTTGTTTCAGGATCCCCTGGAGAAAATCCTGAGTGATATTCATCCCAATTGCCTTGTTGCTGATATTACATTTCCTTGGGCTACGGATTCTGCTTCCCAATTCAGGATTCCGAGGCTTGTTTTTCATGGAACTTGTTGCTTTGCTTTATGCATTATGACATCGATTTAAGAGTATAAGCCTCATAATAAAGTTTCGTCAGATTCAGAGCCCTTTGTCATTCCGAATCTCCCTGGAGAAATAAAGCTGTCTGGAAATCAAATACCGATTATTGAGAGAGAGGAAAGTGTAAAAGAGATAGCAAAACTGTGGCAATCATCCTTAGAATCTGAAGTGAAGAGCTTCGGAGTAATTGTCAACAATTTTTATGAGCTTGAACCCGTTTATGCTGATCATTACACTAATGTTTTGGGTAGGAAAGCATGGCATATCGGCCAGGTTTCACTTTGTAACAAAGACGTTGAAGATAAAGCGCGAAGAGGAAATGAACCATCCATTGATATGGCTCAATTTTAAGAAACCGAATTTGGTTGTTTACTTATGCTTTGGTAGTATAACAAATTTTAAATCATCTCAGTTAAAGGAGATCGCGGTTGGGCTTGAATTTTCTAGGAAGGACTTCATTTGGGTCGTCAGGAGGAACACAAATCCTGAAGATGAAGACAAATGGCTTCCTCAAGGATTCGAAGAAAGAATGGAAGGAAAAGGACTTATAATTCGAGGATGGGCACCGCAAGTGGTAATTCTTGATCATGAAGCAATAGAAGGATTTGTGACTCATTGCAGATGGAATTCGACAATTGAAGGCATAACTGCTGGGGTGCCAATGGTGGCTTGGCCTATAGGCGGTGAGCAATTCTATAACGAAAAGTTTGTGACAGAAGTATTGAAAATCGGTGTATCTGTTGGTGTTGAAGAATGGAGAGTTTATGGTGGTAGCATTGTAAAGAGTGAATGTGTCGAGAAGGCTGCAAATCGAATAATGAAAGGCAAAAAAGCGGAAGAAATGAGGCGAACAGCTCAGGAACTCGGGCAAACAGCAAGGAATGCTGTTGAAGAAGGTGGATCATCCTATTCTGATCTTAATGTTTTAATTGATGGACTAATTAATCTCCAATCCTAATTAAAGGAAAGTAGGAACGTTTAATCAGTATTCATTCATCAATTAGATTTGGTTATTTGATTATATATGTTGTTTGGTTTTCTTCTTTTGGTTACCAGTTTGTCAACAAAACATACTCATAGTCAAAAATAGATATCAAAAAAGTAATCTGAGACTCATGTGGGATTTTTTTTTTAATTTCACCCTTTGAGAATTCGGTAGATTATTGTTACACACACTGAGCTCCTAGCTAGCTTGACAGAAATTAAAATTTAATTAAAAGCAAATGGCACATTTTATGTGTCGCACGTGATATTTTTTATACTTCAAAATGATATTTATCCGATGTGGCTATAGTGGAAGGATAATGAAATTTATATTTATAGGAATGGGGAGGATGAAATATCAAAATTGTGAACTCAAAATAATAAAAACCATCCATTTTAAACGAGTTTGATACTCATCGTGCTACTTAGAACTCAATATGAGCGAATAATAGATCGAGTGTTTAATATGTAAAACTGAAAAATCAAAAAGCTTAATCAGCAAATTGGAAATGTGAAGTTTTTTTTTTATCATAAAAAATAGTGAATTTGTGTATGATGTAGGATTAATTTCATCATATATGGTACAAGGTCAATTTTTATCCTTGTTATCCATATTGTCTTATTGCCTACCAATAATTAGTACCACATATGAAATTATTAAACAATTATTGCAGCAAAAGCTGGAATGTCAAAAAAATAACTTACAAAATATGAAATTTGAATTAAATACAGATTCAAAGAAACATTACAATAATTTTTTCCTTTTTTTTTTTTTTTTTTTTTGGGTTAATTAGGCCATCTCAATTTCTCAATCAAATCGTTAAAATCAGAATAAGAAGATCCACCCTTTTCAACTGCTTCTCTTGCCAATTTTTTAAGCTTACTTGCTCTGCTTCTCATCTCCTCAATTTCTTCACCTTCCATTATTCTTCTAATTGCCTTCTCAATAGCTTCACTTTTAACTTCATCTCCATGGAATCTAACTCCAACTCCAACTCCAACTCCAACTCCAATCTTCAATACATCAGTCACCAATTTCTCATTGTAGAATTGTTCAGCAAAAACAGGCCATGTTACCATCGGTTTCCCCGCTGTTATGCCTTCAATCGTGGAATTCCACCCGCAATGAGTCACAAATCCGCCTATTGCTTCGTGTTCAAGTATCAATACTTGTGGCGCCCATCCTCGAATTATTAGTCCTTTACCTTCCATTCTCTCTTTGAATCCACGAGGCAGCCATTCGTCTTCGCCTTCTTCGCGCCTCACGACCCAAATGAACTGCTGCCCGGACGCCTCAAGAGCTACTGTAATTTCTTTGAGTTGTGCTGCAGTGAAATTCGTCACGGTTCCGAAGCATATGTAGAGAACAGAATTCGGTTTCTTCGAGTCGAGCCATTTCAAACATTCTTGTTCGTTGATCGATGCTTCTTTTCCTCTCCGCGCTTTATCTTCAAACTCCCTGTTGCATAAAGAAACGGGACCAATAGACCAAGCTCTTCTCCCCAACTGGTTCCTGTAATAGTCAGCATAGTCCGCCTCAAGCTCATAAAAGCTGTTGACAATAACCCCAAAGCTCTTCAACTCGGATTCTTTCGAGGCTTTCATTAACTTTATAAGTGCGGTTTCCTCCTGATCTTGCCTTAAGTGATCAGGCAGTTGCTGTCTCGTAAGCTTAATCTCGCCCGGGAGACTTGGGATGACAAAAGGCTCAGAATCGGATGAAACTTTCTTGTGTGGCTCGTACAGCCTTATGCATTCTGAAGCACAAAGAGAAAAGAAGCTAATGCCATGGAAAACAAGCCTTGGAATACCGAATTTTGCGGCTGCATCAGTAGCCCAAGGGAAGAACATGTCTGCAACTAGACCATCCGGGCGGAACTCCTGAAGGAACTTCTCAAGTGGTTCTTGAAACATGGTTGTCGCCAGAAGAAATGTTTCTAGTAGTTCTTCGCCATTCGAAAGAACGAAATCCAAGTTTTCGCATCCTTCTGGCAAGCCAGCCTCCACGGAAGGGAAGTTCAGGATTCGAATATCGATTTCGAAACCGAGATTCTTGGTTCTTTCAATTGACTTGGAGATGGTTTGTGCATTGACAGGAGTAGTGACGATGGTTGTCTTTACGCCTCGAGAAGCGAATAGTTTCGCCATGTCTACCGTAGGTATCATATGGCCATGAGCCATGAAAGGGAAGAAAAAGATATGAACTTGATGACCCAAACTACCCATTACCAATTAATCAGATTTACTAAATGAAAATTAAAATGCAAAAGCAGATGAAGAAAAAGAGAGATTTGTTTAAGGTTTGTTGTTGTGTGATTGCATGGCCAATACATTGACTGAATCTGTTATATAGAGAGACATGCAATGAATGGATCAAATGTGTTAAAAAAGGAAATAAAATTTGAATTTTGATACTTCAAATTCTTGTGTTGAATGGAAAATTCTGGCATAGGCTAGGACTTTGTGATACGTCTTTGCAATCGTCATTTTTTCTTGGATAGTACAAGTGATGTGTCTAATTAAGTCAAAGTGAAAGTCAAACATTCTCAAATATTCAATTACATACCAACACTGCTAGTAAACGTTTTCGTCAATTTAAGTTAGATCTCGAACTCGATTCTTATTATATCTAGAAAATCATGATCAAAATAAAGGTTGGTGTTTATGTAATTATAAAAATATTTTGTAATGCAATAAATTCGTAAAAGGGTGTGAATATCGAGTTGGAAAAATACATGGAAATTTTTTTAATTTGTCATTTTCGCAATTGGAAAATTTTATTTCTATATATTGCATTATTTGTAGTTGACACTTTGATCAATTAAATAATAACGGTGTGATTAGTAATATATATAATTTTTAATTAAATAAAATTTTAACTTTAAATGCTAAACTTTTTATTCTTTAAAATAAAAAATAAAATAAAATAAAATAAAGTACAAGTAGAAGACCAAAGTGGATCTGTATATATGCACACCTTGATGTTGATAACACAATAAAAGAAAATTAAAAAAAAAGAAATTAACAAGAAAATACAAGAATTGAGCTCAGTTACAAAAAAATAAAAAATAAAAAATAAACACAAAAAACTCAATTGGTAAGAATAAAATTTTCTTTACATACAGATTCATTTTAATATAGAGACGGATTCTTCTTGATGGTTGCAAAAAACATTATAATATAATAATTCATAAAACTCCCCTTTTTTAGCGATAATTATGTAAAAAACTCATGTGATTATACTAGTTTGTAAAAAAATCCTAGGGATTTTGGTTTTTATAAAAAAAATTCCTATGATTTTCGACCATTAACAAAAAAAGAATTTTTGATCTAACACTGTCAAAAATTGATAACGTGACAGAAATAAAAGTTACCACATGTTTAATTTTTGACGGTACGAGGTCAAAATCTACTTTTTTGTTAACATTTGGAAACTATAGTAATATTTAATTAATAGTACAAACTATTATAAAGTGAAGATTTCCCAGCAATTAATAAAACTCAAAAGGAGGAAGAAATATGATTGCAGAAGAGATAACAAAAAAGAACGAAGAGAGTTTAACCAAAGTGAGGAGAGAGGGAGAAAAAAATGCAGATAATTTTTTTATATAATATTTACAAAATATTACCCTTGTAAAATTATAAACTTCATTCCAAAGGCGCTAAGATTTCTCTTACCTCCAGATCGTACGACACATCAGCATTCAAGTGTCTAAAAATACCACTTTAAAATAGATGAAGGGTTAGATAGGTCGCTAAAATAGTTGAGGGGGGCAAGCGGCTCAAAAATAAAAGTTGAAGGGGTCACATATGCATTTGGCTTTTAGATGAGAGGTTAGATAAGTCACTAAATTAGTTGAGGGGGTCAAACGATTCAAAAATTAAAGTTGAAGGGACCGCGTATATGTTTGACTTAAGTACAATTATAAGAGTTGATTTTTTTTTTTTTTAATGTAATTATTATCTCTCTCTTTTACACAGGTGATATAAACTCATACGTAATTAGAAGAAGAGAAGAGACAACCAACATCAGTATGTCGAAACTTTTTTATAAAAAAAAAAAACAAAAAGATCTGAGAGAATCCAGAAAGCTCAAACTTTGTTCTTACATAAGCCATGAGTGTGAGCTTCTGATTCACTCATTATATTATATTACACTGTTAATTAGTTAATTACTTGCCAACCACGACTTCTGTATTTTAATTAGTTTTTTTAATTATTATTATTTATATAAATTTACCACGTCAAGGTCGAAAGAGGACCTTCATCGGATGAACTGGGCGTATGGGCCGGGCCAAATAGAACTTGCCATTGGAAACCAATGAAATCTAGTTCAGCCCAGCCCGTCTTATGTTTTTGCAGTTTGGGCTCTTAAATCAACACCCAAGACCGGTTTAAGCCCACTCGCTTATATGTTTTTTTTATATATATATATATATATATAAAATTTTGATTTTAATAATAAGAAATATATAAAAAGAAAAGTATGAAATTCAATATGTACAATAAAAAAATGTTAAATTCATAAAAAAAAAAAAGATGCAAATAAACTAAGTTGAGAAATATATTATAAAACATAAATATATAATTTTGTAATTTTAAATTTTAACATTTTATAATAATATAATATACTAGTTGGACTAGACTGGTCCAGACTAAGCTGGACCTTTCTTTAAATAAAAAAAAAAAAAAATATCTAATTCATATAAACTTACACGTATCCGAGCTTACGCCAAGCCGAGCCGATTTAAAGTTTAATGTGTCCAAATTCGACCATTTTGTATTCAGGCCTAGGCAAGCAGGGTCCTTCACGCCTGCTCGTTTATGGTATCAAATCCTTTTGTTGAAATTATGTATAAGGTTAAGAAAACTAAGTTATTTATTGTGTTTGTCAATGATTAATTAGTGTATCTGTCAATTTTCATAGTTAATTAGCTTTTTATCAATTATGCAAGACTTAATATATTGATTATCAAAATAATTAGATATGGTAATATTGTAATTGGTTGTATAATTAGTATTAGTGTCTCCTTAATTATGGTCAAAATTTTTTTTTTTACCAAATTTTAATATTTCTCTCTCATATTAATGCTTATTTCATTAATTAGCTCTTCCTCTTTTATTTTACTAATTTACATACATTCACAAAATAATTTTCTCTCTATATCATGTATATTTACATTTCTTAATTGCAAATAGTCTCTTGCATCGTGGGAATTAAAAAAAATATTTTAGATCCCTTACATTGTGAAAATTATTATTTCAATGTAGATAAATAGATCAAACTTAGTCCATATTTTCTGAATTAAGTGCAATAGTCAAAGATGTTTTATTTCATTAATACAAATAATTTTTTTTAGTAATTGTGTTTTTGTATATATTTTGTATACATATGATTTATAGTATATGTTTTATTTACACATGATTTATGTATAACATATATATTTATGCATACGTATGTATAAACAATTGATCCTTTTCACACACGTATACAAGATGATCAAATTAGACTTATTACACTCATAGTTAATATATATATATATATATATATATTGTGAGCATTACATATTATTTCAATGTAAATAAATAGAGCCAACAATAATATGTCCATCTTGTCTATGTTAACAACAAGTGGATTATTTGTAGTTATCTATTTGTATATATTTTGTATACATATGATTTATTGTATATGTTTTATTTAAATGTAATTTATATGTAACTTCTTAATAATAATATGAATCATGGAAAATTATTTTTCATTTTACATGATATATATATCTGCAGATTAATTTAAAATTCCTATATTGCAATAAAATATAATTGTTATTTATTATTTAATTTACAATCTTAAACGTAATATTTTATTAAATTTTATATTTTTTTTATTAAAATAAATAAAATTATATTAAACTATAATCAATTTGCTTAATGGAAGGATTTATTTTCATAATAAAATGTTTTAAAAACTAATATATTAATAATAACTTCCTTATTTAAATTATCTCAACAGATTTTTAATTATATTTCATTTATATATATTTGTTTCCATTTATGTTGGTTTTGATATTCAACAAATTAAGTTGTACTTTTTTATTGTTAGCTCATTAAGTTTTGTATCATTTACTTATAACTAATTAAGTATGGTAATAATGACTTCTACAAAATTTTCTCATCTCTTTATAGGAAAAAAAGATGCAAGTGTTGAATTGAAGAAGCTGAGTTGGGCTGGGCTCCAAAAATTCCAAGCTCAACCTATCCAGATATAGGGTTCGATCAGGTTTGGGCCACGACATAGACAAAGCAAGTTAAGAGACGTGGACTTGGGCAATCGGGCGGATACATATTCAGGCCCAGGTTTAATTGTTTAATAATTTGAAGTTCTGAGTATATGTCAGTCTAATAATGTCAGAATGGGCACTTCCTGTCCAGTGTTTCATCCATCCTTTCTTCAGACACTGACACTTCAAATAAACATAAGAAATTCATTGGAATACAAATAAGGACAATATGGATAACATAACATCTTAATTAAGCTGAAATTTCATCCATACATTCAATTGCTAACTAATAATTTAATCTGTTACCTCTTCATGTTATATTTAATTAATTTAGTTCATCTATCTTCTACTGTAAGATTTACAGCAATTGCATCTTCTTTCTTTCTTCAGTTTCAAATTAATTAGATAATGGGTAATGAATCTCAAAAGCCACATTTACTTCTCTTCCATTTATGGCTCATGGCCACATGATTCCAATGGTAGACATTGCCAAGCTTTTTGCTTCAAGAAACCTTAAGACTACAATTCTCACTTCTCCCCTCAATGAGCCTCTTGTCTCCAGGCAAATCCTCGAAACAAAAAATTCGGGTTCCGATATCGATGTTCAAGTTCTTAAGTTTCCTACCGAGGAGGCCGGATTGCCCCAAGGATGCGAAAATTTGGATTTTATAACTTCAAAACATTTGGGACGTGAAATGCTCAACAAGTTCTTCATTGCAACAAACTTGTTTCAGGAACCTGTGGAGAAAATCCTGAGAGACATCAAACCGGATTGTATTGTTGCTGATATGCTATTTCCATGGGCTACAGATTCTGCTTCGAAATTCGGGATTCCGAGGCTTGTTTTCCATGGGACTAGTTTCTTTGCTTTATGCACTATAATTTCTATTGACAAATACAAGCCGCATTGGAGTGTTGAATCAGATTCGGAGCCCTTTGTCGTTCCCAATCTTCCAGGAGAAATAAAGTTGTCAAGAAAGCAAATGCCGGTTTATGAGAGACAGGAATATGACAACAAGCCGGGTGCTGAATTGATACGGTTATGGAAAGAATCAGACCTGAAGAGCTTTGGAGTAGTTGTCAACAGTTTCTATGAGCTTGAACAACCTTATGCTGATCATTACAAGAATTTTTTAAGGAGGAGAGCTTGGCATATCGGCCCAGTTTCACTCTGCAATAGAGATGTAGAAGATAAAGTAAGAAGAGGAAACGAAGTGTCCATTGACGAAGACGCGTGTTTGAAATGGCTTAATTCAAAGAAACCCAATTCCGTTGTTTATTTATGCTTTGGTACTATAACAAACTTCAAAGCATCTCAGCTAAAGGAGATCGTAGTCGGACTTAAAGCATAGGGGAAGGCCTTCATATGGGTTGTCCCAAGAGCTGAAGATGAAAAGGAAGATTGGTTGCCTGAAGGATTTGAAGAAAGAATGGAAGGAAAAGGACTAATAATTCGAGGATGGGCGCCACAAGTACTGATCCTTGATCATGAAGCAATAGGTGGATTTGTGACTCATTGCGGATGGAATTCGACACTTGAAGGAATAGCTGCTGGGACACCGATGGTGACTTGGCCTATTGGGGCCGAGCAATTTTACAATGAGAAATTCGTGACGGATGTCCTGAAAATCAGTGTATCTATCGGTGTTGAAGAATGGACATTGTATGGTGATAGCATAGTAAAGAGTGAATGTGTAGAGAAGGCTGTAAATCAGATAATGGAAGGTGAACAAGCCGAAGAAATGAGGCGAAAAGCTCAGGAACTCAGGAAGATGGCAAGGAGGGCTGTTGAAGAAGGTGGATCATCTTATTCTGATCTTAATGCTTTGATTGATGAACTTAATAGGCTTAATTAGTCCTAATTAAAAATAGTAGTAATTGGGAGACTATTTTAAACTTCAGCCGACTCTCAAAATCAAATTGAAAAAGAAATTATGATGAAATTGTGTGTGACCTGTTACGAAGGGAAGAATTGGAGTTAATTAAACTTAAAAGCATTGATTATTCACAAACTTTTAAGGCCATGTTTGGCTTGCTAATTTGGAAGGAAATAAAATACATTTTCCATGTGCAATAGTTATTTTTTGTGTTTGGTTCAACATGCTGAAACTGACTCAGCAGTCAGCATTTCGATATGTAACACGAAAATGTCCAAACACCTAATACAACACGTACCGAGTCAAGACTTTTTAATTCGTATTGTCCATCACTCACTCCATCATATAGATTAGTTGGTATTTGCACATTGTTGAATCTGATTTGCTTATAATACAATTGATATTCATATACAATTGATTTGTTTAATAATTTGGAGTTGTTATGTGCAAATAATTCATAATAATGTCAGAATGGGCATTTCCTGTCCTTTAGTATTTCATCCATCCACCTTTTCACAGACACTGACACTTCAAATATAAGAAATTTCATTGGAAGACATATAATGACAATATGGATAACATCTTAAGCTGAAATTCCATCCATACATTCAATTGCTGACGAATTCTTTTGTTACTTCTTCATCACAAATTCAATTTATTTAGCTCTTCTATCTTCTGTCTTCTACTGCAAAGTTCAATTTTATCTTCTTTCTTTCTTCAGTTTCAAATTAATTAGATAATGGGTACTCAATCTCATAAGCTACACGTACTTTTCTTCCCATTAATGGCTCATGGCCACATGATTCCAATGGTAGACATTGCCAAGCTTTTTGCTTCAAGCAACCTTAAGACTACAATTCTCACTACTCCCGTCAATGAGCCTCTTGTCTCCAGGCAAATCCTCAAAACAAAAAATTCGGGTTCCGATATCGATGTTCGAGTTCTTAAATTTCCTACCGAGGAGGCCGGATTGCCCCATGTCAATTTTGCTGAATGATTTCTCCCTTTGAGAGAGCTTTCATTAAATAGAAATAAATTTGATTTACATCCCTGAAAATCTGCTATTACATCCCTGAAAATCTGATATTTTCTACCTATAAAGTAGCTCTAATTATGGAAATTATTTACACCATAATTACAAAGATATTTACAGCTGCCTATCTATTAACATCCCCCCTCAAATTGATGCTGGTGGATCAAGAAGCATCAATTTGCCAACAAGAAACTGATGACGGTGTCTTGGCATGGATTTGGTAAACACATCAGCTATTTGTAGGTCACTAGATACATGTGGAAGAGTGACGACTCCTGTATCTACAGCTTCCCTTATAGAATGACAATCCACCTCGATGTGTTTAGTCCTCTCATGGTAAACAGGGTTGGTAGCAATCTGAATGGCACTGGTGTTGTCAGCGTGGAGAGGAGTAGCACTATTTTGAGGAAATCCAATCTCAGCAAGTAACCCACGAAGCCATACAATCTCAGAGCAAGCTGCAGACATGGCTCGATATTCAGACTCAGTTGAAGATTTGGAAACACGGTCTTGTTTCTTACTTTTCCAAGATATCAAGGAGTCACCAAGAAACATACACCAGCCCGTGACAGACCGACGAGTGTCTGGGCATCCAGCCCAATCAGAATCACTAAAAGCATTAAGTTGAATCGAAGAACCAGCTGGAAAGAACAAGCCACGTGTAGATGTCCCAAGAAGATACCGAATGATGCGATGAACAGCAACCAAGTGTAGATGACGAGGAGCTTGCATGAATTGACTAACTTGTTGGACTGCAAAAGATATATCAGGCCGTGTAATAGTTAGATAATTTAAGCTCCCCACTAATTGCCGAAACAGAGTGGGATCAGGAAGAAGATCGCCTTCCGCACGGCGATATTTAACATTCAATTCCAGCGGAGTGTCTACAGATTTGGACTGTTGAAGACCTGCTAAAGCAATCAAATCTTGAGTGTATTTGTGTTGATGTAAAAACACACCTGAAGTTTCATAATCAATCTGCAATCCCAATAAGTACGTAAGAGAACCAAGATCTTGCATATGAAAAGAATCCTTGAGATGTTGCTGGAGGCGAGTGATTAATGAAGAATCAGTTCCTGTGATGACAATGTCGTCGACATACACCAAGAGAAGAACACAACCAGCAGATGTCTTACAAAGAAACAAAGATGAGTCATATTTACTTTGCACAAAAGAGAAATTTTGCAAAGTGGACCGAAACTTTTCAAACCAAGCTCTAGGAGCTTGCTTTAATCCATACAAAGACCGCTTCAACTTACATACATCTGAAGTAGGTGAAGAGAACAAACCAGGTGGAGGCTTCATATAAATATCCTCTTTGAGATCACCATGGAGAAAAGCATTTTTTACGTCCATTTGGTGAAGACGCCAGCCTTGTGCAGCAGCTATGGCAATAATAGTTCTCACCGTAGTCATTTTGCAACAGGAGCAAAGGTCTCCTCATAGTCCACACCATACTCTTGTTTGTTACCAAGGACAACCAAGCGAGCTTTGTACCGATCTAGAGTGCCATCAGAATGGAGTTTGATGGAATAAACCCATTTACAACCAATTGGGCGAATATTTGAAGGACAAGGAACAACATCCCATGTGTGATTCTCTTGAAGAGCTTGAAGTTCTTCCTTCATTGCTTTCTGCCAACATTCATGCTTGGAAGCTTGTGAGTAACATGTTGGAATAGAAACATGAGTTAAAGTAGAAGAAAAACCATACCAATTAGGAGGTTTAGGGACTCTGGTAGATCGGCGTAGCGGAGCAGAAGTGGAAGGTAACTCAGATTCTGGTTGAGAAGCAGTCTCAAGTGGCGGATCAATCTCGGAAGGGAGTAAAGGTGGTCGACGTCGTTGATACACAATTCCAGGTGTGAACCGCCCAGAAGAAGATGACAAATCTTCAAATGTAGGAAGAAAAGAAGCAACAGAAGAAGGCTCAACATGAGTGGGAAAGAAATACTGATTCTCAAAGAAAACAACATGTCTTGATACACGAAATTTTTTAGAACCAGGATCATAGCAAATGAAGCCCTTTTGAGATGGAGTATAACCCATAAAAGCACATTTAGCTGACTGAATAGATAATTTGTTACGTTCGGGAGGTGGTAAATGTACAAAACAAACACAACCAAAAGTATGTAAATCATGATAGCTAGGAGATTGATGATAAAGACGATAATAAGGTGAGTCAAGATTTAACACGGGAGATGGCAATCTGTTAATTAAATATACAGCAGTAGACAAAGCTTCAACCCAATATTTAGATGGAACAGATGACTCAATCAATAGAGTACGAGTGACATCCAAAAGGTGACGATTTTTACGTTCAGCAACCCCATTTTGCTGTGGGGTATAAGGACAAGAGCGTTGTGAAATAATTCCTTTCTCAGACAAGAAATCATGAAATTCATGAGACATATATTCCCCACCAGAATCAGATCGCAACAATTTAATACTTGTAGAAAATTGAGTTTCAATATAAGCGAAAAATGTCTTGAACACAGAAAATACCTCGGATTTGGAACGAAGAAAATATACCCAAGTGAATCGACTAAAATCATCTATGAATGTCACAAAGTATTTATAATTAGCATGAGAGACAATTGGTGATATACCCCAAACATCACTATGAATGACATCAAAGCACTTGGATGCACGACTACCAAACTTAGGAAAAGGAAGCATTTTACTTTTGCCCAATTTACATGTAGAACAATCAAACGCAACATTTGAAAAAGGACTTTTATTTCCTAACAAACCAGAATTTGATAAATGAGACAAAATAGAGTGATTTGGATGTCCTAAACGTTTATGCCAAATCTCACTCTTACTAGCTGTAGTGGTACAAGCAAAAGACAGGAAACGAGGAATGGAAAAGTGTATAGGAAACAGTCGTCCAACTTTAGGCCCCTTCGCGATTATCGTCCCCGACACTTGATCCTGCACAAGACAACCATTACGAGAGAAATGCACATCACAATTGTCATCCACTAATTGACCAACAGAAATAAGACTAGTAGAAAGCTTTGGTGATACAAGAATATTCTTGAAAGTTGGATTAATATCCCCAATCTCAGTGATAGATAAATTACTTCCATTGGCTACCTGAATTTCTGATGAACCAATATATTCTCGGACATTTTTAAGCATACTAGTAGAGTTGGTCATATGATTTGAAGCACCGGAGTCAACAAGCCAAAGATGAGATGGAATATTATTACCTTGCAAGCCCAAGGCTGAAAAGGCCGAAACAATCATTTGCTGTACCATTTCAGGAGTAAGAACTGATGCAGCTGCTGTAGTAGGGCATGTAGACATTGCTGGGGCAGCAAACTCAGTGTTAATATTGCTTGTGGAAGAGGAGTTATTCCGGCGATTTTGAGGACGTGTGGGACACTCCTTGATAATGTGCCCTTGTTGTTTGCAATAATTACAGAACTTCTTACCACAATGACTAGCAATATGACCATATTCCTTACAACTATAACATTGTGTTTTAGTCATATCCCTGCCCTTTCCTTTTCCATAGGCAGCAAATGCAACAGTGACAGTATTCTCTTGCTTGAAAGAGTTTTGTGTGAGAAGACGCTGCTCTTCTCGTAGCAATTCCCGGAAACAAACATCCAAAGAAGGAGGTGGATCACGGTTCATCAAGCTTGATCGAACAATCTCAAAGTCAGATTGTAATTTCATCAAAAATTGATCTCGCTTGCTTTGCTCGTGAACTTCTTGAACTATGGAAAGAGATTCAGCAGGTACTTTAGCATAAACAATATCAGTGAATTCAGCCCATAGATTTTGAAATCCAGAAAAATAATCTTGAATAGAAAGACTGCCTTGAGAGTAATTAGCAATCTCATGTTCCAACTGGAAACGACGTGCACTGTTGTCCTGATTGTAGACCTTTTTAAGTAGTCCCACATGCCCTTTGCAGTCTTATATGGCCTGAGATTTAGGACAATAAGAGGATCAATGGACCCTAAAATCCATGTCATCACCCGAGCATCTTTGATCTTCCATTGAGACAATTGTCCAGCATCACTAGGAGCTGGATCACTTCCATCGATATGACCCCATAATTCCTTCCCAGTGACAAATAGTTGAAACTGAAACTCCCAAGCAGAATAATTCTTTCCAGTAAATCGAACATTAAAAGACTCAAACTGATTGGAAGTCATTATCGTAAACAGCCAAGAAAACCAGAAAAAAAAAAGCCAAGATTAACCAAGATACAGAGAGTAACCAAGATTCAAGATGAAAATAACCAAAAGACAAGCAAACGATGCCAAGCTCAAAGAAATCTCAAGATTGCAAAGCCAAAATAGTCAAGAGAAGGCTCTGATACCATGTCAATTTTGCTGAATGATTTCTCCCTTTGAGAGAGCTTTCATTAAATAGAAATAAATTTGATTTACATCCCTGAAAATCTGCTATTACATCCCTGAAAATCTGCTATTACATCCCTGAAAATCTGATATTTTCTACCTATAAAGTAGCTCTAATTATGGAAATTATTTACACCATAATTACAAAGATATTTACAGCTGCCTATCTATTAACACCCCAAGGATGCGAAAATTTGGATTTTATCACTTCAAAATATTTGGGACGTGAAATGCTCAACAAGTTCTTCATTGCAACAAACTTGTTTCAGGAACCTGTGGAGGAAATCCTGAGAGACATCAAACCGGATTGTATTGTTGCTGATATGCTATTTCCATGGGCTACAGATTCTGCTTCAAAATAATGGATTCCGAGGCTTGTTTTCCATGGGACTAGTTTCTTTGCTTTATGCACTATAATTTCTATTGAAAAATACAAGCCGCAGTGGAGTGTTGAATCAGATTCAGAGCCCTTTGTCGTTCCGAATCTTCCAGGAGAAATAAAGTTGTCAAGAAAGCAAATACCAGCTTATCAGAGCCAGGAATATGATAACAAATCTAGTGCTGAACTGCTCCGATCAGCGATAGAATCGGACCTGAAGAGCTTTGGAGTAGTTGTTAATAGTTTCTACGAGCTCGAACAGCCTTATGCTAATCATTACACAAATTTTTTGGGGAGGAGAGCTTGGCATATCGGCCCAGTTTCACTCTGCAATAGAGATGTGGAAGATAAAACACGAAGAGGAAACGAAGCATCCATTCATGAACACGATTGTTTGAAATGGCTTAATTCGAAAGAACCCAATTCTGTCGTTTATTTATGCTTCGGTAGTATAACAAACTTCAAAGAATCTCAGTTAAAGGAGATTGCGGTTGGACTTGAAGCGTCTGGGAAGGCTTTCATATGGGTTGTCCGAAGAGCTGAAGGTGAAAACGAAGATTGGTTGCCCGAAGGGTTCAAAGAAAGAATGGAAGGAAAAGGACTAATAATACGAGGATGGGCGCCGCAAGTACTGATTCTTGATCATGAATCAATAGGGGGGTTTGTGACTCATTGCGGATGGAATTCAACACTTGAAGGAATAACGGCTGGGTTGCCAATGGTGACTTGGCCTATAGAGGCTGAGCAATTCTACAATGAGAAATTGATGACAGATGTACTGAAAATTGGTGTATCTGTTGGTGTTGAAGAATGGACATTGTATGGTGATAGCATAGTAAAGAGTGAATGTGTAGAGAAGGCTGTAAATCGGATAATGGAAGGCGAACAAGCCGAAGAAATGAGGCGAAAAGCTCAGGAACTCGGGAAGATGGCAAGGAGGGCTGTTGAAGAAGGTGGATCATCTTATTCTGATCTTAATGTTTTGATTGATGAACTTAATAGGCTTAATAGCCAACTCTCAAAATCAGACTGAAAAGAAATTAATGATGAAATTGTGTGTTGTTGCCATAAGCTAATCTTAATTAGTGACCTGTTAGGAAAGGAAGAATTGGAGTTAATTAAGAACTTAAAAGCATTGATTATTCACAAACTTTTAAGGCCATGTTTGGCTTGCTAAATTAGAAGGAAATAAAATACATTTTCCATGTGTAATAGTTATCTTTTGTGTTTGGTTCAACATGCTGAAACTGACTCAGCTTTTGTTGATTTTTTTTGAGATAAACAACCAAACAGACATTTAAAATCAGAGCAAGTTTCAGAAGACAGAGCAATAAATATTTAATGACATATATACATATTCACAAAACAATATGTTTAATTCAGTTTGACTTATAGTGTACAGAGTAGACTTTAATCAGAAGAGGATTTATTTATACGGCGTTTGACGAATCTCTACCTATAATCGGATAAATTACCAAAAACGCAAATTATTTTTTTTGTATCTATATGTCTCGAGCTAAATTAATATTGTAACATGATCATAGTTGTCCCAGACCGGATATAATATCTGTTTTAGGTTCATTCTAAACGCTTTGGTTGACTAACTATAAGATGGACTCATTAAGCAAAGTTGTTTCATTCCCTTTACTTATTTACTTTGAGATTTAATTGGTTGCCATAATTGTTTAATAATTCAGAAATCCTATATAGTCATAAATGGTCATTAGTTTCCCTCGTTGAACCGCTAGACTTATAGTTTAAGTTGATAAATAAGGCTCAAAATAATATTTATAATGTTTCATGGCTTGAATCCTTCACGACAACGGCTCGCTCTATTTTGTGATGATGAGATTTCATCATTACATTTCAATGTTATTAATGTTGATGGGATTAGCCAAAAATTCTCAATCTACTAACAGTTTGAACTTGTCATAGAATCATTTGACCTAAAAGGTTAAACTGATAGGTAAGGTCCAATTATGGTTTTTTATTATTATCTCTGACACTCCTCCGCAGGCGAATGCCCCTTGGGCTTGAAGCGTGTACAACACAGGTCCATCCTGCCATGTGTTGAGTTTTTAATCAACAAATGGAGCTGCCAGAATTCGAACCCTCAACCTTTAGGTCCAAAAGACTCTGATACCATGTCATAAGGCCCAATTATGGTTTTTTATTATTATCTCTGACAGAACTTTAATCCTTTATTTTTAACGAAAAAAACTACAATACTTTATTTATAAAAAAAAAAAAAAAAAAATTGAAACCACAGGAAAAATTTTTTATTGCCCAAAATAATATTCTTATTATTTAACATTGTGAAACTGAAGGACTGATCTGAAGGCAATAAGGACAGTATGGATAACATCTTAAGCTGGATTTTCTTCCATACATTCTCATTACTTGGGCAATACTTAAACTTGGGCAATACTCTTTCATCTGTATATATATACTTCTATCTTCTACTATCAACACCAATTTCATCTTCTTCTTTTTTTCTTTCTTTAGTTCAAAGCAATTAAATCATGGGTAGTGAATCACAAAAGCCACATATACTTTTCTTCCCATTAATGGCCCATGGCCACATGATTCCCATGGTAGACATTGCCAAGCTTTTTGCTTCAAGAAACCTGAAAACAACCATAATCACCACTCCTATTAATGAACCTCTTATCGCCAGGCAAATCCTGAAAACCAAAAATTCGGGTTCTGATATCAATGTTCGGATCCTTCAGTTTCCTACTGCAGAAGTTGGATTGCCTGAAGGATGCGAAAATTTAGATTTTATCAGTTCCAAACACTTGGGATGGGACATAATCATCAAGTTTTTCACCTCGCTAGCCTTGTTTCAGGATCCCCTGGAGAAACTCTTGAGAGACACCAGTCCGGGTTGCCTTGTTGCTGATGTTTCATTTCCTTGGGCTACTGATTCCGCTTCCAAATTTGGGATTCCAAGGCTTTTCTTTCATGGAACTTCTTTCTTTTCTTTATGTACTATGATTTCGATTCAACTATATAAGCCTCATATGAAAGTTTCATCAGATTCAAAGCCCTTTGTCGTTCCGGATCTTCCTGGAGAAATAAAGCTAACACGAAATCAATTGCCAATTACTGATAGAGGAGAAAGCTGCGCACAAGAGATAGCGGAACTGTTCCTATCATCCATAGAATCAGAAGTGAAGAGCTTCGGAGTGATTGTCAACAGTTTTTACGAGCTTGAACCGGCTTATGCTAATTATTATAGAAATGTTTTAGGAAGGAGAACTTGGCATATCGGTCCAGTTTCACTCTGCAATAGCAATATTGAAGAGAAAGTGCGAAGAGGAAACGAAGCATCCATCGACGAATATGAGTGTTTGAAATGGCTGAATTTGAAGAAACCGAATTCTGTTGTTTATTTATGCTTTGGTAGTATAACGAATTTTAAGTCATGTCAGTTAAAGGAGATTGCAGCTGGACTTGAAGCTTCCGAGAAGGACTTCATATGGGTTGTCCGAAGAGCTGAAGGCGAAAACGAAGATTGGTTGCCCGAAGGATTCAAAGAAAGAATGGAAGGGAAAGGACTAATGGTTGCCCGAAGGATTCAAAGAAAGAATGGAAGGGAAAGGACTAATAATTCGAGGATGGGCACCTCAAGTACTAATTCTTGATCATGAAGCAATAGGGGGGTTTGTGACTCATTGTGGATGGAATTCGACACTTGAAGGAATAGCGGCGGGGTTACCAATGGTGACTTGGCCTATAGGCGGCGAGCAGTTCTATAACGAAAAGTTTGTGACAGAAGTATTGAAAATCGGTGTATCTGTTGGTGTTGAAGAATGGACAATGTATGGTGATAGCATTGTAAAGAGTGAATGTATAGAGAAGGCCATAAACCGGATAATGGAAGGCGAAAAAGCTGAAGAAATGAGGCGAAAAGCAAAGGAACTCGGGCAGATGGCAAGAAAGGCAGTTGAAGAAGGTGGATCATCTTATTCTGATCTTGATTCTCTGATTAATGAACTAATTAAGTTTCAATCCTAATTTAAGGAAGCAGGAATCAGGTTTATTGTCTGTTAATTAAGTTGTCGTACTCAATTAATGAAGCTATCTTTGATTCAGAATTTGATGATTTAATTTGCTTGTTATTATTGAATGAAGTACTAATTGTAATTTCATATCAAAGATTACCAAGTCCGATATCAAACTAACATCATGTCACCAAGCATATCCGGATAGATTAAAGTTTTAAATCATACAGTAAACCCCAGGATTTACAATGAAAATCTAATAATAATAATAATAATTGAGCATTTTGTACACGTACAAAAGGAATGTTGAATTTGAATAGAGTAATATCAAAACGGAAACACCAAATATCCACTGTGTTCAAAAATTGATCAGAATGCCAATTCTGATTTGTGTAAAAGATTAGGAGACTTAAAATGGTTTTGCCTTAACAATAATTACAACTAACATAATAATTACTTAAACTAAGATTTTGTGATTTGCACGTAACTACATATACAGTCAATGAGTATAGCATGAGCTCCCTCCCACCCCACATATTGTTGCTCTATGGTCCTCTCAGAAATTTGGATTTTGGGGTTTGTGTGGTCTATTCTTCAATCTATGACGCATGAGATTACGTTATCAACAATACAATTAGCTAATAATTTTCCATGCCTACACAGACAAAAATTTAAACCCACTTTTGTCTTTCATTTCCTGCTTTTTCACTCCACTCTTGGACTTCATTGAGCGTGAAGTTTGAAGAAATAGACATCTACAAGTCACTTTACTGTCGGTTAGCCAATATCATCTTGAGTTTGGGTCTAACTCCCCTGTAAGAGCTGTCTTTTAAAACAATTGCTTATCGCTAGCCAATATGAAATATTTAATTAAAAAATATTTTTTATTATCCTATTTCATTTGGCCTATTTGAAGGATTGCGATCCACTTAAATATGTCCTATCAGCAGTTGTGGTCTCGGTTACCCGGGCTATGTTGGTTTGGAATTGCAACAATTATACCATGTTAATAGTTATGCTGATATGATACTATTTTGTTGGATATGGCCACAATAAAAAAACTGAAAAAGCAATGAATGGATAAACTTACCACTTTTATAACATCGGAATGCTTGATTTTGCTATGTAATTTTGTAGTTTCTTGTGATCCAATGCCAAAAAAAAAAAAAAATTTAGATTAACCAAATCAATGACTCACATATTTGATTTACACTGAAAAAGCCCACATGAAATGGGGAGTGGGCCTTATAGCCCATAATGATATTTTCTAATTTCCTCTTCTAACCATCTGAAACTAACAAGTTGTAGTCTGCAATTTGCACATAAGACAAAGAGTCATTCATGGTTAAAAAATTTATGATGTTTCAGGAATATGCAAAATCCAATAGTTGTAAAAATACAATTTAGTTGTTTTTATTATTTTCTAAATCATATATTTATAACTTAGAAACTATATACTACAGAAATATTATAAAATTTCTCCGTCAGGAATAGATGGGTCAAAGAGAAAGACTCCAATTCATTCTTGAATCAAATAATTGAGATAGTAAAATCATACATATTTATGTTCATTCTAAAAGCAGTTGAGGACTTGAATATGACTATTAGGAACCTAATCAACATTCAAAATCTTCTTACTCCTGAATTCATCAATGAAGGAATTCAAATCAGAATGAGAAGATCCACCTTCTTCAACTGCTCTCCGAGCCATTTCTGCGTAGTTTTTAGCTCTGCATCTCATTTCTTCTGCTTCTTCACCTGCCATAAGATCTCTCACTGCCTTGGTTATGGCTTCTCTCTTCACACTATCACCAAACACTCTCGCCCATTTCTTTGCACCAACAGGAATTCCAATTCTCAAAATCTCAGTCACCAATTTCTCATTATAAAACTGCTCTGCTGCTACTGGCCATGTCACCATTTTCACTCCTGCAGTTATAGCTTCAAGCGTTGAATTCCATCCACAATGGCTCACGAACCCTCCTACTGCTTCGTGTTCGAGAATTAGTACTTGTGGTGCCCATCCTCGAATTATCAGCCCCTTTCCTTCCATTCTTTCCTCGAATCCTCGAGGCAACCATTGTTCTTCGTCTTCATGATACTTCTTGCTGCTTTTCTTTACTACCCAGATGAATTCCTGCTCAGATTCTTCAATGCCATTTGCTATCTCAAGATGTTGCTCGTCTGTGAAATTCGATACGCTTCCAAAACATATGTAAACAACTGAGTTTGGTTTCTTCGAATTCAGCCACTCTATTATCTCATTTTCATCGATGGAAGCTTCATTTCCTCTTCTTGAACTTTCACTCTTGCGATTCCATAGCGAAATCAGGCCAATATGCCATGCTTTTACTCCTAAAACATTCCTGAGATTCAAAACACTTGTCACAATGAGTTATCATCATCGTGTCATACTTATGTCATGTGTTCTATATATCATAAAATTAATTATATATGATATAAGCAAAACATAAATAATAACGATGTCAAGCAGATTGGTCAAGCGAGAGAAATTTTATTGTAAACCTTAGCCAATCGCAAGGTGGCACGTGGCACATTCTGGAATAAAGTATTATAACTTTATTCCAAAATGTGACACATAGAACACCCTGGTTGGCCAGAGCGTGAGAAAGTCTAGCCCAAGACTAGAGCATGCTACTCCCAGCAGCATAGACTAGCATGTTTGCTAGAGCGCATCTGCTTGGTGAATATAAGCCACGAGTACACTACTCCCGACTAATCAAAATGTGACAAATCAACGACCATACGAACGTGTCATGTGCTGTTTGGTCGGAAGCAGTGTACTCTTGGCTTATACAAGAATCTCGCGTGCTTTGTGTATGCTAAAATCTTCTAGCAAGCAAACGGTTTCTCTAAATCGTATTTTTGTGTTAGAAATTTAACACTTCTACCTTAGATGTCCTACCTGAGATGATCTGCATATGCAGGTTCAAGCTCGTAAAAGCTGTTCACGATAACGCCATAGCTATTAAGCTCTGCATCTTTCACTCTCCGGAAGAATTCAGAAAACCCGGTTTCCTGATGAATAAACTCCGGTAACTGCATCTTTGTCATCTCAATTCCGCCTGGAAAATTCGGGATCACGAAAGGATCCGTGTCAGATTTTACGTTCTTGTAAGGCTGATACAACATCATGCACAGAGAAGCACAAGCAGAAAAGGAACAAGAGCCACTAAAAACAATCCTAGGAACTCCACACTTGGCTGAAACTTCAGTTGCCCATGGAAAAAACATGTCTGCAACCAGACAATTGGGACTATATTGTTTTAGGATATTTTCGAGGGGATCAGCAAGAGAAGTAGTAGCCATGAAGAATCTCAATCGCAATTCAGGTGAAGTAATCAGATTCACATGTTCACATCCTTCAGGCAATCCAGCTTCCAAGCAATTGAATTTGATTATCAAAATTTCAATTTTGTGACCCAAAATTTTGCTGAACTCAATAGATTTGGATAAAGCAGGAGCATTTACAGGAGTAGTGATTATGCTTACTCTTATTCCTTCTCTTGAAGCAAATAGCTTGGCCATGTTAATGAGTGGAATTGTGTGGCCTTCAGCCATGAATGGGAAGAAGAAGATATGAAGCTCATCTTCATCTTTTCTTTCACTATTCATCATTTGATTCTGCTGAATTAATGAGAAAGGAGAGTCAACTGATCTATACGAGTTCGCTGAGGGAGTAAATAAATTTTGATAATCTTATCCCTTTCATTATGACAATTTTGCCATATGTTAACATAAGCTCTTACGTCACATATCGCAAACTTAATTGGATTAGCTGTTTTGTTTTGGAACTTTGATTATTTTATTACTATGAGTTTGACAAGTGTTGGGAAGAGGAATAAAAAATCAAGTTGAAAAATTCTTGGCTCCAGTGGCAACGACTACTGTTTCTACTACTACTGTTTGAGATTATTATTAGTGAAAGTATTTTTTCCCACAGCTAAATTTTATTTTTTTTTAAATTAATTTTAAATATTTTTTTAGTGCTTTTCTGAGTATAATCTGACTTTTACTAATTATGTATTTGAGAGTGTTTTCCGCAGCCTCAATAGCAGCTTTCAGCCAAAATAAGGTTACCTGAAAGCTGCTTTCAGAGATATGGAAAGCAGTCCAAAACACAGCCATAGAATGAGTTTGACATGTGTTGCGAAGAGGAAGAAAAAATCAAGTTGAAAAATTCTTGGTTCTAGAGGCAACGACTACTATTGATATAATTAAGACCTGTCTGAGGCCAGTTTAGGATTTCTATTAGTGAAAGTGTTTTTCTCCACAGTTAGATTTCATTGCTTTCTTTAAAACTAATTTTAAGTGTTTTTCCTAGTGTTTTCCTGAATACAATATAACTTTTACTAATTGTGCATTTGAGACTGCTTTCAGCAGCCTCATAAACAACTTTCAGCCAAAATAAGATTTTCCTTTTTTTGGCTGAAAGCTGCTTTCGGAGATACGGAAATCAACCCCAAACACAACCTTAGAATGAATTAAATTAAAAAAATAAATTATATTTTGTAAATAGATTTTATGTGAAATTTATTATAAATAAATTAGTATTCTAAAAGATAACTAAATTAAAAAGATTTTTTATAGATTTATGCTTAATATAAATGAAAATAAATATTTTGTTTGTACTTATTTTATGCATTACTCTACTAATAATTTCATAAATAATTAAGAAAAAAAATATAATAATTGGATATTAACTAGAATTACTTTTTTTAAAAAAAGTAAACCAAAAAAATTTATGTAATAGTATAAATTTGTAAATTAAATAATAAGGATAAAGTTGTTCTAAAGTATTTCCAAATTCCACATATTTGAATGTAAGATAGTGAAAATATGCAGATCGGTTAAAATTTTCATTATTTATAAGGGCAAAATTGAGATTTGTGCTAAAATTTGAGGACCAAATTGATATTTAACCTTTTTGTCTTTTTATGGGCCATTGACTATTTGACTTCTGCGTTTTGTATTCTCATGGTTGTCATCTTCCTGCTTGCATTACAATTTCTGAAATTCAGATTCAGACTCCATGGTTCACTTCTCCCTTCAAACAAATCATTGTGGCTTCCATCTCCACATAATCTTTGATATACTTCAACAATTAGAGAGGAAGAAACTCTGATTTTCAGGTAGTTCTTTGATTTCATTGATGAATGCTTTGTTTTTGCTTGAATTTGTTATCCTTTGTCGAATTGCTACTCACCAGGTGTATCTGTTTAGCAAATTACATGTTTGAACTTCCTCTCCCTGTGAAGAAATGAACATTTACCATTGCAACATGGCCCTAGTTTGTCATTTTCTGGTTTGTGGCAATTTGCTCTTATTAGTTATCACTGATTCAATTTTATTCGGGGGAAACTGGAAAATTTGACTATGCACACTACTTGTTTGATGAAAAGTATATGTTTGGATGGTCAAATTTTGCCTTAAAGTTAGTTATAAGAGAATTCGGTAGTGGTTATATGCTGTGATTTTGATTTTTTCTGTTTGCCTTGTAGCAAAATTCAATAGTTTGCATAGTTTTAATAATTTATCATGTTAGAAAGTTAAATTGGCATAAAAACATTGTTTTTCGGAGAATTCTTTTAATCCATTGTAACCCCTGTTCAAACCCCATTGAAACTTTGATGGTCTTGATTTAACAGCCATCGCTGTGGTGTGGGCATAAATTTCTAACATCTCATGTAGTAATAAACAAAACCAATCCATTAAGGTCGCTAAGAATTTGAGTCTTAGGTAACATTATTGATAGTTGGAAATCAGCAAAAAAGAGTAAATTACTAAATTCACTTTGGTTCGCAGAAGTTCTATATTTGAAGCTCTGATCATTCTGCAAAATCAAATGGACAGTGAAAGAGGATATGATGAGCTTCATATTTTCTTCTTCCCATACATGGCTAGTGGGCATATTATTCCATTCATTGACATGGCCAAGCTATTTGCTGCAAGAGGAATTAGAGTAAGCATAATCACAACTCCTGTCAATGCTCCTGGTTTTTCCCAATCTGTAGAGAGTAGCAGGATCTCGGGTCACAAGATTGAGATCCTGGTAATCAAATTTCCTTGTGTGGAAGCTGGATTACCTGAAGGATGTGAGCATGTGGATCTGATTCCTTCACCCGAAATGGGCTTAAAGTTCTTCAAAGCTACTTCTCTTCTTGCCCATCCACTTGAACAGATCCTTAAGGAGTATCGACCCAGTTGTCTAGTTGCTGACGCTTTATTTCCATGGTCGACTGAAGTTGCATCCAAGTATGCAATTCCTAGAATTGTTTTCAGCGGCACTTGTTTCTTCTCAGCTTGTGCTTCACAGAGCATGAGATTGTATGAGCCTTACAAGAACGTAACTTCGGATACTGATCCTTTTGTAATTCCAAATTTTCCAGGCGAGATCAAGCTGACAACGAAGCAATTACCGAACTTTGTCTATCAAGAAACTGCTTTTTCTGATTTGTACAGAAAAGCGGTTGATGCGGAGATTAATAGCTATGGGGTTCTCATCAACAGCTTCTACGAGCTCGAACCCACTTATGCAGATCATTACAGGAATGTTTTAGGAGTAAAAGCATGGCATATTGGCCCGATGTCGCTATGGAATGGCAAGAGTGAAAGTTCAAGAAGGGGAAAAGAAGCTTCCATCAATGAAAATGAGATAATAGAGTGGCTGAATTCGAAGAAACCAAACTCAGTTGTTTACGTATGTTTTGGAAGCGTAGCGAATTTCACAGACGAGCAACATATTGAGATAGCAAATGGCATTGAAGAATCCGGGCAGGAATTCATCTGGGTAGTAAGGAAAAGCAGCAAGAAACATAGCGAAGACGAAGAACAATGGCTGCCTCGAGGATTCGAGGAAAGAATGGAAGGAAAGGGGTTGATAATTCGAGGATGGGCACCGCAAGCACTAACTCTCGAAAACGAAGCAGGAGGATTCGTGAGCCATTGTGGATGGAATTCAACGCTTGAAGCTATAACTGCAGGAGTGAAAATGGTGACATGGCCAGTGTCAGCAGAGCAGTTTTATAATGAGAAATTGGTGACTGAGATTTTGAGAACTGGAATTCCTGTTGGTGCAAAGAAATGGGCGAGAGTGGTTGGTGATAGTGTGAAGAGAGAAGCCATAACTAAGGCAGTAAGAGATCTTATGGTAGGTGAAGAAGCAGAAGAAATGAGATACAGAGCTAAAAAGTATGCAGAAATGGCAAGGAAAGCAGTTGAAGATGGTGGATCTTCTCAGTCTGATGTTAATTCTTTCATTGATGAATTCAGGAGTAAGAAGATTTTGAATGCTGATTAGGTGCCTAATAGTCATATTCAAAGATTCTCAATTGTCTTTTTAGTCTGAACATAAATATATAAATGCTTTTATTATCTCAATTATTTATTAAAAAATAAATTAGTGCCTCTCTCTTGGAGCTAGATCTTTTCACGTGTTGGGTTCAGGTCGGGCTTGGTGGGCCTTTTAGAAAAACCACTAGACCCAAGCACGCCCTGGCCCACGTCATATTTAGGTGGGCTCGGCCCAAAAGAGAATATGGCCAGCCCAACGTGCCTAAATTTTTGTGGGGCAAGAGCCTAACTGGACCCGGGCCAACACGAGAAAAGCCCAATAAATTTATTCTTGTTCACTTGTTTTTGTTGTCACTTCCTTTCATGGGAATTTATGTGCTGCGTTTTTTTTTTTTTTTTTCCCTACGATGGTTAATCCTTGGGCTTTTTACATAAATACTTACCTTTTTACACCACCTAACTTTTTTACCTACAAGGGAAAACTTTACTTAAATACTTTAAAAACTTTCCAAAATTACAAAAATACATAAAACAGGAAATTCCTGTTTTACGTAAATCTGCAGAAAAAAACACAAAACAGAAAAACATAAATCTCCAAAATACGTGATTCCCTCCGGCTCAAAAACCTCCCAAACGCCAAGAAATCGCAGATCAATTTCGCCAAGAATCACAGATCAGTTTCTTCACCTGGAATCGCATACCTGGATCGATAATCACAGATCAGTTTCGCCATCTAGAAATCGCACATCTATATCGATCGATCTCTCTCCTACACATTCAATCGATCACTGCAATTCAATCGATCACTGCAAAACAGATATAGCAATTCAATCGATCACAGAGATATGCAAGAAATCACAATTCTGCTCCATGATAATGGAACTTGGACTGAAGATTACAGATTCATCAATTACAACTCAGTATAACTCAGTATAAATAAGGTATAATTCAGGTATAACTAAGGTATAAACAGTGAAAAGAGTGTATCAGAATTTATAACAAAGGTATAATCACAATAACAGTGTAACTTAGGGTATAACTAAGTATAACTAAGGTATAATTCAGGTATAACTAAGGTATAATCAGTGAAAAGAGTGTATCTAAATGTATAACAAAGGTATAATCACAATAACAATGTGTCTTAGGTATAACTAAGGTATAACTCAGTATAACTAAGGTATAATTCATGTATAACTAAGGTATAAACAGTGAAAAAAGTATATCTGAATGTATAACAAAGGTATAATCACAATAACAATGTATCTTAGGGTATAACTAAGGTATAACTCAGTATAACTAAGGTATAATTCAGGTATAACTAAGGTATAAACAGTGAAAAAAGTGTATCAGAATGTATAACTAAGGTATAATCACAATAACAGTGTAACTTAGGGTATAACTAAGGTATAACTCAGAATAACTAAGGTATAAACAGTGAAAAAAGTGTATCAGAATGTATAACTAAAGTATAACTCAGTATAACTAAGGTATAGTCAGTGAAAATAGTGTATCTGAATGTATAACAAATGTATAATCACAATAACAGTGTAACTTAGGGTATAACTAAAGTATAACTCAGTATAACTAAGGTATAATTCAGGTATAACTAAGGTATAAACAGTGAAAAAAGTGTATCTGAATGTATAACAAAGGTATAACTCAGTATAACTAAGGTATAGTCAGTGAAAATAGTGTATCTGAATGTATAACAAAGGTATAACTAAGGTATAAGTCAGGTATAACTAAGGTATAAGTCATGTATAACTAAGGTATAATCAGTGAAAAAAGTGTATCTGAATGTTTAACAAATGTATAATTACAATAACAATGTATCTTAGGGTATAACTCAGTATAACTAAGGTATAATTCATGTATAACTAAGGTATAAACAGTGAAAAATGTGTATCAGTATGTATAACTAAGGTATAATCACAATAACAGTGTAACTTAGGGTATAACTAACGGTATAACTCAGTATAACTAAGGTATAATTCAGGTATAACTAAGGTATAATTCAATATAACTCAGTATAACTAAGGTATAATTCAGGTATAACTAGGTATAATCAGTGAAAAAATTGTATAATCAATGTATAACTAAGGTATACTTCATGTATCAGAATGTATAACTAAGGTATAATCATAATAACAGTGTATCCTAACGTATAACAAAGGTATAAATCATGTATAACAGTGTATCTTAAGGTATAATTAATGTATAACTCAGTATAACTAAGGTATAATTGCGGTATAACTAAGGTATAATCAGTGAAAAAAGTGTATCTGAATGTATAACAAATGTATAATCAGTGAAAAAAGTGTAGTGACATTACTCTCCCACATTATATTCTCAGCAACAAACCACTCGATTTCAGATCCATTTGTGAAACCAAGGGTTTATACAATGTTGTTTCTTCCTGCAACATTGGTTCAGGGACTGTAGAACCAGCAATGTTATCGCCAATAACACCCTCATTTCCATTCCCAAAATCAGCAGCCTCCGTCGCATTCCCTTGCCAATCGCTCCGGCTAGGCGTCTCCGGCAATAGATTATCACCGTCGCCACTATCTTCACCGCTGTCCATCAGATTCCTCTTAAACAACTTCAGCAGCTGTTTATATTGAGTGAATGTTTGAAGAAGAAAAAAAGTAGAGAACAGAGAAAGAAGAAGAAGAAAATCGTAAAGATGGGAGAAAGGAGAAGAAAGGGGTAAAGATGAGAGAAAAGAGAAGAAAAAGGTAAAGAGGAGAAAGAAAAAACAAAAACACGTAATTCAGTAAATAGGAAAAGGTAGGCCCAAAAACAAAAGCCCAAATCCAACGTAAAATTGATAATTTCCCTTAATCCTTTTGGTCTTGGATTTTATGCACTAATATGCTACTGTTTTCTGCTGCAATATGGAGTTTTATTTGGTTGTGCAGTTCTGCAGACTTATGTACCCCTCATCTATGTGATAAAGTTTTGTAATCCTTTCCTTTAAATAAAAGCTTGGCTTTAAAAGGCCTGAAAATTGTCGATAAAAAATACAATAGAGTAGAAAGGATTGGTGGCCCTGGATAAGTGTGTTGCTGGCTTTGTCGTTCGTGATCTGTCGGGAGCGGGGCTAATGTCTGGTTGCTCATCCCTTGGTGGCTGTGTTTCCATTTTGCAGGCTGAACTCAGCAGCATTTTGGGAAGTCAAGGATAGCAGCTCAAGCAGGGTTTAATTGGTTGATTGTAGCTTCTGATAATGTCACGGTGGTGCAAGCCTGCAACAGGGAAGTTGTCTTTCTTTATTATATTGGCACTGTAGTGAGTGATATTCTGAGATTACTCAAGTCCTTCAGTGGAGTCCGCTTGGTGTTCCATAGGCGTCAAGCTAATCACGTTGCTCATGGTTTAACAAAATGGGGTACATCTCACTTAGATCCCATTATCTTTCTTGAGGAATTTTACTCGTGTTCTACCTTATATTGGCTATGATTTAGCTTCTTTTGCTTTTTAATACAAGGTTGATTAACAATAATAATAATAATAATAATAATAATAATAATAATAATAAACTAGAAAGTGGATTAGGGATTTAGATTTTAGGTTTTGAACGTTATAAATTATAATATTAAAATTATACATATAATATATAATATGAATAATATAATTTCATAATAAAATTAAAAGGTGGGATGGGTTTGGGCCGGCCCATACCATATGCATATATATAATATCCAAACCCGATCTCAAATTAAGCGGGTTTTTACATATTCAAGCCGGGCTTTCCAAATTTTCAGTTGTCCAAGCCCGGCCCAAGACGGATGGGCTTTGGCAACCTATGCGGATCCCCAGGTGCACGAACAGGTCTACTTGGAGCCCTCAAGTACCTTGTATCAAGACGAGAGGGCGGGGTTCATCGACAACACTTAGAGTTATGTTAAAAGAGAAAATTGCTCAGTCTGAGATCGGGCTGCTTCAGCACCTTCAATTATAACTACTTCAACCTTTCATCTCCTTTAATAACTCCCCTAAGATTTTGTCTTAAACCTTGTCAAATTGGCCACTAGAGATTCTTTGAGCTCTTTCTTAATTGTGATGCACGTTCCTATGAATCCTTTCCCGCTCGAAGTCTTTTTATGTAATGAGGTTATTTTTAGCTCAAGAATAATGGCTAAAAAGAACAATCAGTAAAACGAATTCTCAATTTCTTGTCAATGCTCTTTTGGCTTGTTAATTGATTCGTTCTGTTCTTGATTTAAAGTGCCTCAGTTTGATATGATAACTAAAATGATTCATTTGCTTAAAAACAAAAAAAAAAAAAAAAAAAAAAAAAAAAAAAAAAAGTTAATTTAGATCCATCTAGAGGTGGCCAAATTGGACCTGAACCGGTTGAACCGGACCGGACCGAGTTAAAACCGGTCAAACCCTGAACCGGATCGAAACGGCACCGGCGATTTATAATAAAAAAAGGTTAAGGTTCAGGATTATTCATTCTGTGAACCTTTGAACCGCCGGTTAACCGGTGGTTTGACTCATTTGTTTTCCTTTTTTTCTTCTTCTTTTTTTTTTTTTTTTTTTACTTTTCCTCTCTATAAATACCTTATCTCTCTTTTAATTTTTTCACACAATTCTTTACACTCTCTCTATTATATCCAATTTTTTCACACTTTCATTTACGTTTTACAAGTTATTTTAATATTCTACATTATATTATTTACTAGTTAATTTGTTCATTTACATTTTTTTACAAATCATATTAAATGTGTAAGAGAAATAAATGGTTTATTTCTACAAGTTATATTTTTGTAATAATTTTTATATTATGTAAATTATTAATTGTAAAATAAAAAATATAAGTTGCTTTTCATATTTGAGAAATTATATTATTTTGTTATGTATATTAATAATTTATCGAGAAATTTCTACATCGAAACCACACGCAAATTAAATTCTAAATATTTATTGAAAAGGGTTGAACCTGAACCAGACCGAACCTGAATCTTATCAAGCCTTGGTCAAACCCTGGTCAAAACTTTATCAAACCTTGAACCTGAACCGAGCCGGCGGTTCACCCTTTTGAAGGTTAAGGTTCAGGTTCAAGGATTTCTTGAACCTGAACCGGTGGTTCATTAACCGTGGCCACCTCTAGATCCATCTCTATGCAAAAGAGTACAATGTCATTAGTGTTTTCGTACTTAGGCAAGCTAGATAGGGGATTAAAAAAGTATATTCCGTCAGATTCCGTTAATAAAATTGTTAACGAAATCTGACGAGATATGTTTTTTAGAGGTCAATTTGAAACATTTTTGTATACCACAGGAGACAAAAGGGAAATTTCAATAGAACAGGGGTCAAAAGGACAAATAGATGATAGTACAAGGGCTAAAAAGGTTTTTATGCCAGCTAGATTTAGGCTGTGCTGCAACTTTCACATAGACTATAATTTTGATGGGTTTAACAATTGTGAATTGGGCCAAAAGCATGGTTCACAAGTATCATTACACATTTGTTTGTTGGAACGTGGAAGGGTGGGAATAGTAGTTCTATGGAAGAACAAAACATGATTCCATTAATACATGGTTAATCTCTTAGTACAAATACATATGTATGCGTGCGCCAAAAGAAAAAAAAAAAAAAAAGGCATTGCCTCTAAACATTTATATGTGACCGATACACTTTTTAATATAATACATTTTTTCTTCTTTTTTCTTTTTTATAATGGAAAACATTTAAATAGTGTTATACAATATTTCTCATACACATGAACCATCAACAAAAGGAATAGGCATTTTAAAAATTAAAACTTTCAAGTTAATTAGTAGCTTTGGGTAGGGCTGGGCACAGTTCGATCCAATCCGGGGATTTAGAAATCTCCAGAATTGGATTATTCCAAAAATTTCGGTCCAGTCCAGTTCGGTTATTCGGGGATTCGGTTCCGGTCCTGTTCGGTTATGGAATCCGGAGATTCAGTCCGGTCCAATCCTAATATAAAAAATAAATCCTAAAAATAAAAAAGCACAAATATTTTCTTATATAATTTCAACTAAAAAATATAAATTCTAATAATATCTTTCTAAATATTATATATTAAGTTGACTCAGTGGTTATAAAGATTATAAATTATTATTTTTACATATGTGATAAAATTTTAAAATTAAATAATCTCTTTATATATATTTAATACTAATAAATTCTCGGTTCTATCAGTCCGGTCCTCGGTCCAATCCAATTCAATCCGGTCCTCGGTCCGGTCCTGGATAAATTACGGTCTAGTCCAGTCCAGTTCTTTTTTTCAAAAAAGTCAACAGTTCGGTCTAATTCTGGATCTTTTTCCTCGGATATTCGGTCAAATCCAGTATATCCGGTTCTTATGCCCAACCCTAGCTTTGGGGATGTGACACCCAACTCCAAAATATTTTAATCTTTATATTCCTCCTAATATCTCTCGAACCATCCAACAACAACCTTAATATCCAAATAAATTCCTCGTTGTCATAAATCTTCAAATCCTAATATAGAATAATCTTATATTAATGCATCAGTAAAATTAAATATAACTATCTAATTTAATATACTTATTTAGTTTGTACTTGATAATTATTTATTATCAAGTTTCCTACGTATCCCAAATTCCGATTTGGGAGTCAAAGTCATGTAGTTCTCCACATCTGTTTGTTTTCTAACTTTTATGCTAGAATGAGATTTAGCAGTGTTAAGAGTTGATCAATTTAGTTAACCAAGCATATATTGAATGACATTTATCAAACTAATCTCATTATATCATACTTAGTTCTTCAACCATTTACTCTGTGCGACTATCCAATATTAAACCGACATTTCAACTTTTCTTATACAATATAATTCACAAAAGTCTTTTAAATTCCACACATAAAAAAAATTCCCTTCCAGCCAGAATTTACTACAACAATATAAGGATTCATTTTCCATTAAATTAAAACCAACACAATATAATATCTAGATAGATCTATATATAACCAAATATTATTTTCGTATCCTCATATTATTCATTAAGCTCAAATCATTTACACCAACCCAATTTCTTATTCAACTCTTCCATTTCTAACTCAATATGTATTACAATGATCATATTCATGTCTCATCATTATAATGCAACTCACTTGATTTAATTTCAACAAAAGCTATAACATAATTCACCTCAATTTAATCTTAACAATTATATTAGGAGACTAATATGCTTTCAAGATAGTTATTAAGGAGTATATAAAAATTTGGTTAGAGTTCAAGAATTAAAATTGTTGAAAATACACACCAGCAAATACACTTTTCTTTTTTTTGGTCCCGTTTAGCTCTTCCAACTCAACAACAATTTAAATAAAATAGCATTAATAATAAATAAGATTTACTTTGGAACTTGTGAGTACAAAAAAAACAAAAAAAGAATTGCAGTTCAACTACTCTCAAGAGTCAAATATTGAGATTGTGCATTAACTTTTCACCAATTACCATATCCCCTTAAAATTTGAAAATAACTTTTCCAACTCCCAATTTCATAAATGTGTCCTGCCAAAATTTCAAATAAATGAAAATAGCCAAGAAAGGCTCTTGCTTTGCCAGTAAAGACTGTGCGTTCCATCTTTCTGACTTATTCAATAAACAATTACAAGTGTTAAGAAAACTGCTTTCATTATTTTTCCTACTTATGCATAGCTCTCTCTTAATTCACTAGCTCTCTTTCCATGAAATCAAGATAAAAATGGAATCCAAAATGGAAAATCTGATGCATCAAAACTATTATTGCTCATCTCCCTGAAGATGAATCTCAAGCTAAAGTGTGTATGTACGTAAGTCATAGTTCATCCTACAACTACTGATTATATAATAATAGATTACACGAAAGCTTACAAGTATCGAATATTCATCCCACTAAGATCAGGAACAGGACCAGTAAATCCATTGTTGGAGAAGTACCTTGTGAAACGCCTGCATACGCACATCCTTGGAAGTAATTGCCAAATCCCATAAAAGTTGAAGAATTTAATTACTCCTATTCTGGGTGCTGGAATTCATGGGCTCGCCGGCAAATTTCACCACCGTACATGGTAGCCGAAAAATGCAAATATCGACTTATGCAGAAAATAAGCCTAACATGGTGATTTTTATAGTCCCAAGAGCTCAATTTCACTGTTGAAACTCGTTAAACCCATTGGGAAGTTGTCGGATCAGAGAAAATCACTTCTTTGCCAATGAAACTCCGATCTCCAACCAAAGTACCTTGTACACGTCGTTTTGGTTAGTGGGGAAAAAAAAAAAAAACAGAGTAGAAACTTGGCTATTTTTTTTTTAATTTAGCCCACTAACCAAAACAACGTGGTTTTGGTTAGTGGGGAACCAAAAAAAAAAAAAAAAGCAACAATAAAAAATGCACAGCCGGTTCACTTTTGCAGCATTCTCTTTTCCTTTTGTTCCACTTCCTCTCTTTCAACCTCAAAATTCCCAATCCTTTCTTTTACAATTATTTTCTAACTAGTTTTAGTAGAATTTTAATTTTATATATATTTTTTAAATTCTAACATAAAAAAAAAATTATTTATAAAATCTAGCCCCTCCTAAATTTCGATGCTAGATTCGCCACTGACTGTACATATAATTTTCACCCTCACAACTTTCTATTTGACAAAAATTCTCGAATCATAATATTACTTTTTAAATATTAATACCTATTGAATTTTCGGGATATTACAGAGTAATTGTTGCTCAAGCATAATTACATTTAGAGTTGAAATAATAAAAAAGTAACAAATATTATTTATCGTCACCTATCATAATTACAACTTACAATATTATTCATATAATTTCTATGAAAAATAAAGTAATATTAATAAATTATCAAAAATATCCTTGTTATATGTATATAGGCAATTACAATGATAACATTTACTTCACTTAATCATTTAGTATGTTGAGAGTCTTTTAGTAAAAATATGGTCTATTAATTAATTTTCTTAATTACTAAGCAATCAAAATATTTTCTATCAAAGTTGGACAGAGAAGTAATTTTTTAGCCTTTATCGTTTCAAAGTTACTTTTTTAGCTCATATTTGAAAGATTGGGATCCACTTAAATATGTGCTATCAACACTTGTGGTCTCGGTCTCCCGGGCTATGTTGGTTTGGAATTGCAATGATTATGCCATGTCAATAGTTGTACTGATATGATACTATTTTGTTGGATATGGCCACAATAAGAAGAATGACAAAGCAATGAATGCATAGACTTACCACTTTTATAACTTTGGAATGCTTGATTTTGCTATGTAATTTTGTAGTTTCTTGTGATCCAATGCAAAAAAAAAAAAATGTAGATTAACCAAATCAATGACTCAAACATTTGATTTACGCCGAAAAAGCCCACATGAATTGGGGAGTGGCCCTTATAGCCCATAATGATATTTTCTAATTTCCTCTTCTATCTGTAACATAAGACAAAGTGTCAAACATTTTTAAAAAATTTATAATATTTCAGGAATATGCAAACCAATAGTTGTAAAAAATATTATTTAGTGTTTTTATTATTTTCTAAATCATATATTTATAACTTACAGACTACATGCTATGGGAGTATTGTAAAATTTCTGCGTCAAGAGTAGATGGGTCGAAGAGAAAGGCTCCAATTCATTTTTTAATCAAATAATTGAGATAACAAAAACATACATATTTATGTTCATTCTAAAAGCAGTTGAGAACTTGAATATGACTATTAGGAACCTAATCAACATTCAAAATCTTCTTCCTCCTGAATTCATCAATGAACGAATTAAAATCACAATGAGAAGATCCACCATCCTCAACTGTTCTCCGAGCCATTTCTGCATAGTTTTAGCTATGCATCTCACTTCTTCTACTTCTTCACCTACCATAAGATCTCTAACTGCCTTGGTTATGGCTTCTTTCTTCACACTATCACCAACCACTCTCGCCCATTTCTTTGCACTAACAGGAATTCCAATTCTCAAAATCTCAGTCACCAATTTCTCATTATAAAACTGCTCTGCTGATACTGGCCATGTCACCATTTTCACTCCTGCACTTATAGCTTCAAGCATTGAATTCCATCCACAATGGCTCACGAATAATCTTACTGCTTCGTGTTCGAGAATTAGTACTTGCAGCGCCCATCCTTGAATTATCAGCCCTTTTCCTTCCGTTCTTTCCTCGAATCCTCGAGGCAGCCATTGTTCTTCATCTTCGGGATGCTTCTTGCTGCTTTTCTTTACTACCCAGATGAATTGTAGCCCGAATTCTTCAATGCCATTTGCTATCTCAAGATGTTGCTCGTCTTTGAAATTCGCTATATGTAAACAACTGAGTTTGGTTTCTTCGAATTCAGCCATTCTATTATCTCATTTTCATTGATGGAAGCTTCTTTTCCTCTTCTTGAACTTTCACTCTGCCATTCCATAGCGAAATCGGGCCAATATGCCATGCTTTTACTCTTAAAACATTCCTGAGATTCAGAACACTTGTCACAATGAGTTATCGTGTCATACATATGTCTTGTGTTCTATATATCATAAAATTAATTATATATGATATAAGCAAAACATAAATAATAACGATGTCAAGCAGATGGTGTCAAGCGAGAGAACTTTCATTGTACACCTTAGCCAATCGCAATGTGGCACGTGGCACATTCTGGAATAAAGTATTATAACTTTATTCCAAAATGTGACACATTGAACACCCTGGTTGGCCAGAGCCTGAGAAAGTCTAGCCTAAGACTAGAGCATGCTACTCCCAGCAGTATAGACTAGCTTGTTTGCTATAGGCTATCTGCTTGGTGAATATAAGCCTGGAGTACACTACTTTGGACAAATCAAAATGTGACAAATCAGCAACCATACTAACGTGTCTTGTGTTTTTTGTTCGAGAGTAGTGTACTCTTGGCTTATACATGAATCTCGCGTAGCAAGGAAACTATTTCTCTAAATCGTATTTTTATGTTAGAAATTTAACACTCCTACCTGAGATGATCTGCATATGTAGGTTCAAGCTCGTAAAAGCTGTTCACGATAATGCTATAGCTTTTAAGCTCTGGCATCTTTCACTCTCCTGAAGAATTCAGAAAACCTTGTTTCCTGATGAATAAACTCCTCAATTCCACCTGGAAAACTCGGGATCATGAAAGGATCCGTGTCGGAATTTACGTTCTTGTTAGGCTGATACAATATCATGCACTGAGAAGCACAAGCAAAAAAGGAACAAGAGCCACTAAAAACAATCCTAGGAACTCCACACTTGGCTGCAACTTCAGTTGCCCATGGAAAAAACATGTCTGTAACTAGACAATTGGGACTATATTGTTTTAGGATATTTTCAAGTGGATTAGCAAGAGAAGTAGTAGCCATGAAGAATCTCAATCCCAATTCAGGTGAAGTAATCAGATTCACATGTTCACATCCTTCAGGCAATCCAGCTTCCAAGCAATTGAATTTGATTATCAAAATTTCATTTTTGTGACCTAAAATTTTACTGCACTCAATAGATTTGGATAAAGCAGGAGCATTTATAGGAGTAGTGATTACGCTTACTCTTATTCCTCATGGGAAAAATACACCGACCACAACGTCAACAACAAAATGCGGAATAAATCTTCGTTGTGATTCTTTTTCCCGACTTATATAAATCTTTGAGGAAACTAAAAATTAGAGCAACACCAAGCAACAAAAATGGAGCAATGCACAACAACACAAATACACAAGATTTTTACGTGGAAAACCCTCTCAACAGAGAAGTAAAAACCACGGGACTCTTAGGCCACTTAATCTTCCACTATCAACCAATAATGGGCAATTACAATAAGTCTTCTCTAGAAGAACTAGAGGTATACACCATAAACATCATATTCTTGGAATGAAACATCAAGAACTATGGAAAAAAAAGAAAGTAAGAGAAAACACCAAGAACAAACCAAGCACACACAATCTGCCTTTAAATAAAAATCCCCTCCGGACAGCCGACAACGATCTCAACCATTAGATTGAAGATACAGATGTCAGGAAGATGGTGTTCAAATTTCACGGTGATCCAACGGTCAGAACTGCGGTAATCGCCAAAAATGTGTAGCTGGTGATATGATGGAGAAATGGTTTTCTTTCAACCTCTCTTTCTCTCTTTCTTTTGGTTTATTTTCTCTGCCTCTCTCTTTCTCTTTCTCTTCAAATATGACTTATAAGCCTTTCTCACCTCACTTCCTTCTCACCTCTCAAGGACATATATGGTAAAGTCCACTTTACACCTCACCTTACAAACATCACATGGTAAGGTCTTAAAGGTGTAGCTCACCAGTTCTTCCTTAAGCTAGAATATATCCAACAAATCTCCCCCTTTCTAACTATAAGAAAGAACTCGCCAACCCAGTGATCAAACAACACACCTTCAACTTCTCTCTAGCTGAAGCCTTTGTCAACTTATCGAAACCATTATCATCGGTATGAACTTTGTCAAGTTCAAACAACCCATCTTCAAGAGCATCCCTAATCCAATAATACCTTACATTGATATGCTTTCTTTTCTGGTGGTAAGTAGAGTTTCTGGCAAGGTGGATTGTACTTTGGTTATCACAAAGAACAACATAGCGTTGTTGTTTGAAACCCAACTCCTGTAAAAACCTTTTCAACCACAACAACTCCTTACCTGCTTCGGTTGCTGCTATATACTTAGCCTCTATTGTAGAAAGTGCAACACACTTTTCCAATCTTAATTACCATGACACAGCTCCCCCTACAAAGGCCATCAATTTGGAAGTATCTCGAAGATATCTGAATATCCACTTTACTGCTTCCCAATGCTTCCTACCCGGATTTGACAGAAAACGGCTAACAACTCCAACCGCATAAGCTATATCAGGTCATGTACACACCATGGCATACATCAAACTTCCTACTACTGAGGCATATGGAACTCTATCCATCTCTTCCTTCTCTTTCTTATTAGAAGGGCAATCTTTTGTAGTTAGCTTTAAGTTGGTAGTAAGAGGAGAACAAACCACTTTAGCTTTATCCATGTTAAACCTGTAAAGCACCTTTTCAATGTACTTTTCCTATGACATATGCAACTTCTTGACCACCATATCTCTGGTGATTTTAATGCTAAGAATCTATTTTGCTGGCCCAAAGTCCTTCACAGCAAAGGACTTACTCAACTGTTGCTTCAACTAGGCAATTCTTCTAGCATCTTTGCCAACAATCATCATGTCATCAACATAAAGCAATAAGATGATAAAATCATTATCACCAAATCTCTAAACAAAGACATAGTGATTTGAAGTAGTCTTCCGGTAGCCTTGCTCCCCCATAACAGACTCAAACTTCCTGTACCACTGCCTTGGTGCTTGCTTCAAACCATATAGACTCTTCTGTAGTCTACATACATAATCCTCTGTTCCTTTCACCTGAAAACCTTCAGGCTATTACATGTAAATCTCCTTGTCTAAATCACCATGGAGAAATGTAGTCTTGACATCCATCTTCTCAACCTCCAATTCAAGGCTAGCAGCTAAACCGAGAACAACATGAATGGATGCCATTTTCACTACTGGAGAGAAAATCTCATCAAAATCAATACCTTTCTTCTAATTGATCCCTTGACCACCAATCTAGCTTTGTACCATGGCTATGAAGAGTTCTCTTCCTGCTTCACTTTGTACACCCACTTGTTCTTCAAAGCTCTCTTGCCCTTAGGCAACTTCACCAACTCAAATGCATTATTCTCATACAAGGATTTCATTTCATCTTGCATGGCATTGATCCACTTCTTGTTGTGTTCATCTTCCATACCTTCTGCAAAACTTTTAGGTTCTCTGCCGTCAGTCAATAACACATACTCATCAGTAGAATACCATGTGGAAGGATGGCGGTCTCTAATTGACCCCCTAAGTAGAACAAATGGTGGTGCATCTGGTACTGGTAACTCATCATGGACAATCCCATCCATTTCAGCTTCTTGTGGAGCATCAACATCATCAGTACCCTGTTAGTCAAAAGTGTGATCATCATCTCCTGCATGTATGCCTACATGTCTACGAGGAACTGGATCCAAATCAATGAGGTCTTTAGTAGGCTGAAGAACTGTCTCAGGCTGTTGTAGGGAATGATCAGTAGGCTGAGAAACTACTTCAGGTTGCTGTAAAAGATCATCAGTAGGCTGAAGAACTGCTTCAGCCCTCTGAACATCTTTAAAAGTCTAATCTTCCACAAATATGACATCTCGGCTTCTTACAACTTTTTTTGTGACTGGATCATAAAACCTGTAACTCATCTCATCCTGTCCATAACCAAGGAACGCACATTGCCTAGTCTTTACATCAAGCTTAGATCTATCATCTTTGGGAATATGCACGAAGGCCTTGCATCCAAAGACACGTAAGTGATCATAAGAAACATCTTTGCCGCTCCAAACCCTTTCAGGAACATCAAAATGAAAAGGAACACAAGGTATAAGGTTTAAAACATGTACAACAGTACTCAAAGCCTCACCCCAAAATGATCTAAGCAATCTAGCATGTGACAACACACATCTAACTCGCTCAACCAGGGTCCTATTCATCCACTCTGTTAACCCATTCAGCTGCGGGGTCTTAAGAGGAGTCCTTTGGTGCTGAATACCCTACTGTCTATAATAGGCATCAAAAGGACCTATATAATCACCTCCATTATCTGTTCTGATGCACTTGAGCTCTTCCCATTCTGTCTCTCAACAAGAGCTTGAAAGCTAATAATACTTGATACTTACTTTTCAAGGTGTAGACTCACATCTTCCTTGAATAGTCATCGATGAATGTGACAAAGTAAAGAGAACCACCAACTGTCCTTGTGGACATTGGACCACAAACATCAGAATGCACCAAATCAAATATGTTCTCCTTTCTGGAAGGAGGATGGCTGTGAAAAGAGACTGTGAGCGGACGACGCATTTTCGACGGGACATGGGACTCCCTTTCGGAAGGGGCGCCTCGATCTCGGGCAGGGCCCTCCCTCGCGTGGGGTTTTTTATTTGGAAATTCGTTTTTTGGAAAATTAATTGTTTCGTAAAAGAATCGAGACCTAAATCTCAATAAAAAGTATAGGAGTCGCCACCCGGCTCAGCTCAACCGAGAAATTACAGTGCAGCTGAACCAAAGCGGGAACTGCCACACTTTTCAGAGATCTATGTTCGGACAAGTCCCTTATTTCATGTCTAATCTAAATATTATTAGCCAATGTTCTAGCTACGGCACTTTAAATTGCTAAAATAAATTTTATTGAATAATACATACGGCGCCCATACATAATAATATGAAAATAAAAGTAAGGAAATAAATATTTAGAGGATTACAACCCAATTGAAAGAAAAATAAAACTCTCGACCTCATAATACAAGCGCCTAAAATACACGAGAATCTAAGAAAAATTATAATCGCCTAATATACACGGTTTAATCTATTAAATACACTAAAAATGAAAAATAAAGAAATTAAAGCTGCAAAACAGATGGTTAGCACAAATATATAACACACCACAAATTGGACTCAAATAGACAGAATTGGGAAATTAGGATTTGGGGTCATGCAATTGGGGGTAACCGGGTTGGCCCGGTCGGCCGGCCCGGTTAGACCTGAAAAATCATTTTGAAGCGTCCCTGTATTTTTGGTTGTATGAGAAAATCGTTTTTGAAAACATTTTTCCGGTTTATTTTTAGTTTAGCATACGAGGTGGGTCCGTTTTCAGGAGAAACGAGTCTCCGTCGTGGTTTTATTCTAAATGCAATCTCACCAAAAAATAAATCTAAGGTCGTGAATGCACACTCCAAAATTCATTTTTGATGATTTTTTATTTTTCAAGATTTTTCTGATTTTCTGAAATTTTCTGATTTTTATGAAATTTTTGGGATTTTATGAATTTTTTTTGGATTTTAGGGATTTCTGCTCCTGGCCGAGAACTATAGTCGTGCGACTGTAACCCTTACCTGAGGCAGAAATCGCTAAAAAACTCAAAACGAGAAAGTTAAAACTGGGAAAACAAAAATAGTGGTACGACTATAAGAGATATGGCACGACTGTAATTACAGTCGTGCCCCTGTTCTTTGTGACAAGAACAGTCATATGATTGGTCTTAATTTTCCAGAAACAGAAGTGTAAAAACTTAAACAAAACGCACGAAAATCAACCAAACCACCCAGAAAGCTGGAAAATGAGTTAAGTTGAAGTGTGTTTACCTCCTTGGCGCCGATCCACAGCTGGAATGACCCCTGGCTACGCACCAATCTACGTGAATTTGCTCCTTTTCCTTGAAATGTCAAGGTTGCAAATAGAGTCCAAAAATTCTCCAAAAAAGCTACGGATTTGAGTTTGTTCTTGTCCAGAGATGATTTAGATTTCTTGTGTGAATGTTAACCTAGAGTTTCTAATCCATTTTAAATATTAACATCAAGAAATCAAGAAGAAAAAGGTAGAAGGAAGCAAGTCTCTTTCTTTTTTCTCTTCCCTCTTTTTCTTCAATTATTTCTGTCCCCAGCCAAAAAGTCCCAACTCTCTTTGTTTGTCTGCCTTTTTTTTCCTCTTTTCCGGAAAATCTTGAGCATTAAATGCTCAAGATTTTCCCAATTTTTTAATTCAAGGGGTAATAGGTTCTGTAACCTGCCGCCGACCCTACAGTCGTACGACTGTACTTATATTACAGTCGTACGACTGTAACGAAAACCCCACGACTGTAAATACAGTCGTGGGTCAACGGTCAGCTCTTTTTTTTTTGAGACCCGGAAAATTCCGTGTTCACAGAGACTCTCGTCTATTTACCTGCCAAGCAATCAGAACATCTCTTCAAGTGAATATCATGCACACCAGATAGAAAATTCTTCTTGGACAATATAGACATGCCCTTTTCACTCATGTGAGTCAGCCTTTACCTCTTACCATAATCAAAGAACCTCGAGTGAGCTTCTACTGTTGTGAGCGGACGACCTGTGAAAAGAGGCGGGATGGGGCGGAGCGAACCGGGGGTTTTCGAAAACCTGTTTCTTGTGATGTTTTTGGGAAAAGCGGGTTTTGGTTATCTTGCTTTAGGGAAAACCATTCGTTCGTTTTGGAAATTCATTTTGTAGAAAACATTTTCCCATTTTATTACTTAAAGACCTCGAAACCTGAATTTCAAGATTAGTGACCGAGTCACCACCCGGATCAGCTCATTCGGGAAATTCCGGTATAGCTCCCTACCGACCGCAGACTGCTGTACCTAATCCAGAGATTTAGGGTTCAGGCAACTTACCTACTTAACCTCGAGCTTGTGTTCGACTTATAATTTATATTACCATATTTATTCAATTTGTTATCTTTCTCTAACCTGATTGAGTTTATTTTATTAGCCCGTGCTCAAGAAAAATACAGAAAATAAATTGCAAAAAAGTAAGTCATGCATCCGAAAGATACAAAAGAATAAAAGATGCCGCTTATACAACCAAATTGAATAAAAATAAGAACTCTCATCCTCACATTACAAGCGCCTAAGTACACAAGGATCTAAAAATTACAACCGCCTAATTTACATGGGAATCTATTAAATACAACCAAAATAATAAAAATAAATGCTGCAAAATAGAATGGTTAGCACAATTTATAGCATAACACAGATAGGACTCAGATCAGGACAGAATTGGGATTTTTAGAATCAGGGGCATACATTTAGGGGGTAACCGGGTCGACCCGACCGGTCGGACTGGTTAGACCTGGAAAACGGTTTTGAAACGCCATGTAATTTTTATGCTGGAAAATCAATTTTTGGAAAATCATTTGGCTAGGTTACGTACAAATTTCCATTTTATGTGGTTCTGTTATCCCGGAATCCAGTGTTCCGTTCGTGTGGGTTCCTAAACTCAACATCCATTTAGGGTTCAAAATGGAATAAACATACCTAAAACATTTGTGAAAGTACCACTTTGCTCGTTTTCAATATTTTTCGGGAATTTCATTAGGTTCGGGGGTCCGCTAATGCTGGACTATGGATCCGTTTCGGATAAAATAACCCCGAAACTCAGAAAATAAACCCGGAAAACACTGAAATTCCCAATATCCGTACGTACAGAAATTCAAAAACCAAAATTTTATGACATACGGATGGATTTGGGCCAAAAATGATCACAACAGAATGCTTAAAATGGAAAACGAACTGTTTTCGGCCGATCGGGACAAACCGGGAATCTGTCCCTGAAGAACAGAGCCGACTGGCTCTGTTCATCATGAACATAGCCTTGCGGCTGTGTTCATGAGGAACACAGCCGTGCGGCTCTATTCGGGCAATCCAATTCCGAAAGTTGCAAAATGAAGAAAACGCACAGGAAAAGCAATGCAAACAAGTTTAAGGCCTCTCAGAGTTTACCTTGATGTTGTTTTGATGCTTTGAACGTCAAGAAACGGATTTGAAAGCTTGGAATGCATCCTGGGAACTCAGCCGGCTAAAAACCATGATGATCCGAAACAAGCCGAAAAGAATCTGAAACGGTCCCGAATCAACAAGCAAAGGTTAAGCAACTTGTGTTTAATGTTTATATTGACTTTAAGTTTTAGTCCCTGTGTTTGGGTTCACCTCTTTTGCTCCTATGTCTCGGCCTCTCTTTCTCTGCTTCTCCTTTTTTTTTCCAAGTCTTCTTCTCTGCCTGTCAGACCCCCTTCTGATTTCTTTTTCTTCTCTTTTATATCCCTCTTTCATCATCATTTCAACCAATAAATGAGTCGTCTCATCTCTGAATTTTTGCCCCTCTTTTCTTTCCTGTCCAGCCAAGTTGTTCTGCTTTGCAGAGCAACTTGGTCTCAACCCACTAGAGCCGAGGTAAAATTTCAAAAATCCGACGCTCACCCTAAACCCTAGAAATCACTCGGAAGACCTTTTCATGGATTTCGGATCGCAGATAGCTTGGTTTTCAGGACATTTAAGATTCTCTAAGAAAAATTCCGGTCGTTTTCAAGTCCTATTCGAGTCCGTCCATTCCACAGGTAACAAAGGAGCTCTCATCATAGAGGTCGGGAAACCCGTGCTCATAACTGTCCATTACCAAAGCTGCTGTGGTAACCATCATCATTAAGCAAGCCTGTAGAAATCAAATTCAATCTTATATCTGGAACATGTTGCACATTATGCAAAACCAACTCCATCCCAGTATCAAACTTCAAACAGACTTCACCAACACCAACAGTCTTTGATAGCATATTGTTACCCATCTGTACATCACCAAAGTCACCTGGAGTGTAAGATGAAAAATGGTCTCTTCGTGATGTAACATGACACGAAGCACCACTATCAATCACCCAACTCGAATCGTCATGTGCAAGATTATCAGTACTAACATTAACAAATCAGGAGATTACCAGTAGTAGCATTAACAACATCATTTTCATTACCACTGTCATCTTTCTTCTGATTGTTCTGTGTACCTTTCTTCTTCTCCTTTGCCTTTTCCTTCTTCAGCTTTCTACAGTAATTTTTGGTATGCCCTGTTTTACCACAGTGGTAGCACTCAACATTGGCAAACTTACCCTTAGAACTGCTGCGCTGACTCCCTCTGTTACCAGGACCTCTACTCTGACTTCTCCCCCTTCTTTCTGTAACCAAGACTTCTGAATGCAAAGAGGAATCCTGTGACTTTCTTCTAATCTCTTCATTCAGAATACTGCCCTTGGCTAACTCAAAGGAAACAATGCCATTTGGAGCCGAGTTACATAAAGACGTTTTAAACGTCTCCCAAGAGTCCGGCAGTGTACCAAGAACCCACAAAGCCTGTATCTCATCCTCAAACTTGATTCTCATTCCTTCAAGCTGATTCATAATTCTTTGGAAGGCATTCAAGTGATTTATCAACGGGCTTCCATCTGGATACTTCAAGTTGATCATTTTTTAATCATGAACAACTTGTTATTCCTTGTTTTTCAAGCATACAGCTCCTCAAGCATGTTCCATAACTTTCGTACATCTCTCTCACCAATAACAAGATTCAAAACACTATCCTCTACCCACTGTCTAATAAACCCGCAAGCTTACCGATGCAAAATAATCCATTCTGCTTCTTCCTTATCCTCATGTTTATCACTAAAAACTAGTAGATAGATAGTAGTCTTTCACATAAAGGAGGTCTTCCATTTTTGTTTTCCAAACATGGTAATTGGAACCATTTAAATGAACCATTCTAATGTTATTAGCCTCCATCATTCACACAAGTCCAATAACAACAATATCAACCACCAATGGCTCTGATACCAATATGATGGGAAAAATACACCGACCACAACTGCAACAACAAAATGTAGAAATCTTCATTGTGATTCTTTTTCTCGACTCGTATGAATCTTTGAGGAAACTCAAAATTAGAGCAACACCAAGTAACAAAAATGGAGCAATGCACAACAATACAAACACACAAGATTCTTACGTGGAAAACCCTCTCAACCGAAAAGTAAAAACCACGGGACCCTTAGGCCGCTTAATCTTCCACTATCAACCAATAATAGGCAATTACAACAAGTCTTCTCTAGATGAACTAGAGGTATACACCATCAACATCATATTCTTGGAATGAAACATCAAGAACTATGGAAACAAAATGAAGTGGGAGAAAACACCAAGAACAAACCAAACACACACAATCTGCCTTTGAACGAAAATACCCTCCAGACATCCGACAATGATCTTTACCATTCAGATTGAAGACACGGACGTCAGGAAGACGGTGTTCAAATTTCAAGTTGATCCAACGGTCGAAACTGCAATAATCATCAAAAAGTGCAGCTGGTGATATGATGGAGAAATTGTTTTCTTTCAACCTCTCTTTCTCTCTTTCTTTTGGTTTATTTTCTCTGCCTCTCTCTCTCTCTCTTTCTCTTTCTCTTCACATATGACTTATAAGGGTTTCTCACCTCATTTCCTTCTTACCTCTCAAGGACATATATGGTAAAGTCCTCTTTACACCTCACCTTACAAACATCACATGGTAAGGTCTTAAGGTGTAGCTCATAAGTTCTTCCTTAGGTTAGAAATGTATCCAACAATTCCTTCTCCTGAAGCAAATAGCTTGGCCATGTTAATGAGTGGAATTGTGTGGCCTTCGGCCATGAATGGGAAGAAGAATATATGAAGCTCATCTTCATCTTTTCTTTCACTGATCATCATTTGATTCTGCTGCATTAATGAGAAAGGGGAGTCAACTGATCTATACGACTAAATAAATTTTGATAATCGTATCCCTTTCATTATGACAATTTTTTTCCATATGTTTAACATAAGCTCTTACGTCACTTATTATAAACTTAATTGGATTAGTTGTTTGGTTTTGGACTTTGATTATTTTATTACTATGAGTTTGACATGTGTTGCCAAGAGAAAGAAAAAAAATCGAGTTGAAAAATTCTTGGTTCTAGAGGCAATGACTGCTATTGATATAATTAAGACGCGTCTTAGGGTCAGTTTGGGATTGCTATTAGTGAAAGTGTTTTTCCCCATAACTAGGTTTCATTGCTTTCTTTAAAACTAGTTTTAAGTGTTTTTCTAGTGTTTTCCTGAATACAATCTGACTTTTACTAATTGTGCATTTGAGACTGTTTTCCGCAGCCCCAAAATCAGTTTTCAGCCAAAATAAGGTTCTCCTTACTTTGGCTGAAAGCTGCTTTCGGAGATACGGAAAACAACCCCAAACACAGTCTTAGAATGAATTAAATTAAAAATATAAAATTTATTTTGTAAATAGATTTTATGTGAAATTTATTATAAATAAATTAGTATTCTAAAAGATAACTAAAAAAATTATTTTTATAGATTTATACTTAATATAAATGAAAATAAATATTTTGTTTGTACTTATTTTATGCATTACTCTACCAATAATTTCATAAATTATTAAGAAAAAAGAAAAATATAATAATTGGATGTTAACTAGAATTACTTTTTTTAAAAAATTAAAACAAAAAAATTTATGTGATAGTATAAAATTGTAAATTAAATAACGAGGATAAAGTTATTCTAAAATATTTATCTACACACAATATGGAATTTGTTTCCAAATTTCATATGTTTTGGTAAAATTCTCGTAAAATTTATGTGATAGTATAAAATTGTAAATTAAATAACGAGGATAAAGTTATTCTAAAATATTTATCTACACACAGTATGGAATTTATTTCCAAATTTCATAAAAAATAAAAATTTAATTCTAAATATAAAATTTTATTTCCAAATTCCACATATTTGACCTTTTTGGCTTTTTACGGGCCATTGACTATTTGACTTTCTGCGTTCTGTAATCTTATGGTTGTCATCTTCCTGCTTGCATTATAATTTCTGAAATTCAGATTCAGACTCCATGGTTCACTTCTCCCTTCAAACAAGTCATTTTAGCTTCTATCTCCACATAATCTTTGATTTACTTCAACAATAAGAGAAATCTTTGAGAGGAGAAAACTCTGATTTTCAGGTAGTTCTTTGATTTCATTGATGAATGCTTTGTTTTTGCTGCAATTTGTTATCCTTTGTCGAATTGCTGCTCACCAGATGTATCTGTTTAGCAAATTACATGTTTGAACTTCCTCTCCCTGTGAGGAAATTAACATTTACCATTGCAACAAGGCCCTGGTTTGTCATTTTCTGGTTTGTGGCAATTTGGTCTTATTAGTTATCACTGATTCAATTTTATTCGGGGGAAACTGGAAAATTCGACTATGCACATTACTTGTTTGATGAAAAGTATATGTTTGGATAGTAAAATTTTGCCTTAAAGTTAGTTATAAGAGAATTCGGTATTAGTTATATGCTGTGATTTTGATTTTTTCTGTTTGCCTTGTAGCAAAACTCAACAGTTTGCATAGTTTTAACAATTTTATCATGTCAGAAAGTTAAATTGGCATAAAAACATTGTTTTTCAGAGAATTCTTTCAATACATTGTAACCCCTGTTCAAACCCTATTGAAACTTTGTGGTGTGGGCATAAATTTCTAACATCTCATATAGTAATAAACAAAAACAATCCATTAAGATCGCTAAGAATTTGAGTCTTAGGTAACATTATTGATAGTTGGAAATCAGCAAAAAAGAGTAAATTACTAAATTCACTTCGGTTCGCAGAAGTTCTATATTTGAAGCTCTGATCATTCTGCACAATCAAATGGACAGTGAAAGAGGATATGATGAGCTTCATATTTTCTTCTTCCCATTCATGGCTAGCGGGCATACTATTCCATTCATTGACATGGCCAAGCTATTTGCTGCAAGAGGAATTAGAGTAAGCATAATCACAACTCCTGTCAATGCTCCTGGTTTTTCCCAATCTGTAGAGAGTAGCAGGATCTCGGGTCACAAGATTGAGATCCTGGTAATCAAATTTCCTTGTGTGGAAGCTGGATTGCCTGAAGGATGTGAGCATGTGGATCTTATTCCTTCACCCGAAATGGGCTTCAAGTTCATCATGGCTACTTCTCTTCTTGCCCATCCACTTGAACAGATCCTGAAGGAGTATCGGCCCAGTTGTCTAGTTGCTGACGCTTTATTTCCATGGTCGACTGAAGTTGCATCCAAGTATGCAATTCCTAGAATTGTTTTCAGCGGCACTTGTTTCTTCTCAACTTGTGCTTCAAAGAGCGTGAGATTGTATGAGCCTTACAAGAACGTAACTTCGGATACTGATCCTTTCGTAATTCCAAATTTTCCAGGCAATATCAAGCTGACAACGAAGCAATTACCGAACTTTGTCTATCAAGAAACTGCTCTTTCTGAATGGTACAGAAAAGTGGTTGCTGCACAGATTAATAGCTATGGGGTTCTCGTCAACAGCTTCTACGAGCTCGAACCCACTTATGCAGATCATTACAGGAATGTTTTAGGAGCAAAAGCATGGCATATTGGCCCCCTTTTTCTATGGAATGGCAAGATTGAAGGTTCAAGAAGAGGAAAAGAAGCTTCTATCAATGAACATGAGATACTAGAGTGGCTGAATTCGAAGAAACCAAACTCAGTTGTTTACATATGTTTTGGAAGCATAGCGAATTTCACAGACGAGCAACATCTTGAGATAGCAAATGGTATTGAAGAATCCGGGCAGGAATTCATCTGGGTAGTAAAGAAAAGCAGCCAGAAACATCGCGAAGACGAAGAACAATGGCTGCCTCGAGGATTCGAGGAAAGAATGGAAGGAAAGGGGCTGATAATTCGAGGATGGGCGCCGCAAGTACTAATTCTCGAACACGAAGCAGTGGGGGGATTCGTGAGCCATTGTGGATGGAATTCGACACTTGAAGCTATAACTGCAGGAGTGAAAATGGTGACATGGCCAGTAGCAGCAGAGCAGTTTTATAATGAGAAATTGGTGACTGAGATTTTGAGAATTGGAATTCCTGTTGGTGCAAAGAAATGGGCGAGAGTGGTTGGTGATAGTGTGAAGAGAGAAGCCATAAGTAAGGCAGTAAGAGATCTTATGGTAGGTGAAGAAGCAGAAGAAATGAGATACAGAGCTAAAAAGTATGCAGAAATGGCAAGGAAAGCAGTGAAAGATGGTGGATCTTCTCATTCTGATGTGAATTCTTTCATTGATGAATTCAGGAGTAGGAAGATTTTGAATGTTGATTAGGTGCCTAATGGTCATATTCAAAGATTCTCAATTGTCTTTTTAGTCTGAACATAAATATATAATGCTTTTAGTATCTCAATTATTTATTAAACAATAAATCAGATCCTTTCTCTTGGAGCTAGACCTTTTAACGTGTTGGGTTCAGGTTAGGCTTGGTGGGCTTTTCAGAAAAACCACTAGACCCAGGTACGCCCCTGCCCACCTTATGTTTAGGTGGGCTCCGGCCAAAAGAGAATATGTCCAGCCCAACGTGCCTAAAATTTTGTGGGGCTCGAGCCTCACTGGGCCCGGGCCAACCCGAGAAAAGCCCAATAAATTTATTCTTTTTCACCTTTATTTGTTGTCACTTCCTTTCATGGGAATTTATGTGCTGCGTTTTTTTCCCTTTTTTTTTTTTTTTTTTTTTTTGGCTAAGATGGTCTATCCATTTGGCCTTGGATTTTATGCAGTAATATGCTACTGGTTTCTGCAGCAATATGGAGTTTTATTTGGTTGTGCAATTCTGCAGACTTATGGACCCCTTATCTATGTGATAAGATTTTATAATCCAATAAAAAAATACAATAAGTAGAAAGGATTGGTGGCGCTGGATAAGTGTGTTGCTGGCTTTGTCGTTCGTGATCTGTCAGGAGCGGTGCTAATGTCTGGTTGCTCATCGATTGGTGGCTGTGTTTCGATTTTGCAGGCTGAAGTCAGCCGCATTTTGGGAAGTCAAGGATAGCAGCTCAAGCAGGGTTTAGTTGGTTGATTGTAGCTTCTGATAGTGTCACGGTGGTGCAAGCTTGCAAGAGGGAAGTTGTCTTTTTTGACTATATTGGCATTGTAGTGAGTGATATTCTGAGATTACTCAAGTCCTTCAATGGAGTCCGCTTGGTGTTCCATAGGCGTCAAGCTAATCGCGTTGCTCATGGTTTAACAAAATGGGGTACATCTTACTTGGATCCCATTATCTTTCTTGAGGAATTTTACTCGTGTTCTACCTTATATTGATTATGATTTAGCTTCTTTTGCTTGCTAATACCAGGTTCGTTATTGATAATAATAATAATAATAATAATAATAATAATAATAATAAACTCGAAAGTGGATTAGGGATTTAGATTTTAGGTTTTGAACGTTATAAATTATGATAAGTTATAAATTATAATAGTAAAATTACACATATAATATATAATATGAATAATATAATTTCATAATAAAATTAAAAGGGGGATGGGTTTGGGCCGGCCCGTACCATATACATATATATAATATCCAAGCCCGATCTCAAATTAAGCGGGCTTTTACATATTCAGGCCGGGCTTTCCAAATTTTTAGTTGTCCAAGCCCGGCCCAAGACGGATAGGCTTTGGCAACCTATGCGGATCCCCAGGTGCACGAACAGGTCTACATGGAGCCCTCAAATACCTTATATCAAAGGGAGAGGGCGGGGTCCATCGACAACACTTAGAGTTATGTTAAAAGAGAAAGTTGCTCAGTTTGAGAACGGGCTGCTTCAGCACCTTCAGTTATAACTACTTCAGCCTTTCATCTCCTTTAATAACTCCCCTAAGATTTTGTCTTAAACCGTGTCAAATTGGCCACTAGAGATTCTTCGAGCTCTTTCTTAATTGTTATGCACGTTCCCTTGAATCCTTTCCCGCTCGAAGTCTTTTCATGTAATGAGCTTATTTTTTAGCTCAAGAATAATGGCTGAAAAGAAAAATCAGTAAAACGAATTCTCAATTTCTTGTCAATGCTCTTTTGGCTTGTTAATTGGTTGCCTCAGTTTGATATGATAACTAAAATGATTCATTTGCTTTAAAAAAAAAAAAAAAGTTAATTTAGATCCATCTCTATGCAAAAGAGTACAACGTCATTGTGTTTTTGTACTTAGGCAAGTTAGATAAGAGATTAAAAAAGCATATTCCGTCAGATTCCGTTAATAAAATTGTTAACGGAATCTGACGAAATATGTTTTTGAGCGGTCAATTTGAAACATTTTTGCATACCACAGAGGACAAAAGCGAAATTTCAATAGAACATAGGCCAAAAAGGTAAACTGATAATAATACAGGGGCTAAAAAGATCTTTATGCCAGCTAGATTTAGGCTTATGCTACAACTTAAAACTTTCAAGTTAATTAAAATTATTAAATAATTACATTTAGAGTTGAAATAATAAAAAGGAAACAAATATTATTTATCTTCACCTATCATAATTACAACTTACAATATTATACATATAATTGCTATGAAAAATAAAGTAATATTAATAAATTATCAAAAATATCATTGTTATATGTATATAGGCAATTAAAATAACAATATTTACTTCACTTAATTATTTGGTATATTGAGGGTCTTTTAGTAAAAATATAGTCTATTAATTAATTTTCTTAATTACTAAGCAATCAAAATATTTTCTATCAAAGTTGGACGGAGGAGTTTTTTTTTAGTTTTTATCATTTCAAAGTTACTCTTTTGGCTCATATTTGAAGGATTGGGATCCACTAAAATATGTCCTATCAACACTTGTGGTCTCGGTCTCCCGAGCTATGTTGGTTTGGAATTGCAATGATTATGTCATATCAATAGTTGTACTGATATGATACTATTTTGTTGTATATGGCCACAATAAGAAGACCGACAAAGCAATGAATGGATAGACTTACCACTTTTATAACGTCGGAATGCTTGATTTTGCTATGTAATTTTGTAGTTTCTTGTGATCCATGCAAAAAAAAAAAAAAAAGTGGATTAACCAAATCAATGACTCAAACATTTGATTTACGCCTAAAAATAGCCTACATGTGTAACTAACAAGTTGCAGTTTGCAATTTGCACATAAGACAAAGTGTCATACATGGGTAAAAAATTTATAATATTTCAGGAATATACGAACCAATAGTTGTAAAAATATTATTTAGTTGTTTTTATTATTTTCTAAATCGTATATTTATAACTTACAGACTACATATTACCGGAGTATTGTAAAATTTCTACGTCAGGAGTAGATGGGTTGAAGAGAGACTCCAATTCATTTTTTAATCAAATAATTGAGATAATAAAAACATACATATTTATGTTCATTCTAAAAGCAGTTGAGAACTTGAATATGACTATTAGGAACCTAATCAACATTCAAAATCTTCTTACTCCTAAATTCATCAATGAAGGAATTAAAATCACAATGAGAAGATCCACCATCTTCAACTGTTCTCCTAGCCATTTCTGCATAGTTTTAGCTCTGCATCTCACTTTTTCTGTTTCTTCACCTAACATAAGATATCTCACTGCCTTGGTTATGGTTTCTTTCTTCACACTATCACCAACCACTCTCGCGCATTTCTTTGCACCAACAGGAATTCCAATTCTCAAAATCTCAGTCACCAATTTCTCATTGTAAAACTGCTCTGCTGATACTGGCCATGTCACCATTTTCACTCCTGCAGTTATAGCTTCAAGCATTGAATTCCATCCACAATGGCTCACGAATCCTCCTACTGCTTCGTGTTCGAGAATTAGTACTTGCAGCGCCCATCCTTGAATTATCAGCCCTTTTCCTTCCGTTCTTTCCTCAAATCCTTAAGACAGCCATTGTTCTTCATCTTTGGGATGTTTCTTGCTGCTTTTCTTTACTACCCAGATGAATTCTAGCCCAGATTCTTCAATGCCATTTGCTATCTCAAGATGTTGCTCGTCTTTGAAATTCGCTACGCTTCCAAAACATATCTTAACAACTGAGTTTGGTTTCTTCAAATTCAGCCACTTTATTATCTCATTTTCATTGATGGAAGCTTCTTTTCCTCTTCTTGACTCTTGCCATTCCATAGCGAAATCGGGCCAATATGCCATGCTTTTACTCCTAAAACATTCCTGAGATTCAAAACACTTGTCACAATGAGTTATCGTGTCATACATATGTCATGTGTTCTATATATCATAAAATTAATTATACATGATATAAGCAAAACATAAATAATAACGATGTCAAGCAGATGGTGTCAAGCGAGAGAACTTTCATTGTACACCTTAGCCAATCGCAATGTGGCACGTGGCACGTTCTGGAATGAAGTATTATAACTTTATTCCAAAATGTGACACATAGAACACCCTGGTTGGCCAGAGCCTGAGAAAGTCTAGCCTAAGACTAGAGCATGTTACTCCGAGCAGCATAGACTAGCTTGTTTGCTATAGCGCATCTGCTTGGTGAATACAAGCCAGGAGTACACTACTTCCGACTAATAAAAATGTGACAAATTAGCAACCATACTAAAATGTCTTGTGTTGTTTGGTCGGGAGTAGTGTACTCTTGGCTTATACAAGAATCTCGCGTAGCGAGTAAACTGTTTCTCTAAATCTTATTTTTGTGTTAGAAATTTAACACTCCTACCTGAGATGATCTGCATAAGCAAGTTCAAGCTCGAAAAAGCTGTTCACGATAACGCCATAGCTATTAAGCTCTGCATCTTTCACTCTCCTGAAGAATTCAGAAAACCTGGTTTCCTGACGAATAAACTCCGGTAACTGCATCGTTGTCATCTCAATTCCCTCTGGAAAATTCGAGATCACGAAAGGATCCATGTCAGAATTTACGTTCTTATAAGGCTGATACATTATCATGCACTGAGAAGCACAAGCAGAAAAGGAATAAGAGCCACTAAAAACAATCCTAGGAACTCCACACTTGGCTGCAACTTCAGTTGCCCATGGAAAAAACATGTCTGCAACTAGACAATTGGGACAATATTGTTGTAGGATATTTTCGAGTGGATCAGCAAGAGAAGCAGTAGCCATAAAGAATCTCAATCCCAATTCAGGTGAAGTAATCAGATTCACATGTTCACATCCTTCAGGCAATCCAGCTTCCAAGCAATTGAATTTGATTATCAAAATTTCAATTTTGTGACCCAAAATTTTGCTGCACTTAATAGATTTGGATAAAGCAATAGCATTTACAGGAGTAATGATTATGCTTACTCTTATTCCTTATGGGAAAAATACACCGACCACAGTAGCAACAACAAAATACGGAATAAATCTTCGTTGTGATTCTTTTTCTCGACTCGTATGAATCTTTGACGAAACTAAAAATTAGAGCAACAACAAGCAATAAAAATGGAGCAATGCACAACAACACAAACACATAAGATTCTTACGTGGAAAACCCTCTCAACAGAGAAGTAAAAACCACAGGGCAGCTTAATCTTCCACTATCGACCAATAATGGGCATTTACAGCAAGTCTTCTTTAGATGAACTAAAGGTATACACCATCAACATCATATTCTTGGAATGAAACATCAAGAACTATGGAAATTAAAACAAAGTGGGAGAAAACACAAAGAACAAACCAAACACACACAATCTACCTTTAGACGAAAATGCTCTCTGGACCTCCGATGATGATCTCCACCATTCAGATTGAAGACACGGATGTAAGAAAGATGGTGTTCAAATTTCAAGGTGATCCAATGGTGGCAACTCCAAAAACTGAAACGTGCAGCTGGTGATATGATAGAGAAATGGTTTTCTTTCAACCTCTCTTTCTTTCTTTCTTTTGGTTTATTTTCTCTACCTCTCTCTTTCTCTTTCTCTTCACATATGACTTATAAGCCTTTCTCACCTCACTACCTTCTCACCTCTCAAGGACATATATGGTAAAGTCCACTTTACACCTCACCTTACAAACATCACATGGTAAGTTCTTAAAGGTGTAGCTCACAAGTTCTTCCTTAGGTTAGAAATATATCCAACAAATCTCCCCCTTTCTAACTATAAGGACGAACTTGCCAACCTGGTAATCGAACAACACACATTCAGCTTCTTTCTAGCTAAAGCTTTTGTCAACTTATCAAAACCATTATCATCAGTATGAACTTTGTCAAGTTCAAACAACCCTTTCAAGAGCATCCCTAATCCAATGATACCTCACATCGACATACTTTGTTTTCTGGTGGCAAGTAGAGTTTCTGGCATGGTGGATTGTACTTTTGTTATCACAAAGAACAACATAGCGTTGTTGTTTGAAACCCAACTCCTGTAATCCTTTTCAACCACAACATCTCCTTACCTGCTTCCGTTGCTGCTATATACTCGGCCTCTGTTGTAGAAAGTGCAACATACTTTTGCAATCTTGATTGCCATGACACAGCTCCCTGTAAAGGTCATCAATTTGGAAGTATCCTGAAGATATCTGAATATCCACATAACTGCTTCCCAATGCTTCCTGCCCAGATTTGACAGCAAAAGGCTAACAACTCCAACAGCATGAACTATATCAGGCCGTGTCAACACTATGGCATACATTAAACTTCCTACTGCTGAGGCATATAGAACTCTATCCATCTCTTCCTTCTCTTTCTTATTAGAAGGGCATTCTTTTGTAGTTACCTTAAAGTTGGTAGTAAAAGGAAAACTAACCACTTTAGCTTTATCCATGTTAAACCTGTAAAGCGCCTTTTTAATGTATTTTTCTTGTGATATATGCAACTTCTTGGCCACCCTATCTCTGGTGATTTTAATGCCAAGAATCTGTTTTGCTGGCCTTAAGTCCTTTATAGCAAAGGACTTACTCAATTGTTGCTTTAACTGGGCAATTCTTCCAGCATCTTTGCCAACAATCAGCATGTCATCAATATAAAGCAATAAGATGATAAAATCATCATTACCAAATCTCTGAACAAAGACACAGTGATCTGAAGTAGTCTTCCGGTAGCCTTGCTCCCCCATAACAGATTCAAACTTCCTGTACCACTGCCTTGGTGCTTGCTTCAAACCATATAGACTCTTTTGTAGTCTACATACATAATCCTCTTTTCCTTTCAACTGAAAACCTTTAGGCTACTGCATGTAAATCTCCTTATCTAAATCATCATGGAGAAATGTAGTCTTGACATCCATCTGCTCAACCTCCAAATCAAGGGTAGCAGCTAAACCGAGAACAACACAAATGGATGCCATTTTCACCACTGGAGAGAAAATCTCATCAAAATCAATACCTTTCTTCTGATTGAATCCTTTGACCACCAATCTAGCTTTGTTCCATAGCTATGAAGAGTTCTCTTCCTGCTTCACTTTGTACACCCAATTGTTCTTCAAAGCTCTTTTGCCCTTAGGCAACTTCACCAACTCAAATGTATTATTCTCATACAAGGATTTATTTCATCTTGTATGGCATCGATCCACTTCTTATTGTGTTCATCTTCCATGGCTTCTGAAAAACTTTCAGGTTCTCCCCCATCAGTCAATAACACATACTCATCAGCAGAGTACCGTATGGAAGGATGACGGTCTCTAATTAACCGCCTAAGTAGAACAAATGGTGGTGCATCTGGTACTGGTAACTCATCATAGACAATCCCATCCATTTCAGCTTCCTGTGGAGCATCAACATCATCAGTACCTTGTTAGTCAATACTGTGATCATCATCTCCTGCATGTGTGCCTATATGCCTAGGAGGAACTGGATCCAAATCAATGAGGTCATCAATAGGCTGAAGAACTATCTCAGGCTGTTGTAGGGAATGATCTGTAGGCTGAGAAACTACTTCAGGTTACTGTAGAAGATCATCAGTAGGCTGAAGAACTGCTTCAGCCCTCTAACCATCTTTAAAAGTCTAATCTTCCACAAATATGACATCTCATCTTCTCATAACTTTCTTTATGATTGGATCATAAAGCCTGTAACCCATCTCATCTTGTCCATAACCAAGAAACACAAATTTCCTAGTTTTTACATCAAGCTTAGATCTCTCATCTTTGGGAATATGCATAAAGGCCTTGCATCCAAAGACACGCAAGTGATCATAAGAAACATCTTTACCGCTCCAAACCCTTTCAAGAACATCAAAATGAAAAGGAACACAAGGTATAAGGTTTAAAACATGTACAACAGTACTCAAAGCCTCACCCCAAAATGATCTAGGTAATCCAGCATGTGACAAAACACATCTAACTCGCTTAACCAGTGTCCTATTCATCCGCTCTACTAACCCATTCAGCTGCGGGGTCTTACGAAGAGTCCTTTGGTGCCGAATACCCTGCTGTCTACAATAGGCATCAAAAGGACCTATGTATTCACCTCTATTATCTGTTCCGATACACTTGAGCTTCTTCCTAGTCTGTCTCTCAACAAGAGCTTGAAACTACTTGAAAGCTAATAATACTTTATCCTTACTTTTCAAGGTGTAAACTCACATCTTCCTTGAATAGCCATCGATGAATATGACAAAGTAAAGAGAACCACCAACTGTCCTTATCGGACCACAAACATCGGAATGCACCAGATCAAGCATATTCTTCTGTAACATCCCGAAAATTCAATAAGTGTTAATATTTATAAGTGATATTATAATTTGATGATTTTTGTGGAATAGATTTTCAGCGGTAACATATATATAGTTTTGAGAATATATTCATGGGGTGAAATATTGAGGAAATATAAATATAGAAAGTTTTGGGGATGAAAATTATATGCACAGTAAGGATGATTATTAAATAATTAAAAGTTTGAGGTTAAAAATAATATGTATAGGAAAATTGTAATTTTGATAAGAAAATTTAATATAAAAAGAGAAGAAGAGACGAAGAAGGAAGCAGGACGTGGGAAATCTCCAGAAATGGAGAAAAAAAGGAAATAAGGGAAAATAGAGAGAAAAATGGAAAATCTAACTTCCGACTGTTAGATTTTGATGAAATTACAGGTATGAGTTCAATACTAAGTGAATTTCATTATGTACGGTTAAGATTTTATTTTGAGGACTATATGATGGTGTAATTGGAAATGTAATTTTAGAGTAATTTTATAAATTAATTCTAAATATGAAGTGATATGAGAATAAAATTGGTATATTTGGACTCCTAGCAGTGCTGTGAATCTAGTGGTATTCTCCATCCGAATTATAGTTACTATTCCGGTGATCGGAATATTTACCGGCGAGTTTTTGTTGGTGCAATATTTTTATATTGATCTATGAATTATGTGGAGCAATATTAATTCTTAAAGTTTTTGATGATTTTGGACAGATTATTTAATATGAATTATTGAAGTATTTTGGGTTAATTAATTGTGTTACTTGTTGAATAATTAGTTTAAATGATATTTATATGTGGAGAAAATGTGAAAAATTATTAGAAATGCATTTGGAGGAATATATAATGTTTTGAGTAATTTTTGATAAATTGGTGAATAGTGACATACCGTATTTGTGAATAGTAACTCGTATTAATAATGACCGTATTTGTGAACAGTGACAGGGTGATGTATTATTATGGAATAGATTATTTAAGAATGATATTAAGTTCTTTTAAGATTAGAAGAACTACGTGGCTTTAATTCCCAAATTGGAATTATTGGGATACGTAGGAAGCTTGATATTAAGTTAATATCAAGTCCAAGCCTAATAGATAGATATAAATTAGATGATTTATTTATTGATAAATACTTATTGAATCAAAAGTGGATATTTGTAGAGGGATCAAGTTAAGGTATAGGAAAGGAGTAAGAGGTAGAAGAGGGTGTTATGGTGTTTAAAGAGGTTTGTGTACACTAATTTTATTTCTATCTCCTTTTGCTGAAAATTTCAGATTTGAGCACTGTGGATTGTTTGTAACTTTTCTCATGTTTTACAATTCTGATTTGGGTGATTCTAGTTTCTGTGGATTTTTAAGACATAGAACAAGATATGTTTATAAGAAAGTTTTATCAAATTCAATTGTTTTCTGGTTCGAATCATGGTTGAAGAGTATGATGTGTTTGTGTGGCTATAACTTGGTGTGTATGGCTTGGATTATATGAGATAAATTTTATTGCCCTAGTATTCAAGCAAAAAGAATGGGTGGATAGATTGGCGCCAATAAAGGGGGGGTGCAGTACTGCACAAAACAATTAGAGCTTCAGCTTCGGGCTTTGGCCGCTATCATGATATTATTGATTATTCGATTTTGAAGCTTCGGCTTCAGGCTTGACCGATATTACTGTTATTGGAGCTTTGGCTTCGGACTTGTCTGCCCCCGTATCCAATACCTATTTATATTTTTAATTGAGTTACTGTGGGCAATAATTGATATTATATTATGTTGATTTAAAAGGATGTGAATTATGACATTTTTCATATAATTGAGTTATATATAGTTTTTAAATTGTTTTCTTTATTTACTTATATTTGTTTTTTTTATTATTATTATTCATTTGGGTGACGTTTTTAAAGGAGTTGAGAGTGTAAATTTGATGAAATAAAGTTAGTGTACACCATAAAGTAAATTGCTTGGCGTGTACTTTCTCTTCTACACGCGGTTTGGAGCTTGTAGATGGACATGATCTAATTGGGAAAGGTGGACGTTAAATTTTGTTACTTTTATGTGGTTTTGTAATGGAATGGCATAGATTATAGTATTGTGAATATTATGAAGTGTGTTATGGGGAAATTCTAACAAGGTTTTGGAGTTAGTAATATTCTGTTTGGAGATTTTATAATGTCAATAATATATATATTGTCTTAAGGAGTTCAGTTGGTGAGCGGGATAAATATTAGGTGTTAAATTTTGTGACACCAGGGGGTGTTACATCTTCTTCCTGGAAGGAGGATGGCTGTGAAAGGAGACTTTCGTATGTTTACCTGCCAAGCAATCAGAATATCTCTTCAAGTGAATATCATGCACACACCAGATAGCAAATTCTTCTTGGACAATATAGACATGCCTTTTCACTCATGTGAGCAAGTCTTTTATGCCACAAGTTAATTGCATCAACATTCTCCACTGCATTAACAATGCTTTGGAGATCTTTGGTTGCATCCGGTACAACTTAGAATGTCTGCTACCTCTTGCCACAATCAAAGAACCTCGAGTGAGCTTCCACTGTCCATTACCAAAGCTGCTGTGGTAACCATCATCATTAAGCAAGCCTGTAGAAATCAAATTCAATCTCATATCTAGAACATGTTTCACATAATGCAAAACCAACTCCATACTAGTATCAAACTTCAAACAGACTTCACCAACACCAACAGTCTTTGATAGCATATTGTTACCTATCTGTGCATTACCAAAGTCACCTGGAGTGTAAGATGAAAAATGGACTCTTCGTGATGTAACATGACACGAAGCACCACTATCAATCACCCAACTCGAATCGTCATGTGCAAGATTACCAGTAGTAGCATTAACAAATCAGGAGATTACCTGTAGTAGCATTAACAACATCATTTTCATTACCAATATCATCTTTCTTATGATTGTTCTGTGTACCTTTCTTCTTCTCCTTCGCCTTTTCCTTCTTCAGCTTTCTGCAATAATTTTTGGTATGCACTGTTTTACCACAGTGGTAGCACTCAACATTGGCAAACTTACCCTTAAAATTGTTACGCTGACTCCTTCTGTTACCCGGACCTCTACTCTGACTTCTCCCCCTTCTTTCTGTAACCAAGACTTCTGACTACAAAGAGGAACCCTATGACTTTCTTCTAATCTCTTCATTCAGAATACTGCCCTTGGCTAACTCAAAGGAAACAATGCCATTTGGAGCAGAGTTACACAAAGACGTTTTAAACGTCTCTCAAGAGTCCAGTAATGTACCAAGAACCCACAAAGCCTGTATCTCATCACCAAACTTGATTTCCATTCTTTCAAGCTGATTCATAATTCCCTGGAAGGCATTCAAGTGATTTATCAATGGGCTTCCATCTTGATACTTCAAGTTGATCATTTGTTTAATCATGAACAAATTGTTATTCCCTGTTTTTCGAGCATACAGCTCCTCAAGCATGTTCCACAACTTTTGTGCATCTCTCTCACCAATAACAAGATTCAAAACACTATCCTCTACCCATTGTCTATTAAACCCGCAAGCTTACCGATGCAAAATAGTCCATTCTGCTTCTTCCTTGTCCTCAAGTTTATCACTAAAAACCGGTAGATAAGAGTCTTTCACATAAAAGAGGTCTTCCATTTTTGTTTTTCAAACATGATAATTGGAACCATTTAAATGAACTATTCTAATGTTATTAGTCTCCATCATTCACACAAGTCCAATAACAACAACAACTAATAGCTCTGATACCAATCTGATGGGAAAAATACACCGAGCACAACGGCAACAACAAAATGCGGAATAAATCTTCGTTGTGATTCTTTTTCCCGACACGTATGAATCTTTGAGGAAACGAAAAATTAGAGCAACACCAAGCAACAAAAATGGAGCAATGCACAACAACACAAACACGCAAGATTCTTACATGGAAAATCCCGCTTAATCTTTCACTATCAACCAATAATGGGCATTTACAACAAGTCTTCTCTAGATGAACTAGAGCTATACACCATCAACATCATATTCTTGGAATGAAACATCAAGAACTATAGAAATTAAAATAAAGTGGGAGAAAATACTAAGAACAAACCAAACACACACAATCTGTCTTTAGACGAAAATGCTCTCCGGACCTCCGACGATGATCACCACCATTGAGATTGAAGACACGGACGTCAGGAAGACAATGTTCAAATTTCACGGCGATCCAACGGTGGGAACTCCGACAACAGCCAAAAACGTGCAGCTAGTGATATGATGAAGAAATGGTTTTCTTTCAACCTCTCTTTCTCTCTTTCTTTTGGTTTATTTTCTCTGCCTCTCTCTTTCTCTTTCTTTTCACATATGACTTATAAGCCTTTCTCACCTCACTTCCTTCTCACCTCTCAAGGACAGATATGGTAAAGTCCACTTTACACCTCACCTTGCAAACATCACATGGTAAAGTCTTAAAGGTGTAGCTCACAAGTTCTTCCTTAGGTTAGAAATATATCCAACAATTCCTTCTCTTGAAGCAAATAGCTTGGCCATGTTAATGAGTGGAATTGTGTGGCCTTCGGCCATGAATGGGAAGAAGAATATATGAAGCTGATCTTCATCTTTTCTTTCACTAATCATCATTTGATTCTACTGAATTAATGAGAAAGGGGAGTCAACTGATCTATACGAGTTTGCTGAGGGACTAAATAAATTTTGATAAATTCATTATGACAATTTTTTCCATACGTTAACATAAGCTCTTACGTCACTTATTAGTTGTTTGGTTTTGGACTTTGATTATTTTATTACTATGAGTTTGACATGTGTTGCCAAGAGGAAGAAAAAAATCGAGTTGAAAAATTCTTGGTTCTAGAGGCAATGACTACTATTGATATAATTAAGACGCGTCTTAGGGTCAGTTTGGGATTGCTATTAGTGAAAGTGTTTTTCCCCATAGCTAGGTTTCATTGCTTTTTTTAAAACTAGATTTAAGTGTTTTTCTAGTGTTTTCATGAATGCAATCTGACTTTTACTAATTGTGCATTTGAGACTGCTTTCCGCAGCCCCAAAAGCAGCTTTCAGCCAAAATAAGATTCTCCTTACTTTGGCCGAAAGCTGCTTTCAGGGATGCAGAAAGCAACCCCAAACACAGTCTTAGAATGAATTAAATTAAAAATATAAAATTTATTTTGTAAATAGATTTTATGTGAAATTTATTATAAATAAATTAGTATTCTAAAAGATAACTAAAAAAATTATTTTTATAGATTTATACTTAATATAAATGAAAATAAATATTTTGTTTGTACTTATTTTATGCATTACTCTACCAATAATTTCATAAATTATTAAGAAAAAAGAAAAATATAATAATTGGATGTTAACTAGAATTACTTTTTTTAAAAAAATTAAACCAAAAAAATTTATGTGATAGTATAAAATTGTAAATTAAATAATGAGGATAAAGTTATTCTAAAATATTTATAAAATTGTAAATTAAATATGGAATTTATTTCCAAATTTCATATGTTTTGGTAAAATTTTCATAAGATCGTGAAAATAACATTTAACCTTTTTGTCTTTTTACGGGCCATTGACTATTTGACTTCTGCGTTCTGTAATCTTATGGTTGTCATCTTCCTGCTTGCATTATAATTTCTGAAATTCAGATTCAGACTTCTCCCTTCAAACAAATCATTTTGGCTTCCATCTCCACATAATCTTTGATTTACTTCAACAATAAGAGAAATCTTTGAGAGGAGAAACCTCTGATTTTCAGGTAGTTCTTTGATTTCATTGATGAATGCTTTGTTTTTGCTGCAATTTGTTATCCTTTGTCGAATTGCTACTCACCAGGTGTATCTGTTTAGCAAATTACATGTTTGAACTTCCTCTCCCTGTGAGGAAATGAACATTTACCATTGCAACAAGGCCCTGGTTTGTAATTTTCTGGTTTGTGGCAATTTGGTCTTATTAGTTATCACTGCTTCAATTTTATTCGGGGGAAACTGGAAAATTCGACAATGCACACTTCTTGTTTGATGAAAAGTATTTGTTTGGATAGTAAAATTTTGCCTTAAAGTTAGTTATAAGAGAATTTGGTAGTGGTTATATGCTGTGATTTTGATTTTTTCTGTTTGCCTTGTAGCAAAATTCAACAGTTGGCATAGTTTTAATAATTTTATCATGGTAGAAAGTTAAATTGGCATAAAAACATTGTTTTTCAGAGAATTCTTTTAATCCATTGTAACCCCTGTTCAAACCCCATTGAAACGTTGATGGTCTTGATTTAACAGCCATCGCTGTGGTGTGGGCGTAAATTTCTAACATCTCATACAGTAATAAACAAAACCAATCCATTAAGGTCGCTAAGAATTTGAGTCTTAGGTAACATTATTGATAGTTGGAAATCAGCAAAAAAGAGTAAATTACTAAATTCACTTCGGTTCGCAGAAGTTCTATATTTGAAGCTCTGATCATTCTGCAAAATCAAATGGACAGTGAAAGAGGATATGATGAGCTTCATTTTTTCTTCTTCCCATACATGGCTAGCGGGCATACTATTCCATTTATTGACATGGCCAAGCTATTTGCTGCAAGAGGAATTAGAGTAAGCATAATCACAACTCCTGTCAATGCTCCTGGTTTTTCCCAATCCGTAGAGAGTAGCAGGATCTCGGGTCACAAGATTGAGATCCTGGTAATCAAATTTCCTTGTGTGGAAGCTGGATTGCCTGAAGGATGTGAGCATGTGGATCTGATTCCTTCACCCGAAATGGCCTTAAAGTTCGTCATGGCTACTTCTCTTCTTGCCCATCCACTTGAACAGATCCTGAAGGAGTATCGGCCCAGTTGTCTAGTTGCTGATGCTTTATTTCCATGGTCGACTGAAGTTGCATCCAAGTATGCAATTCCTAGAATTGTTTTCAGCGGCACTTGTTTCTTCTCAACTTGTGCTTCACAGAGCATGAGATTGTATGAGCCTTACAAGAACGTAACTTCGGATACTGATCCTTTCGTAATTCCAAATTTTCCAGGCGAGATCAAGCTGACAACGAAGCAATTACCGAACTATGTCTATCAAGAAACTGCTGTTTCTGAATTGTACAGAAAAGTGGTTGATGCGGAGATTAATAGCTATGGGGTTCTCGTCAACAGCTTCTACGAGCTCGAACCCACTTATGCAGATCATTACAGGAATGTTTTAGGAGCAAAAGCATGGCATATTGGCCCCTTTTTGCTATGGAATGGCAAGATTGAAGGTTCAACAAGAGGAACAGAAGCTTCTATCAATGAAAATGAGATACTAGAGTGGCTGAATTCGAAGAAACCAAACTCAGTTGTTTACATATGTTTTGGAAGCGTAGCGAATTTCTCAGATGAGCAACATCTTGAGATAGCAAATGGTATTGAAGAATCCGGGCAGGAATTCATCTGGGTAGTAAAGAAAAGCAGCAAGAAACATTGCGAAGGCGAAGAACAATGGCTGCCTCGAGGATTCGAGGAAAGAATGGAAGGAAAGGGGCTGATAATTCGAGGATGGGCGCCGCAAGTACTAATTCTCGAACACGAAGCAGTAGGGGGATTTGTGAGCCATTGTGGATGGAATTCGACACTTGAAGCTATAACTGCAGGAGTGAAAATGGTGACATGGCCTGTAGCAGCAGAGCAGTTTTATAATGAGAAATTGGTGACTGAGATTTTGAGAATTGGAATTCCTGTTGGTGCAAAGAAATGGGGGAGAGTGGTTGGTGATAGTGTAAAGAGAGAAGCCATAACTAAGGCAGTAAGAGATCTTATGGTAGGTGAGGAAGCAGAAGAAATGAGATACAGGGCTAAAAAGTATGCAGAAATGGCAAGGATAGCAGTTGAAGATGGTGGATCTTCTCATTCTGATGTTAATTCTTTCATTGATGAATTCAGGAGTAAGAAGATTTTGAATGTTGATTAGGTGCCTAATAGTCATATTCAAAGATTCTCAATTGTCCTTTTAGTCTGAACATAAATATATAATGCTTTTATTATCTCAATTATTTTTTAAAAAATAAATTAGAGCCTTTCTCTTGGAACTAGACCTTTTCACGTGTTGGGTTCAGGTCGGGCTTGGTAGGCTTTTTAGAAAAACCACTAGACTCAAGCACGTCCCAGCCCACCTCATATTTAGGTGGGCTCGGGCCAAAAGAGAATATGTCCAGCTCAATGCGCCTAAATTTTTGTGGGGCTCGAGCCTAACTGGCCAACCCGAGAAAAGCCCAATAAATTTTTTTTTTTTTTCACTTGTTTTTGTTGTCACTTCCTTTCATGGGAATTTATGTGCTGCGTTTTCATTTTTTTCCCCTATGATGGTTAGTCCTTGTGGTCTCGGATTTTATGCACTGATATGCTACTGGTTTCTGCTGCAATATGGAGTTCTATTTGGTTGTGCAATTCTGCAGACTTATGTAACCCTCATCTATGTGATAAGGTTTTGTAATCCTTTCCTTTAAATAAAAGCCTGGCTTTAAAAGATACAATGAAGTGGAAAGGATTGGTGGCGCTGGATAAGTGTGTTGCTGGCTTTGTCGTTAGTGATCTGTCAGGAGCGGTGCTAATGTCTGGTTAATCGGTCCATATGGATTTTTACAAACAGTTAATCGTTTGAATGGTTTTTTTAAATTACTAACCATACACTGTCCATTAAATTCAGTTAACCATTAGTCGGTTAACCATTAATTTCAGTCGGTTAACTATTTTTTTATGATTAACCATTTACAAAATAGACATTATGATTTTGTTAAATTTATAATATTTGAAACCTCAAATAAATAGACCATAAATCTCAAATGTCAAATAAAAATATAAAATTACAAACCATAGTCTTAATTATTAATTAAAATAACATTTTAACCATAAACTCCAATAATTAAAATATTAATAAAAAAAAGTTTCCAAATATAAAAATTGTTGTACAAGATCAAACATTAATTAATTAAATTGTTCTTCGCTGTTCGTTTTTTAATGAGTGTCAAATTAAGAATTGAGAAGAGATGAGATTGGAAGGGAGTGAACGAGACTACTTGTTGTTGTGTAGTAAGGAAGTAAAATAACATCAAAGGCCCAAATGTTTCACTTATTATATATATATATATATATATATATATATATATATATATATATATATATATATATATACACATAATTTTTTTTTAAATATTTGTAAAAAGTCAGTTACCCGCGAGTCCACATGGACTTTCGGTGTAAAAAACTAAACCGTAACCGGTAATTTCTAAAAATAAAAACCGTTATAAAACAATGTACTTATTATTGTATTTTTAAAATAAATTAAATCAACTTAATTATAAAAATAATAAACTAACTTAGTTTTATATTGTTATATAGGGGTGAGCAAAACCGAACCAATGTCCAAAAACCGAAAATCCAAACCGAACCGAACCAAATCGATCTATTTTATAATTTAGTTTGGTTTGGTTTTAAGTTGTTAAGAAGTTTGGATTTCGGTTCGGTTCGGTTTGATTCGGTTCAAAACCAAAAAACAGTATAATTGGTAAAATATTAAAATTAATTATAAAATTAATATATACTAATTGTAGAGAATTTTAGTCATTATATTCTTTTATAGTTTTATATTGTGATTTTTGGATGCTAATTTATAGTTATTAAAACTTGAGAGTTGAAAAAAAAAAAAAAAGTAGAGAATTTTAGTATTCTATTGTGATGTAATAGTATTATTTAGTATTACTGATTTTTTAAGTTAATTTTTTTGTATTTCTTTTTTTTTTTTTAAACAAACTACTTATATAAAAAAAATTTTTTTGAATTTTTTTTTTAAAGAAAATGATGTTTTGGGTTCAACCTTGTCCAAACCGAACCGGACAAAACCGAACCAAAATTTAGTTTGGATCAGATTGGTTTATAAAATACAGTGGTTTTCGGATCGTTTTTTCTGTTCGATTCGGTTTTTGAACCGAATCGGTCCATGCTCACCCCTATTGTTATACATGTGGAGGTAGGATATATATATATATATATATTTTAAAATTAATTAAAATAAGATTGGACAGAGTTTGCCTGGTGTGAGACTTGAAACACATGAAAACAAAAACAGAGAAGACTAAAAAAAATAAATAATAATAAAAATCATTAGCATAATCATAATTATTGAATTTTAATATGTTAACTTGAAAATTTAGAATTTCAATCGATAAAAATTGAAAAATCAGGAACTCGTTTATTGTTTTTTTTTTTTTGTAATTCTATATATAATTAGAATATATCGAATTGTGTATTCCTATCAGTAAGGTCTCAGATTTGAACCTCGTGAACGGAAAAAAAAAATAGTTATTTGCAGAGCTTCATCCTTTGTTAAAGGGTCTATCCTGGCTCGAATCCAAATTCAACTGGAATTCAGACTGAACAAAAAAAAGTGTATTCCTACTTCATATTAACCAAAATTCATCAATCTACATTTAATTATATATTTTAATTCGTTTATATTCCACGGATGTTAGCTTATGTGTCCGACTCGTGAACTTGCAAGTAATCCTGATGTGAAGTTAGGAAATCATACAATAAACCTGGTCCATATAGACTTTCCCAATGAAAAATTGACACATAAGTGTTTTTTATTTTTAAAACGATCATATTACTTACGTGTCAATTTTTCAGTGGAATAGTCCATATGTACCCGGTCCACTACAAAATTTCTCTTTCAAACTAATCCCTAATTAATTGGAAACAGTATGCTTGTTAATCTTCCCTCTTCGTCGACATAGGAGAGAGAGAGAGAGAGAGAGAGAGAGAGGGGAATCAAAGATTTAATAAATATTCTGTAATGTTATAATAATGTTAATGGCTCAATTATTGTAGAAACATAAATTTAATTAATCAAAAATGGTTTCTGTACAAAAATAGTTTACATATCAAAGGTACCAATCATATAATTAAGGTGTTTGAATATTATTTATAATACGCACATAAATAAATCCGAAACACCTTATCAAAGATTTAATCATGTTTTAAGCAAGAAAGATGGGCTTTTTGCTTATGCTTTCCACCTCAACTTAGCATCGTTATTCATTAACTTAGCTTTATTAAGGAATAAATAACGTTGTGTTTGAGAAAAGCATATATTTTATTTTATTTTATATATATATATATATATATATATATATATATATTAAAAAGAAAAAAACAAAAGATAATAAGAATTATTCTAACTAACGGCTTTTTGTAAAAGTTGTTTCTCAATTAGCCACCACTCCAATATTTTTAAATTTTTGAGCATCACAACATTTTGGGGTTTTGATATTCCCAATAGCTACTTTATATTGATTATACCATGTCAATAGTTATGCTGATATGATACTATTTTGTTGGATTTGGGCACAATAAGGAGACCGACAAAGCAATGAATGAATAGACTTACCACTTTTATCACGTCGGAATGCTTGATTTTGCAATGTAATTTTGTAGTTTCTTGTGATTAGGGGTGAGCAAAACCAAACCAATGTCCAAAAACCAAAAATCCAAACCAAACCGAACCAAACCAAACCAAACCGATCCATTTCATAGTTTGGTTCGGTTTGGTTTTAAGTTATGAAGAAGTTTAGATTTCGGTTCGGTTCGGTTTGGTTCGGTTCAAAACCGAAAAAACAAAAAAACGGAATAATTGGTAAAATATTAAAATTAATATATACTAATTGTAGAGAATTTTAGACATTATATTCTTTTATAGTTTCATATTGTGATTTTTTTATACTAATTTATAGTTGTTAAAACTTGAGAGTTGAAAAAAAAAAAAAAAAAGAGAATTTTAGTATTTTATTGTGATGTAATAGTATTATTTAGTATCATTATTTTTTTAAGTTAAATTTTTTGTATTTCTTTTTTGTTTTTTAAACAAACTACTTATATAAAATTTTTATTTTGATTTTTTTTTTAAAGTTGATGTTTTTGGTTCGAGCTAGTCCAAACCGAACTAGTTCGGTTTGGACTGAACCGAACCAAAATTTAGTTTGGATCGGATTGGTTTATAAAATACAGTGTTTTTTGGATCGGTTTTTTTCGGTTCGGTTTTTGAACCGAACCGGTCCATGCTCACCCCTACTTGTGATCCAATGCCAAAAAAAAAAAATTTAGATTAACCAAATCAATGACTCACACATTTGATTTACACTGAAAAAGCCCACATGAAATGGGGAGTGGGCCTTATAGCCCATAATGATATTTTTTAGGGCATTTTACATAAATACATAACTTTTAGCAATATATAACATTTTTACCTCAAAAAGAAAAGTTTGCATAAATACCTTAAAAACTTTTCAAAATTTCAAAAAATATCTAAAACAAAAATTATCATTTTTATGTGATTCATTCACAAAATAAACAACAAAACACAAATCAAAATCTCCAAAATACCTTCTCTACTTTATCCACGTTTCTCTCTCCTCTTTTTATAATTTTTAATATAATTTCGCATTTATCTCTCAATCCGTTTATTTTTTTGTCATGCGACTTTAGAAAGTTTTTTTTATTTTTTATTTTATCTTCGAAACAAAGTCCATATGTATATACTTTTTCCGACATATTTTTTTCACTAAAGTATAACTAATTATGCCTTTGTATATTAAGGTATAACAGATACATCTGGTGAGTAGCAATTCGACAAAGGATAACGAATTCAAGCAAAAACAAAGCATTCATCAATGAAATCAAAGAACTACCTGAAAATCAGAGTTTCTTCCTCTCTAATTGTTGAAGTAAATCAAAGATTATGTGGAGATGGAAGCCACAATGATTTGTTTGAAGGGAGAAGTGAACCATGGAGTCTGAATCTGAATTTCAGAAATTGTAATGCAAGCAGGAAGATGACAACCATTAGATTACAAAACGCAGAAGTCAAATAGTCAATGGCCCGCAAAAAGACAAAAAGGTGAAATGTTAGTTTGGTCCTCAAATTTTAGCCCAAATCTCAATTTTGCCCTTCTAAAGAATGAAAATTTTAACCTATCTGCATATTTTCACTATCTTACATTCAAATACGAGGAATTTGGAAATAAATTCATTTGCAATTCTAAAATTTTGTTTTTGGAATTAATTTTTATTTTGTTTATGAAATTGGATATTTCTTATGAAAATTTTATCAAAACATAAGAAATTTGTAAATAAATTCCATATTGAGTGTAGATAAATATTTTAGAATAACTTTATCCTCATTATGTAATTTACAATTTTATACTATCACATAATTTGTTTTGGTTTAATTTTTTTAAAAAACTAATTCTAGCTAACATCCAATTATTATATTTTTCTTTTTTCTTAATTATTTATGAAATTATTAGTAGAGTAATGCATAAAATAAGTACAAACAAAATATTTGATGCAGGGGATACGAATAGGTTATCTCAATTCCATTGATCGTGCACGATACCATAATTAAGATATTCTAAATACTAGAATTGACACAACTCAAAGTATAAAGGAAATAGGAAGAATTCTTATTCAATCAAATCTGTCTTAATCAATTACATCCAGGCCTTTATATAGGCGAAAGAATAACACAAAACAGTCCAAAGCGGACAAAGAAAGAAAAACTAACAAAAAAAAAGAAACAACCGAAAACTTTCCCAAAAAGCAAAAAAAAAAAAAAAAAAAAAATGAAAAATACAAATTTGAAGACCTAAACTTCACGCGGTGACAGAGGAGATTGGTGTCCTTAGCTCTCTCATACACGGCGGCCATAATTAAGTCTGGAGAGTCCCATGGCATTGAATGGCAAGGCACACCACTTTCATCTTATCCCTTGAACCAATTCTGTAAAGCCTTATCTTCTGCCATCAATGGCTTCCAACAAGAAATTGAACCCTAATGCTGCTCCATATCATATTTTCTGCATCATCTTATCACCAGAAGGGCGACAGAGCAGAGAGGGTATTTGAATATGAGTCTACTTCAAATGAGCTCAACAATGGTTACCCAGGAACCTAACTATTGAAGAGATCAAGTCGAATAAGAGGGAGATCAACACCAGTCTTAATGAGAAAATAAGCCTGATGATCAGAAATCTGCCAGGCCAGTTCCAAAGACATAATCTGCCACAAATTTTGGTCAAGAGTAAGCCCAAACGGAAGTATGCTTATGGTTTCCCCTAATTCCTTATGGATTTCAAGATTGGAGGAAATATCGGTTATGCATTTGTGGACTTCACCAACAGTGTTGGGGCAACTTGGTTTTACAAAGCTTTCAACAATCATGAAGGGGACGACACCATCAACAGGAAAGCTTACAAAGTCTGTTGTGCTCATATTCAAAGGGAAAGTTGCATTTACCAACCATTTCAAGTATTCAGTCTTCGGGAACCGTGCCTGAATTGGAATCTTGGGTGAATTGGAAATATGAATACGGCATCAGACCGCAGGAGAATCCAGTAGTTAATTGAATTCATCTCAGGTTGTCCGTCCACAGTGGCAACTCTATTTAGTGTTCGGCTAAAAAAAAAAATTCTATCCAATGTGCAAAACCGAAAGGGCATATTGGTAATTTAAAGGGGCATCAATTAAAACCGAAGCCACGTTTTAGATTTTCCTAATGCATTCATATTCATTATATCAAGAATTTTTTGTATTCAATTTTGGTGTTCAATATGCATTTGTTGTGTCATTGCAAGTCAATGTTCACTTACGAGTTACATCACACAGCAAATCTTGTCCGTAGAAGTGCTTTACTCCCTAAACACAAACCTATAATACCAGGGGCAAGTAAAAAACCGAACCATTAGGTATCATCGACAGCATTATCTTCGCTAGTCCCAATGAACATATCAAGATATATCTTTCCCACCCTAAGACAAACAGTCGCGAAAGGGATCAACGTAAGAAAAAAAAAACTCTTCCGACACGGAAAATCGAAAGGACGTGTTGGTGATGAGAAAGGGGTGATATACAAAGTCAGGGTCAATTTCACATTCCCTGTTATACTCATTCTGATGTCACCATTACAATATTATGTATGTTTAGATTTCTGATCAGATGTTCATCTTGCATACACCATGCCATTACATATAAACATCCATCAGTAGGACATTACATCCAAGCCCGTGACAATATCGCAGAAACTCCTGTTATGCGGTATGGAAATGCAAGGTCTCACTTTCGTCTTCTTGCTCAACCAAACAGACCATCCGTCGGTGCGGCCTATTATCCTGATCCGCTGAGCACCGACAACGCTCCAAAATATGCAGAGGGTAAAGTGGAAGGTCACTCAAGGCGGCCAACTTCTCCAAAACCTATATTAGAGTAATAGTCAGTCGGTCAGAAAAGTGTCGGAACAATCGAACTGGGTCAGTATGATACAAAAGCATGCTTGGAGCCAAGAGGAGACATCTACTTATTCCAATGAGACTAAACCGCATATACATGCTGCCGCACGTCACCTAGGCTACCATCGTGGCTAATCACAAGCCATGACCTCCGTCTCTGGGCTTGCACATATACCAAGAACAAAGCATAAGCCACATGTTACATGCATACATACATTTAGAACTATACATGCATCTATACGTACGTGCATACGTTTAAAGTAAACACGCATAATTCATATGCATATGCATCACGACTGATCCAAGTGCAGGTATCCATCATTATCATCGGGCTATTCCGAACCAGGATCACTCTCAAAGCCGAGATGGCACAACGCCGGGGCATCTATTGGGCCTTAAGCATCAGCGTAAACTCGAATCTAAACATATCAAATCTCCAAAGGGCAGAACAATCAAGCCGTATTTATCCTTGATCGAAGGAGCAAAAATTTTTGTTTCCAAAATTATCGATCAAAGGATAAATACTCATCCTCGAGCCAGCATCAAAATTATCATTCCCAAAGCTATATCCTTCTCTTTATTCAAGCCAGATTTCGAAACCTTGAACTCCATTACGTTCAAGCATGGTTGCAAATCCTTAAACCCCTTTTTCTTCACTCAAACCAGATTTTGAACCCTTGAACTCTATTACGTTCAAGCAGGGTTGCAAATCCTTGAACCCTTTTCTTCATTCAAGCTAGATTTCGAACCCTTGAACTCTATTACGTTCAAGCATGGTTGCAAATCCTTGAACCCTTTTCTTTATTCAAGCCAAATTTTGAACCCTTGAACTCCATTATGTTCAAGCATGGTTGCAAATCCTTGAACCCTTTCCTTCATTCAAGCCGGATTTTGAACCCTTGAACTCCATTACATTCAAGCATGGTTGCAAATCCTTGAACCCCTTTTCTTCATTCAAGCCGGATTTCGAACCCTTGAACTCCATTATGTTCAAGCATGGTTGCAAATCCTTGAACCCCTTTTCTTCATTCAAGCCGGATTTTGAACCCTTGAACTCCATTACATTCAAGGATGGTTGCAAATCCTTGAACCCCTTTATTTTCTCTCAAGCCAGATTTCGAACCCTTGAACTCCATTACGTTCAAGCATGGTTGCAAATCCTTGAACCCCTTTTCTTCATTCAAGCCAGATTTCGAACCCTTGAACTCCATTATGTTCAAGCATGGTTGTAAATCCTTGAACCCTTTTCTTCATTCGAGCCAGATTTCAAACCCTTGAACTCCATTACGTTCAAGCATGGTTACAAATCCTTAAACCCTTTTTTCATTCAAGCTAGATTTCGAACCCTTGAACTCCATTACATTCAAGCATGATTGCAAATCCTTGACCCCTTTTCTTCATTCAAGCCAGATTTCAAACCCTTGAACTCCATTACATTCAAGCATGGTTTCAAATACTTGAACCTCTAATTTCATTATTTCGAGTCCATCCGATTCCAGCAAGATTTCAAATCCTCAAAATTTCTACAGATTTGCCTCGGGTAACCTAGACCCGGTATCGGCTTAGTTCTACATCAAACCCCTTATTTCATCCAAGCTAGATTTTGAATCCTTGAACTTCTTCAAGCATGATTCCCAATCCTTGAAAACCTCTCCAAGCCATATTTCGAATCCTTAAACTTCTTCAAGCATGATTCCCAATCCTTGTAAACCTCTCTAAGCCAGATTTCGAATCCTTGAACTTTTTCAAGCATGATTCCCAATCCTTGATAAAAACTTCTCCAAGCCAGATTTCGAATCCTTGAACTTCTTCAAGCATGATTCCCAATCCTTGAAAACCTCTCCAAGCCAGATTTCGAATCCTTGAACTTCTTCAAGCATGATTCCTAATCCTTGATAAACACCTCTCCAGGCCAGATTTAGAATCATTGGACTTCTTCAAGCATGATTCCCAATCCTTGTAAACCTCTCTAAGCCAGATTTCGAATCCTTGAACTTCTTCAAGCATGATTCCCAATCCTTGATAAACGCTTCTCCAAGCCAGATTTTGAATCCTTGAACTTCTTCAAGTATGATTCCCAATCCTTGAAAACCTCTCCAAGCCAAATTTTGAATCCTTGAACTTCTTCAAGCATGATTCCCAATCCTTGATAAACACCTCTCCAAGCCAGATTTCGAATCCTTGGACTTCTTCAAGCATGATTCCCAATCCTTGTAAACCTTTCTAAGCCAGATTTCGAATCCTTGAACTTCTTCAAGCATGATTCCCAATCCTTGATAAACACCTCTCCAAGCTAGATTTCGAATCCTTGAACTTCTTCAAGCATAATTCCTGATCCTTGCAAACCTCCTCAAGCGTGATTTTGAATCATTGAAACCTCTTCAAGCCTGATTCTTAATCCTTGAAAATCGCCTAAGCCAGATTTTGGATTCTTGAAGATTGATTCAAGCAAGATCCTAGATCTTTGAAACCAATTCAAATCCCGCACTCCATTTTCCTTACCTCGGGAAACATAGGCCCGGTATCGGTTTATCTGCCTTCCATCCATCCTTGCCTCGGGTAACGTAGACCCAGTATCGGCTTATTTCTTCCCCAGCTTTGCCTCGGGTAACCTAGACCCGATATCGGCTTATTTCAACAGCGGGTTCTTTCCTGTGTCTGCGGCGCTTTGAGTCGCGCTCTCAAATGCATATCAACTATCCCAGACTAAGATCGGGTGGTGAATTTGATCACGCGAGAGGCAGCTATAAGTGCTGAAATTTTACTCCTTCCTAAAAAAAAAAAGGTACAGTCGTATGACTCTACCTACAGTCGTACGACTGTAGGATCGTGGTAGGTGAGCTAGCCCATACCCTAAAAGCTGAAAAGGGGGAAAGAAAAAGAGGGGGCAGAAGAAGAGAAAAAGAGAGAAGAGCTTTGAGATCTTAAAAAAATCAGAGAGAGAGAAAGAAGAAAAGAAACAAGGAAAAGAAAGAACTCATCTTCAAGAATCACTCAGCATTTGGAGATTTTGGACCCAAAGTTCCTAACCCTAGCTCAAGGAGAAAAGTGCAAATTTCAGTGGATTAGAGCGATGTCAGGGGTCAATCCTATGGTGGACGCGCGTCAAAAAGGTTACCACTCTTTATCCTTTCTGTTTTTCCAGCTTTCTGGGTGATTGGTGTGATTTTTGTGTATCTTTGCTGTCTTTTTCGTATTTCTGTTTCTGGAAATCAACAGTCGTGCGACTGTTCTTGAGTTTGATAAACAGTCGTACGAGTGTTCTTGATTTCCAGGCGTTTTCTCCCAGTTTACTTCAAATAAAATTTTGGTGAAATCCTGATCTTGGACTGCTTACAGTCGCACGACTGTAATTTACAGTCGTACTACTATAGTTACAGTCGTACGACTATAGTTACAGTCGCACGACTGTAACATGTGTCCAGAATCAGAATTTCTGTTTTAATCCCATAAATTTCCAAAAATCCCTAAAAATTCAAAAAATCCGAAAATCATCAAAATGAATTTTGTTGTGTGCAACCACGACCCTAGATTCAATTTTCAGTAAAATTGTATTTAGAACAATACCACGAAGGAGACCCGATTCTCCCGAAAACCGACCCACCTCACATGTAAAAAATGCATGTAAACCTGAAAAATTGTTTTCAAAACGATTTTCTCACGAAACCAAAATACAGGGACGTTTCAAAATGTTTTCCAGGTCTAACCGGGCCGGCTAGCCGAGCCAACCCGATTATCCCCTAAATGCATGCCCCCAATTCCTGATTTTTCCAATTCTGTCTGTTTGAGTCCAACTTGTGGCATGCCGTAAATTGTGCTAACCCTCTGTTTTGCAGGTTGATTTCTTTTATTTTTATTTTGGATGTAATTTACTAGATTAAATCGTGTATCCTAGGCGATTGTATTTTTCTAGATAAATCGTGTATTTTAGGCGCTTGTAAAAGTGAGGCTGAGAGTTTTTATCTTTTATTCGATCGGGTTGTAATAATTTAATCATTTACCATTTTACTTTACCTGTATGCGCGCTGTATGTCTATTTATTTCAATAAAATTGACTTTTGAGTTTGAAATACCATTTGAGAACATTGGCCAATATTATTTTAATTAGACACGAAATAAGGGACTTGTCCGGACCCAAATCTCTGGATAGTGTTGCGGCCGTTCGTCCGGTTCAGCTACATCATAAATTCCCGGTTAAACTGAGCCGGGTGGCGACTCAACAATATTCATTGAGACTTAGGTCTCGGTTCTTTTAAGAATTAATTCCATTTATTTTCCAAAATTGATTTTCCATTTATAAAACCCCCACGCGAGGGAGGGGTCCGGCCGAGATCGAGGCGCCCCTTTCAAAAGGGAGTCTCACGTTCCGTCGAAAACGTCATCCGCTCATAATATGGCCACAATAAGAAGACCGACAACGCAATGAATGAATAGACTTACAACTTTTATAACGTCGGAATGCTTGATTTTGCTATGTAATTTTGTAGTTTCTTGTGATCCAATGCCAAAAAAAAAAAAAAAAAAAAAAAAAATTAGATTAACCAAATCAATGACTCACACATTTGATTTACACTGAAAAAGCACACATAAAATGGGTAGTGGGCCTTATAGCCCATAATGATATTTTCTAATTTTCTCTTCTAACCATCTGAAACTAACAAGTTGTAGTTTGCAATTTGCACATACGACAAAGAGTCATCGATGGTTAAAAAATTTATGATGTTTCAGGAATATGCAAAATCCAATAGTTGTAAAAATACAATTTAGTTGTTTTTATTATTTTCTAAATCATATATTTATAACTTAGAAACTATATATTACGGGAGTATTATAAAATTTCTCCGTCAGGAATAGATGGGTCAAAGAGAATGACTCCAATTCATTCTTGAATCAAATAATTGAGATAGTAAAAACATACATATTTATGTTCATTCTAAAAGCAGTTGAGAACTTGAATATGACTATTAGGAACCTAATCAACATTCAAAATCTTCTTACTCCTGAATTCATCAATGAAGGAATTAAAATCACAATGAGAAGATCCACCTTCTTCAACTGCTCTCCGAGCCATTTCTGCATAGTTTTTAGCTCTGCATCTCATTTCTTCTGCTTCTTCACCTGCCATAAGATCTCTCACTGCCTTGGTTATGGCTTCACTCTTCACACTATCACCAAACACTCTCGCCCATTTCTTTGCACCAACAGGAATTCCAATTCTCAAAATCTCAGTCACCAATTTCTCATTATAAAACTGCTCTGCTGCTACTGGCCATGTCACCATTTTCACTCCTGCAGTTATAGCTTCAAGCGTTGAATTCCATCCACAATGGCTCACGAATCCTCCTACTGCTTCGTGTTCGAGAATTAGTACTTGCGGCGCCCATCCTTGAATTATCAGCCCCTTTCCTTCCATTCTTTCCTCGAATCCTCGAGGCAGCCATTGTTCTTCGTCTTCATGATGTTTCTTGCTGCTTTTCTTTACTACCCAGATGAATTGCTGCCCGGATTCTTCAATGCCATTTGCTATCTCAACATGTTGCTCGTCTGTGAAATTCGATATGCTTCCAAAACATATGTAAACAACCGAGTTTGGTTTCTTCGAATTCAGCCACTCTATTATCTCATTTTCATTGATGGAGGCTTCTTTTCCTCTTCTTGAACTTCCACTGTTGCCATTCCATAGCGAAATCGGGCCAATATGCCATGCTTTTACTCCTAAAACATTCCTGAGATTCAGAACACTTGTCGCAATGAGTTATCGTGTCATACATATGTCATGTGTTCTATATATCATAAAATTAATTATATATGATATAAGCAAAACATAAATAATAACGATGTCAAGCAGATGGTGTCAAGCGAGAGAACTTTCGTTGCACACCTTAGCCAATGGCAACGTGGCACATGGCACATTCTGGAATAAAGTATCATAACTTTATTCCAAAATGTGACACATAGAACACCCTGGTTGGCCAGAGCGTGAGAAGCTCTAGCCCAAGACTAGAGCATGCTACTCCCAGCAGCATAGACTAGCATGTTTGCTAGAGCGCATCTGCTTAGGAGTACACTACTCCCGACTAATCAAAATGTGACAAATCAGCAACCATACTAACATGTCTTGTGTTGTTTGGTCGGGATCTCGCATGCTTTGTGTACGCTAAAATCTTCTAGCAAGCAAACTGTTTCTCTAAATTGTATTTTTGTGTTAGAAATTTAACACTCCTACCTGAGATGATCTGCATATGCAGGTTCAAGCTCGTAAAAGCTGTTCACGATAACGCCATAGCTATTACGGTCTGCATCTTTCACTCTCCTGAAGAATTCAGAAAACCCAGTTTCCTGACGAATAAACTCAGGTAACTGCATCGTTGTCATCTCAATTCCGCCCGGAAAATTCGGGATCATGAAAGGATCCGTGTCGGATTTTACGTTCTTGTAAGGCTGATACAATCTCATGCAATGAGAAGCACAAGCAGAAAAGAAACAAGAGCCAGTAAAAACAATCCTAGGAACACCACACTTGGCTGCAACTTCAGTTGCCCATGGAAAAAACACGTCTGCAACTAGACAATCGGGACTATATTGTTTTAGGATATTTTCGAGTGGATCAGCAAGAGAAGAAGTAGCCATGAAGAATCTCGATCCCAACTCAGGTGAAGGAATCAAATTCACATGTTCACATCCTTCAGGCAATCCAGCTTCCAAGCAATTGAATTTGATTATCAAAATTTCAATTTTGTGACCCAAAATTTTGCTGAACTCAATAGATTTGGATAAAGCAGGAGCATTTACAGGAGTAGTGATTATGCTTACTCTTATTCCTTCTCTTGAAGCAAATAGCTTGGCCATGTTAATGAGTGGAATTGTGTGGCCTTCAGCCATGAATGGGAAGAAGAAGATATGAAGCTCATCTTCATCTTTTCTTTCACTATTCATCATTTGATTCTGCTGGATTAATGAGAAAGGAGAGTAAATAAATTTTGATAATCTTATCCCTTTCATTTTGACAATTTTGCCATATGTTAACATAACCTCTTACGTCACATATCACAAACTTAATTGGATAGCTGTTTGGTTTTGGAACTTTGATTATTTTATGACCATGAGTTGACATGTGTTGGGAAGAGGAATAAAAAATCAAGTTGAAAAATTCTTGCTTCTAGAGGCAACTATCCATTGACATAATTCAGACCAATGTTATCATAACCGTATCGGATATCAAACCGGTAAAACTACTGGTACGTGATATAATCGGTTCAACCGGGTAATACCGGTGGTTATACCGGATTATTATTTTAAAAAAAAAATATTATTTAAAAAATAATTAAGCTTATAAATTCATCAAACACAAGTTTCAAATATTTAATACTCAAAATAATTTCATGAAATATCCTAAAACTTCATCAATTTTAAATTTTAATGATAATTGATTTAAATTTTAAAATTTGAAAAATTTTGGTTTGAAACCAAACCGAACCAGAACCAAACAAAACTAGTTCAGTTTGGTTCAAGTCAAACCGAATATATATTGGTTTGATTTTGGTTTTTATAATTTTATATGTTTATTTTTTGGTTCGGTTTAAAACTTCATCAATTTTAAATTTTAATGATAATTGATTTAAATTTTAAAATTTGAAAAATTTTAGTTTGAAACCAAACCGAACCAGAACCAAACAAAACTAGTTTAGTTTGGTTCATGTCAAACCGAATGTATATTGGTTGGATTTTGGTTTTTATAATTTTATATGATTATTTTTTGATTCGGTTCGGTTCGGTTCGAACCGAACCGAACCATCGAACTGAACCGAATCAAAACCAAAGATAGAAAATGGTCAAAACCGGTTTTGACCGGTTCACTGGTTTACTGGTTTTAACTGGTCGAACCGGTCATCTCCGGTTTTGTATCAAACCGCTCATTTTAATCAAACCGACCGGATCCATGGCCGGTTGGCGGTATAACCGGTCGGTCCAGTCCGGTTTTCATAACATTGATTAAGACTAGTTTTAGAATGAGTTAAATTAAAAATATAAAATTTATTTTGCAAATAGATTTTATTTGAAATTTATTATAAATAAATTAGTATTCTGAAAGATAACTAAAAAAATGATTTTTATATATTTATGCTCAATATAAATGAAAATAAATATTGATGTAGAAGAGAAGGCTTTGGCCTATTTGTGCAAGTTTTATGGAGATTAGTGAAAATTAACCAATTTTGGTGATTTTTGAGCCTAAACTTATCGAATACGGACCAACGAACAAAACACACAGCTCTGGCAGCGAAGTCCGATGCTTTTCTGCAAAAAACGAAGTTTAGGCCTTCAAATTTGTATTTTTCGGTTTTTTTTTTTTTTACTTTTCGGGAAAGTTTTCGGTTGTTTCTTTTTTTTTGTTAGTTTTTCTTTCTTTGTCCGTTTTGGACTGTTTTGTGTTATTTTTCGCCTATATAAAGGCCTGGATGTAATTGATTAAGACAGATTTGATTGAATAAGAATTCTCCCTATTTCCTTTATACTTTGAGTTGTGTCAATTCTAGTATTTAGAATATCTTAATTATGGTATCGTGCACGATCAATGGCTTTGTCAAATCATTTCTGCATAGTTTTTTACGATTAACCATTTACGAAATAGACATTATGATTTTGTTAAATTTATAATGTTTGAAACCTTAAATAAATAGATCATAAATCTCAAATGTCAAATAAAAATATAAAATTACAAACCATAGTCTTAATTATTAATTAAAATAACATTTTAACCATAAACTCCAATAATTAAAATATTAATAAAAAAAATGTTTCCAAACATAAAAATTGTTGTACAAGATTAAACATTAATTAATGAAATTGTCCTTCGCTGTTCGTTTTTTAGTGAGTGTGAAATTAAGAATTGAGAAGAGATGAGATTGGAAGGTAGTGAACGAGACTAGTTGTTGTTGTATAGTAAGGAATTAAAATAACATCAAAAGCCCAAATGTTTCACTTATTATATATATATACATAATTTTTTAAGAAAAATATTTGTAAAAAGTCAGTTACCTGCGAGTCCACATGGACTTTCGGTGTAAAAAACTAAACCGTAACTGTTAATTTCTAAAAATAAAAACCGTTATAGAACAATGTACTTATTGTTGTATTTTTAAAATAAATTAAATCAACTTAATTATAAAAATAATAAACTAACTTAGTTTTATATTGTTATACATGCGGAGGTAGGATATATATTTTTTTAAAAAAAAATTAATTAAAATAAGATTGGACAGAGTTTGCCTGTTGTGAGACTTGAAACACATGAAAACAAAAACAGAGAAGACTACAAAAATAAATAATAATAAAAATCATTAGCATAATCATAATTATTGAATTTTAATATGTTAACTTGAAAATTTAGAATTTCAATCGATAAAAATTGAAAAATCAGGAACTCGGTTATTGATTTTTTTGTAATTCTATCTATAATTAGAATATATCAAATTGTGTATTCTTATCAGTAAGGTCTCAGATTTGAACCTCGTGAACGGAAAAAAAAAAATAGTTATTTGCAGAGCTTCATCCTCTGTTAAATGGTCTATCCCGGCTCGAATCCAAATTCAACTGGAATTCAAACCCAAAAAAAAAAGTGTATTCCTACTTCATGTTAACCAAAATTCATCAATCTACATTTAATTATATATTTTAATTTGTTTATATTCCACGGATGTTAGGTTATGTGTCCGACTCGTGAACTTGCAAGTAATCCTGATGTGAAGTTAGGAAATCATACAATAAATCCGGTCCATGTAGACTTTCCCAATGAAAAATTGATACATAAGTGTTTTTTATTTTTAAAATGATCATATTACTTATGTGTTAGTTTTTTAGTGGAATGGTTCATATTGACCTGGTCCACTATAAAATTTCTCTATCAAACTAATCCCTAATTAATTGGAAACAGTATGCTCGTTAATCTTCCCTCTTCGGCGACATAGGAGGGAGAGAGGGGAATCAAAGATTTAATAAATATTTTGTAATGTTATAATAATGTTAATGGCTCAATTATTGTAGAAACATAAATTTAATTAATCAAAAATGGTTTCTGTACAAAAATAGTTTACATATCAAAGGTGCCAATCATATAATTAAGGTGTTTGAATATATTTATAATACGCACATAAATAAATCCAAAACACCTTATCAACATTTAATCATGTTTTAAGCAAGAAAGATGGGCTTTTTGCTTATGCTTTCCACCTCAACTTAGCTTTATTAAGGAATAAATAACGTTGTGTTTGAGAAAAGCATATATTTTATTTTATATATATATTATGCTTTAAAAAAAAAAAAAAGAAAAAAACAAAAGATAATAAGAATTATTCTAACGAACGGCTTTTTGTAAAAGTTGTTTCTCAATTGGCCACCACTCCAATATTTTTAAATTTTTGAGCATCAACATTTTATGGTTTTTATATTCCCAATACCTACTTTATATTCCTCGTTTATCAATATTGAATCTTTCATCTATATTTATAATTTTGAAATTGTGAAGTTTTAATTCAAATATTTACAGTAGCGGAACTAGAATATAAACTCCATAAAAAAAATATATATAACCTAATTGGTTAATGGTTAGCGGTTAGATCGTATGCTTTTCTCGTCACGAGTGCGAACAGACGCATGCATAAAAAAAAAAAAAAAAAAAGAAAAAAAAGAAAAAAAAAGTACTGTGGATAAAATTATCTAGAATTACCCATTTTAGGAGAATTTCAGCAGTTAGAAATGAAATAGACCTTTAAACTATCATCTCTCTTTACCTCTTAGTACAAATATATATGTATGCGTGCGCCAAAAAAGAAAATCGAATAGAACTGTCTCTAAACATATATACGTGACCGGTGCATTTTTAATAATTTTTTTTCCTTTTTTATAATGGAAAACATTTAAATAGTATTATAATCCCTCCGTTTTTTATTATATGATGTTTTAGGTTTTTTACTTTATTTTTTTTTATTTGACATTTTACATTATTAATGTATTTTTTACCATATTTTCTCATATTTGCCCTTGTTTAAAGTATGAGAGAGATTCATTATTTAATGCAAAAAGTACTACATTAAGTTTTGATAATTAAGAAAAAAGAGAATTCTTACATGGAAAATAGAATTTTAGAAGATAAGTATTGAGGGTAAACTGGTTATTTCAGTTGCCTAAATAATACTTCATTGGTCTTAGTGAATAACGTTAAATATCATATAATAAAAAATAGGGGCGTACAATATTTCTTATACACACAAACCATTAACAAAATGAATAGGCATTTTAAAAATTAGAACTTTCAAGTTAATTAGTAACTTTGGGGTAATTGTTGCTCAAGCATAATTACATCTAGAGTTGAAATAATAAAAAGGAAAAAAATATTATTTTATCTTCACCTATCATAATTACAACTTACAATTAAGATTAGCTCACTATGTATTATGTTTGCACACAATACTACTTAGAGAATGACCACTTCACTAAGAGTTTTGAAACTATGAAAAGGAAACAATTATTGTTTGCTTTGGAGGGAAAAATTTACTCCACCAAACTTTGATGATTGAAATGTAATTAATGATGCAAGAAGCCTATAGGCCGTTAATAACGGAATCTACGCAATAAATTGATTTCTATCTTAGCGGCTGACAACAAGTGACGAGCACAGTAACTGCCATCTAACTGAAAGTCCCGGGATATGCGGGAGAACTTACTTGTCTTTCCACTTTCATACTTCCTACTTTCTAGTACTCGGTTTGTGATTATTGACCAAAATGCAATATATCTTATCACAATTTCCTAAATTTCCCTCAAAATAATAATAAAAAAAAAGTCTAACTTAAGTTACAAACCACGATCTAATTATTAAATAAGTAATAAATTATTAAAAAATATCTTTATTACATATAATTAGGTAATTAAAAAAGATAATATTTATTTTTCTTAATTATTTAATATATTAAAGGTCTTTTAGTAAAAATATAATCTTTTAATTAACTTTCTTAATTACGATACAATTAAAATATTTTCTTTCAAAGTTTGACAGAGGAGTATTTATTTTGTTTTTATCGTTTCAAAAATTTTTTTTTTTTGGCTCATATTCTATACGAAACCATACCCTATTGGATCATAACTAACTCTTTTGGTCTTTCAATTTAACTCATCAATATGGGAAAATAGTCAATTATGATTCTATTGGATATGATTTCATATATGATAAAGGCCAGAAAAATATATCTTTGAAATGAGAGAGGTAAAAGATGAAATAATAGGTGGGTAAAGCCAAAAAGTTCATTAGTATCATTATAAAACTATTCAATATGATTTTAATGTTATTTTTAATGGATTTTTAACAATGAATGAATAGAATTTACCGGGCGGTTTGTGAATCAAACAACATATTTGTTAGTTAGAGCTGCTGATTCTTTGATAAGTAGAAGGACTTGGTTACAATAATGTCCACCTTTGATTCGTTCTGTAATTATTGCTGATATTTCTTAATGACAAAGACTGGTTTCTCAATCAAAAAATGAATAGAATTCACCGTTGAATTGACTTAACAAGTGAAATTTAATTTTTTTGGTTTCGATATTCTATTTGAACACCTCAATTTCATTTTTTTATGGAGATTTTTATTTTAACAGTATCAAAAATATCTAAGAAATTGAACATAAGGAACATAAAGAACTTTTTTTTTAATTATTTCATCTTATCATATTTATATGATATTAGAATTATTAATTTGATCATTTATATATTGTGCTTTTGTATCATATATATATTTCTCGTAATGTTTTCACCAATTTATCTGTATGCATACTAAGGGAGAGATTTATAATTTTAATATGTACAATTTTAGAATTAAAATATAATTACCATCTATGTATATATTTCAAGTGCTTTTTAAAATATTTGCCCTTATCTATACCAATAGAAAAATTTATAATCAATGTATACAATATATAATTAATTCATGTATAATTAATTAAAGGAAAGAGAATGTGGATGACTTATTGTATAATTGTTTTGAATGATCAATAATTAATATTTTTGCATCCTCAACAGAAATCATATAAAGCTTTTTCTCTTCTGGCAAGAGTTAATTCTCACCCAACATTTCCTCTTCTCAGCCATGCTTATTTATGGCAACTTCTCATTTCTACATTTTGTCAAATTAAATATGAAGTTATTAAATTCATGGTTTTTCTGCGGTACCCATAATTAATACTCCCAAATTTCATTAATTCATTTAGGCCCTTGTTTTTTTCTAAAAAATATTTTCAAAAAACATTAAAAAAAAATAATTTAATGTGAAAATTAATAAAATAAAAATATAATTATAAAAGAATTATAATATGTGGAGACAAATTAAAGTTATTTTATTTAATTTTCAAATTTTTTTTTTTTACTGTAAAAATATTTTTTAACTCATTTAAATCAAGATCTCCTTGATGGACCATCTTGATTTTCTGTTAGGCAGTCTTTTCTTTCCTTTATTTGTTCTCTAACTAATTTTTGCAATATTATTTATCATTAGCAAATTCTTGTAATGTGTACATTCAATGAATTAATAAATAATTCTTGCTTTCCTAATTCATAATTAAAATCCTTTTGACAAAAATTTGACTTTTGAATCTCCTTTTAAAATTAATATATATATATATATATATATATATACATATTAATAAATCTATTCTTATTGAATTTTTAAATTTGACATAAAAAGAAGATTGTTGTTTTAAAATTGAAATTAATTTTCTATACCTGGTTTTAGAAATTAATTTGTGCAATATTAGTGTTGTCATAGAATTGTCCAAATCAAGCAGTTTTATATATATTGGAACACATGTGCTTTGAATTTATTTTGAATGAAATTTTGAAGTTTCAAAATTCAATTACCCCGGAAATATCTACCCTTGTAATTTAATGAAGTGGAAATAATAATAATAATAATAATCATGGTTTTCAGAACCGCACCGGTCATCGAACCGGTGAAAAGATGGATTCATGGATTTTGGATTAAACTGAAATAAACCGGAATCGAACTGGATTTAATAAATATATTAAAATTTTAAATTTTTTTATTTTATATTTATAATTTATGAAAATTTGAACATTTTTATTATAATTCTTTAAGTTTAAGCACTTCAAACACAATATAGTAATTAAAAAAACTCAATTTATGAAATATAGTTTTTATAGTTACAATTAAATGTCAATTTAATTTAAAAATACAAACTTTTTTTTTTTTTTCATTAAAAACACCTCAAAATAATAACTTAAATTTTATATTCAAATAATTAAAAAAAACAGTCTGGTCGAACCGGAAAACCGGTCCGGTTCACGGTTTTCACAACTATGATAATAATAATAATAATAATAATAGTTCTACAGTAATAAAAAGGTTAAAAGGGCAATTAGTTGATAACACATGAATTATAAAAGTGTTATCAACTTAGCAAATTCTTGACACAATAACGCTAGCAAATCCTTGCGGAACACTGATACCAGTTTACTATCCATTTCAACCATGAGCTTAATTATGATTGTTACGAAAGAGGAGGAAGTCTAGTATGATTCCGAATTTGGCTAATCCAGAACCATATTAAAAATTTTTAGAAAAAAGATGATCGAAATTGTGTTTTATATATATATTTAAGATTTAATCAAGGATATAAAATGTAATTTCCTTTCTTAGTTCATTTATAACAAACATAGAATAAAAATGGATATTCCATGCTACAAAATGCAATAAATATAGAGTAAATTTTGAATATTATAATTTAGTTATTTGACTCTTCCGTGATACGAAATGTGATAAATATAGTAAAAGAATTTGAAGATAATTAAATATGTTTATTAAAGCACATATTAAAATATCAAACTTCCACCCTAATTCCTCCGTGCCCCACCACAGTCTTTTACATAGCCCCACCGTTGCACCGCCGTCTCAATCACCTCTCTCCTCTTCTTGGGATTCCCATTTTCTTTGTCAAAATCTCTCCATAGATATACCTCTGTCTCAATTTTCGGACACTTTCTTTAATTCAAAATTCAATTCCTTTTAAGAGGTGAAAAATCAATCCAATTTCTGTTCAAAAAATGAAGAATTCAAACACAAAACTCATTCTTCTCCACCCTTCTATTCACAAAACCGCCGCTACCTCCTCCGCCCACCGCCTCTGGTTACTCTTCATTGTTACTTTCTTCACTTTGGCTTTCACTCTCACTCTCTTCTCCTCCGCCATTCCTAATTCCACCACCGCCCGTTCTTTCTCCGACGGCTCTTCCTACGCCGGTTCTCTTCCCCTCTCCGTCGCTAACGCGTTAATCCATTATGCTTCCACCTCCAACTCCACGGATCCTCACATGACCTCCGGTGAACTTTCTGCCATCGCAGCCGTTCTCAACCGCTGCTCCTCCTCCGCTCCTTGTAATTTCCTTGTTTTCGGCCTGTCCCACGAGACCCTTTTGTGGAAATCGCTGAATTTCCATGGCCGGACAATCTTTCTTGACGAGAGTGAGTATTTTGTCGCTAGTTTTGAGAAGAATCACCCGGAAATTGAAGCTTATGATTTACAGTACACGACGAAGGTAAACGAAATGGAGACGCTTCTATCCGTGGCTAAATCTCAAATTAAAGACGAGTGCAAACCCGTACAGAATTTACTCTTCTCCGATTGTAAGCTTGGAATAAACGACATGCCGAATCATATATATGAAGTTGATTGGGATGTGATTTTGATCGATGGGCCACGTGGGTATTTTGCGGCAGCACCGGGGAGGATGTCGCCGATATTTACAGCTGCCGTTATGGCGAGAAGCAAGAAAAGAGGCGGCGAAACGCACGTGTTTGTGCACGAATTCTATAGAGAAGTAGAGAGGATTTTTAGCGATGAATTCTTGTGCGACGAAAATATGGTGGAAACTGTGGATTCATTGGGTCATTTTGTGGTGCAAAGAAAAGAAGTTAATAGCTTTGAATTCTGCGAAAATTCAACACTTTCTCCTTCTTCATCGTTGCCATTATCAACGGCAAAGGTTGAATCTTTATCATCAGGTGATGATGCTGATGATGATTGAGAAATCAGGTAGTGATTATTGCTTGTATAATTACATAGTGTTTTTTTTTTTTTTTTTTTTATTTGAAGTATAGAAATGTAATTTTCACAGGATTAAACTTTAAAATGTCGTCTCCTCCAGGCAATGATGAAAAGATCAAATGTAGATTGCCCAAAATCATGTTTTCAGGTCATATCCTGTTTGGTTGGTAGGAAAAGGTGGGAAAAGTTTGCAACAAAACATTGAATATTCATAATTGGTCCCTTAATTTGACCTAGCCAAGTTGATCACCTAGGATGTTGAGCTTTTACACTTTAATCAACTTCGAAACGACACAATTATACAAAAAGTAACACAAAATTATCAATTTCGATAGTCTCATTTATATTTGACACTTAAATTTGGCTTACCGCAGAGATAATAGCGGATACACGTATTTGGTGGATATAAAATTTTCCGATCCGATAAATTCTACTGTAGACCGGGTCTATTATGATCCGTACTGTTAGATGTTTGACACATCATCATAATTACTAATATATCATACATTCAATAGTGTAGACCACTTAGACCTGGTCTTTATTAAAATTTTCCGTCCCTAAAACCATCAGAGCCATGTATAAAAAAGTATGTTATAAAATGAATTTAAAAAACAAGCTGGATTTGGGTAGGGTACCAATAGATGTACCCCTAGTTAGGTACCTCTACTATTGACGTACTCATTTAGTTCACTGAAAATGTAAATATTGTATATGAAGTTAGTTAGCTTTAACCACTGAACCAATTCATTTTTGTGGTCTTTTTTTTTAAAAATTTTTTTTTTAATAATAAAGTATATATTATTTCAATAAGTGAAATAACACATCAAGAAAAAAAAAAAAGAAAAAATCCTCATCATAATCTAGATCATAATCTAGATTAAACCTACATAACAAATTTTGCAAATGGGAAAAAAAAACTACAAAGGGTAAAAATAAATCTACAAAGATTATAAACAAAAAATAAAAACTAAGACCATAAGATGAAATTCGAAGAAAATCCAGCTATTATCGAACGATTCACCGTTGCAGGATAACAATTTGAACAAAATCTCCAACGCTGTAATCCTTCCGAGTAAATAAATATAAAAAGATCGTTTTAATAAAATGCACTGACCATGACCTAAGGTATTTGACAGCAAGAAACGCTTCCACTCGTTGTGCTAGACTTAAAAGGATGTAAATTAAGTAGATAGTAAAAATGTTTGATTCAACAATTATAAATCAATTTTTAACAGGGTATTTTTAATCAAATAACTCAAAACGAAATAAAAATACGAAATGATAAAGATAAGCCGTCATTATTCTTCCTCGAAAGTTGAAACTTTATTTTTTTTTTTTTTTCAGAGAGGAAAGAGGGTGGTTAGGTTTTTTTCTTGTATAACCTCATTTTATTTACTTTTAACAACCAAAATTAGCAATTCATTTTTGTGGTCATTTTACATTTATAAGTTTGTGATTTGTTTGTTTATTCACTTTGTTTTTTTTTCAAAAATTTTATATTTAGTGGGTAATGTTAACGGTTATATTTATATTCTAAAAATTTTATGCAACTAGAATGAGATTTATGTTGTGTTTATAAATTAATAATTTATAGTCGATTTGCTGCTGAATTAACTTACCATTTTGGTTCTTTAACTTAATATTTATGTTTTTTATTTTATATACTACTACCTAAATATTTATTTTAAATTAGTGCAAAATCACACATTTCATGACTTTATTTTTTATACACGTGAATCAGTACTAAAACTAATTTAATCTCATATGTCAACTTGAATATCATGTATACCAAACTAAATTTGAGACTAAATTAATTTAATACTAAAAATTAATCTTTGATTGATATTGTGTTTGCTTAATCTTTTCGAAAAACCAAAATTTTACACCAGCGGAAGGAATGAATTTGTGTCGGTGAGGTAGTATGGCAGTACAGGCGGACCCTCCAGTAGCTTTAGCATTTCACTTGTCTTATCTCTATTACATACGCGCTGTGCATGTTGCGGGCTTCTACGCGTCCAGCTATTGGATAAAACGGCGCGTGCAGATAAGATATTGTCAGAACAGAGCACGATTGGCGATGTAAGATGATACGCCAGCGAAAGAAACTGAAGACTCCTTTTTGTGGTCACGTGAAGCACGTGAGGAAGCGCTGGTTATGGCAGAAAGAGAGGACGAGGAACTGGAGATGTGTCGGTGACATGACATAGCGAAAATTTGCAGAATTAAATGGATTTTTTATCATAAAAAATAACAGCCAAATATTGCTTAGGATAAGACGAAGGATCAAAGATTCAGAGAGCTAATTGATTTTGTCTGCCACAGCTGAAAAGAAACAAAAAAAAAATTAATCCGCGTTTGTAGCTGTTTTCCGCAGTTTTGAAAGCAACTTTCAGTTAAAATAAAAATCTTACTTTGGCTGAAAACTATCATAACTCAAATATACAATTGGTAAAAGTCAGATTGTATTCAGAAAACACCAATATTATCATAACCGTACCGGACATCAAACCTAAAGCTACTGGTACGTGGTACAACCGGTTCAACCGGATTTTACCGGTGGTTAAACGTGATTATTATTTTTTCAAAAAAAATATTATTTAAAAAAATAAATAAGCTTATAAATTCATCAAACACAAGTTTTAAATGTTTAATACTCAAAATAACTTCATGAAATATCCTAAAACTTCATCAATTTTAAATTTTAATAATAATTGATTTAAATTTTAAAATTTGAAAAATTTTGGTTTGAAACCGAACCGAACCAAAACCAAACCAAACTAGTTCAGTTTGGTTCAATTCAAACCAAATATATATTGATTTGATTTTGGTTTTTATAATTTTCTATTGGTTTTTGACCGGTCGAACAGGTCATCTCTGGTTTTTATCAAACCAGTGATTTTAATCAAACCGACCAGATCCATGATCGGTTCATGGTAAACCCGGTCAAACCGGTCGGTCCGGTTTGCATAACATTGGAAAACACTGAAAAAACACTTAAAAATACTTTCAAAAAAGAAATGAAACCTACCTGTGTAAAAAAAACTTTTACTAACGATAACCCCAAACTGACCTTTAATTTAGCTATTAAATTTTCATGAACTATCAGTAATTTTATATCCATTAATTCTATAAGCAGGCTTAATGCTAGCTCAATTTCTATGTAGAGGCAAAAAGTTGAATAGATGATCGATTTGATATTTAAATTCACCATCAATTTGACTCGACACAAATTTTCAGATTTAATTTAATTCAAAATGCGATATATTTTAATAAATTTGTATATTATTTTGTATTTTTGTTTTTTGTTTTTTTTTTTTTTTTTTTTTTTTGTTTTAATGTCAATTTGTGCTATTTTGATGTGATCTAATTGAAATTGAATGAGCAATTTAACACTCAAAGTTTGCTTTTGATAAATTAATTAATTCCGAAAATGAAGTAAAAGGTTGAAATTGATGATTTATATTCAGTGACTATGGCTGATGTATAACAAGTTAAGCACAATGAATGTAATTGAAAAAAAAAAAGGGCAAATACATATATTCACTCTAAATTTGTCAAAAAATATCTACTATTCCCTGAACTTTTAAAATGTCCTAATATCTCCCTGAACTTTGAAAAAGTAACCCAGTTTGTTCCCTTATTGTCACGTGTCACTCAATTATTGACTGTCTCATGTTTGACTTTTCAAAATAAATTCTAGTTTTTATGGGACTTAAAAGGCAAACTGCACCAGTTTTAAGAAATTCAGAGAGGTATTAAAATAAAAGGTAAATAATTATAACCTCCCTGAGATTTAGTCAAATACACTAGTACCTCCCTGTGTTTTACATATCTAATTTATACCTCCCTGTATTTTGTATCAATCACATTATGACCTCCCTCTATTTATTATTGTTTGGTTTTCTATCAAAATTATGAATGTAATACATATTTACGGAGTAATATCATCTCTTAAAATGTTTTATATTCAATTTTTTTCTTAATTAGACACCTTTAATGTCTTTTTTCCTAACATAATCACAACTTAAAAGGTATAGAAAAAGTCTCATAATAAGTGAATAATTTTTTTTATGACAGATGACTTTACAAAATCAATGTTAGATAGGAAATAAGGCTAATTTTAGTCATAAATCTTAACAACATCAACAATTTTGAAAGTAAAATGCTTAATAATGAATTGAGGGAGGTAATAATGTGATAGAGACAAATTTCAGAAAGGTATAAATTATATATGTAAAATAAAGGGAGGTACTAGTGTATTTGACCAAATCTCAGGGAAGTTATAATTATTTACCCTAAAATAAAATACTTTTAAAAAATTCAGGAAAGTATTAAGATATTTTTAAAGTTTAGGGGACAGTAGATATCTTGACCAAGTTTCAGAATATCTATGTATTCGGACTTAAACAAACTCTCGAATACAGAATTAAAGACAAAACCACGACTCTAAGTAAACTTCCTAATTAAATTGATTATAGAACCATCACATACAACTTCCTAATTAAATAATACAAATTGAACAGAAAACCATTACATCCTTCCACTTTAAGTCAACTTCCTAAATAACAATTATAAAAAAACAACCATCACACACAACCTCCTAACTACAATTACATATTTCTACTTTAAGTCAAGTCCTAATTAATGTATTAGTCTTCCTGTTGATGTCATGTTGCTAATCCGCCCCTAAAAAACAATGGAAAATTTTCACAAATTAAGAAGATTATAATCACTTGCTTATATTTCAGGTAAACTTTTTTTTTTTTTTTTTTTTTTTTTTGTCCTTTAGGGGTGATGTCAACTTCCTTATTAATATAAAAAATTTTTATATATAATATAATATAATATAATATAACGAGACAGTCCGGTTATTTTTATGAGTTTCTAAGATTATCAATCTGTTCATTTTAATTTGATATATCTTTTTTAAATTTATACGCTTTCGTTAATCTTTTTTCAAATTTGCTCTCATTTATGCTGAGAGTGTGTTTTGGAATTAATGTATACACATCCTATTATTAATTCTTAATAATTAAGAAGAAAGAAGTTTTAGCATAAAAAGCATAGCTTTGAGAGGAAATTATTAAAAGTAAATCCATCATTATTATACTCTAATTGCTACTTTATTGGTTTTGATAAACAACTTTAAACTCCAGATGAAACTGGCCAGAAGGAGTACAATATTAATAATTAAATTATGACAACAACCATTAAGTTCTTCACATTGACTTATGCTTTTCTCCAAACCTACAACATGCTTATTATTAGGTCAAACTTATCAGGTTACGCTTTTAGATCAATTAATTCCTTGACATGATATCAGAGCCTCTTAAAATTAGAGGTTGAGAGTTCAAATCTTGAGAACTCCGTTTAGTGTGGTAATATTTCAACATTTTTTTGGCTTAATACATGAGTAGGCCCCTAAACTTGGTAATATTTATCCAATGACACCCTGAACTTTAAGAATTAACTATTACATACACTTAAACTTACTAAACACTTAAACATCTAACATGTGTTAACTATTGACACTTGTACAACTTTCAACAAAATTAAACTCTCAACTCAATGATTGATCCATAATGACCTGACAAAATCTCAACGAAACAGTTGTAAGAAAGACAAGTTTTTGAATTCAACAAATTAACTGATAGACTATTATAAATGCAAAAAACAAAATTAGTATAATCAGTTCATGGTCAATCCAACTCTGCAGCTTTTGTAGAGGGAGAAACATAACAAAATTTCCTTAGCCTAATATGTCAGGACCTGAACTTGTCCTAAACATCATTAGTGCTCCCTGAACTTTATGTTTATCCAGTTAGCCCCCTAAATTTTGAAAAAGTGATCCAATTTACCCCCTTGTTACCATGTGTCAATCATTCATTAGTTTGACTTTTCAAAGCGCATGTGTCATAAACGCTGATTTAGTGGAACTTAGGAGGCAAATTGGATTGCTTTTTCAAAGTTCAGGGGACTGACTGGACACTTTGTAAGTTCCAGGGGACAATTGGCTCTTTGGGCCAAGTTTAGGGGTCTCCAGATGTATTAGGCCAATTTCCTTTTTAGAACCTCTACAATCTCAGATGGGCATCAAAGCTATAGGCTCTGATGCAATTTTCATCCAAACAGAGCAATTAAATAGTACATAAAACAAACAAAACCAGAGAAGCAAGAGCTATTTTAAATCTGAAAAATATCAAACAAGAACAAAATGACAGAAAGAACCAAAGCACTGCATACAACTTATTTACTACTACTTTTACTAAGACAAGAAAAAATAGAGAAAACAAATGCAAGCTGTTGAAGGTGTTTCACTTGGAATTTGAACAACTATGTTCCACTGCCTAACGACACAAGACTTTTAATACATTATGCAAATACCTCAGACTTTTAGGCTTAGCATTCAACGGTCAACTAATTCCTCCTCCCCATCCTCGTACCGAAGAACATAGCCCGATCAATAGTCCTCGTTAGTAAAAATCAACAAATGGATTCTGTCCAACCTTGTAAATAAAGGTTCAAGGAGTTATGTTTATCAACAAATTTAAGATTATCCTCACCAGATAATCTTGTACATTATAAGCAAAGGTTCTATACCCGCCTCTGCCTATCATCAATGCATTGTGTGCAGCAGCTTTGCAGCTGTGATGTTCATTGCAGGTCAATAATCCCATCATCATGTATAAAGGCAAAGAGGTTCTATTCATTAGTCTATCTATCTATATTAGAACTGTTTGAAGCCATGTCATCATAATTTTCAACCAATAGGAAGTGAGAATTTCATAAGCAAGGTAAAAGATGTATTTCTGTGCTATAACAAAACATACTACATTCATAATAAACATCATTAGATTAAAAACCATACAATATTGCAAATAATATCAGAATCAGATGCACAGGATAACCTACCATTTTGATTAATGCTAACCACATTAAAACATGCCTCTACCAATTCATCATCCAAAAAAAAAAAAAAAAAAAAGAAACACGATTAAAACTTACATATTTGGGCATATCTAGTTAGCTAGGTAAAGCATAGCAACTTAACAATCACCTGCAAAGACTTAACAATCTTTTGCGAAAAATCCGTTCCACAATCTTCTTCATATATGACAACTATCTTTTCCAATACTCTTACATTATTCAGAAGAAACTCAGGAAACCTGACCACAAGCTTAAGTTTATCATCATGCTCTGACAGGGTCATAATCCTTACAATCTTTAACCCCATTTGAATTCTGGTAAATTTCTCCTAATATTTTCAATTATGAAAAAACATACAGAAAATCTGCAGTCCTTAGAGCCTGATGACAGAGTTGTAATAAAGCCAGGGATCTTAACATTAATTGGAAACTGTATTTAAATGGTTACAAAATGAAAATTGGTAAAATCAATAGATGTTAAAATGTGTTGAGCAAAAAGCAGTGAAAAGGGTTTCCATTAGAGTTGGTCAATAATCCACATATAGATAACAACAAACACCACAATACTTCAATTGAATTTGAATTTATAACTGGTTCCAAGAAAGTTTACCTTTATTACTAGTTTCCCACTCCTGATTTTTAGCTCCTTGATGGATGTACATTGCTAAAGCATCTTCTCCAGTGGACAGATCCTTTTCTCCAATCGATATTTAAATTGCTTGCAGCAGATATTGAAGATGGCATATTCATCAATGCAACATTATCAACAATCTCAAGCTCCAATTCCTCAAGGTTTGGACACAAAATTTCGATAACAGATACTTTGACTTCTGTTAAAAGCAATCTTCTCAAAGATTCGGTAGCAATTACAAGCTGATCAAACCCATCACACTTGCATAATTTCAACAATTTGAGAAACGGACTGCTAGATAGAACATTTTGAATCACTTGACTGGACAAACTAACATATTCAAGCGCACCTCCCTTAACAGACAATTCCACAAGGTTTGGACATGAAATTTCAGGAACAAAATCTGCAAGAGCTACTACAAACAATCTTTTCAAAGACTTTGAAGCAATAGCAGGCTTATCAAACCCATCACAGAAGTGTAATTCCAAGGATTCGAGTAGCGGACTTCCAGATAAAACACTTTCAATCGCTTGATTAGGCAAAGTACAAAATCTTAAATTTAATTCCTTGAGATGTTCCCAATTGACCCTTCCATTAGGCATAAAATTACAATTATTCGTTTGAAGTTTCACCAAGGAACCATTGTTGAAAAGGAATTCGGGCAACATATACTTTCCAAAACAACAATAGCATATCAAAATTAGCTCCTCCACGTTTCTTCTTGTTGCAAAACGGATTTTGGCAGCAAATTGAGGATCCTTCTTAAATGAATGAAGATACTTGATGTAGAATTTCTTAATGTTGAAGCAGTCATAGATAATTAGGGCATTATCAGTGAATTTAAAGAACGTTTCGTCATACATACCAGTGGCATCCAAAATAAGAACTGGAAGACGAGTCCATTGATCCCGCCATCTTTTTGATAAAATGCCACAATGAATAGCTTCTTTGGTTGAATTCAAAAAGGAGAGTATACGCTGAATGATTGAATCTGGCAAAGCACTGATCCGATCTTCTTTCTCCTCCAACTTCAGCTCTTTGTTCACCTCGCCTCCACCGCGCTCATCCATTACGATTCAGTTGATGAACAGGAGACTCTCTATTCAGAAAGCAGAACCGCTCTAGGGAAATTACAAACTACACCCCTAACCTTTGGGGTGATTTTCAGTTTTAGTCCTGAAGAATTAATGTGAAATCCCAACTTCAATATTTAAGTTAGGTAAAATGCATTCTTAGCCCCTGTACTTTTATAGACTTTGCAAATAGTATCTTAATTAATCGTTTCCAATTCACCCTCCCTTACTAGGGGTGAGCAAAACCAAACTAATATCTAAAAACCGAAAATCTAAACCGAACTAAACTGAACCAAACCGATCCATTTTATAATTTGGTTTGGTTTGGTTTTAAGTTGTTAAGAAGTTTGGATTTCGTTTCGGTTTGGTTCGGTTTAAAACCGAAAAAATAAAAAAACCGAATAATTGGTAAAATATTAAAATTAATTATAAAATTAATATATACTAATTGTAGAGAATTTTAGACATTATATTCTTTTATATTTTTATATTGTGATTTTTGGATGTTAATTTATAGTTGTTAAAACTTGAGAGTTGAAAAAAAAAATAGTAGAGAATTTTAGCATTTTATTGTGATTTAATAGTATTATTTAGTATTACTGATTTTTTAAATTAATTTTTTTGTATTTCTTTTTTTTTTTTTTAACAAACTACTTATATAAAATTTTTATTTTGATTTTTTTTAGAAGTTGATGTTTTTGGTTCGACCTAGTCTAAACCGAACTAGTTCGATTTAGACAGAACCGAACCAAAATTTAGTTTGGATCGGATTAGTTTATAAAATACAGTGTTTTTTGGATCAGTTTTTTTCGGTTTCTACCCGTTAGGCATAAGAGTACATTCATCCATCTGCAGTTTAACCAAGGAAGCATGGTCGAAAAGGAATTTGGGAATTATGTACTCTACCTCGTCAACATCATTGCATTTCACACTCAGCTCCTCCACATTTCTTCTTGTTGCAAAACGAGATTTCGCAGCAAAATGAGGATCCTTCCTGAAGTTGTAATTATATTCTAGGTAGAATTTCTTGATCTTGAAACAGTCATAGATAAGGAGGACATGGTCATTGAATTTAAAGAAGTTTTGATCGGACAAACCAGCGGAATCCAAAATGAGAACTGGAACATGAGTCCATTGATGCTGCCACCTTTTTTGATAAAATGCCACACCGAATAGCTTCTTTGCTTGAAGGCAAAAAGGACAGAATATGCTGAATGATGGAATCAGGCAAAGTACTGATCCGATCTACTTTCACCTTTTGTTTCTCACACTGTGCATTATTATTCAGTGACTATTAGTTGCTGTGCTGTGAACTGTCAATTTTGAAAATATGTATACTGCAAACAAAAGATGAACAGTCAAATACAGAGGACCATATAAATCTTCTTTGTTATGATATAAGTTGAATGTTATCAAGAAATAAACAGTCAGGTGGCCAAATTCATGCATTTTGACAAGTTCAGACAATCAAAAACTGAATTGACTATACAAATTCAAACGTTTTATGAATGGTATAAGCATCCAATATCATGTTTTCAATATCAGATTAATGACTCGTGAGAATACCAATTCAGGTAAAATATGTAATTTAAGAATTAATGTTCGTTTATGTTTACGATAATCACAATCGAACTCGAAAAAATAAAAATAGTTTTCCTCATGAAAAGGATTCAGCAGATAGGAACTTTGTAGCTAAAGAACTTGAAACTTCTGTCTTTGATGACCTAAGCCGTCATGGACAGATAGACAAACCAAAGCCATGGGTCTCTTGTTCAAGCCTTGGAAATGCAACTATGTTACATAAAACTTCATTGTAGAGGTTAGCCGCGTGAAAGGGTCCAGGATGATTCAAATGAGATTAGTCTACATGTGGTATGGCTTGAAGGTGCCTCCCGTGTGCGCACAGCCCTACTCAACACAGGTCATCAGTCAACTTCTTAGTCTCCTATTTAGGCTAGAGTTTCGAGATATTTATTGTGGATGGCGAAAACAATTATTGAAAGAATTTTACCGCTTTGAGATTCCATTCCAGCTCGAATCGAATCCAGATCACTCTGTTCTTCAATATTAATATGAATGAGTTGTTGTTAAGCTGTCTATATTACAGCTATTTAAAGTCAAGTAAGTAAGTTAATTACTGTTAACTGATACAAATTCAGGTAGAAGATGTATTTCAAAGTTACAATATAAAACTCACTCCTTTACAATTCAAGACTAAAAACCATAAAATTTTTTCCTTAATTAAAAGAAGGAATCAAAATAATATCAGAATCAGATGCACAAGATAATTAATGCTAATCTCTTAATCTCTTAATACTCCAACTGTAAGTAATGTGTCAATTGCAAAAACTTGCACAAAAGAAAACTATTACAACTTAACATATTTAATTGGATATATCTAGCTAGCTATAGGTAGTGAACATAACAACTCAACAATCGCCTATGTTGAACACGCTGGAGATCTCACGTCGAAAATAAATGAATCTAAAGAGTAGCTAATTGGTGGCTTTCACAATCTTCTTCAAATACGACAGCCATCTTCTCCATTTAGAGCTCCTTGATTGATGCAAGCTCCTCAAGATTCTATACCAATGGATAGATCCTTTTCTCCAATTGATACTTGAATCACTTTCATAACAGATCGAAGATGGCACATTCATCAGTTTAAAAGTTTCAATATTCTGGAGATACTCAAGTTCCAATTCCTCAAGATTTGGGCACGAAATTCCGATAACAGAAACTTGAATGCTTCTTAAAACCAATCTTCTCAACGATTCGGCAGCAATGACAAGCTGGTCATGCAAATAACACTTGTGTAGTACCAACGATTTAAGCAACGGACTGTCACATAGAACATTTTCAATCATTTGATTAGACAAAATTAAATATCCATAATCTCCCTTGATATATAGTTCTTCAAGATTTGGACACGAAATCTGAACAGCAGAAACCCTGAGTTCTTCTAAAACCAATCTTCTCAATGATTTGGTAGCAATAACAAGCTGATCAAACCCATCACAATTGTATAATTTCAAAGATTCAAGTAACGGACTGCCACATAGAACATTTTCAATAGATTGATTAAACAAACTACGATATGCTAACTTATCTCCCTTGACAACTAATTCCTCGAGGTTCGGACACAAAATTCCAGGAACTAAATGTGGATGATCTACCAAAACCAATCTTTTCAAAGATTTGGAAGCAATAATAGCCTCCTCGTTAAACCCGCGACAAAAGTTTAATTCCAGAAATTCAAGTAAGGGACTTCCAGATAAAACAAGTTCAATCGCTTCATTAGGAATCGTACAAAACCTTAACTTTAACTGCTTAACACATTCCCAGTTGACCCTCAGGGTGGGTCTAAATGTACAATCAAACATGTCCAGTTTAACCAAGGAAGCATTGTCGAAAAGGAATTCGGGCAACATGTACTTTCCATTAGAATAATGGCATTTCAAAATTAGCTCCTCCACGTTTCTTGATGTTGCAAAATGGATTTTGGCATCAAACTGAGGATCCAACTCGGAGCTAAAATTATAATCCAAGTAGAACTTCTTGATCTTGAAGCAGTCGTAGATAAGTAAGGTATTATCAGTTAATCTTAAAAAGTTTTCAGCAGACATACCATCGGACTTGAAGACGAGAACCTGAACATGAGTCCATTGTTTGTGCCATCGTTTGGATAAAACGCCCGTCTGAATAGCTTGTTTGGTTGAGGGCAAAAAGGAGATAATATGGTGAATGAGGTCATCTGTCAAATCACTGATTCGGTCTTCTTTCTCCTCCAACTCCACCATTCTTATTCAGAGGCCTAAAAACACAAAATTTTAATTGAGAAAGACGAACCCTAAATTCTAAGCAAACTTCCTGATTAAAATAAAACAAATTGAGTAAAAAAAGTACCAGATAGTCCTACTTTTAGTCAACTTCCTAATTAATATACAATTCTTTTCTTTTTTTTATGAAAGAAAATTAAAGTCAAAACACATTCTGCGTACTTTGATCTATTATCAAAACTGTAATTAGTTTTATGATCAGTTTTTTAAACACATTGAGTATCTAATTTTTTATTTTAATATTATTAGCCCCAAACTCGACCTGTCTTTTACGTATGTATAATACGTTTCGTTCAGTGACAGAACTGTGAAATAAACATTCTGAAATAATTTAACAATTATATGGTTTTATTACTTAAAACTGTAAAATATACACTTCCAGTAAATTTGTTTTTTTATCTTGGTAATTTTCTGAAATTGTGTTACATATTAAAATATTATCGGTCATGTCACTTCATAATACTTGTTTCATAGACATAAAATAAAATCGAGTTTAGGGCTTATTATATCAAAATAAAAATATCGGGTATTCAATATATTTGAAAAATTGATCATGATATCAATTACGTTTTAAATAAAAGGTAAGGAGGCTCAGAAGGATTTACCTATTTTTTAATTTGTATCAACAATGATGAGGTAAAAGAGTTGGGTTTCTCTCATTGGGACTTCATTTTTAATACTAGCCTTGGTTTTCAGACCCGGACCGGTCATCGAACCGATGAAGGGATGGATTCATAGATTTTGGAATAAACCGGATTTAATAAATATATTAAAATATTTTTATTTTTATATTTATAATTTATGAAAATTTGAATATTTTTATTATAATTCTTTAAGTTTAAACATTTCAAACACAATATACTAATTAAAAAAACTCAATTTATGAAATATAGTTTTTATAGTTACAATTAAATGTCAATTTAATTTAAAATAATTTAAAAATACAAACTATATTTTATTTTAATTAAAAACACCTCAAAATAATAATTTAAGTTTTATATTTAAATAATTTTTTTTTAAAAAAAACAGTCTGGTCGAACCGAAAAACCGGTCCGGTTCACTGTTTTCCGGTTCGACCGGTCGGTCCGACCGAAAATTGACCGGTTGTTGACCAAAGTAAAAACCGGATAGAAACCGACTGGTCTGACCTCTGGTTCCTGTCGACCCGGTCCGACCGACCGGTCCGGTCCGGTTTTCACAACTATGCTAGCCTCAATGAGCAAGCCTATAGAATGGGCCCATTGCAGCCACACATGGCCCATTCCCATCGCTAGGGGTAAATCTGTGTCCAAAATCGGCACCCAAGACCATTTTAATAAGAGCCAATAGCCTCCTATACAATTTACCCATCCCTTTGGTAGAAAACTTCATACTAGATAATAATTAACTAATGATTTAATCAAGAAAAAATTGAAAATCATATCAAGAAAATTACTTTAGTTTTTGCATTTGTGTGCAATTATAATGAGAGCTTTAGTTATTCAAATTATAAAGGACCAGTTAAGTAATAGTGTCGTATGTATAAACTTATTAATATAAATTTTTGGACAAATTACAAAAAAAAAAAAAATCCTATGGTTTCATTTTTTTGCAAATAAAGGACTGTGATTTTTTTTTGTTTAAAAAAGAGGATTGTGTTTTAAAATGTTAACAAAAAAAGGATAATTAAAATTAAATCATGACATTACATAAGGTATTCTTGTTCATTTTGAACTCAAAATTTTCAAGTTGGTTAATAAAAATACAATACAAATGAATGATAAATTTTGAAAAGTGCAAATATTTTTGTAAATTAAATAATGATAATAGATTTTAAAAAAATCATAACAAATTGAAAAATCTTTGAAAATATTCAAATTTTGATGTAAAATTCTTAAATAATATACATAAATTATTGGTATGTTAAATAACTAAAAATACCCTCCACTATATCATCATTTTTAATGGAAAAATGTTAGTTATCCTTTTTTGTTAACATTTTAAAACACAATCCTCTTTTTTTAAAAAAAAAAAAAAACCACAGTTCTTTATTTGCAAAAAAGTGAAACCACAGGGTTTTTTTTTTTGTAATTTATCCTAAATTTTTTTCTTAATCAAAACTTACTAATAAAAGTAGTACAGTATAGTGGCCTGCTAAGAATATTCGTGACTTAATCTATGGTAGATAAGAATCAAACTGGTAAGAAATCACTAGCAACTTGTTCACAAACAAAATGATAAACCAGTTCGATATTTTATTTTTCGAGCGTGAACAAAATGTTAGTAGTAAGGTAGATCAACCTCAAATTAATGTCGTAAGTGTTATTTATAATGTTATCTAGCATTTAAATAAAGTCTAATAGTATTCGAACTTGTATATTGGTTAGACCTTATCAGCTCTTCTCTGTATCCTATTAGCTAGACAAAATGTTTGTATTTTAACACATCTCTTGTATGTATATATAGCAGCAACAGTGTAGCCCTATTTTGAGAGATAATACAATATACATTTACAAAATAACGCTAAGCTTTCAATTTTTTAGTTTTTTTTTTTTTTATATGTCAAGCATCTTATCTTTTCATTTGATATATTGAGTCGTTGATTAATTACTATCTACACATTTAGCCCTTATGTAATGCGCGAGTAAGCCATGTAAAACAAATTTAGTTGAAAGACCTATTAAAATGACCATTGCAAGCTTACAATAAAAAAGTTAGTAAAACTTTTAAGCATGTTTTCCATATTTCGACATGCTAAGTAGAGCATAACAGTTGAGCACCAGAATGTCGAGAACATTTTGGGAAGCTTAACAACTTTTGAGAAACTTCGGACACAAAACGTGTTCCAACGCTCTTACCTTCTTTATAGCTTTACTAATTATGCCAATCGTATTCATACATCAATATTATGTTGCATTAGCAAAGAATAGGCATCTCATTTTGAAAATTCAATAGTGCCACATAAGGCCATATAATTATGTAACCATAATTAAGAATTTCATATATGCAAGGAATAGGAGTCAACAACAATTGAAGAGAATTAATGACTGTAAAACATGTAACAGATTAGCTTGTATTCCAGTAGTTTTCTCTGGGAATAATCAAGTCCTGAAGACCTTTGCGCGTCGTAACCTGAAGAAATATAGAATTGGTTAGCTTGAAGAACCAAATGAACAATAAAATTCTTGAAATATTAAAACTTGTAGAGTTAGAAGTAGCATTCAGTTCATCAAAACAAAAAATGTAGTTGTAGTCAACAGCAAACACCATAACACACAAGCTTTGGTGGACGAAATCAGGGGCAGCGCTAAGGGATGATGGGTATCGCATATTGAAGACGGCAGATTCACTTTTTTCAAAATTTCTTTATCAAAACAAATCAAATTTCTCTTCTCAAGATTTGGACATGAAATTTCAATTAGAGTAGTTCGGATATACTCTAAAATCAATACTTGGTGATGGAACTACAATAATTCAGCATCATGTTCCTAGATGCTAAATTGCATTGGCTAAAAGAGAATGCAATCTGCATATATATATGCAATAGTTGGTGACGGTGAAAATTAAGATACATGTTTACATTCTGCCACTATAGATCCCAAGAGTAAAAGGTTACATGAAGCTAGCACAGAAAACTACTATATTTCCTACATAACAACTCAACAATAGCATTAGAACTCAACAATAGCATTAGAGCATAACAACTCAACAATAGCATTAGAACATCGTGGGAAGCTTAACAGTTTTTGAGAAACTTGAATCACAAAATTAGATTCACAATCTTCTAACGTGATGATAATCTTCTCCAACACCCTCGCAGTTTTCAATAGGAACTCTACAAAGGCAAGCACAATCTTAGGTTCGTTATCCTCTCTCTGTGTGAAGCCGATAATCTCAACAGTCCTCAACTGTGACACCAAACAACTGAAACTAGTCCCATTTGACGTCCAATAGGTCACTCCTGGAAGATCAGGGTCTGAAAGATCTGCGAGCTGGTCCCACTGTAGATTAAATATTAGCCCCAAGAATTTATAAGCAAGCATATAATGGAAATTGAAGGTAAATGGCACAACCACCTATTTTGAAGGCATACTGTAATTCATAAGTTCGTTAAACTGTACTCTTAGCAAGTTATAAGAATGCATTTTCACTCTGTTATTCAATGAGAAATTTCTAATGAAGTTGGTCCATATGTACAATGCAAAAAAAAAAAAAAAAAAAAAAAAAGCCTTCATACTTGAAAAAACTTGAAGTTAAGATTGGTTCCAAAAAACTTCACCTGACTTGGCCTCAACTTCACAACTAGTCTTTCAAGCGCAGGTGAACTTCGAAGTGCACATACGATTCCAGGACCATCCGCAAAATCATAATCGTGCATAATCAAAGATTTGCAGTTTAGCAAAGGATAAGATATACCTTCCATCTCTGAAGCTGATAAAGTCTTCAAACATAATGAAATGAAAATTCATAAATGATATTGCAGTAATTCAATTTTGAAGCCGGACAACTTTGTTGAGAAACAGAACTAAAAGAAAAACATTTCATCAAACGCTATTGAATTCCAAAATTTAGCTATTAAATATTTCTCTATTCGCCTACCACCAAGGCACACAAAAAATATTCAATCTTGAAAATTTGAAATGATTTTTTGTTTGTAAGTTACCTCAATAAGTGGACTCCCTATTTTTAGCTCATTGAGCTGTTGAAGCTGCTCAAGGATTTGCTTGTGCACATTTTCATCAAAACCGTCATCTGCAATGGTGTGGAAATCAAGAGCCGCACAAATTGCAGAGGGCAAATTCTTCAATCTTATTGTTTCAATAGTCAAATCGTATAAATTCAATTCCTCAAGATTTGGACATGAAATTTCCATCGTATCTGATTGCACATCTCCTACAACTAATTTCTTCAAATATTTTGAAGCAATAACAAGCTGTTTAAAATTACATCTGACTAATTCCAATGAGTGAAGTAACGGACAGCCAGAAAGAATCTTTCCAATTCCATCAGACAAACGAGAATGCCCCTTCATATTACTTGAGATAATATATAATTCCTCAAGGTATGGACAAGAAATATCAAGATCAAAACGTTCAGGATCTACTAAAACAAATCTTTTCAAAGATTTGGAAGCAATAACAGGCTCGTCAACCCCACGACAGTTGTTTACTTCCAATGATGCAAGCAATGGACTTCCAGATACAACACTTTTAATCGCCTCATCAGGCCAAATACAATTTTCCATGAGCAAATGCGTGAGACATTCCCAATATACTCTCCCAGTAGGCATAACGGAACAACTAGAGATCTCTAATTTAACCAAGGAAGTATGGCTGAAAAGGAAATTCGGCAACCTAAATAGTGTGTAGGCCTCGAAGTTCAAAATAAGCTCCTCCACTCCTTTTCTTATTGCGAAACGGAGTTTGGCTATACCGTTAGGATCCTGCGTGAAGTTATAAGACGACTTTTTATAATACGGCTTTGATCTAATGATGAATTTCTTGATCTTTGAGCATTCATGAAGAACTAGAGTATTGTCAATGAATCCAGATATATTGGAGGTCATACGAGAGATGTCTTCTTCAGAAACACAAAGAGAGGATATACCAGGGAAATCAAAAATCAGAACAGGGACGCGAGTCCATTGATTCTGCCATCTTTTTGATAAAACACCAGTCCTAATAGCTTCTTTGGTTGATGGCAAAAAGGAGAGGATATGGTGAATGAGTGAATCTGGCAAAGCACTGATTCGGTCCACTTTCTCCTGCAACTTCAGCCTTTTGTTTCTCACTGCCTTTGTGCCATCAACTGATGATGCTACAACACTTGCCTCCATTGTGTGCTGTTAAAGAACAAAATGGAACTGAAATAGATTATATGAAGGGGTCATCGATTCTAAATATATGTAAACTGCAAAAGACGAACCGTCAAAAACAGGGAACCGTCTAAATATAAGTAATTATCTTGGCATGCTAAATAAGTAATTAATGATTTTGTAAACACCAAAAGTCCAGTAGTTGTATTCACAATTTATATTATTAATCATCTTCTAACAATTCAAATATATATATATATATATATATATATATATCATCCTCATGAGTTGATTGAGCTTCTGCAACCGGGGCTTTTACATCTCCGGTAAATTCGATTTCGATCCTTTATGCTAACTTTTAATTCATAAATTGTTTATTTCAAGGTAAAAGTTTTTTTTGTTTTTAATAAATCGCAAGTATGCATCAATACTCATTGAGATAATTTTGTTCGGGGTTTAGTGCTGGTGCATTTAACGGAATATAAACCCAAGTGTCTAATTACAAATTTAGGTTGTGTCACCAACTAATACAACTTATGCCTTCTAGGCAATATTATCATAACCGTACTGAACATCAAACCAGTGAGCTTACTGGTACGCTGTTCAACCGGTCAACCTGTGGTAAAACCGCACCGAGGATTTTTTTTAGGAAAAATAATACTTAAGAGCAATCTCTGTAAAATTAAGAACCTCTGTGAAACAATGTGAAATTAAGAGCCTGTGTTGTCAAAAAGTTAAATAAAGATACCCAAACAATTATCAAACAACGTGAAATTAAGCAACCATATTGCAAATTAAACTTATAATACAATAATTAAAGGTTCGCACTCAAAAAAAAAAAAAAAAGCGCTAAATATTGCAGCTTTTACTTAAATCTGCAAGCTACAAATAGCTTCCAACAGCAAAGCTAAATATTGCAGCTTTTATTTGTTCAAACAACCTATACTTCCTAAGATGCCCTAATTAACTCAAAAGCCAAAATAAAAACCGAAGAAATTAACTATAGTTAAGCATTTTGGAAAAAAAAAAATAGTTGACTAATAAACCTGCAAATCAAACTTAATTAGAAATAAGAAATAGTGAATAACTAATATTGATTATAAGTTAATTAGCCCATTCAATATGGCGTATGAAAACAGGTTCCAAATCAGGAGGAGCAGAGAACTCTCTGGAAATTTCAAGGAAGAGGAATAGCAGCAGAAACAGCAGTTTCTAGAAAAGAAACAAATCCACCGAAAAAATAGAGGATCGAAAACATACCTTGATCGAAAAGAGGATCGGGATTCGATCAGATGCGGCCAAGAAATTTGATTCCGATCGTCGACCTAGGGTTTAAAGGAGTGAACAAACTGATGAAGGAGAAGAGGATCGCGATTTTCAATTGTTTTTCATTCCAATTTTTGTTTTTTCTGTTAAACGATGCAGTATTTCACATAAGAGAGAAGAAAACCCGGTTTGGACCGGTTTGCAGGTTTGCTGATTTTCTCTGGTTCGACTCTGGCTTTCTTGTAAACTGCCTTTTGTAATTAAACCAATCAGACTTAGGACCAGTTTGAGATTACTATTAGTGAAAGCGTTTTTTCCTATAGATAGGTTTCATTGCTTTTTTTAAAAGTAGTTTTAAATGTTTTTCTAGTGCTTTCTTGAATACAATTTGACTTTTACAGTGCTTTCTTGAATACATTTTACTAATTGTACATTTGAAACTGCTTTTTACAGCCCTAAAAGCAGTTTTAAACCAAAGTATAGTTTCTCTTTCTTTGACTGAAAGCTGTTTTCAAACGTAGCCTTATAATCAATCGCGATAAAACTAATCGAATCGTCCAATTTTCATAACATTCCTTTTAGGTATAAACTAGAAGCTTTATAGGTAATAGGTCTACCAACATTGTCCAGTGTTTATAATCACCATCCACATATCGCCTTACTGGGAAATTTATAACATATACAGTAAAATTTTCATAAATTAATACTCGATAAATTAATAATCTCTTTAAAATAATAACTTCCCCTGGTGTCGACTTGGGTCAATTCAAAAAATAATCAATTTTAATAAATTAATAAGATAATAATTTTTTTGGAACAACCCTTTATAAATACGTTGTTTTATTATCTCTATAAATTAATAATTTCTCAAATATACATACCCAGTGTATATAGATATATACTTAGGATAATTTAGCAAAATATGACTCGATAGTATTTTGTTTTTTCTTGAAATTTAAATCTAGTTGAACTTCATCTCTAAATTTAAATCGGTCATGGTTGACTTATTGACACTTTTTAGATGAGAAGCCATTTTTTTTATCATTTGAAAGAACATTCCATAAAAATTTATATGGTAATTCATTAATTATGATACACTGAATATTTTTAACATAAGTACAATGAACTTTCAAGTTCAATTAACTTATATAATACACATTTAATTTTATTACGTAAAAATATGATGAATATAGTTCATTGATTTTAAACAAAAATTTTATTTAAATTAGTAATTTAAAATTTATTTTTAAAAAAATTTACAATCACTTTATAAATTATAAATTATAAATTTATTGATTAATTAATATCTCTATAAATTAATAAAATTTCACGGTCCCAACATTATTAATTTATAGAGGTTTTACTGTATCATGATAGGGCATATTATTCGTAATATACAATTTTAAAAATATTAGAAATTTATACTATTTTTGATACGTTTATAAAGTTTAAATATTGGAATTGTAACATTATTTGAAATATTTTTATATTATTATTTTGCATTAATAGTGATGAGGTAAAAAGTTTGGGTTTTTCTCATTAGGCCCTCATTTTAATACAAGCCTGTATGAGCAAGTCTAGAGAATGGGCTTATTGCAGCCACACATGGCCCAATCTTGTTGCTAGGGGTAAGTAAGAAAAATTATGCATTGAATTTACTTGGCCGAATACATAGATACCTCTAAACTTGTCTAAAAATACCTACTGTTCCCCTAAACTTTAAAAATATCCTAATATCTCCCTGAACTTCTTAAAAGTGTTCTAATACCTCCCTTATTTTTTTTAAAATTTGCCCAGTTTGCCCCCTAAGTCCTATAAAAATCAAAGTTTGCTTTGAAAAGTCAAATATAAGACAACCAATAATTGAGTAACACGTGGCAGCAAGGAAGCAAATTGGGTCACTTTTTCAAAGTTCAAGGGGACATTAGGACATTTTAAAAGTTCAGGTAGGCGTTTTTGGACAAGTTCAGGTAGGCGTTTTTATTTTGTATTAAGCATGATGTCCTTTATACTTGGTGATGATGGACCATCTAGAGTCAAATATTTTCTGTTCAGCAATGGATAAGATAGAACATTATCAAGCTAAACTTTGTTCACGAAATCGAAGATTCTCTCCAGTAAGTTGTAACCTAATTCCAGAAGAAGAAAGAAAAGGGAACTCCTAAGAAGACAGAAGTGCAGGGCCTTGTAACTAGATCCCAAACGTGGAATTCTTAACATTGTACTTGATGATAAGAATACTAAAGCACATTATGTTGACATAGTAAAAATACCAATATCATAGGTAGCTAAACTTTCTCAATGCATTAGCAAATAGAGGAAATGCAGCATTCATATATGACATGATCCTGGTTTATTAGGCAAGAAGTCCCGATTCAGTATCGGTTTTTAAAATTCATTAAAGCTATTTATAATCATGTAACAATAATCATCATCATCCACATAGAAGTAAAAAGATTCATGATTGTAAAGCATACTTCATAGCTGTTTACTACAAAAGTCTATCCAAAAGATGTGTGTTCTGCCATAACATAACTGACTGATTATATTTACAATAATCACCATAAGACAACAAGACCACAACATGTTTCCCCTAAGAAAGAAGGTTTCAAAATAGGATCATATGCACTAGATAGTAGGGGTGGCAACGGTGCGGGGGCGGGGGTACATTGCCCACTCCGCCCCCAATGATTGCGGGGGTGGTTTCGGTGATTCCCCATTTAGCATTTCGGGAATTTTTTCACCCCCATCCCCGCCCCGCACGGATGCCTACAGGTATCGGTGAATCCCCGCCCATATCCAATAAATAAAATAAATTAATATTTCGTCATTTTAATAACCATTTTAACATTCAATATCCAAAATACAAATTCTACCACATTACAAATGTGGTTTAACATTAAATATCCAAATTACAAAATATATCCAATATTACAAATATTTAAGTTCCAAGTGAACTTTTTTTGAACAACTTGAAATTGAAGTCCAATCATTTAAGAAAAACAGAGATGGGCTTGGCACTAAATAAGAATTTATATATATATATATATATATATATATATATGGGGATTTATTGGGGAGCGGGGCGGGGATCCCCACGGCGGCGGGGATAGTACTCCCCGCCCCCACGCCCGTTTAAGTACTGGGGGTAAAATAATCTCCACCCCCATCCCCGTGAGGGATAATATCGGTTATTCCCCTCACCCGTCGGTTCGGATCCCCACGGTTTTCGGGTAATTCCTGCCCCATTGCCACCCCTACTAGATAGTAGACAACCTCCAACTGCATACGCCGAGTACGGAAGCTTACACAAAAACTAGTAAAACTTTCAAACATGTTTTACATATTTTGACATGTAGAACATAATTCGATAACTGTATGCGGAGAATGTCTTGGAAAGCTTCACAACTTTTTGGAAACTTCGGATAGAAACGTTGTTCCACAATCTGTTAACACGATGACTATCTTTTCTTGCACTCTTGCATTCTTCAGTAGAAGCTCAAGAAAGCTGAACACAAGCTTGCATTTATTATCTCTCTCTGAGAGGCCAATAATCTTCAACAGTCTTCAAATTTGACACTCAAAAATTGAAAACAGCCCTATTTAAGTTCCGGCGATTCTTCTTTCCGCAATCATTCAAGACCGAAAAAGCTACCAGGTTTTGATACTGGAGATAGGGTTTGTTACCACACATTGAAATCGAATGTAATTGGCATGACAATCAATATTTGCTGGTATGATTTAATTTGTTAGTTTATTGAACTCTACCACCACCAAGTTATCTCCTTGGATTTTCACTATATATTGTAGCAAACACAGTAATACTTAATTCGATTTGAAGTTAACATTGGTTTAAACAAAGTTTACCTGATAGAGCGGCAACTTTATAACTAATTTCTCAAGCACAGGTGAACTGCGAATTGCATATACAATTCCAGGGAGGTGCTCATCAAAATTAGTACCATCCAGAGCCGAACATTTCCAGTTTGATAATGGAGAAGATAGACCTTCCAGCTCCAAAGTTGATAAAATCTTCAAACATAATGAAAATGGAAATGCAAAATTAGTACCACTAGAGAAATTTTACCCGTATTTTCCATTTATCAGTTGGAACAAACAAACTGAAAAAAAAAACTTACAAATATATGCTCTACTGTCCGACAATAAAACAAAAAAATTTATAGGTTACCTTGATGAACCAGCTCCCAATTTCAAGCAACTTCACATGTTGAAGCTGCCTAAGCATCTTCAATGTCCAAGACGGCTCCGCAGGAGGCTTAGACTCCAAGTCTTTGATATACCAAAATATAGCCAGCTCAAAACGATACAAATTCAATTCCTCAAGCTCTGGACATGAAATTTCAAAGGATGAAGTCCCATAAAATTTCCCTAAAACTAATTTTTTCAAAGATTTTGAAGCAATAACAAGCTAGCCACAGAGACCAAAGTTCAGTAATTCCAACTTATGAAGCAAGGGACTGCCGGATAAAAAATTTTCAATCATTCGATCAGGCAAATTGTATCCAGAACTCTTGATAGATAACTCCTCCAGATTTAGACATAAAATCTCAACATGATCTTCAAAATATTTAACATCCACAAAAACCAATCTTTTCAAAGATTTGGAAGAAATAACTACTAATTCATCAAACCAAATGTCGGTTAACTGCAAAAATTCATGTAAGGGACTACATGATACAGCATTTTTAATCGCTAAACTGCGCATAGCAGAACATTCCAACCTCAATTCATTGAGACAAGGCCAATTAACAATCCAAGTCATAAAATAACAATTGAACAACTCCAATTTAACCAACGCACGTATTTTTGAAAAGGAATTTCGGCAAGAAATACGTATGCTTATAAAACGTACAGAGATGCAAAATTAGTTCCACCGCACCTTTGTTAGTTGCATAATGAAGTTTCGAAGTTAAATGAGGCTCACTCTTCAAGTGATCATCACAGTGGATATGGAATTTCTTTATTTTGGAGCAATCATGAAGAATTGAAGTAAAAATTACTATTATCAATCGAATAAAAAATGAGAAATGGAACACGAGTCCATTGATTCCGCCATCGTTTTCGACAGAATTCCAGTCTGGATAGCTTGTTTGGTTGAGGGTAAAAACGAAAGGATATGCTGAACAAGGGAATCTGGCAAAGCACTGATTCGGTCTTCTTTCCCCGGCAACTTCAGTCTTTTGTTTTCCGCTCTCTCAGCGTTATTTTCCGATGAAGATCCGCCGGTCTCCTCTTCAGAGCCATCAACCGACGAAGCTCCATCGCTTACCTCGTCGTCGTCCATGCCATCTCTTTCATTCATTGCTATACAGTGATGGAAATGGAAAGGGAAATTATCAAAATTACCCTCGTTTCAGGGTTTATTTTGATATTTTACCTTTTCTTATTTACATAATTACGTTTTTTTTAAGATCAATTTCTTCTCTACGTTTGTTTTTCAATTCTTCCTTTTCTACGTTTTTTTCAGATCAATTTCTTCAGTTTCGTAGAACATTCACTTCTCCTTTTTCCCCTCTTTCTTCTCTGCCATCGTCAACTCTAATCGCTCCCCTCTCTCTTCATCTCCATCACCAAATCAGGTAATTTTCTGTTCTTCTCTGTGTTTTTTCTTCTCAATTTTGAAATTCCCCTCCTCTTTTGGATTTGGCGAACAAGGTCTGGTGGGAAGAAACTGACTAGAAGTTTCAGATAGCTTTGGCTATCTCTTCTCCTACTTCCATGTGGGTTTCTTGGGTCACCGGTACTCATCTTAATTTACTGTTTCTTAATTGGCGTATTTTAATTACTGTTTTACAAGATTTAATTTGATCTTGAGGTTTTTGTGATCTCAAATTCTGGAAAAAAAAATGACGGGTAGGATGCTTTATGGAAGAATGTTCATCTGTAAAGTTAAGCTCAGTGTATCGTAGAGACAGCTTATTTTTGGTATTCAAACATGGGAATTTATTGGTTTTGTCTTTATTTAGTCCATATCTCTGATTTCTACACATTCTTCCAGTAAGCAACAAATAATCATGTGTTGTTCTTAGCTGTTGAACCCTTTTGAAAGCAGGTACCTTTTATCTTCAAATTACTCCTTTATTTTACAGGAAAAATTTGTGAATCAACTTTCCCTCTTTCCTTATCATCTTTTGTCTCTAAACGGAGGATATAGATTTTCTTGTCAACAGCTTTCAGTTTTTTGGATATTTTCATTAATTCTTGGTTATCAGAATTTCACATTTTGGGATTCTTGGATATATGTGGATGCTGTTGCCATTAATTGCAGATGGCTGCAGTATTAATTTATTTGTTAATTACTTGCTATCTTTGGTTGTTTCAGAGTTGCGAATCTACCGATGGGGTTAGATTATGTGGCTGCTGTGGTTGCTTACAATCCACCTTCCTCTGCTGATGTGGCTGAAAAGGTTGCAGAGGCTGGAGCAAGATCTCAGCTTTCAAGAAATGTATCTGTGATACAAAAGAAAGGATACACCAGTGATGAAGAACTAGAAGAACTGGATTCTCCTCTCGTATCCATAATTGAAAAATCACAATCATCATCAACTCGTCTAACTAATGGAGACGGAAAGCACCAAGAACATACAAATCCCAAACTGGGAAATGAAAACAAACTCCTTTTGTGAGGTTTGGTCTGCAGGAATGTGAAGTGTGATAATGTTGTTTGTATATATACATATATATATTTCAAAATTTTGAAGTAAATATGAAAAAGAAGAGGAAAGAAAGTGAATTGTGAGGAAAATAATCAGCGGAAACATGGAATGAGTGTCCATTTTCAGTTTTCGGGATGTATGAGTGGCGAGTGAAGCCAATCATTTATTCTGTATACTAGAAAAATCTTGTTGTCAAGTAGCATATTTTGAAAAGCAAATAGAAGTGTATCATTATTTTTCATTCTTTCAAGTTTTTATTTTTGTTTGCATCTTAATTTGCTTTCGTGAAGCAAGAGCAGTTTCAATTCAGATTCTGTAGACTATCAGTAATTTATTCAGGCAGCACCAAGTTTCAATTCTTTATACACTGTTATACATTTTTTATACATTGTTATACACTGTTTACACACTTCTTATACATAGTTATACATTGTTATACCTTCTTATATATTATTATACATTGTTTATACATCGTTTATTCACTGTTTATACATCGTTTATACACTTCTTATACACTGTTTATACACTTCTTATACACTGATATACATCGTTTATACACTGTTTATACATTATTTATACACTTCTTATACACTGTTTTATACTATTATACACTGTTTATACATTGTTTATACATTATTTATACATTATACACTGTTTATACATTGTTTATACACTGTTTATACAATTCTTATACACTGTTATACATTGCTTATACATTGTTTATACACTATTTATACTTTGCTTATACACTGTTTATACATTGTTTGTATACTGTTATACTTTGTTTATACATTGTTTATACTCTTCTTATACACTGTTTATACACTTCTTATACACTGTTTATACACTTGTTATACATTATTATACACTTCTTTTTTATACACTGTTTATACATTGTTTATACATTGTTATACATTGTTATACATTATACATTATACACTTCTTATACAATGTCATATGTTTATACACTTATTATACATTGTTGTACACTCTTTATACACTGTTTATACATTGTTTATACACTGTTATACATTATTTATACATCGTTTATACATTATTTATACATTGTTTATACATTATACACTGTTTATACATTATTTATACACTGTTATACATTGTTTATACATTGTTTATACATTATACACTGTTTATACGTTGTTTATACATTGTTTATACATTGTTATACACTGTTTATATATTGTTTATATATTGTTTATACATTGTTTATACATTGTTATACATTATACATTATACACTTCTTATACAATGTTATATGTTTATACACTTATTATACATTGTTATACACTCTTTATACACTGTTTATACATTGTTTATACACTGTTATACATTATTTATACATTATACACTGTTTATACATTATTTATACACTGTTATACATTGTTTATCCATTATACACTTCTTATACATTGTTATGCATTATTATACACTTCTTATATATTATTATACATTATTTATGCAGTGTTTATACACTTTATACTTTGTTTATACACTGTTTATATAATCTTTATACCTTAATTATACCTTAAGATACATTATTATAATGATTATACCTTAGTTATTCCTTATTTATACCCTAAGATACATTACTATATTGATTATACCTTAGTTATGTTTAAGATACACTATTACAGTGATTATACATTAGTTATACCTTAGTTATACCTTAGTTATACACTTTTACATTGATTATACATTAGTTATACCTTAATTATACATTAAGATACACTATTACAGTGTTTATACCTTAGTTATACCTTAATTATACATTAGTTATACATTAAGATACACTATTACAGTGATTATACTTTATTTATACCTTAATTATACCTTAGTTATACCTTAATATACAAAGGCATAATTAGTTATACTTTAGTGAAAAAAATATGTCGGAAAAAGTATATACATATGGACTTTGTTTCGAAGATAAAAAAAAAATAAAAAAAACTTTCTAAAGTTACGTGACAAAAAAATAAACGGATTGAGAGATAAATGCAAAATTAGATTAAAAATTATAAAAAGAGGAGAGAGAAACGTTGACAAAATAGAGAAGGTATTTTGGAGATTTTGATTTGTGTTTTGTTGTTTAATTTGTTCATGAATCACGTAAATAGGATAATTTTTGTTTTAGGTATTTTTGAAATTTTGAAAAGTTTTTAAGGTATTTAAGCAAACTTTTTCTTTTAAGGTAAAAATGTTATATGGTGCCAAAAGTTATGTATTTATGTAAAATGCCCAAATGGAAAATAGACGAAACCCTGTCTTAATAGCCCAATTATATAAATGGATTATTTGATGAGCTGGACTTGCGTATTAATGGGCCGATGTCAATATCAAATCCAAAACGAAGGCCCGGCCTGGCCCATTATATAATTTTATAGGATATACTGGCCCATGCATATATATATATATATATATATATATATGTGTGTATATATATATACAGGCCGAACACATAGGTACCCTCATGAACTTGGTCAAAAATACCTAATGTCGTTCTGAATATTGAAAATGTTCTAATTTTCCATTGAACTTCTTAAAAGTATTCTAATGACCTCCTGAATTTTTAAAAATTGGCTCAGTTGCCCCCATAAGTCCCATAAAAACCAGAGTTTGCTTTGAAAAGTCAAACATGAGACAACCAATAATTGAGTGACACGTAGCAGTAAGGGAGCAAACTGGATCACTTTTTCAAAGTTCAGGGGGGCATTAGGACATTTTAAAAATTCAGGAGAGCGGTAGGTGTTTTTGGACAAATTCAGGGAGTATCTATGCAGTTTACCCATATATATATTCACAGTATTGCTTAAGACATTCTGGTGTTTGACCTATAAAAAACTGAGAATAAATAATATCTTAACAATAGAATTTGATGAAATTAATTATATTAATAGTTTGAAAAATAGTAGTTAAGAATTCGAAAGATTTATCGAATATAATAATGCCAATTATTTCAAAAACGTGAACAACTTTATAATTTTACACATTTAATAGGGATAAAGAAAATAAGAGGCCAAAGTCTTTTTAAAACTTTGATTTTGATTTGAAAAACATAAAACTTTCAAACAACTATTTTTAAATCGTTATTTTTGTAGGGCACAAGCCCATAAGAAGAAAAAGAAAACAAGCAAAGAAAAGACTAAAGTTGACTCACAGGCCGAGGGATCTTAGCATTACACATATCTTGAGAAAGAATGTTCTAAATGTTTGCAGAAGGCAATTCATACTCGTGAATTTTCAAAAAAACAAATGCTGCATAATTCGTCATCCAGTACGCGGCTTTATTTGCCCCACAAAGATTAAATTGAAAAAAGGAATCAAGGAGGCCAAATTTAATGTCTTCCAACTAACAATAACCAACCGCACTTATTCTCAGCTTTCTCTGCGGCCAACGCCAAATTAATAAACATAGTCACGCCCTTAAAAGTTTTTTTAGAAAATAACATCACTGTATATAGATTTTTATTTTTAATTTTTAGAGGAAGTGTAAAATATAAATCTTATTTGAATATTGTGCAGTGTCAATTTTTATATATATATTGCACAGTGTAATGATAACAAAAAAAAAAAAAAATCATTAAATGATCGATAGCTTGAATTACATATTTTATATTAATTATATGATTAGAACGAAATTATATTTGCAAATCTGACTATATTTTTGTATTAAGTATATCATTTTTTTTTCTTTAAATGTAAGGTTTGGGGTTGGAGAAAGTGGAAACCATATTTAAAAAAATGAAAATTATTAAGAGAAAAATTATATATAACTTAGGCATGAAAATTATATTAACAAAGTAATTCATTTTTCAAAAATATTTACAACGATATTTTAGTAAAATTATTATAATTGTGATATTTATTTATTTATTTATTTTTAATCTATGAACCAAATTTGGAACTTACATCCTTTCGAAAGTAGATGAATTATTAGTTAAATATATGTTCGGTTGCAAGCTAAAATTGAAAAATCAATGTTTGCGCGTGTGTACGAAGAAAAACAATCGCACCAACAAGAATTATTTAATACCACCCTGTGAGAATATATTAAAACACGATTTTAACTTAGGCACCAGAGTACAGACACCGCTAACCCAACTCTGTTCCTCTTATTCAAAGGAGACTGAAACCACTGAATAACTAACTATATTGCTTGGACTTAAAGACTATATTGCATTTGCATAAGGATTTTTCACTAAACAATCCTTAAAACTAAAACCTTATCTTGTTATTCGGTGAAAGAGCATCATATGATCTAGGTGGTGCAGCTGCAACCGTTGAATTCCGACGATGACGATGATCATCAACCCTGTGATTTGAATGTAAATGTCCATGTTTCATACAAGGAACAATGTTGAGTGACTTTTCGTTGGGACATAGTCTAGTTTTGGAGAAGAAATCACGACACTCATTTGCTGTTCTTTGATCAGGAAGATCCAAAATACAATTCTTCCTAACATCAAGTCTCCTCTCTGCAATCAATTTCCTACATTGAGTTCCAACCTGCGTGAAATAATTACTCGACAACGACAAATTTCCCAAGTTCGGTAGCCCGCATAGCATCTCCGGCACTGCCCCCAGAAACTGATTCTTGGCTAAGTTCAAAATCTCCATCTTTGCTAAACAGGCAAAAGAATGCGGAATTGGTCCCGTTAGCTTGTTGTTGCTAGCATCAAATAGCGTCATTTTCGATAGGAGACCGATCTCGTATGGTAAACAACCTGTTCCATTTGTAAGGGTGTCAATTTCTAACACAGGCAACCCGATTAATACGATACAATTAACACGAAAACCATTTTTGTTACATTGATATATATAATAATAATAATAATAATAATAATAATAATAATAATAATAATAATAATGTAACACGAATATGACATAATAACCTGAAAAGAACTCCTACCTGTCAGCATGTTGTTCAAGAAAAGAACTTCCTTCAGGTTTTTCGCTTTTCCAATGCTGCTCGGAATTTCCCCAGAGAAATAATTGTTGGCGAAAGTAAGAAAAATGGCTGGAGTTTCACCAATATTACTTGGAAGACATGAATCAAATTGGTTGTTATTGAGAAAAAGAACATCAAGATCGAGTTTAAAAAGCTCTGCCGGAATCGACCCACAGAAGCAATTGAACCGGATATCCAAGAATGTTAACTTCTTGGCTCCAAGAACTGTCGTCGGGAATCCACCGAGGAAATTGTTATTGCTCAAATCAAGCTCGTGCAAGAAATTGATTCTCTCAATTCCGATTTCAGGTACAAACCCGGTGAAATTGTTGGAATTCAAATGGAAAATAGACAAGTCAAATAATTGCTCAACGAAATTTTGTATCTGAAGGTCAGAGCCGCCGGCGAATTCGTAGCCGTTGAAATCCAATCTTGCTAAAGAAAGAACACTTGGCCTATCCGGCCTCCGGTCACAGGCGAAGCCTTGATAAGTGCATACATTGTAAGATTTCCATTGCTTTGTGACACCAATTGGGTCGTATTTGATCAAATTTTTAAAACCCTGAATTGTGACAAAATCCCTTTGGAGATTTGGCGGAAGCGGACATGAACGCGGAAGAGAAGTTATTGGTTTAGCGGCTGCATTGTCACAAGCTACGTCATACATCAAACATGGCCGGAAAAATATTGCAAGAATTAGAAAACAAGAATAGGAAAAAACTATGCCACCCATTAACTTAATTTCTCACTAATTTTAAATTTCTTGTTTTGGTGTTGTTGATAGTAAAGAGTGAACAAATTTTTATAGAAAGAGAGGAGTGGACTTTAGTTGCTGACTAGTCAATATCATTCACGAGCATCATGTTACAAACCAGATTTGCAAACCTAGAAAGAAAGAAAAAAAGTTAATTAGCTAATTTAATTTTTTATAATGTCAAGGCCGAATACATAGATACCCGTGAACTTGGTCAAAAACGCCTATTGCTTCCTTGAACTTTGAAAATGCCCTAATGCCTTAATGCCCCTATGAATTTCTTAACAGTGTTCTAATGCCCACCTTGAATTTCTTAAAGTTGGCCCAGTTTGCCCCCTAAGTCCCATAAAAACCAGAGTCTGCTTTGAAAAGTCAAACATGCGACAACCAATAATTGAGTGACAAGTGGCAGCAAGTAGACAAAGTGGGTCACTTTTTCAAAGTTCAGGGGGGATATAGGACATTTTAAAAGTTCAGGAGGATAGTAGGTTTTTTTGAACAAGTTCAGAGAGCATCTATGTAATCGGCCTAATATTAACAACTAAAAGTAGTTATGCAATTAACAAAAAGTAGTTATGCTATTTTGATGGTATCAGTTAGTTATTCATGTCTCAGACAGGGACTGATGCCTTTATATAAATTGCTATTTGTGTATTTGTTTTTTTATTTATCTATCATTATTCTTTTCCAAGAACTCGATGTCATTTTTATTAAAAATCCAAAAATAAATAATACTTTACCTAGGTGGCCTAATCAAATTGGGCCCGGCCTGACCCATGAAGAGATTTGTTTTCATCTACTATTAACAACCTAACATGGGCCGACAAGGCCCAATTGACAAAAAAAAAAAAAAAAAAAATTTTGAACTTGTTTATTTTTTCAACGAAAAATTAGAGCTTAAAGGTACAAAAACATTTTGGTATTTTTAACGAAACATTTATTCATTTTTTTTTCTATATTTAAAATTATTAAAATTTTGATTTGTGTCATAAAAATAATTTCATATTGATTTAGTAATGCTAAAATTGATATTATGATTTTTTTTGGTCAAATATATTTTGGAAAGATAATATGATGATACTAATTTACTGGTATTATGTTTATATATGATTTTTTTTTTTCTAATTCTTTTTAAATATAATTAGAACTTTCTATTAAATGTACTAATTCTCCAATATTCGTCTTTACCTCATGAAAACTAAGTGCAAATGAGTTATTATGCTAAAAAAACACGATTGGGAGAGATAATTTTAGAAATGAACTAACGCAGATCCTCAATTAGAAATGAGTCCGGATGTGAGTTTAGATTTAAAAGTGTCAGCACATTTATCTAAAATTATGGAAAAAATTAAGAATGAAATAAAATTGGATTAGAAGAGAGAAATTTTTTTTTTCCATCTCCAACTATCAATCAAAATTTGCCATCTTCAATCAGCTCATGTCAATTCAGGGAATCAATTGCCTCCAGCTGCCATGAATATTAATATAATTTAGTGACATTATTATTAATTTAATCTTTCATGTTGATATACGGATGAAATTGGTTCATCAAGTCTTGAATTAGTCATTAATTAATCCTATAATTTTTAATTAATCTTATTCACGGATATAGCAATATAATAAATTAATGTAATTTCTAAAGTGAAAATGAAGTACCAAGCTAATTTAGTTCTTAAAGTGAAAATATAAAGTTATTCTAATTTTTAAGGAGAAAATGTGGGGCATCTTTTGTGGACTTATTTAATTAACTCTTTATCTCTTCTTTTAAAAAGCTAATTATTATTATTATTATTCTGTCGGTGACACCTAAGTCCTATTTTGGAGTAATAATTTCTAGTATAATAAATAATAAATATACATAAACAATTCCAATGATAGAGTTTGCATGTTTATACTTTTTTTTTTTTTTCATATCTCTTACATAAGTTATATAATGTATATAAATAATAAAAATATAGTTACGATTTCACAATTTAAAATATTTCTTTAGTTTCATTAATCATATATGAAGAGTTACATCAATTGGGTATAGCTTAATTGATATATCTCCCAGAGTAGAAGTGAGAGATTATCAATTCAGTACGTAATCTCTTCAAAATCCCCATATATATATATATATATATATATATATATATATATATATAAACTCGAAATCCCTTAATTAATTAGTTGGTAATTTTCTTTAATTTTCTTTTTTTTATTCTTTCATTTAAGTTATATAAAAGCAGGAAAATAATTAAGTAGACCCATCTCATTTTATTTATTTACTTTTTTAATTGCAGTAGACTTTGGGTCAACCATAGTCTTTATCGATGACAGTTAGGTAATAAAGAGACTAAAATCAAAGATTAAAAAAAGGTTCAATGTAAATAAAGAATTATTCTTATTAATTATAAAACATTGAAATGACAATTTTTTTTTTTTTCTTTAGCAGAAGAAGATGTCTACGCTAAAGTGAAAGCAATTTCAACATTGGGGCCCTACAGACATTGCTTCTTCCTAAAAGAAAACACTGATTGAGAATCTTTCTCATATTTAATATTAAAAAAAAAAAACATTATTACAATTAGGTAAATATTCCTTATGAAATATGAAAACTAAAAATCCAGGTTCGAGTTTTTCTTTTTCCCTTTAGATAAAAAATTATTTATATATAACAAGAGAAATCAAATCACTAACCTTTTTGTATCTGTCATTTATTACCGCTTTAAATTCTTTAATCAACCTTAAAATATTAAATATAATCACGTGGATCACACGGCACATTATCATGTCCTGATAATGTTAGGTTATAAAAGTAGCCTGATAGACCACGCGGCCATCCCCAAGTTCATTTGGTCCATAGAATTGCTATTCACCAGGCAAACGTGAAATAGATCGAATGGAGGCACAAAAAAGGATCACATGGGTGTCATGTGACCTAGTTGGGATATGTGTCTAGAAAAGGCAGAGACTTGGGATGAACCGGTCTCAACCGTACACGTGTAAGGACATGATCTTGAATCAAAATAAACAGGATAAGGATAGGTACGAGGTAGGTCTGGCCCTTAAGCACGCCAAGAAGGGGACCAGGAGAAACTCACGCCAAACCAATGAGATGAAACCGTACATAACAGTATGACAAAACCACGCATCCTAAAGGGGTATAAAAAGAACAATAAGAAAACCCTAGATGTATCTCATTCTTATTTTTCCTCTTTTTCCTTTCCTCTTCTCTCATATCTAAGTTTTCTGACTTAGGCATCGAAGTGGACCCTTTGGTCACCCGATGTTTACATTACTTTGTTGCAGCTAACCGGCTTGTTAGTGGACCAGACGGTCACATGACTCGCAAGGAACAACGTGAAAACACATTTTTCCCTAAGCCATCAATGGAGAACTTTTATCATTATAGAACATCTATATATACCCTTAAAAAAAAAAAAAAATAATAATCGTATATGTATTTTGTTAGAAAACAGAAACCTTAAAAAAACAGCATATGCTTAAAAACCAAAACTAAATTACATTAAATATAAGGATTATTATTCGTTATACAATTCATAGATAATTACGAAATTATTACTACATATATGTATCTATAGTACTATTTGTACACATATATATATATATATATATATATATATATATATATATATATATATATATATATATATAACAGACACATGCTTCACTAAAATTGCTTTCAAATGAGTGAACACCTATTAATATTTTTAATATTCAAATTTGAAAATTATTTCGACACACTCAGCTTCTAGTCAGTTGCCAACTGTACTACAATCCGGTGATCGAAAATGTTAAAAGCGTAGCTTATCGTTTGGTGAAAGAGCATTATATGATATAGGTGGGGGAGCTGCAACCATTGCGTTGTGATGACGAACCTTTTGCTTTGAATTTAAATAGCTATATCCATATTCAGCACAAGGAACAATTGTAAGCGACTTCTCATTCGGACAACTTTTATATTTGGAGAAAAATTCTTTACACTTCATTGGTTCTCTTTGATTTGGAAGCCCCAAAATGCAATTTTGACTAACATCAAGCCTCTTCTTTGCAATCAATTTCATACAGTTAGGCCCAACCTGAGTGAAATAGTTCCTCGATAACTTCAAACTCCGCACATTTGGTAGCTTGCACAGGTTTTCCGGCACTGCCCCCACAAACTGATTCTTGTCTAAGTTCAGAATATCTAACTTTGCTAAACAAGCAAAGGATTCCGGAATTGGTCCAGTCAGGTTGTTACAACTGGCATCGAACAACGTCAAATTCGACCGAAAGCCAATCTCGTATGGTAGACAACCTGTCAGTTTGAATTATCATATCATAATCATATTATATATGGTTATATGTATAATAACGGATAAAAGGTTATTTTAGTTCTTGAATTTTAACGGTCAACTTGGTACAAAATAACATTTAAATTGATATGTTTAAAAAAAAACCATCAATCATCATTGATGTGAGCCATTTTGAACTAATTTGATCCCAAATGCAAGTTAAATAACCAAATTAATTCATACTTAAACCTGATTATGAATTAAATTGATCTTTCAAATCAAGTTTAACCAAATCCCAAATGTTGCATGAAAATTGAAATAGAAATACAATTGTCACGGCAACCGACACCAAAATATAATATTTATAAAAAATATAAACATAAAAACTAGAAGGAAACAAGCAAATGACAAATATATTATAAAGGTAGATTTATAAATTTAAAAACTAAAAAGATCCAATTTATTTTTATTATTTTTATATATAAACAATAAAGAAAAATTAAATTTTTACAAGATTTTGAGAGTTTCAAAAACGTGACAATGTTTGAAAATCAAAATTTATGTGATTATTCATATAGTAATATATATACTACCAAGAACCTTAATCATGTCGAAATCTGATTATTTATGTAAACCATATTAGCGTGGACATAAAGATATTTTTGGCTCATATACTATCATCGGTCTGTCATTTTGGTCCATATGTTATTGAAATTTTCCTTTTGCCCCCTGCGGAATGCAAAAAGGTTTCAAAATAGTCCCTAAAAAGCATTTTCCGTCAGATTTTGTTAGCAATTTTATTTACGGAATCTGACGGAATATGTTTATTAGGGACCATTTTGGAACTTTTTTGTATACCACATGGGGTAAAAGGGAAATTTCAATAACACAAGGGCTAAAAGAATGAACCGATGATAACATAGGGACCAAAAAGATATTTAGTCCTATTAGCATGTCCTAAATTAATATTAATACCTGTTAGCCTGTTGTTCAGAAAAAGAACTTCCTTCAAGTATTTCGCATACCCAATGCTGCTCGGAATTGACCCGTGGAACTTATTATTGGCGAAAGTGAGATAAATCGCTGGCGTTTCGCCGATGTTTTGCGGGAGAAATGAATCAAATTGATTGTTGTTGAGGAAAAGAACATCAAGATCCAATTTGAATGCTTCTGCTGGAACTGAACCATAGAAGGAATTGAACCTGATATCCAAGAAAGTTAAGTTCTTGGCTGCAAGAGTACTAGTCGGAAACCCGCCGACCAACTGGTTATTGCTCAGATCAAGCTCATACAAGAAATTGATTTTATCAACTCCGATATCTGTTGGCACAAATCCCGCAAATTTGTTGGTGTTTATATGGAAGATAGCCAAGTCTACCAATCTGTCGAGAAGATCCTTTAACCGAAAGTTCGGGCCGTCGAAGTTGTAGCCGTTGAAATCAATTGCTGCTGTTGAAAGGTCTTTCGGCCTATCCGGCCTCCGGTCACAGACAAAGCCTGTATAAGTGCAGACATTGTATGAATTCCATTGTTTTGTAATCCCCTTTGGGTCGATTGTGATTGTTTTCTTGAATTTTTGAATTGTATAATAATCCCTTATGAGATTTGCTGCAAATCCCGGTGGAAAAATTGAAGGAGGAGGAGGAGGAGGAGGAGGCGGAGGAGGAGGAGGAGGCGGCGGAGAGATAGGAGGAGGACATATTTCAGGCGGGGGAGGGGGAGGAGGGCAATCTTGATTTTCCGGTGAAGGAGGAGGCTCTTCACCACCACCACCAATGATGATCTCTAATGCTTGTCGTTCAGATTTAAGCACAGGATTATTGTCACATGCTACTTCATAAATTAAACAAGAATTGGAAAAAATTAACGCAAGAATTATAATTAAACAAGAATAGCAAGAATTGGTACCCATCTCTTAAATTCTTGATCTTGAAAATGTTGATATTACTAATCAAGTTTAATGAAAACATTTATAGAAAGGGAGTGGACTCTAGTATTGACAAGTAAACACTCACGAGCAATATTTCTTAAGTGCTCACGACAATAATCCACTACAATACATACTAACGTTTTGTCTTGGGGTTAAGATTGTTGAGCTTTCAATTTCAAGAAATATATATATATAGCTAAATAATTTATTGGTCCCTACGATTTTCCGTATCATACTAGGCATAGGGGTGAGCAAAACCAAATCGCAACCAGAAAACCAAACCGAACCTAATAGAACAAAACGAACCGAACTGAACCAAAATTAGTTTGTTTTGGTTTTGGTTTTTAAAAATGTGATAGTTTGGTTTTGGTTAACCGAACAAAAACCGAACCGGACCAAACTAATTATAAATATTTAAAAATTATTTATATATATGCATAAAATACATTTTATTTAATATAAGATATATTTATATTATTATAAAATTTATATTTATGAGATTTTAACAATATATATATATATAATATAGACCATTTTTTGCAATAATTTATATATAATGAATAATAATGATAATTTATTTAAATTTTAAAACTTGGAAATTTTGGTTTGGAACCAAACCGAACCAGAACCAAACTGGTTCGATTCGATTCAACCTAAACCGAATGTATATTGGTTTGGTTTTGATTTTTATAATTTTTAATGTTTGGTTTTTGGTTCGGTTTAGTTCGTTTCGGTAACCAAATCGCATTTTGCTCACCCCAAACTAGGCAATCCATAGACATGTTTTAAGATCCTTAAGTTTTATCTCTATAAACTATTTTAGTCCTTTCCTTTATTTATAATATGAAAATACAAAATTACTCTTGTTATAAGTGAAAATTGATATTTTATTTTTTCAAATTTAATTAAAATATTTATAATAACAATTTTCGCCGTATATATATTAGTTATAAAGATAAAAAAATATTGTTATTATTATTATTTTTTTAATATAATTTAGAATCTCTGAAAAGCAGCTCATCCCAATTTGGAACTTGCAGAGATTGTTGAAGTTACTACAGAATGGAAGTGTGGTATGATTTCATCTAGTACAGAAAATATTAGATATAAAATTCATGGGTGAGAATTTTTGAGCCCACCTTTAAGCTATGGTGTCTGCAAGTTGATCAAACAGGACAACTTGTATACCTTTATAATTTCATTGTAGGTACCTCAATAATTGTACCCTACCAACATATATATATATATATATATATATATATATATATATATATATATATAGGGACCAACTGAATAATAGACGAAACAGTCAAAGTCCCACCAGAAAATAAAAATAAAAATAAATGGGTTTAAATTTATAAGACGAAACAAATCACGTATCAGAAATGGAGAGAGCGTGATTGAACTATAACCTATACTTATAAGGAATAATTCCTACTCATGGAAGCACCCTCTAAAACCGTAAGACCTAATAAATAAGATTTACTCTAAAGTGGAACACCTACCTAATATTAGAAACAAATTATTATATTGTTAGCCTTTTACGTATGCGTGAGTTTACTAGTAATTATACTATGCCTAGTGTTATTCGATTAGACCTATTTTTGGGTTAGCCTAGACCGAGTTGGAGCTGAACCGAAAGAGACCATCCTCGTAAATATGTTATTACTTTAATCTACTTAAATTTTATGCGAACTAGCCCGTCTAGGAGAGGGTAGCCCACTACCCTTCTATTCTATTGCCATGTACAACATCACTTGTAAAAGACGGTGAGTGGACTACTCCCACCCAATATTGGGTAATATTTTTTTGTTGGATTTTTTGTCCACAGGCACAATGTTGGGTAGTATTAATGTTGTTTTTGTTTTCGTATCATATTGCCTTTGGTCGAAGCAATCGCATATGTATGAATGTATGTTCCTGTATGGTAATAAATGTAGTCAACACTAATCTTGGAATAGTTCACCATTTTGATTTTGCATAATCAGCCGCTAATTCTGCATAATCAGCCAAAAAAAAAAAAAAGTGTTTGTTTTGTGCCAACATAAAGTGTTTGTTTCATACAACATAAAGTTATACGGCACGTAATCCGTGTGCCAAACCAATAAAATTATGACAAATTGTCCTCCAACCAATGAAAAAATAACATGTTGTAATTAATTATTTATTGATTTAATAGTTGATTATTTAAATAAAATTCTAAACTTTAAAATAAAAAACTCTAAACCCTAAAATATAAACCCTAAAAGCTAATTTATCAACCGTAGATGCTAAAATATATGATATGGTGTGATTTTATTGGTTTGGTATATAGATGACATGGTATGCCGGACATATTCTATAATTTCTCTACGATTTAACCCTTGAATTCATTATTTAAGCACAAAATTAATTTAAAATTACTTTTGTAATAAAGATTATAAGATCTAATTAACTTAAAACTTAAACCGGCAAATAAAATTTAATTATAGTTTTTATTATCATCGCTGAAACAATAATTTACTATTTTTATGAAAGATTTTTTTTTTTTTTTTTTTTTTTGCCAAATTACGCCGTTTGCAAACATTGCCTCCAGCTAAGAGATATTTCAATCAAAGTTTTTTTTTTGTTTTTTTTTTGAATGTTATCTAAAAAATATATGGACGTAAATTATGTGCGTATCAAAGTCAAGACTTGGACTGAACGGTGCCGCGATTTGAGGATATGATTTGTAAATCTCATATGCAATTGCTTCCTAATTGGCATGTAGGCACTTTTTCACCCTCAACTAATGTTCTTTTGCGCTGACTTCTAGAATTGTGTCTTTTGCCCCCTAATTTACACCAACGGAAGCTCACCTCACTCACTTAAATTTAAAGAAGTTGAATTTATTTTGACGTTTTTAGAGCAAAATTAAGACTCATTGAACTCAATGATTACCATCTTTTTAGATTAAAAATATAAATTGACATTTAAATTTAATTTTCTTTAAATTTCAAAAAAAAAAAAAAAACTTAACGGGGACAGAGATCTCCTCGGGGAACCCATTCCCCAATGGGGCCTACGATGGGGATGAAGATCGTCCCCATTTACTAAACGGGGACGAAGACGGGAATCCCCGCCTAGCCGGGGAACGGGGATGGGATTGCCAATCCCTGCCCCGCCCCACCCCGTTTAATCCCTACTTATAGAGTTGTCAATCAGGTAGCGGGGGCTCACCCGGATGGGGACAGGAAATCCCCTATTAAGATCCCCGTAGGACGGGGACTAGGACGAATTTGTCCCTGTTTCTTAATTGGGGACGAGGGTAGTAATAGCCCTACCCGTCCCGCGGCCCCCGTCCTTATCCCCGTTTAAAACCCGCGGAAATACCTAGTAAATTCTCCGGTTAAACACCAAACCCCGGATAATTTCCCGTTTATATTTTTTATTATTATTAATATTATTACATTACATTATTATTATTATTATTATTTATAATTTATAATTTTATAAATTAAAGTAAAAAATAATACTAATCTCTCTAGTGAATAAATATTAATTATATATTAGTGTATTTAAGAATTGAGTTTTGAGAATTTTATGTTTATAATTTAATGCAAATTTGGATAAGTTAGAAGGTGAAAATTGAAATTTTACATTTTTTTTTTATAAAATTGAAAATCAATTTAAAGAGGATGGGGATCCCCGCGGGGAACCGATTCCCCGTCGGGATCGGGGATAGGACAGAAATTTGCCTCCGATTAATAAACGGAGCGGGAACAAAGATCCTCGAATAGTCTGGGGACGGGGATGAGAAATACAATCCCCACCCTGTTGCACCCCATTTACAACCCTAAGTACTTGATAGATAGATTAGGGGCTAAAAGAACCTTTAAACCGTTCCAAATTTGCTTGGAAGATTCTGCAATAGTATTCTTCTACAGGTATTATTTGTACTAAACACTTTTCTGTTTAATTGCTAACTAAGAACTATCTATCTAACAAAAATGCAATCTCACAATATGAATTAACGTTAATCTGCATGTAATGATAAATTTGATCTAACCAATTGTCTTATTGTAAGTTAAGTGAAATACAATGGAATCAAATGCCTAATTTAATTCAAAATATGAGTTTGATTTATTTCATTCCAATTCATTATATTAGTTTATCAAAAATATCATTACATATATTTTAATAAAAAAAAATATACATCACTATCACCGAAAAATATTGCACAATGGATGCAGATAGGCTGGGCCAGGCCTTAGCCTTTTCTGTGTTGTAGCCAGACGTATTCACAGGTTCGGATACATGTTTGTCCACCGATGTCATCTTCCCATGAGCCGAGTTTGAACAAGTAAAATTTGAATGAGGGAGACTGGACTGAGTTTGAGATTTTCTTTTAAAACCCAAGCATGGGGAAACGTGATGCAGACTGGTAGGACTGTCAATCGGGTAGCGGGCGTCTGTCCGGACGGAGACAGGGAATCCACGATTAATATTTCTATGGAACACAGACGGGGATAAATTTGTCACCTTTTTTTTAACCGGGGACAAGGATGGTAATAGCTCCACCTGCCCCGCAGGTCCCTGTTCCCATCCCCATTTAAAATTCGCGGGAATCCCTGATAAATTTTTAGGTTAAATACCTAAATCCCTGACAATTTTCCGTTTATATCTCTTTATTATTAATATTATTACATTTCATTATTTTATTTATTTATAATTTTATAAACTAAAGTAAAGAAGAAAACTAATCACTCTCTTGAATAATAATTAATTATATGTTAGTATATTTGAGAATTGAGTTTTGAGAATTTTATGTGTATAGTTTAATGCACATTTGGATAAGTTAGATGGTGAAAATTAAAATTTTACAGGGTTTTTTTTTATAAAATTAAAAATTAGCTTAATGGGGACAGGGAATAGATTCCTGCTGAGATCGGAGATGGGACAGAAATTTATCCCCGATTAATAAATTGGAAGAGGAAGGAGATCTCCAAATAGTCTAGGGACGGGGATGGGAAGTGCAATCTCCGTCCCGCTCCGTCCCGTTTACAACCCTACGGACTGGTTTGAGTTTGAGATGAATATTTTTAGATACAAACCCATAAAGTCCGGTTGACTGCGGACATAAACCGGGTCCATATGATCCAAACTGTTAGATATGTGAGATATAAATAACTACGATAATATATCAAATATCCAACAGCACGGACTATGGTGGACCCGGCCTATAATCGTATGTGTAGCCAAGAAAAGCCCATTTTATGTTCTTGAATGTTAAGGCACTAGAAATTTAACTCAAGGTTTGAGCCCGATAGGAAAACTAAAAAAGGATTTGCAAAAGGAAAATAAAAATCTGTAATATATGTGGAGAAATAATCCAAAGACTGAAACCAATTAAAAGAGAAACACATGCCACATTGTGGAAAATAATCGACTGATATTAAAAGTAAAAGATGCATATGTGTCACTTTTGTTAGATTGTGGCAGGATTTTGATGAATTTTATATGTATAAAAGCAAAATACATAATTATCTTTATTTTTCATTTAATATATAATTTTAGTTAACTTTTGCCAGATGAAATTTTTTTAATTGGAATTATATATATATATATATATATATATATATATAAAATTGGAGTTGATTAAAACTTCTTATATTATTTTAATTTAGTATATATATATATATATATATATATATATATATATATATATATATATAATTGGAGTTGATTAAAACTTCTTATATTATTTTAATTTATTATTTCTATTTTTTTTATTAGTTGAGTTTTTTCAAAACACATAATAGTATACGGACACAAGTAAAAATTTACATATTTTAAAATAACTTAATTAAATAAATTTTTTTTTCTTTGAATGAAACCAAAACATATTATTCAATAATAAATTAAAATATTTAAGAATGTAGTCAACAAAACACGAAAATTTTATTTACCCGATAATACACTTTGACTATACAAATTTTTATGGCAAGAAATTTTAGTTGGCATACAGTTCCTATTTGGAACAACCAAGGAAGCTCACCTCACTCACTTAAATTTAAAGAAGTTGAATTTATTTTGACATTTTTAGAGCAAAATTAAGACTGATTAAACTCAATGATTACCATCTTTTTAGATTAAAAGTATTAATTGACATTTAAATTTACCTTTTTTTTAAAAAATTTCAAAGCGGATTGTTTAATTTGGGTGAAAAAGGTTTCATTTTGCATATGTTAGTAAAATGGTTAATTTCAAAGGTAAGGAGAAAAAAGGGTACCTATAGGGTTGTCAATCGGGTGGCGGGAGTCCGTTCGGATGGGGACGGGGAATTCCCGATTAAGATTCCTGCGGAGCGGGGATTAGAATGAATTTGTCCCCGTTTCTTAATCTGGGACGGGAATGGTAATAGCTCTACCTGCCCTGCGGTCTCCGTCCCCATCCCCGTTTAAAACCTGCGAAGATACTCGGTAAATTCTCCAGTTAAATACCAAATCCCCAATAATTCTCCTTTTATATTTCTTTATTATTTATATTACTACATTACATTATTATTATTATTATTATTTATAATTCATAATTTTATAAACTAAAGTAAAGAAGAAAACTAATCTCTCTCGTGAATAATTATTAATTATATATTAGTGTATTTAAGAATTGAGTTTTGAGAATTTTATGCGTATAATTTAATGCACATTTGGATAAGTTGGAGGGTATAAATTGAAATTTTATTGATTTTTTTTATAAAATTGTAAATTAGTTTAACGAGGATGCGGATTCCCGTGGAAAACCGATTCCCCGTCGTGATCGACGATGGGACAGAAATTTGCCCCCGATTAATAAACAGGGTAGGGACGAGGATCCCCGAATAGTCTGGAAACGGGGATGGGAAGTGCAATCTCCATCCCATTCTGTCCCGCCCCATTTATAACCCTAAGTACTTGGTGGATAGATTAGAGGCTAAAAGAGCCCTTAAACGGTTCGAATTTGCTTGAAAGATTCTGCAATAGTATTCTTCTACAAGTATTATTTGGACTAAACACTTTCCTGTTTAAAGTGCTAACTAAGAACTATCTATCTAACAAAAATGCGATCTCACAATATGAATTACCGTTAATTTGCATGTAATGAAATTTGATCTAACCAAATGTCTTATTGTAAGTTAAGTGAAATACAATGGAATCAAATGCCTAATTTAATTTAAAAATATGAGTTTGATTTATTTCATTCCAATTCATTATATTAGTTTATCAAAAATATCATTACATATATTTTAATAAAAAAAATATGCATCACTATTACCGATAAATATTGCACAATGGATGCAGAAAGGCTGGGCCAGGCCTTAGCCTTTTTTGTATTGTAGCCAGACGTATTCACAGGGTCGGATACATGTTTGTCGACCGATGTCATCTTCCCATGAGCCGAGTTTGAACAAGTAAAATTTGAATGAGGGAGACTGGACTGAGTTTGAGATTTTCTTTTAAAACCCAAGCATGGGGAAACGTGATGCAGACTGGTAGGACTGTCAATCGGGTAGTGGGCGTCTGTCCGGACGGAGACAGGGAATCCACGATTAATATTCCTATGGAGCGGAAACGAGAATAAATTTGTCACTTTTTTTTTAATCGGAGACGAGGATGGTAATAGCTCCACCGGCCCCGCAGGTCCCTGTTCCTATCCCCATTTAAAATTCGCAGGAATCCCTGATAAATTTTTCGGTTAAATACCCAAATCCCTGACAATTTTCCGTTTATATCTCTTTATTATTAATATTATTACATTACATTATTATTATTTATTTATAATTTTATAAACTAAAGTAAAGAAGAAAACTCCCTTGAATAATAATTAATTATATGTTAGTATATTTGAGAATTGAGTTTTGAGAATTTTATGTGTATAGTTTAATGCATATTTGAATAAGTTAGATGGTGAAAATTGAAATTTTACAGGGTTTTTTTTATAAAATTGAAAATTAGCTTAATGGGGACGGGGAATCGATTCCTGTTAGGATCGGAGATGGGACAGATTTTTATCCTCGATTAATAAATTGGATGAGGACAGGGATCCCCGAATAGTCTGGAGACGGGAATGGGAAGTGCAATCTCCGTCCCGCTCCGCCTCGTTTACAACCCTACGGACTGGTTTGAGTTTGGGACGAATATTTTTAGATACAAACCCATAAAGTCCGGTTGACTGCGGCCATAAACCTGGTCCATGTGATCCAAACTGTTAGATATGTGAGATATAAATAACTACGATGATATATCAAATATCCAACAGCACGTACTATGGTGGACCCGGCCTATAGTCGTATGTGCAGCCAAGAAAAGCCAATTTTATGTTCTTGAATGTTGAGGCCCTGGAAATTTAACTCAAGGTTTGAACCCAATAGGAAAACTAAAAAAGCATTTGGAAAAGGAAAATAGAAATCCCTAATATATGTGGAGAAATTATCCAAAGACTGAAACCAATTAAAAGAGAAACACATGCCACTTTGTGGAAAATAATTGATTGATATTAAAGGTAGAAGATGCATACGTGTCACTCTTGTTAGCTTCTGGCAGGATTTTGATGAATCCCTATCATTATAAAATTTTATTTGTATAAAAGCAAAATACATAATTAGCTTTATTTTTCTTTTAATATATAATTTTAGTTAACTTTTGCCAGATGACATTTTTTAGTTTAACGAGGATGGGGATCCCCGTAGAAAACCGATTCCCCGTCAGGATCGACGATGGGATAGAAATTTACCCCCGATTAATAAACGGGATGGGGACGAGGATCCCCGAATAGTCTGGGAATGGGGATGGGAAGTGCAATCCCCACCCCATCCCGTCCCGCCCCATTTACAACCCTAAGTACTAAAGGACGGCTAGGGTCTGGAATAATCTCACGCAAGTTGTTTGAGGAGAGTGTATTGATATTTATAGTCTAGGGTTTACAGCAAATAAATTACAGCAAGAGTATTTACAAAAGTAACCCCCAAATATACATTTAAATAAAATACAATTTATACAATATATTATATTACTCTATTACTCCCCCGCAAGTTGAGCTGGGGTTGCAACCACAGCCAACTTGTCACGCAATTGTAGAAATCGAGTACGAGACAAGGGCTTTGTCAAAATATCGGCAACTTGGTCCTTGGTAGAGATGTACTTAACAAGAATTTCTTTAGTGGCAACACGTTCCCGAACAAAATGGAAGTCAAGTTCAAGATGTTTGGTGCGGCTGTGAAAAATTGGATTTGCCGGTAAGTATGTAGCACTCTAGTTATCACACCAAAGGGTGGGTGCTTGACATAAGGGAAAGCCAATTTCCATGAGAAGCATACCAATCCAAGTAACCTCGGACGTGGTAGTCGCTAGTGCCCAATATTCCGCCTCCGTAGAGGACCGTGACACGGTCCGTTGCTTCTTAGAAGCCCACGACACTAACTTTGTTCCATGAAAGATCCCAAAACCTGAAGTAGAACGCCTGTCATCAACATCCCCGCCCCAATCCGAGTCACAAAAGGCGTTCAAAGTAAGGGACTTTTGAGGTTGAAGCCGAATACCTATGGAAGTTGTTGCCTGAAGATAAAGAAGAATCCTTTTCAATGCTTGCCAATGAAGTGTAGAAGGGGCATGCATAAACTGGGCAACTTTATGAACCGAATAGGTGATGTCAGGACGGGTGATGGTCAAGTATTGGAGGCCACCAACCAAGCTGTGATACACAGTAGGATTATCAAAAGCGTTACCCCCACGAAGTGACAAGGAGTCGGCCGTACTGGTAGGTGTAGAGACAGCCTTACAACCATCCATTTGAGCCCGGTGTATCAAGTCCTGAACATATTTCTTTTGAGACAAGAATAATCAATCACCAGACCACATAAGTTCAATCCCCAAAAAATATTTCGCACGGCCAAGATTTTTAATAGCAAAATGTGACTGCAAATAAGAAATAAGATGAGCAGCCCGAGCATCATCATTGCCCAAGATGAGGAGATCATCCACATAAATGAGACAATAAAATGGAACCTGAGTCACGGAGCATGTAGAGAGAGACATCAGCCTTGGACCCCTGAAAGCCATACTGAACAAGCGACTGAGTGAGCTTCTTATGCCACATCCGGGGGGATTGTTTTAAGCCATAGAGTGATTTGCGAAGACGGCACACATGAGTGGGATAAGAAGGGTCAATAAACCCTGGTGGTTGTGTCATAAACACTGGTTCATCCAAATCTCCGTGCAAAAAAGCATTAGACACATCAAGATGCAGGACACGCCAGCCAAACGAAACAGCTAGGGACAACAATAAACGGATTGTGGTAGGCTTGATCACTGGACTGAATGTGTCTTTAAAATCCATGCCTGGTCGTTGGTGAAAACCCTTGGCAACCAATCTAGCTTTATACCGATCAACAGACCCATCAGCCTTTAACTTTGTCTTAAAAACCCATTTACATCCCACAACATTTGGTGCCATAGAATTGGGAACTAATTCCCATGTCCCATTCCGAATAAGAGCTGTAAATTCCTCCTCCATTGCACGTTTCCAGTGTGCACTTTTGGCAGCCTCTGTATAGCAAGTAGGATCAGGGGCAGCAGCAATGGTATGGAATAAACGAGGCTTGCTGCTCCCAGTAAGAGAGCGAGTAATCATTCGACGTGGCTGATTGTCACAAAATTACCGTAGATCCACCACTAAAGGAAGGCCGGGTGAGGTAGCGGGTTTGCGTTCAGCATTCCCGTTTTGTTCAGGAGTATACGGACAAGACCTACGATGTTGAATACCATGTGCATGCAAATAGGATTTCATAGCAATAAACTCACCACCCAATAGGATTGGAAAACTTTAATAGAACGACCAAAGAATTTTTCCACAAGTGAACGGAATTTAATAAAAATATCCAGAGCCTCAGACTTATGTTGCAAGAAATAAATCCAACAATATTTACTATAATGATCATAGAAGAGTAAATAATATGAAAAATTATCATGAGATTTCAAGGGTGCAGGACCCCACAAGTCCGAACAAATCAAATCTAAGGGACCCGAAACATGGGTTTCAGAAACAGGAAAAACTAATTTATGGCTTTTGCTAACAGCACAACTAGAACACATGCTACAAGTAGCTTTATTTGAGTACTCAATATTGTTGGATTTCAGAACTCGAGAGACGACAGGGAACGCCGGATGGCCAAGCCGATCGTGCCAAGTGGAGAGGGACGCCAAATTGATGCGGACAGGAGCTGATGGAGACGTCGGCATGGTGTACAACCCATTCTTATTCGGGCCGCGAAGAAGTACCTGTTTGGAAGTCAGGTCCTTCACAACAAAAAAATTTCAAAAAATTCCACAGAAACATCGTTAGCGTTAGTTAAAGCACTAACAGAGATTAAATTAGAACGAGAATGAGGCACATGAAGAATTTTTGATAATGTTAAAGAGGAATTTGCACATGGTAAAGAAGAATGACCAACATGTTTGATAGCAAGACTAGAACCATTACCTAGTTGGACTTCTTCAGGACCACTATACTCGGAATGGATGTTCAGGTTCCCAAGGTCCGAAGTCAAGTGATGGGTAGCACCGCTGTCCATAATCCATGGCTGAGTATTTGTGTAAAGGGCTGTATGGTTTGAAGCAGGTGGTTGAGAGCGAGTATTGCCAAGTTTCGGTGAAGGACACTGGCGTGCGAAGTGGCCCAATCCACGACAATTGTGACAAACAACCGTAGATATATCAAAAGAGGCGGGTTGGGACTGATTTGGTTGCCGCTGGTTCTGTCTTTCCCAACCTGTAAACTGCTGTTGGCGTGTTGGGAGAGGACCGGTAGAAGGCTGGAAGCATTGGTGCTGCTGGAATGAGTTTCTACCGCGTCCCCTTCCTCTACCGGGTTGTTTTGTGTGAGAATAATGGACTGATGGTGTGTTCAGATCTGTCTCGGGAGTATTGGAACGTTCTAAATTATGTTCTTCAGTGAGAAGCATCCCATAAATATCATCAAAGGATGCTTGAACCATTGTAGTCTCAAGTGTGCGAACAAAATCTCTGAATGGTCGACTCAATCCGTCTAAAACAGCATCAATTAAATCATCTTCATTCACAGAGTGCTGTAATGCACTCAATTTATCTGAAATTGTCTTTGCACGCTGCAAATAATCGGTGATTGACTCCGAATCACCCTTCTTTAATCGGTGAAGTTGTTGCTTCTGGTCACGTACCTGTGCCCTGGACCCTGAGGCATATGCCATCTGAAGTTTCACCCACGCCTCCCTGGCGGTTTCAACACCCACTACCTGGGGCAGAATAGATGTCTCTAACGACGAGAGGATCCAGCTAAGCACCTGCTGGTCCTGACGCTCCCACATCTGAAATTCCGGATTGGGATTATTATTTGCAAGTAAAGTGGCTGGAGGAGCTCTACTTCCATCTACATGGTGAGCTAAATCACATCCTTTTAACATCGGTAAAGTCAACGTCTTTCATAACACATAATTGGTGGAATTGAGTTTAATGGGAATTTGATGAGTGAGATTGGGGGTCAAAGAAATCACACCCTGATTGGAGGTCACAAGTGCGCCAGTGGTTGCCATGGAAGTTTCGATCGGTGGTGGTGCGGCAACGATTTCTGCTGGACGTTTGGTGTTACGGCGGCAGCACTCTCTTGCTGGTGTTATCGGCGTCAGTTGAAGCCCTTAGGCTCTGATACCATAAAGGACGGCTAGGGTCTGGAATAATCTCACTCAAGTTGTTTGAGGAGAGTGTATATTTATAGTCTAGGGTTTACAGCAAATAAATTACAGCAAGAGTATTTACAAAAGTAACCCCCAAATATACATTTAAATAAAATACAATTTATACATTATATTATATTACTCTATTAAGTACTTGGTGGATAGATTAAAGGCTAAAAGAACCTTTAAACCGTTCCGAATTTGCTTGAGAGATTCTACAACAGTATTCTTCTACAGGTATTATTTGTACTAAACACTTTTCTGTTTAAGTGCTAACTAAGAACTATCTATCTAACAAAAATGCAATCTCACAATATGAATTAACGTTAATCTGCATGTAATGATAAATTTGACCTAACCAATTAAAAGAGAAACACATGCCACTTCATGGAAAATAATCGATTCATATTAAAAGTAAAAAATACATACGTGTCACTCCCTATCGTTATAAATTTTATATGTATAAAAGCAAAATACATAATTAGCTTTATTTTTCTTTTAATATATAATTTTAGTTAACTTTTGCCAGATGACATTTTTTAATTGGAATTATATATATATATATATAATTGGAGTTGATTAAAACTTCTTATATTATTTTAATTTAGTATTTCTATTTTTTTATTAGTTGAGTTTTTTCAAAACACATAATAGTATACGGACACAAGTAAAAAATAAATTTACATATTTTAAAAAAACTTAATTAAATAAATTTTTTTTGAAAATAAAAATCTGTAATATATGTGGAGAAATAATCCAAAGACTGAAACCAATTAAAAGAGAAACACATGCCACTTTGTGGAAAATAATTGATTGATACTAAAGGTAGAAGATGCATACGTGTCACTCTTGTTAGTTTGTGGCAGCAGTTGATGAATCCCTATCATTATAAAATTTTATATGTATAAAAGCAAAATACATAATTAGCTTTATTTTTCTTTTAATATATAATTTTAGTTAACTTTTGCCAGATGACATTTTTTTAATTGGAATTTTATATATTTTTTGCTGGAATTAAATTCAACTGTTTTTTTATAAGCAAAAATTCTCATTAGTTAAATGTATTTAATTCCTAGTACAAATTATATTCTCTGAATTAAATTCAACTTAATACCTAAAAATTTTCTAAATCTCGATTTATGTGCAATGATAGTTTCTGATTATACGGACCTACCAATTTCACAATTGGACCCAGAAGTTTCAATCAACCTAACTATATATGGGTGCAAATAATTCTTGAAAGTAACCCAAATTAATTTGATTAATTCACTTTCATCCAACAGCCATTTGAATCTTCTTAAGTAGGGTCACGACTCATGCATTCATTAAATGGACTAAAGACTATTTGCATTTTAATTATTTTTGAATGACATATTATTAACATTTTTTAATTATACTGAAAAGAGAATTATTTTTATAAATAAAACACATATAAAATTCTGTATTAATCATCCCTAAAAATAAGACATTATACAAGAATTTATAAACACTCATTTAACATATATAGCATAGATTAAGGCTGCGTTTGGTACTGTTTTCCGCACCTCCGAAAGCAGCTTTTAGCCAAAGCAAGGAAAACTTATTTTGGCTGAAAACTGCTTTTGAGACTGCAGAAAGCAGTTTGAAATGCACAATTGTTAAAAGTTCAGAAAAGCACTAGAAAAACACTTAAAACTACTTTTAAAGAAAGCAATGAACCCTAACTGTGGGAAAAAGCACTTTCACTAACTGCAATCCCAAATTGATTCTAAATCAACCAGATATGAACAATTAGAAAAAAAAAAATAATAAATTTTGCTTATTTATTTATTCATTTTGTTTGCTAGCTAGAGCTCTCCACTATGCGTATATGAGTGAAAAACTTTAATTATAATTAAACTTTGAATAACATTATCCGAATAAAAACGCTATCAATTTATGCTATAATTTATCTCATAAAGAGAAAAAAGAAATATTTTTTACCCTGATTCATTTAATTAAAAAAAAAAAAGTGTGAAGAAAAAGGTTTATATATATATATATATATATTTATATATATATATATATATAAAAGGCTTTATTCGTCATTTGCTTAAACAATTGATTTGAGTCTATCTGCAAAGGAAAAATTGATAAGAAAAGCATTGGTGAGAAAAAGAAGAGAGATTCTTGCTTAATATCTAATCAAATTTAGATGCTACATGTCGGTTCAAGAAATTCAATTAATGTTTTTTTTTTTTTTTTTTTTTCATTCCTTACTTTATACTAATTTTCTCTTCTTTATGAAAGCAGAACCACTAATAAGCACTTTTTTTTTTTGGCGGAGAATTGGAGAATACTTTGAGCCACTTATGGAAAAATTTTAGAATACTTCTGGAGTATGGTACTTCTTGAAAATATATCAGCAATAACGGTTTCTGTATACCTTTTTAGGGTGTAATAAAAAAAACAATACAAATATCATTTTATAAGAGAATATGTATTCTTGGAATACTGTAAAATTTTTTCAACTTTTGTTCGAACAAATCTTTTAAAAAATGAATAGTAATTTACACATTGTTATAACAAAGAATTCAATTAACCGTTTTTTTATTTTTTATTTTTTATTTTTTCATGTGTGACTTTGACTTAATCACATAGAGTATACATATTAATTTCGTGATATGTAAATTGATTTGATAAGATGTCCATCCATTTAATTTTAGTAAAATTAAAGAAATTTGTTTTATAATTGCAAAAGATCGAAACTGTACCAATTAAAATTGATTTGAGTGTTTACATATATTTATAGCTTCGATCGGTAGAATACAACAAACTAGTGTTTGTATATATATGAGAAATTTTATAGTGGACCGTTCCACTGAAAAACTGACACGTAAGCAATATGAGCATTGGTAAAATAAAAAACACTTATGTGTCAATTTTTCATTGGAAAGGTCCATATGAATCAGGTCTATTGTATAATTTCCACTGTATATAGTCGAATCTTATCAGACGAGAGATCAGCATATGGAGGTTGTTTGAATCATAAAACTAAAACCGCAACATATTGTCTGGAAAAAGAGCACGATATGACCGTGGGGGTGGCGGCGGTGCAACCGCTGCTGGCGGCGGATCAACATTCTGAACTGAACTGAGATATGAATTTTGCGGGCAAGGAATATAAGTCAGCAAGTTCTCATTAGGACACCTCCTTTTTTTGGAGAAAAAAGCTACACATTCTGCCTCCGGTCTTTGCTCCGGCGCTCCATAAATGCAGTTATGCCTAACATCCAATCTCTTCAGTTTAATCAATTTCCGGCATTCAGCTCCGACCTGAGTAAAATAGTTGTCCGACAGCGACAAATTCTCCAATTTTGGAAGCATACAAACCATCTCCGGCACCTCCCCGTAAAATTTATTCCCGGCCAAATTCAAGATCTGCATTTTTGCCAAACAGGCAAAAGAGTAAGGAATTGGCCCTGTCAACATATTGGTACCCACATCAAACAATATGGATTTCGACAGGAATCCGATCTCATACGGCAAACAACCTGAGAATTTGTTGTTCAAGAAAAGAACTTCCAGAAGATTCCGAGCGCTACCAATACTCCTTGGAATCGGTCCAGTGAACAAGTTGTTTGCAAAAGTGAGGTACAAAGCTGAAGTGTTACCGACCTTTTCATGGAGTTTTCCGTTGAATCTGTTGTTGTTAAGGAAAAGAACATCAAGGTCTAGTGTGAAGACATCTTCGGGGACTTCGCCGCATAATGAGTTGAACCGGAGATCCAAGAATGTTAAGTTTCTTGCTCCAAGAACTGAGGTAGGGAAAGTACCGGTGAACTTGTTGTTGCTCAAGTCGAGTTCGTATAAGAAGTTTATGTTTTGAACTCCGACTTCTTCTGGTATTTCTCCCGTGAAGTTGTTCGAGTTCGCGTGAAAGATAGCTAAGTCTTTAAGACTTTTCAGCAGATCTTTGACTTGAAGATTTGAGCCGTTCAGGTTGAATCCATTGAAGTCTAATGCTGCTACTGATAGAATTCCGTTGTCCGGCCTAATGGCACATGTGAAGCCACTGTACTCGCACACATTTTGGCTCCTGCTCCATGATTTTGTCTTGTTAAATGGATCATCTGTGATTAATGAAGTGAAATTCTTGATTACAATTGATGCATTTTTTATATTCTGAGGAAGTTCTTCATTAGCCGGAGCAGGAGCCGGAGCTGAAGCTGGAGCTGGAGACGGGCAGGGAACGAAAGACGGAGCGGGAGCCGGAGCTGGAACCGGATATGGAGTAGGAGCCGGAGCAGGAGACAAAGACGGGGGTGGAACCGAAGACGAAGTGGGAGTTGGAGCAGGGCTCGAATCAATCTTGGTAGTGCTTTTTGTGAAGAATTCTAATGCTACCCTTTTTGATAATATTCCAAGTGAAAATTTTTTGCTAGGTATATCAATATCATAAACTAAGAATAAACAAAACATGATTGTGCAGATAAGGAGGAGAAGCAAGAAATGGAAAGAAATTTTGCCCATTTTCTATTGATCTATTGAGCTGTTCATGTTGACATTGAGACAGTAGTATTTAAAAAGGAAGAATGACAAGAGAGAACAATTATTGATGGTTCAAATTGCATAGGAAACAACACACAAAGTGGTTGAGTTCGCAATTAATGGGACGTACAAGAAATTTAATTAGAGGTTGCATGTCCCTAAATTGTTAGCTCCAAAATCTAATCACGTTTTTTCTTTAATTAATATTTTGGTTACTCGGTTTAACGTTGATTAAAATTTTTTAGGTAACTTTTTTTTTTTTTTTTTAGACGTACTAAAGGCTTGAGTTTAAGTTTATTAGATTTTGTTAATGGGTTCGATACTGATCACAATATGAATCAGGGGTGACAATTCGTGTAAGTGGGTCGTGTTCGTGTCGTGTTAAATTGGGGTTCGTGTTTCAGTGAGCAAAATCCAAATCCGATAAAAAAATTTTCGTGTTATAATTGAGTTAACCCAATCGTATTCGTGTCGGTTTCGTGTCGTGTTTCGGGTTACATGCAAAAATATTATAAAAGAAATATTAAAAATTTTAAATATTTATGTCATATCTAAATTAACAATTTAACCATTATCGACATAAAATATTGATCCAAAACCTATTTTACAAATTTTAACGCTCTATTTTTTATTTTGGATTGTATCTTGTTCACATTTTTTTTTTTTGATAATTATCTTGTTCACATTTTTTTGTCATTTTACTACATCTATTAAGAATGACGTGTAAAATTATTGAGAAGTTATTTTGTATTTGTGAGTTATATATATTATATTACATTTCTTAATGGTGACATGTAAAAATATAGGAAAATATAATAATAAATTTTAAATATTCGTGTCATTTTCGGGTTAGCAGGTCAACCCTAACCCGACACAAAAATTATTGTGTGACTTTCGTGTCAACCCAAAAATGACTCATTACCTATTTAATCAAACCCAAACCCAAACCCGCTAAATTCGTATCGGGTTCGTGTTGTGTAAGCAGGTCGTGTACATAATTACCACCTCTAATATGATTGAGTGAAAAGATGCATAAGAAGGAAAATTCTCGTCATTGATAAAGATGTGTAGACAATAAAGTGAAGTTATCAAAAGAAGATTGATAAAAAGAAACATTATGCCCTACAATCATTCTAGAGAATTCATTTGGTTTTGGACAAGAAACTTACTTCACGCATGATAAAGTTAAATCTAGGATTGTTAATTTCTTAATCAATACAAAGTTATAAAGGCAACATGCTTAATTGGTACTCACTTGATACGGATATTAATTTTGTTAAATTTATATCATATATAATCACATCGAATATATAAATTACATATTATGATTATGATATGATAACTCATTTTGACATGTCAGAAATCAAATATTATTTTTTACAAGATACTTCTCCATCCATTTTTTATTATGTGATGTTTTAGGTTTTTAACTTTGTTTTTTTTTATTTGATACTTTACATTACCAATGTATTTTTAATCACCTTTTCTTATATTTGCCCTTATTTAAAGTATGAAGATGTTCATTATTTAATGTAAAAGAATACTACATTAAACTTTGATAATTAAGAAGAACGAGAAGTTTTGCATGGAAAATAGAGTTTTAGGAGAGAAGTATTATGGGTAAAGTAGTTATTTTAATAACATAATTAATACTTCATTGGTTTTAGTGAACAACCTTAAACATCATATAATAAAAAACGGATGCAGTATTTGTTAATGTTGGTCTAATGCGAGAAAAAATGGCTGAAAGATTGTCTTTGCCCGTCTTATCAATGATTTGTCCTTTTTTGCCTATGTTTTATTGATGTTTCCTTTTTGTACTCTTAAGCTATCAATATTCGGACCAATATGATCTAAAGTTAACGGAAAGAAACATATTTCATCATATTTTATTAATAATTTTATTGAATTACACGTATTTTCCGTCAATTTTGGCCTATTTTGAAGCTTATTTCAATAGCTTAAAGAACAATCAAATAATGTCATAGAAAAGTGAAGAAAAGAGTCAAAGTGTGAGAAAAAATTCTATTGTGTGGCTATTGGGCCTTCCTTTTACTACTTGTTATTATTGGCTGTTGGGCTTTTTCCCTGCATTCTACAAGCTTGAAGCTGTTGGGTCCCACATGGTGGACCTTGGGCTTTCAAATATGGGCCTTTTAGGTTTGGCAATATTTAAAAAAGGGAAAAAAAAAAAAGACTATATAAAGAAATAGAATATGTTAAAAAAAAATTAATCACTGATGATACAAATGATGCATATCATGCTTTAAAAACCAAGTGTACAAAATTGTAATTTAATGTTCTTCCAAAATATATAACTATAATTGATCAATAATTTATTAAGGTTATGATATATTTTCATTAATTTTGGATTGTTTTACTGTTTTGAGAAAAATTAAGACTCTAAATTTCTGACACAACTACATAATTTATAGACATAATTCGTTTAATAGGATTATTGTATTTGTTGCATATAATTTATATTATATGAAATCATGTTGAATATATAGATCACATATTATAATTACAAGACAATAATACGTTTGTCATGTCTAATTTTTAAAGTATTATATTCTAGAAATATTCTACTGATATTGCTTTCGATTAGTTACTGGGACCCAACTTTATAAAAAAAAGAAGTTAATCCGGCAGGACTTTATTATCTGATCTAGTCCAATAATTAAAATCAAAATTCAAATGAAAAATGTAGATATTTAATTGTGGAAATTGAATATACTTTAACCAAATCCTGGTATTATAAATTTATAATTAATATATGTTTTACAAACCAAGAGTTAATGGTGGCATATCTTGGCCTTGATCAAGAAAAACTGTCTCCCCAAGAGACATAATATTAAATAGAAAAACCCTGATTAGGATCCAAAACGAAAAAGGAAAATAAAAACCGAAAATTTACAAAATGGTTACGAAAAACAGTAAATTGCAATTTTGAAACTATAAACAAAGTTTTTTAGCCAAAAAGCGACGGACCACATAGCAAAGCTGTTAGTTTTGATCGTTGACCCGTTTCCAATAAAATTAGGATCCAAAATACGAAAAACTAACAACCCAAACTTGAAACTATTTACGGTTTTGCCACTTATCCAAAAACAAAGGTTTTTCTTCAATTGGATCAGTCTTGGTCACCAACTTCATTAGAGTTTGATGAGGAACAAACAGTGGAAAGTCTTGACGAAATTGAGATACCACAAGAGCTTGCAATTGTATACGATACAGCAGTTGAGTAATCTGAAGTATCAGTATCAGTATCAGTATCAGTCACATCATAATCTTCCTCGAAAAGGGATGTTGGGTTTCCTCGCAATTTAGTTTTTGGCACTGTGAGTTTTTTCAAGCTGCTATGCCAATGTGTTTTTATTTCCTGATCTGTTCTTCCTGGCAGATTAGCTGCCATGGCTGACCATCTAAACAAACAAACGAAAATGTGTACTTATTAGAGATAGTGTACAAATAATCATTCTTGCATGACTTACGGCTATAAGCTTAATCGAAATGCATAAAGTCAGCAGCAGCCATAAGGTGGCTCCGCCCTTGGTGGGGGAGATTCACCCATTCCCACCTCAATGAAGAGTTATTTCAGAAATTCTCTATCCCATGAATACGTATACCAGAGAAAAAAGTAGAATCCATGCCCCGTAGCCATCCCTAAGCTGAAACTAAATTTATTCATGAATCATGCATGACTGAATTAAACATCTAATAATTAGTTTTGAAATTATACCTATTCCCCATCGATTTGTGCATTTCGATTATGAGTCTGTCTTCTTCCTCGGAGAATTTTCCTCGCTTTATATTTGGCCTCAGATAATTCATCCAGCGATTTCTGCAACTACTGCCGGTCCTTAACAAACCTAATATAAAGGAAACAACAGAAACTTATTGACGATGATAGGAAAATTAAACAGCAAGTTTTTTTTTTTTTTTTCTCTCTAATAAAAACATTTGACCATTTATTTTGTTTCGTACCAGCAAATCTTGGCAATTGTTGCCAACTCCAGCAGCCATATTTATTAATATAAGTCACCAATTTCTGATCTTCTTCGGGACTCCATGTACCTCTTTTTATTAACTTTTGCTGAGAATTTGAAGCAGAAGGCATTTAATTAGAGAGAGAGAGAGAGAGAGTCTTTTAGGATGAAGCTGTAATCTGCAGTCTCTAAATTATATATATTACATTTAATTGCCATCTAAATAAATTTCGATGTACTTCTTAATTATTTAATTTGGGGCGAAGCACGAAGGCAATAGCTATGTTATTTCTCGGAAGATACCTTAATATTATTTTAAGAAATTATGCATGTGGCAGGATACTATACATCTATGACTTTGTCCTACATCTTTGCTTATAATAATGAAAACCTCTCAAGCCCAACTCTTCCCCTAAATTATTCGTCAAAGAGTCAAGTTATTCCTCTACTTATAAAATCACAAATTTAGTCTCTCGCTTACTCAATTTTAAACAACAGTCTCTATAATGAATGTCATCGGCGCGTTAATATAATGCGTGATTAACGTAGTTGATACGTGGTCCTGATTGACTGAAAGCTTTAGTTTCTACTCTATCACTAATGATGTAGTGCGTCCAACCTCATATAATTTCTCTTTCCTTTCTCTTGGTATATGTATAGGCAGTTTTCGTTTTGTCGAATAAGATCTTCGCATTATGGTGGATTAAATTCACTCAAAACTTGGTTAATAAAATAAGGGAACAATAAAAACATGTGGGCTTAGAGACAAGTATTTTTTTTTTGCAGGATTTCTTTCCACTGAAAATGACCATGTGGGCTCCAGTTGTGGCTTATGGATAGAACTAATGCGTCAATCACACGTGAATCTCCCAATCTTTGGTAGTGGCGGAGGCAGAGTTCTAACTCTGGAGGGCACAAATTCATTATGTAAGGAGGGAGGGAGCACTAACAGTGACAAGCAACCGGATGAAGAGCGGTGGTTGACCAACGACAGCAACGGAGGAGCACTGGGCAGCAGTGGTAGATTAGGGGAACAAACGGGTGGATAAAGGGGGGTTTTGATTTTGTCGAGAGAGAGGAAGAGGAGTGTTATCAAATCTGATTTTTTCTTCAAAACCATCATGACACAATGAAGTTGGAGGAGCATGACCCCCAAGGCCTTCCCATCCTATTGCCCCTGATCTTTGGATGTCGGTGTCTTATTCAAAACTGAAAAGATGACGGGTTAAATTAGTAATTTTGAGAGTTAAGAGACTAAATTAACTTTTGAAAAATAATTTATAGGATCGGTTGAACTTAAGGCCTAATGAAAAGGAAAAATGAGTTTCATCAACATAGAAAACAATTGCTCCGCAATCGGGGCCTATGACAAATTTTATTATAGATCCAGTCTATATGAACCCTTCAAATAAAAAACTAACACATTTACTTTTTACTTTTCTAGCAAACTTTTTAATTTCTAATTACTCATGTTGTATATATTTTAGTGTATCGTTGAAAGAATCCACGTGGAACAAATTCATAATAAAATTTTTCCAAAGTTTACCCAAAATAATATACTATGATTAACCCAGACTCTTTCTCGATGAATTCTAAACATTAGTCAACTACTACCTCCACTTTCAAATATTAGTCACTTTAAAATTTTTACTTAGGTTTTTTTTATATGTCATTTTAGATTATCAATGTATTTTTTGCAATATTTTCTCATATTTACCCTTATTAAAAGTATGAGAGAAGTTCAATATTTAATACAAATAAGTCTTAATAATTAAGAAGGAAGAGAATTTTAATATAGAAGTAGAGCTTTAGTACAAAATTATTAAGGGTAGATTAATTATTTTAATAACACAATTAATAATTTATTGGTTTTGATGAATAACCTTAAACGGCAATTATTTAAAACCGGAGAGAATATGTATTTGTTCAAGGAACATGCTTGATTGGATTTAGACAGAGCTGAGCAAGCCCAAACCTCTAAGACAACTAGTCCAAGTTTAAGCCCAGCTTGACATTTTCTCCTTTTTTTTCAGACTTGGGTTTGAGAAATATATATGTCCAAATCAAACCTACACAATATGCTTATCTAAGCCCGTAAATAATCTAGTTGATAACTAGGATTGTCAACGGAGAAAATGGGGTCCGTCCAAACGGAGACAGAGATTCCTGATTAGAATTTCCACGAGGTGGGGACGGGGATAAATTTATCCATGAATGCTAAACGAGAACAGGGATGAGATTACCTTTTCCCGCCCTACGGCCTAGTCCACGTCACCGTGTAGTCCCCACGGGAATCATCGACAATATCTCCACTTATAATTATATATATATATATATATATATATATATATATATATATATATATATATATATATATATATATATATAGTATCAGTTATATATTTATCTTATATAAATAATTGAATTATGTAATACTAAAATAAAGTTAAAACTAACACAGATAAAAAAACCATGACTTCAAAATTGAATTTTACTTTGAAAAAAAAAATATCTTAACGGAGGCGGGTATTCCTGCGGGGAACTCGTTCCCTGACAAGACCATGGATAGAGATTAAGATTATCCCTGTTTACTAAACGGTGAAGAGTGTTAAATTGTCAAAAACTAAGAAAAAGAATGCAAATCCCCAATTTTGTTTTTCGAGGTTGGCTTCCCCAATTAATGTCTCTCTCACATGCACAAGCATGCTAATCTGTCAGCTAATCCTGTAATTTACTAACCTAATAATTGACAAAGACAAAAAGCAAAACATAGGGAAAAAAGAAGCATAAAGGAGAAATCAAATCCCTATCTTTTTCGATTCCAATTTTTCCCACCCTCTCTTTGACCATTTCATCATCTATTCAATTGATGGATTCACAGCAATAATAGCAGCTTCATATTGCAGTCTTCCCATACATGGCACATAGCCACATGCTACCACAAATGGACATGGCCAGGCTATTTGCTAGACATGGTGTAAAATCAACCATAATTACAACCCCTCTTAACTCACCTTTCTTCTCCAAAACAATAGAAAGAGATCAACAACTCGGACTTGAAATCGGTATTCAACTGATCAACTTCCCTTCTGCAGAGGCTGCATTGCCTGAAGGCATTGAAAATATAACTCCCCTTATCAAAAAACCCGAAATGATGCTGAATTTCAACAGGGCAGTTAGCCTGCTCGAAAATTCACTTTTACTCGGACTTCAACAATGTCAACCTGATATTCTTGTCGCAGACATTATGTTTCCATGGGCTACGGAAGTTGCCCGAAAATTCGGGATTCCAAGGCTTCTTTTCCATTAGACGGGCTGTTTTTCTCTTTGTGCTTGGGATTCATTAAGACAATATGAAACTCATATGAACATCAAGTCTGAGTTCGAATATTTTACAATACCTGGTTTGTTAGATGAGATCAAGATGACAAGATCACAGCTTCCATCTTATTTAAAAGAACCCAATGAGCCAGGAGGATTCATGGATCGAGTTTATGAATCGGAGTTAACAAGCTATGGAGTAGTATTTAACAGCTTCCTCAGTCTCGAATCAGTATACTTACAGCAGTACAAGAAGAAATTGGGAAGGAAATCATGGCATATTGGTCCATTCTCTCTTTGTAATAAGGATACTAAAGATAAAGCACAGAGAGGAGATGAAACTTCCATTGATGAACACAGATGTTTGAAATGGCTAGGATCAAAGGAACCCTAGTCAGTTCTCTACATATGTTTTAGCAGCATGACTAGTTTTGCAGCTCCTCAATTGCTTGAATTAGCTATGGCCCTTGAAGCTTCAGGACAAAACTTCATCTGGGTAGTGAAAAAGGAAGAGAAAGAAGATGATCAACGGATACCCAAAGGATTCGAGACCAGAACGAAAGGGCGAGGCTTGATAATAAGAGGATGGGCACCACAGCTACTGATTCTCGATCATGAATCCGTCGGCAGATTTATGACTCATTGTGGATGGAACTCAACATTGGAGGCAGTGATTGCTGGGGTACCAATGGTGACTTGGCCAGATTATGCAGAGCAGTTCTTTAATGAAAAGCTGATTACAGATGTTTTGAAAGTTGGAGTTGGTGTTGGAGCTCTTGAATGGGGTAGAGAGAAGAAAATTTTGATCAAGAAAGAAGAGATAGAAAAGGCGGTAAGTCGGTTGATGGTTGGAAAAGAAGGTGAAGAAATAAGAAACAAAGCTAAAGAACTTAAAGAAATGGCAAGGAAGGCTGTTGAAGGAGGATCTTCTCATTCTGATATGATTTCATTGTTAGAACTCAAAACCATTAAGATAAGCAAGAAGAACTCAAAACCATTGTCGAAAGACCAGAATTACTGCAAACAGAATTCTTTCATGGTTGCAAGGTACACATGAATGTGTAAACTAATAGCAACAACAATTCAAGAAAATTAACGGTTGATGACAATACAGTTTGCTACCTAATAATACAAGCAAATAACTGTAGACTACAAACAAAAAGCTCACAAGAACCACAAAAAACTACTAATACTTGCAAACAGTTTCTACATTTTAGGACATCCCTAGCGACTTAGAACGCAACAACTCAATAACGGAATGTTGGGAACATCTTGGGAAGCTCAGCAATATTTGAGAAACTTTAACCACAAAATCTGATCCACAGTCTTCCAATACGATAACCATCTTGTCCAATACTTTTGCATTCTTCAGAACAAACTCAACAAAATTGAGCACACGATTAATGTTATCATTTCTCTCAAAGAGGCCAATATCTCCACAATCTTCAAATGTGACACCAAACAATTTAAAGCAGTCCCATTTGACTTCCAGTAGTTCTTTTCAAAGTCACCATCTCCAATTGCATTCAAGCTCAAAGGATATCGGCGCTGGAGATATAGAGTTCATTAGCTCCGAGAACTTAATGAACAGTTCAAGGAAATTTTATATAACAAGCTCAATAATCCATTCTAGTGGAATATTTAATTTATTGAGTCATTAAACACTACGTTTAGCAAGTTATAGGATTGCATTTTCACTTTATTTCTTTTGCTAGGTAAAAAGAAAACTGAGAAAATTCATTAAGTATTAAACCTTGAAAAGTTTGGTAATAGTACTATTTGAAAAGTTTCAAAGAAAGTTGGTTCATAATCTATGTACATTGTAACAAACACCAAACTACTTAAATAAAATTTGATGTTAAGATTGATTCCAACCATTACCTGATAGAGCTGCAACTTTATAATTAATCTCTCAAGCGCAGGTGAAGTACGAAGTGCACATGCAATTCCAGGAAGGTGCTCAAAATTAAGACCATTCAGAGTTAAACTTTTGTTGTTTAACAATGGATAAGATAGGCCTCTCATCTCTAAAGCTGACAGAATCTTCAAACATAATGAAAATGAAAATTCAGAAACAATAGTATAGTAATTCGATTTCAAAATTGAATGATTAGCTGAGAAATAAAACTGAAACGCACACTTCCAATGGTATTGAATTTCTAGCCCTTAGCTATCAAGTATTTGCTCTATTGTCCTATCATTAGGAGACAGACAAAACACTTCATTCTTGAAAAACTGAAATGATGATTTTTTTTTTAAGAAGTTACCTCGATAAACCGACTCCCAATGCGTAGCTCCTTGACATGTTGAAGCTGCTCAAGGATCAGCTTCGCCCCATTTTCACCACAACCCATGAATGGAACAGTCTCAAGTTCAACAATAGCACAAAGCGAAGACGGAAAATTCATCAACTTAAATGCTTTAGTATCCAAATCATATAAATTCAACACCTCAAGGTTTGGACACGAAATTCCAATTGCACACTTCTCATTGATCAATTGTCCTAAAACTATATTTTTCACAGATTTTGAAGCAATTACAAGCTGATTAAAATGACAGTCTATTAACTCCAACGAATGAAGTAACGGACTGCTGGCTAAAACCTTCTCAATCGTTTTATCAGGCAAAACAGAAGGGAACATACAAGCATACAATGCCTTGACAGAGAACTCCTCAAGATTTGGACATGAAATTTCAATATGAATCTTGCGAATGCAAACATGTACAAAGATCAATACTTTCAAAGAATTTGAAGCAATAACAACATTATCCTCATCCATCCAATGCTCAATAAAACTTTTTAATTCCAACGATTCAAGTGATGGACAGCCAGATAACACAATTTCAATCGATGCCCCAAAAGGCAAATTTTCACCATTCATCTTCAATGCCTTGAGAGACCCCCAATTTATCCTCCAATCAGGGCTAAAATAACAATTAAACAGCTCTAGTTTCACAATTGAAGAATTGTCACACAGGAATTTCGGCAACAGATACGGATCTTCCGCCTCAGGGCGATAGCAGATCAAAATTAGCTCCTCCACATTTTTTCTTATTGCAAAACGGATTTTGGAACTAAAATGAGTATCCTTTTCAAAGTTATAATTAAGGTGTAATTTCTTAATCTTGGAGCAGCCATGGAGAAGTAAGGCATTACCAATGGATCGAGCAAAGTATTCATCAGAAATTCTAACGTAGTCTTCATCAGAATTAAGATAGTATATACCAGAGGAATCGAAAATGAGGAACGGAATACGAGTCCATTGATTCCGCCATCTTTTTGATAAAACTCCAGTCTGAATAGCTTCTTTGGTTGAGGGCAAAAATGAGAGGATACGCTGAATAACTGAATCTGGAAGAGAACTGATTCGGTCTTTTCTCCGCTTCAACTTCACCCTTTTGTTTCCCCTCCTATTCTCCGATGAAACTCCGCGGCTCTCCTCCTCACTGCCATTTTCCGTTGAGGCTCCACCGCTCTCCTCTCCAGTGCCGCCAATCGGTGAAGCTCCGCTGCTCTCCTCCACAGTGTTACCAACTGACGAAGATCCACCGCTCTCCTCCATTATTGACAGTAGCTGCTGTCAAAGAACAGTGGAAGTGAAAGAAAAGAGCCTCACAATTGGGGAAAAACGAGCCCTCAATTTGTAAATAATTTTTTAAATAATGAATTTTAAAAAAATAAAATCAGAATGAATTACAGCAGCTCGAGGGAACGTTACCTTGCTAAAAGCTGCTTTAGAGTCTCAAATGCATAATTAGTAAAAGTCGGATTATATTCAAGAAACCACTAGAAAAACACTTAAAACTACTTTTAAAGAAAATAATGAAACATATCTATGGGGAAAAGTATTTTCACTATCAGCAATCCCAAACTGCTCCTTAGACCAGTTTGGGATTGCTGTTAGTAAAAATGTTTTTCCTTATAATTGTGCATTTAAAACTGCTTTCCGCAGCTCCAAATGCGGCCTTAGTAGTTATTTTCAATAACAAACAAAAAATGAAATATTGTTTTAGTTTTTTTTTATTTACTGAATTTTTATTTTTATTTTTATTTTTTATTTTTTTGAGATTAAGGAAAGTATAAAATTCATTTATCAAGTTAAACTTCAATTTTCAACTAAAAATTATTGGAAGATTTAACAACAAATACAATAACAAGGCATATTACTAAAAATTAGAATATTAAAAAATAAACGTTTAATTTGATAATTGAGTTTTGTCGGTTGAAATTTTTTTTAAAAAAATGATTCTAAATGCAAAAATTGAATTATTATGAGTTTTTAGGAAAAATTGAGAATAAGAAAAGAAAACTATTTGAAGTAATAATTGTAGCATTGGTATTTGACATATAATTAACGGGTAAAAATCATTTTCTTAAGAAAATAAATAAACTTTAATTAAAACTTCATAAGTATAGTCCACTAAAATTCATATTCCTTTAAGCATTTGATACTAAAATCTTGTCGTGATTACCATAATTGTCTAAAATCGTACACGTACAAATTATAATCGACTAAAATTCCACAAATAATGAATTCCTGTAAAGTTTGTGAAATTTTTCTCTTTTACTTTGACTGACTATAGCTTACTACATTACTAGGCTTTTTCATGCCTGTGCAAGCAATTTCCAGCATGGAAACTATTAGAGTCAAAATTGCTATTTTGAAAGCTGGACCAGACCGGCTAGTCGGACATAGTTCGACTGGAATCAAAAGTTGGTCTAGTCCTATTTACTCCCAGTTATTTTTGATCCAGTTATGGTTTTTTGCCAATTGAGCTCATATTTTGTGAACCAGCAGCTCTATCAGTTTTTTAACCTGTTTTAGCCGGTCCAATTCTGAAAAACATGATAAAAAAACATTCGGCCATTAACTTTAGCAATTTTAAATATGTTGCCACTCAACTTTAAATTTCATGAGTTTTGCTATGTATATGGCATTTTTCTCTTTTTATCTTCTAAATCGACTTTCTTCAGTGATAGATTTGCTCCGTTATATCACAGATTTGATAGTTTTTCTATTATGGATTGGTTATCAGTCGTTCTTAGTTAAAAATTCCCTATGATCTTTACACTCTTTGTACCCAGATCAGTTTTTTATACGCAAGCTCTGGAAGATGTATCTAGATCTGCTTAGTTATTCTATGGGGAGTATGTGTTCTTGTGGTTGTAGATTTCTGGTGATGGATGGTGGAATTTGTTGAAATGTAGATTGCAACGTTTTTATATTGTGTGTGTGTGTGTTTTTTTTTTTTTTTTTTTTTTAATTTCTTCTACTCTCTATGGGTTAGATTTAATATCCATACGTGGATCTTTGTTAATATGGCGTTTATCTCCTTTTATTTGTAATCCTATCCATTAATGGAACTATTTTCTTTAAAAAAAAATTGAATATACATACTATTTTACTAATAATAATATATCCAACAAAACTTTCATATTTAATGGATGAAATAAATTTAGTATTCTAATTCTTATATATATAAAAAATAGTATCCTAAATTTCTAATAATAAACATGGCTATTGTACCAATAATCTCTCACCCCCACCCCCATCCTATGAAATATCCTAATTTAAGTAGACTTAATTATGTCGAAGTGTTTAATTTATAGTTGATAAGTTAAACCCGTATAATTATGTCACATATAATAAATGAGACATTTAATGTAGTATTTTAAGCAAATATGTACTTTGGGACCATATAATAAGATTTCATTTCACCATCAAAAAAAGATGTTTTCAGCACCATGCAAAGTAGCTATAATCCATATTCCTTTTAGCATTTTTTAATATTAAAATATTATCGTAATTATTATTATAAGATTTGTCTAAAGCTGGACATCATTAAAGGATGCAAGAAAAGGTAAGCAATTGGTAGAATTGGTGTCCATTTGGTAAAGGGCATAACGAAATTTTTAGCCATTTTGCTACCATCAGTTTACCCTTTTGGACTTTGTCCTATTGAAATTTTTTTTTTTACTCCCTGTGCTATGCAAAAAGGTTCCAAATTGACCTCTAAAAATATATTCCGTCAGATTCTGTTGATCAAAAGGGCAAACCGATGATAACACAGAAGATAAAAAGGTCTTTAATCCTTTCATAAATTATGTGCAACTTTTCTCTTTTGCTTTCACTTTATTAAAATTTGAAAGTTAAACCATATATCTATATATTTTTTGAGAGGGATCGAGTGCTAATATATCGACTCTTAAAATACTTTTATATGTATACGATTCCACAGTTACATATCTATAGTTAAAGTTTTCGTACAAATATATTTCATAAAAAATTTTTGTGCTTGTGAAACTCAACATCTTTATATATATATATATATATATATATATATATATATATATTAAAATTAGATTGAATAAAGACTGCTATAATTATACCACATCAACAAAATTACTAATGTAACATCATCATACGAGAAGGACTAAACACAATAGTCCAATTATTAACATAAAAAATACAACTACCTCTAAGATTTTCTTCTAAAAACCAAAAATAAATATTCTAATGGGAAATACGTACAAGAAAGCCTTATTTAATTCCCCAAATAAATGGCAAGTTGGACAAATCTAGAAGAAAATAGAAATTTTCTTACATGACAAAATAGATACCAAATAGGAGGTGAAAAAAGAAACAAACAAAAGGCACAAAAATCAACACCAACCAACTGTTCAAATACACAAATTTAACGGTCAGTATTCAGGGACAGGTTGATCCTCCTCATCTGGTGGAGCCACCGTCCATTCTCCATCTTCACCTCTAACCATTCCTTTGTTCTTCTCAACCCACCAAGAACCAGGAACCAAACATTCATCTTTCAAAAATTCACATGATTTATTCACAATCGCCAAGCTTCTTTTCACTCTCAATTCAAATTCATTTTCCTCTCCATTCCACCCTGCAACTATATGCAACATCGCCTGCAAATTATGCCAATCACTTGGATTCTTTGAATCTTTCAGAAATGGCGATTTTCGGGTGTCGATTTCAAGCTCAGTTCCTACATTTACATACCCCAACAAATGGCCTGGATAATGAGGAATCATATCAATCTTGTTCTTCACGTGTAAGACCTTAAGATTCGGATATTCTTCGAATCTTTGTCGGAATGCCCTGTTCCCAACTTGTGGGGAACCGAACACAATTGCTGTTACTGGTACGTCTGTAATCCCATTTTCAACTATATCAAAAGCTGCCAGAATTGATAAACTCGCCCCAAGGCTATGGCCTGTGAAAATTATACTGAGATTCTCATCTTTATAAACCTCTTTAATCTCATTAATCTTGCTCAAAAGCTGTTGCCTCATGCTTAGTTTCGTAAAAGCCGATTTCGGGTCATCTGAGATGTAAATCGTTAGCCATCCTAACATTACTTTTAACTTTCCGACACCATCACCTTCTTCTTCATCGCTGCTGCTGTCGCTGCTGTCGGCTGTCAAGCTGGTTATCTGGCTGCTGCTATTGTTGTTGTTCTTTAACAATGAAGACGCTGACTTGAGTTTCGCCCCGAGAATGTTGATCCACTCGTAGTTCCTCGTCGTCCCGCGTAGCGCAATGTAAACTTCTCGGCGGCCTAAGGTTTTGGTATATTCATCGGTGCTGACAGCGATGTAGCCGATCCAGTTGGATTCGCGGTCCCATGATTCACGGGACTGAGAGTGGAGGAGGAAAGCCTCGGGCAGGCTGACACGGGCCGTGGCGTAGAGGAAAGAATAGACTTGGAAATTATTACATTCTTCAAACATGACTTTTTGGAGCAAGTTGTGCTTGCCGTAGCGGCAGCTGCCGCAGTATTTGGAGTTTTGGTCGTTGTTGAAGGAATCATAGGTGGCTTGACATAAGTCACCACACCGGAGAATTAGTTTGCGGAGGTGAAGGTCAAGAGGGTCGAGGATGTTTTCCCAGTTGTTACTTCCGATTACTTCGGACCAGGAAGCTGATGATTCCGCCATTTCAATTTTGGTTTCTGTTGCTGAAGGAAAAGGGAAGTTTTTGAATGTTTTTGTGGTGAATGAAGAACAAAACACTTGAGATAATGTAGAGACCCGTCGCAACCAACCATTATCTAAAGTTGAAGATTTAATGGTTAAAATGCAAAGTTGACATATTATTTTGATTGGTTGACTTCATTTTATATTTATTGCTATATATATATATATACAATTAATTTAAACAATAATTGAGTTGCCTAGATGGATTAGCTGGAGAATTAAGTAAGCTAGCTAGTCCTGTGATATTAGAAAGAAATTTGTTACAACTAATATTATTAAAACTGGATTGGAGTGGATTGATCGGTTTTACAAGTGATCCGATTGATTTAACCTACCAAAACTGTTTTGGATGAATTCGGATTGGACCGAATTTCAACAATGACTATGGAAAACTTAATCAGACGGGTTAAATTTTATTTTTGCCAAAAATACACTATTTTTTGAAATAAAAAATAAGGGAAATTTATATTTTTATGATGGAAAAGTTATTCTTTAGTAAAACTTTATTGAAAATTAACTTGTATTGGTATTTAGTTTAATGTTATACTAGCTGAATATCTGTGCAAATGCATGGGATATTTTATATATATATATATATATATATATATATATATATATATATATATATATATTATTTTTTATTATATCAATCAAACTGAAGATGTCCTGAATTGATAAAATTTAAGATGATATTTTATTAATTAAATAATATAAAATTAAAATTAATTAATATTTAATTATTTATAATAGTTTCAATTAGCAAGATTATTAAGTAGATAATTTGATGAAAATTGTCAAGGAATTTTTTTCTACATATGGTAAAGGAAGCTATTTTAACTTGTATTTGGATTAATGTAATACTAGTGATATTGTCTAAAATGATAAAAATTTCAACTATTCAAAACATAGTTGTGAAAACCGGACCGGACGGCCGGTCGGACCAGATTCGACCGGAATCGGAGGTCTGTCCGGTCGGTTTGTGTCCGGTTTTCACTTTGGTCAATAACCGGTCAACTTTCGATCGGACCAGTCGGTCGAACAGAAAAACTGTGAAACGGACCGGTTTTCTGGTTTGACCAAACTGTTTTTTTTTATATTTGAATTAATTATTATTTTGAGGTGTTTTTAATTAAAATAAAATATAAGTTGTATTTTTATATTATTTTAAATTAAATTGACATTTTATTGTAACTATATTTCATAAATTAAGCTTTTTAATTACTATATCGTGTTTGAAATGCTTAAACTTAAAGAATTATAATAAAAATGTTCAAATTTTTATATATTATAAATATAAAAATAAAAATATATTAATATTTTAATATATTTATTAAATCCGGTTCAATTCCGGTTTATTCCGGTTTAATACAAAATCCATGAATCCATCCCTTCACCGGTTCGATAACCGGTCCGGATCTGAAAACCATGATTCAAAATGATAAAAATTTTATAAATTTGAAATTTATATTTGCAAATATTGTCTAATTTAATCAATGGCTTTAACATCATATTCAGCCCTCAACTATTTTCAAAAGTCGATTTAGTACTCAATCTTTCGAAATTGTCAATGCAACCTATTACTTTTTAATTTTCAACAACGTATTCTCTCTTGTAACGACAACTCATCAAGAATTAGAGAACCTAACAAGAATATTCCTAGTTATAATTGTATTATCAACGCGTTAATTAATTAAATTGGCATATTTTATTGTTGTTATGTACTTTATCCAAAAAAAAAAAAAAAAAGGTCTTCAAAGCATAAAAATATAAATCAAAAGTAACACTTCATACTTTCATCCAATAGGGAAGTATAAGATCCCCACATATGTCTATCAAATGATGATTGAAATTTCAAAAGAATTATAATTAAAACTTTTAATGTATTATGAATAACTAAGAAAAGTATATTGAATTATTTTCTCCAAAAAAAAAAAAAAAAAGAGAAAAATATATTGAATTTAATCGAATAATAATACTACTAAACAATGTTATGTGAATCATAGCATATCTACTTAAATTACGTTAAATTAAAATCTAGCAAATTTGTTCGAAAATCAACCAAATTATATTTTTTAATGGACTTAATTATGATATCATTTTTTAGTATTTTCTTTTCTTTATTAGTAGCTCTACTTTCGGTGTAATTAAATCTTATTAGTGACCTATGCAACGTGAAGGTAAACTTACGAGATGTCCAATTGCAATCAACTTGTAAATTAAAATCAAATCTTAAATTACAGTCAATTTGAAAATAAATTAACAAAAAACTTGATACATAAATTCCAAAATACAGTACTTGATTTCAGAGATAATAATAAAAGCTATTAGTGGACCTTATCTATTAGTTTAAGTTTTTGGGTTAAATGGTTTCATGGCATGATATCAGAGCCGCTTAGACCTAGAAGTCAAGAGTTCGAATACTAGCAGCTCCATTTGTTGATTAAAGTTCAACACATGGCAGGATGGACCTGTGTTGTATATGCTTCAAACCCAGAGAGCATTTACGTGCGGAGGAGTGTCAGAAATAATAATAAAAGCTATTAGTAGGTCTTACCTATTGGCTTAAACTTTTGGGTTAAATGGTTTCATGACACTTTATTCTTATAGGCTGTGGCATCATAGCAGGCATACCAAAGATCTCTATGACTCCATGCAAACAAAAATCCTCTATGCATGTTGAACAAGGTCTACTTAGTAACAATAATAACAATAATATCAATTTTTCAAAAATATTTACAATTACAATATTATAGCATCAATGATGCAACACACAAGATTTTATTCGTTATTGCCAAAAGCTATGGTAGCCATTTTTATATTTAAATTTTTCTATCAAATCTATTATTTCGTGTAGTGAAATGTTTTTGTTTCATAACTATTCGTAATTTTATAATATTCCAATATGATTTTTATTTAAATGCATGAAAATTTATGAATTACATCAAATAAATTTGAAATTATAAATATTTTACTAATTGTAACACAAATGTTATTGAAAATGTAATAATTAATTTAATATTCACATGTTCATATTAATTAATTAAAAAGGGTAAATCAGAAAAATCATGTGCAAAAGATTATTTTTCAACTATTTTAACTTGTATTTTTCTAAGGTATAAAGATCTAATTTACATGATGTGAACACTGACCCTTTGTTAGTATTATATATTAGCCCCTCTCACGAGGACATTTTATTATAAAGTTTTTTTAATCCATTGTTGCTGTTACATTAATGTGGGAATGCTTAGTGGGCACATGCAGGGCCAGAGCCCTCACAGTTGTGCTACATATACCTGAGCCCAAATTAAATTAAACCCAAGCCTAATACTATCCCAAATTCCCAATTAAAATTGATTGATATTGAGGTTTTCTTTTTCTTTTTTATGGTATATTGAGGAAGTTGTTCAACCGAGAATTAAATTTTTTTTTTCTAATTTCTATAAACACTAGTTGGATTTTAAATCAAAAAATTAAAAATTATTTGAAATTGAGGCATTGAACCAAGTTCAACAATTAAAAAAAAAAAAAGAAAAATTAACTCAACTCTTTCAAGGGACATGGCTTCAAGCCTCCAACTTCTCTCTAGTCTCTACCCATCTGCCTCTCTAAGGTTTCAACAGAAGATTTGCTTGTTAAGAAGCATCTGTGGTAATTCTGCCAAGATCTCTTCGTTATTTGGGAATAATCCGCACAAATCAGATTTTTGGAGGAACTTATTGAGAGAAAATTGGATTTGGTTAGACAATTTGTGGTTGGTAAACAAGAATCGGTTTTTTTTTGCCAAGGTACAAATATCATCTTCAATATAATTCCACAAGATCTAGTCTCTTTTGATTTTGGGAAAAAAAAAGAAAAAAAAAACTTTATCATATCAATATACTCTTTCTTTTACACATTCACCTCCCCTTTCTTTCTTTACAGGGGAGAATAGCTAATAGTTAGGTCTCATTAAAAGAAAATTGAAAATATGTTCATAGAAAAGCAAATTAGGTACTAGTTTTGTTTTAATGTAAAATCCTGATCCTTTTTTCTATCTACTTCACCGCAGTACAGTTTGTTCTGATGTTTTTGTCGGAAAAATAATTTATATCCAGCTTTTTTCCTAGCTGCATCTCTTGTATCGGTTTCTTCAATAATATATCTCCTCCAGCACACCATAAATCTTATAATTTTTTTTAATGGATTAGTAGTCATCAACTATTAGTCAAAGATTCTTTAAGATACTTAACTGTAGGTGCTAGGGGAGAGCAAAAACCTAAAAGATCGAACCGAACTTAAAAACTAAAAAACTGAACCGAACCGAATAAATTAGGTTCGATTCTCGGTCTTTATATGATATAATTTCGATTTTAGGTTGGGTTTTCGATTTTTACTAAAAAAGACCTAAAAAACCAAAAATAGAACCTAATACAAATAATAATAAAAAAATTATAATTTGGTTTGTTAAATATTGTAATTTCTAGTTTGGTTATAATTAAAATATTAGATTATAATCTTGAACTTTTTAATGGTGTTCTTTTATACTCTATATTAGATTGAATGATTATTGATACTTTATACGTTATATTATAATTTCAAATATCTCAATTAGATTCTTTTGAACCGTACCAAATCTAAATATTTCGACTCAGTTCGATTTTATTATGTTGGGTTTTCGGTCCTAAATATTTTCACTATAGGTCCTAGGTTCAGTTCGGGTCGGTTCTTAGACCGAACCGACCATTGCTCTCCCCTAGTAGGTGTCCAGAACGCAAGATTTAGAAGTTTTATCTTGATTTGCTAAAATTCATGGTGATATACTGGATGTATAAGTCTTCATGGTTGTGGGTCTTCGATGAAGGATGGTGGAACTTGAGTAAATGCAGGTTACAACTCTTTTATATTGTGTTATTAAACCTGTTTATTGTGTTGTTTTTGTTATACACTATTTAGGTTAGTTTTATCGTTCATGTGTGAATATGTATTTCTCTTATACAAAATATTTATTGATATTTTTCAGTTATCGTGGAGTTTATTCTCCTCCTCGTTCCAATTTTAATCATCAATTCAACCTCTTCGTAAAAAAAAAAAAAAAAAAAAAAAAAAATCCAAAAATAATATTATTATTTATACAAGCAAACGAAATGCATATAATTGAGATCTATCACGTATATTAGTAATTATTATTTGACGCTGAGCCCATGTGGAGTTGATAAGCAATTTGAACACATACTCTACTCCATCTCTAATTAATAGTCAATAATTCTCTGCTGCAACTTGGAATTGCTTCGTAAATTGCAATTTGGATTGTTTTGTGGCAATCATACATTACAAGACAAATCACCAACTTGCTTAACAATAATATTTATTATGTTGTGTTGTCCAATAAAATAGGAGCCTGAAATTCATAAAATCAAAAAAGTACTTTGAACAAGTTGATACTTTATAATGTGTCAAACATGCCTATGCAACAATTTAGCCGGCCAATAAAACAATGATGAGCATATTTGATATTTTTTTCGTTTTTTATTATATGATATTTAAAATTATTCATTAAGATCAATGAAATATTAATTTGGTTACTAAAATGATCAGTTTATCCTGAATATTTCTCTCCTAAAACTCTATTTTCTATACAAAAATTCTCTTTTTTCCTTAATTATTAAAGCTTAATGTATTTTTTTTATTATTAAATAATAAATCTCTCTCATATTTTAAATAAGTGAAAATATGAGAAAACATGATAAAAAATGTATTGGTAATGTAAAGTGTCAAATAAAAAAGAACAAAATAAAAAACCTAAAACACTATATAATAAAAAATGGAGGGAGTAATAGTTTTTTTTTTTTAAGTTTATAAATTAGATTAAAATTAATGTTTTCGTAACAAAATGCCTCGGAGTAGAATATATAATTGGATAGGTTTAAAAGAATTTTTTTTATATGAATTTGGTCTATGATTTAATTTAAATAATACTTGTCCAAAAAAAAAAAAAAACATTAATACAATAACACGGTGCGATGGGCGTAATTGATAGAGAGAGGGCCAACATAGTAAAAAGTCATCAACAAAGATTTCGTTAAATAAAGGTCTAACTAACCGTAAAATATATCTCAAGAGGTTAGGGTTGTTTCAACAATATAAGAAGCAATATATTTATATAGCGAAACAATATGAGATTCCAACACACCCCTCGCTCTCAGACTTATCTGGATATGTGGAGTTCACCCAATATCAGAGTTAGTCTAACATTCCATTCACGGCTCTAATACCATATAAATAAAGATCTAACTAGGGGTGAGCACTATCCGGTTTAACCGAATACCAATACCGAACCAAACCGAAAAAAATTCGGTTCGGTTACCGAATTTTTTTTGGTTTGGTTTGGTAACAATTATATATATATTTGGTTATTCGGTTCGGTTCGGTTTTTCGTAAAAAAATTCGGTTTAACCGAAACCGAATTATTATATATATATATATTAGGTTTTTAATATTCTAATTTACTTAATTGAATTTTATATTTCATTAAAAAATATAAAATGACTAAATAACAATTAATTACAAAAATAATATATAATGGTTCAATTAATTGCCCTAAAAATCATTTCAAATATTTTTTTTATTTATTTTTTTGTAAAAATACCAAATTTCGGTAATAACCGAACCGAACCAAAAAATTTCAGTTCGGTTCGGTTCGGTTCGGTTTTCATCCTGGTTTGATTTGGTTCGGTTTTAATTATTACTGATAATTCGGTTCGGTTAACCGAAAATTCGGTTCGGTTCGGTAACCGAACCGACCGATGCTCACCCCTAGATCTAACTAATCACAGAAAATACTTCAAGAGATTATGATTGCCTTAACAATATAAAAAACAATATACTCTCATAGCTAAAAAAATATGAGATCCCAATAATTTTAGTATAAAGCCTTCGAAAATAGCTTAAATTTATATTTATGTTGGTTTGTATTTTATTTTGCTCTTGTATGTTTGTAACTGAATCAATATATGCTTTAATTAAAAAAATATTTATAACTATCAATCGTTAGAATTCTAATCAAACATATAATAGTATCAGCTTATGAAATAATAAACCACATAATAAATAAATATTAAATATTAACAAATCAAAATTAGAAAATAAATAACATGATGGCAAACATTATCAGAGACTGATATCCAAAATTGCAGATTTATTATCTGTCTGAATTGGAGTTTTGCAATAATACACTACACAACAATTGGAAAAATCTTTTTCCTACAAAGGAATCCCAACTAAAATATAACTGCAATTATATTCCCCCACCCCACATGGCTAGCCACCTTTTTCCAAAAAAATAAAAATAAAAATATATATCCTAATTTTGTACTCAATAATTATGTAACAGTTTTTTATATATATATTTAAAACAAATTGTTACGTCGAAGGTAAAATCTTCCTTTAGAATATATTTATACGTAACTTATTTTCCTTTATAATAGAGAATAGATCAATGTCAATTTATTGATTACAAATTAATCAAATAATTTTCTATATTGAAATAAAAAAACTCATCATATGACATGTAAAAAAATAAAAATAACAAAAAATACCGAAACTTATATTTTGTTAAGTTTTATCACTATTTATCGGAAATTCTTAGTTATAAAAATTCTATGTCATAATAAGATAATATACAATTTAAAATATTTGAATAAATCATACGTAAAGAAGATAGACTTTAATAACTGAAGTGTAATATCTTAACTGTTAATTTTTGTGATAGATAGTGATCAACTTCTTTAAGTAGAAACTACTTCATCTGTTTTTTATTATATGATGTTTAAGATTGTTTACTTAGACCAATGAAATATTAATTATGTTACTAAAATAACTAGTTTAACCTCAATACTTCTTTCCTAAAACTCTATTTTATATGCAAAAAATTATCTTTCTTCTTAATTATCAAAACTTAATGTAGTATTTTTTGCATTAAATAATGAATCTCTCTCATACTTTAAATAAGGGCAAATATGAGAAAACATGATAAAAATATAGTAGTAATGTAAAATATCAAATAAAAAAGAACAAAGTGAAAAACCTAAAACATCATATGATAAAAAACGGAGAAAGTATTATGAATGTTTTTTCGGCTACAAATTTATTAATGAATAAGCAGATAAAAAAAAAAAAAGCGAAAAAAAAGGTTCGAAGAATAAGTGTTTTATTGTTTTGTTGTTTGTTTCTTTTCTTGTTTCTACCAAGAAAAATTACTTTCTTTAAATATTGGTGTGTCAACTTATTGTACATATTTTGTTCATGTTTTGCAAATTGCATGTTTTTTTAATTTTTTTTTTGAAATCACAAATTATTTAAACAATAATTTCCCTTTCAAAAATCCATAGGTGGTAATAAAATAATAATTAGAGATAAGGTAGAATCCAAGTTGGAAAAAAGAAAAAGAGAAGAAAACAAAAATCCTAATTTTGGTAAGAACACAGAAAGAAACAGTTCTTACCCTTCTGCGGCCTTGCGTGTCTATTTACATCTCCTATTTTAACGCACCTTCTACTCCCTCCGCCATTACCAACTCCTCCTCTTTCTCCGTCTCCATTCATCTCTCCTCTTGATCTATAAATACCCAATTCCCCCAACCCAAAACCCAATTCACCAATTCCAATTTTTTCAACCATGGCTTCTCAAAGGCGCTTCCTTTCTCTTTCCCTAATTTTCCTCCTCTCCGGTCTCCTCTCTGTTTGTTTAGCCTCTGATATGTCGATCATCGATTACAACATCCGGCACGGGCAAAACCCGGATGGGGTTTTGAGATCCGAAGCTCAGATTCGAAGAATGTACGAGATTTGGCTCGTTAGACATAGGAAAAATTATAATGCTTTGGGTGAGAAGGAGAGGCGATTTCAGATCTTTAAAGATAATTTGAAGTTCATTGATGAACATAACTCGTTGAATCTTACTTATAAAGTTGGACTGAATCGGTTTGCCGATTTGACTAATGACGAGTATCGGGCTATGTATTTGGGTACCCGGATGGAGAGGAGGAATCGGTTGAATTCTCCGGCTAAGAGTCAGAGATATTTGTATAATGTCGGCGATAACTTGCCGGAGCATGTTGACTGGCGAGAGAAAGGCGCCGTTGTCGCCGTCAAGGATCAAGGGCAATGCGGTAATCTCACACACTCTCTCTCTAAAGGAATAAAATTTGGGGTTTTGTTAGGTTTGGATTGGGTGGAAAACACAAAGGCCGGACCAAAATTATATTTTTCAATGAAGATTAAAAAAAAAAATTTTTTTTTTTGTTACGTGTTTGACCTGCTAACTATCATCATCTTCTGTCCGGTTGCTTTCTGTAGTCGGATTTTGATTTTGTTTTTGGTTTCTACAGAAAATATTATTATTATTAATAAATTTTTTGAATTATATGAAATTTGATGGAATAACCGAATAAGATAACTAACTCTGATTTGGATGTTTTTAGGATATATGGTGATAAAGCTTCAATTATTTTGATATGAGTAGCTGGGTTTTGATTTTGTTTTTAGTTGCTATAGCATATATTAAAGTTTTTGAATTATATGAAATTAGTTGGAATGAGATAACTAAATCTAATTTTGTTGCTTTTAGGATATTGTGATTAGCTTCAATTATTTGTATTTTTTGCATATGGCTGGCTGGCTGGCTTCAATTATGAGACTAATAAAGGCTGAAGAATTTTCAATGGCCAATAAGGATATAAGCTTGTTTATGTTTTGTTTTTCTTTGTAATGTACGTTTTAGGAATTTTGCATAACAATCCAAATTTCAATTTCTTTTTTTTTCATATTTTATGCTTGAATTGAGATTAAGATTGGATTAATAGTTGGTTTTGCATATTTAGTCTCACCTAAAATTTCTGCCTGATTCTGTGAATTATTTGTTAAGCAGATTTGCTTTCTTGTAGGACCTTCCTTGATTTGACTTTTCTTTTAGCTTGCGTCTAAAAGTGTATGTCAATTAAGAAACTTTGTTGCTAAGCAATTACTATATGTTTGACTATAGACAATAGACGTCTGTATCAGCATGTTAAGTGTGATTATGCAATTATGATATTCAATTCCATTTGTATATCTATGATGGTGAATTTCCTTAATCAAGATAAAAATTGTTAATCCAGCATTTTTATGGTTCAAATTGCAAATCTCCTAATCTTTTGAATTGCTTTTCGTTATTAAATGAAGGGAGTTGTTGGGCTTTTTCAACTGTTGCTGCTGTGGAAGGGATTAACCAGATTGTAACTGGCGATCTAATCTCTCTGTCCGAGCAAGAATTGGTGGATTGCGATAGAACGTATAACCAGGGATGCAATGGAGGTCTAATGGACTATGCTTTCCAGTTTATTATTAACAATGGTGGCATTGATACCGAACAAGATTACCCTTACAAGGCTACCGATAACTTGTGTGATCCAAATAGGGTATGCACTCTTTTGAACAAAACGTTCCCTGCTCCCGATTCATATTGATCTGCTGCGCATTCTAATTTTATTCATTGTCTTCCATGTTGCAGAAAAACGCTAAGGTTGTTTCCATCGACGGATTCGAAGATGTTCCGGAAAATGATGAGAAATCCCTCATGAAGGCTGTAGCACATCAACCTGTTAGTGTTGCTATTGAAGCTGGTGGCAGGGCTTTCCAGCTTTACCAATCGGTAATTACTCAATCATACTGCCTTGTGAAATGCATCTGTATTTAGGATCAGATTCGCTCTTTTTCTGTTACTTTATGTTGTCTTATACTTCTCCTTTCATGTTATTCAGGGTGTCTTTACTGGTCACTGTGGTACGGAGCTGGACCATGGTGTGGCTGCTGTTGGATACGGTACAGAAAATGGTGTCGATTACTGGATTGTGAGGAACTCGTGGGGTCCTGCATGGGGTGAGGACGGTTATATCAAGATGGAGCGTAATATTGCCAATGCTAAAACCGGAAAGTGTGGAATTGCAGTTGAGGCATCATATCCTACAAAGACTGGCCAAAACCCCCCAAAGCCCGGTCCCTCTCCTCCATCTCCTGTGAATCCTCCGCCTCCAGCAAAGCCTTCAACTGAATGTGATGATTACTTCTCATGCCCTGATGGAAATACCTGCTGCTGTGTCTATGAGTACAGCGGCTTTTGCTTCGGATGGGGATGCTGCCCTCTTGAATCCGCAACCTGCTGCGATGATCATTACAGCTGCTGCCCCCATGAGTATCCCGTCTGTGACCTTGAGGCCGGAACCTGCAGACTGGTAAATAGAAATCCCTTTTGCCTGAAGTTAAATTTAACGCATTTATCGAATTCCTTACTCAGTTTTCGTCCTTATTTTTCCTGATTTTACGATGGCAGAGCAAGGATAACCCGTTGGGAGTAAAAGCATTGAGACGTCAACCTGCTAGAAGAACTCATTCTCACATTCACAATAGCCAGAGGATAATCAATGTCTAAGATTCAGGGTCCATGGAAAAATAGGCCAGCTAAGGTAGCAACAGAGTTGGATGTTAAAGCGAAAAATCCTAGCAAGGGAACAATGTTTCTATCTGCAGAGGAGGAACTGAGAAATTGATGGAACTGGCAAATTCATTTGTAAACTGATCTCCTAATTACTTGAACCCTTTTCTTAGGGGAAAACTGTTTAATTGCATTCAGTTTAATGATGATTGTTGTAAATAGTAATTTCTGCTGTAGCAGGTTATCATTCATAAATATAAACATTCTTGAAATGCATTTTACCTTAATTTGTAGAGTTTGTTCTGTTGTTTCATATCTTCATATTGCAGTTTCTTTGATTGCTAATGCAACTTAATATTAAAAACATGAATCTATTTGCTGCAAATATATAAATTGATTCGTGAACTCATTTAACTATATTCAATATACACTTTTTTTTTTTTTTCTTAATAAAAGCTATTAGTATGGGATGATTGAGAGTATTGTGATAACCTTACAATTTTCCTTTTAACCAATTTTCCTACGCTGTTGCTGATTAAAGCTGCGTTCGGGGCTGTTTTTCGCAGCTTTTAAAGAAGCTTTTAGCCAAAGCGAGAGAAATCTTACTTTGGCTGAAAGTTGCTTTTGGAGCTGCGGAAAGCTGACTTAAACGCATAATTGGTAAAAATCGTATTTAGACTAGCACTGGAAAAACACTTAAAACTACTTTTAAAGAAAGGAATGAAACCTAGCTTTCTCTGGTAGCATTTTCACTGACAGCAAATCCCAAACTGGCACTAAGATAGACTTGTGCCTACTATAATAATAATAATAAAAAAAGTAAATAAATAAACTCATGCCTTTAGATATTAATTAGGAATTTTACATTCAAAATTTATCAAGTGATGTTTGTAAACATCCAAGAGGCAGCTGATACACAATGAGAGATTGTGATATTCTCCTCCAAAGTTCCATATTTATTTTTTTTTTTTAAAAAAAGAGAATTGTTTATAAAAAGGTAATTAATATAAAAAAGGAAGTTTCTAATAAATAAAAGAATAAACAATATACGGATGCCCCATATAGAAAGTAATTAAAGGTCACGTATTTTAAATTGCGTAATTTTCTCAAGATAAAATTATGCCTGTTTGGTTCAAATTTCGGAATCGGAAAGAGAATGATATAAAATCAGAATTGGAATCACCATTTATCAATTTTGTTTGATTTATTCCATAATCGGAATTCTCCATTTATTTTAATATGCGTAATGTTAAAAATTATTATATTTTATAATAATAACATAATTTTTTTTTTTGAGAAAAATAATAATAACATAATATAATTTATAAGTATTTTTTACAATTAATATCATACTATATAATATCATAAAAATTATTTGTAATTGAGGGTTTCGCCTGTTTTTCAATTCCATTGTTCTTCGACGGCAGCTATCGTCACAATTATGGATGAGAACGTTGCCTCATCCATTGATGGCTCTGAGAGCGGTGGACCTTCATCGGAAAACAGCACCAAGAGAGAGGGAAATAAAAGGCTGAAGTTGCAGGAAAAAGAAGACAGAATCAGTGCTCTGCCGGATTCTCTAATTCAGCATATCCTTTCCTTTTTGCCATCAACCAAAGAAGCCATTCAGACTGGCGTTTTATCAAAAAGATGGCAGAACCAATGGACTCGTGTTCCGGTTCTCATTTTCGATTGCTCCAATAAGATTGATAAAAATTTCTCTCACTTCATTGACAATACACTAATGCTCCATGATTGCTCGAGGATAAAGAAATTTCATATCCAATACGGTTATCAGTTAAAGTGTGAACCTCAATTAACTCCGAAAATTCTTTATGCAACACGAAAAAATGTGGAGGAGCTAATTTTGCTTTGCTATGCTTGTAAATATGGGAAGGATCCGTATAAGTTGCCAAAATTCCTTTTCAGCAATGCTTCGCTGCTTAGATTGGAGTTGTTTAATTGTTATTTAAAGGATGACTGCAGGGCATATTGGCCATGTCTCAAGGTATTGAAGATGGACTGTCTTAGTTTGAATACTCAAGCTATTGAAAATGTTATCTCTGGCTGCCCTTTACTTGAATCGTTGGAATTATACCGGTGTTTATACTGGGGTTCTGGGTCTTTTGTTATTGCTTCCAAATATTTGAAAATATTGATTTTTGCTGCCGTTGCAATTCCATGTGGTACGGAAATTTCCTGTCCAAACCTTGAAGAATTATATGTGAAAGAAGCAGAATCATATATGGGTATGGATATGTATAATCGCATCCCTCATCAAACGATTGAAAATGTTTTATCCTGTAGTCCCTTACTTCATTCCTTGGAATTCACAGATTGTAGGTTTGATCAGCTTGTTATTGCTTCCAAATCTTTGAAAAAATTAGTTTTAGGAGAAGTTTCTGGTACCCCAACAATTGAAATTTCATGTCCAATGCTTGAGGAACTGGATTTGTGTGGTTTGGATACTGAAAAACTGAAATTGATGAACATGCCGTCTTTAATTTGCGCTACTCTTGATTTTGACACTCATGTATTGGGGGTTTGTGATGAAAATTTGGCAAAGAAGATGCTTGAGCAGCTTCAACACGTCAAGGAGCTAAAACTCGGGAGTTCGATTGTTGTGGTAACTTCTAAACGAAAATACAAATAAAATTTTTTTCAGCTAACGACATTTCTGAATTTCCATTTCCATTTTGTTTGAAGACAGCTTTACAGGCGGGAGGTCTATGTCCTCCATTGTGCAGCAAAAGCTTGACTCTAGATTGTATTGATTTTGATAAGCAACTCCCTGAAATTGAATATGCACTACGCAATTCACCTGTGCTTGAGAAATTAGTTATAAGGTCGAGGGTCTATAAGGTAATCTTTCTTGCAATCGATTATTAGTTCAAATTTTATGAAGTATTATGGTGTTTGTTTGCATATTGATTATTGATCCACCCTTTTGGAAACTCATCAAGCAAAAAAGGAATGGTACTGCAATGCTATTACTTGCTAACCATGGAGTTTAAAGAATAATTTAAATTATGCCATTAGAAATGACTGTTGTGACCATCTAAATTCAATTTACATTTACTGAAGATCTTGGCCTAATAACGTCTTTGTCTCCAGTATCCAAGGACTGGGGATGTATGGGCTGGAGGCAAACCAGATTCGAAAATTTGCGATGAAAGCTTCTGGAAGTCAAATGGGGCTGTTTTTAATTGTTTGGTGTCACATCTAAAGATTGTGAAGATTATTGACTTGTCACATACAGATCATAGACATAAGCTTGTGGTCAACTTCGTTGAGTTTGTATTGAAGAATGCTGGAGTGTTGGAAAAGATGCTCATCATAGCAGAACACTGTGGAACAGATTTTGTGTTTAAACTTTCTAAAAAATTGTTAAGCTTCCCAAAATGTTCGCCCCATGCGATTGTTGAGGTGCTATGTGCTACCTAGCTAGGTATGCCCAAATATGCAAGTTTTAGTAGTTTATTTTTGTGTAAGATTTTGCAGTAAGCACATAACATACAGTTGGATTATTGGATGATGAGTTGATAGATGCATGCTGTATTTTGTCGGTTGGAATTAGGAAATTGGTGGTTTTCCATTGAATGAGATTCTGATATTGTTTTAGACCCTTCTTTTAAGGAGAATATTTTATGCTTTTAAGGATTACATCTTTTACATGAAGTTGTACTAGTGAACAACTATTGGTTTTCTTATATTGCTGTTGCCATTTTGTCATATGCTTGTCTGTATCTTGCAAACGTGAAATTCTTACCTCATGTTGGTTGAATATTACGGTTAAATGACTCTTAAGTAGCTCTGATATATATATAGGCTACTGAACAAAAATCAGGCTCTTATATCAGTGTTGCCTTTCCTTTACTTCTGTTCCAATGCAAAAATGGATGCATGATTGTGTGAATACTTCGAGAAGCTATAAACAGCTATTAGTGTTCTTAACTTGAAAACATATAAATACCTATTGTACAGTTACAATATCTATACCTGTTGGCTGTTTGTTATCGACCTTCGACTATCACAGGCAGCGAGCCACAGTTGAGCTATAAAGATGGACAAAAGTATTGGGATCTGTAGAGGTTTGCAACCTCCAACTTCTGTATCCATGAATGTAATGACTTTAGGCTATGACGAGGGTGTAAGATGAAAATAGGAAGGATATGAAAATGAAAACTTTATGTTTATTCCTAGAGACATGAAGGATGAATTGTGTATCTAAAACATATACATGTCGAGATATTGTTTTCGTGCGATTGTAATATCGGGATGGTGTATACAATAGAGGGGTCAATGCTTCAACTTTCAATTGTGGGATTGCAGTAGAGCCATCATATATTGCATCAAGAATGGCCTGAATGTGGTGATTCTCTTGCCTTAAGGGAAACACCTAATGCTGTAGCGGCTAATGGCTATTGCTTTGCATGGGGTTACTGCCCTCTTGAGTCCGCAACCTGCTGCGATGACTATCATGAGTGTCGTCATGTCTCTGACCTTGAGTGCCGACTCGTAAATAGAAATCCTGTTTGCTTGTAATGAATATAATGTTTCTGTTTTCATTGTATTTTTTATTTTCTTTGATAATGGCTGAGCAAGAATAACCGGTTATGGTTGGCTTTATGGAATGGGTTATCTGTTGGCTTTATGATAAACTATTTGGTTTGTTTTATATATATATATATATATATATATATATATATATATATATCCCCATATTACATTTCTCTTTTTGATAATGCAATTAATTATATGTTGAAAACAATATATTGAATACAATAAATAAGTGAGAAATTTCATAGTGGACCGGATCCATGCAGACCAATCCAATAAAAAACTGACACGTAAGCAATTTGAGCATTCACAAAATGAAAAACACTTATGTGTCAGTTTTTTATTGGAAAGATTTACATGGACCGGGTCCATTATATAATTTCCTCAAATAAATAGGCTTTCAATATGTAAATAATTTATTAGGGACGAGTTGTATTTTGTAAATGCTGATAATTATGAATTTTTGATAGGCCAAGGACCAAATAGTTTAAATCAATAGATCGTGGGCTAATAGTTAACATTTTGAATAAATAGGGATCACTATTTACAATTGAACGTTTCGCATTTCCAATCGAGGATTTCGTTTTTTTTTTTTTTCCCCAAATCTTTAATTCTTCGACAGAAGAAGCCATAGTCACTGTGTGTGTAGTAATGGAGGAGAGCGATGAAGCTTCATCGGTTGATTTAACTGAGGAGCAGAGCGATGAAGCTTCATCGGTTCGTTTAACTGAGGAGGAAAGCGTTGGATCTCCATCGGTCGCTGACAGTAAGGAGGAGAACGGTAGTTCTTCATCGGAAAGGGGAAACAAAAGACTCAAATTGGAGGAGAAAGATGACCGAATCAGTGCTTTGCCAGATTCCCTCATTCAGCACATTCTCTCCTTTTTGCCTTCAACCAAAGAGTCTATTAAGACTGGCATTTTATCGACAGGTGGCAGAATCAGTGGACTCGGGTCCCTGTTATCACTTTCGATTTCCCTGTTATATCCTCTAAGTATGTCCAAGACTTTGCTAGATTCATTGACAATACCTTACTTCTATACGACTGTACCAAGATCAAGAAATTTCACATTGCTTATGTCTTTGCAATGGATACTAATTTTAATTCAAAAATCCGGTTTGCGACAAGAAGAGATGTGGAGGAGTTGATTTTGAATTGTTATCCTTCTAATGCTGCGGATGATCCGTACATATTGCCAAAATTCATTTTTGACAATGCTTCCTTGGTTAAGTTGCAGATATTCAACTGTCAATTTCAGCTTCGTTGGAGGATAAATTGGGCATCTCTCAAGGCATTGAAGTTGGATGGAAGGAGCTTGGGAGATGGGAAATCAATGAAAAATGTTCTATCTGGTAGTCCATTACTTGAATCCTTGGAAATAAATGGCTATTGGCCGGATAGTTTTGTTATTGCTTCCAAATCTCTGAAAATATTTATTTTCGTACACGTGCGCATTTCGGGATGATTTTGAAATTTCATGTCCCAATCTTGAGCAATTATCTGCCAAGGGATTTGAACACTATCCTAGTTTACCGGTCGAAACTATTCCAAATGTTTTGTCCGGAAGTCCATTACTTCATTCATTGGAGTTAAGGGAGTGTTTTTTCTATAGGAATAAGATTGTTGTTGCTTCAAAATCTTTAAAATAATTAGTTTTAGGAGCGTTTGCAATTGAAATTTCATGTCCAAACCTTGAGGAATTGATTTTGTGTGGTTTCAAAATTAAAAATTGTAAGTTGATGAATTTGTCATCTTCATGTTGCGCTACCCTTTCTTTTAAGTCTCCTCCATTGGAGGAGTGTGGAGAAAATTTGGTGAGAAAGATTCTTGAGGAGCTCCACCATGTGAAGGAGCTGAATGCCGGGTGTTGGTTTATCAAGGTATTTCATCTCTTTTAGTGGTTGGACAGCGGAGCAAATATTTGATAGCTAACTTTTAGAATTCAGTAGCACTGGTATATATATATATATATATATATATATATATATATATATATATATATATATATATATATATATATATATATTTGTTATTCTTTATTTCTCAACAAGTATTCGAATTTGAAATTGAATTGCTGCAATATCATATCTAAATTTTCATTTTTGTTATGTTTGAAGATTCTGTCAGCGTTACAGATAAGAGAGCCATCTTATCCATTGTTAAATATCACATGTTTGACTCTGGATGGTCCGAATTTTGAGCACATTCAGGGAATTGTAAATGCACTTCGTTGTTCACCTGCGCTTGAGAGATTAGTTATAAAGTTGCAGCTCTATGAGGTAAAGTTTGTTGCTGCCAATCTTAACTTCAAATTTGATTCAAGTATGATGGTGTTTATTTGAATGCATGAACTACTATGGCGTTTTTTGGAAAATATATGAGTATATCAAGTTTCACCTACTCCATTGAAAGCATTTGAATACCCTCAGCTTTAAAGAATAAATTTATTGACTTTATGCCTTCTAGAGATGATTGTTTGGACCTTTATATTCGATTTTCCATGTACTGTTAAGTTCCTGGGCCTTATAGCAACTCTTTCTCCAGTATCAAAAGACTTCAGATCTTCATGGATTGAATAATTTCGAAGAGACGTACCGGAATTTAAATGGGATTGGTTGCACTTGTTTGGTGTCGCATCTGAAGACTGTAAAGATTATTGACCTCTCAAAGAAATATGGTAAAAGTGAGGTTGTTCTACAATTTGTTGAGTTTATACTCAAGAATGCAAGAGCCCTGGAAAAGATGGTTGTGACCTTACAAGATGGTGGAACAGAATTTTTTGCTGAAGTTTCTCAAAAATTGTTAAGGTTCCCAAGATGTTCTAGACATGGCATTGTTGAATTGTTATGATCTAACTAGCTACTTATGTCCATGTATGTGGAACAGTTTAGAAGTTCTAGTAGTTGTTTTCTTTTTGGTAAGCTTTTGAACTTCGAACATATAGTTGGAAGTAGTCTGTGATTATTTGCTTATATTAATAGGCAGTAAAATTAAGATGGTAGAGTTATGAATTTGGTTGCATAACTTTAAGTAGCTAATGAATTTCAATATGGAATACTCAATACTGAATAGAACTTTTTTTCTTATAAATTAGTTCATATTTCAGTATTGCATTTCTTTTATTTTGCAAATGCAAGTAATTATTTGATTATAATGGCTACATGGCTTCAAGTAGAACTATGATATAGACTATGAATAGATCGTCTTGCCTAAGAAATCAGGTTCCTGTATCATTGTTGCATTTCCTTTGTTTGCTAATATCGACACAACAATGGATGTGTGGTTGTGGGAATACTATAGCTAGAGAAGCTATGAACAGCTAGTAGTGTGCTAACTAGACAAAATATAGATACCTATTATACCGTTACAATCTATACCTGTTTGTTATCAACCCTAGACTGTTACAGGCACAATTGAGCTATGAAGACGAGCAAAAGTTTTGAGTTTTGTAGAGGTTCCGGTCCTCCTACTTTGTTTTCAACAATGCAATGAGTTTAGGCTATAACTTGTTGGAAAGATGAAAAATGGAAGGATATGGAAATGAAAACTTATGTATACATGAAGGATGAATTATGTTTCTAAACATATACATGTCTATATACACATATATAGCGAGTTATTGGATGGTGAGGAATTCATGGCGTCCTGTGTGGGGGAAGGATTGTTATATCAGGATGGAGCAAACATAATCCGGCCAATGCTTCTACTGTCAACTGGGGGATTGCAGTAGAGCCATCAGATATCCGATGAAAAAGGGCCTAATCCTTGCAGGGAATGAGATGATTACATCTCTTGTTCTGAGGGAAACACCTGGTGCTGTGTCTGAGTGTAGAAGCTATAGCTTTGGATGGGGTTGCTGCCACTTGAATCTGCAACCTGTTGCGATGATCATTACAGCTGCTGCAGTGCTGCCCGCATGAGGCTTCTGTCTGTGACCTTATGGCTGGACCTGCTGACTGGTACATAAATACTTAGAGCTAGTTTGGAACTGCTTTTCGCAACCCCGAAAGCAGCTTTCAGCCAAAGCAAGGGGAACCTTTGGTTGAAAGCTGCTTTCCGCAGCCTCAAATGTACAATTGGTAAAAATTAGATTGTATTCAAGAAAACGCTGAAAAACACTTAAAACTACTTTTAAAGAAAGCAATGAAACATAACTTTCCCTGACAACACTTTCACTAACAGCAATCCCAAACTGGCCCTTAGACTTTATATGTATATTTACTTATGCTATCTCAATTTACATCTTTTTTTTTTTTCTTGCCAATATTACTTCTAATATCCTATCTATAACCCTCTTTTTGAAGCTAAAGTGAACATAAAATATTATGTTCTATAGAATACAATATTTCTTTTGTTATTTCTTATGATGAGAATTTTGCTACAGTAATATATAAATATGCTGAAAGTTTGAAGCTATTGATAATTATTATATTTTTATAATTATTTGATTTAAATTTTATCATGTCAAATGGTTTTTTGAAATTAGAATGACTACTGACCTTTTAAAAGAATATTGCAAATATGTACGAAAAGAAAGAGTAAATAGATGAAATTAAACTTCTATATATGCAATTATGCATCTGAATTAAACTTTTTATATTTTTAATATTATAATTATTATTTAATGACATAGATAATAATAAAAGGAAGATCAAAAAACATTTTGCAACAGTTTAAGAATGGAAGAGGCAGAGGCCATGGATTGTTTACTTAATTGAATGAATTTATTAAACTTGGAATAAACAATGGAAAAAGGAAAAAGCAAAAGGAAGAAGGAAAAACAACCCCAAAATTAAAAAAAAAAAAAAAAAAAAACTTTTTCCATGCATTTGGAATCTAACTTTTCTCTCATTTCTCAACATCCTCCATTACTATTTATCTCTTTTCTATAATTTTAATAATTTTTCTATGATTTTTTCCTAATAAGCCATAAATTACCAACCAATAAAGCCTAAAGTTATTTATGGAAGAATTTATATTGGAATGTTGCAAAATTAATGGTATTTATAAGAAAATAAACGGTAAAATAGAGTGTGTAATAATTCTATTAATTCAAGGATTATTACAATAATGACCATAAAAAACTCATAAAATTCAATTATTTTTCACATATAAATATGTGTTAATACAATCGTTCTATTGATTATTCTTCCCCTTTATCAGTTATGTTACTTAGACAAATTTTTACTTTTTGTAAAATATATTATCCTTTCTTTTTTCTTTAACATTAACTTGTTTTGAATTCTACAATATCAAACTCCCTCTATAAGATTTTTCACTATTATTATTTTTTTGTTTTTATGACTACAAAATGTAATAAATTTTGTATTTTTTATGTTATTAATATAAATTGTCGTTGTAATTTTTTACATGTGTTTTCATGGAAATTGAAGATGTTAGCGACAAAAAAAAAAAAAAAAAAAAAAAAGAAGTAAATTTGGGAAAGATATGTAAAAAATATGAATTGTATGTAAGTTTTACAAATTATATCTTTTCTTTTTCAAGTCTTTGTTTGCTTGGGAGTTTTTTTATACTCAAGGATGGTATGCACAATACTACCGTGGAGACTGAATCTCTTGACTTAGTTAATATTGTGCTCAATTCTTCCTCGTTAGATGATTTCCATCCGTGCCGGAATTTGTGCTCAGAAATTAAGGTTTTACTGCACCAAGCTTTCTCTATTAAGTTAAAGCATTCATTCAGAAAAGCTAATATATGTGCAGACTTGATGTCGACTATTGCTAGAAGATATCCTCAAGGCCTTAATATCCTGTCCTTCACCCCTTGTGAAGTGTTGCAGCATATTGCAGATGACCGGAGAAAACTAATTCGTCCGAGACTCATATGAATTGATTAAGTTTCTTGGCTTGTCTTTGTTTGTTGTTTTTATTGCTTTCTCTTCGTAAAAAAAAAAAGTAACTAAATGTTATGTTCACCTTTGAAATTACATCTTTCTCTTTTTGTTATAATTGCTTTTTCTTTGTAGGTGGCACGAGATATAGAAATAATTGAGGAGGAAAAATTATTAAAAACAACTTTCTTAAATTGATACTTTATAAACAAAATAAAAGTGTGAAAAAAATCTTTTTTTTTTAAATTTTTGAATTTAGTCTTGATTTCAAAAAAGTTACAAGGCATAATAAAATAAATTTAGTGGTACTATTTATATTTACTATTAATTACTCCCTCCGTTTTTTATTATATGATGTTTTACTTTTTCACTTTGTTCTTTTTTATTTGACACTTTACATTACTAATGCATTTTTAAACATGTTTTATCATATTTGTCTTTATTTAAAGTATGAGAGAGGTTCATTATTTAATACAAAAAGTACTACATTAAGCTTTGATAATTAAGAAGAAAGAGAATTTTTACATGAAAAATAGAGTTTCAAGAGAGAAATATCGAGGATAAACTAGTAATTTTAGTAACCTAATTAATATTTTATTGGTCTTAATGATCAATCTTAAACATCATATAATAAAAAACGGAGGGAGTAGTATTTAAGAAAATAGTAAAAAAAATAAGTTAATATTTATATGTATTAAAAAAGTGAAATGAACCGTCCATCGCTTAGTATCAAAACTAGTTTTTATACTAGTTTAAGAATGACGGGTTCTCTCCCAAAAAGAAAAGCAAAATATATTTTTCTTTGGTAGAAAAGAAAAGCAAAAATATACCTTACACATGAAGTTGATAATTGAAAAAGTGGATTCTAAAAAAAAATCTAGTGTAAACTTTGATGATTTTAATAGAGCAAGGACCAACTAGTTTAAATTAATAGATCAAGGACTAACAGATAACATTTCGAATAAATCATGTATCATTGAACGATTCGTCTTTCCAATCGAGGTTGTTTTTTTTTATTATTATTTCAAAACCTTTATTCTTCGAAAGAAGCCATAGTCACTGTTTAGTAATGGAGGAGAGCGATGAAGCTTCATCGGTTGATTTAACTGACGAGGAAACCGTTGAATCTCCATCGGTCGCTGACAGTGAGGAGGAGGAGAGCGATGAAGCTTCATCGGTTGATTTAACTGAGGAGGAAACCGTTGGATCTCCATCGGTCGCTGACAGTGAGGAGGAGAACGGTGGTTCTTCATCGGAAAGGGGAAACAAAAGACTCAAATTGGAGGAGAAAGAAGACCGAATCAGTGCTCTGCCAGATTCTCTCATTCAACGTTTTCTCTCCTTTTTGCCCTCAACCAAAGAAGCTATCCGTACCGGCATTTTATCGAACAGGTGGAAGAATCAATGGACTCGAGCTCCGGTTCTCATTTTTGATTTTGGTATGTCGTCTGATATCTCTGTTGAAGCCTTTGCTAGATTCATTGACAATAGCTTGCTTCAATATGACTGCTCGAAGATTAAGAAATTGCACCTTGCTTATGACTTTGGAAAGGATACTAATTTTTGTTCGAAAATCCGGTTTGCAACAAGAAAAGATGTGGAGGAGTTAATTTTGATTCGTGATCATTCTGATGATCGGAATGTTCCATACTTGTTGCCAAAATTCATTTTCGACAATGCTTCCTTGGTTAAGTTGCAGATGTTAAATTGTTGGTTTCAGCATAGTTGGAGGATTAATTGGGCATCTCTTAAGGCTTTGAAGTTGGATGGTAGGAGCTTGGGATATGGGCGAACAATGAAAAATGTTCTATCTGGCAGTCCATTACTTGAATCCTTGGAAATAAATCGCTATTGGGTGAATAATTTCGTTATTGCTTCCAAGTCTTTGAAGATATTGATTTTGGTGGACTTTGAAATTTCGGGTGATTTTGAAATTTCATGTCCAAATCTTGAGGAATTTTCTGTCAAGGTATTGGATCTTGAAGCCTATGTAAATTTCCCGCATAAAACTATTGCAAATGTTTTATCTGGAAGTCCATTACTTCATTCATTGCAATTAACTGACCTTTTTTTCGACGGGCTTGTTGTTGCTTCAAAATCTTTGAAAAAATTACTTTTACGAGATATTTATGAAGGGTGTCCAATTGAAATTTCATGTCCAAACCTCGAGGAATTGAATTTGTATGGTTTGAACATTGAAACATGTAAATTGATGAATTTGCCATCTTCATGTTGCGCTGCTCTCCATTTTAATACTCCTCCATTGAAGGGGTGTGGCGTAAATTTGGTGGGAAAGATTCTTGAGGAGCTCCACCATGTGAAGGAGCTAAAAGTCGGGAGATGGTTTATCAAGGTAATTCCTCTCTTTTAGTGGTTGGACAACATAGCAAATATTTGATAGCTAAATTTTAGAATTCAGTAGCATTAGGAGGTTTTTTTGTTTTTTTCCTTGAATTACTACAATACCATTTCAAAATTTTCATTTTTGTTATGTTTGAAGATTTTTTCAGCTTTAGGGACAGGACCACTATCTTATCCATCGTTAAACATCAAATGTTTGACTCTGGATGGTCCTAATTTTGAGCACATTCTGGGAATTGTTAATGCACTTCGTTGTTCACTTGCGCTTGAGAGATTAGTTATAAAGCTGCAACTCTATAAGGTAAAGTTTGTTGGTACCAATCTTAACTTCAAATTTGATTCAAGTATGATGGTGTTTTTTTGAATGTATGAAGTATTATGGCGTTTTTTGGAAAATATATGCGAGCATGTCAAGTTTCATCAACTCCATTGAAAACATTTGAATACCCTCTGCTTTAAAGAATAAATTTATTAACTTATGCCATTTTAGGTTGTGACCTTTACATTCCTTGTACTGTTAATTTCCTGGACCTTATAGCAACTCTTTCTCCAGTATCAAAAGACTGCAGATCTTCCTGCCTTAAATAAATTTGAAGAGACGTACCGGAATGTAAATGGGACTGGTTACACCTGTTTGGCGTCACATCTAAAGACTGTAAAGATTATTGGCCTCTCAAAGAAAGATGTTAAGAGTAAGTTTGTTCTACAATTTATTGAATTTATACTCAAGAATGCAAGAGCTCTGGAAAAGATGGTTGTGACATTAAAAGATGGTGGAACAGAATTTCTTGCTGAAGTTTCTCAAAAATTGTTAAGGTTCCCAAGGTGTTCTCAACATGGCATTATTGAATTGTTATGATCTAACTAGCTGCTTATGTCCATATATGTGGAACATGTTTAGAAGTTCTCGTAGTTCTTTTGTAAGCTTTTGAACTTGGAACATATAGTTGGAAGTAGTCTGTGGTTATCTGCTTAGATTAATAGGCTGTAAATTGAAATTGGAAGAGTGGTGAAGTTGGTTACATGACTTTTAAGTAGCTAATCGAATTTCAGTATGGAATACTGAATAGAACTTTTTTTCTTTAGAAATTTGTTTCATATCTCAGCATTGCATTTCTTTTTTTTAGTAAATGCAAGTTCTTATTTGATTATTATGGTTACATGGCTTCAAGTAGCACTAATGTATAGAGTACTGAACATAACCTCTTGCCCAGGTTCCTGTATCATTATTGCATTTCCTTTGTTTGCTAATGCAACACAACAATGGATGTTTGGGTGTGGGAATACTATAAAAGCCCACATAATGAACAAAATAATGATTCAACAATAATTTATATTTTTATTTATTGTTATAAAATGGCTTTAATATATGAAGCTTATAATAATAAGGAGATTATAATAACAATAGCACTGAGATAGAGAGAGAATATGAGAATAAAAACTTTCTATTATTGAATATGAATTGTTATGGAATAAGAAAAACTAATATTTATTTATAGGAAAAGTTCAGGGGCATTTGAGTAATTTCTCAATGGGCATTTAGGTAGTTACGCAGCCTCAAAATAATTGAGGCTGCCGACACTGCCGACAGTGGCATCAATTGAATACAATTATTCAACAATCCCCCTTTGATGCCTATTATTGCGAATGAGACACTGTCTCGTTAAAAACCTTACCAAGGAAAAACCCAGTGGGACAAAAACCTTTGGTTAAGGGAAAAAGAGTACAGTGTTTACTCTCCCTGTTGGCAAAATTACTGAAGATATTTGAGACGACGCATTCCAACACCGTAAACCAATTTCTTGAAAGTTGCAGTTGGTAATACTTTGGTGAATAAATCTGCTAGGTTGTCGCAGGAACGGATTTGTTGAACGCTGATTTCACCATTCTTTTGCAAATCATGAGTAAAGAAAAAAATTTTGATGAAATATGCTTTATTCTATCTCCTTTGATGTAGCCTTCTTTCAATTGAGCAATACAAGTAGCATTATCTTCATATATTGTTGTTGGAGTTTCTTTATCTGATAATCTTCCACATGTATCTAGTATATGCTTGATTAATGATCTTAGCCAAACACATTCTCGACTAGTTTCATGAATAGCTATTAATTCTGCATGATTGGAAGAGGTAGTAGCAATGGTTTGCTTTGTTGAGCGCCAAGATATAGCTGTACCTCTGTATGTGAATACATAGCCAGTCTGAGATCGAGCTTTATATGGATCAGATAAATAACATGCATCTGCATATCCAACTAATTCGGGATTGGATTCATATGAGTAATATAAACCCAAATCAATAGTTCCTTGAAGATAGCGGAATATATGCTTAATTCCGTTCCAATGTCTCCGTGTAGGTACAGAACTATATCTCGATAATAAATTCACAGAAAAAGCAATATCAGGCCTCGTATTATTAGCAAGATACATTAATGCACCAATTGCACTTAGATATGGTACTTCAAGACCAAGAAGTTCTTCAGTATCTTCTCGAGGACGAAAAGGATCATTGTTCACATCAAGTGATCGAACAACCATTGGATTACTCAATGGATGTGCTTTGTCCATATTGAATCGTTTAAGGATATTTTCTATATATCTTGATTGATGAACTAAAATTCCCTTGTCTAGATGATCAATTTGTAATCCAAGACAAAATTTCGTTTTTCCAAGATCCTTTATCTCAAATTATTCTTTCAAAAAATTTATTGTTTTGGAATTCTCTTCAGGAGTTCCAATGATATTCAAATCATCCACATAAATATAAATAATTGTAAATCCAGATTCTGATTTCTTTATAAAAACACATGGACAAATTTGATTATTTTTGTAACATTCTTTCATCAAAAGCTCACTTAGGCGATTGTATCACATGTGCCCAGATTGTTTTAGTCCATACAAAGACCTTTGTAACTTTACTGAATAAAGTTCACTTTTACCATATTTTTCTAACAATTTAAATCCTTCAGGGATTTTCATATAAATATCATTATCAAGTAAACCATAAAAATAAGCTGTAACTACATCCATTAGATGCATACTCAAATTTTCTTGTACAGCAAAACTAATAAGATATCTGAAAGTTATTGCATCCACTACAGGAGAATATGTCTTCTCATAATCAATCACAGGTCTTTGGGAAAAGCCTTGTTCAACAAGCTTTGCTTTATATCTTACGACTTCATTTTTCTTTCTCACAAATACCCATTTGCATCCAACAGGTTGTACACCTTGTGGAGTTTGGACTACTAGTCGAAAAACTTCACTTCTTTTAAGAGAATTCAATTCGGCTTGAATTGCATCTTTCCATTTCTACCAATCATTTCTACTTTGGCATTCTTGAATAGTTTGTGGTTCATGAAACATATTTTCATCAACAATATTCATTGCCACATTATATGCAAATATATGGTCCACAACTATTTCATCTCGATTCCATCTTTTTCTGGTACTAACATAATTGATTTGAACTTCTTCATTTTTAGTAACTTCAGGTACTTGTACTTCTTCAGGAAGTGTATTCATATTAGTACCTTCTTCCTCAACAGGATCATCTGTATTATTTGTTCTGTTATCCTCATTAAAATCATTTGTATTATTAACACCTTTTCTTTTTCGAGGATTTTTATCCTTAGAACCAATAGGTCTCCCACGCTTCAGGAGTGTTTGAGAATTATTATTAGGTTGTTCTTCAGGAATTTCCATACGAATTGGCGCATTTACTGCTGGTATATGCGATTTTGTTACTCGTTTTGGATCAGCAAGTGCATCTGGCAATTGATTTGCTAATCTTTGAATATGAATTATCTTTTGAACTTCTTGTTCACAAAGCTTTGACTTAGGATCCATATGAGAAAGTGATGGAACTTTCCATGTGATATTCTTTTCCATATTTACAACATTATTATTTTCTCCTCCTAATTTTGGAAATATGGTTTCATCAAAATGACAATCTGCAAATCGTGCAGTAAACATACCGCCCATTAATGGGTCAAGATATTTAATTATTCAAGGAGATTCATATCCAACATAAATTCCTAATCTCCTTTGAAGACCCATTTTAGTACGTTGTGGTGGAGCAATAGGAACATACACTGCACAACCAAAAAACTTTTAGATGAGAAATGTTGGGCTCATGACCAAAAGCTAGTTGTAATAGGGAATATTGATGATAGCTTGTTGGTCTAATACATATAAGTGATGCTGCATGCAAAATTGCATATCCCCATACAGAGGTTGGAAGATTAGTTCGCATAAGTAATGGCCTAGCAATTAATTGCAAACGCAGACCATTTTGTGTATGAACATATGCTACAGGATGTTCAATTTTTATCCCAATTGACATATAATAATCATTAAAAGTTTGGGATGTAAATTCAGCAGCGTTATCAAGACGAATTGTCTTAATTGGATAATCAGGAAATTGTGCTCGTAACCTAATAATTTGAGCAAGTAATCTCGTAAAAGCCATATTGCTAAATGATAATAAACATACATGTGACCATCTAGTAGAAGTATCTATTAAAACCATAAAATACCTGAATGGTCCACATGATGGATGAATTGGTCCACATATATCACCGTGAATGCGTTCTAAAAATGCTGGTGATTCAATTCGAACCTGTTGGGATTTGTCACCGGAAATCACCCGATTAAAGAGGAAAAACGCGATGATTTCCTCAAATCCGTGCCCAGGAGCAATTGAGATGGAAATTGGAAAAACAAAAATTTAATAGAAAGAGATAAATCTCTTACCACGAATATCTCTTTCAAGAGATGGATACAGACTGCAGGAATCAAACTAGAAACCCTCCTCGTTCACGTACACGAACGCCTAACGAACACCACCCGTGCTAGCGTCGGAAAACACGAACTATGGAGAGGGGAGGCTTGGGAAATTTCGGCTAGTCTCTGCAGTAGTATGGTGGCCGAAATTCCTAGGGCTAATAAACCCTAGGTTGGCCGAAATTCCTAAAGGAATTTTGGCCCAACTTGGTTCTTTCATTTGTGTGGGCTTCCTTCTCTTAATTCAAGCCCAATCTTATTTTAATTAGTCTGGTTTAAATTAATTTCAAACCCAACTTTAATTTACCCATGTATTTAATATATTACACCAAGTAACATATTGTTTACATTTAAATTAAAATTAGTTTGATCAATTAATTTAATCCATCAAATTAAAATCAGATCTTCACAAAATAAAATCATATGTAAACCTATACATATGAATATTTCCACCTAGGAAATAATTTCTGTAACACCCCTTATCCAATGTTTGACTAACAATGAAAAAGATGGCTGTAGAGATTTTAATCTCTAAACAATTATCCCTCCTAAATTACATTTTACTCCCCTAATTTCTAATTTTAAACATTTAAGACACATTAAATTCTAATGTTGTACTTACTTAGTAACATGTATAGTACAAATGTATTTTTCTAGTTTATCTAATTGTGACATGTAATGATCATGCACAAATGCCAAATGAATGCAGTAAAATGGGATGTTACAATTTCATAATTAATCCAATTAATTACGAAGAGCCAATCAAATATTAATTTTATCATTATGATCAATCCAATTGATCTTCATAATATAATTAATATATACCTCTCTCTCCAAAGTGTATACTCCAAGTATACATGTGATTCCTCAAGTCAGTGTTCAGTTGCTCAATGTGTACGATCCTGTGGACCCATCTTTATGTTGGGAGTGGGCCTGTGGCCCACAAACTGCAGTTGGGTTCTAGCAAGCCACTGCAGCCCCCAATTAAGATGGAGATGGCAGTCTAACTGTTATCATAACCCTGTAGTTTGAACTTGTACATCCCATGTCATCGATATCGGTGTCCAACACAAAGGCATGGATTGATCACCCTCTTTTGTGTCTGAACATTAACTTGATCCTGAATGCATTGAAACTCACAAACAAGTTCCAACTCGTTTGGGTGTGGCCACACTCTTATCAGTCACATTCATCAAGAGGCCGGTGATATCTTCTCAGTGGACTACTATCCCTTCTGCATATCCATAGCATTGCCATGCTAAGTGACATACCCGAAAGTACCCATACTTGGCACCCTATTACAGGCCCTTTAGGCATACCCCTAAGTATGCGACCTCACATGCAACACCATCATATGGCCAGGTCAAAGTATCCATACAAGTACTACATGAGAATCACTTGTGATACTATACCATGTGGATTTCTCGTTTAGTAGATCTATCCAGTACCATGCCCTTTTTACATGTACCCATTAACTTGGTTGACATTCCATGTCCAATAACCGGTAAGACACCGTCATACAACCAGGTTAATGATAGTCTCCCATTCCATTGCTTCCCATGACTGGAACAAACTACGGATCGATTTATGGTCATATCGTTTACCCTATCCATGGTCTTATTGCCAAGTGTATGACACTGGTCATCATGGATATAGATATGTCCATTGGATACTTCATTTAATATATTGCACAAGATAAATAGTGTAAATGAATTAATACCTTTATTTATAATACAAATAAGTATAATACATAAATCCAATAAATGTATGATACAAATACAAGGACCAATGCCTCGGGACTAAGGCATATCCAACACAACCTTAGCCTTCGATGGCCTTATAATTAATTTTCTTTTCAAACAAGCAGCACAGAAATATTCAATATTGTGAAGAAACTTCTGGTTCTTCAATGGATGCCCATTTGTATTTTTTATAATTTTTCTCATCATTATTGATCCAGGATGACCTAAACGATCATGCCAAATTTTATAAGTATTTATATCTGCAAACTTCTGGTTCACATTAAAATTTTCTTCAATCATATTTATAAATGTGTAATATAAACCAGATGGAAGAGTATTTAATTTTTCAAATACACATTTCTTTCCGAAATTGATTTTTGTAATGTAAAGATATTCATGATTATCTTTACTTATAGTCTCAATATGATATCCATTTCTCCGAATATCTTTAAAACTTAATAAATTTCTATGAGACTTTGGGGAAAATAATGCATTATCTATAATAAATTTCGTTCCCCTTAACAAAATTATACTAGCTCTTCTGGAGCCTTCAATTATTTTTGTGTTACTAGAGATGGTAGTAACAAATTCTTCACCCATTCTTAAAGCAGAAAAATATTTTGCATCTTTGAGGATAGTATGTGTTGTGGCACTATCCATGATACATATATTTGCTTCATTGAAGTCAGAAAAAACCGGGAAAGAATTCATGTTCTTCATTAAAGAAATAATATATTATTATTAATTTAAAATAGAAAATTACATAAAGATTTAAAATAAAAGAAAATAAAATTAGAGAATAACAAAACAAAATTAATTATCATGTACAATTTCTTTTCCACTGGTACTGGGTGCGAATAAATCAGCCATATCTAGATGAGTAATATCAATGGGATCATCATTATTAAAAACACAATTTGTTTCCATATTAGTATCTTTATTTAATGATGCTTAGTAAAGATCAACTAGATGTTTAGCCGTACGACAGGTACGTAACCAGTGACCAGTCATACCACAACAGTAGCATATTTCTTCATTATTATTTGAATTCTGACTATTTTTCTTTTTATCAATTTTCCCAATTGGATTTTTCCACTTCTGGTGGAAATTATTATTATTATTATGGCTACCATGACCATAACCATGTCCATGACCACGACCATAACCACGACCACGTTCTCGTCCATGGCCATGACCGCGGTTACGTCCATGATTATTAATATTTTCATTATTATTATACGACATTGCATTCATTTTAGGGAATGCAGTCGATCCAGTTGGACGTGTTTCGTGGTTTTTTAATAAAAGCTCATTATTTTGTTCAGCCACAAGGAGGTAAAAAATTAAATCAGAGTATTTTTCAAAACCTTTTTCTCTATAGTGCTGCTGCAGGAGCACATTGGATGCATGAACAGTAAAGAAAGTTTTCTCCATCATATCTTTGTCAGTGATTTCCTCTCCACATAATTTTAATTTAGATGTAATTCTGAACATAGCAGAATTATATTCACTGACAGATTTATAATCTTGCAATCGCAAGTGCATCCATTCATAACGAGCTTTAGGTAAAATAACGGTTTTTTGGTGGTAATACCTTTCTTCCAAATTTTTTCATAAAATAGATGGATCTTTAATTGTCATATATTCAGTTTTTAACCCCTCGTCAAGATGACGCCGGAGCAAAATCATGGCTTTTGCCTTTTGTTGTGGTGTAGCATCATTATTTTCATGGATCATTCTCCCGAGACCCATAGCATTTAGATGAATTTCTGCATCCAGTACCCATGAAAGGTAATTCTTCCCGGTCACATCAAGTGCCACAAATTCAAGATTTGCAAGATTTGACATATCTAAAAAATAGTTTTGTGAGATCAAGGATTATATAGATTTAAGAAATAAAAATTAAAATTCCAACTTACTTTGGACAAAAATAGTAACCAGATGGATGAATCCAAGCAAACTCGTGCTGATAACGTGTTATAAAATGGCTTTAATATATGAAGCTTATAATAATAAGGAGATTATAATAACAATAGCACTGAGATAGAGAGAGAATATGAGAATAGAAACTTTCTATTATTGAATATGAATTGTTATGGAATAAGAAAAACTAACATATATTTATAGGAAAAGTTCAGGGGCATTTGAGTAATTTCTCAATAGGCATTTAGGTAATTACGTAGCCTCAAAATAATTGAGGCTGCCGACACTGCCGATAGTGGCATCAATTGAATACAATTATTCAACATTTATAACTTTTTTTCAATCATTTTTCTTTTTGGCTTAAAGCCTAAATTGCCCTCTCAACTAATCGTTGATATTCGATTTACCCTTCAACTACAAAATTCGCCAATTCACTCCCTCAACTCATAAAAAGTCAGCGAACTGATCCTTCGTGCGTGGGCGATTGGATGGCTTTCGTTAACGAGTAAGCCCAACTGACCTTCATGTCAATTTTTCTAACGAGTGTAAAAAATTGGGGCACAAAGTACAAAATTTTGTCATTGTTCTAAGGATGATAAAGAAAATAGGAATTGTAAAATGATAAAGAAGGATTGATCAATTTCTAAGGTTGAGTGAGTTGGGATTCAGATTGTTGTCGATAAATGAAAGAAGAAGAAAGAAGGTTTTAGTTTGGAAAATTTAATTATAATCATTGATGTATAAAGTGAGGGGAGAGACACAATAATATAAAAAAATTTTCCATGCATCTGGAAACTAACTTTTCTCTCATTTCTCAACATCCTCCATTACTATTTATCTATTTTCTATAATTTTTTATAATTTTTCTATGATTTTTTCCTAATAAGCCATAAATTACCAAACAATAAAACCTAAAGTTATTTATGGAAGAATTTATATTAGAATGTTGCAAATCAATGGTATTTATAAGAAAATAAACGGTAAACTAGAAAGTGTGTAATAATTCTAATAATTCAAGGCTTATTACAATAATGACCATAAAAAACTTATAAAATTCAATTATTTTTCACATATAAATATGTGTTAATACAATCGTTCTAATGATTTAATATTAACTTATTTTGAATTCTACAATATCAAACTCCCTCTATAAGATTTTTTACTATTATTATTTTTTTTGATTTTATGACTACAAAATGTAATAAATTTTGTATTTTTTATGTTATGAATATAAATTGTCGTTGTCATTTTTTACATGTGCTTTTATGGAAATTGAAGATGTTAAAAAAAAAAAAGTGAATTTGAGAAAGATTTATAAAAAATATGAATTGTTTGTAAGTTTTACAAATATATCTTTTCGTTTTCAAGTCTTTGTTTGGTTGGGAGTTTTTTTTTTATACTCAAGGATGGTATGCACAATACTATCGTGGAAACTGAATCTCTTGACTTAGTTAATATTGTGCCTAATCCTTCCCCGTTAGATGATTTCCATCCGTGCTGGAATTTGTGCTCAGAAATTAAGGTTTTACTGCACCAAGCTCCCTCTATTAAGTTAAAGCATTCCTTCAGAGAAACCAATACATGTGCAGAGTTTATGGTGACTATTACTAGAAGATATCCTCAAGGCTTTAATATCCTGCCCTTCCCCCCGTGTGTAGTGCTGCAACATATTGCAGATGACCGGAGAAAACTTACTCGACCAAGACTCATATGAATATATTAAGTTTCTTGGCTTGTCCTTGTTTGTTGTTTTTATTGTTTTCTCTCCTAAAAAAAAAAAAAGTAACTAAATGTTATGTTCACCTTTGAAATTGCCTTTTTCTCTTTTTGTTATAATTGTTTTTTCTTTGTAGTTGGTACGAGATAGAGAAATAATTGAGGAGGAAAACCTATTACAAACAACTTTCTTAAATTGATACTTTATAAACAAAATAAAAGTGTGAAAAAAATCTATTATTATTTTTTTTAATTTTTGAATTTAGTCTTGATTTCGAAAAGGTACTAGGCATAATAAAATAATTTAGTGGTACTATTTATATTTACTATCACTTAGTAGTTAAGCAAATCTTAAAAAAAAAAAGTTAATAATTATATGTATTAAAAAAGTGAAATTAACCGTCCATCGTGCGGGGTCAAAGCTAATTTTTATACTATAATACTAGTTTAAGAAGTAAACAAGCAGGTCTAAAAGGTAGACACAACAATTGGTAAGGCTAGTACTGTCATTGTAGCTATCATAGGAGAGAACACAAATGTGGAGGGCCAAACACCTATTGATGTTGCACAGGGCCAAAAATAGAACCAAACACTTGTGTGGTGTTACCGAATGGACAAATTGGAGATAGAGGTGACTTCCTTACTAGGAGGAAATTTCGAGGATCCTATCATGGAAAAAGGATCCCGTGAGTCCGTACCAATGGAGGTACATTATGTCGGTGATAGTAGATTTAATGATAAGTTTAACTCCATCATAGGACCATACGGAGCTAGAAGGATTGGAAAGACGGCTTTTCTTACCTATTTGAGCAATAGATTTGTTGAAGTTTTTGAAACGGTTGTTATTATTTCTGATACATCGGGTACAACACAACATTTCTTAGCAATAAAATTGTTGTGGTGTTTAATTGATAGAGTTCTTTTATATATATATATATATATATATATATATATATTTACTGTGTGATTATTGTGGTGTTTGATTGATAGGATTCTTATATTTTTTTTTCTACTATGTGGTTGTTGTGGTGATTGATTGATAGAGTTCTTATATTTTTTTTCACTGTGTGGTTACTGTGGTGTTTGATTAAGAGGGTTCTTATATTTTTTCTACTATATGGCTGTTGTAGTGTTTGATTGATAGGATCCTTCCAGTCAAGTCATCAAAAAGAATTGCAAAGTGAGACTTCTTCGAAGCATAATATATTTTAGTATAAAAATCTCATATGAATTGATTAAGTTTCTTGGCTTGTCTTTATTTGTTGTTTTTATTGCTTTCTCTTCTACCGAAAAAAAAAAGGTAACTAAAGTTAAGTTCACACTTTAAATTGCCTTTCTCTTTTCGTTATAATTGTTTTTTTCTTTCTAGTTGGTACGAGATAGAGAAATAATTGAGGAAAACCTATTAAAAACAACTTTCTTAAATTGATAATTTATAAACAAAATAAAAGTGTGAAAAAAATCTATTATTTTTTTTAAAATTTTTGAATTTAGTCTTAATTTCGAAAAGGTACTAGGCATAATAAAATAATTTAGTGGTACTATTTATATTTACTATCACTTAGTAGTTAAGCGAATCTTAAAAAAAAAAGTAAATATTTATATGTATTAAAAAAGTGAAATGAACCGTCCATCGAGCGGGGTCAAAGCTAATTTTTATACTAAAATACTAGTTTAAGAAGTAAACAAGCAGGTCTAAAGGGTGGACACAACAATTGATAAGGCTAGAACTGTCATTGTAGCTGTCATGGGAGAGAACACAAATGTGGAGGGCCAAACATCTATTGATGCAGCACAGGGCCAAAAATAGAACCAAACACTTGTGTGGCGTTACCGAATGGACAAAGCCATTCTAGAATTGGAGATAGAGGTGACTTTCTTACTTGGAGGAAATTTCGAGGATCCTATCGTGGAAAGAGGATCCCGTGAGTCCGTACCAATGGAAGCATATCATGTCGGTGATAGTAGATTTAATGATAAGTTGAACTCCATCATGGGACCATACGGAGCTAGAAGGATGGGGAAGACAACTTTTCTTACCTATTTGAGCAATAAATTTGTTGAAGTTTTTGAAACGGTTGTTATTATTTCTGATACATAGGGTACAACACCACGTTTCTTTTATATATATATATATATATATATATATATATATATATATATATATATATATATTACTGTGTGATTGTTGTGGTGTTTGATTGATAGGATTCTTATATATTTTTTTTCTAGCATGTGGTTGTTGTAGTGTTTGATTGATAGAGTTCTTATATCTTTTTCCACTGTGTGGTTACGGTGGTGTTTGATTGATAGAGTTCTTATATTTTTCTACTGTGTGGTTACTGTGGTGTTTGATTGATAGGATCCTTCTAGTCAAGTCATCAAAAAGAATTGTAAAGTGAGACTTCTTCAAAGCACAATATTTTAGTACAAAAATCTCATATGTGTTGATTAAGTTTCTTGGCTTGTCTTTGTTTGTTGTTTTTATTGCTTTCTCTTCTACCGAAAAAAAAAGGTAACTAAAGTTATGTTCAAATTTGAAATTGCCTTTCTCTTTTTGTTATAATTGTTTCCTCTTTCTTAAATCGATATCCAAATGGTCTCCTAGACAGTAATTAAAATTGAGGAAAACCTATTAAAAACAACTTTCTTAAATTGATAATTTATAAACAAAATAAAAGTGTGAAAAAAATCTATTAACTTTTTTTAATTAAGGTACAAGGCATAATAAAATAATTTAGTGGTACTATTTATATTTACTATTACTTAGTAGTTAAGAAAATAGTTAAAAAAAAAAAAAGTTAATATTTATATGTATTAAAAAAGTGAAATGAACCGTCTATCGTGCGAGTTCAAAGCTAATTTTTATACTAAAATACTAGTTTAAAAATTACAGGTTCTCTCCCAAAAAGTAAAGCAAAATATATTTTTCTTTGGTAGGTATTGCAAGACCATAAAGAATAATTGATTGATCTCTAAGATTAAGTGACTCGTGATTCATACTAGCGTTGCTGAAGGAAGGAAGAAGGAATAAGGTTTTAATTTGGAAAATTTAATTATGCTCGTTGATAAATAAAGTGAGAGGAGAGAAACAAATTGTTGTTGGATCCTATTTTTTTACACTAATCAGAAAATCTAACATGTCAATCAGTGGGGTCCAGTTGTTAACAGAAATCATCTATCGTCCATGCATGAAGGATTAATTTACTAACTTTTTAATAGTTGAAGGGGTGATTTGGTGAATTTGATAGTTGAGGGTGTAAACCGAATTTCGATAAATAGTTGAAAGCCTTTCTCTTTTTAGTTTATTAACATTAATTGGGTTTAGTTTCCTTCACATGTAGACTTTTATTGACGAATAAATAAGCCTTCAATAAAAATTCTTTATAACTTAAATTTAATAACTTAAATTTCTTATTTATTAACTTTAAAATTTTGACTTAAATGTAAATATAATTCTATATTTTTCTTTTATTTTTTTGTTTTACTCGAAACTTTAATTGAGTAGATATAAAAAAAAGAAGAGTAAAGCATAATATATTTTCCCCAATATGTCAATCTTCCACACCACTATTGTTAGCAAAAGTAATCAGATGAAACAATTATTTCCATTAGAGGATAATCCAGTTAAAATTTTCGTAACTTCGTATTGGTGAAATAAAATTATGAAAGAAAATAATAAAATAATTATATTTCTAACTTTAATCGTAATGTAAAACAATGGATTGAGAAATTTTGAGCTCTAAAATAGTAAAATAAAATATCCAATGTTTGTTTATCGAATTCAACCGAATGCAAAAACTATTATTTGAATTCCAAAGAAACGTTTTTGTAAAACTATTCAGAAAATTTAACATTTATCCATAAGAAAATTAAGAGGATAAAAGAGTAATTTTCTCTCAAATAAAATAAATTGAAAAAAAAACGACTGTCAGTCAGAGGCTATTTATTTTCTTTTTCATTCAAAAATATCAAAGTCAGTGAGCCATAGTGAACGAATCATGGAGGTGGCAATCGGCGGAGCTTCATCGGTTGGTAGCACAGGCATAGGGGGAAAAAGAGGGAAAGAGTTGATGGGGAAAGAAGATCGAATCAGTGATTTGCCAGATTCTCTGATTCACCATATCCTTTCCTTTTTGCCCTCAACCAAACAAGCTATTCAGACCGGCGTTTTATCGAAACGGTGGCTGAAACAATGGACTCGTGTCGCAGTTCTTATTTTTGATATCTCTAGTATTTCTTCTCAAAAATTTTGCAGATGTATCGACAATACCCTAATTCTCCACAACTGCTCAAAAATAAAGAAATTTCACGTCCGATATAGTGGTAGGCTTGAAATTGATTCTGAATTGACTGCGGAGATCCGTTTTGCAACAATGAAATATGTGGAGGAACTAATTTTGAATATTAATGGTTCGTATAGAAAGTACAGGTTGCCGAAATTCATATTCACTAATTCTTCATTAGTTAAATTGGAGATAGTTTACTGTATTTTTGCGGCTAATGAAAAGGTAAATTGGGAGTTTCTCAAGATATTGAAGATAGAACATTGTGATTTGACTGATGATGTGATTGGAAATGTTTTATCCGGCAGTCCATCTCTTGAATCACTGGAACTAAGCTCATGCAATGGGTTTGATCGTCTTGTTGTTGCTTCAAAACGCTTGAAAAGATTAGTTTTAAGAGAGATCCGTCGACCTTATCTAATTGAAATTTCATGTCCAAACCTGGAGGATTTGATATTATTTCAATTGGAAGTTCTAACTCTTAAAATGTTGAATTTAGCATCTTTAATACGTGCTACCTTTCAGATTTTTCTTCGACATGAATATTCGGCGAAGGAGATCCTTGAGCAGGTTCAAAATGTGAAGGAGCTAGAACTTGAAGTTGTGTTTGTCGAGGTAACTTTTAAGATCTTTCAGTTTTTCTGATTGAAGCGTTCCTATTCTTGGTGGTAGGACCGTAGAACAAACATGTGATAGCTAAATTCTTAGCTAATTCAATTTTGACATTAAAATACTAAAACATTGTTTCTGAATTTTCATTTCCAGCCTTTGAAGTATCTATCAGCTTTCCAGTTGGGAACTCTGCCTTTTCCGTTGTTGAACTGCAAACGGCTGAATCTTGAATTTGTTAATTCTGATTCGCACCATGCTGTAATTGCATTTGCACTTTGCAATTCACCTGTGCTTGAGAATTTAGTTCTAAAGAAGCGGATGCATCAGGTAGAACTTTCTTTGAAAGAATCATAAACTCAATTCTAATGAAGTATTATGTGGTTTGTGCGATATATCTATTGTTGACTAACTCCATTTGAAACTTTTCTCTACTTTGTCCTTTAAAAAGTTTTAACACTTCTTGGATTTTCTGAAATTTTTGTTTTACGAAGAAAATTGGAAAACACAGTGAAAACGCAATGCTATTACTTGCTATTTGTGGATTTCAATAAATCCAAATTTTAAATTATGACAATAGGTGTGGTTGTTGTGACTATTTAAATTCAATTTCCCTTTATTATAATGTTTGTGGGCCTTTTACCGACTCTGTCTCCAATATCAGCGGAATTGTCGTCTTCGGCACTTGAACGAAAGTGGAGAGAACTTCTGGACTTCAAATGACAGCATTTTCAAGTCTTCAGTGTCACATATGAAGACGGTTAAGATTGTTGGCCTCTGGCGGTTTAAGCAATATAAGCTTGTGCTCAACTTTGTTGAGTTTATACTCAAGAATGCAAGAGTATTAGAAAAGTTGGTCGTGATTTTACAAGGTGCTGGAACGGATTTTGTGAATGAAGTTTGTTACAAGTTGTCAAGCTTCCCTAGACTTTCCCAACATGCAATTGTTGAGTTGTCATTCCTAGGTAGTGATATCGAAATACGTTGAACACCTTTCAAGGTTATAGTAGCTCTTTTTTTTTTTTTTTTTTTTTTCTTTCTTTTCTTTTTTGTAAGCTTTCGCACTTGGTGTTAACTGCTTTGTGTAAAGGGGGGAAAACACTTTGTAATAGTCACATGAATAGTAAAAATGTGGTAGGTGAGACATTGTGATGGTTGTTCCTCCCAATCCTGAAGTTAGTATAAGGACTACTATAGGGGGTGTGGCAGGTCTCAACGAATGTCAGCTGCACGTGGGTGCTTATGATTGCTCCATTAGTAGTAGGGCCCCCTACTACTACGAGTGGAAACTTGCTTGATGTACTTGTTGTCGATATATGAATGAAAGCTTTGCGCATCACTTTTCATATGTGTCCTGTATATTCTTGTGTATGTGGATGGATGCTTATCATTGTTTATTCCATTATAATGTGCTGATATTTAACATATAGAATGCGGAGTGACCTCCGAGCCTATTATAAACGAATGTTACAACCGGATCTAACCTCGTATTTGCTCCTAATGCAGGATTAGTGTATAAAGTGGGTTGGCTGGGTTACTTCTAGACGTAGACGTAAGCGTCCCACGGTGTCCGAGGATTGACCTCGTGACATTTGGTATCAGAGCACGGTTCAGTTTGGCGGGAAGCAAGATGTCAAACCATGATGCTTTGAGACGCATCGAGGCCCTGGAGAGACAGTGGGCTGAAATAGTTCCGGAATGTCTTGCGACTACGGTATTCGAATGTGGCAAAAGGGTTGAGGAATCACTAGGGGTAGTAAAAACACTCCGTAGTGACGTTCGAAACCTTCGTGAAAATGTAGGGACATTTGTCCGGAGCGAAGTGGAAGAAGCCACGAATAGACAATGTGAGTTGATGAAAGCCTTGAACGAGAAGGCAGATGTCTTTCGGGCCATGATGGCCAATCTTGACATTTTTGAATTTGTGGTGACAAATTCTGATGCCATTCGAGAGATGATGGCTAAAAAGTCCAGCCGAAGGGATCAAACACTTGAGACAGGGGCATCCCGAGGTGGTGGTACTTACAATGCTGAAGAGATGGTAGATTTAAATAAGAAACTGAGTAATCTACACATCGCGGAGGCAGTAGAGAAACTCCAAACAGAGCATAAAGAGTTATGCGAGGTGGTTGAATAGTTCCAAGGCGAGACGTTCGAAGAGTACGGCAGCTTGAAGGGAGAAGTCAACGAGGTGAAGCTCAAGGTCAAGATGCTAACTGACCTTTACGAGCGAGGAGAATTAAAGGCCCAGGATTCCTCCAAATATAAGGTGAAAGACCTGAAGTCTTATGATGGAGTGAGGGATGCGAATGAAGTTGAGAACTTTCTCTTTGATGTAGAAGCTTTCTTCAATACAACCAAGGCCCGAATAGACGCCCATCGCCTTGAGTTGATCCCGATGTACCTAGAAGGCGATGCTAAGTTGTGGTGGCGCCATAAAGCTTCCTTGGCTACAATCACCGCCTGGGATGAGTTTAAGAAGGAGTTCAAAGCCCATTTTTACCCCGAGAATGTACACCATATGGCCAGACGTCAACTTGCAGAACTCCAACAAACGGGTTCCATCCGAGACTATGTCAGAGCTTATCCGAAGCTTATCTTGGAATGCCCTGAGATGCACGAGTACGACAAGTTGTATCACTTCACAAAGGGACTAAAGCCATGGGCAAAGAATGAGGTAAATAGAAGGAACGTCCGAGATAATGCTACTGCCATTATGGTAGCGGAGAGTTTAGATGACTTCTCGGATAACCTTGGAAAGCGGAAGCAAACTCTTAACTCTGGGTCCGAGACTAGACTGAGCAAGTGGACAAAGCCGTTAGGGGCAGGAGGTGAACGTAGCAGTTCCTCGATAGGAGGCCCTCATGTTGGTGTGCCCTAGTTCTTAGGGCATTGGATTCTTATATTTTTTATTATACGTTAAGACTCATTGTATGAATACATTATTTGTGTCACATTAATAAAGGCAATTAATCTATTTTATTTATATCTTATGCTATAATATGAGTAGAGTATCCATTGATTGATAATCATAAAACCTATCCCAGGTCTGTTCTAATCGTGAGAACGAATAGAACTACAGACTTGTATATTCGATGACTGTATGGCAGTTCTTAACTAGCCATAGTACTTGTATAGTAGTTATGAATATAGGTACATGTCGTTGATATGGGACTGGACCGATCCGCACAAGAAAGCCACATGGTATCACGTCATAGGTCTTTCTTGAGTAGGTCTCTTTTGTCCTCAGACCAGATTTCATTATAATATCAATATGGAATCCGGTTCACTTTGACATACGCTTAACAAGTCTGTAAAAGGATGCTAAATATGGGTATGATTGGGTGGACCGGTGAACATGTTGATATTGATAATGAAGTGATGGAATTGCCACTCGGGTAACACTAAGATGATATCATTGGCCACTTGATGAGTGGGACTGATAAGTGTATGGCCATACCCAAGTAAGTCGGTGCTTATTTGATTAATCAGTCAACTCAAGATCAAGAAATATAATAAACAACAGAAGAGGATGACGGACACCATGCCTCTTGTTTATTCATATCGATATCGTTAGGCAAAGGACACCATGAGATTCTTACCGGGTGAGTGTCTTCGAAAGACTGCTGCATCTCTGTCTTAATTGGGGGCTGTAATGGTTTGCTAGAACCCACTTACAGTCTGTGGGCCTTGGGCCTACTGCCAACATAAAGATAGACCCATAGGATTGTGCACACAGATCAACTGAGCCGGAACTTATAGAAATTGTACATGTAATGTACATTAGAAGGAATGTGTAAATTAATTCATTGACATTCGGTATCAAGGTAATTAATTAACATTGAGTTGAATTTAATTAAATTATAAGTTTACATAATGTAATTAATTAATTTATCAATTAATTGAATTACATAAAGTAAACAATTAATTAAATAATTTTCGTAAGTAGAAAAATTAAATACATGTCTTGTATTTACTTAAGTGTGATTTAATTTTATTTAGGGGTAATTAAATTTAGCCAAATGGAATTAAATTACATAGTATATACTTTTTAATTAAAGTTTATTTATGCAATTATAATCCTAGTGGGCTTGGGTTTAATTAACCTAATTAAAACCTAATTAGACATGGTGTCTATATAAGGGCACGCTTAAGGAATAAAATCCTAATACAACCCTAATTAATTGCTGGAAATTTCAGCCACCAATAGCAGCCCCAAACAGCCGAAAATCCCAGTATTAATCATCTATTCCTTCGCGTCTTCGGCTAGCATCGGTTCCCACTCAATAGTTGGTCGTGCACCGGACTTTGGAGATCGCAGTTTCAAGAAACGATTCTGCAGCAGTCTCTAGAGGAGACGAATCCGGTGAGTTAATCTCTCTTGATTCAAATTGTTTTTATTCTAATCAATGGTAATTAGACATGATAGGTGGATTCTAGGAAATTTTAATCGATGTATTTTCCACTGCGCCACATTATTTTTCCAATGATGAATCCCAACACCTCCGATTTCATTCTCAGAGAGGAGTATCCGTCGAAGTTGGGGTGAAAGGAGTACCGCGTTCAATAATGAATCAAGTGGCCCTTCGAAGAACTTTCCATCTAAGCAAGCTGCTTCCGGAGTTCGGAACATCTCTTGTTTTATATGCAAGGGGCCACACCGGATGGCGGAGTGCCCACATCGAAGTGATGTTAATGCTCTAGTTTTAGAGTGGACTGAAGAGGAACATAGAGCCAACGTAAGACCCGAAGGATCGGAACTTTCGGCAGTGGGATCTTAACGATTCCTATCGAGAAGCAGGTGAAAGCCGCGAGTCAAAGGAGAGAAAAGGGGTTGATGTATGTCGAGTTAACCATCCATGGGAAAGCCACCAGAGCCATGATAGACAAAAGGGCCACAGACAACTTTATGTCAGGAACTGAAGCTTTTCGGCTGGGGTTACCCATCAGAAAGGAAGTAGGAAAGATCAAAGCTGTCAACTCTCCAGCACGAGAGATACTGGGAGCAGCCCAGAATGTATCTTGTAAGTTGGGACCCTGGACTGGCTCGATATGCTTTACAGTGGTGCCAATGGATGACTTTGACGTGGTTCTGGGGATAGACTTCTTGAAGGAGAGTTTCGCAGTTCCTATGGCCTCAGTGAGTTGCCTCATTTTTATGAACCAGAATCCTTGTGTCGTGCCAGTAACCATGAGCCCTATATGCGAAAAGAAGTGCATTTCGGCACTCTAGTTCAAAAAGGGAGTAAAAAGGGGGGAAAGCTCTTATGTGGTGGTTTCGCTAGTTAGCCATTCAGATGAAGACACTAGCATTCTTAAAATGCTCGAAGAAGTGATGAGAGAGTTCTAAGACATCATGCCGGAGACTTTACCAAAGACTTTGCCACCGAAGAGGGGGGTATATCATAAAATAGAGTTGCTTCTGGGAATGAAGCCGCCGGCAAAGGCTCCTTATAGAATGGCCCCTCTCGAGTTAGCGGAATTACGGAAGCAGTTGGGGAACTCTTAGAGGCAGGGTTTATTCGACCTTCAAACTCTCCCTTTGGCTCCCTAATGTTATTTCAGAAGAAGGCAGATGGGAGTTTAAGACTATGTGTAGATTACAGAGCCCTCAACAAGATCACTGTATGCAACAAGTATCCTATTCCCCTAGTGGCTGACTTGTTTGATCAACTTAGTGGGGCAAAGTACTTTACCAAGCTTGATCTGCATTCAGGATATTACCAGGTCTGAGTGAAGTAGGAAGATGTATTCAAAACCACATGTGTCACTCGGTATGATTCATTTGAATTCTTGGTTATACCCTTTGGACTAACAAATGCTCCAGCCACCTTTTGTACTCTCATGAACTAGGTATTCAGAGAATATCTAGATCAGTTCATGGTGGTGTATCTGAATGACATCGTGGTATACAGTACCACTCTGGAGGAGCACCGAAAACATTTGAAGCTAGTGTTCATGAAGCTGAAGGAGAACCAGCTTTTTCTGAAGAAAGAGAAATACGCATTTAGCCAAACTAGCATCAAGTTTCTTGGCCATGTGATTGAACAAGGCCGGGTACGTATGGATCAAAATAAGGTGAAAGCCATTTCAGAATGGCAGATGCTTGCGAATGTTCTAGAATTAAGATCTTTTCTGGGACTGGCCAATTACTACCGCAGATTTGTTGAAGGGTACTCACGAAAAGTTGTTCCCCTCACTGACTTGCTGAAGAAAGAAAAGAAGTGGCTTTGGACAGATGAATGTAAATAAGCTTTTAAGAATTTGAAGAAGGCCGTTCTTGAGGAACCAATTCTCTCCCTACCAGACATGTTGAAGCCATTCAAAGTACAGACGGATGCCTCCAATTTTACTTTGGGAGGGGTCATTATGCAAGAGGGACGCCCTATTGCTTTTGAGAGCAGGAAGTTGAATGACACTAAACGATGGTATTCGACTCATGAAAAAGAGCTGCTGACCGTCGTTCACTGCTTGTGAGTTTGGAGGCATTATCTGCTGGGTTCTAGATTTCTATTGAAGATTGACAATGCATCAGTGAGCCACTTCCTTACCCAGCAGATATTGACCAGAAAACAAGCTCGTTGGCAAGAATTTCTAGCAGAGTTCGATTTTGTCCTGGAGTATCACACAGGGAAGTCAAATCAAGTGGCAGATGCGCTAAGTCGAAAGGTCGAGCCGGCAGTCCTGAAATAGATAGCCCATTTGTCTAGCAGCCAATTATCAACCTCTGTGCGGCAATTGATTCTAGAGAAGCTACCAAAAGACCCGCAGGCAGTCACCATCATAAACTTAGTGAAGCAGGAGAAGACTAAGCAGTTTTGGGTCAGTGATGGGTTATTAATGACAACCAATCGAAGGGTGTACATGCCGAAGAAAACCAATTTGCGGAAAATGTTGATAAGGGAATGTCATGATACCCTCTGGGCAGGTCATCCAGGATGGCATCGAATGTTGGCTTTGCTACAGTAGCATTACTACTGGCCCAAAATGGAGAAAGAAGTGAGAGAGTATACCAAGACGTGCCTAATTTGTCAGCATGACAAAGCAGAGAGGCGGAAAACTGCCAGATTACTTCAACCACTTCTGGTACCTCGATGCCCCTGGGAGAGCGTGTCAATGGATTTCATCACGGTGCTGCCCAGGGTAGAAGAATTTGATTCAATCTTGGTGGTTGTTGACAGATTCTCTAAATATGCAACCTTCATTCCAATTCCAAAGTATAGTTCCACTGAGACCACGGCCAGAGCCTTCTTCAAACATGTCGTCAGGTACTGGGGTATTCCAAAGAATATTGTCAGCGACAGGGACGGGCGTTTCTTAGGGAGCTTCTGGATAGAGCTTTTTCGAATGTTGAGGAGTAATTTGAACATGTCCACCAGCTATCATCCTCAGACAGATGATCAGACAGAAAGATTCAATAGCATGCTGGAGGAATACTTGAGGCATTTTGTCAGTGCCAGCCAACGGAATTGGGCATCCCTCCTAGATGTTGCCCAATTTTACTTCAACAGCCAGAAGTGCTCTACTACTAACTAAACTCCTTTTGGTCAAAATCAGTATTTAATTCGGTTTTTAAGCAAAATAGGCATTTTGGTCGCTACAGCCGCTCGGCTGTAACCTACAGCCATGCGGCTGTAGTCTACAGGGGTGCGGCTGTAATCTTCATATTTTCCTTTTTCGGTCAAAATCAGTATTTAATTCGGTTTTTAAGCAAAATAGGCATTTTGATTGCTACAGCAGCTCGGCTATAATCTACAGCCGTGCGGCTGTAGTCTACAGGGGCGCGACTCTAACCTACAACCGCGTGGCTGTAATCTTCATATTTCCTTTTTCGGTCAAAATCAGCATTTAATTCGGTTTTTAAGCAAAATAGGCATTTTGATCGCTATAGCCGCTCGGCTGTGACCTATAGCCGCGCGGCTGTAGTCTACAAGGGCGTGGCTGTAACCTACAGCCGCACGGCTGTAAGCGTCAGTTTTCCTTTTTTTGCCGAAATCAGCAATTAATTCTGATTTAAAACCAAAAAGGGAGGTATTTAAACATCCTAATCCGGGATTAGGGTAAAGGGAGGCAGAAAACTAAAAAAGAAAAAAAGAAAGAAAGGATTTTTGGAGAGAAAAACACCATCACTTAGATTTTTCTAGGGTTCTTAACACAATTTAAAAAAAAAAGAGTTTCACATAAAATAAAATAAAAAAGAAGAAAACAAAGATAATATTAAAAGAACACATAACAACCAATCCTTTAATCTTCTTCGTGGTTCCGTTCAGGCTTCGGAAATCGCGCTCTATTCGAGTTGTTCGTGACTGCAAGACGTTTCTGAGATCCGAATCCATTTTTCGTGATCCAAGCACTGGAACACAGACAAGGTAATCTTCTGAGAGGCCTTAGAAATCCGTTTTGTTCATTCTGGTTGTGATTTGATTGTATGTTTTGAGTTTTTTACGATTTTTGGGAGTTTTTCCGGCTACAGCCGCCCCACTTATAATCACAGCCGCTCGGCTGTAACCAACAGCCGCTCGGCTATAACCTGCAGCCGCGCGGCTGTGACCTATAAGGGCACGGTTGTAATGCTATGTTTTGAGTTTTTTAGGATTTTTGGGAGTTTTTCCGGCTACAACCGCCCCACTCACGATCACAGCCACTGGGCTGTAACCTACAGCCGCGCGGCTGTAATCTACAGGGGCACGGCTGTAACCTACAGCCGCGCGGCTGTAGTGGAGGCAAAATCACTAAATTTGCAAAACGATTTTTAAAAACGAGAAAACACACTGGAATCGATTCTGGAGCATTACAGCTGCCCAACTGTAAGCTACAGGGGCGCGGCTGTATCCTACAGGGGCGCGGCTATAATGGAGGCAGAATTACAGTTTTGCCCTTTTGGGTCTCAAACTTGTAATTTTGCATTCTTTTCTCATTCAAAAATGAATTTTGGCGTGTTTGCATACTTTTGGACCCTAGATGGATGTTTGATGTAGGCCCACACATGAACGGGACCCCGGGTTCTGGGATATCCGGCCTGCTAAAGTTGGAAAAGCGCATGTAAATGAGCCAAACCGCTTTTAAAACTGATTTTTTATCCATAAAACCTACAGGACGTTTAAAAAACCGTTTTCCAGGTCTAACCGGGCCGATTGGTGGGGTCGACTCGGTTACCCCCCTTTACATGATCCCGTTTCCTAAAATACCCCTATTCTGTCCTATATGAGTCCTTGGTGTGATTTATTTATCTATGCTAACCATATTTGGATGCAGCTTTTATCTTTGTTTTATTTTTATTTTTGAATGTATTTTATAGATTATCCCGTGTATTTAGGTGATTGTAATTTTTAGATTATCGTGTATAATAGGCGGTTGTAAAAGGTGAGGGTGAGAGTTTTCTTTTTCTTGGGTTGTATAATTTGGCCTCTGGTTTACTTTTTCGTATTTTTACTTTTCCGCATTTTTATTTTGGTTTTATATTTATGTCGTATGTATGAGCATTGGCTAATAATAAAAGAAGACCTAAAATGAGTAGAATTAAGTGAATGAAATGTCTTATTACAAAATAACAATTAAAAATTAGTGAGGATTAGTAGATATGTTGCCCGAACCTCGAATCTCTGGATTAGGTACTGCGTCTACACTTGGTAGGGATCTGTATAGGAATTTCCCAGATGAGCTGATCCGGGTGGCGACTCTGTATCTAATCTCGAAATTCGTGTTTCGATATCTTTAATTTAAAATGGGATTTTCTAAAAAGCTTGTTTTCTAAAATTCATGCCTGAAATTAAGTTTTCTACAAAAAAGACTTTTCCAATAAAATGAAAGGTTTTTCTAAGGAAGATTAAAACCCGTTTTCAAAACCAAAACATCAACACCCCAAAAGAAAATCCCCGGTTCCCGCTTCACCGCGCGTTCTGAAAAAGGTCGTCCGCTCACAGTGGGGGAGAATGTAAAGGGGGGAAAGTACTTTGTACTATTAGCATGAATAGTAAAAGTGTGGTAGGTGAGACATTGTGATGGTTGTTCCTTCCAACCCTGAAGTTGGTATAAGGACTACTATAAGGGGGTGTGGCAGGTCTCAACGAATGTCAACTGCACGTAGGTGCTTGTGATTACCCCATCCGTAATAGGACCCCCTACTACTAAGGGTGGGAACTTGCTTGATGTACTTTCGATATATGAACGAAAGCTTTGGGCATCACTTTTCATCTGTTTCCCGTGTATGCTTGTGTATGTATGGATGGATGCTTATCATTGTTTATTCCAATCTAATGTGCCGATATTTACCATATAGAATGCGGCGTGGCCTCCGAGACTATTATAAACAAATGTTACAACCGGATCTAATCTCGTATTTGCTCCTAATGCAGGATTAGTGCATAAAGTGGGTTGGCTAGCTTACTTCTAGCCATAGACGTAAGCGCCCCACGGTGTTCGAGGATTGACCCCGTGACACTTTGCAGCTACATGACTGTAACATTAGGGACCAGAGACATGTTTGCCAATGCAATTTTGTATTGAATGCTTGAAATTTCTATCACTAGTAATAGTAGATATTACGTTCAGGCAATGACATCACTATTTCTACTCCATGTTGAAATTCAACCTTAGAATTCAGTTGCATCTTATCCGATTTCAACAATTTCTTTAAGGAATATATTGTTTGTTGGTTTTTGGTCTCATGGTGATTATTGTGAATAGTCAGTTATGCTATTGCTGGTATGAACCATAAACATTCTTAGGGTCAGTTTTGGATTGCAGTTAGTGAAAATGCTGTCAGGGAAAGCTAGGTTTCATTGCTTTCTTTAAAAGTAGTTTTAAGTATTTTTTCAGTATTTTCCTAAATATAATTTGACTTTTACCAATTGTGCATTTGAGGCTGCTTTCCACAGCCCCAAAAGCAGCTTTTAGCCAAAGTAAGGTTCCCATTGCTTTGGCTGAAAGCTGCTTTCGAGGCTGTGAAAGCAGTCCCAAACTGGCTCTTAGAATAAATCTTTTACCTGTATTTGTTGTATCAAACTATTGATAAAAAGTACAGGAGTCCTGTACTAAATCAAGAAAAAAATACAAGTTTATGGATTTGATCAACAAAACATAAAAAGTTATGTTAGAAACTGAACCCCAAAATTACGGGGTGAACTTTAGAACTGGGAGGAAGTTTGAGGCGATCAGCTGCCTATCCTGCCCGTGCTTGAATCTTAACTTTATTATAGGTCTTTTGGGCCTTAGGCTTTACTTGGGCCTACCTTTAAGATACAACATTCTTAAACAATTTTTTCATAATTTATTAGGGAATTGTCTTTTCTTATAAATATTAGGGAATAGTTACATTCAAAGGATTTAATTTACTTTATAATATATACTTTTATACTAATTAGGAAGTTCACTTTGAAATGGATTAAGTGATATCTTCTCAATTTGAAATATGTTTTTTATGTAAAATTTGGTACTCCTTTGTTTGATAGTGTGTTAGGAAGTAGTTCCATTTTCCCTAAAAGTGATTACAAATAAGTTTCGAAAGGACAAATCACTTTCAGCTTTTATAAAATTTAAAAAATATAGCAGAAAAATACACATAAATTTTCTTATTTATATTCCATAACTACCAATAAGCGGTTGGATATTAAATTGTTGTAGAATTTTTATAATTTCTAATTAATTTTATATATCTTTTTACTATTATGCATAATAAATAAATACTATCCCCTCTAGTCTCTAGAAAACACCCATAATAGGAGTGTTTACAGCAGCTGCCACCCTTGCTCCAAAATTTGGGAGTGCTGCAAGTGGCCCGAAATTCTGGGGAAGAAGATAGTCCAGCTCTAATGGATTGCTCTGTTTTGCTTTTTTAAAATCTCATGGTCAAAATAAGATGCTGAATGTAAGTGTGGACTTAACTTTATTGGGTTCCAACTCGAGAATTAATGCAAGAGCCTTAGAAAAGTTTATTGTAATAATATCATCAAAAGATCAAGGAATGGGTTTTGCTGTTCTAGTTTCTCAAAGAGTTTTAAGCTTTCCAAAATGTTCTTAACATGACATAGTTGAGTTGTTGTGTCTTGAGTAGCTAGTAGTAGTTGTTTGCAATTCATGTGACGGTTTAATGCTTGACATTTGTAGTTTTTTGGCAGTAGTCTATGGTTATGAAGTTTATAGAGGCATATGTTGTTCCATCTTTGGTTGCTGTCTTTTAACATTATGTGTATGCACTTTACTACCATGATATTCTTACAAATCCCAGAGGCAATTACAATCATTTCATAATTCAAACCCTCATCACTTTGTTCCCTTTCTCAGTGCCATCTCCATATACTGGAAATTATATTCCTCGTTAGGGTGAGCAAAACCGAACCAATGTCCAAAAACCGAAAATCCAAACCGAACCAAACCGAACCAAACCAATCCATTTTATAGTTTGGTTCGGTTTGGTTTTAAGTTATTAAGAAGTTTGGACTTCGGTTCGGTTCGGTTTGGTTCGGTTCAAAACCGAAAAAACCGAATAATTGGTAAAATATTAAAATTAATTATAAAATTAATATATACTAATTGTAGAGAATTTTAGACATTTTATTCTTTTATAGTTTTATATTGTGATTTTTGGATGTTAATTTATAGTTGTTAAAACTTGAGAGTTGAAAAAAAAAAATAGAGAATTTTAGTATTTTATTGTGATGTAATAGTATTATTTAGTATTACTGATTTTTTAAGTTTTTTTTTTTTTTTTTTTTTTTTTGTATTTCTTTTTTTTTTAAACAAACTACTTATATAAAATTTTTATTTTGATTTTTTTAAAAAAGTTGATGTTTTTGGTTCGACCTAGTCCAAACCGAACCAAACCAAACTAGTTCAGTTTGGACAGAACCGAACCAAAATTTAGTTTGGATCGGATTGGTTTATAAAAAACAATGTTTTTTGGATCGGTTTTTCGGTTCGATTCGGTCTTTAAACCGAACCGGTCCATGCTCACCCATACTCCTCGTCTCACTATCATTCTCTTTCCTCGGCTTTCTTTCTATTAGTTGTCTTTTTTCAACTTTATTAGATTTGGTGAAACAGTCTAAGTGTCGATTTTGTAATCTCCTTTTGACATCACCACAAAGAATGTTTAAAATAAGGAGATAGTGACAAAACCGAGAAGGAATTATTTGACACATTTTTTAAGAGAGTCGGTCTTTACGAACATTATCAGGATCGTCAAATGTATGACGGTTATCCAGTAATGCATTTCCTTTAGCTGCTAATGCAATGCAACGTTGGATATTGAGAAACTTACAGTTCTTGAGAATACTTGTATCGGGATGGATGAACTTCTTTCTCTGAATATTTGTCATTTAGATACTATCATACAGTTGCACCTTTGGCTGGATCTACAACAGGATAAACAAAACATGAATTTAATATTTATATACATACAATCTAAGACGAAAATACATTCATAGGATTTAATTTTATCTGTAAAATGCTTTTATATTATTTAAGACACTTAAAAAGAAGCAAGTGATATTTTTCTATTGAATTTTCAAGAGTTTTTTCTCTACGTAAAATTGTAATCTTATTTTATATATATATATATTGTATTAAGAAATAGTTTAATTGAAATGATTTAATTTTCTATTTAAAATATACTTCCTCCGTTTTTTTATTATATGATGTTTTAGATTTTTCACTTTGTTCTTTTTTATTTGACACTACATTACCAATGCATTTTTCTCATATTTTCTCATACTTTCCTTTATTTAAAGTATGAAAGTAGTTCATTATTTAATGCAAAAAGTATTACATTGAGTTATGATAATTAAGAAGAAAAACAATTTTTGCATGGAAAATAAAGTTTTAAAAGAAAAGTATTGATAGTAAACTAGTCATCTTAATAACCTAATTAATGCTTTATTGTTCTTAGTGAACAACCTTAATATCATATAATAAAAAACGGATTTCGTTAAAATATCTAAATAATTATCTTTTTACACATAAATTTCCTGAATTATTTCCTTACAAAAAAATTACTATAAATTTAACTAACCCAATACAGCTTCCTAACTCTGTTTTTTATTATATAATATTTAAGGTTATTTACTGAGACCAATGAAATATTAATTAGGTTACTAAAATATCCAGTTTATCCTTAATACTTCTCTCCTAAAATTATATTATCCGTACAAAAATTCTTTTTCTTCTTAACTATCGAAGCTTAATGTAGTACTTTTTATATTAAATAATGTATCTCTCATACTTTAAATAACGGTAAATATAAGAAAATATGATAAAAAAATTAACGTGCCTCTCTTTCTTCAAGTGGATTGAAATTCCTATATTATTTAGGAAATTCAATTCGATTAGGATTAAGTGATATCTTTCTATTCAATTTGTGATATGTTTTTTATATGTAAAATTGAAGGTTCGTCTTCCCCAATTGAGAGCTTTGTCTTTCTCCATCGAGGGTTTCGTCTTTTGTTCGTTTCCATAATTCTTAAGTGGTAGCAGCCATAGTCACTGATTAATAATGGCCGAGAGTAGTGGAGCTGAGGGAAGTAGAAACAAAAGGCTCAATTTCGAAGAGAACGAAGACCGAATCAGTGATTTGCCAGATGAGCTCATTCACCATATCCTCTCCTTTTTGCCCTCAACTAAACAAGCTATTCAAACCGGCATTTTGTCGAAAAGGTGGAAGAATCAATGGGCTTGTGTTCCAGTACTCAGTTTCGATTGCTCTGGTATGTCTTCTGATGAAGACTTTGCTAGATCGATTGATAATACCTTACTTCATTACGACTGCTGTAAGATTAAGAAATTTCACCTTGCTTATAACTTTCAAAATGATACGAATTTTTCTTCGAAAATCCGTTTTGCAACAAGAAATCATGTGGAGGAGCTAATTTTGGATTGCTGTTGCCCTGATATGTCTTTTCCTTACTCGTTGCCTGAATTCCTTTTCGAAAATGATTCGTTGGTTAAATTGGAGATGAACTATTGTAGTTTTGAGTGTGATTGGACCAAACATTGGGAATCTTGCTTGGCATTCAACCCACTGGCAGAAGGTCCTTATGTTATTGCTTCCAAATCTTTGAAAATATTGGTTCTTGTAGACGTTGATATTGAGGATGGTATTGATATTGAAATTTATTGTCCAAGTCTTGAGGAATTTTCTGTCAAGGGTCAATCAGATGGCTTTGCTTGTTTTCCTAGAAAAACGATTCAGAATGTTGTATCAGGCAGTCCGTTGCTTCGCTTGTTGGAAGTAGAGAACTATTATAGTAAGCAGCTTGTTATTGCTTCAACATCTTTGAAAAGATTAGTTTTAGGAGAAATCGTTGAAGAAAGTAAAATTGAACTCTCATGTCCAAACCTTGAGGAATTGAACTTATATGGTTATTTTGCAACTCTTACATTGACAGATTTTCCGTCTTTAATTTGTGCTATTCTTGATTTTGAGATTGGTTCATTCGATGAGTACCGTGGTGAAAATGTGGCCAAGCAGATGCTTGAGGAGCTTGATCATGTCAAGGAGCTAACAATGGGGAGTTGGTTTATCGAGGTATCTTCTAAAGAAAATAAGATTGCAGTTTATCTTTTTCTTAGTACTAGGATAATAGAGAAATCTTTGATAGCTAAATATTATAATTCAACACCACTTGGAAGTGTGTTTTTAAGTTTTATTTCTTAGCTAAATATTTTGCAATTGAATTACTACACTGTCATTTCTGAATCTTCATTTTCATTATGTTTGAAGATTCTATCAGATGTAGAGATGGAAGGTTTATCTTATTCATGGTTAAACAATGAAGCTTTGACTCTGAATGGCCCTAATTTTGAGTACCTTCCTGGAATTGTTTGTGCACTTCGTAGTTCACCCATACTCGAGAGATTAGTTATAAAGTTGGAGGTTTATGAGGTAAGCTTTGCTGGAACCAATCTTAACTTCAAGTTTAATTACTTATATGGTGTTTGTTGCAATGTACTTGGATTGTGGACCATCTCCACTAGATTGTTTTCACTAAATACTATTATTTATGTTTCAAGTTTTAACTGATGAATTAAATTATTATATCTAATCTAGTATTCACTTTGGATGTACTTTTCATTAAGTTCATGGGGCTAATGAATTCTATCTCCAGTGTATTGCAGATTTTCAGGATTTGAATGATGCTATAGAGAACTATTGGAATTCAGATGGGACTGTTTTCAATGGTTTGGCCGCACATTTGAAATTTGTTACGATTATTGGCCTCTCTAGGCAAGATGCTAACTATAATCTTGTACTCGGCTTCGTTGAGTTCCTACTCAAAAATGCAAGAGTGCTGCAAAAATTGGTTGTGATGATTGCAGAAGATCGAGGAACGGATTTTGCCATTATGGTTTCTCAAAAAGTTTCAAGCTTTCCAAGATGTTCTCAACATGCGATTGTTGAGTTGTTATATTCTGAATAGCTAGGAATGCCCTAAAACTTTTAGTAGTTTTTTCCGCAGTAGTCTATTATATTAATAGGTAGTAAAATGAAGTTGATAGAGGCATGCATGTGCAACTGTCAAACTGGAATTTTATGGTATTTAGTCTAATGATTATTGTAAGTATATATTCAGTTCTGTTCTAGCTGGTATATCTTATACATGAATGTGTAGTTTAACAACTATTTCTCCTATTTGTTGCTATCTTTTCACATATTTTGTGGATGAAAATTATAGTTACATGACTTTAATTAGCATTAGTGAACTCTCAATGATAATCAGGTTCATATTGCATTTGCTCTATTTGCTAATCAAATTCAATATTAGATAATGAGGAAACTCATTGGTATGGAGTTGGATTCTGTTTTCCTCATCATCATATTATGCTACTATATATGTATAAATTGTTTATTAGGTATTCAGTTGCATTGTAAATAGTCACAAACATTAATTCTTGAATTAACTCAACTGATCTCCGTATACCATTAATAAAACGTTTGAAGTTGTATAGTCACAACTATTTCCAGATTTAATGGAAGACTAATGGTCCTCTGTATTCGACTGTTGTTCTTTTGTGTATATATATATATATTCAAAATTGGCAGTTCATCGTATTTTCACAATCTTTTCGAGTTCCATATTCTTCCACAGCACAACAGCAAAGAGCCACTGAATAATAATGGACGGTGTGAGGAACAAAAAGCGAAAGTTGCAGGAGAAAGAAGACCGAATCGATGATTTGCCAGATTCCCTCATTCAGCATATCCTCTCTTTTTTGCCTTCAACCAAAGAAGCTATTAAGACAGGCGTCTTATCAAAAAGGTGGCAGCATCAATGGACTCGTGTTCCAGTTCTCATTTTGAATTCATCTGGTATGTCTGATGAAAACTTCTCTAATTTACTGACAATGCCTTGATTACCTATGACTGCTCGAAGATCAAGAAATTCTGCTCGAAGATTGGCTGTACAGGTTTTTGGAAATCGTGTTCTTGAAATTTCGTGTCCAAACCTTGAGGCCTTATCTATCTGGTCATTCATACATGGACATCTTAATCTGTCTGATCAAGCTATTGAAAATATACTATCTGGCAGTCCATAACTTAATTCGTTGGAATTATGCAGGTGTGATGGGTTTGATCAGCTTCTTATTGCTACCAAATGTTTGAAAAAATTGGTTTTAAGAGTACTCAAAGCATCTGCTATTGAAATTTCGTGTCCCAACCTTGAGGAACTTAAACTTGAAAATCTTGACAATGTCGGAACTGTTAAATTGATGCCATCTTCAATATCTGCTGCAAGTGATTTAAGTATCAACTGGAGAAAAGGTTTCCACTGGAAAAGATTTGTCAGCAGCGTGCAGCCATCAAGGAATTGAAAGTCAGTAGTGGGAAATTAGTAATAAAGGTAACTTAACTTTCTTGGGACCAATTGTAAATTCAAATTTAATTCAAGTATTATGGTTGCTTGAAAATGAAGAAATTCCAACGTCAAGTATGATCCTTTTTCACATGTTCATGGTTTTATTAAAGATCCTCACTTTGAAGAGAGAATCCGTTTCGCAGTAAGGAGAGATGTGGAGTTTTTAACTTTGAGTTGCAGTTGTTGTGAAGCAATGTGCATGCTGCCGGAATTCCTTTTCAACAATGCTTTGCTGGTTAAATTAAGAATTGATTATTGTACTTCTATGCCTAATGGGAAGGTAATTTGGGGACGTCTTTAGGCATTGAATCTGTTACGTTATAGCTTGTCAAATCAAGCTATAGAACATATTATTTCTGGTAGGCCGTTACTTGAATTGTTTGAATTAACCAAGTGTTATGAGTTTGATAATCGGCTCAAGAGATTCGATAAGCTTGTTAGTACTTCCAAATCTTAGAAAAGATTGGTTTTATGAAGACTTCACATTGACGATATTGAAATTTCATGTCCAAACCTGGAAGAATTATCTCTCAACCGAGTAAAGATAAATGAGCCAATGTTGTTTGTTCAAGCGATACAAAAAGTTCTATCTGATAGTTCATTACCTGAATCATTTGAAATAAACAAATTTGTTTATAATTATTACTTCCAATAAATATAATTATTACTTTACTAATGTATCCATTAATGTAGTGATTTAATGCATAGTAATTTGATTTATTCTAAATTCAGTAATTTCATACCATAATAAATAAATGTATAATAGAAAAATAGTGGTCATTTATAGTTAAAAGAGGAGTGGTGACTATCTCATGGGACGCCAAAAAGATAAATTTTTACCAATATCCTATGAAACGGATAGCACCCTGTTATTCTTTTTCTTCATTGAAAAAGAACAATACTTTTATTTTAGGTATTTACTGAAATTAAATTCATTGGTGCTAAATCAAGTCATTTAACCATAATAATCATCATCCCAATAGAAAGTAGAAATATTCAAGGTTGTCAGGTATGGGCACATCAACATGTAATAAAACTGCAGCAAAGAATCAATGATGTTAGAAATTTGGTTAACTGCTACAACATAACCGACTCTTCACAACAATCACCATGAGCCTAGAAACCATGTCATTTACCCCTAGAGGTGAAAAATACATACAAACATTCAGCATCATGATTTTAATATAAAATTGCATTAGCTAATATAGGAACTGCATTACTAAGATATGTGAAATAGCAAACATAAAACCTTTTCCAGAAGATTGGATCAAATGTACAACCTCCATTAATCCTTCCAATAATTTCTATTAACTTAATTTTACCAAAATGTAAAGAAAACCTCCATTTAACCCTATGAAAACCTCAGCCAACTTAGTTTTACTGCAAAAGCTAACACAGGAATTGCTAGCTAACATACCAATTCCACCATGGCATGTTGAGAACACCGTGGGAAGCTTGATAATATTCCAGAAACTTCACTCTTAAAATCGTTTCCACCATCTTTTAATGTCACCGTCAATTTTTCTAACACTTTAGCATTCTTGAGTAAGTATTCAACAAATTTGATCACATCCTCACAGTAATCTGTTTTCGAGAGGCCAATGATTTGAACAATCTTTAGATCCTTCTCCAAACAATTGAAAACAGTCGTATTTCTGCTCCAGTAGTTCTTGAAACCACCAGGGTAGACAGTTTTGTACTTGACCTGCTGACAAGACACGAACACAACACGAATTTAGTGGATTTGGGTTTGATTAAACAGGTCATGAGTCATTTTTGGATTGACACGAAAGTGACACAATAATTTTTGTGTCGGGTTAGGGTTGGCCTGCTAACCCGAAAATGACACGAATATTTAAAATTTATTATTATATTTTTCTATATTTTTACATGTCACTATTAAGAAATGTAATATAATATATATAACTCACACAAACAAAAACTTTTCAATAATTTCACACATCATTCTTAATAGATGTAGTAAAATGACACATAAATGCAAACAAAACATAATCCAAAATAAAAAAATAGTACACTAAGATTTGTAAAATAGGTCTTGACCAAAATTTTAGGTCGACAAGGGTTAAATTATTAATTTAGATACGACAGAAATATTTAAAATTTTAATATTTTCTTTATAATATTTTTGCAGGTCACCCGAAAACACGACACGAAACCGACATGAACACGATTATGTTAACTCAATTATGACACGAAAATTTTTGGGTCAGGTTTGGGTTTTGCTCACTGAAACACAAACCCGAATTCGACACGACACAAACACGACCACCTACACAAATTGTCACCCCTACTTGAAACCATCCAAGTCGGAATGATAAACAGTCGTATTCTGCTCCAGTAGTTCTCCTCGAAATCATCCAAGTTTGAATGATCTGGAATTATTCGAGACTGAAGACATATCTACAGTTGATGTTAGACATGGAAACTGAATATAAATGGTCACAACAATTATTTTATATAGTCATAATTCAAATCATTCATTCACTAAACTCAAAAGGTAGGAAGTTATAGCATTTTACTTTATTGTTCCTTATCAGGGAAAAGCTCCCTATGAAGTTGGTACGTATAAAATCCATATGCATGGACAGCATAAAACTTAAATGAGACTTGAATTTATCATTGATTCCAACAAATTTTACCTCTGGTGCTGGAATATTTATAACTAATTTCTCCAGCGCATAAGAAATACGAAGTGCACTTGCGATTCCATATTCAAAATCATGTTCAGGAGCATCCAAAGTTAAGCATTTGTTGTTTAACAATAGAGTTGATAGAATAAGTGCCTCCTCTAATTTTGATGGAGGCGATAGAATAGCTCCCCCCTCTAATTCTGATAGAGTCTGCAAACATAATACATTATGTAAATGGAAATCAGATATGATGTTTTAGCAATTTGATTTCAAATTCAAATGTTAGCTGAGAGATTTATTCACAGAAGATCGAATGATATTTTACCCGAACTGACCGACGCGGAAATTTTAGCTCCTTTACATGCTCAAGCTGCAGTAGCATCTCTTTAATGTGACTTGGATCAACAGAATCAAGAGTAGCAGAAATTAATGACGGCGAGTTCACTACTCTAACAATAACATCCGAAAGTTCCAAATCCTTGAGCATTGGACATGAAATTTCCAAAACAGCAACAGATTCAGAATAATCAATATAATCACAATAATAAGGATTTGTTACCGCCAATTTTTTCAGAGACTTAGAAGCAATAACATGATAATCAAATTCACAACCGATGATGTTTAGTGATTCCAGTAACGGACTGCCAGATAAAATATTTTCAATGGCTCGATCAGGGAAGTGGCAATCTTCTACGTCCAGTTCCTTAAGGCATCCCCAATTTACCTTCCCATCAGACGGTAAACTACAATTAACTGTCTGCAGTTTAACCAAGGAAGCATGACTGAAGAGGAATTCTGGTAACCTGACGCGTTCAAGGCAAAAATCGAAATCCAGAATTAGCTCCTCCACATCTCTAGTTACTGCAAATCCGATTTTGTCATTGAAGTGAGGATCCTCTTGAACTTCATCACTACAAGCTAGGAAGTGGAATTTCTGAATCTTTGAGCAGTCATAGCGGTTTAGTACATTGCCGAAGTCTTTGATGTAATTTCTGAAATGATCAAACCCATTGAAAATGAGAACAGGAACACGAGTCCATTGATTCCGCCATCTTTTTGATAAAGTGCCAGTCCGAATAGCTTCTTTTGTTTCTGGCAGAAAAGAGAGGATGTGCTGAATGAGCGAATCCGGCAAATCACTGATTATGTCTTCTTTCTCCGTCTCATTCTCTAGTGAAGCTCCACCGCTCCCATCCGCCTCCTCCTCCAATGAAGCATTACTGCTCTCGTCCAACTTCACCCTTTTGTTGCCAGCTCTTTCACTGCTTTCCTCTTCCATTGTCTATGGAATTGAAAAACAGAGCAGTCGTTAATTGTGAATATATATGTATATATGAGGAAAAAGTAATCCCCATCCCCATCCCCTGGGATCCCGTTCCCGATAATTGCATGAAAGTCCCAACTCCAAATCAAAGAATAAATATAGTTCCTAACAGAAATAGGCGAAAATATACCCAATAAAGCTTGAATTAACTAATTAATTAGCTGAATATCTCCAACTTTGTCTTCAAAGATTCAAGCTTTAGCCTAAAAAATTCGACCCAGAAGAATTTACACTGATAATTTGTTAATCAATAAGCATTATCCCAAATTATCAGTGTAATGACCTGAACTAACATGCAAGAAAGGAACTTCTTTGCGGATGAAAACAATTAAACAATACAAACAAACTGTAGGAACTACTTATATATGGATTTGGTACTAACCTGTAAGAATGGTTGATGACTCGATGCGGGAGACATAGAACGGCGGCGAAAGCGACGCCGGCGATCGTGGTAGTGCAGCGGTCAGTGGTTTCGGTTTTTGTCTGAGTAGTAAATTGCCTTCTTCTCTTTTTGTTATAATTGTTTTTTCTTTGTAGTCCGTACGAGATAGAGAAATAATTGAGGAGGAAAACCTATTACAAACAACTTTCTTAAATTGATACTTTATAAACAAAATAAAAGTGTGAAAAAAATCTTTTTTTTTTTTTTTTTAATTTTTGAATTTAGGGGGTGGTATTCGATTAAGACTTTTATAGACTTTTTTTAAGTGAATGACTTTTATAGACTTTAATGACTTTCAGTGACTTTTAATATCTTGCAGAGAATTTTTAAAAGTATTGATGACTTTTTAAAAAGTTTATTTCATAGACTTTTATAGACTTTTAAAGACTTTTATAGACTTTTAAAGATTTTTAAATACTTTTATAGACTTATTAGAAAATACTAATAATCTCCATGTGTGCAATGATAATACACCACATAAATGACTACAATCATATGTTCAATATTATTCCACATGTCAGTAACAATACTAGCTCTCTATTCATTAGCATAATTTATTTGTTGCTCTTGTGTTCCAACAAATTGTTCAAAATCTTCTTCTTCATTAATTGACATTGGTGCAGATGAATTAGTTTCACTATTTTGTTCAATTGGAAACTCATCTGATCGACTCTCCTTTCGAAGAAAATTATGCAATCCTGCACAAGCCAAGACTAGCTCTATTTGTGTGTCAAACTGAAATGGTGGAGCTATCTTAAAGATGATAAATCTTTATTTGAAAATACCAAATAACCTCTCAACTGTATTTCTCTGAGAAGTATGACGAATATTAAATAACTCATTTGCGTGTTCATGATGTCGATCTTTGCCATTAAAATCATGTAGATGATAGCGAACACCTCAAAATGGAGCTAAAAATTGTCTTCGTGCTTGTTGCAGAACGAAAAAGGGAAGGTGATTATGGAGGTCGGAGATAGGGGTGAGCAAAACCAAACCGCGAACCAAAAACAGAACCGAACCGAGGTTGACAAACCGAACCGTACCGTACCAAATTCTATTTGGTTTTATAAAATATAATAATTTGGTTTTTGGCTTTTATGGAAAAAACCGAAACTGAACCGAACCAAACCATAGTATGAAAAAATATTTTTTAAAAATATGTATCTATATATAAATAAATTTTATTTGGCATATTATATATTTGTATTATTATATAGTTTGTATTTATGAGACTTTAGTAATATACATGTAATATAAATCCTATTTAAGCAATACTTTACATGTAATTTATAAAAAATAATGGTAATAAAAATTAAAAAATTGAAATTTTTGTTGATTTGGTTTTAACCCAACCAAACCATAACCGAACCGAACTAGGTTGGTTCGGTTTTATCCGAACCATATGAACTTTGATTTGGTTTTGGTTTCTATTTTTCTTGTACTTTGGTTTTCGGTTCGGTTCGGTTTTTGAACCGAACCGTATTTTGCTCACCCCTAGTCGGAGAGGGTAATGAAAAAGGGAGGGTGATTATGGAGGTCGGAGAGGGTGGAGATCGATCGTTTTTAGATATAGAAAAGGCGGGTGATTATGGATTTCACGATAAATGATAAATAAAAAGTCTTGCGTATAGATGCAAGACTTTTTTCTAAGGATTTTGTATTATATTTTATATAAAAAGTCTATAAAAGTCATTCTCATCAATTGTCAATGACTTTTTGAATACAGGATGACTTTTAAAGACTCTTAAAAAGTCATAATTGAATACCTGATGACTTTTAAAGACTCTTAAAAAGTCATAATTGAATACCTGATGACTTTTAAAGACTTTTAAAAAGTCATAATTGAATACCTGATGACTTTTAAAGACTCCTAAAAAGTCTTAATTGAATACCTCTAGATTTTAAAAGTATGTAAAAGTCATTAAAAGTCTTAATCCAATACACCCCTGTTAGTCTTGATTTCGAAAAAGGTACTAGGCGTAATAAAATAATTTAGTGGTACTATTTATATTTACTATTACTTAGTAGTTAAGAAAATAGTAAAAAAAAAAATTAATATTTATATGTATTAAAAAAGTGAAATGAACCATCCATCGTGTGGGTCAAAGCTAATTTTATACTAAAATACTAGTTTAAGAAGTATACAAGCGGGTGTAAAGGGTGGATACAACAATTGGTAAGGTAGAACTGTCATAGGAGAGAACACAAATGTGGAGGGCCAAACCCCTATTCATGCTGCACAGGGCCAAAAATAAAACCAAACACTTGCATGGCATTACCGAATGGACAAAGCCATTCTAGAATTGGAGATAGAGGTGGCTTCCTTACTAGAAGGAAATTTCGAGGATCCTATCGTGGAAAAAGGATACCGTCAGTGTGCCAATGGAAATACATTATGCCGGTGATAGTAGATTTAATGATAAGTTTAACTCCATCATTGGATCATACGGAGCAAAAGAGATTGGGAAGATGACTTTTCTTACCTATTTGAGCAATAGATTTGTCGAAGTTTTTGAAACAGTTGTTATTATTTCTGATACATCGGGTATAACACAACGTTTCTTAGCAATAAAAGTGTTGTGGTGTTTGATTAATAGAGTTCTTATATATATATATATATATATATATATATATATATATATATATATATATATATATATATATATATATATATATTTACTGTGTGATTGTTGTGGTGTTTAATTGATAGAGTTCTATTTTTTTCTACTGTGTAGTTACTGTGGTGTTAGATTGGGAGGGGTTCTTATATTTTTTCTACCACATGGTGTAGTGATGTTTGATTGATAGGGTCCTTCCGGTCAAATCATCAAAAAGAATTCCAAAGTGAGACTTCTTCGAAGGATCATGCATTTTAGTGTAAAAATCTCATACGGAGTGATTAAGTTTCCTGCCTTGTCCTTGTTTGTTGTTATAATTGTTTTTTCTTTAGTTGGGACGATATAGAGAAATAATTGAGGAGGAAAACCTATTAAAAACAACTTTCTTAAATTGATACTTTACAAACAAAATAAAAGTGTGAAAAAAATCTGTTATTTTTTTAAAAAAATTTGAATTTAGTCTTGATTTCAAAAAAGGTACAAGGCATAATAAAATAATTTAGTGGTACTATTTATATTTACTATTACTTAGTAGTTAAGAAAATAGTTTTAAATAAAAGTTAATATTTATATGTATTAAAAAAAGTGAAATAAACCATCCATCGTGCAAATTCAAAGCTAATTTTTATACGAAAATACTAGTTTAAGAATTACGGGTTCTCTCCCAAAAAGATAAGCAAAATATATTTGTCTTTAGTAGGTATTGCAAAACCATAAAGAATAATTGATCGATCTCTACGATTAAGTGAGTCACGATTCATACTGGCGTTGATGAATGAAAAAAGAAAGAATAAGGTTTGAATTTGGGAAATTTAATTATAACAATTGATGAATAAAGTGAGAGGAGAGAAACAAATTTTTGTTGGATCCCATTTTTTTACGCTAGTGAGAAAATCTAAAATGTCAATCAGTAGGATCCATTTGTTAACAAAAATCATTCATCGTCCATGCACGAGGGATCAATTTGCTAACTTTTTAATAGTTGAAGGGGTGATTTGGTGAATTTTATAGTTGAGGGTGTAAACCGAATTTCGATAAATAGTTGAAAGCCTCTTTCTCTTTTTAGTTTATTAACATTAATTGGATTTAGTTTCCTTTACATGTAGACTTTTATTGACGAACAAATAAGCCTTCAATAAAAATTCTTTATTGAGATTTTAATAACTTAATTTCTTATTTATTAACTTTAAAATTTTGATTTAAATGTAAATATAATTCTATATTTTTCTTTTAGTTTTTTGTTTTACTCGAAACTTTAATTGAGTAAATATAAAAAAAAGTAAAGTAAAACATAATATATTTTCCCCAATATATAATGTTTACATTTGAGGGTTTGTGATGCAGCGGAAGAATCACAATTGATGATACAAATTGAAAGGGATTGTTGATTCTAAGAATACCCAAACCTTAACAACTACTAAAGTCTGTTGATCGCGTACGATGCTGGAGTTTAGTCTTCTACTAATTGAATTTAGCAAAATTCACAAAAGCAGGGTAAATTAAATAATTCCGAATTTTATTGAATAATGAAAACTGATTATAATTGAGAAATAAAAGCCTATTTATAGGCAAACTATCATAAATATAATAGAACTCCTAAACAATAAAAACTTCTAAATAGTCTAAACATCCTAATTGAAAAAAATACTAAATAAATTAAAATACAAACAAAATAAGAATCCTTATCAATTTAGGATTCTTACAATAAAATCTATTCATAATCCTAATTATAAAATAATTGCAATTAAAATAAGGATATAATTTAAAACATATATTTAATTTATTTCCATGACAAGTAACTGTTTCTAAGTTGAATTGCTGATCCTTTTTACAACTGGTGGCCCGCATTAGTTTAGCTTCTTGAATTCCATTTCAATATTTCACACTAATATTGTTAGCAAAAGGAATCGGATGAAACAATTATTTCAATCAGAGGATAATCAAGTTAAAATTTTAGTAACTTCATATTACTGAAACAAAATTATGAAAGAAAATAATAAAATAATTATAATTCTAACTTTAATCGTAATATAAAACAATAGATTGAGAAATTTTGAACTCCAAAATAGTGAAATAAAATATTAAATATTTGTTTGTCGAATTCAACCGAATGCGGAAACTATTATTTGAATTCTAAAGAAACGTTTTTCTAAAACTATTGAGAAAATTTAACATTTATCCATAAGAAAATTAAGAGGATAAGAAAATTGAGCCAAATGGCATACTGATGGGGCTTTGATTTGATTATAATTTTGTCTTAAACCTCATTTTGTCTTTTTTTTCTCGTTGGTCATTTATTTATTTATTTATTTGTTTATTTATTTTAATCATTGCAGTTGGAATACTCAATTTGAGATTTTTTTTTCTTTTTCTTTCCCAATTAAGCTCTTTTACATCCATCTAAACTCGAACACTTGATTTCTAATTTAAGCAACTAATACCCTTACAATTAATTTAAACCAACCTTAATTTGATTTTCAAATCAGTCTGTTTATTAGAAAATTAATCTCTTCAACATTCTTCCATAGACTTTTGTAGAATAATCCAAAAAGAAAGAAAAAATGACAATCATCTGCATCAAGTTCTCTCTCAAGGGAAATTGATAAAAAAAATAAAAAATAAAAAAAACGATCCTATTGCAAACATTTAAAGACAAGAAACAAGAAAGATCCTTTTGGAAAAAAGATAACAAATATAAAATGAAATTAGCAAAACTTATAATTGGAAGAAACTAGGCGTCTCTCCCCTTACAACATTACAACATTTTCTCTTTACAGCTATTCCACATATATATTTTGGACTAATCATATCTAGCCTTATTACAACATGTTACAAAGAATATTTAACATATATATTTTGGACTAATCATATCTAGCCTTATTACAACATGTTACAAAGAATATTTAACATCATTAAACCTTAATTTAAAATTATCCATAAGAAAATTCACAGTAAATTTGCTTCAAATGAGAGCATTTTCAAGTCTTCAGTGTCACATATGAAGACGGTTAAGATTGTTGGCCTCTGGCGGTTTAAGCAATACAAGCTTGTGCTCAACTTTGTTGAGTTTATACTCAAGAATGCAAGAGTATTAGAAAAGTTGGTCAAGATGCTAACTGACCTTTACGAGCGAGGAGAGTTGAAGGCCCAGGATTCCTCCAAATATAAGGTGAAAGACCCGAAGTCTTACGATGGAGTGAGGGATGCGAGTGAAGTTGAGAACTTTCTCTTTGATGTAGAAGCCTTCTTCAATGCAACCAGGGCCTGAATAGACGCCCATCACCTTGAGTTGATCCCGATGTACCTAGAGGGTGATGCTAAGTTGTGGTGGCACCGTAAAGCTTCCTTGGCTACAATCACCACCTGGGATGAGTTTAAGAAGGAGTTCAAAGCCCATTTTTACCCCGAGAATGTACACCATGTGGCCAGACGTCAACTTGCAGAACTCCAACAAACGGGTTCCATCCGAGACTATGTTAGAGCTTATCAAAAGCTTATCTTGGAATGTCCTGAGATGCACAAGTACGACAAGTTGTATCACTTCACAAAGGGACTAAAGCCATGGGCAAAGAATGAGGTAAATAGAAGGAATGTCTGAGATAATGCTACTGCCATTATGGTAGCGGAGAGTTTAGATGACTTCTCGGATAACCTTGGAAAGCGGAAGCAACCTCTTAACTCTGGGTCCGAGACTAGACTGAGCAAGTGGACAAAGCCGTTAGGGGCAGGAGGTGTTTTATGCCTACTATTTTGGGAATTTTATTGGCTATTTATCCCTTTTTCCTATTTAAGTTTTCTTTATTTTGGGGTAAATATATCAGACTTTGTATTTTTGGTTGTTCAGGAGCTATTTGGGAAATTCACAGCTGTTGGAGCAAAAGTAGCAGCATTTTCAGGCTGGAGTCAAGTGTTCAGCTAATTGTGGGAACTGCAAGCTTAGCCTTGCCCAAGGCTAAGCGCCGGATTCAGTCACAGCTCAGCTTTCCTTATTTTGAAATTCGAATTTTATTTTAGGATAGCATTTACTGGTCTTATCTAGCTAGGTCGAAATTTGTATAAATAGGGTAGGAGGAGAACTCTTTAGGAATCAATTCTTTTACTTCTTTATTTCTTATTTTTGGGGATTGTTAACCCTAGCCTCCATTCTTTTTATTTTCAGCATTTTTCTTTTAGCTTGTAAGTGGTTACTCAAACAATGAGTAACTAACTTCTTTTCTTTTTCAATTGAAAGTTTCGTTTGGTTTATCATCGATTGTTTGTGAGATTTATTGTTCTTAACCATTTAATTTCGAAATTCTATATTTTGTTTTCTTGCCTAAGAGAAATCCGATCTCTAATATCAAGTTTTCTAATTAATCAAAAGGCCAATTGATTTAATTAGGGTTTGATATTCAGTTGAATAACAAGAAGTAAATACGCAATCGTTTATTTCTTTTATTTGCTAGAACATTCAAAAGAAAACAAGATTTAAGTTTGAATCAATATCACGAAGAATTGATTAACTTAATTTGGGTTTTTCTAGATCTTAAAGTTTTCAACAAATTGAATCCTAAACCACGAAGGAAGGATTATTTGATTTGGAAAAGAAACTTAATTAAGTCGTCTTGTTCTGTTTCACTTAAGGAAAAACTGGTTCGAAAGCACGAAGCCTAGAACTTTAACCGAATTGGAATTTTGAGATTTGAATCCGCTTGTCGAGTCTATGATCAAACAATGATGAGATGCCATCGAAGAAACTTTCAATTGAATTGTTAATTAATTGTTATATCTCCTGATTTTTACTTTTGCTCAATTGCACTTTTAAATAATTTTATTTTTCTGCATCATCTTCACTAAAACCCCCCTTTTTATCTTTTACAAATTTTGAAATAAACCGATTGGTTATTTTTGAGAAGCAAATTAAATCGCTAATCCTTTGGGACACGACCTCGACTTACCACCTACTACAAATAAATTGTTTTAGGAAAAGACGAGATTATAAAATTATATTTGACGGATTCGGCACCTGTCAAGGTGAACGTAGCAGTTCCTCGACAGGAGGCCCTCCTGTTGGTGTGCCCTAGTTCTTAGGGCATTGGATTCTTGTATTTTGTATTATACATTAAGACTCATTGTATGAATACATTATTTGTGTCACATTAATAAAGGTAATTAATCTATTTCATTTATATCTTATTCTATAATATGAGTAGAGTATCCATTGATTGATAATCATAAAACCTATCCCAGGTCTGTTCTAATCGTGGGAACGAATAGAACTACAGACTTGTATATTCGATGACTGTATGGCAGTTCTTAACTAGCCATAGTACTTGTATAGTCAGTCATGAATATAAGTACATGTCGTTGACATGGGACTAGATCGATCCACACAAGAAAGCCACATGGTTGTTATGTCATAGGTCTTTCTTGAGTAGGTCTCTTTTGTCCTCAGACCAGATTTCATTATAATATCAATATGGAATCCGGTTCACTTTGACATACGCCTAATAGGTCTGTAAAAGGATGCTAAATACGGGTATGATTGGGTGGACCGGTGAACATGTTGATATTGATGATGAAGTGATAGAATTGCCACTCGGGTAACACTGAGATGATATCATTGGCCACTTAATGAGTGGGACTGATAAGTATATGGCCATACCCAAGTAAGTCGGTGCTTATTTGATTAATCAGTCAACTGAAGATCAAGAAATATAATAAACAACAGAGGAGGATGACGAACACCATGCCTCTTGTTTATTCATATCGATATCGTTAGGCAAAGGACACTATGAGATTCCTACTGGGTGAGTGTCTTCGAAAGACTGCTGCATCTCTGTCTTAATTGGGGGCTGTAATGGTTTGCTAGAACCCACTTACAGTCTGTGGGCCTTGGGCCTACTGCCAACATAAAGACAGACCCATAGGATTGTGTACATAGATCAACTGAGCCGGAACTTATAGAAATTATACATGTAATGTAAATTGGAAGGAATGTGTTCATTAATTAATTGACATTTGGTGTCAAGGTAATTAATTAACATTGGGTTGAATTTAATTTAATTATAAGTTTACATAATATAATTAATTAATTTATCAATTAATTGAATTACATAAAGTAAACAATTAATTAAATAATTTTCCTAATGTTATAGAAATTATACATGTAATGTAAATTGGAAGGTATGTGTTAATTAATTAATTGACATTCGGTGTCAAGGTAATTAATTAACATTGGATTGAATTTAATTTAATTATAAATTTACATAATATAATTAATTAATTTATCAATTAATTGAATTACATAAAGTAAACAATTAATTAAATAATTTTCCTAAGTAAAAAAATTAAATACATGTATTGTATTTACTTAAGTGTGATTTAATTTTATTTAGGGGTAATTAAATTTAGCTAAATGGAATTAAATTACATAGTATATAATTTTTAATTAAAGTTTATCTATGCAATTATAATCCTAGTGGGCTTGGGTTTAATTAACCTAATTAAAACCCAATTAGACATGGTGTCTATATAAGGGCACACTTAAGGAATGAAATCCTAATTCAACCCTAATTAATTACTGGAAATTTCAGCCACCAATAGCAGCCCCAAACAGCGGAAAATCCCAGCATTAATCATCCATTCCTTCGCATCTTCGGCTAGCACCGGTTCCCACTCAATAGTTGGTCGTGCACCGGACTTTGGAGATCGTAGATTCAAGAAACGATTCTGCAGCAGTCTCTAAAGGAGATGAATCCGGTGAGTTAATCTCTCTTGATTCAAATTATTTTTATTCTAATCAATGGTAATTGGACATGATAGGTGGATTTTAGGAAATTTTAAACGATTCATTTTCTGCTGCGCCACGTTATTTTTCCAATGACGAATCCCAACACCTCCGACTTCATTCTTAGAGAGGAGTATCCGTCAAAGTTAGGGTGAAAGGAGAAATACCCCGTTCAATAATGAATCAAGTGGCCCTTCGAAGAACTTTCCATCTAAGCAAGCTACTTCCGGAGTTCGAAACATCTCTTGTTTTATATGCAAGGGGCCACACCGGATGGCGGAGTGCCCGCATCAAAGTGATGTTAATGCTCTAGTTTTGGAGTGGACTGAAGAGGAACATAGAGCCGACGTAAGACTCAAAGGATCGAAACCTTCGGCCATGGGATCTTAACGATTCCTGTCAGCCCTGGAGAAGCAGGTGAAAGCCGCGAGTCAAAGAAGAGAAAAAGGGCTGATGTATGTCGAGTTAACCATCCATGGGAAAGCCACCAAAGCCATGATAGACAGAAGGGCCACAGACAACTTTATGTCAGGAACTGAAGCTTCTTGGCTGGGGTTACCCATCAGAAAGGAAGTAGGAAAGATCAAAGCTGTCAACTCTCCAGCTCGAGAGATACTAGGAGCAACCCAGAATGTATCTTGTAAGTTGGGACCCTGGACTGGCTAGATAGACTTTACAGTGGTGCCAATGGATGACTTTTACGTGGTTTTGGGGATAGACTTCTTGAAGGAGACTTTCACAGTTCCTATGGCCTCAGTGAGTTGCCTCCTTTTTATGAACCAGAATCCTTATGTCGTGCCAGTAACCATGAGCCCCATATGCGAAAAGAAGTGCATTTCGACGCTCCAGTTCAAAAAGGGAGTAAAAAGGGGGGAAAGCTCTTATGTGGTGGTTCCGCTAGTTAGCCATTCAGATAAAGACACTAGCATTCTTAAAATGCTCGAAGAAGTGATGAGAGAGTTCTAAGACATCATGCAAGAGACTTTACTAAAGACTTTGCCACCGAAGAGGGGGGTAGATCACGAAATAGAGTTGCTTCTGGGAATGAAGCCGCCAGCAAGGGCTCCTTATAGAATGGCCCCTCCAGAGTTGGCAGAATTACGGAAGCAGTTGGGGAAACTCTTAGAGGCAGGGTTTATTGGACCTTCAAACTCTCCCTTTGGCGCCCCAATGTTATTTCAGAAGAAGGCAGATAGGAGTTTAAGATTGTGTGTAGATTACATAGCCCTCAACAAGATCACTGTATGCAACAAGTATCCTATTCCCCTAGTAGCTGACTTGTTTGATCAACTTAGTGGGGCAAAGTACTTCACCAAGCTTGATCTGCGTTCAGGATATCACTAGGTCTAAGTGAAGGAGGAAGATGTATTCAAAACCACCTGTGTCACTCGGTATGATTCATTTGAATTCTTTGTTATACCCTTTGGACTAACAAATGCTCCAGCCACCTTTTGTACTCTCATGAACCAGGTATTCAGAGAATATCTAGATCAGTTCGTAGTGGTGTATCTGAATGAGATCGTGGTATACAGTATCACTCTGGAGGAGCACTGAGAACATTTGAAGCCAGTGTTCATGAAGCTGAGGGAGAACCAGTTTTTTCTGAAGAAAGAGAAATACGCATTTGGCCAAACTAGCATCAAGTTTCTTGGCCATGTGATTAAACAAGGCCAGGTACGTATGGATTAAAATAAGGTGAAAGCCATTTAAGAATGGCAGACGCTTGCGAATGTTCTAGAATTAAGATCTTTTTTGGGACTGGCCAATTACTACCGCAGATTTGTTGAATGGTACTCACGAAAAGTTGTTCCCCTCACTGACTTACTGAAGAAAGAAAAGAAGTGGCTTTGGACAGATGAATGTAAAGAAGCTTTTGAGCATTTGAAGAAGGCCGTTCTTGAGGAACCAATTCTTTCCCTACCAGACATATTGAAGCCATTCGAAGTACAGACGGATGCCTCCAATTTTGCTTTGGGAGGGGTCATTATGCAAGAGGGATGCCCTGTTGCTTTCGAGAGCAGGAAGTTGAATGACACTAAACGATGGTATTCGACTCATGAAAAAGAGCTGCTGACCGTCGTTCACTGCTTGCGAGTTTGGAGGCATTATCTGCTGGGTTCTAGATTTCTAGTGAAGACCGATAATGCAGCAGTGAGCCACTTCCTTACCCAGCAGACATTGACCAGAAAACAAGCTCGTTGGCAGGAATTTCTAGCAGAGTTCGATTTTGTCCTGGAGTATCACACAGGGAAGTTAAATCAAGTGGCAGATGCGCCAAGTCAAAAGGCCGAGCCGGCAGTCCTGAAATAGATAGCTCATTTGTCTAGCGGCCAATTATCAACCTTTGTGTGGCAATTGATTCTAGAGAAGCTACCAAAACACCCGCAGGCAGTCACCATCATGAACTTAGTGAAGCAGGAGAAGACTAAGCAGTTTTGGGTCAGTGATGGGTTATTAATGACAACCAATCGAAGGGTGTACATGCCGAAGACAACCAATTTGTGGAAAATGTTGATGAGGGAATGTTATGATACCCTTTGGGCAGGTCATCCAGGATGGCATCGAATGTTGGCTTTGCTACAGCAGCATTACTACTGGCCCAAAATGGAGAAAGAAGTGCGAGAGTATACCAAGACATGCCTAATTTGTCAGTAGGACAAAGCAGAGAGGTGGAAAACTGCCAGATTACTTCAAACACTTCCGGTACCTCGACGCCCCTGGGAGAGCGTGTCAATGGATTTCATCACGGGGCTGCCCAGGGTAGAAGAATTTGATTCCATCTTGGTGGTTGTTGACAGATTCTCTAAATATGCAACCTTCATTCCAATTCCAAAGTATAGTTCCACTGAGACCACGGCCAGAGCCTTCTTCAAACATGTCATCAGGTACTGGGGTATTCCAAAGAATATTGTCAGTGACAGGGACGGGCGTTTCTTAGGGAGCTTCTGGACAGAGCTTTTTCGATTGTTGGGGAGTAATTTGAACATGTCCACCAGCTATCATCCTCAGACAGATGGTCAGACAGAAAGATTCAATAGCATGCTGGAGGAATACTTGAGGCACTTTGTCAGTGCCAGCCAACGGAATTGGGCATCCCTCCTGGATGTTGCCCAATTTTGCTTCAACAGCCAGAAGTGCTCTACTACTTACAAAACTCCTTTTGAAATTGTGACAGGTCAATAGCCCTTGGTGCCCCATTCCATTGAGATGCCTTACAAAGGCAAGAATCCCAAAGCATATCTTTTCGCTAAGGAGTGGAAGCAGAATGAGGAGATCGCTAAAACGTATCTGGAGAAAGCATCAAAGCGGATGAAGAAATGGGCCGATACAGAACGCCGACCAGTGGAGTTCAAAGTTGGAGACTTAGTGTTGGTGAAACTTCTGCCAGAACAGCTATGATTCTTCCACAACAGGGATAGCAGACTAGTCAGAAAATACAAAGGACCTGTCCCAGTCATAAAAAAGGTAGGGCCAGTATCATATAAACTGGACTTGCCAGAATGGATGTTAGTTCACCCGATCTTCCACGTCAGCAACCTGAAGCAGTACCACCCAGATCCAGTCGATGACAAGCTAAACAAGAGCACGAGACCAGCAATCACGAAGAAAGCACCAGCCAGCAGAGAAGTAGGAGAGATCATGGCGGATAACACAGTGTCAACCACCAGGCGCACATACAAGGAGTACCTTATTCGATGGAAAGCAGAAGGAGAAGAAGAGACCAGCTGGGAGAAAGAAGATGACCTAAAACCTTTCCAGTAGAAGATTGAAGAATTCAAGAAGACTAAGTCGACGAGGACGTCGACCCTCTGAGTGGGGGAGAATGTAAAGGGGGGAAAGTACTTTGTAATAGTAGCATGAATAGTAAAAGTGTGGTAGGTGAGACATTATGATGGTTGTTCCTTCCAACCCTGAAGTTGGTATAAGGACTACTATTGGGGGGGTTTGGCAGGTCTCAACGAATGTCAGCTGCACGTAGGTGCTTGTGATTACCCCATCAGTAGTAGGACCCCCTACTACTACTGGTGGGAACTTGCTTGATGTACTTTCAATATATGAACGAAAGCTTTGCGCATCACTTTTCATATGTGTCCCGTGTATGCTTGTGTATGTGTGGATGGATGCTTATCATTGTTTATTCCAATCTAATGTGCCGATATTTACCATATAGAATGCGGCGTGGCCTCCGAGACTATTATAAACAAATGTTACAACCGGATCTAATCTCGTATTTGCTCCTAATGCAGGATTAGTGCATAAAGTGGGTTGGCTAGCTTACTTCTAGACGTAGACGTAAGCACCCCACGGTGTTCGAGGATTGACCCCGTGACACTTTGCAGCTACATGATTGTAACATTAGGGACCAGAGACATGTTTGCCAATGCAATTTTGTATTGAATGCTTGAAAGTTCTATCACTAGTTATAGTAGATATTACGTTCAGGCAATGACATCACTATTTCTACTCCATGTTGAAATTCATCCTTAGAATTCAGTTACATCTGATCCTATTTCAACAATTTCTTTAAGGAATATATTGTTTGTTGGTTTTCGGTCTCATGGTGATTATTATGAATAGTCAGTTATGCTATTGCTGGTATGAACCATAAACATTCTTAGGGTCAGTTTTGGATTGCAGTTAGTGAAAAAGCTGTTAGGGAAAGCTAGGTTTCATTGCTTTCTTTAAAAGTAGTTTTAAGTATTTTTTCAGTATTTTCCTAAATATAATTTTACTTTTACAAATTGTGCATTTGAGGCTGCTTTCCACAGCCCCAAAAGCAGCTTTTAGCCAAAGTAAGGTTCCCATTGCTTTGGCTGAAACCTGCTTTCGAGGCTGCGAAAGCAGTCCCAAACTGGCTCTTAGAATAAATCTTTTACCTGTATTTGTTGTATCAAACTATTGATAAAAAGTACAGGAGTTATGTACCAAATCAAGAAAAAATACAAGTTTATGGATTTGATCAACAAAACACAAAACGTTATGCTAGAAATTGAACCCCAAAATTACGGGGTGAACTTTAGAACTGGGAGGAAGTTTGAGGCGATCAGCTGCCTATCCTCGTGCTTGAATCTGAACTTTATTATAGGTCTTTTGGGCCTTAGGCTTTACTTGGGCCTACCTTTAAGATATAACATTCTTAAACAATTTTTTCATAATTTATTAGGGAATAGTCTTTTCTTATAAATATTAGGGAATAGTTACATTCAAAGGATTTAATTGACTTTATAATATATACTTTTATATTAATTAGGAAGTTCACTTAGAAATGGATTAAGTGATATCTTCTCAATTTGAAATATGTTTTTTATGTAAAATTTGGTACTCTTTTGTTTAACAGTGTGTTAGGGAGTAGTTCCATTTTCCTTAAAAGTGATTACAAATAAATTTTAAAAGGACAAATCACTTTCAGCTACACATAAGTTTTCTCATTTATATTCCATAACTACCAATAAGCGGTTGGATATTAAATTGTTGTAGAATATTTATAATTTCTAATTAATTTTATATATCTTTTTACTATTATGCATAATAAATAAATACTATCCCCTCCAATCGCCAGAAAACACCCCTAATATGGGTGTTCACGGCGGCTGTCACCCTTACTCAAAATTTGGGAGTGCTGCAAGTGCTTCCAAATTCTGGGGAAGAAGACAGCCCAGTCCTAATGGATTGCTCTGTTTTGTTTTTTGTTTTTAAATCTCATGGTCAAAACGAGATGCTGAATGAAAGTGTGTGCTTAACTTTATTGGGTTCCAACTTGAGAATTAATGCAAGAGTCTTAGAAAAGTTTATTGTAATAATATCATCAAAAGATCAAGGATTGGATTTTGCTGTTCTAGTTTCTCAAAGAGTTTAAGCTTTCCAAAATGTTCTTAACATGACATAGTTGAGTTGTTGTGTTCTGAGTAGCTAGTAGTAGTTTTTTGCAATTCATATAAAGGTTTTAATGCTTGACTTTTGTAGTTTTTTGGCAGTAGTCTATGGTTATGAAGTTGATAGAGACATATGTTGTTCCATCTTTGGTTGCTGTCTTTTAACATTGTGTGTATGCACTTTACTGCCATGATATTCTTACAAATCCCAGAGGCAGTTACAATCATTTCATAATTCAAACCCTCATCACCTTGTTCCCTTTCTTAGTTCCATCTCCATATGCTGGAAGTTATATTCCTTATCTCACTATCATTCTCTTTCCTGGCTTTCTTTCTATTTACTTGTCTTTTTCCAACTTTATTAGAGTAGATGAAGCAGTCTAAGTGTCGAATTATTTACATTGGATGTTACCCTTTTTATTTTGCAATCTCCCTTTGGCATCACCACAAAGAATGTTTAAAATAAGGAGATAGTGACAAAATCGAGAAGGAATTATTTGACACCTTTTTTAAGGGAGTCGGTCTTTATGAACACTATCAGGGTCGTCAAATGCAATGACGGTTATTCAATAATGCATTTCCTTTAGTTGCTAATGCAATGCAACATTGGATAGTGAGAAACTTACAATTCTTGAGAATACTTGCATCGAGATGGATGAGCTTCTTTTTTTAAGAGAGTCGGTCTTTATGAACACTATCAGGATCGTCAAATGCAATGACGATTATCCAATAATGCATTTCCTTTAGTTGCTAATGCAATGCAACATTGGATAGTGAGAAACTTACAGTTCTTGAGAATACTTGTATCGGGATGGATGAACTTCTTTCTCTGTATATTTGTCATTTAGATACTACCATACAGTTGCACCTTTGGCTGGATCTACAACAGGATAAACAAAACATGAATTTAATGTTTATATACATACAATCTATGACGAAAATACATTCATAGGATTTAATTTTATCTATAAAATGCTTTTATATTATTTAAGACACTTAAAAAGAAGCAAGTGATATTTTTCTATTGAATTTTCAAGAGTTTTTTCTTTACGTAAAATTGTAAGCTTATTTTATATATATATATATATATATATATATATATATATATATATATATATATATATTAAGAAATAGTTTAATTGATATGATTTAATTTTCTATTTAAAACATACTTCCTCCGTTTTTTTATTATATGATGTTTTAGATTTTTCACTTTGTTTTTTTTATTTGACACTACATTACCAATGTATTTTTTCTCATATTTTCTCATACTTTCCTTTATTTAAAGTATGAAAGTAGTTCATTATTTAATACAAAAAGTATTACATTGAGTTTTGATAATTTTTGCATGAAAAATAGAGTTTTAAAAGAAAAGTATTGAGAGTAAACTAGTCATCTTAATAACCTAATTAATGCTTTATTGTTCTTAGTGAACAACCTTAATATCATCTAATAAAAAACGGATTTCGTTAAAATATCTAAATAATTATCTTTTTACACATAAATTTCCTGAATTATTTCCTTACAAAAAAATTACTATAAATTTAACTAACCCAATAAAGCCTCCTAGCTCTGTTTTTAATTATATAATATTTAAGGTTATTTACTGAGACCAATGAAATATTAATTAGCTTACTAAAATATCCAGTTTATCCTTAATACTTCTCTCCTAAAATTATATTATCCATACAAAAATTCTCTTTTTTCTTCACTATCGAAGCTTAATATATTGCTTTTTATATTAAATAATATATCTCTCTCATACTTTAAATAACGGTAAATATAAGAAAATATGATAAAAAATTAACGTGTCTCTCTTTCTTCAAGTGGATTGAAATTCCTCTATAAAATAGAATTTTATATTATTTAGGAAATTCAATTCGATTAGGATTAAGTGATATCTTCCTATTCAATTTGTGATATGTTTTTTATATGTAAAATTGAAGGTTCGTCTTCCCCAGTTGAGAGCTTTGTCTTTCTCAATCGAGGGTTTCGTCATTTGTTCGTTTCCATAATTCTTCAGTGGTAGCAGCCATAGTCACTGATTAATAATGGCTGAGGGAAGGAGAAACAAAAGGCTCAATTTCGAAGAGAACGAAGACCGAATCAGTGATTTGCCTGATGAGCTCATTCACCATATCCTCTCCTTTTTGCCCTCAACCAAACAAGCTATTCAAACTGGCATTTTGTCGAAAAGGTGGAAGAATCAATGGGCTTGTGTTCCAGTACTCAGTTTCGATTGCTCTGGTATGTTTTCTGATGAAGACTTTGCTAGATCGATTGATAATACCTTACTTCAGTACGACTGCTGTAAGATTAAGAAATTTCACCTTGCTTATAACTTTCAAAATGATACAAATTTTTCTTCGAAAATCCATTTTGCAACAAGAAATCATGTGGAGGAGCTAATTTTGAATTGCTGTTGCCCTGATAGGACTTTTGCTTACTTGTTGCCTGAATTCCTTTTCGAAAATGATTCGTTGGTTAAATTGGAGATGAACTATTGTAGTTTTGAGTGTGATTGGACCAAACATTGGGAATCTTGCTTGGCATTCAACCCACTGAAAGAAGGTCCTTATGTTATTGCTTCCAAATCTTTGAAAATATTGGTTCTTGTAGACGTTGATATTGAGGATGGTATTGATATTGAAATTTATTGTCCAAGTCTTGAGGAATTTTCTGTTAAGGGTCAATCAGATGGCTTTGCTTGTTTTCCTGGAAAAACGATTCAGAATGTTGTATCAGGCAGTCCGTTGCATCGCTTGTTGGAAGTAGAGAACTATTATAGTAAGCAGCTTGTTATTGCTTCAACATCTTTGAAAAGATTAGTTTTAGGAGAAATCGTTGAAGAAAGTAAAATTGAACTCTCATGTCCAAACCTTGAGGAATTGAACTTATATGGTTATTTTGGAACTCTTACATTTACAGATTTTCCGTCTTTAATTTGTGCTATTCTTGATTTTGGGATTGGTTCATTCGATGAGTACCGTGGTGAAAATGTGGCCTAGCAGATGCTTGAGGAGCTTGATCATGTCAAGGAGCTAACAATGGGGAGTTGGTTTATCGAGGTATCTTCTAAAGAAAATAAGATTGCAGTTTATCTTTTTCTTAGTACTAGGATAATAGAGAAATCTTTGATAGCTAAATATTATAATTCAATACCACTTGGAAGTGTGTTTTTAAGTTTTATTTCTTAGCTAAATATTTTGCAATTGAATTACTACAATGTCATTTCTGAATCTTCATTTTCATTATGTTTGAAGATTCTATCAGATGTAGAGATGGAAGGTTTATCTTATTCATGGTTAAACAATGAAGCTTTGACTCTGAATGGCCCTAATTTTGAGTACCTTCCTGGAATTGTTTGTGCACTTCGTAGTTCACCCATACTCGAGAGATTAGTTATAAAGTTGGAGGTTTATGAGGTAAGCTTTGCTGGAACCAATCTTAACTTCAAGTTTAATTAATTATATGGTGTTTGTTGCAATGTACTTGGATTGTGGACCATCTCCACTAGATTGTTTTCACTAAATACTATTATTGATGTTTCAAGTTTTAACTGATGAATTAAATTATTATATCTAATCTAGTATTCACTTTGGATGTACTTTTCATTAGGTTCATGGGGCTAACGAATTCTATCTCCAGTGTATTGCAGATTTTCAGGATTTGAATGATGCTATAGAGAACTATTGGAATTCAGATGGGACTGTTTTCAATGGTTTGGCCTCACATTTGAAATTTGTTACAATTATTGGCCTCTCTAGGCAAGATGCTAACTATAATCTTGTACTCGGCTTCGTTGAGTTCCTACTAAAAAATGCAAGCGTGCTGCAAAAATTGGTTGTGATGATTGCAGAAGATCGAGGAACGGATTTTGCCATTAAGGTTTCTCAAAAAGTTTCAAGCTTTCCAAGGTGTTCTCAACATGCGATTGTTGAGTTGTTATATTCTGAATAGCTAGGAATGCCCTAAAACTTTTAGTAGTTTCATCGGCCGTAGTCTATTATATTAATAGGTGGTAAAATGAAGTTGATAGAGGCATGCATGAGCAACTGTCAAACTGGAATTTTATGGTATTTAGTCTAATGATTATTGTAAATAAATATTCAGTTCTGTTCTAGCTGGTATATCTTATACATGAATGTGTAGTTTAACAACTATTTCTCCTATTTGTTGCTATCTTTTCACATGTTTTGTGGATGAAAATTGTAGTGGTCGGCTAAATACGCAAGCGCACGCAGTCAATCACAGTATAAATTCCTGGAGTATTCCAGGGTCGAACCCTAGAGAGGTTATGATCACTAATTCAGAAATTTCAGTTATAAAATGGTAATCAAGTTGTTGAATTGAATGATTAACTAAAATAAGCAATAAAATTAAGAGTAAAATCAAATGGAGAAAATACTAGGGATCAGGATTTCACTTAATCAGGGAATTAATCACACATTGACCATGTTAAACAAGTATTCCTAATGACCATTACTCCAAAATTACCTTAATGCTCCGTCAAGCTAAAAAGGGCGCTTAATTAAGAATGACCATCCGTCGATATCTCACAACATTAATTAAACTCTTGAAGCAACAATTTTTATTATCACAATTAATCCTAACTATGTCTAGCCTAGGCTTAACCGTGTTTATCTTCCTAGTTCCGGTTTATATATTTCACCCGTCAGTTCGTCATATATAACCTGAGATTGAATCATGTATTCGCGACTTACACCATTCATCGATAAATTCCAAGAAGATAAATATAATTGAAATTGAAAGAATCAAATTAAGAGCAATTATTCAACATGGTAACGCATAATCAATTTCCCCAACTAAGCTACATCCCTACCCCTAGAGAGGAATTTAGCTACTCATAATGTAATGAAAAGAATAATGAATAAGTGAAGCAAAATCCCAAAACATGAGAGAAGAAGAAGAGAGAAAAACTCTAGGAAAGTTGATACAAATCCCCGTCGAAATTGTCCAACCGAATCTACAGCTCCGTTTTCAGTCCTCTTCTTCCCCCTTTGTTCTCCTCCACGTTCTTCAATATCCTCCCCAATCTCCTTTCCCCAAAAATTAGGAAAATAACTCTCTTTCCTTTCAGAAATAGAATTCCCCCTCAATAGGAGTCTCTCCCTCGTCAGATATGGAAGGCCAACTTGAAATCCCGAAATTAGAGGAGTCATATCGCTGTCTGACTCTGTTTTCTATTTTATCCCGTCACTGCTACCTTAGCCTTGCCCAAGGCTAACTACTCTGAGCTGGAAATTGATAAAAACATGCAGTCCACTCCGTTCTTTCTCCACTTTGATGCCTTTAAATTCTCATAATTACTGATTTCACCTGGAAAAATAATTCAACACCAAAACAAGTCAAATGGTCCAAAATAGTATAAATATTAATCCAAATAAAGCAATTTTTAATCCAAATTATATGTAATTTTATGACTTATCAAATTCTCCCCCACTTAGCACATACTTGTCCTCAAGTATGAATCAAGACAAAACCACAACCCTTTCTAAAGTCATTCACCCAAGATTGAATTTCGAAAGTTATTGATATAAAGAACCCGAAACACACTACTTCCTTGAGACAACCACAAACACACCACATTCATACAACCCAAGCAATATGACTTTACATATTTTCATCACAAACCATGGTATTGAGTTCAATTAGTAATTTAAAGCATATAAATATTAAGTTACCACTTTAAAGAGTTAATTCTTGTACTGAGAAATTCTTAACCAAAGACTAAACTTAACACTTTATCAAATCACATGACTTCAAAGATAAAGTAAATAGAAAGAATTTAGGCAATTTGAGCTTTTGATAGCACTTTGTCTCTTTTTCTTGTCTCTTATTACTTTTTGATTGATTTTTTTTTTTTTCACCTTACTTTGAGATGCAAATACCCGTTTGTATTAGAGCATTCCCGGTTATGAGCCGAGTACCCCTAACCATGTGAATAATGCAGTCCCTAGCGGCTACTAGCACGGCCCATAACCACATTTGTGGAAAGCGGGACCAATGAGACATTTTTATTTAGAGACTTATTAAAACCAAAAATTCTCCACTTCTTTAACCAAGAAAACCATGGATTAATGACATATTAAGCTAGCTTAATTGAGAATTCAAGATGCAAGAAAGTTTAAGCACACAAACAATTTTAGTTTCAGCCGTCTTTGAACTCAATTGCACAGTGATTTGGATTATCTTTTGTTCAGTCTACTTACTTAAATCGTAATCAGTGACAGTGATGGTGTCCTTACAAGCAATGCATTCCAATTTATCTTTAAACAACAATTCAAAATCCCTCTTGGACAAACACAATCTCCTAGGGCAGTGACGATGCAATGAATCAAAGAAGACAATGAGGTAAATGGGGAAAATTTTGATGTAAGTGGATGGATCTGAAAAATTGAAAAGTTTTCCAACAAAATTCAGAAATTCAGCAATATGGTCTTCAAGAATCAAAATTTCAGCAGAGGATTCAGAAATTGTAGTAGAAATCTCATCCAGTGAAAATCAACATTTCAGCATATTCAACCCACTCAAAATTCTAGCACAATTTAAAATTTCAGCTATGATTGACCAGTTTTTTTTTAGACTCAATCAGCAGCTAATTTCTGTGATAGAATTACAGAAATACTCTACCCTCCCCACAAAATTAATGCTTGTCCCAAAGCATTCAGCGAATCCAGAAACAGAATAGAATGAAGAATAAAGGATGGGTATACTGCCCTGGAGTTTCAGCTGACGGCTTTGCGAAATGGAGATGGAGACCGACTACGCTTTGTGAGGTATGGCGACTTCCAGGTGTCGAAGCCATGCTGGAATTTCCGCCTCCTCTGCTGCTGTTCTGGCTTGAGGTTGCTGGTCGCCGCTCGCCTTTGTTGAGGTGCGTGGTGGTGAAGCATGGAATATGGTGGTAGGTGGCGGAGGTTGATGGTGGACAGCGGCTTCGATTGTGCAAGAGAAAGCTTAGGTTTACGATTGAGAGGGAAAGGCATTAGATGGGTTTTGGATATGGGTACAGGGAAATGGGTAATGGAATGGGAGATTAAGTGTTAGGGGAGGAGGGTAATTTGGGTAAATGGAAAGAAAACAAAAATAAAGATAGAAAATAAGAATTAAATAAGATGCCTTTATTTTTATTCTCAACACCAACGTGACCTTCAAATAAGAGAAACCCAAAAGATGCTTAATTCCATTTTCCATAGCCCAAAGCCTGGACACCTGCAATAAAATAAAAACAACGAGGAAGAGGATGACCGTTAAGTTAGTTGGGAAAGAAACCAAAGCAAAAGTCAGCCCTGGAGTTTCAGCTGAATCGGGCTGCCTTCTAAACCATCTGTAATAATTTCCTGCGACCACACTTCCAATGCAATAGCTTAGGACACCCTTATGGCTTCTTCCAACTGATCAGTAATCAAAATATTGGACTCAGAACCTGCAACGAAATTCCAAAGAAGTAGATAATGTGGTTTTTTTTTTTTTTTTTTTTTTTTTTTTTTTTTGAAATTGAAAATCAGTAGTGTCAGCTTCAGGACCAACTGAACACCGGGTCGCCTCCCGCTAGCGCCTTTCTTTATTGTCTTTGGCTAGACATTGTCCGATTTTCAATTGTCGGGGCTGAAGATGATTGTGGTCACACAGGAAACACTTTCCCCCTCCATGTAATGCTTCAGCCTTTGTCCATTGACCACGAATGGTCTCTTCTCATCCCCTTCAATTTCAATTGCTCCATACGGGTGAACTTTAGTTATCACAAAAGGGCCTGACCATCTTGACTTCAACTTGCCTGGAAATAATTTAAAACGAGAGTTAAATAAGAGCACTTTCTGACCAACTTTAAACTCTCGCCTTAAAATTCTTTTGTCATGCCATGCTTTTGATCTTTCCTTGTAGATTCGAGCATTCTCATATGAGTCACGTCTGATTTCCTCCAATTCCTGTAATTGAATTAATCGTTTTTCACCTGCAGACTTCAAATCGAAATTTAGATTTTTCACAGCCCAATAAGCACGGTGTTCCAACTCGACCGGAAGGTGACATGATTTTCCAAAGACTAACCGAAAAGGTGACATACCTAAAGGAGTTTTATATGCTGTTCTATAGGCCCATAATGCATCATCTAATTTTTGGGACCAGTCTTTCCTAGAGGTATTAACAGTCTTTTCTAGAATGCTTTTAAGTTCACGGTTTGATACCTCTACTTGCCCACTGGTCTGAGGGTGATATGTTGTTCCTGTTTTGAAATGACACCCATATCTACCTAATAGATTCCGAAATTGATGATTTTGAAAGTGCACTCCATTGTCGGAAATAATCACCCTAGGGACACCAAATCTAGAAAACAATTGTTTCACAAATTTGATGACACTATTAGCGGTATTGTTAGGTAGTGCTACAGCTTCAACCCATTTAGAAACATAATCAACCCCCACCAAAATATAAGTGTTACCATTAGATGGAGGGAATGGCCCCATGAAGTCCAATCCCCAAACATCGAAAAGCTCCACTTCGAGTATACTTTGTTGAGGCATTTCATGTCTTTTGCTGATGTTCCCTACTCTCTGACAACGATCACATGCGGTTACAAAGCTCCTAGCATCTTTGAACAAGGTTGGCCAGAAAAATCCAGATTGTAACACTTTGGCAGCTGTCTTCTCGGCCCCATGATGACCTCCACATGGCAATGAATGACAATGTAAAAGGATATTTAACATTTCTTCATCGGGTACACATCGTCGAACAACTCCATCAGCACATCTCCTAAAAAGAAGTGGATCGTCCCAAAAATAGTGCTTGACTTCTGACAGAAACCGCTTCTTTTGGTGAAAATTATAGTCTTGGGGAACAATATTAGAAACCAAAAAATTAACAAAGTCAGCAAACCAAGGAACAGGGACCGACTGAATTGCCCACAACTTCTCATCCGGAAATTCCTCATTGATTGGTTCATCATGATTCTCCTTTATGTGCTCCAATCGGGATAAGTGGTCAGCAACACGGTTCTCGGTTCCTTGTTTGTCTCTAATCTCTAAATCAAATTCCTGCAACAAAAGAATCCATCTTATTAGTCTTGGCTTAGAATCCTTTTTGAGAAACAAATACCTGATAGCTGCATGGTCCGTATAGACTATTACTTTCGCACCTACAAGATAAGGGCGAAATTTATCAAGTGCATAAACCATAGCCAATAACTCCTTTTCAGTAGTAGCATAATTTAATTGAGCGTCATTCAGCACTTTGCTAGCATAATAAATAACGTGCAGGTTTTTACCTTTTCTTTGTCCTAATACCGCACCCAATGCAAAATTACTTGCATCACACATAAGCTCAAAAGGTAAACTCCAATCAGGAGAAGTAATTATAGGGGCTGAAATCAAGGCTTGCTTAAGGGTGTTAAATGCAGCTAAACATGCACTATCAAAAGAAAAAGGAATATCCTTTACTAACAGATTACACAATGGTTTAGCAATTTTTGCAAAATCCTTTATAAACCTCCTATAGAAACCTGCATGACCCAAGAAACTCCTTACTGCCTTTACTGAGGATGGTGGGGGCAACCTTTCGATTACGTCAACCTTTGCCTTGTCAACTTCTATCCCGTGGGCTGAGATTTTATGGCCTAGGACAATGCCCTCTGAAACCATAAAATGGCATTTCTCCCAATTAAGAACTAAGTTTGTTTCTATACACCTGTGCAAAACTTTTTCAAGGTTAGATAAGCAAGAGTCAAAAGAAGAGCCAAACACTGAAAAATCATCCATAAATATCTCGATTATGTTTTCGACCATATCAGAAAAAATGGCCATCATACACCTCTGAAATGTAGCAGGTGCATTGCAAAGACCAAAAGGCATTCGCCTATAGGCAAAAGTGCCATAAGGACAAGTAAATGTGGTCTTTTCTTGGTCCTCTGGAGCAATCGGTATCTGAAAATACCCAGAGTAACCATCTAAGAAGCAGTAGTATGCATAACCAGCTAACCGTTCTAACATTTGGTCAACAAAAGGTAACGGAAAGTGGTCTTTACGGGTAGCTTCATTTAACTTCCTGTAATCTATACATACTCTCCAACCAGTGACGGTCCTGGTTGGGATTAATTCATCTTTTTCATTGTGCAAAACAGTCATGCCGCCCTTTTTAGGGACAACTTGTACAGGGCTTACCCACGAACTATCAGAAATAGGGTAGATAATACCTGCATCGATCAGCTTTAATACCTCTGCTCGCACAACTTCCTTCATGTTGGGATTGAGGCGTCTTTGATTTTCAACCCGTGGAGTGTGATTTTCTTCCAACAGAATTCGGTGCATACAAACTGACGGGTTGATTCCTTTGAGATCAGCTATTGACCATCCAACAGCCGATTTATACTCCCTCAAAACCCTTAGTAACTTCTCTTCCTGCATAGAATTCAGACTAGAAGACACTATAACAGGATAAGTGTTAGCATCACCCAAATAAGCATATTTTAAATGAGAAGGTAGCATTTTTAGTTCAACTTGAGGTGGCTTTTCATTAGAAGGGGCTGGTTGGGGCTTTCTTTGGCCTAATTCCTCATACTCCTTATTATACTTAAGTACACGCCCTCCCCCTTCTAATTTCATGACACAATCGATTATTTGTTCATCATCATCATTCTCATTTAAATTTAAAGCAATACATGCTTCCAAGGGCTCTTTAAATGACTGCCTATCCAATTCATTTCGAGTCAGGGAGTCAATTACATCTATACTAAAGCATGAATCATCAAATGAAGGAAATTTCACAGCTTTATAAACAGCAAATTCTTCTCTTTCTTTTCCCACTCTAAAAATTAATTTTCCTAAAGGCATGTCAATTAACACTCCACCAGTCAATAAGAACGGCCTACCAAGAATGAGAGAAACATCAAGTTCATCCTCCATGTCTAATACCAAAAAATCAGCAGGGAAGTAAAATCTACCAACTTTTACCAAAAGATCCTCTACTACTCCAAGTGGATATTTTACCGAACGATCGGCAAGTTGTAGAGATACTGTGGTTGGCTTGAGCTCCGCTATCCCTAATTTCCTGAAAAGTGTTAAAGGCATTAGATTGATACTAGCACCCAAATCACATAAACATTTTTCAATGCTAATATCACCAATTGAACAAGGGATAGAAAAACTCCCTGGGTCCTTTAACTTAGGAGGCAACTTCCTTTGAAGAATGGCACTGCACTCCTCATTCAAAGGTACTGTAGCATATTCTTCAAGTTTCTTCTTGTTAGAAACTATTTCCTTAATGTATTTGGCATAAGAGGGCATTTTTGCAAGAGCTTCAGCAAAGGGAATGTTAATTTGCAATTTCTTAAAAATTTCTAAGAACCTTTGAAAGTTATTATCCTGATTCTTTTTCTGTAACCTTTGTGGATATGGAATGGGAGGCACATAAGGTTTAACAGAACTAAAACCCGGTTCATTATTTTCAGATTCTTTTGGCACAGGAATATCATCCCCCTCCCTTTTCTCTAGCTCTTTTTCGTTCTCATTCTTTTTTTCTTTCCTCACACTTTGTTCTTTCACCACCTCTTCTAAGACTCGACCATTCCTCAATGTTACAGCCATAGCTCCCTCTTTAGGGTTTATTTCAGTAGTGCTAGGGAACTTACCTGGAATCCGTTCTGAAATTGTCTTGGCCAGTTGACCTACCTGTACCTCCAAATTGTGAATGGATGCTTGATTGGTTTGAGCAACTTGATCGATTTTTGCATCTAACTTCTTATTGATAGCATCCTGACTTGCCATGTACTTCAAAAACATATCCTCTAATTGAGGTTTCTTGTCTTGGGCAATGGAGTGGTACTGCTGGTGAGATTGAGGCTGATTTGTTTGATGGAACCCAGGTGGTCCCATCGGCCTAGCATGTCCAGGGTCCCTCCATGAAAAATTCGGATGTTGTCTCCAACCCGGATTGTAGGTGCTGGAGTATGGATCGTTCCTTTGCTGTAATGGCTGCCTACCCATCTGAGCACCCATATAATTAGCCTCTTCCAATGGCCGGCTTGTCGAATCTGCATAAGAACAAGAATTAGCATTATGGCCTTGAATTCCGCAATAAGCACAAACCTCATGAGCTGCATTATCACGATTTAAGAGGGTCTGTAGTTGCTTTGAAAGCTGCGCCACTTGCTGTGACACGTCCGGTTGAGCTGTCACTTCATGTACCACGGCTCTTTTGCTCCGAACGCCCTTTTGGCGAGAGTTGAGTGCCACATTTTCATAAATCTCCTGTAACTCTTCACCTGTTTTACTACCAGGATATCCATTAGCAGCTGTATCCACCAGAGTCTGACAATTAGGAGTTAAACCATCATAGAAAAATTGGGTCAGTAATAACAATGGAAATTGATGGTGAGGACATTGGTTCAAAAGGAGTTGAAACCGTTCCCAAGCTTCATGGAACAGCTCCCCATCCCTTTGTACGAAATTATGTATCCTGTTCCTAAGGTCCATGGTTCTTTGAGATGAATAAAATTTATACATGAAAGCGTCATATACCTCATCCCAAGTAGTTAGACTACCCTCTGGTAAATTTATTAACCATTGTCTAGCATCACCTTTCATACAGTAGGGAAGACATCTCATTCTGAGTTCTTCTTCAGTCAGATTATTTAACGGGAGAGTTTGTACCGTACTGTAGAATTCTTTCATGAAACCCAAGGCATCTTCACTTCCCATTCCATTAAAGGTTGGGAGCATATGCATATGAATGTTTTTAAGCTCATAATTTCGGGCTGCTGCAGTAAGTCTGATGCAAGATGGATTAGCAGCTATCACTGGCCGATGGATGTCTCTTAGGCGCGATGGGTTGCCAATTGGCAACTCAATACGAGGCTGCTCATCATCTGCCATTCTTTCCTGACGTCTTCTAGCTCTGTTTTCCCTGCAAGTGCGTTCAATTTCAGGGTTAATAGGAACTAAATCAGAATTTTTTAAGCTCCTCGATCTTCTTAAATGCATAAACACCCTGAAAACTGACACGAGAAGAAATAACTGAAATAAAAGAAAACTGAAATATAATACAAAACTAAAATTAACAGAATAGTGATTAGATAGCCTCCCCGGCAACGGCGCCAAAAACTTGGTCGGCTAAATACGCAAGCGCACGCAGTCAATCACAGTATAAATTCCTGGAGTATTCCAGGGTCGAACCCTAGAGAGGTTATGATCACTAATTCAGAAATTTCAGTTATAAAATGGTAATCAAGTTGTTGAATTGAATGATTAACTAAAATAAGCAATAAAATTAAGAGTAAAATCAAATGGAGAAAATACTAGGGATCAGGATTTCACTTAATCAGGGAATTAATCACACATTGACCATGTTAAACAAGTATTCCTAATGACCATTACTCCAAAATTACCTTAATGCTCCGTCAAGCTAAAAAGGGCGCTTAATTAAGACCATCCGTCGATATCTCACAACATTAATTAAACTCTTGAAGCAACAATTTTTATTATCACAATTAATCCTAACTATGTCTAGCCTAGGCTTAACCGTGTTTATCTTCCTAGTTCCGGTTTATATATTTCACCCGTCAGTTCGTCATATATAACCTGAGATTGAATCATGTATTCGCGACTTACACCATTCATCGATAAATTCCAAGAAGATAAATATAATTGAAATTGAAAGAATCAAATTAAGAGCAATTATTCAACATGGTAACGCATAATCAATTTCCCCAACTAAGCTACATCCCTACCCCTAGAGAGGAATTTAGCTACTCATAATGTAATGAAAAGAATAATGAATAAGTGAAGCAAAATCCCAAAACATGAGAGAAGAAGAAGAGAGAAAAACTCTAGGAAAGTTGATACAAATCCCCGTCGAAATTGTCCAACCGAATCTACAGCTCCGTTTTCAGTCCTCTTCTTCCCCCTTTGTTCTCCTCCACGTTCTTCAATATCCTCCCCAATCTCCTTTCCCCAAAAATTAGGAAAATAACTCTCTTTCCTTTCAGAAATAGAATTCCCCCTCAATAGGAGTCTCTCCCTCGTCAGATATGGAAGGCCAACTTGAAATCCCGAAATTAGAGGAGTCATATCGCTGTCTGACTCTGTTTTCTATTTTATCCCGTCACTGCTACCTTAGCCTTGCCCAAGGCTAACTACTCTGAGCTGGAAATTGATAAAAACATGCAGTCCACTCCGTTCTTTCTCCACTTTGATGCCTTTAAATTCTCATAATTACTGATTTCACCTGGAAAAATAATTCAACACCAAAACAAGTCAAATGGTCCAAAATAGTATAAATATTAATCCAAATAAAGCAATTTTTAATCCAAATTATATGTAATTTTATGACTTATCATGTAGTTAAATGACTTTAGCTAGCATTAGTGAACTCTCAATGGAAAAGAAACTATTAAGACTAGCTTCTTATCGAAAAGGTGGCAGCATCAATGGACTCGTGTTCCAGTTCTCATTTTGGATTCATCTGGTGTCTGATGAAAACTTCTCACTGACAACGCCTTGATTACCTATGACTGCTTTAAGATTAAGAAATTCTATATTGAATATGAACGTAACTGCAAGGAGGATCCTCATTTTGTTGGAAATGCCCTAGTCCCGAGGCATTGGTCCTTGTGTTTGTATAATACATTTGTACATTAACGTGAACTTTATGTACTATACAATTTGTGTTAAGGAAATAAAGGCATTAATCTATTTATTATATGTCTTGTGCTATATTTTAAATAGAGTATCCTATGGACATATCTATATCCATGTTGTCAAGTGTGAGGCACTTGGCAGTAAGACTATGGATAGGGAGAACGATATGGCCATGAAGTTTTCCGTAGTCTGTTCCAATCATGGGAATGAATGGAACTAAAGACTATCATTAGTCTGGTTGTATGGCGGTGTCTTACCGGTCATAGTACATGGAATGTCAACCAGGTTAATGGGTACATGCAAAAAGGGCATGGTACTGGATTGATCCACTTAACGGGAATCTACATGGTATAGTATCACAAATGATTCTCGTGTAGTACTTGTATAAGTCCTTAGACCGGACCATATGATGGTGCTGCATGTGAAGCGGCACACTTTGGTGTATGCCTAACGGGCCTGTAAAAGGGTGCCAAGTATGGGTACGTTCGGGTGTGTCAATGAGCATGGCAGTACTATGGATATGCAGAAGGGAATGTCACTCAGTGATTCACTGAGACGATATCAATGGCCTCTTGAAGAATGTTACTGATAAGTGTGCGGCCGCACCCAAACAAGATTGGATCTTGTTTGTGAGCATCAGTTCATTCAGTATCAAGTAAATGTCCAGACACAAGGAGGGTGATACTTCCATGCCTCTGTGTTGGACACCGATATCAGCGACATGGGATTTACAAGTTCAAACTACTGGGTTACGTTTTCAGTTTGACTGCTTACTCCGTCTTAATTGGGGGCTGCAGTGGCTTGCTAGAGCCCGCCTGCAGTCTGTGGGCCTTGGCCCACTGCCAACATAAAGACGGGCCCATTGGATCGTACACATTGAACGTCTGGACTTTAACTAGTCGGATTAAGTGTGTACTTGGAGTATACACATTTGAAGAGAGAGAGATTCATTAATTATATTATATGAATCAATTGGATTGATCATAGTTATATAATTAATATGTATTTTGGCCTCCATAATTAATTCAATGAATTAATTTATGGAAATATTTCCTAGGTGGAAATATTATTATACATGTATAGGTTTACATGTATCTCATTTTATGTATGCCTAATTTAATCCCTTGATTAAATTAATAGGTCAAATGAATTTTAATTTAAATGTATGTAATATATTATATGGTATAATATATAAGCATACATATTAAAGTAAAGTTGCATTTGAAATTAATTAAATCAAAGGAGTTAATATTGGGCTTAAGACATAAAATGATTTTTGCCCACATTGTGTGGGATGTGTTGGCCGAAATTCATAGCATCTTTGGGCAAGAATGGTGAGTCATTGTTGATGAGAATGGTGACTCATTGTTGGACAAAAGAGGATGAAGAGAAATGATGAGTCATGGATGACTTTAGGTGACAAAGTTGGACTTTGCATCATGAGATATTTTTGGTCATTATTGTGGTATCATTAATGAGAAAAAAAATATCCATCATTTCTTTCCTCTCTTGGCCGAATTGTAGGATGAAGAAGACAAGGTGATGGTGAGTCATTAGGTGAGTCACCATGGTGAGTCATTGGTTTGACTCCTTAGTAGCAAAGTTGGACTTTGCTCCTTCACACATCTTCTTTGTCCTTCACTCCATGTTTTGGCCGTAGGTTTTCTTCTTCTTTTAAGAGAAAGGCTTTGCCCATTTTTGAATAATTCTTTGGGAGAATTAGTTTTGCCCACTTGAGGAATTGATTTCTTAAGGTAAAGAAAGTGGTGCCTATGTTAAGGATAGATTTCTTTTGGAAAGAAATCTAGAGCCCTAACTTAGGGTTATTGTATTTTTCTTTCGGAAAGAAAATTACAGCCATATATTCCTATTGTGAGCAGCCTCTCTCTCCCTCTCTTTAAATCATCCGAGCCGCTAGCACGGGTTTCGGTCCGAGAGCCGTTCGTGTACGCATCGGTGGAGGAAACCTGCACTTGGTTTCTACAGTCTGCATCCGTCTCTTAGAGAGACTTTGAGGTTAGTTTTTGAAACCCTCCTTTTTGCTTTAAGTTTTTGATTTCCACATCTTAAGCTCCTGGGCCGGATTCGAGGAAATCGACGCGTCTTTCCGCTTTTATCGGTCGGTTTCCCGTGACGAATCCCAACACATTTTGCTTCTAAAATCCGTTTTGCAACAAGAAGAAATGTGGAGGAGCTAATTTTGAAATGCAATTTTCCTAAAGGAGAACCGTATGTGTTGTCCAAATTCCTTTTCAACCATGGGAGTTCCTTCGTTAAACTGACGATTAAGAATTGTAGTTTTGTGCCTAATGGAAGGGTTAATTGGGAAAATCTCAAGGAAATTGATTTATCCTTTTGTAAGCATCCTAATCAAGCGATTGAAAATATTTTATTTGGAAGTACACTTCTTGAATCTTTGAAATTAAAGAACTGTTATGGGTTTGACCGGCTTGTTATTAATTCCAGATCATTGAAAAGATTGGCTGTACAGGTTTTTGGAAATTGTGTTCTTGAAATTTCGTGTCCAAACCTTGAGGCCTTATCTATCAGGTCATTCATACATGGACATCTTAATCTGTTTGATCAAGCTATTGAAAATATACTATCTGGCAGTCCATTGTTAGAGTGTATTATGTGTACATATGTATTTATGCATTATTGTATTATTGGGTTATGTATGCTTGGGCTCAACTATATTAGGCCCACTCTTGACTTGTATAAATACTCTATTGTTAATGAAATTACACAAGGGTTCACACAATCTTTATGGTATCAGAGCTAGAGTAAATTTTTTTTCAAACCCTAACTTCTTCTTCACGGTGAACATGTCCACTTCCGACATCCCTGCTGCCTCCATTCCGCCGCCGACCACGGCAGGGCTAGCGCCCTCTTCCTCCATCTCGGTTGCCTCTCTTCCCTTGTCTACACCTCTCTTTACTAGCACCGGTGAAGCAATCAACCTCCATGAATTGCTAGGGTTGCAAAACCTTGGATTGAATAATGTGATTCCAGCCCTGCCCTCCACCTCAGTCGTTCCAGTAGCAGCCCCCATTGGTCCACCGTCCAATCTCCAATTACTGGCCAATCCAATTATCGCTCCCAATCTCTCCGGTATGGTTTCTACCAAACTTGATTCGAGTAATTTTATGATTTGGAAAGCGAAGTTTATGAGTGTACTACGGGGTTCTAGATTGGCCAACGATATTGATTCTAATGCTCCTGTTCCTGTCAAATAGTTGGGTGATGGTTCTTTAAATCCGGTTTATGAGTCTTGGGAACAAAAGGATCAACAAGTGTTAAGTTGGATCCTCACCACTGTGTCTGATAATTTGTTACCTCAAATTATTCTTGCTGAAACAGCAGCAAGTGCTTGGGAAAAATTAGTTAAGGCGTATTCCTGTGGTTTTCGCTCACAAATTAGACATTTGCGGGCTGAATTGATGTGTATTGAAAGGGGTAATGATGATATAACCACATATATGTTAACAGCTAAGAGTATTCATGACAAATTGAGTTCTTTGGGTCTTGTCATGAGTGAAGATGATCTTGTTGATGTTGTTCTTGATGGTCTTGGTGATGCTTATGAGACTTCCAATGTGTTATGGAAGCTAAATTAGAGTCTCTTAAATTTGATGATGTATTTGGATTATTGTTGAGTGTTGAGAAACAACTCAAGCGCCATTCTACAGCCAAGTCCGTCCCACCTACAGCCCTTACGGCATCTTGGGTTGCTGGTCAGCAGCAACGGACTGGAGGAGGCGGTGGGAGTGGTTACCGTGGTGGAGGACGCAGTGGCAGAGGTGGGGGTCGCGGGTATAAGGGCCAGAATTTCCAGCAGCAGTCCAATTTTTCAGTGCAGCCCCATACCTTCCAAAATTTTCAGCCCCCGCCTCACAATTTTATTCCGCCTCCTCCTGGTAGTTTTCCACCACCTGTCAACAACTCTGAATACTCTTAGCATGCTGTTTGTCATAATTGTCGGGGCTTAGGTCATCTTGCTAGAAATTGTCCCTCACCAAAATTCACCAAAGGACCTACCTCCAACCTTGCCACCACTTCCACCAATGTTCAACCTTGGATTGTAGACTCTGGTGCATCTCATCACCTAACTTCGGACCTGGGAAACCTCAACATCCACTCCAAGTACTCCGGCCCTGAAGAAGTGACTATTGGTAATGGTTCTAAACTTAAAATCTCCCATGTTGGTAATTCCACAATGTCCTTTGGTAATCATTCTTATAATTTTAGAGATATTCTTTATGTTCCACAATCTTCCAATAATTTATTATCTGTTTATGCTCTCACTAATTCTAATCCTGTTTATGTTGAATTTTTCTCTAATTATTTTGTTATCAAGGATTTGGAAACGGGGAAGATCAAGTTCAAAGGCCGGAGTGATAATGTACTCTACTCTTTGTGTTCGTCAGCTTCCGACTTATTTTCTATTAATTTAACTAGTTTATCAACTTGGCATGATCGATTAGGACATGCTTCTTTTCCTATTGTGGAACGTTTGTTACATTCAAATCAAATAAAAATTTCAGATGATTCTCATTCTTTGTGTTCTTCTTGTTCAGTTTCCAAAAGTCATAAATTACCTTTTAATTTATCTAATTCTGTGTCACATGGCCCCCTTGAATTAATTTGTGCTGATGTTTGGGGGCCAGCTCCTGTTGTGTCAGTTGATGGTTTTCGCTATTATGTTCTTTTTCTGGATCATTACAACAAGTACTCTTGGGTCTATTTTTTGAAAAATAAATCTGATGTATATGATGTGTTTGTTCAATAGAAGACCCTTGTGGAGAAATTTTTTGCTTGTCCCATTAAATCTTTTCAGTCTGATGGTGGGGGAGAATTTGTTGCATTGAGACCCTTCTTTTTACAACATGGTATTTCACATAGAATCTCATGCCCTCACACCCCTGAACAAAATGGTTCTACTGAACGAAAACACCGTAACATTATGGAACATGGTCTTGCCCTCATGCATCATGCTAATGTTCCACAACGTTATTGGACCTATGCTCTTGATACAGCCACCTACTTAATCAATCGTACCCCTATTCCATTACAGTACTTTGTTACACCATATGAACGCCTATTTGGAGACCCTCCTGACTATCATTCTCTTCGGGTTTTTGGGTGCCTCTGTTATACTTGGCTACGCCCCTACACTCACCATAAACTTGAGCCAAAGTCCCGACCCTGTGTTTTTATGGGATATAGCAAACTTCACAAGGGTTACAAATGTCTTGATCCTGTCTCATCTAAAGTATTCATGTCACGCCATGTTTTGTTTGATGAACAGGTATTCCCTTTTTCGAAGTCACCTGCTGAGATGCACTTAAAGTCTACCACTCAAGGGTCTGACATTCCTCTCACCGTTCCCTTCCCAACGTGCCTTCCCCACCCCACACACCACCACTCCTCTCAGCCACCTCCACCACACAACCACTTCCGTCAACCACAGCACCACAAACGGCCCCCTCCCCTCCTCTCTCACCGCCTTCCCACACCGTCCCTAGCCCTCACCCTATAACGTCTCCACCTACAGCAGCCCCATCCACCTCCTCACCCCCTGCGGAATCCCTACCTCCTCGCCGGATGACCACAAGATCCCAAACTGGGTCTCTGCGACCCAAAGTGCCCTATAATCTTTTCCATGCTGTGATGAAACCCTCTTCCTATAAGCAGGCGTCTAAACATGAATCATGGCGCTAGGCCATGACTGCTGAGTATAATGCATTGATTCGGAATGGTACTTGGGTTTTGGTTCCTCCTCATCCTTCGCAGAATGTTGTGGGTTGTAAATGGGTTTACAGAATCAAACAGAAACCAGATGCAATAGTTGATCGATACAAGGCCCAGTTGGTGGCCAAAGGATTTCATCAGCGACCTGGGGTTGATTACTTTGAGAACTATAGTCCTGTAGTTAAACCTGCAACTATTAGATTATTGTTAGCTCTGGCAGTCTCCCTTAAATGGAAAATCACTCAACTTGATGTTTCTAATGCATTTCTTCATGGCAATCTTGAAGAAACTGTTTACATGGAGCAACCTCCAGGCTATATTAATTCCAACTATCCCAATCATGTGTGCAAGTTGCAGAAATCTTTGTATGGGTTGAAACAAGCACCCCGCATGTGGCACAAACGGCTCACAGATGCACTTTGCTCCTTCGGTTTTCACGGTTCTAAATCGGATGTATCTCTATATTGGTTGCGTAAGGGCTTGATTATTATATTTTGTCTTATTTATGTTGATGATCTCCTGGTGCTTGGTAACAGTCCTCCTGCCATCTCAAATTTAATTTCCAAACTACAGACTCAGTTTGTTATCCGTGACCTTGGATCCTTGCAGTATTTTCTTGGTATTCAGGCTACCTGGCATAAAAATGGTCTCTTCCTCACTCAGTCCAAATACATTTGAGATCTTCTCACACGACAGAATATGATGGGTTGTAAAGCTATTTCTACTCCGATGTGTTCCAAGGAAAAATTTAGGCTTGACTCTGGTGATCCCTACCCTGATGTCACTAATTATCGAGCAGTTTTGGGAAGTCTTCAGTACTTATCTCTGACACGGTCAAATATCTCCTTTGCCGTGAACAAACTCTCCCAGTTCATGCATGTGCCGACCACCATTCATTGGCAAGGAGTAAAACGGCTCTTGCGATATCTCCATGGTACTGTTGACCACGGTTTGTTTTCCACATTGAGTCTCCACTTACACTTCAGGGCTATACAGATGCTGATTGGGCAGGCAACCTGGATGATCAGAAATCTACCATAGGGTATGCCATTTATTTGGGGAGGAACTTGATTTCCTGGAGTTCTAAAAAGCAAAAGTCTGTGTCTTGATCTTCCACTGAGGCCGAATATAGAGCTTTGGCTACTGGTGCTTCTGAAATTGGTTGGTTACAGATCTTATTACGGTAACTTGGTATTTGGCTACGCACTCCGCCACGCCTCTGGTGTGTGACGTGAGTCGAATCCGTCAAAAATAAATTAATAATTCTCAACCTATTCCTTGCAAAATTAATTTGTAGATAGAATAAGTGGAGGTCGAACCCAAGGGAATTAACTACTCAGTTTAATTAAAGATTATGACCTAATAAAAATAAATAAAGAAAAAGGATTTGAGATTATGAATCAAAATAAAACAATTGTAAGAAAATAGAACTAGCAATTAAATTAAATTGGTGATTGATTGAGAGAAAACTTCAGCTAAGGGAATTTTAAAATGGGAATCCATACCATATTGATCATTGATAGAGATTATGACCTCCAATTAATTATACCGGATTGGTTTGGGATATTCTTCCTCAATAATGAATTAATCAAGTAAGACTGTAACTAATTCCTAATTGACGGATAACCTCGCCTTCGCGGTAGAGATTCAATCAATCAAAAGCATGAAGATTTAGAAGAACCCAATCTTGGCCAACCGATTCAAGCGAATTCGATTCAGAAACCAAATTATTTATTCATTCAATATTATAAATCTCCTAATCCTTATGTTAATGTCACTGTGGAATTAACCCGATTTTGTCAGAAACTGATTAATTTTCCAACATAAAGAAAATTCGAAACATAATTATTGATTACTACCTCCAATTGGTTCAATTAAGATTACGATTAATTTCCTCAAATAGCAAATTGTTAAATAATTCTAAGAACAAGCCATTATCATTCAAAGATTAAATAACAAAATTAAATCTCCATGAATAAATAAACGATAAATCAAGAGGAGAAATTAAAGTGAAACGATCTCACAATATGGATGAATAAACCTTGTCGATTAATCCCTTAGCCGAAATTAAAAGTTTAGCCACACATAGCTAAAAGAAAATAATACATGAAGAGAAAAAAATAAATGTTGAAGAATGATAGAACTAGGAAGAAAGAAGGAGAGAAGCACGTTGGAGAGAGAGGGAGAGATTGACTCCTAAAACTCTCTTAAATCCTCTTGAAAACCTACTTTGAATCCAACTCTAATTAGGAGAAATAACAATATTCCTAAATAAGAAATATAACTAATTTAGAAAATAATCAATTATCCTAAATTAATGCTGGAAATTAGCTTCAATGATAAGCCTTTTTCCCTTAATTTCAGCTCTTTCCTCTTTTGCAAAACAGCCCCTGCCGCGCTCCCTTAGCCTTGGGCAAGGCTAATTATGGTTCATTTCCAAAAGACCCCAAATTCTCCACATTTTGCCTCCTTTTCTTCAAAACATTCCTGAAATCACAAAATTCATGAAAGCAAGTAAAAGGGCCCAAAATTGTGAATTTAAAAATCAAAATGAAACATATTTCATAGCAAAATACCAATATAAAACCGAGTTATCAAAATTCCCCCACACAAACTCCATACTTGTCCTCAAGTATGAATCAAAACAAAACCAAAACCCTCTCTAATGTCATTCATCCAAGATCGAGCTTCTCAACTTCACTAATTTAGAGAAAACCGAAAAAACATAACTTCTTTAGGCAACCTCCACACTCATGTCACTTTCGTAAAATTCAAGCAGAATGGCTTTCACAATATTTTCATTCAAACCCAAGCAATTGAGTCCAATTAATTATTTATAGCACACATAATTAAATTGCCACTTCGAGATTTTAATCTTGTACTTATGGAATTCTCAACCAAGACTAAACAAAATACCTCATTAAATCACACGACCACTTGATTAAAGAGGACAGAAAATAATTTGGACAATTAATCTTTGAAACCGTTTTGTCTCATTTTTTTCTTTTCTTTTGGGCATGCGAATATCCGTTCCTATTAGAGCATTCCCGGTTGCCAGCCGTGTACCCCTAATCATAGTAAATATTGCAGTCCTTAACCTTACTTTGGGATGCAAATATCCGTTCCTATTAGAGCATTCCCGGTTGCCAGCCGAGTACCCCTAATCATAGTAAATATTGCAGTCCCTAGCGGCTACTAGCACGGCCCATAACCACTTTTGTGGACAGCGGGACCTATGAGACAATTAATATGAGACTTATTATAACCAAAAGAAAAAAAATTATCCATCTCTTTAACCAAACAATTCATGGATTTAACAAAGCAGTAAGCTAGCTCAATTAGAATTTTCATAATACAAGAAAGATTAAGAGCATGCAATAACTTTTAGTTTTATCCAAATTTGAACTCAAATCGCATAATCATTTGAATCATCTTCTTGCTTAGCCCATTTACTCAAACTAAATTCAGTGATAGAGATGGGGTATCCCTTGTAAGTTATGTTGATCAATTTATTCTTAAAAATAAAAATTTAAAAATCTTCTTGGACAAATACAATCTCCTAGGGTTGTAAATTCAGCAGTGATTCAGAGGACAAGTTTGTGAATTAGTTTCAAATGCAATCAGCCCAAATTTAATCAGAAAAAAAAAAAGTCAGCAGCTTCTAAAATAAAAAAAAAAAATTCACTTATCAAGTGTAAACCCAATTCACCAATTCACAGCAAATACCAATCAATTAGCAGCTCATCAAAAAAATCAAAAATCAATTCTTAGACTATTTCATCAATTCACAGCAAATATACCACTCCCCCACACTAAAAAAAACTTGTCCACAAGTTTAAAATAGAAGAAAATTAACACATAAAAGACAAGAAAAGGAAAGAATTTACCCCAGAGTTGACGATTATACGGTGGTTACTGCTGGTTCTAGCGATGGCCGGTAGAGGTGCTGCTCGTGGTAGAGCGGTTGCTGCTGCGCGTTTAGACTCCGGCAGGTGATGAGATCGAGGCAGACGCGAGAGGAGTAGTAGATCGTGTTGGTATACCGTGTTCAGTGGCGTCGTCGTGAGATCCAGGGGGGGCGGGGCGTCGTTTGCTGCGGCGGTTCCAGCGTGGCTGCGGGATACACCGGCGGCGCGATGAAGAGGTATTAGGGAGAAGGAAATGTGGGGTGCGGCTGATGAATTGAAATTAGGTGAGGTAGGGTAAAAATGTGGGCCCATAATAAAAGCAGAGTATTTAAAACAAGTGGTTCTCCTTTAAAGCCCATGTACCCATACTGCAATATAAAGAGCTGAAGCCTAACTTATTTCCATGAAAACCTAGACCCTCATTTAAAAGTTGAAACCCAAAAGCCATTAAAGCCTTCCTCCATGAACAAGCCCAAACCTGCAAATTATAACATAAACAGTAAAAATTCAAGGAAGAAGATGACAGGTAAATAAGTTATTAAAAAAATAAATAAATAAAAATGAAACAAGAACATGGATAGCCTTGCTCAAGGCTGACCACGGGTTGCCTCCAGTCCAGCACCTCTATTTACTGTCTATGGCCAGACATAGAATCTTTGCGAGGTTCATTCCAAGATCAGATCAATGCTCTCAATGCTTCCCACTTCTGCATTTTCGAAATATGGTTTGAGCCGGTGGCCATTGACAAGTTGTGTTTTCCCACTTTCCAAAACTCTGAATCTCAATTGCTCCATGGGAGAGTATTTTAGTGACTAGAAACGGGCCAATCCACCGTGGGCGGAGTTTACCAGGAAATAATTTTAGTCTAGAATAGTAGAGCAACACCTTCTGACCAATCTGAAAATTCTTATGGTATATTATGTCATCATGGAACTTCTTCATTTTGAGCTTGTAAATTCTAGAGCTTTCGTATGCATTGTATCTCAATTCTTCCAACTCTTGAATTTGCAATTTCCTCTGTTCTCCTGCCTCATCAAAATTCATGTTGCACCTTTTTATTGCCCAAAAGGCCTTGTGTTCCAATTCAACTGGCAGGTGACAAGCTTTGCAGTATACCAAGCGATATGGAGTCATGCCAATCAGGGATTTGTAAGCCGTACGGTACGCCCATAATGCATCGTCCAGTTTTATGCTCCAATCCTTTCGAGTGAAATTCACCGTCTTTTCCAGTATGGATTTTATCTCCCGGTTGGAAACTTCTGCCTGGCCGTTTGTCTGTGGATGATAAGCTGTAGACATCTGGTGTTGTACGCCGTATTTCTTCAGAAGATTCATCATCAATTTATTGCAAAAATGTGTACCTCTATCACTGATGAGAATTCTAGACATGCCAAACCTGTAAAAAATATTAGCCTGCACAAACTTTGTTACGGTTTTAGCATCATCAGCGCGTGTGGCTTTAGCTTCAACCCATTTCGATACATAATCAACAGCTAACAGGATGTATAAATTTCCGAAAGAATTTGGCAATGGACCCATAAAATCAATACCCCATACATCAAATATTTCACAAGCGATGATCGATGTAAGTGGCATTTGATTTCTTTTGCCTATATTTCCTGTTTTTTGACAATTCACACAACTCTTACAAAAAATATATGAATCACGGAATAAACTCGGCCAGAACAAACCACTCTCAAGAACCTTATAGGTTGTTCTTTCTGGACCAAAGTGTCCTCCACATGCTCCTGAATGACAAAATTCCAGCACTGATTTTATTTCATGATTGGGAATGCATTGGCGGATGATTTGATCGGAGCAATGTTTCCATAAGTATGGTTCATCCCACACGAAATATTTTGATTCGGCTCTTAATTTGTCCTTCTCATGTCTGCTATACTCTGTTGGTATGGTACCTGTCAACAAAAAATTCACCAAATCAGCATACCAAGGTGTAAGAGTTTCTAATCTAAACAATCCTTCATCGGGAAAGTCATCTTTGACAGGTAATGCTTCTTGACTATTCGGTAGGCGACTGAGATGGTCGGCTACCAAATTTTCTGAACCCTTTTTATCCCGAATTTCTATATCAAACTCCTGCATCAACATTATCCACCGTATCAGTCTCGGCTTAGATTCCTTCTTCATCATTAAGTACCGAAGGGCTGCATGATCGGAGTGTACCACCACCTTAGTTCCTAGTAAGTATGATCTGAATTTTTCTAAGGCAAAGACCACGGCTAGCAATTCTTTCTCCGTGGTGGAATAATTCTTTTGAGCACGATCCAAGGTCCTTGAGGCGTAGTAGATCACGTGATGATTCTTGCCAATTTTCTGACCTAACACAGCTCCCACGGCATGATTGCTGGCGTCACACATAATTTCGAATGGAGAGTTCCAATCGGGGGGCTGAATTATAGGTGCTGTCACCAACTTTTCCTTTAATGTATCAAATGCAATCTTACATTCTTGGTTGAAATCAAATAGCACATCGTTTTGCAACAGTCGACATAACGGTTGAGTGATGTACGAAAAATCCTTAATAAGTCGTCTGTAAAAACCTGCATGACCAAGAAAAGAGCAAACTTCCCGTACATTGACGGGGTAAGAAAGAGTTTGAATTACATCAATCTTTGCCTTATCTACCTCAATCCCTTTAGATGATACAATATGTCCTAGAATCAAACCTTGTTCAACCATAAAATGGCATTTTTCATAATTTAAAACAAGGTTAGATTCTAAGCAACGATTTAGAATTTTTGTGAGATTAGATAAGCAATGGTGAAAGGAATCTCCATACTCGGTAAAATCATCCATGAAAACCTCAATTATATGCTCCACATATTCAGAAAAGATACTTACCATACACCATTGAAATGTGGTCGGGGCGTTGCATAGCCCGAATGGCATCCTTCGGTAAGCGAAAGTTCCGAATGGGCAGGTAAAGGTGGTCTTTTCCTGATCATCTGGAGCGACCGGGATTTGGTAAAACCCTGTATAACCATCGAGACAACAATAGTAAATCTTACCTTCCAACCTTCCCAACATTTGGTCTATAAATGGAAGGGGAAAGTGATCTTTTCTTGTTACAGCGTTGAGCTTCCGATAATTGATGCAAACTCGCCACCCATTTTGCACTCGTGTTGAAACCAATTCCCCATTCTCGTACTCAATTACTGTAATGCCCGTTTTCTTAGGCACCACTTGGACCGGGCTTACCCACTCACTATCCGATATGGGAAATATAACACCAGCATCTAGCATCTTTTGAATTTCTTTTTTCACCACTTCCATCATTGGTGGATTTAATCTTCTTTGAGCTTCACGCCTTGGTTTAGCACCATCCTCCATGTGAATTCGGTGCATACACAAGGCTGGACTGATGCCTTTAATATCTGCTATGGTCCACCCGATAGCCTCCTTGTGAGCCTTCAATGCTTCAATCAGCTTCTCTTCTTCTTGCGGCTTTAATTTGTTTGAGATAATTACTGGAAGTGTTTCGTTGCTGCCTAAGAACGCATACTTCAAATGGTTGGGCAGCTCCTTCAATTCCAATTTCGGTGCCTACATAATAGAAGGTAAAAGTCGGTGGTCAGTTTGAGATATAGATTTTACAGAATTTTCATGCTTTGGTCTCAAGGCTGCCAGCTCATGTATAACATCAATTATTCCTTCTTCTAGCTGAAAATCAGCCTCATTTTCCAGGAATTCCAGTGTAATATTATTATGCATCACCACCTGCAATTTATCTTCTTTCGACAGCTCAAATACTCGTTCTACTAGTGGATCAATAACATCAATGCTACATACAGAAGACACATCGTTAGGAAATTTCATCGCCTCATATACATTAAATTGAACCGTTTTACCGTCAAACTCCATGGTTAGTGTTCCTTTATGAACATCAATTTTTGTTCGAGCGGTAGTTAGAAAGGGCCTTCCTAACGAAATTTCTGATGATTCTTTAGAGCTTTCACCGTGTTCCATATCAATGATGTAAAAATCTGCTGGAAAGATTAATTCACCCACCTGCACTAAAACATCTTCTAACAATCCTTCAGGGTAAACAATAGATCTGTTAGCAAGTTGAATTACTACTCCTGTTTCTTCTAAGGGACCAGCATTTAAAGATAAATAAATAGATTTAGGCGTAACATTAATAGATGCACCCAAATCACACATTGCCTTATTCATGCTAGTTTTTCCGATTTGACAAGGAATAGCAAACATACCTCTATCTTTACATTTTTATGGCATACTACCTTGAAGGACAGCAGAAACGTTAGCGCCCATAGTTATCTTTTCATATCCAATTGTCTTGACTTTGTTAGCACACAACTCTTTCAAGAACTTAGCATAACGAGGTATTTGATGAATAGCATCAATTAAAGGAATATTTACCTCGATTTTTCGAACAACCTCAAAAATATCCCTATCCTCTTTCTCTTTTTTAGATTTATCAAATCGAGAAGGAAAAGGAGGAGGGATAGTGATATTTTTGGATGAGGACTTACCTGTAACTGGAAGAGGCAGTAGCTGTTCGCCCTCTTTTTCAACGCTTTCTTCGTGTTTACCTTGCTGATTCTCCTTTACCGGTTGCTCAACTGTCTTGCCACTTCTTAATGTAATGGCACCGGCATTCTGTTTTGGATTTACCTCTGGTTGGGAGGGTAATTTCCCTTGTGATTGGATCGAGCTTAAAGCATTAGCCAGTTGCCCAATATGCTTCTTGATCTCTACGATTTCAGCATCTTTCTTTTCTGAATTTGCCAACAACGTTTGAAGCATCTCTTCCATTTGTTTGTTTGGATTTACACCAGCATAATTTGGTCTAGGCTGGAAGTTCGGTTGCCTTGGTGTATAGCTGAGATTTGGATGTTGACGACACCCCAGGTTATATGTATTTGAATAGGGATCATTCAATTTAGGAGCTTGTCCTTGAAATCCACCGAGAGCGTTCAACTATTCCGAACTATCTTCTTGCAACATTGGGCAAGCCTCCGTGTAATGAACCATAGCGGCACAAATTCCACACTTTTTAACGGGAGCCATTTGTCCCATAGCTAAAGTATGCACAAGATCAGTTAATTTATTCAATTTATCTTCAATATTAGATTCTCGTACCTCATAAGCTTTTCGGGGGATCTCTTGTTGCCTTCCGAATTGTTGAGAAGTTTCAGCCATAGCTCGAATCAATTCTTTTGCAGCTGTAGGTGTTTTGTCCAGAAAACATCCGCCGCTTGCAGCATTCACCATCTTCTTTTCCATGGTCAACATTCCTTCGTAGAAATATTGAATCAAAGAATTTTCAGCAATTCCATGTTGTGGACAGCTTCCACACAACTTTTTGAAGCGTTCCCAATAATCATGAAGGTTCTCTACATCTCTCTACTTGATTCCGCTGATCTCTCTTCGAATATCCGCAGCTCGGGAAGCTGGAAAATATTTTTCTAAGAATAATTGCACCACGTCGGGCCATGTTGTAACTGTTCCGGATGGTAAATTGAGTAACCACTCCTTTGCCGAATCCTCCAATGAGAATGGAAAAGCTCTTAATTTGACTCGCTCTTCGGTTATTCCATGAGGACACATACCCGAACATACTACATGAAATTCTTTGAGATGCTTGTGTGGGTTTTCGTTTTCCAACCCGTGGAACTTAGGAAGTAGATGAATCAATCCTGATTTGAGCTCAAACGCAGCATTCAGGTTCGGATAAAGAATGCACAGGGGCTGGTTGTTTGTTTTCGGTGTATTCAACTGCCTCAACGTTCGTTCAGCCATTGTCGCTTGTGCTGGAACCCCTTTTTCTAGTTCGTTGCTGCTGTTCCCTTCTTCTTCGCTATCGCTTTGGGAAAATTCTTCAATTAATTCCTCTTCGTTGGGGACTGAAGATGAGCAGCTTCTGCCTTTCGTAATTTTTCCTCTTTCCAGAGCTTCTTTGCGGTCTTCTCAATTTCTGAATCAAAAAGAATGGGCTCCGAAATATTGCTCCTGGTCATAAAAAAATTAAATCAAGTTAGAATAACTCCCGGCAACGGCGCCAAAATTTGACGTGAGTCGAATCCGTCAAAAATAAATTAATAATTCTCAACCTATTCCTTGCAAAATTAATTTGTAGATAGAATAAGTGGAGGTCGAACCCAACGGAATTAACTACTCAGTTTAATTAAAGATTATGACCTAATAAAAATAAATAAAGAAAAAGGATTTGAGATTATGAAATCAAAATAAAACAATTGTAAGAAAATAGAACTAGCAATTAAATTAAATTGGTGATTGATTGAGAGAAAACTTCAGCTAAGGGAATTTTAAAACGGCAATCCGTACCATATTGATCATTGATAGAGATTATGACCTCCAATTAATTATACCGGATTGGTTTGGGATATTCTTCCTTAATAATGAATTAATCAAGTAAGGCTGTAACTAATTCCTAATTGACGGATAACCTCGCCTTCACGGTAGAGATTCAATCAATCAAAAGCATGAAGATTTAGAAGAACCCAATCTTGGCCAACCAATTCAAGCGAATTCAATTCAGAAACCAAATTATTTATTCATTCAATATTATAAATCTCCTAATCCTTATGCTAATGTCACTGTGGAATTTACCCGATTTTGTCAGAAACTGATTAATTTTCCAACATAAAGAAAATTCGAAACATAATTATTGATTACTACCTCCAATTGGTTCAATTAAGATTACGATTAATTTCCTCAAATAGCAAATGGTTAAATAATTCTAAGAACAAGCCATTATCATTCAAAGATTAAATAACAAAATTAAATCTCCATGAATAAATAAACGATAAATCAAGAGGAGAAATTAAAGTGAAATGATCTCACAATATGGATGAATAAACCTTGTCGATTAATCCCTTAGCCGAAATTAAAACTTTAGCCACACATAGCTAAAAGAAAATAATACATGAAGAGAAAAAAAATAAATGTTGAAGAATGATAGAACTAGGAAGAAAGAAGGAGAGAAGAACGTTGGAGAGAGAGGGAGAGATTGACTCCTAAAACTCTCTTAAATCCTCTTGAAAACCTACTTTGAATCCAACTCTAATTAGGAGAAATAACAATATTCCTAAATAAGAAATATAACTAATTTAGAAAATAATCAATTATCCTAAATTAATGCTGGAAATTAGCTTCCATGATAAGCCTTTTTCCCTTAATTTCAGCTCTTTCCTCTTTTGCAAAACAGCCCCTGCCGCAGCTCCCTTAGCCTTGGGCAAGGCTAATTATGGTTCATTTCCAAAAGACTCCAAATTCTCCACATTTTGCCTCCTTTTCTTCAAAACATTCCTGAAATCACAAAATTCATGAAAGCAAGTAAAAGGGCCCAAAATTGTGAATTTAAAAATCAAAATGAAACATATTTCATAGCAAAATACCAATATAAAAACGAGTTATCAGTGTGATAATATCTCGGCTACTTCTCTCACCGTGAATCCCACCTACCACCAAAGGAGTAAACATCTTGAAGTTGACTTTTTCTTTGTTCGTGATCGGGTCTCCAAAGGTCTTCTTTAAGTGTCGTATGTTCCCACTCAGGATCAAGTTGCAGACGTTCTCTCCAAACCCTTGTCCAAAGATCGCTTCCTTCCATTCCGTCGCAAGTTAAGCATTTGTTCAACTCCATGCTCAACTTGAGGGCGGGTGTTAAAGTGTATTATTTGTCCAAACCTTGAGGAAATTAAACTTGAAAATCTTGACAATGTCAGAACTGTTAAATTGATGCCATCTTCAATATCTGCTGCAAGTGATTTGAGTATCAACTGGAGAAAAGGATCTTTCCACTGGAAAAGATTTGTCAGCAGCGTGTAGTCATGAAGGAATTGAAAGTCAGGAATGGGAAATTAGTAATAAAGGTAACTAAACTTTCTTGCGACCAATTGCAAATTCAAAGTTAATTCAAGTATTATGGTGTTTAATTGTTGCAATGTGTTATATTGGTGGATTATTGATCAACTCTACTGGAAACTTTTCACTACTTTTTGCTTGATACATTTTTAACGTTCCATTGATTTTATCGATTTTCATTTTGTGACAATTTAAAATTTTAAATGACAGTGATTTTTTCAGTTTTATGTTATTCTTCCACAACAAAGAAGACATAGTCACTGCATAGTAATGGCGGGTGATGGAAACAAGAGGCTGAAGTTGGAGGAGAAAGAAGACCGAATCAGCGTTTTGCCATATTCTCTCATTCATCACATTCTTTCCTTTTTGCCCTCAACCAAAGAAGCTATTCAGACCGGCGTTTTATCTAAACGACGGCTGACACAATGGACTCGTGCTCCAGTTCTTATTTCAAGTTCTCTGGCATGTCTTCTAAAAAGTCATGTAGCTGCGTCGACAATACCCTAATTCTCCACAACTGCTCGAATATCAAGAAATTGCATATCAATTATCACAGCTTTGAGAATGATTCTGAATTTACCGCGACATCCGTTTAGCAACTGTGAAACATGTTGAGGGGCTGATTTTAAATTTGCATGGTGGTGCTAAAAAGTTTAGGTTGCCGAATTTCCTTTTCAATCATTCATTAAACTGTATTTTTGTGCCTAATGGAAAGGCAAATTGGGGGTTTCTCAAGGTATTGAAAAGAGAAGATTCTATGTTGACTGATGATGCTATTCAAAATATTCTCTCAGGCAGTCCATTTCTTGCATCATTTGAATTTGTGTTCATGCCGTGGGATTGACCATCTTGTTATTGCTTCAAAATCCTTGAAAAGATTATATTTGAGAGGAATTCGAGTTTCCCAAATAGAAATTTCATGTCCAAACCTTCAGGAATTGACATTGAATCACTACAACATGGTTTTTGAATTTTCGTTTATCATGTTTGAAGCTTCTATCAGCGTCAAAGGTGAGAGGTCTATCGGCTACATTCTTGAACTGCAAATTGCTGAATCTTGACTTTGTTTATTTTGAGAAGCATCGCGCGGTAATTGCGTTAATATGGTTGTGAAGTATTATAAATATTAAAATTAGTAATTACTATTTAGCATCTAGAGGTGGCCAAATTAGACCTGAACCGACCGAACCGGACCAGATCAAAACCGATCAAACTCTGAACCGGATCGGACAGGAACCAGACCGGAGGTTCAAAAGAAAAAAGATTAAGGTTCAGGATCGATCGACCCCTGAACCTTTGAACCGGTGGTTCAACCCTTAGGATCAATCAAGAGTTAGTTGTAATACAAATTAGGGCAAATTACAAAAAAAAAAAAAAAAAACCATGTGGTTTCACTTTTTGCAAATAAAGGACTATGGTTTTTTTTTTTAAAAAAAAAAAGGATTGTTTTTTAAAATGTTAACAAAAAAAGGATAACTAACATTTTTCTGTTATAAATGATGATATAGCAGAGGGTATTTTTAGTTATTTAACATACCAATAATTTATGTATATTATTTAGGAATTTTACATCAAAATTTGAATATTTTTCAAAGATTTTTCAATTTGTTATGATTTTTTAAAATCTATTATCATTATTTAATTTATAAAAATATTTGCGCTTTTCAAAAATTTTCAAAATTTATCATTCATGTGTATTGTATTTTTATTAACCAACTTGAAAATTTTGAGTTCAAAATGAACAAGAATATCCTATATAATGTCATGATTTAATTTTAGTTATCCTTTTTTTGTTAACATTTTAAAACACAATCCTCTTTTTTAACAAAAAAAACCACAGTCCTTTATTTGTAAAAAAATGAAACCATAAGGTTTTTTTTTTGTAATTTGCCCTATAAATTAATATTATGTAAATTATTAATTGTAAAATAAAAAATGTAAGTTATTTTTCATATTTGAGAAATTACATTATTTTGTTACGTATATTAATGATTTATCAAGAAATGTATACATCGAAACCACACGCAAATTGAATTGAATTCTAAATGTTTATTCAAAAGGATTGAACCCGAACCGGACCGAATCTGAACCTGATCAAATCCTAGTCAAACCCTGAACTTGAACCGGACCAGACCGGCTGTTCATCCCTTTTGAAGATTAAGATTCAGGTTCAAGAATTTATTAAACCTGAACCGACAGTTCATGAACCGTGGCCACCTCTATCAGCATCAATCAAGGTTTACCTACTTACAAACAGATTTCTTCCTATATAAGCGGTCCCATATATAATAATTTAATGGGTTAATTTCACTTCTAGTATACCAACTCTTCCTATATAAGCAGTACCATATTAAATTCTTTGGTGCTAAATCAAGTCATTTAACCATAATAATCATCATCCCAATAGAAAGTAGAAATATTCAAGGTTGTCAAGTATGGGCACATCAACATGTAATAAAACTGCAGCAAAGAATCAATGATGTTAGAAATTTGGTTAACTGCGACAACATAACCGATTCTTCACAAAAATCACCATGAACCGGGTTTGTGTTTCAATGAACAAAACCCAAACCCGACCCAAAAAAATATATATAAACATTCAGCATCATGATTTTAATATAAAATTGCATTAGCGAATATAGCAATTTGAAATAACAAACATAAAACCTTTTCCAGAAAATTGGATCAAATGTACAACCTCCATTAATCCTTCCAATAATTTCTATTAACTTAATTTTACCAAAATGTAAAGAAAACCTCCATTTAACCCTATGAAAACCTCAGCCAACTTAGTTTTACTGCAAAAGCTAACACAAGAATTGCTAGCTAACATACCAATTCGACCATGGCATGTCGAGAACACCGTGGGAAGCTTGATAATATTCCAGAAACTTCACTCTTAAAATCGTTTCCACCATCTTTTAATGTCACCGTCAATTTTTCTAACACTTTAGCATTCTTGAGTAAGTATTCAACAAAGTTGATCACATCCTCACGGTAATCTTCTTCCGAGAGGCCAATGATTTGAACAATCTTTAGATCCATCTCCAAACAATCGAAACCAGTGGTATTTATGCTCCAGTAGTTCTTGAAACCACAAGGGTAGACAGTTTTGTACTTGACCTGCTGACAAGACACGAACACAACACGAATTTAGTGGATTTGGGTTTGATTATACAGGTCATTAGTCATTTTTGGATTGACACGAATGTGACACAATAATTTTTGTGTCGGGTTAGGGTTAGCCTGCTAACCCAAAAATGACACGAATATTTAAAATTTATTATTATATTTTTCTATATTTTTACATGTCACCATTAAAAAATGTAATATAATATATATAACTCACACAAGCAAAATAACTTTTCAATAATTTCACACATCATTCTTAATAGATAAAGTAAAATGACACATAAATGCAAACAAAACATAATCCAAAATAAAAAATAGTGCGCTAAGATTTGTAAAATAGGTTTTGACCAAAATTTTAGGTCGACAAGGGTTAAATTATTAATTTAGATACGACAGAAATATTTAAAATTTTAATATTTCCTTTATAATATTTTTGCAGGTCACCCGAAAACACGACACGAAACCGACATGAACACGATTATGTCAACTCAATTATGACACGAAAATTTTTGGGTCGGGCTTGGGTTTTGCTCACTGAAACACAAACCCGAATTCGACACGACACAAACACGACCCACCTACACAAATTGTCACCCCTACTTGAAACCAGCCAAGTCGGAATGATAAACAGTCGTATTTCTGCTCCAGTAGTTGTCCTCGACATCATCCAACTCAGAATGATCTGGAATTATTCGAGACTGAAGAAATATCTACAGTTGATGTTAGACATGGAAACTGAATATAAATGGTCACAACAATTATTTTATATAGTCATAATTCAAATCATTCATTCACTAAACTCAAAAAGGTAGGAAGTCATAGCATTTTACTTTATTTTTCCTTATCAGGGAAAAGTTCCCTATGAAGTTGGTACGTATAAAATCCATATGGATCGACAGCAAAAAACTTAAATGAGACTTGAATTTATCATTGATTCCAACAAATTTTACCTTTCGTACTGGAATATTTATAACTAATTTCTCCAGCGCATAAAAAATACAAAGTGCACTTGCGATTCCATATTCAAAATCATGTTCAGAAGCAGGAGCATCCAAAGTTAAGCATTTGTTGTTTTAACAGTAGAGTTGATTGAATAGCTCCCTCCTCTACATCCCCTAATTTTGATAGAGTCTGCAAACATAATACATTATGTAAATGGTAATCAGATATGATGTTTTAGCAATTTGATTTCAAATTCAAATGTTAGCTAAGAGATTTATTCACAGAAGATCGAAGGATATTTTACCCAAACTAACCGACGCTGAAATTTTAGCTTCTTTACATGCTCAAGCTGCAGTAGCATCTCTTTAATGTGACTTGGATCAACAGAATCAAGAGTAGCAGAAATTAATGACGGCGAGTTCACTACTCTAACAATAACATCCGAAAGTTCCAAATCCTTGAGCATTGGACATGAAATTTCAAGAACAGCAATAGATTCAACATCATCATCAATATAATCATAATGATCAGGATTTGTCACCGCCAATTTTTTCAGAGACTTAGAAGCAATAACATGATAATCAAATTGACAACCGATGATGTTTAGTGATTCCAGTAACGGACTGCCAGATAAAATATTTTCAATGGCTCGATCAGGGAAGTGGCAATATTCTACGTTCAGTTCCTTAAGGCATCCCCAATTTACCTTCCCATTAGACGGTAAAATACAATTACCTGTCTGCAGTTTAACCAAGGAAGCATGACTGAAGAGGAATTCTGGTAACCTGACGGATTCAAGGCAAAAATCGAAAACCAGAATTAGCTCCTCCACATCTCTAGTTACTGCAAATCCGATTTTGTCATTCAAGTGAGGATCCCCTTGAACTTCTTCACTACAAGCTCGGAAGTGGAATTTCCGGATCTTTGAGCAGTCATAGTGGTTTACTACATTGCCGAAGTCTTTAATGTAATTATTGAAATGATCAGACTCATTGAAAATGAGAACAGGAACACGAGTCCATTGATTCCGCCATCTTTTTGATAAAGTGCCAGTCCGAATAGCTTCTTTTGTTTCTGGCAGAAAAGAGAGGATGTGCTGAATGAGCGAATCCGGCAAATCACTGATTATGTCTTCTTTCTCCGTCTCATTCTCTAGTGAAGCTCCACCGCTTCCATCCTCCTCCTCCTCCTCCTCCAATGAAGCATTACTGCTGTCGTCCAACTTCACCCTTTTGTTGCCAGCTCTTTCATTGCTTTCCTCTTCCATTGTCTATGGAATTGAAAAACAGAGCAGTCGTTAATTGTGAATATATATGTATATATGAGGCAAAAGTAATCCGATCAGATGAAAAGTCTCATCTACAAAATGCAGTCAAATCAATTTTATTCCATTCTCTTTTCCAAACATATTTGACTGCCTCTTAAAAGTATTATAAAATTGAATATGATTATGAATGCTAATTATTAACTTGTAAAGAGGGTGGGGCGGGGAATGGCATTCCCATTCCCATCCCTGACCGACAAGTCGGGCATTCCCCGTCCCCGGTTAAGGAGATGGGGAATTTTTTTCCCATCCCCATCCCTCGGGATCCCGTTCCCTGATAATTGCATGAAAGTCCCAACTCCAAATCAAAGAATAAATATAGTTCCTAACAGAAATGGGCCAAAATATACCCAATAAAGCTTGAATTAACTAATTAATTAGCTGCATATCTCCAACTTTGTCTTCAAAGATTCAAGCTTCAGCCAAAAAAATTCGACCCAGAAGAATTTACACTGATAATTTGTTAATCAATAAGCATTATCCCAAATTATCAGTGTAATGACCTGAACTAACATGCAAGAAAGGAACTTCTTTGTGGGATGAAAACAATTAAACAATACAAACAAACTGTAGGAACTACTTATATATTGAATTGATTTGGTACCAACCTGTAAGAATGGTTGATGACCGGATGCGGCAGACATAGAACGGCGGCGAAGCCGACGCCGGCGATCGTGGTAGTGCAGCGGTCAGTGGTTTCGGTTTTTGTCTGAGTAGTGAATTAGTGAATAGAACCCTAAAAAAAATGAGTAACTGAGTAAGTGATTATTAAAAAAAATTAATATAAAAAGTAGTAAACTGAATATTGATTTTTGAATAACAAATAGAATTAATAAAAAAAAAAAAACCTTCGCCGGAGTGTCACCACCGGGTGTCAGAGTAAACTCGCTACGAATTCCAAGTTCCGAAATTTCAAAAATTCGAGCACATCATCGTCGTCTTCACAACCCCACAAGTGCACATAGAGTCCACAATATGCCGAAAAAAAATCATCGGAAACCACCCAAATCGGTGGTAATAGCTGTACCTCTGGTGAACTCTGTTCTCCCACCCTATTGCTTGCTTGAGTCGAGATACACCTGTCCAAGGGTTATTGGACCGTCTGAGTTCATTTTTGGGATCGATTTTGAGAAAAGAGGGACAGAAGAGTGAGAATCGGAGAGGACAATGCAAATTCCTCTCCCCTCAAGATTTCCAAAATCACGATTTCTGTCTTTTGAAAATTACATAGACTTGTTGCTAGGAGTGAGAGCTTCGTTTTGGTACCAAGATTCCGAAAATTGGTGGTCGGCGGAGGAAAACGGAACTGATCGGCGTCGAAGGAATTAAATAGCGTTGAAGAAGAAGAATACAGAGAGAGGACAAATTTTCAGCAAACACATTAAATTTGAATTATTGTAATAATAATAATAATAATAATAATAATAATAATAATAATAATTAATTAATTAATTAATTAATTTTCTTAAAGTGGTGATTTCCATCAAATGGGAAACACATTAAATTAAATTATTGTAATTTTTCTAAAATCTTATTCAATATAAGTAATAAAATTCTAATTACTTTAAAAAAAAAAAAAAAAAACAATAGAACACAAAATAAAGAAGCCTAATCAAGGATCATCCTAGGAAAAGAAGGATCATCATAAATCAACTGCACCTATCAGAGAACAGATTAAGGATCAGTTTGGGACTGCTTTCCGCAGTCTCAAAAGCAGTTTTCAACCAAAATAAGGAGAATCAAACAATGGCTGAAAGCTGCTTTTGGGGCTGCAGAAAGCACAATTGATAAAAGTCAGATTGTATTCAGGAAAGAACTGGAAAAACATTTAAAACTACTTTTAAAGAAAACAATGAAACCTAATTTTCCCTGACAATACTTTCACAGGCAGCAATCCTAAACTGACCCTAATATAAAAACTGCTAAGGGGATAATGATGAGTCAACCTAGCTAAAACACCTACAACTTTATTCTACTTTATTTTTTAAAGTAAAAAAAATCCATTCGCACATTCCGTCCCTCCTTCATATCTTAACTAACCGAATCATTATCGAAAAGGACTCATCTGACATTGAAATTTAAAATATCTTTTACTTATATTGTTGATTTCGTAAGGTCATTTGTCAAAAAATTATTTCTTTTATCTATTATATGTGGTTACATTAGCTTAAAAAAAAAAAATTGCAAAACTCTATCCTACAAAAATTTGAACAAGGATTATAATTTGTTCAAATTTTAAAGAAATTATAATTATTTACCCCACGATATAAAAAAATTTTAATATTAATGGAAGATTATTAATAAAAAATACATAATTCATTTTATTTATAAGTCAACAATTTATGTTTATAAATCAATCATGATCAAGTTAAAAAAGTTAGTATTATAATATATAACACAAAAGCTCGTATAATCTTCCAAATCATAAAATATATAGGATCATTGTTTTTTATTGATTAATTCCTTTTATCTTATTTTGAGTTAAAGATACTAAATTATTAAATTTAAAATTTTGAATTCGAATCTCAAAATATATTACAAACCTTAGGGATAAAATACTAAAATGCTTATAAGGTTATATTGGGGAATTTGATATTTAGCCTTAACATGTTACGACAAATCAAGTGTTTATAGTTTCAACTATAGACATAAAGTTATTATGTTCGGATCCGATCCTAATTGAAGTTGAAATTCTTTTAAGAAACGTTTTATGGCATTTAGTCCCATAGTGAATTTTTTTTTTTTTTTTTTTTTTAATTATGGAAATCCTTGAAGCTTAAAAAGCTACTTTTCCATTACTGTTTTACATCATTTGCAGGAAGTAACCAAAAATTTTATAATGGACCGGGTCCATACGAAAAATGTTATAGTGGATCGGGTCCATATGGACCGTTCCACTGAAAAACTGACATGTAAGCAATATAACTATTTTGAAAATAAAAAACGCTTGTGTGTCAATTTTTTATTGGAAAGGTCCATATAGATCGGGTTCATTGTATAATTTCTCGGAGGTAACAGACCTTATGATACATCAATATTTGTAATTAAAACAAGTACCATGTCTTATGTCAACATAAAATTATACTATTAACAAACGGAGAAAATGCAATAAGGAAATATGGAAAAAAAAAAAAAAATCCTCAAAAAAAATTACTCAATTAACAACCTACATTAACTCCTACATTTTTTGGACTGCTTCCCACCTAGTAACAACATGCTTCTATCAATTTAATTTGGTTAATTTGGTATCAATTTAATTTGGTTAATTTTGCCAAATGTAAGATAACAAGTGCTAAAGACACACGCCCTTTATCGAAGAGAAATTTTATAGTGGACCGGGTCCATATGGACCGTTCCATTGAAAAACTGACACGTAAGCAATATAACTATTTTGAAAATAAAAAACGTTTGTGTGTCAATTTTTCAATGGAAAGGTCCATATGGACCGGATCCATTGTATAATTTTCCCTCATCGGAACATCCTAAAAAGCTTGACAATATTCAAGAAACTTTAATCACAAAATACTTCCGCCATCTTTTAATATCACTAACTTTTCCAACCCTGCTGTATTCTTTAGTAGGAAGTCAACAAAGTCAAATGGAACGTTACTTGAATTGGTTCTCTTCGGGAGGCCAGTAATATAAACAGTCTTTAAATGCGGCACCAAACATTTGAAAGCACTTTGATTCGAATGCCAGAAATTGTTCGAAAGATCTACAACCTGTATTGAAAATGGAGTCATTACTTACAAGTCCAAGTGACTTAGCATTAGAATCACATCTAATGACATAATTCAGATTCTTTATTCACTAAACTCTAAACACCATTAATTAGACTTAAATCAGACTTTGAATATATGATTGGTTGCAAGTAATTTTACCCCATGGATTGGCTCTTGTATAACTAATTTCTCAATCACATTTGAAATCCTAAGTGCAGTTGCAATTCCAGCAGAATGGTTTCCAAAATCAGGTTGATCCAAAGTTAAGGATTTGTTGTTTAGCAAAGAAGATAGACCAGCATCCTCCCCTGATTCCCACAGATTTTGCAAACACTAGACATGGAAATTCAACATCAATGTTGCATTAATTTAAATTCAAATTCAAACAATTATCTAGGTAACAGAGATTTGTTACTTACTTCGATAAACCTACTCCCCAGTGTTAGTTCCTTCACATGTTGAAGCTGCTCTAGAATCTCAACCAAAATTACTTCATCGTCATCCACATCGCAGTCAAAATCAAGAGTAGCACAAACTAAAGACGATAAATCTTCAACTTGAATATACATAGTTTTAACAGAACCAAGAAGCTTCAATTTCTCAAGCTTTGGACATGAAATTTGAAGACTATAAATGCTGGTTTTTTTAACTTCGAAACGCATCACCAATTTTTTCAAAGATTTGGAGGCAATAACGAGCTGATCAAACCCGAAACATTTGCGTAATTCCAACGATTCAAGTAACGGACTCCCATTTAGAATATCTACAATTGCTTCATCGGACAAGGTGGAACGTTCTATATTCAATACCTTGAGTTTTTCCCAACTTACACTCTGGTTAGGTATAATTTCACAATTATACATCTGAAGTTTAATCAAGGAAGCATGGTTGAAAAGGAAATCCGGCAACCTGAACGTTTCTAAGGCTTTATGGAGTTCCAAGATTAGTTCCTCCACATCTTTTCTTGTTGCAAAACGGAGTTTCGAATTAAAGTGAGGATCGTCTTCGGCGTCGTAGCCTGCTGATTGGATGTGGAATTTCTGGATCTTGGAACAGTCATGGAGAAGTAAGGTGTTGTCAATGAATCTAGAAAAATCTGCAGTACATATATCAGAGTCATAAAAAATGAGAACGGGAACACGAGTCCATTGATTGTGCCATCTTTTCGATAAAACGCTAGTTTGAATAGCATCTTTTGTTGATGGCAGAAAGGAGAGAATATGTTGAATAAGCGAATCTGGCAAAGCACTGATGCGATCTTCCTTCTCCTGCATCTTCAGCCTTTTGCTTTCCTCCGCCATTATCCAGTAAGTATGGCGGTTGTCGAGGACTATAATTGAATTGAATGAGAAAACTCTCAGTTGTATATATATATAGACACAAACAAACAGGAAGTGAGCGTACCCTTGAAATTTCTATCAATTTATCCGACTTTATGTTTCTTTTCTTATTAGAGACCAAATAAGGAAAATTATACAATGGACCCGGTCCATGTGGACCTTTCCAATGAAAAATTGACATATAAGCCTTTTTTATTTTTAAAAGGGTTATATTGCTTACGTGTCAGTTTTTCAGTGGAACGGTCCACATGGACCCGGTCCATTGTAAAATTTCTCGACCAAATAATGCCTGTATTTATCACAGTTCAGGAGAGCAGTAGGTGTTTTTGACCAAGTTCAGAGTTATCCATGTATTCGTCCTACATCAATTCTACATTTTACTATTTTAGTCATTAACTTAGCAAGGATACAAAAAAATCGATAAATATTTTATTAATTTGAAAACATTATAGACTTTTTTTCTGTTATATAATGTAATCATTTTATATATATATATATATATATACAATAATCTTATTTTTCATTAAAAAAGATTCTTTTTTTTTTAAAACTGAATCATAACATTCTTAAGTTTTGTTTTGAATTCTTAAATAGCACTTCTCACTTACCTATTATGACATATATATAAGAATATATAATGGAACATTATACATAAAATTGATATTCAGGAATACTTAAAAAAATTAACTTCACCAACAAGGATTCCTTCTTGTTTTCGGATATATTTGGTATCCTTCAATCCAATTGCACCAGAGTCCTTTCACGGATAAATTTCTCAACTAAATATCCAAATTTTAAGTTGAATTACTAATACGTCGTCGTTTCCGAGTTTTCACTTCCATATTATGTTTGAAGGTTGTATCAGCTGTAAAAATTTTTGTAGTACATACACATGCATCAACATTTCTATACTTATATATATGAGTTACAAAAATAAAATATCTCTATTATTTATTCTCTTTAATATATATTGTTAATTTTTTTTAGTTTAATATAATATTTATAAACTAACAATAAATGTTATTATGAATCTTATTAATTATTTTAAATAATATCTTTTTTGTTTATTAATGCTATCTATAAGGTATATTAGAGTGAAAATTTTACATTTATAATTTTATAGCTCTATTTCTAATTTTATATTATATAGTTCTACTCCTAATTTTATATTTTTTTAAATATTTTTTTACTTATTTATTTTAATAAAACAATCTTTATGCTAAGAGTTAATTCTATAATTATATAAAATTTAATCAATTAATTAATCAATGTTAGCAATATTATTAATATTAGGATTATGTGGGGAAAAAATATAAAATTGAAAAGATAATATGTTTTATAATTATAAAATAGAATAAAGGGTAATTTTGACATTATTACTCTAATTTAACTTAAAAAAACTAAACAGTTGACAATAATAAAATTTCAGAACTATATAATTATTATAGGGATTGACTAATTTAATATATAAAACTCTAAAGATTAATAAATTATTTACCCTAGTTTATTCGTAGTTGATGCATTTTAACGTGTAAGTAGTTGATGGTTTTCTTAATTCTTACATTAATAGCTAGCTACATGGGTATAAGTTGATATTGTCTTGTTCATCGGATCATTTTTTTTTTCTTTTTTTTTTTTTTATGAGGAAAACATTTTATTTTTATTATTTGATATCTCCTTATTGTATTTTCGCAATTTTACATTGAAAACATGATATAAATTCTTTTTTTTTTTTTCACCTCCAAATATAATAGAAATTATGTTAGCATTCGATCATATTTAAAACAGAAATATTCATACCAACAACACATCTTTTACCAATATTAAGACCAATGAATTTTCAATCTAAACTATTCAATTGCCTAATTAACCTTCTAGACTCACCATGTGCTAAATGAAATCACAATCAATTTTGATATGTCGTTTTGTTGTTAGAAAAATCTTCATTATTCGGCCACTAAGGGTTCATCTGAATGTTAAGAAGTTAAATCCTTGATGGGTTTGGGGTTCAATTATTCATTCTCTACAAATTTAGTCTTTATTGATAAGCGATCTGTAAATCCTAATATAAACTATCATCGAGAACCATGGTTTACTCTGGCCTTGAGAATGAATAAACCTACTTTTACTTAAACTTTTGTTTAAAAAAAAAAAAAAAAAAAATTCATCTTTTGCTATCTAAATCGCAAAAAGATTGCCACGTAACATCAACCTTTGGAGTTGGATATATATAGTTTGGGTTGTTAATTTGTGATTATAATTTCATCACAAGTAGTTTTCAAATTTTAAAACGCACAAAAACATAGTTGATAAAACAAACAAAAAATATGGTAAATAAACGATATATATAGGTTAAACTATAATAATAAATTCATAATTGCAAGTCTGTTTACATATTATAAAAATTTATTGAATATTAAGGAAGTATAAAAGGTGATTCGACCAGCTAGGCCCAGGCCTTGGAAAGCCTCCGTTGAGAGGGTAATTTTCATTCTCACTTTGATGACTTATTACCGTTAAACTTATTAAGAAATTTCTAACTTTGGTATCAGAGTGATCACAGAGAGTTTAACCTCTCATGTCACCGGAATAATACTGGTGATGAATAGTACCCTTTCAATATATCTCACGAGGAAATATCATCATGATCATGTTACTATCTTTATGTTCAAACAAATATAGTAACCTAATGATGATTTAATTTCATCAATAATTTAAAATTTTTTAACCAACTTTCATTATATACATGCTAACTTTCATTCATGGCATCTTTTATCACATTTCACTATACATATTAACCTTTTTTTTTATTATTATAAATCGTATTTGTGTCAATATTTGTGTGATGGAGAATAAATATTGATAGATTTAATCTTATTGGGCGCTCCTTAAATTTGTCCAAAAATTCTAGTTTGCCACCTAAACTTTATGCATGTCTTATGTGGCCCCCCTACCTAGGGGTGAGCAAAACCGAACCAATGTCCAAAAACCGAAAATCCAAATTAAACCAAACTGAACTAAACCGATCCATTTTATAGTTTGGTTCGGTTTAGTTTTAAACTATTAAGAAGTTTGGATTTTGGTTCGGTTTGGTTCGGTTCAAAACCGAAAAAACCAAAAAACCGAATAATTGGTAAAATACTAAAATTAATATATACTAATTGTAGAGAATTTTAGACATTATATTCTTTTATAATTTTATATTGTGATTTTTAGATGCTAATTTATAGTTGTTAAAACTTGAGAGTTGAAAAAAAAAAGTAGAGAATTTTAGTATTTTATTGTGATGTAATAGTATTATTTAGTATTACTGATTTTTTAAGTTAATTTTTTTGTGTTTTAAACAAACTACTTATATAAAATTTTTATTTTGATTTTTTTTTTAAAAAGAAGTTGATGTTTAACTAGTCCAAACCGAACCGATTCGGTTTGGTTCTGGTTCGGTTTGGACAGAACCAAACCAAAATTTAGTTTGGATCGGATTGGTTTATAAAATACAATGTTTTTTGGATCGGTTTTTTTAGTTTGGTTCGGTTAAACCGAACCGATCCATGCTCACTCCTACCCGTACTTACTTAAAGTGTGACAAACTCATACTTCTCATCCTACCGGACACATCTTATGAAAAAAAAATGATACTTTGTGGACAAAACAGTTTACCAGCACACGAAGACTAAAATTTTGATGTTTATACAAGATAATGTCATTTTTGTCCTTCATATCCTTTCCTCTCCTCCACCTTTTTTCGTCTCATCCACGAAAATGCCTATTTCAAGAACTCATCATGATTCGGATAGAAAATTACATACTATGAATTAGGCCTTTCTTCTAGTCCACGGATACAAAACCTCCATTCCAAAACTTCATCGTGATTCCAAGCTCTACTATTAGTCTACTTCATGGAAACTCATTAATAAATGGGTTTTTCTTTAGATCAATTGCAATTTAGTTCTTATGGAAGCTCAATTAACAGTACTGAAAGTATTGAAATCGAAACTGAAGATTTGTGTGTAAATTGGATATCCAACTTTCTAGGGTCCTTAATTCTTCGAACCGGCATAGATTCCATGAAATTTTATGGGTAAAAATAAAAATGAAATTGAAAAAGGAATTAGGAATTTTTGATGATTTTGGGTTTATCATGAAGTGAGCATTTTGTTTGATGTCAAGTGGGTAGTATTGATTTTATTTATTTTATTTTATTATTATTATTATTATTATTATTTTTTTTTTTTTTTTTTTTTTTTTTTTTTATGAAAGTAGTTTTGATTTCAAAAAGGTGGATGGTAGTGTTTTCAAAGAAGAAGAGGAAGAAAGCAACACTGATGTTTATAATTTTTCTTTTAATATCTCTTAATATTTTATTTGACTTTTCTTTTTTTAATAACAAAATAAATAATAAAATAAAATAAGTTTTAGAACTTTTGACGTGTCAGTTGATATTGGTGGATCAACAAGTTGTATCTTTAGAAGTGTGGCATTAATTGCAAGATATGTAACGATTAACTAAACATTCTCGCCTTTTTTTTATTTTATGGTATTTAAAGTTGTTCACTGAAACTAATGAATTATTAATTAGGTTATCAAAATAACTAGTTTACCCTCAATTTTTCTCTTCTAAAACTCTATTTTTCATAAAAAAATTCTTTCTTTTTAATTATTAAAACTCAATGTAATACTTTTTGCATTAAATAATGAATCTCTCTCGTACTTTAAATAAAGACAAATATAAGAAAACATGTTAAAAAATGTATTGATAATATAAAGTGTCAAATAAAAAAGAAGAAAGTGAAAAACCTAAAACATCGTATAATAAAAAAGGGAGAGAATATCAGTTTGTTATACTTTAAGCAAATAAAAGGGCCACATAAGACATTTGTAAATTTTGTGGCAAATTGGAATTTTTGAACAAATTTAGCGGATTTGGCCTAATAATAATAATAATAATAATAATAATAGCCACCGTCTGTTCTTCTTTTCCCCATTATGTGATCTCTCTCTGCCTGGCTTTTGAGATTTACGACCCTCTGCTATATTTTTCTCTTCTCTTCCCGATTACGCTCAATTTATCCGACTCAGTGTCGATTCGTTCCTTAATTCCTTCATCCGATTTCAACTGGAAGAAATTACTTCCAATTTTGTCCGATTCAGGCGGTTCGAAGATTTTTTATTTGCTTGTTCAAGTTTCCCTTCGATTTTCTGGTTGAAACTTTCCATTCAAGTTTGATCATCTCCGGTTATTAGTAAGTCTGAATTTTTGAGAGCCAGCTATCATAGTCTACAGTATCATTTGTTTATGGAAATTCTATCGCAATTTACTGACATACATTGTGCTCTGCTAGCTTTATGCTCTTCGAATGCTCTGTGTAGTCACTTTGTATGTTTGTTAAGTTCTGCCCTATTTTCTGGCCCTATCATTTGTGTTATGGAAAGTTTTTGCAACTTTTTTCATCATTATCTGCTGTTCTATTGTAATAGAGCCATTGATTCCTGATTCATTGAATACTTTATCTTTGGCTAAAGATTAAGCATTGCCTTGTTACAAATTGTGTTCTTGTGAATGCCTGGCTTCTTGAATTGCTAATTTGTAAGTTATAGTTAAAATTACCGGTTGAATAATCAGTAAACGAAATTATTGAAATTAATTACCTCGTATGCTAAAGATGGGAATTTTATCTGCATATAGTGTCTTGAAGATTGTTTAGTGACTGTCTGTTCTGCCACTGATTATATAACATCATCCATAGTCACTGAATGATGATGAAGGGAACTGCGTCAGTTGAGGAAGTGGGAAACAAAAAGTTCAAGTTGCAAGAGGAAGAAGATCGGATTAGTGCGTTACCAGACAGCATCATTCACCATATCCTGTCCCTTTTACCATCAACCAAGGAAGCTATTCAGACATGCATTCTATCGAAAAGATGGAAGAATCAATGGACTGGTGTACCAGTTCTCATTTTCGATTCATCTTCTGATGAATACCCCTTTAGATTCATTGACAATACCCTAACTCGCTATGACTGCTCCAAGATCCAAAAATTCCACATCCAATCAGATGCATATAACATTGACCAGCATCCTCCTTTATTGAGCACATCAGTTTTGCAATAAGAAAGCATGTGGAGGAGCTTATTTTGGAATTCTTTCAATGTGATGTTATGTTGCCGGAATTCCTTTTCAACTATCCTTCCTTGGTTAAACTACGGACACTTAGTTCTACTTTTATGCCTAATGTGAGGGTTAGTTGGGAACACCTCAAGGAGTTGGATTTACGATGTTGTAGGTTGCCTGATCTAGTGATTGAAAATATCCTATGTGGCAGTCCATCGCTTGAATCGTTAGATTTAGCCAACTATGTTGGGTTTGATCAGCTTGTTATTGCTTCCAAATCCTTGAAAAAATTGGAGTTACGAGAACTTGGTATTAAAGTTCTTGAAATTTCTTGTCCAAACCTTAGAGAGTTGCATCTTTTTGGTTGTTCTGGTGTTATGAGGACTAAATTTATGAATTTGTCATCTTTAATTTGTGCCACTCTTGATTTTGAGTATGATGTGGAGGAAGGATATGATGTAACTTCGCATAAGAAGATTCTGCAGCAGCTTCAGCATGTCGAGGAGCTAACATTTGGGACCAAGTTTACCGAGGTATTTTAAGGGAAAATAAACTCATTTTATCCTTTGTTTTTTGAAATTGAATTATTAAAATATCGTTTCTGAGTTACATTTCCATATTATGTTTGAAGATTCTAGCATATATAGAGGATCCTCCATTGTTAAACAACAAATGCTTAACGTTGGATTGTCCTGATTTTGATGAGCACCATGTTGGAATTAAATGTGCGCTGCAGAACTCACATTTTCTTGAGAAGTTAGTTATACAAAAGGAGTTATTTCATAAGGTAAAATTTCTTGAACCAATTATAAACTCAAATTTTTATTCAAGTCTCTTGTTGGTTGTCACCATGGATACGGATTATGTACCAACTCCATTGGAAATATTTTAACTACTTCGTGCTCTACAAAGTTATAACATTTGAAAATGTAATGCTATGACTTGCTAGCTGGGTTTAGGTTTAATAAATATGTATTTTGAATTGTGCTATTAGAAATCATTGTCATGACCATTATATTCAGTTTATTCCCATTAAATTCTTGGGCCTTATACCAACTCTATCTTCATCATTGAAAGGCTGCTGATCTTCCAGACTTGAAAATTTCCGAAAGGAACTACTGGAATTCAAGCCGAACTGTTTTCAATTGTTTGGTGTCGCACTTAAAGTTTCTACATTTTATTAACCTCTCCAAGAGAGATGTTGACTATGAGCATGTGATCAACTTTATTGAGTTCCTACTAAAGAATGCTAAAGTGTTGGAAAAGTTGGTTGTGGTATTAGAAGACGATGAAAAGGATTTGGTGATTGAAGTTTCACTGAAATTGTTGAGCTTTCCAAGATCCTCTCAACAGGCCGTGGTTGAGTTGTTATATTTTGGACGACATTGCATGGAAACGGATGCGGATTCGTAGACAAAATAATTTTATTGTGTAAAGGTATATATCAAACGGATGCGGATTCATTTTTCTTTTGTATACGGTACATCGAATGTGATGCTTCTTGGAATAAAATCACCATATTTTAACTAAGTATTATGTAGTTTTTGTTGAATTTAGGAAAACGTAGTATATAATGTGGTTCATTGATTTTTCTTAGAAGGCAAATTGGTATGAATCAAGGTTATATTGTTCCGAATTGTAATATTATGGAGGTAAATATTTCATGTCAATAGTTTAAAGGTAAAAGAGAATCTCATAAACAGTACAAGGGGTAAAAGGATCTTTAATTCATATATTATTCATCCGAGAAATATATATAATTATGCTCTTTAAAACTATCATGGACAAGTAAATTGTACTTAGAATTTAATAATTTGCCTATCCGTTACTTATTTACTTATATGTCCTACAATTACAAATCTGGTTACCCTTTTGATAAAATAGTCAGCTAAATGGTTCTGGCTGAGAATATCTTTGGTGTCTCTCACCAAAGGATAGTTCAGTCTTAGTTGTTTTGTTTTTCTTGTTTTTGTTTTCTGGACTTAGTCCTTTCATAGTAACCAAAAAAATAGTCAGCTAAATGGAGTGCAGTACATTTTCAGCTCTTTGAATTTTTCTGTGTTTACTGGTCCTACTTTATGAAAGTGATTATATATATATATATATATATATATATATATATATATTAATCGAGTTATTTTGGAACATGAAATAATTCATTTTTTTTTTAGTTGAGTCTCTATAATATTATGTGTTTTAAAAGGTACACTTTTATATAAATATATATAAAAATCAAATTAATTGCAAATAATTTGTAACATTCGATTAGTGAGCGAGTTGAGATTTGAACCCATGTCCGAGCTCCTCTCCCAATCTATCAAAAGGTGAATTGGTAAATTAACTAAAAGTAATATATATATATATATATATATATATATATATATATATATATATATATATATATATATATATATAAAGAGATGCAGGGACCCAAGAAAACAATAAATTTAAATAATTAAATCAATAGAATACGAAAAGTTGAAAACCTAATAATACATTCTTTTAGCTCTTGAGGCCGAAGCCCAGCCCTACAAGCCATGAGCATAAGCCCAATGCTTTCCCTGCATTCTTTTCTACTATGGGCCAGTTTGGGACGAAAGCAGCTTTCAGCCAAAGTGTAGGAAACCTTATTTTGACTAAAAGCTATTTTTGGAGCTGCGAAAAGAAACCTCAAATACACAATTGGTAAAAGTCAAATTGTATTCAAGAAATGACTGAAAAAAATACTTAAAACTACTTTTAAAGAACGTAATGAAACATAACTTTCCCTGACAACACTTTCACTAACAGCAATCCCAAACTGGCCTCAAGCATAGGATAATTCTCATACTTCCTATTTTTCTTTAGTCTTAAGAGGGTATTGAAGAATTGTCACAAACGAAACCCTTATCTCTATAGAGCATTCATTTTTTTATTGTATAATAAATCATAATAATTAAAATCAAGAAGTATTTTTACCATTGAAAATGTAATTTAGGAGATAAATATTACTAGTAAATCATCCATTTTCATAGTTTAAATTAACAATAAACTTCTCATGCAATTGATACTTTTATTAAGGAACATCAAAATGTTAGTATAAATCTAATATTCTTATAAAAGAAAAAAAATCATAGCAATAAATTGACCCCTTAATTCCTAAAAATATTTTTTAAAAATGTTACTTAGATCAATTAATTGTACTTTAGTTAAAAAAAGTTAATTATAATAAGATAATTTAAACTAACTAATTGTATGTAGATTAACAAAATATTCTTGAATATTTCAATATTTTATATTTAAATAGCTACTCAACTTATTTAGGGATAAATAAATGATTACAGTTGAATATTACTGGCTAATAATAATTTGAAGAGATTATTTTTATCCTAATATTTATCACAAATTTTTTTACGAGTATTCATTATATATTATAATATATTTTTTAAAATTTTTATAAAATTTTTATTATTATTTAAATGTTCTTAATTTATATATTAACATATAATTAATAATTCCAAGCAATGTAATATCACTATAAAAAAAATAATAAAATTGACAACCTTGTAGAGAAATTGGCCACCGGCCCAATGAGCTCCACAAGAGGTTAATCAAACTCCCCTCTTTTTCCTCTTTCTTCGCTCCTCTCTCTCTCTCTCTCTAATCTCTCGCCTCTCTCAGTCCACTTCCGTCGCCAAATCAGGTAACTTTTAATTCTTCTCTGTGTTATTTCTCGTCAATTTTGAAATTCTGCTCCTCTTTTGGATTTTTCAGCAATTCAATTGTGAGACTTCCGTGTTCTTGTTACCGGTTCCGATAAGAAGATACTGAATAGGTATTGGATCTCATCTTCGTTGCCAAATCTGGGGTGCAAAGTGGCACCCTCAGCTTCTAATCTCTTGGCCTGGAACTACCCCTCTAGGGGTGGATTTCGGCGGCCGGGGGTGCGACGGCACACCCTCGGCCTCTGAAGATGAGTATCAGAAGTTAAGGGAGATATTGACATATATGCTCAAATTAATTGAAATAGATTATCATTTTCACGTAGGGAAAAAGATTCTAGACGACCCATTTGTGCTTCAATCTTCAGAGCTGCACACCTGCACTTTTTGCTATTTCGTTGTGAGACAATGTGAGAAGCTTAAACCCTTGTAGGAAAACTAGCCGAGTTGACAAAGTTAGATCCTCGTATAATTTGATTGGGTCTCTGGTGATCTTCGTGTTTTTGTATCTTATCAATTATTGCACTTGCTGTGCATATTAAGACGCATGTCAGTCTCTCGATGGTTTATTCAATTTAGTTGCTTATTTTGTTTTTGTCATGTCATAATTCTATAAACTTGTAGCTGTCCCGTTTAGCTCACTATCCTTGAATAAATTTTGGAGACAGTTCTTGAATTGTCCCGAGGAAGTATTACTCTGAGGAATGGATTCTGGATCTGTTGATACATCAGCTCCATCTGTTAAAGCTCCCGAAGCACAACCCCCGGATTCCACAGCTCCTGCACCGGACAGTTCCCCACTTGATTCATCTTCGAAGCTATCTGCTGCTGGCATAGCATCATGGGCCAGAAGTTTGAAAATTCCCCAGCCATCAGCTACCTCACAGGATGACTCACCGACAGGGAATTCTGGTAAATCAACCTTTGCTCGTTTTACTAGCGGATTTGGGTTGCGCTCTTCTCCAAAGTCTCCTTCAGCTGATGATAGTTTAGAAGGAACGTCGCCTACTTCACAGCCTGGTTTTATTGGAACAATCACTAAAGGCTTGGTTGATACATCTAAGAACGCAGTGAAGGCTGTACAAGTCAAGGCGAGACATGCTGTGTCTCAAAATAAACGAAGATACCAGGTGTGACTGCTGGAACATTCTTTGAACTCTTAGCATGTTTTGAGCTTTTTCTTTTCTGGTTATACTTTTAAATTTTATAGTGTGTGCAAGATGTGGGTTGTTGTCTATCACCGCAGTTAGAATGTTTTTGAATTGGAAGAGGTAGGAAGATAATGCAAGAAAATTAGAGATGCTGAGGTGGGTGGGTGCCTATCATATACTGTAGGCTAGTGGTGAGCCGTGTTAGTTTTGTTCTCAAAAGGAGAGGCATAAGGGGAAAAAAAAAGTCAATCAAGAAGTAGCAATAGTTTGGAACCCAAATTCTGTTAGGAATCAATAATGGAGAATTCAGAGATATATTTTCTCTATGCATGTTAACCACAATGACCAAAGGAGGTGTGTTCAATGCTTCTTCCTAGCTTTATCAAGAAAAATCCTCCAAGTGATATTTTTTTTCCAAATTTAAGCACCAGTAGTTCTGTAAGAATTGTAAGCTAAACATTAAATAATTATCATCCATCCACAATTATTGAGGAAGTAATTCCACCACTCAATCACCAATGGTTAGGTTTTAGATGGTCAAAGGCCTTTTTGACCTAACAAATTCAAGGTTTGTGAAACACCCATTGTTGTCCTGGTTGTGAAAATATGTGAGGGAATTTGCTGGGCCCCCTGCTATATGATATGTTTATGTGCTATTGCGAACACCGATTGGGAATGGGCTTAGTTCATCTTTGCATTCTTCTTGCAATATCTTAGGAGATATAAATTTTTTCCTCTCCTTTCATTGAATAAATTCTTGTAGACTAGTTCCTGCTAATTGTTCTTCATAGTTTCATTTGAGGCATGATAAATTCTTCATAGTGAATGATAATGACCATAATGTAGTGATGATGTCTTATAGTTTCATTCTTTATTTAAGGCATAATAAAATACATCATGAACCTTAAAAGCAGGTGCATTCCTGAAATTGACTCCAAATTCTGTAGCTGGATAACATGCCTTGTTTTTATTATTCGCCATCATTTCCTTCACTGTATATATCATCTAATTGAGGCCAATCATTTTTATTCAGGAAGGAGAGTTTGATTTGGATATGACATATATCACAGAAAATATAATTGCCATGGGGTTCCCTGCCGGTGATATGAGCTCTGGGTTTTTTGGATATTTTGAGGTAAACTGGTTGATATTCCCTGGGGAATTGCCTTTCAATTTCCTAGTTTATTGTCCTGGAAAGTTTTCAACTATTTAGCTTTGTGGTGCAGGGGTTCTACCGAAACCACATGGAAGAAGTGATTAAGTTTTTCGAAACTCACCACAAGGTTCACACTCATATTTGTTCTAAGTTTCTTCTATCTTGCTGTTTTTTCTTCCTTTTTCTGAAATCAAATGATTCTAATAGTAGGCGTGTGCAATACATGATTTGGCAATTGTATTGCTCTTTATTTGAAAAGAGTATCTACACAATAATGTTTACATCTATCGTGTCTAAATTAATTTCTTGTAATGAGTGGTTCATTTGCATTTTTCTTTGCTGATGCACAAACTGCGTAATGATGGATTTATATTCAAATTTTTGCAACTTCAGTTGCAAGATCTCTGTCTGTCATTTTATGTGGGACTCATATTGTACAGTCCCCTATGAGTTTGAATTGCGGTCTTGTTTATCTTTAGTTATTGAAAGCTATGAGTTCTGCATCTCATCTCAATGTTTCATTTTTCCATCTGTACGCATTAGTCCTTTTCTAGGAATTGGCTCCATATAGAAGGTTTTCATATATCCTTTTATCCTTCCACCTGGCAACTTAGTTTTGATTCTTATAAGGGTGCTCTTCTTTCTGTCAAGTGTTTTTTGAATTTTTACATGTGAAAACATTCTGTGGCTAGGTGCATTTATTTATTTATCTCAATATTTTACCTTTGATTCGCAGGACAAGTACAAAGTATACAATCTTTGTTCTGAGAGGCTCTATGATGCATCATTATTTGAAGGAAAGGTATGCTGTTTCTGTTACTTGACTTCATTGGGGTTGGTATGTACTTTGAGTCCTTAGAGCTGAACAAATTGGAATCACTTCTTTTTGCTTCCCAAAAGAAAACCAACCTGATATGTAACTAAATTGTTCTTACTACCAAGGAGTGAGTAACTCCAGCTCACCCTACTATCCACATCATCACTTTCTAGTCTAGAATAGGCATTCCAAATAATTGTACCATGAGTCAGCTGGGCTAACACAGGGCTATTAGCCTTAATCTGGGTCTGTTCTCTATAACACTGCTCTGTAGCCTTTTACAATTGTTGCATCAAACTCTTGTACAGGTGGCTAGCTTTCCATTTGATGATCATAATTGTCCTCCAATACAACTGATAATATCATTCTGTAAAAGTGCTTACTTGTGGCTAAAGGAGGATATTGAGAATGTTGTGGTGGTGCACTGTAAGGCAGGAATGGCAAGGACAGGGTTGATGATCTCTAGCCTTCTTCTGTACTTGAAGGTACTTGAAAAGAAAAAAAATATTGCTCATATGAAAATAAATTTGCTGTAATATCAGCATTTCGTTCATTTCTGAGTCTCGGTTTTAGACTAATTTGATTTCTCGTCTCCCTAGTTTTTTCCTACTGCTGAAGAGTCCATTGACTACTACAACCAGAAGAGGTGCTTTGATGGAAAAGGACTTGTTTTGCCTAGTCAAATTGTGAGTAAATTGCCATCTTCATCAAAATGACATTGAGGATACCTCTTTTCTTTTTGGAGTTACTTTAATACTTGTTTTGTTACTTGCAGAGATACGTAAAGTACTTTGAACGTGTTTTAACATATTTCAATGGAGAAAACCAACCTGGGCGTAGGTATACTTCTGACTTGATGTGTCATATGAGTTCTTACTTTTTGAGTTAATGATATCACCAGATTTTATGCAGGTGCATGCTTAGGGGATTTCGGCTCCACCGATGTCCTTATTGGATCAGGCCTTCCATTACTGTCTCTGATCACAATGGTTTGCTTTGGCACTCCTGTTTCCTTCTCTCTCTCTCTCTCTCTTTTTAACAAAATAATAATAATAATAATAATAAAGTTCTTGTTTGCCTGTCAATGTTCTCCATGATGAGGTCAATGTTCACTGATCTTTATGATTGTCCTTCATTTATGCGCCAGATATAGTATATTCAGTTTGGTTGGTGAATTATCGTTGGAGCATTGTTTCTAAAACTAATGCAAACTGAAATCCAAAAAAGATGGTGTAATTGCAAGTCTACAGAAATATTTCCAGACTTGAAAGGAGTTCCTTTTCTTTTTAGTTTCCGAGTAATGACTACTATTGAGATGAAAGACACCAGGACTAAAATATTTAAAACAAACACTCTAGTTGTCTCGTGAAGATTTGTTTATGAGTAAAAATAATAGGGATAACAGTCGGATTTTCCCTCATGGTTACTGAGGTTGATCAATTTTATCCTTAGTCCAATTAAGCCCCCAGTAGTAGAAACTTTAGCTCGACGTTTACCCTCATGATAGAAAACCTAGTTCAATTTTACCCCTCAGTAAATGCCAACGAAATTAGCTACTTAATTCCTTCAAAAAGGGTAAGATTGAGCTAGGATTTCAACCATGAGAGCAAAATTGAGCCATTTTGTACGATGGGAGCAAAACCGAGGTTCCCCAATTACTTTAGGGGCAAAATTGATCCTTATTTCAAGATGTCAGCATCTTAACAATAGCAGCCGTGGATATATTTTTAATGCCTTCCTTGTCCACAGGTGTTCTATTCTCCTCAAAGAAACACCCGAGAACTAAAGATTTGACGGTAGGTCTTCATGAGTATTTGGTTCACGTGTCATGCCAAGACTCCATCAAAGCTCATTTTAACTTCTGGTTTTCACTTTGTAATATTATGCGTGTTTGCTGAGAGATTTTCTTAGATGTATATTCCTTTTTGCAGCCAGAAGACTATTGGTTCAGTGCACCGAAGAAAGGGGTTATGGTCTTTGCGTTGCCAGGGGAGCCTGGTCTAGCAGAGGTTGCTGGAGATTTTAAAGTCCATTTTCATGATCGCCAAGGAGATTTTTACTTGTTAGTATTCTACTCCAATCCTCTCTTTGAGAAGATATTTTACCAGTTGAATTGCATTACATCTTTGGTTTTGTCGTTGTAATTTCAGTTGGTTGAACACAACAATGATGGAGAACAGAAAGGTTTTGACTACCAATGACATTGATGGGTTCGACAAGGTAATCTCTGCATGTTTATGGTTACTATCTGAGATGCTTTTCTTCTTTATGCTTACTTCTTTGCTCAACAATTTGGATGGTTGTTGTTCAGAGGAAACTGCCTTCCCCTGGCTTCCAGATTGAGGTTGTGCTAGTTGATTATAGTGGCCCCACCCCGACAGAACCCAGAAATGAAACTGCTAACAAGTCAAATGAAGGTTCAAGTACTGCTCCAGTTGATTCAGGTCCAGCTGCTGATGGTCCAAACCAAAATAAAGACAGCAAAAGTAGCGATAAAGATGATGTGTTTTCGGATGGTGAGGCCGACGAATCTGTTTCTTCGAAGATCAGGCAAGCAGAAGCTGGCTCTGCTGGAGGCGAAACTGCCAAAACCACCACTTCTACCTCAGAAGCTGGCAACAAATCGGATCAGGTCGCAAATCTAACGCACGCAACCGAAAAATTCTCAATTGGAAATATAGGCGCTGAATCTGCCAGTCAACCTAAAAGTGATGCTGTTGGGGGAGCTGTATCGAGCCATGCAGTTAACAACTCGGAAAGTGAATTCAAAGCAATGGCAGCAGATGCTTCTGTGTTCACTTTCGGAGATGAGGAAGACTACGAAAGCGAATGAAGACCGAAGCAGGTATGTTGACGGATACTCTGTCCATAAAAAATTTGCCTTGCAAGTTAGTAAGTTGCACAAGCACCGGAACTGAGTGATGGCGCTTCAGTCCGTTTGTGCTGTGAGAATGTAAATGTCAGTTTCTGGGCTATATCTGCTGGGCAAGTCAAAACGCATGAATAAGTGTTCCTTCGAATCAGGCCACGATAATTTGTGTCATTGTTTTCATTGAAAAAGATGTATATTATTAGATTAATATTGTACAATTTATTCTCTATATATCTTCCATGGTTCTGTGCTCTGTAAAGGGAAGGGGTTTGAAGTTTGCATTTGGCTTGATTTAGATTAAGAGTTTTGTCTTAATCTACTGGTTATGTTTTCATTCTTTCCATGAGTTGCATATGTAGTTGGACTGGATATTTTGTTCAAAGATAGTTGTTGACACGTTGACATGTCGCCTTCCACGTCATCCCTAGAAAAGTAAGCCTTCAAGTATATCCACAAGTTCTAAAATTATCCAATAAAAGGATTATGATTTTCATGACTGATATTGCCATTGTCATATCATTACAAGTTGTCTTCTATACTGTGTATTTGTTAGGCAGGTTTAGCCATAAAACTGCTAAAGCAATGGTTTTAGGTCTCATATTCCTTCAAGTTCCAAAATTTTTAAACCAAATGTCTAATTTTCTCTAAATTTATTTGCGGCATTTTGAATTTTAAGAGAAAGAAATAATGGTAACTATTTCTATTTCTGTCATTATTAATTGGCTAAATACATACGCGGTCTCTTCAACTTTAATTTTTGAGCTGCTTGGTTCTCTCAACTATTTTAACGACCTATCTAACCTCTTACCTAAAAGCCAAATACATACGTAGGCCTTTCAACTTTTATTTTTGAGCCGTTTGGCCCTCTTAACTATTTTAGCAACCTATCTAACCCCTTATCTATTTTAAAGTGGTATTTTTAAACCTTTGAGTGAACTTAACCAGACACAACAGAGTACTATGCATTACACGCGTCCGATACTAAAAACATGTAGGACACACGCTGGAAACTATCTTCTATCTAATTAATATTACAAACTATTATAAAGTGAAGATTTCCCAGCAATTAATAAAACTCAAGAGGAGGAAGAAATACGACACATCAACATTCAAATGTCTAAAAATACTTCTTTAAAATAGATGATGGATTAGATAGGTCGCTAAATAGTTGAGGGGGCCAAGCGGCTCAAAAATTAAAGTTGAAGGGAATACGTATGTATTTGGCTTTTAGATAAGGGGTTAGATATGTTGTTAAAATAGTTGAGGGGGCCAAGCGGCTTAAAAACTAAAGTTGAAGGGGCTGCGTATGTGTTTGGCCTTATTAATTTTGCGTAAAAGAAATCTAAATTAAAATTAATGAAAGATTACTTAAGAGTAATCATGTCACCAAAAAAATTTTAAATGGGAATTTACATAAAAGAAAACTAAATTTTATATACAAAAGTTTTTTTGTGCTCTGATATTATGATTTATTTATTTTTTTTTTTAAAAAAAAAAAAAACCACACACATCTTCAAATTAAACAAATAATTTTTGACGGTTTTTCCTTTCTTGATTCTAAAATTAAATATTTCGAAATTGCATAATTTATTAACCAATATAATTCAGAAGAAAATTCAACAACTGAACAAACATGGTAATCATGTGACTTTCACAGGAATAAGAGGAGACAGCAATGTCCCATTTGATATTAAAAAAAACAAAAAATTCCGATTAGTGAGATTAAGATTTTTCATATACATTAGGTGAAATTTTTTTTCAATTAAAGTTTTTTATAGTATATATCAAAAATTGAGCTGGAGAAGTAACTTAATTGCAAAGCACGATCTTGGACCAATTTGATCCGATACTGTTACAATAATGTCACATCAGTAGTTGTGTTAATGTGATATCATCGTGGCCTTTTCCTTAATTGGTTGATTTAATAATTTGTTTTCAATTGAAAAGGTTAACAATCATAAAATACAAATAAAATGCAGGTTATTAAGAATATTAGCAATCACAGTTCCTTTTTTGGTAGGAAATTGAGGATTTTTTTTTTCCATTGGAAAAAATTCTTACTTAAGAGATGATTCTTCTCGTTTAGAAGGGCAATCGTATTTTCTTGTTACTCCCTCCGGTTTTGAATATTTATCGTTTAAGGTTATTCATCAAAACCAATAAATTATTATTCATTGTGTTATTAAAATGACTAATCTACCCTTAATAATTTTGTACTAAAACTTTACTTTTTATGTTAAAATTCTCTTCATTCTTAATTATTAAGACTTATTTGTATTAAATATTGAACTTCTCTCATATTTTTAATAAGAGTAAATATGAGAAAATATTGCAAAAAATGCATTGATAATCTAAGATGACATAAAAAAACAAAAATAAAAATCCTAAAGTGACTAATATTTGAAACTGGAAGGAGTATTATTTTTTTGTCTGCTATAAATGATAATTGAATTAGAAAAAATAGTACAAAATTTGGCATAATAAAGCGAATCATTAAATAATTATATAACGAAAAGTCTATCGATGAATAATTAATTGAAAGAGCAGTCAGAACATTAATAATAACTTTAATATCAACTGAAAGTATGAAATTTAATTTTACAAAACTTAATTCAAACCTAATTTGTTTCTCACATAAAAACTTACTTTATTAAAAATGTAGGGTATAACAAAATATACGTCTTTAAATTAAGGCTTTATGGCAAAATTGCATCATTAAGTATTCTCAAAAAGTCGGTTTAATCCTCAACCTTCGAATATTATCAATATATCATCTCACTTTTTAAGTTTTCAACAATTTATTTCATCTTTTAACGACATTTCACTAGAAATTAGAGAATTAGACCATTGTACCTGACAAGTTTCTTGGTTACATTATCAGATTTTCCCTCAGTTTTTGTTGCTTGTCTGTTGCATCTTCTCAAGATATAAAGAGTTGCAATTCTATCATTTGTCTTAGTGTTTAAAGTTTGTGAAGATAATGGAAAGAGATGACTCAAAAAAAAAAAAAACTTGCATTTAATAATTGTTTCAATCAAATTTAGACATATTATTAAGTATAAATTTTCAACAAAAGACATTAATAGTCGTTGCAAAAGAGAGTAAATTATTGAAAATTTAAAAGGTAAAGAGAAATATCAACAATTTCAAAAGATTGCTGACTAAATCGATTTCTGAAAAATAGTTCAGAATTTAACCCTAATCAATTTTAAAAACTACCCATGTGGTTCCACCTCTGATAAATCAAGAATTTTTTTATTTTTTTTTTTTTTGAGAACTCTTGGTTTCAAAAGTTTTTTTTTTTAAAAAAAAGACAACTAATATTTTTCATTCAAAAATAATGATGTGATATATGTCAATTTCATCCATTTAACATTCTTATAGTTTATCCATATTATTTAAGAATTTTATATTAAGATTTAAACATTTTTCATAAATTTTACTTTTTTTGTGATTTTTTTAAAATTTATGATTATTATTTAATTGAAAAATATTTACACTTCTCAAAAAATTTTAAATATCTATAATATTTTTATTAATTAATTTAAAAATTTTTAGTTTAAAATTGATAAAGATGATTTTTTATATATTATGATTTAATGCTAATTATTCTTCATCTTTTGTTAATTTTTTAAATTATAAATTTTTTTTTAATAATAAAAAAGTATAATTTTTGATTTGTTAGAAGTGTGGAGAGGTTTTGAAGTTTACCCAAAATGAAAATATGAGGAACAAAATGACTTTTTTTTCTTTTTCGACGAAAGTAAGAAAAGTCAGAATCAACTGAGTGGTCCCATTTCCAAATAATTGAACAAGCGCGTAAACTTTATTACATTTATAGCTTAGACGCGTGAGTTTACTCTATCTTTGACGCGTGTCACACGTGAAACACTTAACCGTTTCAAAATCTAACGGCGAAATTCAATTTGATTATCTAAAACCGGAAGCGTCAAAGCTTTGTTTTTTCCTTTTTTTTTTTCCCCCTTCTACGAAGAGGAAAAAACCCAGAAAGTTACAATTAATTAGCTGAGTAGCTTCATAATCAAGGCGACAAAGACTTTTTTTTTACGTTATATAAACACAAATAAATCACTACAAAGGGATAGATTTTTTGTGAAATTTTGTGAAGTCAAATGCATCAATTCTCTCATCAGCAGCACACATCGTCATCTTCTCCGTACCCATCTTCTTCCATGTCCGTTTCTGGTATTCAAGGCCAGCTTCTTGAAGTTACTGGTACGAATGTGTTGTTTTTGTGGATAAAGTTTTCATCTTTGAAATGATTGAATGAGATCAGACAAACCCTTTTCCCCAATTTGCCTATTGTTTCATGTTTTTTTCCAGTTGTTATTGGGGTGATTTGTAATACCTTGTTGAAGTGACTAGTCTGAAAGTTTTCATCTTTGAATTAATTGAATGAGATTAGACAGAACCCTTTCACCAATTGCTTTTTGTTTCATATTTTTTTCTAATTTCTTGGGGTTGACTTATAATACCTTGCTCAAGTTATTGGTATGAATGTGTTGATTTTGGCATAAAGTTTTCATCTATGGATTTATTGAATGAGATTAGACAACCACTTTTCCCTAATTTGCCTATTGTTTCATGCTTTTCTCCAATTTTTATTGGGGGTGATTTGTAATGCCTTGTTGAAGTTACTTGTATGAATGTGTTCTTTTGGGGGTAAAGTTTTCATCTTTGAATAAATTGAATAAGATTAGGCAAACCTTTTCACCAATTCGCTTGTGGTTTTATGTCTCTTGTCAATTTTTTGGGGGTGATTTGTGACTTGGGTTTTTTTTTTTTTTTTTTTTGGATGCAGTTGTTGGGTGTACCAAATTGAAAGATACAGAATGGATTTCTAGACAAGATCCTTATGTTATTGTTGAATATGGTAGCAATAAGTCCCGTACAAGAACCTGTACAGGTAGGTACCTTTGTGTTAGTTTTCTCTTTCAAAGCTTGTAGATCTGAATTTAAGCCCTTTTTCAAAGATGTGACCTTTTGTTTTTTATTTTGACCAAAATTAGATGGTGGAAAAAATCCAGTATTCCAAGAGAAGTTTGTATTTACTCTAATTGAAGGGCTACGAGAGCTAAACATTATCGTTTGGAACAGCAATACCTTAACATTTGATGACTTTATTGGCAGTGGAAAGTAATTATTCGCCACCCTTTTTGTGCAATTGTGATTTCGTTGTTACATAATTTCCTTTCTTTTGTTTCCCTTAAGCTTATTATATTTCCCTCTATTGCAATTGCTGTGTGTAGGGTTCAATTACACAAGGCCTTATCAGAGGGTTTTGATGATACCACTTGGCCACTTCAAACTAAAACTGGCAGGTAATTACATTTACTAATTACATGCGTTCTGGGCTAAATGAACACTTTCAATGAAACTTGGTGTGAAGCTTGTGGGTTGATTCTTTATGATTACAATATTTGGTTTGTTTGAGTAACAGAGGTATTTAGTTAATAGTATATGGCAACATTTGTTTTGATTATCAGCTTATCTTGAATTCATAATAGAAAAATAAAAGGTTCTATAGATGATCATGTTAGAATACTGAATTATGAATATAACATTTAAATGTAGAGGCTTGTGTTTAACACTTATAATCGGAATTTTTGTAATCAATTTCGGGTTGTTGCTGGTTTTTCCATTGGATTTTGGTGCTTTTGCTTTGTACAAAACTTTTCAATTTGCTTTCCTGTTACTCATTTTTCTGCACATTGAGTTTGTGGGGAAAGGATTGAAGGTTTACACTCAACATATGATTACTTTCTCTCATTAGGTTCATCAGAATCGTAACTATACATTCTTTGGGACTTATTCCTAAAGCTTGAAGTTTTATTGGTACGCATCAAAGGGTAACCTTATTTGTACCAACTTATGACTTCTGTAGGGATTTGATGATCTATAAACCATCGCTGATGAGCAAATGGCTCATGATGAAGCTAGTCATTATCTTAGGCATGCCTTGCATTATTTGAAAGATCACCTCATACAATTGATTGCCTTCTTGGCAGGTTTATACAATTGATTGCCTTCTTGGCAGGTTTAGTCCATTATTGATTTTTTTCTGAGCTTAAAAGTTTTGACATGCTAACTTGCATATGACAGTTGCTATATATGAATCGATATGTTTCTAACCTTTCACCAAATGAGATAAACATTTGTTATTGGCTGTAAGAGACATGGGCTCCTTAATGTACACTTGTTCACGAGTAACTTTATGTCCCATTTATTTCATTTGTTTCTAATAGGATGAATCAAATGAAGTTTAATTTTATGGACAACCTCATGTGTGAATTGAAATGTGAGTCGTATTTTGTGAATGTTGCTTGTCAATAGTCGAACGAACCTATATATACAAGAGTTTTCATGTCCATAATCATGTGTTCACTTGAAATTCGGTTGTAGGCTTGCCAGTCCTACTAAAACAAAAGAATGCATATACTTCTACAAAGAACTTCATTTAAAGAATTTTCATTATTTGCCATAATGTGTGCTAGAATTTCATTGTTTATGGAGAAAGAGACAACAAGGAAACATAAAATGCTGTGGAGTTGTTTTCACATTTCACATAGCTTCTAAAATGATGTGCTTGTATCTGTAACAGATATGCAGGAGAAGTGAGGCTCATATTGCATTACCCAAATGCCAAAGTAAGATATCTTTCTGGCGGTTCCTAACTGTATAACTCGAGTTCATTTATTCATCAATTACGAAATTCTTGTTCTCAAATGCTGAACCTATCTGTCTGTGTATTGCAGAAACAAGCTGCAAGCTTTGCTCCTTCAGCTCCACCATATGCAACACATCCTCCCCATACATCAATGTATCCAGTACAACCTCCAGTACCAGCAGCTTCATATGCATCACCTGCACCAGCTTATTCAACTCCGGCTCCGGCTCCGGCTCCTTATCCCTCGTACCCACCAAATTCGGCGTATCCACCGTCAGCCTACCCGCATCCTCCAACTGCTTATCCCCCTTCACCATACCCAGCACCTTCAGCTTATCCTCCGTCACCATATCCACCACCTCCCAATGCTTCGCCCTATTACCCTCCAGGTAACTTCATATTATCTTGCATGTTTTTGTTGAGTCTGTGGAGCATGATGATTTGCCTTGATGGATTATAAACCTTGGAGCTTTTGACTTGTTTTTCTTCCTTTATAAATCCATCACTTATTAATTGTAATCCCTAAGAGTGCGAGACATTTTTTATAAGAATTAAGAAACTGGTGAAGCCATGGATGTAGGTTACATCAAACACACCACGTAAATCTATGTCTTGTGTGATTGTTTAATATATTGTTCTTGTTTCTACTTAGATTTGGCTTTCACTGTTTTGTTCCACAACAGTTTCTCCATTCATGTTAATATTCACCTCGGACTTATGTTAAGAGTCGTCTCTTTTCAGGTCCTTTTCCCGGAATTTATCCTCCGCCACCATACTAAGAAGAACCTTCCACAACCTAAATGAAGAAGCAACTTGTGGATTCTGCTGCCATGTAAATTGCTTAAGTTAGAATTAACTCATGATGGCTGTACTTCTCTTCAAAATGCGAGCTCAGATCAACAGTTTTTTTCACAAATTTGCCATGGAGGTCGTGGATTCAACCAAAAATCACTACAGTTGCTATGTGAGGGGAAAGCTGCCTACTTTTGACATTCTTCGGAATCTGCAATGCGGTAGGCCTTGTGTATTGGACTGCGCCTTTTAGTTTGTCAAAATCTGACAATTTGGCTTTTCCATAACAAATTTTGAAATTTCTGGAAAATGTTAATATATCTTATTTGCAGGATGTGTTATATTCCTGTATCTTTTCTTTGGTAATTCTCAACATGCTAGTGTATTTTAACCAATCTGATATGATCCTTAAGTTGTGTTGAGTGATTAAAAAAGGAAGTTTTTGTATTTAAGAACTGAATCGGTATCGCAGCCCAAACCAGATGACTTTATTCACTTTCTAGGTGGCCAAACACCTAAGAAACGAAACTGATTGTTCTTGATCGGTTGTTCCCGGTTTCGTGTGCTTAGCTTTTCGCATCTTAACCGTATCATGTAGTAGTTATATGTTTGCTTTTTCAAATATAGTTAACTTTCAATCTTACGCGATCTCTCCAATTCAAACTCAACGAGAATGTTTATGATCGAAACTGAAGTTGTAAATTCTGCTTTCGTGGAGAATAATCTATGCCAGATGCAAACAAAATAGCAAGTTTATTTTCCTTCATGGATATATTGCACGATTCTGTTTAGCCTTTCTCTTGATGAATGACTGCAAGTTGCAATTTTTGTGCTTGTCCTGCCAATAGCAGATTTTGAAGTGTGTTTATGATCATCATTCTGCTTTCGTGGAGAGGATGCATAGAAACAAACTTCGACAGTTAGTTGATATTGAAATATTATCCCGATGTTGTAAAGGCTGTTCTTTATGCATAAACGGTTTATCCCTTTAGAACTAGTCAATACGAGATACTTAAGTATTAACAACTTCTAATAGGATTACAGAAGTGGGAGGGAATCAGGCAAGATATTTGCAATTTGCTTTGAAGTGATTCTATAATTTGATTTTTTTTTTTTTCTTTCTTTTTTTTCTTTTTTTGTGTTATGAAATTATAGAATTATTGCCAATGTCAAGGTTTTGCATCACAAAAACTGCTTATCATGGCTTTGGTTAACTAAAACTATGTCCCTCATAATAATTAAGTTAATCTTAAGCCAGCATGAGAAATCATGTTTTAACACTTTCAGCTGTCAAAATTTTATTAATCATACCTTAATAATGATTAGTTTATGCTTTACAAGTAATTAGTGGATGGATATTGTACTGTTAATTATTATCAAAATTGCACATAGCTCTCTTAGTCCTCTTGTATGTAATTATTAGATTTTACTATTTAAGTAAATACATATGTGGGTTGAACCCACGTAACATAAAACTAATTGACTTGAGTTAAGGAGCACAATGTGCACTTGTACGTCATTTTTTATTTTCATTTATTTACAATGTGGAGTTCATTTTCCAATAATAAAAAGTTTTTCTATTTTTTCAAAGTTCAATTCAAATGCAAATGAAATAAAATAACACTCTCTTTCTTTATGTTTATTACTAACTTTTCCGATGAAAAACTTAATGCGTATTGAGAGCGGATAATGGTTTAGAATAATGTTAAAGGGAGAGAAAAAATCCCATATTAGTGCTGGGTTAGGAAATATTGCCAAAGTGATGCTCTTTTAACCAGGGTATTTTCGAAACCAGTGGTTCCAAAATCTGGTAATAGTCATATCTCGTATAACTTAGAGTAGATAGAATCAGCTAGTCATGGTATATTAGCTCTCTGTTACTTTATCCCCCATAGTAAAAATTTCTTCCTCGAACCAGTAGGAATGCAGGATTCAACCCTTCTGCTTCTCTGACTTTGATTAACCAAAAAAATATGTGATGATCACAACAAAAAAAAAAAAAAAAAAAAAAAAAAGGGAGGGAAATTGGAAAGATTCAAACAACTCTGCCGACGAAGGATTGAAAGTTGACGTTGATGTGAATTTCAAATTTATAAAATATTCATTTATGCTTTGCTTCAGTCATTTTGGTTGTGAGTAAAAACTTTTGACAAGTTTACTTGATATATCATATTTACATTAATAATGAGAAGAACCAACCACATCATAAAGGTGAAATTTTTTGAAATTTCTCATTTTGGTATATATTTCTGCTGTTCTCTATTGAGTTTTCGAAGTAATGATTTCTCACTTGGCATTGATGAGATATGCTAACAAGAAGCACTTGGTTTGTTTCACATGGACATGCATATATACAACAATTTGATCTTATTATTGTTTATTTTTAATTCAAATAGATTCTGTTATGCTTGATGATTATGGTGCTAGAGGATCTACTACACATGGATTAATTAATTGAGATCTTCCAATATCATCATTACGGTGAAAATGAATGTTTGCAAATCATGGGTTTGTGATGGAATATATATTTCTTTTAAAATGAGGCTAAATTTTGAGTTCGTGACATTTCGATTGTTAAAATCGAGTTTCTTATTAATGGTAACACCAAATGTGTGTCACATATCCCGCTAAATGATACGTGTGACTTAGGTCTACTATATCAAGATTCCCCTGACTTTGTCCTAAACATTACTACCGTCCCCCTGAACTTTGTGTTGTCCAGTTAGCCTCCTATACTTTAAAAAAGTGACCAAGTTTACCCCCTTACTGCCACATGTCAATCATTTATTGATTGTCTCACATTTGATCTTCCAAAGCGCGTATGTAATAAACACTAGTTTAGTGGGGCCTAGCAGACAAATTGAGTTGGTTTTTCAAAGTTCAATAGGGTAATTGAACACTTTATATGTTCGGAGGGGAAGAGCAGTTGACTCTTTGGACCAATTTCAAAAGGATCCTAATGCATTCAGCCTTCATCATATGATATAAATTTCGTGTGACATGATTCGACCATGGATTTAATCAAATTAATTACCTTTAATTTAAGAGACTCCATATGAGCTCGACTGACACCATGTCATGAGCCAAAAAATATCTAAAAACTTTAATCTAATGTTATTTATAGGCTGGAATTAGAGTATCTCTATCATTGACATAGAACCTCTTGTAGCTTGATTCATTGTCAAAATAATGTTGAGTTATATTTTCTGACATGAATTCTGTCGGAAATTTATAATTATGACTTTAATAGAATAAAAATTATTGTTCAATATATATATATATATATATAATATTTCATCTTCTATAGACAGCTCATTTCAGACTCCATGTTACACTTTCAACAATATTCAAAATATAAGGTTTATATAAATAAATTTATTAAAAATATCAAAATTTTGGATCAATTCACCAAAAATATGATAAAATGTGGTACTATTATTATTTTTTTTTTTTTCCTTAAAATTTGAAGTTGCAAGCTTTAATTTAATTAACCCATAATATGATAACATCACGTTTGGTGGTTGCCATGTGAGAGGTGATTTTGTGGATGAGTCAAAAGTGCTAAGGTGATCCCTTTTATTATGATTTAGGATTTGAATATTTATTGAATTAATTATATATAGTTTTTATATTTAATTAATTCTATGATTTTTTTTTTTTTTTTTTTTTTTGTCATAAAACATAAACAGGTCAAAGGGAATGTGAGGTATGATTGGTGAATTTAAAAGATATTAGTTATAGTGGATGACAATCTATATGTGTGATGTACCATTCTCATCAAGTGCTTAATATTTTTGAATCCTTAAAGCAAATAACTATTAATGAAACACAATCAAACATACTATCCATATTTTACCAAAAGTTGGAGATGTTTTTTCTTGAAAAAGCATTGCAACTTTGTTATACGTCATATATAGTTGATTAAGGACTAATAAAGTTGATTAAGCAACTACTACTATATGATTGGACATAACTTCTTTTTTTTTTTTTAATCAATGGTCCGGCCATTATTGCCATGTAGAGGATGATCACAATGGTAACCAATGAAAGCTTATTAGAGAATGAGATTTTATATAATTACCACAATGGTAACCAATGAAAGCTTATTAGAGAATGAGATTTTATATAATTACCCGACTCGTCTTCATGTAAATTTCATGATTTCAAAACGTATCCATTAAAGTTGGAAACACACCTTAATTATGATAATACTAGAGAACTCATCTTATGTTTTTGGCTGAATACATCATTTTCCCCATTAACTAGGCAGTAAACACCTGCTGACCTCCCGAACTTTAAGTCTAGTTTACCATTTCAACTTGGTAAAATCGACCTAAAGTTTTCCTTAAATCTGACATGACACTAAAATTTCTTTCACGCCTTGGTAATGTTTGAGAAAATTTCGGTACCATGTTAGATTTAAGAGAGAGTTTGAGTTAATTTTGCCAAGTTAAAGGAGTAAAGTGAACTTTGTATAAGTTTAAGGAGTCAATAGGTGTTCAGTGCCAAATACAGGAGACAAATGATGTATTCAACCTATGTTTTTTTTTTCATAAATTCTAAAAAATCCTTACATCAATTTGTTTAGACATTTTATATTTAAGGATTACATACTATAACACAACATATATACTCAACAGTTTAATATGTCATGCTAAGAAAGCTAATGAGTCAACATGTTAGGTTAATAAAATCAACATGATACAACACAAGTCAACATTTTATTATGTCATGCTAGTGAAGTTAACGAGTCAACATGTCACGTTTACAAAATCAATATGTTACGATAGCAAAAACTAACACTAATTTTTTTTTATTTTTTATTTTTTACTAACATTGTAAAACACAATATGTTTTTGCCACCAAAAATACAAGATCATGTTTTTTTTTTTTTTTGGGGTTTTACGTGTATGTTGAGTTTCTTGCAAGCATCTAGAGCATCCTCTATGAGGATATTTGTGGTACTTTTTTTCGAGAGTAATCCCGGATTAGCTTTTCTTTTTCTATTTTGGACCTTTAAGCCCCTCGTATAACCAAAAAAAAAAAAGTTTTTGCAACTAAAATACCCGATTCTTTTATTTGTAAATGTAGAAAACCACAATTTTTTTTTTTTAATTCCATGACATTTCTATGCATTTTAAGGGAAAGTACATACTACGTGAAATTATTAACTTAGAGATTTAATCGTTAATTAAATATTACCAAATATAAATATAACCTGAATTGATAAATTTTAGTAATTACATATTACTATAAATAGCTTTTTTTCTCTCTAAAATTGAGTTTTGATGATCTCAAACCCAATTGGAAAAAGAATGATGCTATACATTAAAAAGGACTATATATGTTGACTAAAATTTTTTATTTTAAATTCAAATATTGGGCAAAACTTTCTTTTTCTTTTTTCCCCTCCGCAATAAAGTGGAAATTATTTATATATTTATGGATGAACAAAAATCTTGGACATTTTTCCTTGCTATATTTCTTTGTTTAATTTATTTTAATTTTTACTGCTGCATTTTTGTTTTATTATTCTGTTACCGATAAATTTTGTTTCGTTATCTTTTACACCTAAATTTTAGTGATTTTTTTTAGCAATTATATCACTGTTTATACACAAGATGACTAGTGTAACTATGAACTAGACAAGAGTGGTTGTGTTTTTAGGTGAAAGAGCAGAAATTTAAAAAATACAAAATAAATAAATACAAAATTACAAAATCCAAATGCAACCTAACAAAGTGGAATTACCAACTTTTTTTTAAAGAGGTTTTAGTCTTTTGTATGCTGTCTTCTGTCCATATATGATAAGAAGAATTTTTGGAAGTTTCTTTGTCTAACTTTCTTTTAGTCAATTTTCTCTTTTTGTCAATTTCGATTTTTGTCTCTTTTTTTTTTTTTTTTTTTACTGCTTTACTCGTGATTTATGCATTAGCTAGATATATATTTACATATTTATTTTTTCATAATTTAGTTATTCAATTGCAAATATTTACAACTAAAAAAAAAATCATGAATAATAATTTCCGGGTAGAGTGAAAACCATACTTTTTTAAATTAGATTAATTCCGAAATTTTTTAATTAACTCTTTTTTGTTAATATATAAATTCACCTATAAATAGATGGTAGTCAAGAATCAAGACATACATTTGCTGACAATAAGTAATTATGGTTTTGTAAATATAAAATTCTTACATGCACATGCCTCTTTTAGTTCTTAAAATATTTGCTTAAACATTATTTAATGACATTATTATTATTATTATTATTATTATTATTATTATTATTATTATTACTAATTATTTAATTAAATAACAGCACTTGGGTCACATGTTGGTGAAGAAAAAAAAATTCATTTTTCTGAGCTACCGAGTTAGATCTATATTTAAGTTAAAATGGACCCATTAAAGTAGATAGACTCTTACAATAATGGAAGAGAGGTCCATACCACTCTAATCAACATTATGAAAAAAAAAAATAATAAATATAGAATAAATAGATATTGAGATTTGATATACTTTATCCAAATGAGAAAAGTAATTTACATTAAATAAAAATAATGTGATGATGGTGTTGAAACATCAAGCAGCTTGAGATAGAAGTTGTTTGCCGGAATCCATTTTTTTCTTGCAATAACACAAGATTGAGTCTCCGAGTATTCTAGGGTATACTCTGAAACTTAAGTCGGTTCCCTTTTCCATAAATCAGTGAAACAATATTATGAATGATATTAGGGTTCTACTTTCTTACCTCTATGAACAATGATGCTACCCTCATATATCAATCTACTTGGTATTATTATCAGGTCGTTTCGTCTGGTCCTTCTTTTATTTGTCGATGCCAGCACAACACTGTTCTTCTCTCCACGTATAGGGCTGAGATTGTAGTTGGTTACTTGTCCTATTAACTTTCCTACACATAGACTATGACACAGGTCGTTGTCTGTACATCAAACCTACACTAATTCTCTTGAACGTATACTCAGCTTCTTGCATCTGAACTCGAGATCCCGGTTCGAGATCACCATACTTGTCTTATCCTCAAGCTCCAAGTGTGGCCTATTCAATTTCTCAATCCGGCTCGATGGGTTTCCAATCGGCATGTCCTTTTGAACCGGTGTCATCATGTGAAGAAGTGTAACCGGATTACATTACAAATCATTGGATGAATTATAACTTTTTAATCAAATTATGTTTACTTTCATTAAAACCTCAAATATAGTGAAAAATCTGCACCACAAAATTTATTGATTACCTACCAATGGAAAGTGTATAGTTTCAGTAATTCTTGTAGAAAGCGATGACCATAAACTTATTTCTTTAATTAAATTAATATTCCTTGCTTCAAAAAACAATTAACTTTGACTAATAAATGGTTCATTATTGATGACGAGATTCAACATATTCGTTACATTTTACAATGGAAATTAGAGCTTATAGAATTTGCTTGTTGCAAGACACTTTGCAATTAATTAGTAGTTAAATGATATTTAATTTAATCAATTTTATAAATATATATGTTTTGTTGTCAATTTAGGATTTATGTTAATTTAATTCCAATCCAAGTAATACTCTTTGTATAAAATAATACTCCTCCGTTTTTTATTATATGATGTTTTAGGTTTTTTATTTTGTTCTTTTTCATCTGTCACTTTACATTAGCAATGCATTTTTTACCACATTTTCTCATATTTGCCCTTATTTAAAGTATGATAGAGGTTTATTATTTAATGCAAAAAGTACTACATTACGCTTTGCTAATTAAGATAAAAGAGAATTTTTAAATAGAAAATAGAATTTTATGAGAGAAGTATTAAGGGTAAACTAGTCATTTTAGTAACCTAATTAATATTTTAATTGTATTAGTGAACAACCTTAAACATCATATAATAAAAAACGGACGAAGTAATAAATATTCTTCAAATTCATAATAAAAAAAGCCTATTACAAATTCAATTATTTTAACTACAATTTTTAAACTACGTAAATGAAAAAATTGATCAACTATTTCAAGACGGAAAAAGTATTTTAGTATACCAAATAAAATGAAACATGTTGTTAATATCTAATTAATCAATTATCCTTTTAAAATTATTTATCAATTAGTAATAATATGCAACGTTTTGATTATAGATATAAAAAATTCTATTTTATTTTTCGACCAAGGATATCAACTGAAATTATAATGAATAATTTAATCATTATATTTTGGGTGGATGAAGACAACAACTGTAATTTGTAATTATCTTAGAAAGACAATTATACTTTCAGTTAATTAATAATATAAGTTCAAATCAAAGGCTGCAAATGTCTTCTTCTCTTTTGGACTAAATAGGTTCTAATTTTTAATCACTTTTGTTCTGTTTTCATTTTTCTTGCTCATCAACCACACCAGGAAGATTTGTGATTTTGAACCACGCGCAGATTGGAAGTTACCAAACAATCGCCTAACATACGGTTTACTTGTCGGAGCCCGTGTGAGTTGTTAACTGATATTTCGCGTGGCTTTTTGCTTACTTGTCTTGTTGACTTCAGATGGATTTTCTGAGATATTGAGATTTTTTAATTTTTAGTAATTCATCATTTTATCTTATTAGTCATTGTTATTTAGCGTTTTTTTTTTTTTTGAATGAAAATATAATTCATTAAAATGAATCCGCCAAAAGTACATCACGGATTAACGGAGGTGGATCAGAGAACCACACACCTACTAATGTCGAAGAACAAGCTGCTCGGGCTAGGCGATGAGCAACCATGTTCGCAGACCTAGGAACAAACGAAAGAGTAATCCCTGGAATTTGTTGAGCTAACGAACGACAATCATCTAAAACAAGACCTAACGATGTAAGGATAGTAGAACGATTATTAAGAGAATCAATAATACCCTTGGCATCCAATTCCACGATAATATTCGAAATCTTCAAATCTTTGATCCATGATAGAGCTTCTCGACAAGAGATCCCTTCTGCCTCCCCCGCCGAAGAGGCGCCGCCCAAAAGAGAGCCGCGCGCTGCCACGAAGTGTCCCTCAAAATCGCGGATGACTGCACCAAAACCCACCCTTTGCCCCGAGTGAAAGCTGGCATCGACATTGCACTTCAGCTTTCCCATCGGAGGGGCAGACCAATGGCTAACCAAAGCGACTTCACCACCATTGCCACCTGCAAGTACCAAATCGGATTGAGCTGCACGCCACTCCTGCACCGTTACTGCTGCCCGACGTCGCATATTCCGAATATTCACATCTTCCTGCCGCCATAGCTTGCCATTCCGAGCTTCCCAACAACTCCAAGCCGAGGCAATGAGTTCCGTAAGTTGAAGTGCAGAAAATTGGTTGGAGTACTGCATGAACCAGTTTACCAAAATCGTGTCTTCTTGCAGTTGCTGAACCGCCAAATTTGCATCCCATATTTCTGAAATGCAGGGGCACTTGAATAACACATGGACCAACGATTCAGAGGCAGATTCACACAAAACACAGCCAAGATCAACATCAATGCCTCTGCTGCGAAGGTTCATTTTAGTTGGCAAACAATTAAGCAGACACCGCCACCAGAAGTTACGCAATCGGGGAGGAATCTTTAAGCTCCAAATTCTGGACCATTGCAGCTGAGATAAATTATTGGCGATTCTATAACGCTGCATTTGCGCATAATAGGCGCTTTTAACCGAATAGTGCCCGTTATCTTCAAGACCCCAACAGATCCGATCAGAAATTCGTCGAAAAGATAGAGGGATCTGTTTAATCAGCTCCACATCCCTTGGCAGCAATAAAGCATGTAAAAGCTCCTGATTCCATTGTCTTCTATCTTGCAATATTAAATCTTTAACAACCAAAGTCTCGCCCCCCGGAAGCAATGGTGTCTGAAGAAAAGGAGAAGAAACATCCGGCAGCCAAGGCACATTCCAGATTCGAATAGAGCTACCATCTCCAATCACCGCACGTACCCCCTGCTTCACCACTGGAATGGCTGCAACCAGGCTTTTCCAAATAAAACTATCATTGTTTTTAAAGACACCTTGCAGCACATCATAGTTAGGAAAATATTTGGCTTTAAAAAGCCGACTGACAAGAGTATTCGGATGAGTGATAAAGCGCCATAGTGCCCGACCCAATAAGGCCAAATTATACTCTTTTATCTTTCTGAAGTTCAGACCTCCATCCTCCTTTGGTAAACACAATTTCGTCCATGCCAACCAATGAACCGATCTTCGCCCCGTTACATTATTATCCCACCAGAAGCCGTTCAGCAAGCTCTCAATTTTTGCACAGATTTGAGTCGGAAGTAAGAAAATACCCATGGCATACACCGGTAGCGCTTGAGCAACAGATTTTAATAGAACTTCCTTTCCGGCCTGAGATATACCCCTCTTTTTCCAGTTCTGAATCCTTCCAACCAATTTTTCGATTATAAAGTTGAAGGATTCCAATTTACTCCGCCCAATAGATGAGGGTAATCCCAAATACATACCATGTTGGGGGACTTCCGGAACCGCCAGCAAAGTACAAATCTGATTTCGAGTTGCAACCCGAGTGTTAATACTAAACATGATACTGGATTTTTGATAATTTATCTGCTGTCCTGAAGCCTGTGAGTAGAGATCAAACGCTTGCTTCATTCGATAAGCTTCGTCATCGGATGCTTTGAAATAGAAGATGCTATCATCCGCGAAGAATAAATGAGAAATGGCAGGAGCACCAGTGACTACACTACATCCCTGTAATTCGCCTGTTGCCACCCACTTATTTAACAGAGCTGACAGGCCCTCAGCACAGAAAAGGAAAAGGAAAGGTGATAATGGATCCCCTTGCCTTACCCCACACGTTGGCCAAAATTCATCAAACTTAGCATTCTTATGAGCAATTTGATAGGAGACAGTCACGGTACATTGCATAACCAATTGAATGAAAACTTCGGGAAGTCCCAGTTTCCTCATAATAGCCTGCACAAAATGCCACTGAACACGGTCATATGCCTTTGACAAGTCTATCTTTAAGGCTGCCCAACCATTTCTGCCCAATCTTTTGCGTCGTAAGTAATGGCTCAATTCAAAGGCAATCATAATATTATCAGAGATTAATCGTCCTGGGAGGAAAGCGCTTTGATTATCAGATATCAATAGATGCATATAGTCCTTTAAACGAGATACAATACACTTTGAAATGGCACGCATAATCACATTACAAAGGGAAATTGGTCTCAAATCCGTAATCTTAGCAGGATTTTTGACTTTCGGGATCAGAATGATTATTGTTTTATTCAAGCCTTCAGGAATATTTCCTGTATTTAAACAATGCAAGCATAATCGGGTGACATCCTCACCAACTATGTCCCAGAAAGCTTGGAAGAAGCCCGGATTGAATCCATCAGGCCCTGGAGCTTTATCCGGATGCATCTCCTTGAAAGCAAGATGAACCTCCTCCGCAGTATACTCTCGGACAATATCAGCAGCCATATCCTCTGAGACCCGTTGCTGGATACACTCCAAAATCGGTGACATGTCTCCTCCTTGGGTCCGAAATATAGTGAGGAAATATTGCTGGATGTGAGTCTCTAAACCGGAACCCCAAGTCAAATCATTTCCATTATTATCCTTCAAGGAGCTGAAAGAATTTTTCCTGTTCTTCATTGTCGCACTACGGTGGAAAAAGGCCGTATTTACATCCCCTTTAGCGAGCCATTGCTGCTTCGCTCTTTGCCTCCAGTACTCATTTTGCTGCTGCAATAAATTTTTGTATTCCATCATTGTCTCAGCCAATCGATTCTCAGAGTCTTCATCATAATTATTGGCAAGGGTGTTGATCTTTCCGCGGCAGACGCTGATACTATGCTTAAACTGAGACCGATATCTGATGCCCCAAAGCTGTAATTCCTGCCGGCAAGCATTTAATTTATGTAAGACATTTTGAACAGGATCATCTGTGACCAACGTCCCATTCCACACTTTCGCAACTATCTCTCGACATTCCGGAACCCGTCTCCAGGCATTCTCAAATCGGAATTGGTTGGTTCCCCCCGGATCCCATTGAATAGGCCGAACAATAAGGAGAGAATGGTCCGACGTTGCAGCTGGAATGACAAGTACCTGCATGTTTGGGAAGCGATCCAGCCACTCTTTACGAGCTAGAACCCGGTCCAATCGCTGCCGTAAAATCACTCTGTTACCCCGCCTTCTCTCCCATGTGAAACGCTGACCTGTAAACCCCATATCAACCAGTTGGCATTGAGAAATTGCATCTCGAAAACCATTCAACAGTCGCCACGGTTGGGGCAGTCCCCCCCGCTTTTCAGCTCTTGAAACCATATCATTAAAATCCCCCATAATACACCATGGAAGATTAGATAAATCTGCTAAGTCACATAAACATTTCCACGATTGAAACCTCCGATTACGTTCCGGAAAGCCATAGAATCCCGTTAATCTCCAATCCCCGTCACTATCATGCACTTGAACGTCAATAAAGTTTGATTCCAAGCCCAACAATGTAACTTCCTCTCCTTCCTTCCACATCAGCGCTAACCCCCCTCCGTGATTAACATGGGGAACAAAAAGAAAATCATAAAATCCTACACTACGACATACAACTTCTACTCGAACTCTATCCACCTTTATTTCCTGCAGAAAAATAAACCTGGGTCGATACTTGGACGTGACGTCCTTTAACTCCTGAACTGTCAGTGGTTGACCCAAACCACGACAGTTCCAGCTGATGAGACTCATGGCTGTTGGCAGGCCTGGTCTTCATTGTTATTTAGCGTTTGGTTAAATTTTGTTAGTAATTATTAATAATTAAAAAAAATTATTACTTTTTATTAGCAGATAAAACCTATTTTTTTAAAAAATATTTTATTTTATTTTGTTTTATTTTTCAAATTAATTATTTTATATTCTAACAGTAAAATTCTTTTGTGTTTTTACCAAATACTAATTATCAATCAGCAAACAACAACCAGCAATCATCAATAACAAACAACAATAGTAAACAACAACAGCAAAACTAAACGCACGCTTAATAGCTTCAATTTGTTAGAATGTATTAGCCTTGGTTGTGGAATTTATTTTAAAATGAAAATTAAAATTATTGTTGATAAAATAAATTGATTTTCAAAACAAATTACATGCTCCATGAAAATAACTCATTTTAATTAAATACATACAACCTCTGTTTTTTGCAACTTATGAAAATTGAACATGATAGTATTGGAAAAGTCCATCCAGATGATCTTTTGCGTTATAGAAAGGCAAATAATATCCTGAGACTCTGAACTTTTATAAAATTTGTAATTGGTCTCCTGATCAATTTTTTTAACACATTGGGTATATGATCTTTTGGTTTTAATAGTATTAGCCCCAAACTCAATATTTTTTTCTCTTGTGGGTTACAGTATCCGTTCACTAACACGTGATACAATTTTTGAGAAAAATAGAAGACTCTAAAATTGATTGGAGATGTCATAATCATATTTTCTATGCAGTTTTATGATAGCTACGAATATAAATTATACTTCCTATTTAATCTCATGTGTATGCGAAAATTGTGTCATATACCAGTGAAAGAATACTATAGCCCACGGGTGAAAAAAGTATCAAGTTTGGGACTAATACTATTAAAACAAAAAAATCATGTACCCAATGTGTTAAAAAAATTGATCAGAGGGCCAATTACAAATTCCATAAAAGTTAAAGATCCTCAGAATGTGTTTTGCTAAAAATGTTAAGATTATTTTTTAATACATAAATTTATTTTCTGCAGGAAGTTATTTTACTGATATTATGTGTTTATTTATTGTTCCAATATAATAAAAATAATCTCGAAGCTCGTAGAAAATTAAAGAATAATTTACTTTAAAATAAGAAAAAAAAAACTAGTATATAATTAATTTTCAAGATAACAAATATATTGTTGGAATGACATTTGGCCTCGTATAATGACATTTTCATACTTCTCTACACTTGTGTTTTCTTTAATTTATTTATTTTTTAATAAAAATTCTCCTTAATTTATTCATACAAAATTATTTTCATTTTTCTATTAAAAAAATAGGGAATAATTTAATATTAATAAAAAAAAAAAAACAGAAGACATAATTCGAAGCAGAGATTATAATATATGAGGGTAGAAGACAAGCATCTCGTCCCTTGAATCTTGATAAAAGCACAAGTGAATAATTTATTAAGTTTTGTTTAAATATAACTTATATATAAAATATTTACTTTAAAAAATATTACTTAAATATGACAAGCATAGCACTTTTAACTTTATGTTTTAAGTTTGAAAACCAACTATAAGCCGAATGTATAAAAAATGTACAAATCTCGTAAACAATGTAAATAAATAGATTTACGGTTTATATGCACCGGAAGATCGTTTACGGATTGAATTGACAAATACACCACAAACCGGATTGTTCTGGTTGTCTTTCCTACGTATATATGAATACCCAGAATACGTGTTGTTTCCGCGAATTCTTCCGACGAACGAAAGTAGTATGTTTTCGTGTTTTTCTCGCGGAGATGTTTTCCTAATTAGGATCTCTACGATTTTCTCTGAATTTTTCCAAGTGAATGAATTAGATAAAAACTTCCCTATATATAGAGGAAATATCAAACTTTCATCTATTTATAGGGTTTAACCAAATTATATATTTGGTCCCTGTAATTTACTACAAATTATAATTTAGTTCTCGTTATTCCAAAATGTCATGGACAGACCTAAATCCAACAAAGTTATTTGCTTATTTTTTAAAAATTAAATTAAATGTTATTAAATTAGTTTTGTTTGTCATATTAGAAAACGTTATCTTTCCCACACTAAATAAATGTGTTATATATGTTTTTTCTACAATTTATGATTTAGAAAATAATTTCTAGCAATTTTGGTAACTAATTGAACCATTTTATACACACAAACGTTATAATTTTGTTTTTATTAAATTCACTAAAATATTTTTAATTTATAATGCATTCATGGGGAGTACACAACTAGATTAAATTCACACAACTTTATAAAATTGTATTACACAAATTGAGATTAAACCTCAAAATCTCTAATTTTAGCCAAAAAACTATTTACCATTCAAATTAATATTAATTAGTAAAAAAAAATTCCAAATAATGGAAAAAAGTTATTATTGAGTATCAACTAAAATAATTTGAGTTGATATAATTTTTAGTAAAAAAAAAAAAAAGAAAAAAAAAAAAAAAGAAAAGAAAACTGAAACTCAGTTACCAATACTAACATGACTGTCAATGTACAAATTTCTAGAGGGTAGAGAAGAACAGTGACTTTTGTTAATTTTGGTTATTTCAATAGGTTGCTTTCATTGGGTCCAGCTTGGTGTGTGTGCCGTTTCTTCTTCTCTTCTCTTCCCTCCTCTCCTCTCCTCACCGAAAGCACTCCACTCCATTTTTTTTTTTTCTTTCTCAATAACCAACATTTTCAATTTCTTTTTTTTTTTTTTTTTTTTTTTTAATTTCTTCCCCCATTAAATATTTTGCCTCATAAAAGAACAAAAAGAGACAAGCGTGAAACCCACTCTGTTCAAAATCAATCCTCTCCTTCCTTTTCCTTTATTTCTCTCCTTTCAAATTCCCCAACAATAGAATAGAGATAGAGAGAGAGAGAGAGAGAGGGAAGAATTAGAGAGAGAACGAAAGAAAGAACAATGAGCTTTTCTTTTGTATAATGAGTTGTGGACCTGTTCCTCTTCTTCTCAAAGAAGAAGATGGCTATCCATCAACAAAACAACAATGAACAGACATCTAATTCTTTCTTGTTAGATACCCTCTATTGTGAAGAAGAAAAATGGGAGGATAATGGAGATTTAGAAGAGCAAGAGGAAGAAGGATTCTTTTGCCAGAATGGTACTGAAAAGACTGCTTCTTTCTTCCCAAATTCTTTGCTTGAACAAGATTTATTTTGGGAAGATGGAGAGCTACTCTCTCTCTTTACTAAAGAAGAAGAGCTTCTTCAAGTTGACAATGTGGGGATAGAGCTAGATTCTTCTTCTCCTCCTTTGTTTTCTGCTTCTCGTCAACAAGCTGTGGAGCGGATCCTTAAAGTCAATTCTTATTATGGGTTTTCAACTCTTACTGCTATCTTGGCTATAAATTATCTTGATAGGTTCATTTCCTGCCCTTGTTATTATCAAAGAGATAAGCCATGGATGATTCAACTTGTTGCTATTACTTGTCTCTCTTTGGCTGCTAAAGTTGAAGAAACCCAAGTGCCTCTTCTGTTAGACCTTCAAGTATGTGCATTAAAGATTCAAACTTTATTACATTTCTGATTTGGGTCTTGAGTTTTCTGAAATGGGTTGTGCTTATTTTTTTTCAGGTGGAGGATACAAAGTATGTTTTCGAGGCCAAAACAATACAAAGAATGGAGCTTTTGGTGCTGTCTACACTTAAATGGAAGATGCACCCTGTTACTCCACTCTCATTTCTTGATCATATAATCAGACGGCTAGGATTAAAGACGAGTCTTCACTGGGAATTTCTAAGGAGATGTGAACGTCTCTTACTCAATCTAGTCTCTGGTAAGTACGTTATCTATTAACCTCTTAAAAGAAAAACGCACATTTTGACCTTTGTTTTTAGACATTTTCGATAAGAACAAGGTGTTGAAGAAATTGAACAGATTAAGATACCATAACAGCAATTGGCTCCTTTTGCTCATCATTACGTTTTACGTTTTTTCTCTGTTGGGTTTGGACAGATTCAAGATCCACCTGTTTTCTCCCTTCTGTATTGGCTACTGCCACAATGATGCACGTTATAGACCAAGTTGAACCCTTCAATCCCATTGATTATCAAAATCAGCTTCTGGGTATTCTTAAAATAAACAAGGTAAGTCCACTTGATAGTATTATTTAGGAATAATGGTTAATTTTGCGCAAGAACTCAATTTTATCCCTGTAGTAGTAAAAAAATTCTACTGTGTGGTTAGACTACCCTGGCCAATCACAGCATATCACATTGACAATCATGCTGATGTGGCAGGCTGTGATTGGCTCACATTCCACCTCAATAACATGCTGACATGGCAGGCGATAATTGGACAGCAATAGTGTAACTACTACTGTAGGGCCCATGAAAAATACTAGATTAATTTCACTCTCCTTAGAAGTTTTTATTGAAAAATCTACAAGTAATTAATGACAAATTACTAGCTCAATTTCATCATTTTTATAGGGTTTTTTTGGGTCGTTGTGCAGAGCAAATCTGTCCATGTGGTCATGTATTATAATGGTCATTAATAGGCACATAAATAATGTCCAAATTATTAAATATGAGCTGCATAATAAATGACTGAAAACTTCATTATTGTAACAGGAAAAGGTGAATGATTGTTATGCGGTGATTCGTGAAGTGTTGAAGGGGAGAAACAATGGCAATGGCAATGGCAATAATAATGATCAAATGAAATCTCTAAAGAGAAAATGTGAAGCAATCCCAAGCAGTCCAAGTGGTGTGATTGATGCAGTATTCAGCTGTGACAACTCAAATGATTCTTGGGCTATGGTTTCTCCTTCTGTCTCTTCATCACCGGAACCCCTTTTTAAGAAGAACAGAGCCCAAGACCAATGGGTATTCGTGGACATTGTTGGCAGTGGCACCCCTCATTTATCTCTCTAATTAATATTCCTTTCTCTCTCTATATTTCTAGTTAATTCCATGATTGCCCATAAATTCAAAAATTGAAGAAGAGGGGGAAGGATGAGAAGAGGGGGAATGAATCATGTATTTCTCCTTATTTTATGTTCCTTTATTCCATGTATAAGTCTCCTTTTGAGAGAATACTTTTTTGTTTTATATATTGACATATTAATATCATATTCATAAAATAAATTCAACCTATTTTTGGTCTTTTTTTTTTTTGTATATATTATTGTTTGCTTCTCCTTTTAGATATTTTGCCCAATCATCTTGTTAGTGTTATGGAGAGTATTTACTGAGGGAATGGGCCAGCTTGTTACTGTTTTGATGATGTCACATTAGCACAAGGCTGATGTAATGTTGTTGGGGCGGTTTCGGGCCAATTCGGTTCGAAGCAATCTTAGAATTTTTTGGTGTTACGATCTTATAAGTAAGTTTGTGTTTTATTATTCTAAATAGAATAATTTATGTCAACTTATTGAATGATAATGTCCTGTTGATTGGATTAGGGAGGAGTTTCTTCTCCGAGTAAGAGTTTAGGTTCGAGTTTGTATCCCTATTCGAATTTTTGGTGTTATGATCTTATAAGTAAGCTTTGTGTTTTCTTATTCTGAATAGAATAGTTTGTATGTCAACTTATTGAATGATGCCTGTTGATTGGATTATACGGAGGAGTTTCTTCTCCGAGTAAGAGTTTAGATTGGGTCTGTACTCCTGTTATATTAGAGGATTCTCAGTTTCCATTTAAATAATTTTGTTACTTTTTCTAACTAAAAAGACATTTTTTATTTAAAAAAAAATCAATTCTAGTAAAAAATGTGTCGTAATTAGTCCAATTCTAACCTGACCTAAACTCTATTTAATACAACTGTTCTTTTCTATTTAAGAGATTTAGATCTAATATCTTACTTAAGGGGAATGAGTTAATTACCGATGCGAGGCAATCCACATCTTATTGGTTAATGTTGTCACTTCAAATATTAAGTGATTAAGAACTAGTAATTGTTAATTAGGGAAAGAATTATTATTATTATTATTATTATTATTGTTGGCATGTGAAGGGAGGAAACAAGTTGTCGGCGAGTGGGGAAATGGGATTTGGTTAAGAAAGACTTTGGAATTGACTTCGTGAGAAGAGCCAACAAACTAACTTAGCCTTTGAATATTTTTCTTCTTCCCCTTTGAATCCCTTTTGCGACCTAAATTAAGCTCTATTCACACTCTCTCCTTCCCCTTTCTATTTTGAATTATCAATTTCCCATTTTGGTCCGGAACAAATTATCGATAAATTCTTATTTATAAAAATAAATTAAATATTATTTTTTTATTATATTATTATTTATTATGCGTAGATTTCAACAAATCACACCATATTAATACAGAGAACAATACAATTTTTTTTTTTTGAAAATTGCTTTATTTAATACTAAATTATTCAAATTAATTAGTTGAATAAGGGTAAAGTAAGAATATCATATATAAAAATTGACTTTTAATTATTTTAACTAAAATTTTTCAAATCACATGAAGGGTGAGAGTGGTCTATCAAATTGGGACAGAAGAAGTATATATTTTTCTTATTTTACGTTTTATCTAGATATTTATTTATAGGTTATTCGCGATTAAAGTAATATTAATTTCTTCTTCTTCTATGAAAGAGGAAAGAACTCTAACATCATAATTGATAATTACGTGTGAAGTTGAAAAATTATTGCCTAAGAAGGATAAATTAAGGTTCAAATAGGTGCTAATTATATAAAAATGGGAAAGAAATTTAACATCATAATTATATCTATATATGTAGAATTACTCTCAAAAAGTTCTTGCTAAAATAGGAGAAAAAGTTAATTTGCAAAATTAACAAATTAAGACGGTACTTGTAATTTTAAATCGAGAATATATTTATGCGTTAAACCATTAATAAAAATAAAAAATAAAAAATTTGATAAATATTGGTAGTCTTTATTTACGGCAGGGACGGAGGGAGGGGGGGCACGGGTAGGCCGTTGCCCCCCCGGCCGTCGGAAAACACCCCTAGTAGGGGTGTTATCGGCAGCCAATGAACAAGAACTCTAGTTTTCTGCCCCCCCAAAACCAGAGGTCCTCTTTTTTTTTTTTTTTTTTCGCAGGTAAAACGACGTCGTTTTTGCCTGGAGTTTAAAAAAAAAAAAATTCCAGGCAAAAACGACAGGCAAAACGACGGTGCTGGAACAAAAAAAAAATCAAACAAATTGTGTTGTGACCCAGCAACTCCCTCTTTTCTTCATTCTTTCTCTGTTTCAAATTTCCACCTCCACCACCAACCAACCAACCTCCTCCGTCCAAGCCGCCGTCGCCTGGTCACGCTCCACCTCTCCGTCCGTCTGCGTCTGCCGGCTCTCTCTTCAATTAGGTAATTTTTATTTTTCAATTCCTAAATATTTTATATTTCAAACCCTAAATTGAATTGAGATTTCACAAACACAATTAGATTAATTGAGATTGTTATGATGTTAAATTAGGATTAGGAATTGTAAATAATATGTTAGCATTTTTTTATTTTACTATTATTTGAATCAAAATTTTTTTTTTTCATTAATATGATAAATAGATGAATTAGGGGTTTAGTTATTTAGGGATTCTAATTTAGGGATTGTAATATATTGCTATTGAATGGAATTAATTGTGTCGTTATTGAATTAAATTGAATTAATTATGGGTTTGTTGGTCGGTCTGAAATTTTTAATAGCTGGCCGGAATTTTTTGATCGCCGGCCGGAAAATTTTTAGGGAAATTTTTACCTCCAAAATTGATGTCCTGGATTCGCTTATTGTAATTTTGATAATATGAAACATCGACTTGCTAATAACGTGACATACTAAATTGTTAGTTTTTACTGACGTAATATATTAATCAACATCAAACAACACTGCTTGTAAATAAGTTAAATCAGATAAATTTTATTTTCTGCTAATTTTTTTTTCCATAATAATAAGATTATTATGATGGGAGTCACTATCACAATAAAACATGTCTTTTTCTTTATGGATATGTTGCTGTTTGCTAATTTTGACTTGTTGCTCTCAATTGATAGTCCACTCGCACAAGACATCAGACCAATGAGATTAATACATGTTATTTCAAAACGGGTAGGATTAATTAATTTATAGGTACAACAAATTTTATTCATCCTATCAAAATTTCATAACCAAAAATTCAATTTTCAAAAACTAATATAGCAATAAATATTTAAAAATTATTCTCACATATATATATACATATTAATAAAATTAAAATTATATCAAATTATTAATTTTTATTATTGATTTGACACATAAAATTATTAAATAATGTAATATATTCAGTGACATATACATCAAATACCGTATTAATTAAAGCAAACCGCGTCGATTATTATTATTTTTAATTATCTTAATTGTGTAAAATACGAAATTTCCATGTAGCAAACTTAGAAATACATAAAATCACGTATTTTTCCCATTTTCGAGTACCATATATATGTATTATAGAGTAATTAAATGAATTAGCACTAACAAAGGACAATAGGAAGAATGTTACATACTACTTTTGATTTCTCCACTAGGAATTAGGATGCATATGTGCAACTTTTACAAATAATTAAATAATCTTTTGTTGAATGCGGGCTTTTGGGTGAATAATGGGGATTAGACTAAGATGATTAACATCATAATCTAAGTGGTTAAAGGAATTAGAAAAAAAAAAGTAGTAATACCCACTATACTATAAAGTTCACACATTCTTTGGTCATACTTCCCTAAATTCCCAAAGATTCATTATACCCTAATTTTTAGTGGATTCTTTTCTATATATGCATGGAGCATGCTCTTGCAGTTGCAGTATCCTTTTTGGAATTTTTATTTCCTTTTTTTTTCTTTTTCTTCTAAATTATTTTTATTATTATTTTATCAATATTTCTTTTTTTTTTTTTCTTTCTTTTTACTTTTTTCACGTGTATTATTATTATTATTATTTTTTCTTGGTAAACATTGGAATTTAGGAAGTGCCTGCCACCTATTTACATTGGAAAAACAATCCAAAGTCTTTTTTTTTTTTTTTTTTAAATGTAAGGCAATTAATTATAGCATTCTTAAATTATTATTATTCTCTTTTTATGAATTTGTGAGCCACATTAAATCTGTATTTTTTCTATTTCGTATGATAATTTTTTTTTTTTTATCCTTAATGGTGTACTATACTTCTTCCGTTTTTTATTATACGATGTTTTAAGTTTTTTATTTTGTTCTTTTTTATTTGGTACTTTACACTATCAATATATTTTTTACCATGTTTTCTCATATTTACCCTTATTTAAAGTATGAGAGAGATTCATTATTTAATACAAAAAAACATTACATTAACCTTTGATAATTAAGAAGAAAGAAAAATTTTTGCATGGAAAATAGAGTTTTAGAAGATAGTACTCTCTCCGGTTTTGAATATTTGTCGTTTAAGGTTATTCATCAAAACCAATAAATTATTAATTGTGTTATTAAAATGATGAATCTATCCTTAATAATTTTGTACTAAACTCTACTTTTTATGTTAAAATTTTATTCCTTCTTAATTATTAAGACTTATTTGTATTAAATATTACACCTCTCTCATACTTTTAATAAAGGTAAAAATGACAAAATATTACAAAAAATGCATTGGTAATCTAAGATGACATATAAAAAAAACCAAAGTAAAAATCCTAAAGTGACTAATATTTGAAACCGGAGGGAGTACGTATTAAGGGCAAACTAGTTACTTTAGTAACCTAATTAATACTTCATTGGTTTTAGCGAACAACTTTAAACATCATATAATAAAAAACAGAGGGAGTAAATGAGTCCACAGATATGAAAAATCTTGAATTTGTCCAAATGTGTGATTTGTTTAATTTTTTATGTGATATTTTTCCATAAACCCTATGAGAAACTAAAAAAAAATATATATAACAAATAATTAAAGAAAAGGGAAAAACAAGAAGTCATTCTATAAAAGAAATTTGAAGAAGAGACAGAAATAGGTTAGTATTGATGGAAGGGTCACTCAACCTGTAAAAAGGTGAAAGGTGGGGGGATTTTGAAAATGGGAGACAAAATCTTTGAATAAAATTATTTTATATTATTTATTTTTTAGTTTGGGGGGACAAAATCTCCTAATTTTGAAATTTTTAATTTTTGTTCCTATTTAACTTTAAGGTTGGTAGAGTATTATAGATTACTAGTGATGCATATGGCTAGTGCTCTCATGATTTATGGGAGAGAGATATTGTTGTTTTTTGTAAGGGAAACAGCTTGCTCTCAAGGTCCAAATTTAAATTTCTGTCCCTACCTCAATAATTGTAGAATAATATGTTCACATATTTATTTTTTTTATTTAAAAAAAAATAGTATAATAGTTGTCCAATTAATATAAATAGATCTTAATCTTAAATGTAAGATATAAATGTGTTGATTTTCTGTATAATTATTTGACCATAAATGCTCAAGTATAAATATTATAGAAAATAAAAAAATAAAAAAATATTGAATCATTTTAGACAAAACATCATTAGCCCTTTGATATTTTTTTTATTTCAATTTGATTTATTAAATCTCGATTAATTATAGCAGCACATATTAGTTCTAATTTTTTTAAAATTAAAATGTGATGTTGAACTTGTAATATTTTTAATTTCAATCGTTTAAGTTAATGATATTTTAATTTAATGTATTCAGCATGGATCAATTATAATTACACATATTGAATCTCAATATTTTTAGCTCGGTAAGTTCTTTATATGAGGACCAAACTGAAAGTAACTTAGAATGTTATTAAAGGTGTTTTTTGGGCTGCAGAAAGCAGCCTCAAGTGCACAATTGATAAAAGTCAAATTGTATTCAGGAAAACATTGGAAAAACACTTAAAACTACTTTTAAAGAAAACACTGAAACCTAGCTGTGGGGAAAAGCACTTTCACTAATCTCAAACTGTCCCTAAGTCCTTTACATTTCACTTTTGAATTATTGAGTGTCAATCAATTATAAAGTTATAATCATATACATTGAATTTCACAACTTTTTTAGGTGTAAGTATCGAAAATTTTTATATAACTAATGTGGCTATCGACTATCACTAGATAAAAATGATGATTTGTGAAAATCTCACTACCGGACTAAAATAAAATAGTTCACACATTTTCAACCGAGTTTAATCTGTATGCCGCTAGCGAGGAGCTTAATATGTATAATTACGATTAACCGAAAACTTAATGTATTAAATTGAAAAATCATTGAATTAATCAATAACAAATAAAATAAATCAAGAAATTTACCCTTTTTTTTAAATTACATAATTTAAATAAAAATATATAAATAGAATGATGATGTTAAACTGCCTTTTGACCTTGTCATTGTTTCATAAATAAATCACATGAATTCACATATTTCAGACCAATAAACTTGAAGTAAATAATTATTAATTTTCTCTCTTATTATTGTTATTGTTCTGCTCTTTTCCTTTGCTCCCAGCTGTAAAGTCTAAAAGACAATAAAAGAGAAAGGACCATTTTCACTATTTGTGGGCCTCTCTCTCTCTCTCTTTCTCTCTCTATTTTACACTGCCTATGTTTCTGTCATATTTTTCATTTATTTACAGAAATTATTGAAATTTAGCAATGAAACTTTCATTTCTTACCTTTCTTTCCTCTGCCCCTAAGCTTTTGGGCATGCCATCAATGGCTTCTTTTGACTTTCAGAAAATTATACTTCAATTCAATTTTCATAAAAAAAAAAAAAGTTACAATTTTCTTGCATGAAAAAGTTTGCTTCATACATCCTCTTGTTTTGTAGCTATTTATTATCAATGCCCAACTTTCATACTATTATCATAATGTAAAAATTATCTCTTAGCAAGAATTTTTTACTTAATTGGTTATTATTTTTTCCCTCCGTTTTTTAATATATGATGTTTAAGGTTATTTACTAAGATCGTTAAAGTATTAATTAGGTTACTAAAATGACTAGTTTACCTTTAATACTTATCTCCTAAAACTCTATTTTACATACAAAAATTCTCTTTTTTATAATTATTAAAGCTTAATGTAGTATTTTTTTATATTAAATAATGAATCTCTCTCATATTTTAAATAAGAGCAAATATGAGAAAACATGGTAAAAAATGTATTGGTAATGTAAAGTGTCAAATAAAAAAGAACAAAGTGAAAAACCTAAAACATCATATGATTAAAAACGGAAGGAGTAATAGAAATACAATTTTTCTTCTCTATTTATGCCTCGAAGTTCTATTTGAAGGGATTTTGTAGGTTCTAAGAGTGTTAGTCTAGACTGTATAAGTAAATACGCATGTAATCTATATAATGCAACTGTTTATTTTAAATTTAATTTACATAACTGATATGCCACTTTTTTTCTCGTTTATTTATCTTATGGTTATTATAACTTATTCTGTTTTGATACCATGAAAAGATTATACCGATCTTGAATAGCCTAACTGAATGAGTGAATATATATGTGAGATTGAACTCATGTAACATCAGCTAATTTGCTTGACAGTTACCCGTAACTATCTCGTAATATTTACTTTAGTTTGACGATGAAGTGTGATGTGCCATTTTTTTAAAACTTTTAAACATTCTATGACTATTGCTATCTTTTTATTCTTTTGGAGCCACATAACTTGTTGATAATGGAGAAATATACGTGGCCCTAATATCTACCAAGATAGTTTTACTCAATTGATAAAAAGAGATTAACAACTAATAATTTGAAATCCCCAATTAATTACAAAAGTAAATAATCAAATCAATCATTAGGCTGAAAATTCTTTAATTTAACATTAAAATATACAATGAAGTTTTACTTGATGGGATATAGACAGTTATTTTTAAAATTCAAATTGATATTACTTTATATATAATTAAATAATTGAGTTCAAATTTGTAAAAAAAAAAAAAAAAAAAGCTTGATATTGACTCTTTCTGGCTCTTGGTTTCCAACTCACATTCTGTAATTATTTAATTGAATTATAAAAAATATTGAATATTCGAACGTGACGACAAATTTATTAACAGAAGCAAAGTGAAAAAATCTAGAGAACTTCCATTGTCCACAATTATTTAATTTTTACCATAAATCATAGAAGACAATATTTACGAGATAGAAGCTTCAGCTACTCTCAGTATATAACTGTTCCAAATATCCTATAAATTATTTTACAGATAATAAATATAATATTAAAAATTAAAATTATATAATATATTTTATAACTTTTACGGTTAATTAATATTTAGTTTTATATATATTTAATCAATTTATAATTTTTTTTTTAAGAAAAAAAAAGAAAAGAAAAAAGACACATTAATTACATGTTCCAAACTCTGAAAGAACAATAATATGGTCCCAAACAGAGAACTGGGGAAGAATGGACCCAATGAGATCAGAAAAACCAATGTCAGCTTCTTTCATCCATTGCATTTCAATTTCGTGATTCAAGTAAATTCTATTATTACTTATCTTTTTTTTTTTTAATTTTTTTTTTCTTATTAATATACTTCTCCAATTGGGTATCCAATGTATTAAATTCTTCTCACTATATATATAAATATTTATGAATTGGGTACACTTGAATTCAATGTTTATTAAGAGGAATACATGGCACATTGATATGATATGTAATTGAGTTGAGATATATATTCAATGAAGCCATTCACAAGAAAAATAAGATGTGGATGAAATTTTTTGTGGTCCACTAAGTTATTAAATATGATTTCTTAACCTTCTACCACCTTTTTTTTTAATATATGTTTTTTATTTATTTTCATATGATTTATAGCAATAAAACAATTCAAATTTTAATTTGAAGTCAGAATTCCATAAACAGAATAAATAAACGGACTTACAGTTTTTATGCAGCGGAAACACGTTTATGGAATGGATCTGATCTACACGAGAAATCGGATCGTTGTGGTTATCTTTCCTACGAGTGTATGAAAACACTGAGTACGGACTATCTCCGTGAATTCTTCCGACGAACGAAGAAGTAATTCGTGTTTTATCGGTAGGGACGTTTTCCCCGGGTTTGGAAGGGAATCTCTACGATTCTCTCTACTCTTCGAAATAGAGAAACTTATTCTCTATTTATAACGGAAATCCCAACTTCCATCTATATATAGGGTCGGACCAAATTACACATTTGGTCTCTGTAATTTACACATAATTACAGCTTAGTCCCTGTATTCCAAAATGTCATGAGCGGACCAAAAACCAACATAATTATACTTCAATAAAAGCAATTTAACTTTTTTTTTGGGGCACGTGCCATAATTCTCATAATTGAAATTGAAGACATATATTTAAGATTATTGTGGACGATTGGTTACACAAAACTGAAATTAAGGGCAAGAAAAAAAATATGAAAAACTTGAGGGACTTATAAATAAATATGAGAAAAAAAGAACAGCTCACGTCGGAGAGTGTCAGGTAGAGAATTAAGTAATGTAAGAGCAAAAGAAGCCATGTTGTAAGATAAGGTACTAAATGAAGTAAAAAAAAATTGTTGGAGGCCAATTGATTTATTTACCAAATTAGGGGCAACAATGGTCCGTACACAACTACAACTCCATTAAAAACCTTTTTAAAATTCAAAAAAATATTGAAAGTGGGATATTAATGCAATATATATATATATAAGGTAAATAATTTATTAGTCTTTAGAGCTATACATATTGTACTAGTCAGTCATTCTATTAATTTTTTAATCCCTAAATTTTATTTTAATCAACTGATTATTCCTTCTATTTATTTTTACACACAAAAGTACAAAACTTCCCTTGGTTATAAGTAAAAATTTATCTTTTACTCCCTCCATTTTTTATTATATGATGTTTTAAGTTTTTTATATTGTTCTTTTTTATTTGACATTTTATATTACCAATGCATTTTTTACCATATTTTCTCACATTTTCTCTTATTTAAAGTATGAGAGAGGTTCATTATTTAATTCAAAAAGTACTGCATTAAGTTTTGATAATTAAGAAAAAAGAGAATTTTTGCATGGAAAATAGAATTTTAGGAGTGAAGTATTGAGGGTAAACTGGTCATTTTAGTAGCCTAATTAATACTTCATTGGTCTTAGTAAATAACCTTAAACATCATATAATAAAAAATGGAAGAAGTAGTTTTTAAATTTTAATTTAAAAGTTTCTAATATATTTTTGTAGTATACATACAAAAAAAAAAAAAAAAAAAAAAAACATTGGTGTACTTTTATATATATATATATATTAGTTACAAAAATAAAAAATCTATTATTAATTCTGTAATTTCTATTATAATTTTTCTTTAAATTTAATATAACATAACAAAGAATAATGCATGTTATTATGAATCTTATAAGTCTTTCAAAATAATTTTTTTGTTGTTAACATTAGTCATAAGGTATATTAGGGATGAAAAAGTTTATATATGTTTTTAATTATATATATACTTTCACTACTAACTCTACATTTTATAAAATAATTAATTATTTATTTTTTTTAATGAAATGACATCTACGCCGTTAAGTTAAAGTTATATAATTATATCAAAAAAAGTTAATAAATAAATCTATTAATCAATATTAAAAATGCCAAGATTATATGGAAGAAAAAAGAAATATAAAATAAGAGAAATAAAATGTTTTAACATTATAAAATACGATACAGAGTAATTTTATTATTATTTAGTTCAATTTGACCATTGATTTAATAAAAAGACTAAAAAGTTAATTAAGAAAAAATTTAGGGATTAAAGAGTCAATAAAGGGACTAACTAGTATAATACATATATATATATATATATATATATATATATATATATATATATATGATATTTACATTTTTAGAAGCAAAGTGTGGAATTGGGAAGCAGACAAGTATAGCATTTAATGTAGAAATAATGGTTGAGAACAGTGACATGGGTGAAGTGGTCCTAGCTTAACTATAAGTGTACCACAGATTAAATGAGAATTTGTGAACAAAAAAAAAAAAAAAAAAAAAAAAAAAAAAAAAACATTTGCATTTTTTCACCAATTTTTATATTTTAAAGTTTTTTTTTTTTTTTTTTTTTATGGCGAAATATCAATCATTATTATTACTATATATTAGCAATAAAAGGAACTATGTATTCAACTTTTCAGCATAATTTTTTTTTTTTAATAAATTAGTTCTTAAAATGGTATTAGTCTATTAGGTTAAATGTTGAATTTTAACTATTAAATTAAAATATTAATTTAACAATTTCGAATTTCACACTATATAATTAATTTAAAATTAATAATTTAACTATATATGTCAATTTCTAATTCTTCTAATTGTATTTCTATTTTAATTTTTAGGTAAATTGATTCTTGACAAACAATGTTACTATGTTAGCAAAATCGATCATTTAACTTGTCAAATTAATAAAGCTAACGAGTTAATATGACACGTAAACAAAGTCAAATGACCATCTCAGTAACAACTCGATTTTTTTGTTTTTATCAGCAGTAAAAAATACTGGGTGTACTTTGTAATAACAAATTCCAAATATAAATATATATATTAGCAGTCTTTGTATACTATTCTTCAAAACTTAATTTTTTTTAAAAAAAATTGACAAAAACACAGATAATTGGGTAATTTAGCCACAATAGGAAGGAGGGTGAAAATGAAGAAAGATATGAATTAGTGGAAGTGAATGCAGATAGGGGTTAATTAAGGGGCCCAAAGAAGAAGAAGAAAAGGACAAGAGGAGTAATGGGATTGAGGAGAGAGTACAAGCAAGGCATCAGCTGTGTCCCAAATCTGTGAAACTTGTAAGCTTTGTCTCCTCTCTCAGACAAAGATTTTGGGTATCTTTTAGCAGGCCCTATTTCCTCTCTATCACCTCATCCTTTCCAACCATTTTTCAAGAAGAGGTCAATGCATTTTTACGTAGTTTTGGAGCCAAATTTCTTTTCCAAATTTTTATAACCGCTCGATAAATAACGGATTAACGTTATGATAGATGATATCCTAAACTTTCGAGGTTGATAAAATTTCGACTTTGACTCTTTAAAATCATGCAACATTGTCTTTATAGTAGGAATCGTAAAGTGATTCTTTAACTCAATTTTACATTTTTCTATGACGAAAATTAATAATAGATTTAAGTGAAAATGGTAAAATTGAGCTTCAACAATGGATTAAAACTGATGATATCCTAAACTTTTAGGGTTAGTAAAAGTTCAATCTTCCTTTTATTGTATAAAATAATCTTTATGGTAGAAATCGTAGTTCGGATTTATCGATAGGTTTAATCTCTAGCCCAATTTTACATTTTTTGATGTAAAATATAAACAAAAATTTAACTATGGAATTCCTTCAAAAATGGGACCTTAGATGAAAGTTTAAAAGCAATGATGTCCTAAACTTTCAAGGTTAATAAAAATTCAATTTATCCTTACCGTACAAAACAGTCATAGTTTTTACCATTACTATTTTATACAACGAGATTAAAATTAAATTTTCTATGTGGTAAATCTATAAGTTAGTTATAATTAAAACTCTTCGCCATTTTCTCCTAAAGTTTATTTCTACAAACTCAACATGCGTTACTGATTGAGACAGCTCATGAATTTATCGAATTGTTTGATTGCTGAAATCTCTTCCTATAAACTCAACATGTATTACGAACTGCATGGCAACAAGTAAGTTAAATTTACTGGGTTTTCGATTGATAGCAAACCATACCAAAAAAGCAAAAGAAAGAGGATGGAAGATGAAGGTTAAAGGCAAAACCTAGAAGAGGAATCTTGAAGTTGCCCATAACCTTAACATAATATTATCCCCTTTGGCACAGTGTCTATTCAGGTGGGCTTGTAATTATTTATGAGACTAGACATTCTTTTGGCTTTGTGCTATGCTAAATAATTCTTCATTTTTTTCCTCTTATTTGTCCACATCGATGTTTGCTTGCTTCCTCAAGGCATTCAAGACATAGTTTTTTTATTATATGTTGCCCCTCGTCTGTAATTCTTTCATTTGTCATTACCCACAAATACGATCCCACTACCAAAATTTTTTCACACACCCTTTCTACCTAATGTGGTCCAATGATTTCCAAGCTTGCCTCTAGTTACCACTTTAAGTCAACAAGAGGTCAATTCTCACTTTAACTTCAAATTGTTTTCCAAATTTGAAGAGCAATTGGTTGCTCGATTAAGAATCTCATACCTTGGTTAACCTTTTTAATATATGTTTGTTCTACTGAAGATAAACCGTAGAAGCGGAGTTAAAACAAAATTTTGGAGATAATGAAAGAGATGAGAGAGTGAATAATAATGGTTAAGGATGCTGAAATAGTCTCATCCCCGTTACGATTCTAGAATTAGCGAATGCCCACGGATTGTTGGGTTCTATTGCCCTTCTTCATAAAGCCTTGATACCTTGGTTAACCTTTTCAATAAATGCTTGTTCTACTGAAAATAAACCGTAGAGGCGGAGTCAAAACAAAATTTTGGAGATGATTACAGAGATGAGAGACTGAATAATAATGGTTAAGGATGCTGAAATAGTCTCATCCCCGTTACGATTCTAGAATTAGCGAATAGCCGATGGGCCCACGGATTGTTGGGTTCTATTGCCCTTCTTCATAAAGCCTTGATACCTTGGTTAACCTTTTCAATATATGTTTGTTCTACTGAAGATAAACCGTAGAGGCAGAGTGAAAACAAAATTTTGAAGATGATGAAAGAGATAAAAGACTGAATAATAACGGTTAAGGATGCTGAAATAGTCTCATCCTTGTTACGATTCTAGAATTAGGGAATAGCCGATGGGCCCACGGATTGTTGGGTTCTATTGCCCTTCTTCATAAAGCCTTGAGGGTGAACCTCATACCTTGGTTAACCTTTTCAATATATGTTTGTTCTACTGAAGATAAACCGTAGAGGCAGAGTGAAAACAAAATTTTGAAGATGATGAAAGAGATAAAAGACTGAATAATAACGGTTAAGGATGTTGAAATAGTCTCCTTCCCATTACGATAATAGAATATCGAATAGCCGATGGGCCCACGGATTGTTGGGTTCTATTGCCCTTATTCATAAAGCCTTGAGGGTGGATATTGTGAAATTCGTATTAAATATTAATTTGAGACTTAGAAGTGTAAATGTGAGGTGAAATTGGTACATGAAGTTTCTAGAAGTTTAATCTAGTCATTAACTCGTTTATTTACTATTAATTTCAACCATATGCGTAAAAACATCATAAATTAAATTGCTAATTTGGCCCTTAAAATGAGGCTATTTTGACTTAAAAAAATAGATAAATTTAAAGAATTTGAGTTAATTTGTACTATTTTAACTTATTAATGTAAAAAGATCAACTATGATCTATGAGTTTTACTTTGGTAGTATCATACTATTATTGGTATGTTATGTACTAGAAAAAAATTACAGTTTGACAATGGAGTAGTTAATCATGATAAAACAAAACCTGCAAGGTCAACAAGAAACCAAAAAGCAAAAGTCTAATCAGAGGACAATTATTAAATCAAATAAGGTCAATAGAAACTAACTAAAATCAGAGCTGTCAATTGGCAGGGAACTTTGCAGTACCAGTCTCTGTGAAGTACAATTATTGGCTAACACGAGTCTGCCTGTTCATCCAATGAACCCTCGGCTCTAGTCACCACCTTCCCTCCATTGGTTAGATTTGGTCCTTTTTTTTCACCCGTTTGAGGTGAAAAAATTGGGCCATAGCTTTCATTACACAATTTCATTGTTGAACCCGTGATGCTCTATGGTTAATGGCATTGGGCCATTGTTCTTAGTTAAACCACATCACATTAGAATTCAGTGACAATCATATAACGTAATCGTGACATGAGAACTAGTACATTGAAGAGATATCAAAGTTGATTACCCACTTGACATGTAGTGTAACACTAACACAATTCATTTATTGGACAAGTAAATTATGTTGAGCCATTTCCAACATTAACCCACATAATTCCAATTATGATTCACCAAAAATTCTAGTGTTCTATAAATCATGTTGTGTGTCATGACCCATTTTGACGCCCATACTGTATGTATTATATCTATGTTTAATCTCTGAAAGTGTTAAATGAGTCATGGACATATTGTCGAATCAATCTTTGACACGACACATTTATTAGACGAATTAAACATGGCGATTCATTTTTTACAATGAACCACATAACCCCAATACCAGTTTACCAAATTTGTGTTATACGAAACTTGTGACGAGTTACGACCATTTTAATATCCGTTGTATATTTCATGACTTCCATAACATTTCAAATATATATAGAATGAGTAACACAATTTTCATGGTAACTAGGAGACTAACATGCCAATTGCAAAACCGTAGTTATTCGGAAGCCCAATATAAATTGACAGATCAAAAGCTTGGCAAATAAAAATAGAAAAGATCAGAGGTCTCAACCTATACTAGCTTATAATATGACTTGCAAATAATAAATTGCAATAGTTTAAAGTTTAAACATGCAGCAAAGAATAATCCACAAACTTTGTATGAAACACTAAGATTATCCACCACAAGAGCAAAGCAATTGATCATTTAAGTGATTACTGTGAAGAAGACAAAATCGGTATAAACAACCAAGTCGAGGAAAGGAAATTAGCAAGAAACTATCAACATTTAAGATTATGGAAGATTGTAATAACTTGCATTGTTAGGATGGGTGGTTAAATTACTTAGTTTGTGAACCAGGATATGCAGATAGCAGCACTCTCTTGGATCAAATACACAAATGCACGCTCCGCATATAGTGAGTTAAAGTCAATCATCTAAGAGATGCACAGATGTGATCCGTAGAAAAGAGCCCAAGCTACTAGCATAAAAACAAGTTTGAGAACTGCAGAAGGAAGACCATGACTATCCTAGAGGATAAACAAAAAACAATTGATAACTCCATCTGGTAACTAGATCATCCTACTCGCATATGAGCACCTAGCTCACCAAACTGATCATCAGCTTCCACTGTATCTTCCGAGAGGCGGACAGCATCCAGCTTTGTTTTCAGCACATCTATGGCATTGAGTACCAGCTGAGAAGCTTTAATTGCACCTGTTGATTCGACAGTGAATATAAAACTATCTTCCTTCGCTTGAATAGACACAAGCCCTGGCTTCCCCATAGCATCTGCTTTCTTAAGCACTTCATCATCGTAAGTGTATGCTTCAGGATCGATTACTACAACCTACGAAATATACTTCCTAGCAGTTAGGCATGTGAATTTGAGGGCAAAAAAAAAGCTACGGAAAGCAACACCATAACATCTTTTAGTATAAATGAAATGACAAATACCAGACATCCAGCCAGAGGCTACATATTCAGAATCCTTCATGATAAAAAAAAAAAAAAGGAGAGGATATTTAACCAAAAAGCACCATATCCATTGATGGCACAACAAAAGAGCGCCATATCCATAGTTGCCAAAACAAAAACAAGCATTCATCAAAGAATTGAATTCAAGTGAGTTTGTGATCCAGCTTGTCTATGTTTTCATTAAAAAGAACATGAATTAAAAGTTTTTGCTGAAAAGTAATAAGAATCTAACAATTTGGCGCTCTGACTTTCTCAATAAACCACAAGTTGCCCACTTTGGTGCAAATTCAATCTGCAGCTCTGCTTGGGATCTTAGATTTTAAACTCAAGTCAAAAAAATTAATTCGCACAGCCAAATACCTCATGGGCATCGATATTCTGAAGTCAGAATACGTACATATCAGTCTTTCAACTACTACTCACATAGGTATGCTAGTCCAACCCAGCGCATATCAACTTTCGGATCCTATTTTCAATGACTTGAGGATCATCTAGTTCTCCAACATCAACCCTTCAAAAAGCTTATCAAGAGTTGCCAAGTTCCCATCATAAATAGTTAAAAAAAAAAAAACTAGTCCACTGATTTTGATGCTCAAATAGCTATATGCTTCAGGATCAATTACTACAACCTAAAAAATAGTTCCTAACGGTTAAGTATTTGAATATGAGGGCAGACAAGATAACTTTGAAATTAACAAAAAGGAAAGCAATGCCATAATTCCTTTAGTATAGATGAAATGGTATATGCTAGACATCTAGCCAGAGACCACAAATCCAGAATCATTCATGACAAAAAGGCACAGCAAATTTAGCCAAATAGCACATACCTATTGATGCCACAAGAAAAACAAGCTTTCATCGAAGAATTAGAATTCAAGTGAGTTTGTAATATGGCTTGTGAGTTGAATATATCTCTACATTGAAAAGAAAACGAATAGAAAGTCATTGCTGAAAAGTAATAAAACTCTTAACACTTTGGTGCTCTGACTTTCTCAATACACCACAAGTTGCCCATATTATTGTACATTCAATCTACAGCTCCGCTTGAGATCTTAGATTTTAGACCCAAGTTGAACATTAATTTGCACTGCATATACCTCACGGCCTAAAATATTCTGAAGTCAGAATTGAGATTAAATATCAGCCTTTCGACTATCACTCACAAAGCATGCTTGCACAACTACTTTCGAATACTTTAGGATAAGCTAGTTCTCCCACATCAACTCTTCAAAAAGCTTATCAAGAGGTGCCAAGTTCCCAACTTCCCATCATAAAAAGTTAAAAACTAGTCCACTGAGTTTGATGCTTAGATAGCTACTATAAATTATAAAGACCTAAAATTTAACTGAAGCCGGAGCAGGAAAATTAGACAGTTATACTTCTCAGCTGCATTTCTCATCAATGAGCCACAAATTAGTCTGACAATTCAAGTCCCCCATCTGTATGGGATGCTGATCATGGAGGATACAAGAATGATCATATTCTCAGCGAATTAAATATGAATTTGCTGAGCGATGAGAATATGATCATTCTTGTAAAGGCAACATCTTTGCAAAGAAAGACCTAAGCATACAAGGAAGGCCACTCAAACTCTCAAAAAGTTTATGAACCAGATACAAAGCAAAATTGAAAGAGAAACATAGACACACATTACAATTCAAAACTAAGCCAGAATTCAGAAGACTGTTTGAACCATTGTATATACTGAGCAGTAAATTATAACAGGACAGAAAATGGACAAGCAAAACTAACCTGTTGACTGCTCTCATCAATGGCAAACACTTTGGTTGGACTACTATCAACCCAACTTTGTTTATCTTCCAATGACAAACTTTCCATCAAATCCTCATTGATGTGAATATCTGGCTCATACATGAAAGTCACAGTTGCTGCAGGGGACCATTTGGCATGATCCTTACCAATCCCCTTTCTTGCAATAGCTCTTAACCTCAGCTCTTGTCCACGACGAAGCTTCACAATGGTAATTCCCCTGTTAAAAAAATACAATCAGAAAAAATCCCCAAAACTACCACGCATCACTAATAAAACGCCAGAAGCCAAAATCACCTCTGCTCAGTTGCATCATATCCCATCGAGTCAGTAAAATCAACAGGAACAACAGTGTGATCAGAGCTAATCAAATCCTTGCTAGTGACATCTAGGGTTTGGTCAGTAATACATTTAGCCCGAAGGTGGAACTCCACGGAGCAATACTCGCACTGGCCGTCACCGTCGCAGGCGTCACAGTCACGGGAAAATCGCATACTCATAGCGCGTTCACTGGTAAGGGGAATGAGACCAAGGCGGTGAGCTATGAACTCGTCATTGAGGACGGAGGTGTTGACCTCGATTTCGACGAGGTCGATGGCAATAGTAGGAACTTCGGCGATCATAACTCGCCGGAGAGCGTTGGCCATCGAGGCATCAGTGTCTCGGAGCTCGAATTTGCAGTAATCATCTTTGAGCTCGCGGATTTTCACTCTAGGGAAACGCTGGTACGATGGTCCCTCCATTTTTGCCTTTCTCTCTTCGTCGCTCTAACAATCGGAATCCGAGTATTTCCACTGTTTCGCCAATTTAGCTCGTCTTAAAAACCCAAACGGGTTTTTGCTAGAGGTTTTTTAAGGAAACGGTGTCGTTTACCCTATGCAAAGCTTGAGAGTTTTTTTTTAAAAATAAATATTAATTAAAAATTAAATAATAAAAAAGTATATTATTTTAATACTAAAACTAAACAAAAATATAAAATCAAATACAAATAATATATTTAAATAGTTTAACTAAAATTATAATAAGATTTATTAAATATAAAACTAATATTAATATTTAAAAAACTAAAATATAAATAAATATGGGAATTAGACCTAAGGAAATTCTACGGGATAGAAGAGGGTATCTCCCATTACCCTCTCCCGTCCTCATTTCTATAGTCTTTTGAGGAGTAAATCATCCACATTTTCACCACGGAAAAATTTTATCGGTGATTTTTCATCTTCTTTGGAGCGGATCGCCACGGGATGGGGAGTCCCTACTCGAAGTTCATATCATTGGAGGCTTTCTGAGGCCTTCATATAGCCTATGGTACCAGCCTGCTGGGTTTGTGAAGAGTGGGCCTGGCTGGTTCGATACCTTTTTGGTCCTGTGAGGCCCAAGTCCATATGTTGGCTAATAGCTAAGAAGATACTTAATTGGGCCCAGAAATGGGAGATGGGCCCATATATGATTCCACAACATTTCATATTTAATAAGGTAATTTATAAAAATACTAATTTTATCAAAAATCATATCAAAAATACGCTTAGTCCAAAAACTCTCAAAAATTAGCTCAAAAGTAGGTGCAATTCATGTTTTATGTTACACACATTCTTCAATTACTCCATCTTAGTTTCTCTCATCTCTTTTATTATTTAAACGTTTTCCATTTATCTCTTAAACCGTTCACTTTTTCGTTATTCCGTTTTAGCAAATTCATTTGGTTTCTTTTTTATTTTTGAATTGATATCTATATGTATATATTTTTTCTAATTTTTTTTAATCGTCAGAAATGTATAAAAACTGTATCATAATTGTATCAGAAATGTATCCTAAATGTATCAGAAATGTATAAAAAATGTATCAATAAACAGACATTGATACAACTTTTTATGCAGTTTTAATATAATAAAATGTATCAAAAATGTATCACCAACTTTGCATAAAAAACATTACTGACAACACAATTCAGGAAAAATACAAACATATAAATAGCATATACAAACAACACTTTAGAAAGTATAAAAAAATATATCATAAAAAAATGATAAAAGTACCACAAAAGTATCAGAAATGTATCAACAAGCAGACATTGGTACAATATACTTTATTCTGTATTTGTTTTTTATGGTTAGCTTTAATTTAGCTTTCATAAAAAAAAAAAAAAATCAGTTTATGTGATTCCCCCCTATAGATAAAACATGTATAATTAATATATAAAACATAATACGCAAAGCATCGGAATTGTTTCATAAATGTATCAAAATTGTATCACGAAGTATTAGAAATGTATTATAAATGTATCAACAAACAAACATTGATATAACTCTTTCTGCAGTTTTAATACAATAAAATATATAAAACTAACTTTACATAAGAAATATTACAGATAACACAATTCAGAAAAAATACAAACAAACAAACAACATGTACAAATAACACCTTAGAAGGTATCAAAAAATGTATCACAAAAATATGATAAAAGTACCACAAAAAGTATAAAAAAATATATCATAAATGTAACAACAATCAGACATTAGTTCAATGAAAAGAGAATGAGGTTTTGACTAGTTAGTTCCTCTCGATGTTTTCAATGACGCTTCAAATGGATACCTGGTTCACGATTGTTGTGTATTTGGAGCCGAGATTTTTGTTGTAGATGGCTCCTGTAGAGGTGAGTGTACATCTGCTGTGAAGGTGCTTGAAAATGACTCCTACACATGGAAGATCGAGAATTTTGCAGAGCTGGATGAAGAAACCTATAACTCCTAGGTGTTTCTCATCGCGGGGCATCGATGGTATATGAGAAGTACATTATATTTTTAGCTCCAAAAAGCAATGCATGAACTCTAATTTGGTATCCTGTTAATGTCATTTAGGACAATAGAGCTTAATCCGGATGGGAATGAGAAAGAGTGGGGCAGTTAATTATCTGCATTTTTAAATTGGGAGGATGCTGACGCTCTTGATCCTCGACGTAGTCTTTACGTTGAATATGTTCTGCGTGTAAGGGATCAAATCCATGGAAAACACCAGGAGCGATTCGGTGAGTATCATTTATCTCTGATCTATTCCGAACTTTATCTTCCCAACTTATGAAAATTGAAGACCTTTCTATTTCAGAAACTCCGTCTGTATCTTTTAATGAACAAAAATTTGATCTGATATTTTGCAGAAGGGAATCATTTTGCTTCAGGTGCTGGATCTTGGGGCTACTCGAGGCTCATACCGCTGAGCAAACTCAATGACACATCGGAAGGATATATGGTTAATGGTGCTGTGATTCTTGAGGTGCAATTTTCGTTTGATAACTAATGTCAAGGAGTTCTGTTGAAATTCTATTGTACATATACTTACTGGCATAAAGACCTTTTTGGTCCTTTGTTATCCACAGATTATCCCTCTGTCCCTGACAATGACCCTTTTGCCCTCTGAGTTATTTCAATCCAGGCCAATCTCACCCAAACTTGATGGAAGTCACTAAGTCCGTTAAGTTTGGATTAAATTGGCCAAGGTTGAAATAGGTGAGGGAAAAAAAGCCATATTAAAAAGTCCCAGAGCAAAGGGCCTATATGTGGATAGAATAGGGCTGAAAAGGTCTTTCTGACTATACTTAATTTACCTCGTATATCATATGTTGGCAGTGGACTTGCAAACTGATTTATTAACAAAGCACATAATTAACACGTATTAGGAATGTATTTGATTACAATGCTCAAAAAGTGCTGTTGAAATTCTCAAGAGCATTTTGAGCTTTTGATGAAGTTATGAATTCGACATAAATTGGAAATTGATGGTCTCTGCTCCTCAATGTGCAAAAAAATATATGGTATATTGATAAGTGCATTTTATACACGCAATCCGTCTTTGTTTATAAGATTTAATTGATATATTATTAGTTAACTTAGGCGGATTTACTCCATTTTGTGTAATTACTCGTGCTAGGGACTCTGAAGTTGGAAAATGAGCTTAAAGAGCCAATTTTGGAAGCTTGGAGTGCTTGAAGGATGAGCTTGAAGTCATAACCCATGGGTATGGCTTATGGAGTGCTGTTGATGCTGAAATTGAGCTTAGGAAGCTGTTTTGCATAAGCCAAGACCATGACTTAAGGGGACCTGCAAATTTTGAAGAATTTTTATGGGATTTGAAGACTTCTAATTTAGTTTTATCTTATTTTATTTCAGCCTTTTTGTGATAGGCTATTGGAGATATTTTATTTTTTAATAAATCTAATTAGATTTTCCTACAAAATCTTAATTAGAGTTATTTCATTTTTAGAACTCTTTCCTTAGTTGATTAGGTTTAAAAGGAGTTAGGTCATTTATTTTTTTTGATCTCTTCTTCTTCTCTTGAAAATTTTCGGCAGCCCCTTTTCTTTCCCTCTTCCAACGTGTTCTCCACCCCATGATGAACTAAAACCCTAATTTCTAGCTAGAAGGAAAGTTCAGTCTTGTAACGTCAACTGTGAGATCATTGTTCTTATTTTCTTCTTTAATTCAAGTAATTGATTTCATTCTATTCTTATTACTTTTGCATGATTTAATTGAATTCTTGATTTAATTATTTACTTATGATTGATTTGCTAGTTAGGTGATTAAATACGTAATCGTTTAATTCACTTAACCTAGGTAGCAAATAACACGATTAATTATGGACAAGTTTTTAATTTGTGCTATGGATGAAATTGATATGCTTTAAATAATCCCGCTTGTGTGATTGTTGAGTAGAATTAGTGTCTCTTTCATGTGTTAATGCTTTTGATTGAATTAAATTCCGAAGCTTGTTCGGAACTGTTCGATTAAATAGGGATAATTAACGAGCTTCTCTTAATTATCTATTCCATAAGAAGAGACTAGGTGATTCATGCTGTGTGATAGCTATAGCTAATTTATTTGAATGTATTGAAGTTATCTTTTGTTTTTGATTGATGATCGGTTGACTTGACTCAAGACTCGAATTCACCTTCTAGCTGGAATTCGCCTTATATAGATTTTACCTAATTATTTAATTTCTGTTATTTTTATATTCTAATTGCAATTCTCAAACAACCCCTTTACTTTTTTTGTTTAATTTTAGAAGAAATAATCGGCCAATCCCTGTGGATTCGACCCTGCTCCATTTGTACTACAAACTTTTGTTTTCGAGAGTAGGAATTTATTTTTGGTGTGCTTGGCACGCATCATATATACTGATAATATATAGTGCTAATTAATATACTCTGTATTTTATTGATCAACCGTAGAAGTAAATAACAACTTTATTTTGTAATTATTTTCAATTGTTTAAAGAAATATACTACTAATATGCAAAAAACACATGCATTATTAAATATGTTTTTGATAGTCCTACATTTTCGAAATCACCAGAGTCTTAGCGACGGATGTTCTACCACTTAAGCCCCAACCTTAATTGATATTTATTCTTCTCTTTTTAAATATATATATATATATATATATATATATATATATATATATATATATATGTTCTTTTAGAAAAATTTACTATTCTATTTTTATATTTATTCTTCTATTTTTATTTATGTTTCTCTTATTTTTGACACATTTTCTATTCTACATTTTCTTTTCCTTTTTCTTTAAAAGTAATATTCTACATTTTCTTTGTTGTATTTCTTCATTATTTTAATACTGCATAATATGAATATTTATTTTATTGGCCGCAATGAATCATTATATGATTCATTGATTACAAATTTATTTCTGGATAAAGTACTATGTTATTTTAAGCAGTGAGGGTACATAAGAATTTAATTTACAAAAGATAATAAATGAATATTCAGTTCGTTGAGAGCTCATTTAGAATTGAAATCCTAGGCAAGCTAGTGGGCATAAATTGTATGTATGTGACATTGAGATACAAAAACATGTACTGTTTAGCTCTTTATATGAAAAATTGCCATTACTGACGGTATTATCAGTCGTTAAATGTAAATTCAGTTGATAAGAGATGGCCGGTTTACCAATGGATCCGTCGGTAAAAGAAAATTTTCTTGTACTATCCATAAAATGCTCTTTCACCCACTGTACTATTGAAATAGAATATTCCCCCCCCTGTAGTATCACAATCTGGGCCAATGTTATTCTATTTTACATATCTTGTATTGAAATCACTATAATCAACTAAGTATTATGTAGTTTTTGTCGGATTTTGTGAAAATGTAATATATGATGTAGTTCTTTTATTTCTTTTAAAAGGAGAATTGGTTGAAAATAAGGTGACATTTGTCCAAATTATAACATTACCAACTGAAAATGTTCAATTCCAATTGTTCAGAGGTGAAAGGGTATTCCCTAGATAGTACAATACAGGGGCCGAAAAGGTTTTTAATCCCAAATCAATTTAATAACTATAATTTGCAACTCTTTTAATGTAATTTAAGAGCTTGACACTTTATCCGAATGGGTGTTTTGAAGAGACATGTTGTTGAGTTCGGAGGATTCAGAAACTCATCTTAATGCTGGTGATAACCTGAAGGTTGAATGTGCTCTGCTTGTCAAGGATCAACTCCACGGAGAAGACTGCGTTAAAAATGGCAACATACTTACGAAAATTAAGCCAATTAATGTTCTTGTGAGCACCTTATTAATGTACTCTCATTTTAGACATTCGCAATTGTTTCCGAATGCGCATGTCTCCGCCAAAAGGGTTAACCAACCAGCACGCCTGATGTAGAAGAGAAGGCTTTGGCCTTTTTGTTTAAGTTCTATGGTGACAAGTGAAAATGGGACGATTTTGATGATTTTTGAGCCTAAAGTTATCAGAAACGGCCCAACGAGTAAAACTCACGATATTCAGCCATGATCCGTCGCTTTTCAGCCAAAAAACGACGTTTAGGCCTTCAAATTAGCATTTTTCGGTTTTTTAGCCTTTTCAAGAAAGTTTTCGGTTGTTTCTTTTTTTGTTTGCTTTTCTTTCCTTGTCCGCTTTGGACTGTTTTGTTTTATTTTTTCGCCTATATAAAGGCCTGGACGTAATTGAATTGGTAGACTTGATTTGAATGAAAACTTCCCTTTATTCCTTTATACTCTGAATTTTGTCGGGATATTGACTAAATTATGGCACTATTTGAAATTATTTACAGAGTTGGGGTGAAATGAGTGGAATTTACAAGCTTGTGGTGTTTTTGGTCAGATCCGCTTGTTAAACCAACGGATGAGCCAATTTTTTTCTTCCCGGAATCGTCCGCTGGTCATAAGAGCGGACGGCTTATTTCCGCCATCAACGAAAGCGGACAAGTCACGTCTGCTAGTCACAGGGGCGGAGGAATTGATGCCCCTGCCATCCCCTACAAGAAGCCTGCAAGACATGCATAAAAAAGCCTGCAAGACATGCATGACAAGACTGGGCATATTCTGACCGCTTATTATAAAAGCGGACGAAACTTGACCGTTGATCTAAGAGAATCAATGGTCCATTTTGTCCGCTTTTATAAAAAGCGGACAACACGTCCACTTTTCATAAAAGCGGACAGTTAAAAAGCGGACGCTTTGGCAGTTTCTTGCCGTTGATCAAACGATCAACGACTGTTTTTGATTTTTTTTTTTTCTGGCAAAGCTAGCTTTTATTGCAGGAGTAAATGGAAGACTTACCGAAATTACTACATAACAAAATAATTCACCCACCCAGCTAACAATTTAAATTTTATCCTTCTTTTCACCCATTTTTTTTCTCCCTTTCCTTCCCTATTCATCTTCTTCTTCCTTTTTTCTTCAGTTTCTCGCCCAAACTTCTCTCTTTTTTTTTTAATATTTCTTACTTAATCATATTGTTGAAGTAATATAAGGAAGATATTAAGAGCACCAAGTGTATATTTACTCAACCACTTTGTTAAAGGTTAGTATTTTAAATATAGTAAATTTTTTTAGAATTGTTTATATTTTTACGATTTTTAAATAAATAGTTGTAATATTATGTTGTTATTAGTAATTAATTTATTTATTGTATTTTTTAAGTAAATATATTTGTTATTTTTTGTTATGATAGGTACTAATTTGTATTTTTTAACTAAGTTGTTTTTTGTTGCATTTTGTTATGGTAGCTACTAATTTAATTGTTTTTTTTTTCAAGTTTAGGAATTTGCATTTTTATTACATATTAAGTAAATATATTTATTATAAATTTGTAATATATGATGAATATACTATGTTTGTTGAAATGTGGTTGTAATTAGTAATTTGGGTACTTAAATTTGTATTATATAGTGAGGGGAAAATATTGATTAGGGTTTATAATTGTATGAAAAAAATGAAATAATGTTATGGTAGTTACTAATTTATTTGTTGCTTTATTTTTTAATTTAAGGGATTTGTATTTTTATCACATTTTAATATAAATTTGTAATACATGATGAATATATTATGTTTGTTGAGAGGTGGTTGTAATTAGTAATTTGGACACTTTAATTTGTAATATATAGTTAGGGATATATTGTTTAGGACTTATGATTATATGAAAAAATTAAATAATATTATGGTAGTTACTAATTTATTTGTTAGTTTTTTTTTTTTTTTTTACAAATTTAGGGATTTACATTTTTATTACATGTTAAGTAAATATATTTATTATAAATTTGTAATATATGATTAATTAGGGGTGAGCAAAATATGGTTGGATTAAAAAATCAAACCGAACCAAATTGAACTAAAAACTAAACAATTAAAAATATTTAAACCAAAACTAAAATGAATATACATTCGGTTTGGATTGAACCAAACTGAATCGATTCCAAACAAAATTTTCGAAATTTTAAATTTAAATAATATAATTTGATTATTATTATCAATAAATTATTATTAATTATATATAAATTATTGTAAAAAATAGTCTATATTACATATATTATTAAAATCTTATAAATATAAATATAAATTATATAATAATATAAATATATATTAATTGTTATATCTCAACTTGATGATAATGATTAAATGGTAATTTAATCATAGAATTAATGTCTCTTTTATTTGTTTATAATTATTGACAGAATAATGTCGACTTCATTGACTATATTGATTCGTTGGGGTGGAAAAGTCATTAAGAATCAATTCGGTGTGGATTATGAAAATGGATATTCGAAAGCAATACTTTTTCCTCAACAATTCGATTTTGCATTTTTGATTGATAAACTTAGGGCTGTTATGAGATTAGGGAAAAATGAAAAAATCATGCAAGTAGAATTTCGATACCCTGTGGCACCTTACGGTGAAACCTTAGTGTTTAGCAGTCAACAAATATGGGATGATGATGATTTAAATATAATGTTGGGCATTATCAGGAGTATTACTATAGTGTTTTGCTATGAATTATATGTAGAGTATATTCATGATCAATCTAGTATAGCACTTGATAGTGGAGCAGGGCCATCTACTTCTAAATGTCCTCAGTTCAGTGTCACTAATTCTGCAAACACTGAGGAGGAGGAGGAGGAGGAGGAGGAGGAGGAGGAGGAGGAGGAGGTGGAGGATGAGGTGGAGGAGGTGGAGGATTCCAAGGATAAGGATGAGGATTCCGAGGAGGGTGAGGAGGATGATGACGGGCGAACGAGGAAGCATCACTGAGGAGAGGGAGGACAAGGAGGCTCACGTCCTTGTAGACGGAACAGCTCGGCAATATTCGCCTCATTCCAGGCACCCTGGCGGACTAACCGCTGCAAAAGCTCATAGATGGTGACCAAATTAATGGAAGAAGGGGAAGGATCAATAGGACCCTCCGAGGCCGGCCTAGAAACTTCGGGCTCACTCTGCTTGGTCTTACCCATCGGATTTGGCCGATGAGAGTTTCGCACATACCACTACCAATAGCCAGTTAACTTATCCAAAGAAATAACCTGCATATTTGTAAGACAATCCAAATCCAAAGGAAAAAGCCTGTAGGCCTCATGCAAACCATTGTCAGTTAAGCTAATCAACTTGGCATTCTCTGCTATACAAGTAATGATCGATCCTAGGATGAGAGGTCGTTCATGAGAAAGAACAGCAACAAATTGTTCAGCAATCCAACACCCTAAATTAACTTGCACATTGTTTTCCATACACCACAAAAAGAATAATTCTGCCTTATTGCATATGTTAGAGCTATCTTTTAGTCCAGAAAATGCAAAAGCTAAGAAACGATGAATATACTGCCAAACAGGTTTCCGCAAATAATAAGCTTTGGATTTACTAGGATTATAATGTGTATCCCAGGACATATTAACCCATGCAATAGTTGAATTGAATTCAGGCACAAAATCAAGGGCAGCATTCCTATATGCATCCGTGTTAGCATAAGCAGAATCAATAAATCCACAAGACAAGTTAAATTCTGTGATAGATTGCTTAAATTCCCTTCCCATTATGCGATACTCAATCACTTTAGGCGAATCTATAGTGAGACACTTTGGTTTATTGAACTTAAAAGTCGTATAGAATTCCCGAATTAATTCAATATTACACCTCCATCAAATACAGATGGTACTCTGGGATGCAATAATTTTGTCCCTATGTTTTTTCCAAATATGCCTCAGTATACAGAAGTTGATATTTCAACGATGACAGTTGTCCCATATGATCAGAATGCAAATGCTATAGTATGGAATTCCTCATTGGGTCTTGCAGAAGGAATGCTTTTTAAATCAAGGGAAGAAGTTAAAATGGCAGCTAAGGAGTACTCAATGAGAAAGAATAGAGAGTTCAGAAGTAGAGAGACTCGGCCAAACACTATTACATTAGTTTGTCATCAATTCGATAAAGGTTGTCCGTGGAGGTTGTGCGCTACTCTTAAAAAAAAGCCTCATTTTGGGAGATCACAAAATGTATTGGTGAACATACTTGCCCACCTTTGACATCCCAAGATCACAGGAATCTTGACTCGGACTATATGTTGGGTATAGTTGAGGCTATAGTGCGTGAGGATCATACATTGAAGGCGAAGGCTATTATTGCAATCATGTCCCAGAGATTCAAAATCACAATCTCTTACAGAAAGGCGTGGTATGCAAAAATGAAGGCAATTACAAAGATATTTGGAGACTGGGAGGAGTCATATGAATATCTACGTCCATGGATGCATGCAGCAATATATATAAACCCTGGATCAGGCTACCTGATTGAAGATTGTCCATATTATGTTAATGGGCAACTGATACAAGGAGTAAGAGTGTTTGACCGTATGTTTTGGTTTTTCAAACTATGTGTTGAAGGTTTCAAACATTGTCCTCCTGTTTTGTACATTGATGGAACTTTTTTGACTGGAAAGTATAAGGGGGTATTACTCACAGCTTCGGCACTGGATGGTAACAACAATGTACTTCCTTTAGCATTTGCTATTGTTAATGTGAAAAATAACGAAAATTGGGACTACTTCATGTGCTGTATACGAGGTATTGTTTGTCCAGACAAGCCTGATGTATTTGTAGTCACTGATAGGGATGCTGGAATCTTGTATGCGATGAGAAGTGAGTATTGGGATGAAGTAGCTCATTGATTCTGCATACGCCATATTGCAAGCAATTATAATAAGAAGTTCAAAAATACAGCGATAAAGAATTTTATCATCAATGCAGGTAACCATTACTTGCTATTCTTAGTTGAGTTTTATAATAAAATTTCACGTTGTAATAAAATTGTTTCTCCTATTCTTTTGTAGCATATCAAAGTCAAAAGACAAAATTCGATAAGATGATGAAGACACTTGAGGCGAAAGATCCTGAAAGTTATAAGTGGTTGGAGAAGATCCCAAAGGAGAAATGGGCTGTTTCATATGACGATGGATATCGTTGGGATAGTATGACAACAAATATTGCTGAATCTGTTAATGCATTATTGAAAAAAGCTCGAGGCATGCCTATCACAACAATGATGGAAATGATATATGTTAATATTGTTGATCTTTTTGACAAGCAGAGGAGTGCTTATTGATAGGTATATTTTGTGCATATATTTTTGTCCTATTTTGTGGCTTTTATTGCACCATCTTGGTTTAATTTAGGCGGATTTTATCTCATTTGTTCTATTTTTATGTTTTAGGGCTTTAAAAGAGGAATTTGAACATTTGGAGATTAAATCGCCTATTTTTGGAGCTCAAACGTGTATTTTGGAAGAGCCAAGGAAGTACATTGTTGTTACCATCCAGTGCCGAAGCTGTGAGTAATACCCCCTTATACTTTCCAGTCAAAAAAGTTCCATCAATGTACAAAACAGGAGGACAATGTTTGAAACCTTCAACACATAGTTTGAAAAACCAAAACATACGGTCAAACACTCTTACTCCTTGTATCAGTTGCCCATTAACATAATATGGACAATCTTCAATCAGGTAGCCTGATCCAGGGTTTATATATATTGCTGCATGCATCCACGGATGTAGATATTCATATGACTCCTCCCAGTCTCCAAATATCTTTGTAATTGCCTTCATTTTTGCATACCACGCCTTTCTGTAAGAGATTGTGATTTTGAATCTCTGGGACATGATTGCAATAATAGCCTTCGCCTTCAATGTATGATCCTCACGCACTATAGCCTCAACTATACCTAACATATAGTCCGAGTCAAGATTCCTGTGATCTTGGGATGTCAAAGGTGGGCAAGTATGTTCACCAATACATTTTGTGATCTCCCAAAATGAGGCTTTTTTTTAAGAGTAGCGCGCAACCTCCACGGACAACCTTTATCGAATTGATGACAAACTAATGTAATAGTGTTTGGCCGAGTCTCTCTACTTCTGAACTCTCTATTCTTTCTCATTGAGTACTCCTTAGCTGCCATTTTAACTTCTTCCCTTGATTTAAAAAGCATTCCTTCTGCAAGACCCAATGAGGAATTCCATACTATAGCATTTGCATTCTGATCATATGGGACAACTGTCATCGTTGAAATATCAACTTCTGTATACTGAGGCATATTTGGAAAAAACATAGGGACAAAATTATTGCATCCCAGAGTACCATCTGTATTTGATGGAGGTGTAATATTGAATTAATTCGGGAATTCTATACGACTTTTAAGTTCAATAAACCAAAGTGTCTCATTATAGATTCGCCTAAAGTGATTGAGTATCGCATAATGGGAAGGGAATTTAAGCAATCTATCACAGAATTTAACTTGTCTTGTGGATTTATTGATTCTGCTTATGCTAACACGGATGCATATAGGAATGCTGCCCTTGATTTTGTGCCTGAATTCAATTCAACTATTGCATGGGTTAATATGTCCTGGGATACACATTATAATCCTAGTAAATCCAAAGCTTATTATTTGCGGAAACCTGTTTGGCAGTATATTCATCGTTTCTTAGCTTTTGCATTTTCTGGACGAAAAGATAGCTCTAACATATGCAATAAGGCAGAATTATTCTTTTTGTGGTGTATGGAAAACAATGTGCAAGTTAATTTAGGGTGTTGGATTGCTGAACAATTTGTTGCTGTTCTTTCTCATGAACGACCTCTCATCCTAGGATCGATCATTACTTGTATAGCAGAGAATGCCAAGTTGATTAGCTTAACTGACAATGGTTTGCATGAGGCCTACAGGCTTTTTCCTTTGGATTTGGATTGTCTTACAAATATGCAGGTTATTTCTTTGGATAAGTTAACTGGCTATTGGCAGTGGTATGTGCAAAACTCTCATCGGCCAAATCCGATAGGTAAGACCAAGCAGAGTGAGCCCGAAGTTTCTAGGCCGGCCTCGGAGGGTCCTATTGATCCTTCCCCTTCTTCCATTAATTTGGTCACCATCTATGAGCTTTTGCAGCGGTTAGTCTGCCAGGGTGCCAGGAATGAGGCGAATATTGCCGAGCTGTTCCGTCTACAAGGACGTGAGCCTCCTTGTCCTCCCTCTCCTCAGTGATGCTTCCTCGTTCGCCTTCACAACCCGGGGAGTCTCCTCTTTCCTTTCTTTTTATTAGTTGTGTTTGGCTTCATTTTTATTGCTTCATTGAGGACAATGCTTATTTTAGGTGTGGGGAAGGGAATTATTATTTGATTTATGGCATAATTGGTGGTGATTTAATTTTTTTTTATGCTTTGTTTGTCCTTTTGTTAACTTTTACCATCCAACTCGAATCAAAGAAAAAATTTGAATTTGTTCTTGTTTCTTTAAGAGAATGGAAAAGAAATTGATTGGATCATGGCTTTCATAATTTTTCTTTTATGTCTAGTGGTCTTGTTGAGGGAGTTGATCAGACAATTTGCGATATGAAGCCTTAGTTGATTGAAATCTCTGTGATGTCATAAATTCTTGGGTTGAGATGTATCACTTCAAGACCTAGATTTTCTAAGGAACTTTTCTTGATTGAGCATGACTAAGGAAATGAGATAGGCAATTTGTGTGTTTATTTTGTGCATTCTTGGGGTATTATTATTATTATTTAAAAAAAAAAAAAAGAATGAATCAATATTTAATATATAATTACATTTCTATTCCGCTGGCTTTACAAAGTAAAGTTATGAATAGTGCTAGTAGCCACTTGATTGAATGTGCTTAGTTGATTAAGTCGGGTGCATTGTTGTTTGCTCCATCATTGTTGCTCGTTCGGAAAGGCTAAGTGACATCTCAAGCACGGTTAAAGTGTTGTGAACACCAAAAAAAAAAAAAAAAAATTTAGCTTAATCGCTTGTTTGATACCCCAAGGAAACTTGTGTGTGAATAAAGCCCTATTTATCCTTTGTTTGTGTGATTGATAGAAGAGCAACTTAGAAGTATACTATTTTAGTGATGCAGCTCATATTCTTATAGTTAATTGAGTCACTTTGATTACTTGAAGTTCGGGTTAAGTGTCTAATTGTTGTGATCTCTCCCTTGAGAAGTGTGTTGGATTTACTAGATGAATTTGGAGCTTTGGTTTCTAAAGTCTTTTATTTAAGATTTATTTAAAGACAAAATTCTTCAAGTTTCTTTCTTTTGTTCTTGAGTTGGAAATTTGTTATTTGCTTGAGGACAAGCAAAGTGTAAGTGTGGGGAAGTTGATAGGTATATTTTGTGCATATATTTTTGTCCTATTTTGTGGCTTTTATTGCACCATCTTGGTTTAATTTAGGCGGATTTTATCTCATTTGTTCTATTTTTATGTTTTAGGGCTTTAAAAGAGGAATTTGAACATTTGGAGATTAAATCGCCTATTTTTGGAGCTCAAACGTGTATTTTGGAAGAGCAAGGAAGTCCCAAGGCATGGGCGTGCCTCATGAAGAGCCAAAACTGAAGAATTATTGAGAAGCAGAAGTTACCCAGTCTTAAGACACGCCCGGGTTCTAGTACTACGAATTTTGTACTTTAATTCAGATTAGGACTTTCCCTTTTTGCTTTTGGGTTATTTTAATTTCTCCCTTTTTAGGCAAGTAGGAGAGAAAAGCAGCTGGTATTTTTAAGATTTTCACTTTGGGAATAACTCTAATTGAGGAGTTATTTTAGCATTTTTTTTAGGGGGAGTTATTTCCCAATTAGGACTCTCTCTCTCTCTTCACTGGTGGGACGTTTTTAGTGGCTAAGAATTAGAAAAAAAAAGAGAGAATTTTTTATTTTTATAGCACAGAAGAAAAAAACGGCACACATCTTTTTTTGGGCTGGAAATTAATTTCTGGAGGACAGTTGAAGGAGAACGTGATTTGGGTTAGAAGAAGGAAGCTAGGTTTTTCTTTTCGAAGGTGGAATCCACAACTCATCTCCGATTTCATCTCCGCAACCCTCCATTTGGATCTTCATCTTCCTAGTTTTTCTTCTTACTCCCATTATTATGTCTTCTTTAATTTACTCATTTGTTTATAATTCAGCTATGAACTAATTCCATCATAGCTAAGGCTATGGTGGAGCTTAGGGTAATTTCTATGTAATTTTCCTTGTTTAATGCAATTTATCCGTATTATTTTTCCATTATTGTGTTATGATTGCTTAAGGCTTTGAATGCGTGACCATCTATTTCAAAGATTATAGTTAATTCATAATTGATCAAAGGACTGGATTAACGGAAATTCATAACATAACAAATGCATGACCATTGCTTTGTGGCTCACTAGTTTGTGCTAGGTTTCCATTTGCTTAATGCTTCCCACGTTAATTGCTTAAAACCGAACAAGTTTAAGTAATTAAGTTGAGGATTAGAGTTGGCAACCCTAACCGGTGTTAATTGTATTAGGAATTCGTCATTTTGGGAATTTAATAAGTTTGATTGCATAACCGAGGAGATTGCTAGAATGAACCTAAGTAAAACCATGCGCCTTAGCCAATTTCTCCAATAAGTTCTTATCCAAGTGCACTCCAATCTTAATTTAACTTATTTTATTTAAATTGTTTCTCGCTGTAGATTTTATTTTCCAAATCAAAATCAAAGATATTATCTCTTTCGCCTAAATTATTAGAAACCCGATTGCATTTAGGATTAGCATATATAGTCTCCGTGGGATCGACATCCTTCTTATCTCTATATTACTTGATCGACGAGGTACACTTGCTTCTTTAGTGTGCGTTTTACACGCATCACTTATCAGAGCCAAATGGATGAAGGCTTCAAATTTACTGGAAATGCAATTAAGACATTGAAGAAGAGGTATGAAAATGCAAATGGTCATCATGTACGAAGGTATGATAGAAGAAGGGTAATATTTGAAATAACTACAACAAGGAGAAATTCTTCCGGGAAAGGGGGCAAGAAGCAGGTGGTTAACTTAAGTGAGAAGAATTGCAGCTGTGGGAAGTTCCAACAGCTTAAAATTCCTTGTTCTCATGCAGTTGCAGGATGTTTAAAACACAACATTGATGCAACTCTCTGTATTGATCCTGTTTATAGAGTAGAAATGCCATAAAATGTTGGTCCAAGTGTTTTGTCTCTTTAGGCAACCGTGACTATTAGCCAATTACAGATGGATTACCACTTGTACCGAATACAGAGTGGATGAGGAAAAAAGGTAGACCAAAGACATACCGGATTTGAAATGAGATGAACTGGAAACTTACTGAAGCTAATACTTTAACTTTTTGTAGTAAATGTGGAAAATCTAGTCATAACACTAGGACATACAAGCATGGTTGATTATTATGTATTATGTACTGTTTAGTACTTTATGTTATGAATTTTGTATACTTTGAACATTGATATGTATCGTATGATTTTTGTAATATTTTATGTATCAACATATTTTTCCATACTAGTTGTGTGACATATGAAAACTAATTTGAATGCGTTGAAATTTGATACTGTAATAAGTTTATACATGTGAAATACTGATATACTTTTATTAATGTAGCTATGTCAGATCATATAACTCAGCGTGCTTACATAGATTCCGGGCCGATTGATCCGACTGTATTACGTCTACAGTGATCACATAGGTCAGAAACCGTTTGGTATAACCAGGTACTTCATGAATTTGTCATACAGTAGTGTAATCAATAAAGCAGATGAGTACTCTATTTGTATTTTATTCTTCTGATCCAAGTTAGTATTCTTATTTAAAATCTTGATTGCATAGCACTGAAATACTCAAAAGTAATAGCTTTCTATAATTATAATTATTATTTGATAATAAGGGATTGCAAAGGCTTTATATCAGTATACCCCTATTGATCCAATAGAAATAGTTTAGCTTAAATAGGTAGTTAAAAACCATAATGTATCGTAATTGTTCTTTTTGACATTACATTGGTTTGAGGCAAAAATATGTCTATATATATGTATGTATATAGTATGCTTTATGAATGCTTGTTACTGTAAAATATAATTGCATCAATTTAGAAATGTGTTGAAAATTATATTTAGGTGTTTAGGAAAGGAAAAAGTTAAAAGTTAAACCAAACGCACAAAAAATTACATGTGAAAATTCTAAGAAATGCATCATAATTAATTATGCCATTCCTTGAAGTGGATAGAAGTTACAAATTATATTAGTAAATTGGTACATATTGTTTTATTACATTGACATTTTCTTAAAGAAAAGGGAAACGACTTTTTAAAGCTCTACATACAATCATTTGAAACCAAACCCTTTATTATTGAATAATAGATTGAGAGCACATACATTTATAATAATAGTAAATTGGTACATATTGTTTTATTACATTCATTTTTTTTTCGTATCTTAATTTGTTACATATTGATTTATTACTGTTGGATATGCCCTAGTCCCGAGGCATTGGTCCTTGTATTTGTATCATACATTTATTGGATTTATGTATTATACTTATTTGTGTTATTAATAAAGGCACTAATTCATTTATTATATTTATCTTGTGCAATATATTAAATGAAGTATCCAATGGACATATCCATATCCATGATGACTAGTGTCATGCACTTGGCAGTAAGACCATGGATAGGGTAAACGATATGACCATAAATAGATCTGTAGTCTGTTCTAGTCATGGGAATGAATGGAACAGGAGACTATCATTAACCTGGTTGTATAGCGGTGTCTTACCGTTCATTGGACATGGAATGTCAACCAAGTTAATGGGTACATGCAAAAAGGGCATGGTACTGGATAGATCCACTAAACGAGAAATCCACATGGTATAGTATCACAAGTTATTCTCGTGTAGTACTTGTATGGATCCTTTGACCTGACCATATGATGGTCTTACATGTGAGGTCACATACTTAGGGGTACGCCTAAAGGGCCTATCATAGGGTGCCAAGTATGGGTACTTTCGGGTATGTCACTCAGTAGTCCACTGGGAAGATATCACCGGCCTCTTGATGAATGTGACTGATAAGAGTGTGGCCACACCCAAACGAGTTGAAACTTGTTTGTGAGCTTCAGTGCATTCGAGATCAAGTTAATGTCCGGACACAAAAGAGGGTGATCAATCTATGCCTCCGTGTTGGACATAGATATCAATGACATGGGATGTACAAGTTCAAACTACAGGGTTATGATAACAGTTAGACTGCCATCTCCATCTTAATTGGGGGCTGCAGTGGCTTGCTAGAGCCCAACTGCAGTCTGTGGGCCATAGGCCCACTGCCAACATAAAGATGGGCCCAAGGGATCGTACACACTGAGAGACTGAACATTGACTTAAGGAATCACATGCATACTTGGAGTATACACTCTAGAGAGAGTATATATTAATTATATTATAAAGACCAATTGGATTGATCATAATAATAAAATTAATATCTGATTGGCTCTTCATAATTAATTGAATTAATTATGAGATTATTTCCTAGGTGGAAATATTCATATGTATAGGTTTACATATGATTTTATTTTGTGAAGATCTAATTTTAATTTGATGGATTAAATTAATTGGTCAAACTAATTTTAATTTAAATGTCAATAGTATGTTACTTGGTGTAATATATTAAATACATGGATAAATTAAAGTTGGGCTTGAAATTAATTTAAACCAGACTAATTAAAATAAGATTGGGCCTGAATTAAAAGAAGGAAGCCCACACAAATGAAAGAACCAAATTGGGTCGAAATTCCTAACTTGGGCCAAAATTCCTTTAGGAATTTCGGCCACCACTAAGAAGAAGACTGACAGCCGAAATTCACCCTAGCCTCCTCTCTAAAGTTTCGTGTTTTCCGACCCTAGCATGGGTCGTGTTCGTTAGGTGTTCGTGTACGTGAACGAGGAGGGTTTCTAGTTTGATTCCTGCAGTCTACATCCATCTCTGAAAAAGATATTCTGGGTAAGAGATTTATCTCTTTCTATTAAATTTTTGTTTTTCCAATTTCCATCTCAATTTTTCCTGGGCACAGATTTGAGAAAATCATCGCGTTCTTCCGCTTTAATCGGGTGATTTCCTGTGATAAATCCCAACAATTGCATTGATATTTTTTTAAAAAATTGGTATATTAGGATGACAATAATGTGCTCAATTGTAAAAGAGAAGCAGGCATCATTCGTCTTGATGTTGTAAGCACCGGAATTTTATTCCTAAAAAAAAAATGCAGGAGTCACACGACTGTAATAGTAAATTGGTACATATTGTTTTATTACATTCATTTTTTTTTTGTATCTTAATTTGTTACATATTGATTTATTACATTGATATTTTTTTTAAAAATTGGTATATTAGGATGACAATAATGTGCTCAATTGTAGAAGAGAAGCAGGCATCATTCGTCTTGATGTTGTATGCGCTGGAATTTTATTCCTAAAAAAAAAAATGCAGGAGTCACACGACTATAGCATGACAGTCGTGCGATTGTCGTTACAGTCGTGTGATTGTAATTTATAAATTACAGTCATACGACTGTATTATCGGGGCAGGTGCAGCAGACCATACCCATGATATAAGAGAGAAGGAAGAGATTTTGGTGCAATTAATGCCCGGATTCTCTGGTGGAAAAGAAGGAGATCAGATGATAAAAAGAAAAAAAGAGAGAGATTTGGGGATTTGGCTTTGGGATTTCTGAAAACTAGAAAGAGAAAAGAGGGAGAAAGAGACAAGGAAAAAGAAAAAGGAAGCACAAGTGAAAAACCTTCTTTTTCCTCTTCTATTTCTCTTAATTTTCAGAGTTAAGATTAAAAACTTGTAGAAATCAATAGGTTAACAATATGACTTCACAAACAAATTAAAATCTCGGACTAAAATCATCAGAAATCGTTGCATTTCGGATTTTGGACTCAAAGTTCCCAACCCAAACTCAAAGAGAAAAGAGCAAATTTGTGTGGATTGGAGCGACGTCAGGGGTCAATTCGACGTTGGATAAGCACCTAAAAGGTAGATACTCCTTTTCCCTTCTAATTTTCTTGCTTTCTGGGTGATTGGTGTGATTTTTATGCTTTTTATTCAAGTTTTCGCACTTCTGTTTCTGGAAATCAAGAACAGTCGTGCGATTGTTCTTGAGTTTGATGAATTGGTTTCCAGGTGTTTTTCTTTCAGTTTAATGTGAATAAAATTTTAGCGAAATCCTGAGTCTGGATCGCTTACAGTCGCACGATTGTAATTTACAGTCGTACGACTGTAGTTACAGTCGCACGATTGTAACCCCTTTTCCAGAATCATAATTTCCCTTTTAAGTTATAAAAATTTCTAAAAATCCCTAAAAATTCAGAAAAGTCAAAAAATCACCAAAAATGAATTTTGTTTTGTGTATTCACTACCTTAGATTTAATTTTCAGTAAATTGCATTAGAACAATACAACGACAGAGACCCGGTTCTCCCGAAAACTGACCCACCTCACATGTAAAAAATGCATGTAAACCGGTAAAAAACGTTTTCAAAATGAATTTCTCACAAAACCAAAAATACAGGGACGTTTCAAAATGTTTTCCAGGTCTAACCGGGCTGGCTAGCCGAGCTAACCCGGTTATCCCCTAAACGTATGCCCCCCCAATTCTTGATTTTTCCAATTCTGTCTATTTGAGTTCTATTTGTGGTGTGCCGTAAAATTGTGCTAACCTTTGTTTTGTAGCTGTTACTTTATTTTTATTTTTATATGTATTTTTGATAGAATTAATCGTGTGTATTAGGCGATTGTAATATTTTTAGATAAATCGTGTAAATTAGGCGATTGTAAAAGTGAGGTGAGAGTTTTTATTTTTGATTCGATTGGGTTGTAAGCCATTTAATATTTATTACTTTACTTTTATTTTTGTATTATGTATTTGTATGGGCGCTGTATGATTTTTTTAATAAAATTGACTTTGGAATTATAAAATATCATTTGAGAACATTGGCAATATTTATTTTAATTAGACACGAGATAAGGGACTTGTTCGGACCCGAATTTCTGGATAGTGTAGCGGCCATTTGTCCGGTTCAGCTACGTTATAAATTTCCCGGTTGAGCTGAGCCGGGTGGCGACTCCTACAATGTTCATCGAGACTTAGGTCTCGATTTCTTTTAAGATAATTAACTTTATATTTTCCAAAACCCGTTTTTCCATTAATAAAAACCCCACGCTAGGGAGGGGCCTGCCCGAGATCGAGGCGTCCCTTCCGAAAGGGAGTCTCACGTTTCGTCGAAAACTTCGTCCGCTCACAGTGGCGACTCTGCTAGGGATTTCTTACAAAAAGTTTTCTTAAAAAAATTAAAAGAATTTGACAAGCCCTGAAAAGTGTCTAATTAAAATAAGGCAGATGATTCTCTATTGGTAGTTTATTTGCATATTTAGTTAGACATGCTTGCATTAGGTTAAGTATCCCTTTATAGCCCGGTGAATTGTTGAAGTGTCGCCTAAGTTCCTCTTGGTCTTGGAGGCACGGATACGAAACACCCCTCATAGCCTCGTATGAACCCCTTCGTTAGAACCCTTGAGTGGGGAGAAGTGAAGGGTATATTTTGCTATGGAAGCCTTGATGTTATCCCGACTTGGACCGAACTCATATAAGCAACTTTAGTTGGATTCCCTCAGGACACCAAAATAAATCGTGTGTAAATAATAAAATCGCACCTTCATCATGCTCGGTTGATGATCGAAGTTAACCCCACCTAGGACTCGGTTAGATTTTTGCCAAAATTGACCACGTTTGGAGGAATAAGGTTGGAGGAATGCGTTTTGTGTGTTATGTGTTTCTCGCCATCCAGTGACACATCGCCATTGCTACCTACACGTGCATAACATACCATAATTCATATTTTCCATACATATGACATTCTCCGTACATTAAACATTTGTGTGATAATTAATCCACATTTTTGTGCAGCCACGTGCATTTTATTTTTGTGTGAAAACATTAATCCATTTGTTTTCCATTCATACTAACCATTTCTTTTTCAGCCATGGCATTATATTTGTGTGATTAGCATTTATTTTCACATAACATACACAACATCATTATGTATGTCATGCATTCTAAGCCACATTTTTTGTGCAGCCATTTGCATATTGTGTGACATGCCCATTCACTACATATCACCTGAATTAAATTAGGGGCATTTCAAGGACACCTATCATAATCATCTCATTTCATAACATATCGGGTATCCAAAATTACCCGTGTTCCACTTATGCACCAGATTGCGTTCGGCCATTTCAACAAATCATTTCATTCAATAGAGACCCCATTGGTCTTAGGCCCATTTTCGTGTGATAATTTACACGATGCATTTCATGACATCATACCCATTTATCATAAACATCATATAACATTTTGGTCCACATCCGACGATTTCATCACATTAATTTATCATTCAAGGTACTCCCCGAGTGCCTAATTAGTGAGCATAATAAGTTCATAATATCACCAAATCATAAAAAGGTGTTCCCCGAATGCCGAATCTCTGTCCGTGTCCCTGTTACACGTGGCTACTTCATAACATCATTTCATATCATATGCTCAAAAGCATTAGAATTCTATCCAAGGGGTGGTCCCGTGTGACCATTTCATATCATCTCACAGACCTACAAAACGTCAAAACTCTGTCCGTGTGTCGGTATACACGTGACCATTTCACGAGTTCATTAGGTGCTCCAAAGGCGCTGAACCTCTTCCGTGTGGCGGTCCACACGTGACATTTTTGCATAAGCATTGGGTGTTCTTGGAATGTCCCAAAAAGAAGGAAAAGAATAAAAAGAGTCCATTCATACCATCATTTCATACATAATCCCACTCCACTCATCCATTTCAAGCACTTTCAATGTCTTACTTTTCATGTCATCACGTCATTCATTCATGACCCTAAATGTTTCCCATCTACTCCCAAGCAGAATACACTGGAGTGGCCTTGGACGAGATCTCAGGCTTCGAGGGCAGTTAGGAGGCCAAGGATAGTTAAAAGTGATAGTGATTCAGAGTCTGGTGAAGAAGTGAACATGGAAAACAAGACACCAAGCATGGCTGATGTCCTGAAGGATTTCTTCAGATTGCAAGACTTACACGACATGTTGAAAGAAGAAATGAGGGCAGTTGTAAGAGAAGCTGGTGAGACCGGTGGCAGTGGAGCCGGGAAAGAGAAAGAGGCTGAGTCACCCCAACAGGGGGGTGACACTTCGGCTAGTCTTGAAAAGCTGCAAGAGATAAAGGCAGCTATGGAGCAGAAGATGAAGGCAAAATGTTCTGAATTAGATGAAGTGATGGCCCAGTTGAAGGGTCAATGTCAGTGCTGAGTCTAAGAAAGGGATAAACATTGATGCCATGATCAGTAGGGGCATCGAGACATTTCCTATCGGCTTCCAAGTGCCGAAAGTCCTTACTTACAAAGGAATGGGCTCGCAGGAGGCCCATGTGAACTTATATGCCCGAGTTATGCTAACGGCGGGCGCCATAAAACAGCAGTTGATTAAGCTTTTCCCCACCACATTGGAGGGAGGAGCGCTAGGATGGTACAACTCACTGTCGGAGGAGGAACAATCTGATTGGGAGATTTTGTCAGCGGCTTTCATTAAGTACTATAGCTTTAACACTAAAATCCAGGTGAAGCTGTACGACTTGGAGAGGGTAAAGCAGAAATTCAATGAGCCCTTTTATGAATATTATCAAAGGTGGATGAACAAGATGATCCTCCTAAAGAACCGCCCGGACGAAGACGAGCTTATACAGAAATTGATAGATGGTAGCAAAGACATCTTCAAGAATAACATGGAATTCCATCCCTTTTATGAGCTCAGTGAAGTTTATGGCATGGCAATGAAGATAGAAAGGGATGAAGAAGAGAAGGCAGCCGGCCACAAGGGCGGAAGGAGCATATGGTACAGTTCTGGGTATAGATCATCTACTACAACAGGGTCCGGTAGTGGTTCTAGCTCGAGTTCCGGTAGTAAAAGAGGGCAATCTTCAGAAGTAAAGCAAGTTGAAGTGGCTACCGTAAACCAGCAACAAGGCAGCCAGGGCAGGAGTCTGGGAGGATAGGGCATATCACCTTGGACCCTTCCTTTGGTGAAGATATTTGCCAAATGCAGAAATGGTGGGCTGCTGCAGTCCTTAAGACCCTTTGAGAAGCCCTTTGAAGCAGATAAAGATAATTTTTGCACTTGTCATATGGTGGTTGTCCATCGAACCAATAACTGTTACAAGCTAAGGGATGCTATCCAAAAGCTTATTGATGAGGGAAAGCTGCAAGAGCCGGCCAAGCCTAGCACGAAGACCAACCCGCTGCCAGCATTCGAGAAGCAGGTTAATATGGTTCATTCAGGGTTGCCGGCTAATTTTATATTTGCCCAAGTTCTTCAAGCAAACCCTACCATCCAGACTGTGGCAGTGGGAGAAGCTGAATTGGAACCAGAATGTGAGGAAAAGGAGGAGTGTAAAGAGATTAAGCTAATAAGCCTTAATGATCTTGACTCTGAAGACGAGTATGAAGAATTTGTCAGAGAAGAGGCGGTTAAGCTCCCGGCTGTTGAAAAGTTGAAGGTTGAGGAAGTGCAGCATATGACTTGAAGTGGAAGGGTGTATCATCCGGCAGATCAATCAAGGGATAAAGCACTGATGAATGGGTCGGGTAGCACTTCGGCATCAGAAGGAGTCGAGAAAGAGGACTTAGTCATTTCCCAGCTGAAAAAGACTCCCGCACAAGCTAGCTTATGGCATTTGCTTCTGACTTCCAAGGAGCACAGGGCTACTTTAGTAAAGAAACTATCAGAGATTGAAGTCTCCCCTATAGCTTCACTGGAGGCTCTGTGCTGTTTGCTGGATAAAGTCCATGCTGGAATTCTTGACATCTTTTTTTCTGAGAAAGATCTACCTGCCGAAGGGAAGGCCCACAATAAGTCTCTGTACGTTAGGGCCTATATCATGGACAAAACAATGCCCTGTGTTATGGTGGATGATGGATCGGCATTGAACATTTGTCCACTAAAGATGTTGCCGTTTCTCGGGCTAAATGAAGAAGTTTTAAAGAAGTCCTCGACAGTCATTCGGGCATATGATGATTCGAAGAGAACGGTGATAGGGACCTTTGAAGCGGAAGTAGAGGTTGGACCAGTCAAGTCCACAGTTGCTTTTAGAGTGATTGATATCCCGATCACCTTTTCTCTATTGCTGGGAAGGCCCTGGTTCCATCCTTTAGGAGGTGTCCCTTCCACATTGCATCAGAAGATCAAGTTCTCTTTGAATGGTAGAATTGTGACTGTTGAGGCGGATGCCCAATCAATGATAGCTGCTGTGAACGAAGGAATGGTTCCTGTTGGTGGGTTATGATGAAACCATTCCTGAAGGCAGTGTGGCCTTGGTTATGTAGAGGGAGCATCTGAGCAGAAGAATCTGAGAAAGGGCAAGAATGGCAAGGTTATGATGAAACCATTCCTGAAGGCAGGAGAAGGCCTTTACAAGGGCCAAGCTGAACCGGTGATGGTTGGAAATGTCGAGTACCCTAGCTTTGAGATTTTTGCTGATGTTGTTGATTTTGACAAAAGTCTGGAAGGACCAGTGGCCCCTACGGCGATGGAAGAAACAGCTGCTGAATCTGAGATTTTGCAAGGAGAGCCATCTGATGTGATAGCAGAAGCCGCAGAGGTGGCTAAGGTAGAAGATAAAAAGAAAGCCTGTGATGAAGTTACAGAAGTGATCTCGGATGCTTTAACTGCTGCATTAAACAAGGCCTTTGGGAAGACCGAGGAAGGATTTGGTGAAGAACTAATGGCCAATGTGAACTTAGACTCTGTGGTTGCTGAAATCGCCAAGATTATGGAAAAAGCCAAGGCGCAGGTGGCCGAGAAAGAAGCTGAAATAGCCGTGATCCCGGGAAATGCTCTAAAAGGGAAGATGGAAGCTAAAGAAGAACAAGACCCTCTGCCTGTGGAGGATAAAAATGATTTTGTTGTATCTATTTCTTCCATTTTCAATGTAAACGATGTACTTTATGATAAGTTTAATGCAATGAAATCCCAGTTTGCTTACTTGTGTGATGTTTATCCTGATAATTCTATGCATGCATTTAGCATACATGACACTGCATTGCATGAAATCAACATAAGTACAGATGAAAATCCTAAAATGGTATTCATTTCACACGAGCTAAAATCCGAGGAAGAAAGAGAATTAATAAGAATACTTCAAAAACATGTTAAAGCTTTCGCCTGGTCATATGAAGACATGAATTAATGGCCAAAGTGAACTTAGACTCTATGGTTGCTGAAATCGCCAAGATTATGGAAAAAGCCAAGGCGCAGGTGGAAAGAAGCTGAAACAGCTGTGATCTCGGGAAATGCTCTGAAAGGGAAGATGGAAGCTGAAGAAGAACAAGACCCTCTGCCTATGGAGGATGAAAATGATTTTGTTGTATCTATTTCTTCCATTGTCAATGTAAACGATGTACTTTATGATAAGTTTAATGCAATGAAATCCCAGTTTGCTTACTTGTGTGATGTTTATCCTAATAATTCTGTGCATGCATTTAAATCACCATCAAGCATATTTAGCATACATGACACTGCATTGCATGAAATCAACATAAGTACAGATGAAAATCCTAAAATGGTATTCATTTCACACGAGCTAAAATCTGAGGAAGAAAGAGAATTAATAAGAATACTTCAAAAACATGTTAAAGCTTTCGCCTGGTCATATGAAGACATGCCAGGTGTGGACACAGAGATAGCAGTGCACAAGATTCCGACCGATCCCAAGTTCAGACCAGTACAGCAGAAGCTGAGAAGACTGAGGCCAGAATGGGCTACACTGGTAAAAGAAGAAGTGGCTAAGCAAATAGACGCCAAGTTCCTTGAAGTGGTAGAGTACACAGAATGGCTAGCCAATATCATCCCAGTACCTAAGAAGGACGGAAGGGTCAGAATATGTGTTGATTACCGGGACCTGAATAAGGCATGCCCAAAAGACAACTTCCCATTGCCTTATATTGATGTCCTGGTTGATAGCGCAGCAAAAGCAGCGATGTATTCTTTCATGGATGGCTTTTCAGGATACAACCAGATTCTAATGGATGTGATTAACAAGGTGAAGTCATCGTTCATTACTGAATGGGGTACCTTCTTCTACAGAGTAATGCCCTTCGGATTAAAGCATGCCGGGGCCACTTATCAAAGGGCTATTACTACTCTGTTACATGATATGATCCATAAAGAAGTCGAAGTATATGTTGATGATATGCTGGTTAAATCAACGACCCGTGAGGAACACTCTGTTATCCTGGATAGATTTCTCACGCGCATTGGAGAGTACAACTTGCGACTTAACCCCAAGAAGTGCATATTTGGAGTCACATCAGGAAAGTTGTTGGATCATGTAATCAGCCAGAGGGGGATAGAAATGGACCCAGACAAAATCAAAGCCATCCAAGATATGCCAGCTCTGAAGACAGAGAAAGAAGTCCGATCATTCCTGGGTTCCTTACAGTATGTCAGTCGCTTCATAGCACGGTTGACTTCCAATTGTGAGCCAATCTTCAAGTTATTAAGAAAGGATTAGCCGATTGTGTGGGATGACGGATGTCAGCTGGCATTCGAGAAGATCAAGGCTTATCTAGTAAAGCCACCGGTCCTGAGTCTGCCAATTCCAAGGAAGCCATTGATTCTGTACTTAGCTGTCGAAGACACCTCCATAGGGGCAATGCTGGCACAGGAACAAGACGGGAAAAAGGAGTACCCTATCTACTATCTTAGCAAGAAATTGTTGGAGTATGAAACCAAATACACACTGGTGGAGAAGACATGTGTGGCGATGATATAGCTGACCAAGAAGCTGCGCCACTACTTCCAGTCCTACAAAATACAAGCTGTGGCTAAGGTGGATCCAATGAAGTATCTTTATGAAGCACCGGTGCTAGTTGGGAAGTTATCCAGGTGGCTATTACTCTTATCCGAGTTCGACATCAAGTACATCACAAAGAAAACCATCAAAAGGCCAGCCATGGCAGAGTTTCTAGCAAATCAGCTGTCGGAATCAGATTACACAGAACATTTAGAGTTCCCAGATGAACAATTGGCCATGGTAGAAGTGAAAAGGTGGGTTATATGCTTCGATGGTGCTGTGAACAGAAAGGGTGCTGGAATCGGGGTAGTAATAGCAACACCAGATGGTGAAATCATTCCTTTGTCAAAAAGGTTGAATTTTCCTGTAACCAATAATGGGATAGAGTATGAAGCATGCCTATTTGGAATCGAAGCCCTGTTGACCCTAAGGGCAAATGATGTCTTGATTGTCGGAGATTCCCTTTTGGTGATCAGGCAAGCTCAGGGAGAGTGGGAGATGAAAGAAGCAGCCCTACGACCTTACTTAGAGCTGCTACAGTTCAGAAAATATTTATTTGGCCAGTGTGAATTTAGATATATCCCCAAAGATGAAAACAAGATTGCTGATGCTCTAGCAACTTTATCCTCTATGTGGGAAAACCCAAAAGAAACCCAAGTGCAACCACTGGTTATAGCCACTTCTAGACATCCTTGCTTCGAAGTACATGAGGTAATGGAGCTGACAGTTGAAGAGAAACCATGGTTCTTTGACATCTACAAGTATGTGAAAAAGGGAAAGTATCCAGAAGAGGCTAGTGTTGCTGACAAGCTGTCATTAAGGAGATTAGCCAGTCAGTTCAGAATCTTCAAGGATAAGCTATACAAAAGAACAGCACACGGGGTTCTTTTGAGATGTCTAACAGAGCAAGAAGCAGAAGAAGTGATGTAGCAGGTACATGCAGGATCCTGTGGACCACACATGAATGGAATTGCCATGGCTAGGAAGATAATGAGACAAGGGTACTTCTGGATGACAATGCAGGCAGATTGTATAAAGAAAGTGAAGAGATGCCATGAATGTCAGATCTATGCAGATATCAGTCATCTTCCTCCACTTGAGCTATAAAGTCTAGCATCTCCTTGGCCATTTTCAGCGTGGGAGATAGATATGATTGGTGAAATTCATCCTGCAGCATCTAATGGGCACAGATTCATAGTTGTAGTAGTTGATTACTTCTCCAAATAGGTGGAGGCAGAATCCTTCACTAATGTGACAGCCAAGCAGATGGTCAAGTTCATTCAGAAGAATATCTTCAGCCGGTACGAGATCCCCCACCATATAGTGACTGACAATGGAGTACAATTTCAAGGGGCGACAGCTGAGCTACTTGCAAAGCATGGCATTGAGCATCATAAGTCCTCTCCATACAGACCACAGGCTAACGGTGCAGTGGAAGTAGCTAATAAGGCAATAAAGAAGATCTTATCTAAAATGGTAACCACCTACAGAGATTGGGCCGACAAACTGCCTTATGCTCTTTAGGGTTACAGAACCAGTGTTCGAACTCCAACAGGAGAAATTCGTTATGCCTTCGTGTATGGTATGGAAGCAGTGTTGCCAGTGTAAATAGAACTCAAGTCACTTAGAGTTGCCTTGGAAGCTCAATTACCAGAGACTAAATGGGTCTGAGCTAGATACGAGCAGTTGGCAGCGCTAGATGAAAGGCGGCTAAAGGCATTGGATCACTTACAGATGTACCAGCGCAGAATGGCCAGGGCCTATAACCGTAATGTGAAGTACTCCAAGCAGCAGTTGAAAGCAGGAGACTTGGTTCTGAAACAACTAAGGCCTTCCAATGTCAATGTTAGGGGGAAGTTCAGACCCAACCGGGAAGGGCCATATGTGGTGAAAAAGGTGCTATCGAAGGGTGGTGTCAGCATTATGGATATGGATGGAAATGAGTTCACAAACCCTATCAACCAAGACCGGCAGAAGCTTTATCATGTATAAAAAAAAGAAAAAAAAAGGAAGAAAAGAGAAAAGAGTCTGCTAGGCTGAAAACTCGAAAAGAGAGGTCTAGGCAAAAATGATCAGACAGAAAATCTGAAAAGGACGAACGGTGACGGATTCTGGCTCTGTGTGGAATATGTACCATTTGGGAATCATTATTTCAAATGTACTCATTTTGATTTCATCAATAAAATGAAATGTTTGTTTAAATATATTTGCATAGTTATGACAAATGCATAAGCAAAGTTGTCTTGCATAAATATACATTTGGAGAAAGCACTTTGCATTTGACTGGTTGAAATCATCGTGTTATTTAACAATGAAAATACATTAAATACATGCAATTTGAGATCCTTTATTGTCCTTAATTTCAATTTATCTTCCCAAAAGAGCAATAAGGAGTCATGGTGTCCTTTTAATCATTCTTTCAAAAAAAAAAAAGAGAGAGAGCTCACTGGGGTGAAAACCGAAAAGGCGCCTCAGGCAAAAATTAGAGCAGCTCGCTGGAGTGAAAACCAAAAATGCGCCTCAGGCAAAAATTAGAGTAGCTCGCTGGGGTGAAAACTGAAAAGGCGCCTCAGGCAAAAGTTAGAGCGGCTCACTGGGCTGAAAACCCACATCGGGCAACCCAGGCGAAAATTAGAGCACTTACAAGTTCATAATTTCCCCAGGGACAAGAGAAGTAGAATTTCCCCAGTGTTCCCCATAGGAGTTCCTTACACTACTCCCCAGTAGAGTTTTCCACACTATTCCCCAGCAGAATCTCTATAGAGAACACCACAATCATTTCCATAGTAGTATCATACATCCCCAGCAGTCATCTCACCTTTCCGACAACCATTGTGCAAAGAAAACAAAATCAGCCAGGGTTACAACATACCTCTCCCCAATGGAAAGAGAAAACATCAAATAGCAGAAAGTGCATACATATACATATACATCATAATGCATACATACATGGCATACATGAACCATTTATCCCCGGCTAGTCTTCATTCTTGATCAAAGGGGCAAAAATTTTTGTTCAAAATCTCTCGATCAAGGAATGAAGACTTGCTGTTTTAATCAACTTCACATCTCCAGCAGATCCACCTCGAGTAATGTAAACTCGGTATCGGCTCAGATCGGCTCCATCTTAGTTCTCCAGCAGATCCGCCTCGGGTAATATAAACTCGGTATCGGCCCAGATCTGCTCCATCATCCTAAGTTCTCCAGCATCGTCTCGAGTAACCTAGACTCGGTATCGGCTTATTTCACCCTTCCTTCACCTCGGGTAACCTAGACCCAGTATCGGCTAGGGGTGAGCATGGACCGGTTCGGTTCAAAAACCGATCCGAACCAAAAAAACCGATCCAAAAAACACTGTATTTTATAAACCAATCCGATCCAAACTAAATTTTGGTTCGGTTCAGTCCAAACCGAACTAGTTCGGTTCGGTTCGGTTTGGACTAGCTCGAACCAAAAACATCAACTTTTTTTTTTAAAAAAAATCAAAATAAAAATTTTATATAAGTAGTTTGTTTAAAAAAAAAAAAGAAATACAAAAAAATTAACTTAAAAAAATAGTAATACTAAATAACTATTAAAAATAGTAGTTTGTTAAAAAAAAAAAAGAAATACAAAAAAATTAACTTAAAAAAATAGTAATACTAAATAATACTATTAAATCACAATAAAATACTAAAATTCTCTTCTTTTTTTTTTTCAACTCTCAAGTTTTAACAACTATAAATTAGTATAAAAAAATCACAATATAAAACTATAAAAGAATATAATGTCTAAAATTCTCTACAATTAGTATATATTAATTTTATAATTAATTTTAATATTTTACAAATTATTCGGTTTTTCGGCTTGTTCGGTTTTGAACCGAACCAAACCGAACCGAACCGAAGTCCAAACTTCTTCATAACTTAAAACCAAACCGAACCAAATTATGAAATGGATCGGTTTGGTTCGGTTCAGTTCGGTTTGGATTTTCGGTTTTTGGATATTGGTTTGGTTTTGCTCACCCCTAGTATCGGCCAATCCGCAACTCATCTTCCTTTGCCTCGGGTAACCTAGACTCGGTATCGGCTAAACCGTAATTCACCCTTCCTTTGCCTCGGGTAACCTAGACCCGGTATTGGCCTATCCGCATCAACTTTGCCTCGGGTAACCTAGACCCGGTATCGGCTTATTTCAGCAAAGGTTCTTTCCTGTGTTCGTGGCGCTTTGATTCGCGCTCTCAAATTCATCATCTCATCCGGATGTCGAATTGGACCACGCGAGGGGCAGCTGTAAGCACCGAAATTTTATTCCTAAAAAAAAAAATGCAGGAGTCACACGACTGTAGCACGACAGTCATGCGACTGTCGTTACAGTTGTGCGACTGTAATTTAAAAATTACAGTCGTACGACTGTATTATCGGGGCAGGTGCAGCAGACCATACCCATGACATAAGAGAGAAGGAGGAGATTTTGGGGCAATTAATGCCCGGATTCTCAGGTGGAAAAGAGGGAGAGCAGATGATAAAAAGAAAAAAAGAGAGAGATTTGGGGATTTGGCTTTGGGATTTCTGAAAACTAGAAAGAGAAAAGAGGGAGAAAGAGACAAGGAAAAAGAAAAAGGAAACACAAGTGAAAAACCTTCTTTTTCCTCTTCTATATCTCTTAATTTTTAGAGTTAAGATTAAAAACTTGTAGAAATCAATAGGTTAATAATCTGACTTCATAAACAAATTAAAATCTCGGACTAAAATCATCAGAAACCATTGCATTTCGGATTTTTAGACTCAAATTTTCCAACCCAAACTCAAAGAGAAAAGAGCAAATTTGTGTGGATTGGAGCGACGCTAGGGGTCAATTCGACATTGGATAAGCACCTAAAAGGTAGATACTCCTTTTCCCTTCTAATTTTCTTGCTTTCTGGGTGATTGGTGTGATTTTTGTGCTTTTTATTCAAGTTTTCGCACTTCTATTTCTGGAAATCAAGAACAATCATGCGACTATCTTGAGTTTGATGAACAGTCATACGACTATATTTACAGTCGTACGAGTGTTCTTGGTTTCCAGGTGTTTTTCTTTCAGTTTAATATGAATAAAATTTTGGCGAAGTCCTGAGTCTATATCGCTTACAGTCGCACAATTGTAATTTACAGTCGTACGACTGTAGTTACAGTCGCACGATTGTAACCCCTTTTCCAGAATCAGAATTTCCCTTTTAAGTTATAAAAATTTCTAAAAATCCCTAAAAATTCATAAAAGTCAGAAAATCACCAACAATGAATTTTGTTACGTGCATTCACTACCTTAGATTTAATTTTCAGTAAATTGCATTAGAACAATACAACGACGGAGACCTAGTTCTCCCGAAAACCGACCCAACTCACATGTAAAAAATGCATGTAAACCGGTAAAAAACGTTTTCAAAATGAAATTCTCACAAAACCAAAAATACAGGGACGTTTCAAAATGTTTTCTAGGTCTAACCGGGCCGGCTAATTGAGCCAACCCGGTTATCCCCTAAACGTATGCCTCCCTAATTCTTGATTTCCCCAATTCTGTCTATTTGAGTCCTATTTGTGGCATGCCGTAAAATTGTGCTAACCTTTGTTTTGCAGCTGTTACTTTATTTTTATTTTTATTTTTATATGTATTTTTGATAGAATTAATCGTGTATATTAGGCGATTGTAATATTTTTAGATAAATCGTGTAGATTAGGTGATTGTAAAAGTGAGGCGAGAGTTTTTATTTTTGATTCGTTTGGGTTGTAAGCCATTTAATATTTATTACTTTACTTTTATTTTTGTATTATGTATTTGTATGCGCGCTATATGATTTTTTTAATAAAATTGACTTTAGAATTATAAAATATCATTTGAGAACATTGGCAATATTTATTTTAATTAGACACGAAATAAGGGACTTGTCCGGACCCGAATCTCTGGATAGTGTAGCGGCCGTTCGTCCGGTTCAGTTACGTTATAAATTTCCCGGTTGAGCTGAGCCGGGTGGCGACTCCTCCAATGTTCATCGAGACTTAGGTCTCGATTTCTTTAAGATAATTAACTTTATATTTTCCAAAACCCGTTTTTCCATTAATAAAAACCCCACGCGAGGGAGGGGCCCGCTCGAGATCGAGGCGCCCCTTCGGAAAGGGAGTCTCGCGTTCTGTCAAAAACGTCGTCCGCTCACAGATGTTAATGATGAGAGGCTTATTCACATATTAAGACAAACAAGATTTTATGGTTTTTCTTGATTAGGTTTTTTCCAGCTTGATCATCATCTCATCACAGCATTAGTGGAGAGATGGAGACCAGAGACACATACATTCCATCTTCTTGAGGGTGAGGCTACAATTACATTACAGGATGTGGCTATACAAACAGGATTACCAATTGATGGTAATGCATTGATTTGCCCTCTTCCCAGAAATTGGGAGGTTGAGTGTGAAAGGTTGTTAGGTATTCTTCCTCCCTGATCTTACATTAAAAATATGTACTTGAAGTGTTCTTGGCTGGTAGAGAATTTTGATTTCACCCAGATACCTGCTAATGCTGATGATGTGATAATGGCACGTTATACACGTGCATATTTATTGCAATTAATTAATATGTTGTTTTGCACAAAAAGCACAGGTAGGGTGAATCTGGTGTATCTACCACTTTTAGAAAACATTAATGCAATTAGTACATATAGTTGGGGAGCAGATTGTCTAGCATTTTTGTATAGGGAGTTATGCAATGCCACAAACCCAGGCATGACACAGATTGGTGGTGCATTATTTTTATTGCAGATTTGGGCATGGGATTGATTAAAATTTTTGTCACCTGGGTTAATGCATGGAGACATTGTGCCTGGCATACCACTTAGTTGTCGGTATATTCCAAAAACTATAATTTTATTGTATATTACAGTTATATCATTCATGATAGTATCTAATTAACTAAAATGTGATAGGTGGAGTATCCCTAGGACAACCACTGAAATAGTAACACATAGTATCTCGCATATACGTTATGCGCTTGATCTTGCCGATAAGGATGCTGTAAGTCACATGGAATATCATTTTGACACATATTTATAATTAATATTCTGATGTTAATTGCACTTTACTTGATTTTCAATATAAAGTAGTTGCAATTTTATTTCAATTTTAATATAACAAGTACCAAAATTTTTTTATTATTAGTATTATGGTATTTGAAATAGTTGTCTCATTTCAGTTGGGATCCATATACTCCTGGAATTCATAAGGCATATTATTTTGACACATATTTATAATTGATATTATGATCTTAATTGCACTTTATTTGATTTTCAATATAAACTACTAGCAATTTTATTTGAATTTTATTATAAACAAGTATCAAATATACATAATTATTAGTATTAATGGTGTATGAAATATTCGTCTTAGTTCATTTGGGATCCATACACTCCTGAGATCCGAGCAGCATTGCCAGCATATTGCTTTCAAGGTCAACAAATATGGAGAGCTGTTGTGCCAGTGATATGCATGCATATTGTAGAATGGCACCAGCTTGACAGGGTTCTTCGCCAGTTTGGATTAAAGCAACATATTCCACGTGAACCTCCTCAGACGGATGCATTGCATTCCATTGACTTGAAAGAAGTCAAGAATGAAATTATGGCAAAACAAGCTCACTGGATTGCAATTTGGAATGATAGGGTACGCTATGTTTTCATGGCTAAACCTTCTGATGCCCGCTCCATTATCATTCCCAATACATGGAGTGGTATAGGAACATAACAAGAAGATGGATTTCCATTCGAGGCGGTTCTCATGGTGCTTGTGTAAGAAACTAATATCTTTTTTATAATTCATTAACTTCACAATTTTTTTTTAATTGTATGCTAAGAATATATGATGTGTGCAGGTAGATGGACTCGAAAGAATGGCATTAGAGTCTGATGTGGATAACCTCCAAAATATCAGGAGGAGTATATGTGGTGCACTTGGAGAAGAAAGACGTTATGTTGTTAGTGCACCACCTCAGCCAGCTACAAAAACTACGTATCCTGATGTAGAAGTGGATGAAGCTGAACCTACTAATACCACTCGTAGACGACGTCCACGGGATGCACCACGTAGGCGTGAGGTCCCACGACCATAAACCCCTTCGTGTGACATTGTTCCGCATCCGGTGACCCATCATTTACCGGGTTCATTTGAAGCAGGTACATCGCAACCAACTTAGCCTGAAGCTTCATTCTTTGCTGGTCTGTCTGGACCAAATACTTATGAACATGGAGCATCTTCATCGGCAAACCATCCATCAGGATCATCTCGGTACGGGTTGGGTGTTTCACAAAATCCTTTTTCACCTTGGACTACTCAATCACCTTGGGGTGCACACAGTATGGGTTTTCAAGCACAACATTCAGTTCAATTCGGCACACCCCAAACACCTGCTAATATGATTGTTTCAACATTTACTCGGCCATCGTCAGTAGAACATTATCCAGGCTTGTCTAGTTTTCCATCTTACCAATATGAAGGTATGACACAGCCTCATTTTGGAACAGCATCCACAGATCAAAACGATCCATCACATACAATTGCACCACAGCAAGGCAGACGATAACCTCCACGGAGAGGAAGACGTCAAAATTGATTTGTCTTCGAATTTGGTTTTATGTTTTCTTTATTTTTGTAATTACAAAACTCCAAAACTTATGGATTAAGACTTTTATGGATTATCCTTTTTTTTTTAAAATTTAGGAATCAATGCTCTAGTTCATATTATTACTACATAATTTTAGGTTAGATATTATTACAATTAACTTTATATATACCTTCAGGTATTAAGAAAATAAAAATATTGCATAACATGATAAACAAAATTATTAAGTATAATTATTTTTTTATTTATTGCTCTAAAATTTTACAGTAACAACACAAGCTATAATAAATTTTGTAATTGAAAATCCGGTATTTGTAAAATTTTCAATTTACTTAGTTTAGGGTTTTTACAAATTTAATAGAATGGATGAGTAATAGTTATGAGTAACTACTACTCTAATTATATAGAATTATATAATTCTGTATATTCCTATTAAAAATAATTATATACATAATTCTATACAAAATTACATAATCCTATATACTTCTACATAAAATAATTCTATCTATACAAATAATAATATAAAAAATTTAAGGCATTTGGGCCGCTATTTATAACAGCGGCCAAAGTATGGGCCTGGTTCGTTTTTGGGCCAAAATCCACAACTTGTCCGCTTTTATAAGCAGCGGACAAGATGTCCGTTATTATAACTAGCGGATAACTTGGCCGCTTTTGTAACTGGTGGAAATGTTGGGCCGCTTTTATAACTAGCGGAAATATGGGCTTATACGCTTTTATAAGCAGCGGACAGCACCGATCCAATTTGATCCACTGCCACCCTGACAAATCTCACTTCATCCGCTATCCATATTAGCGGATGAAGGATATCCGCTATTTACAAGTGCGGATATATCTGTCCGCTGGATTTACAAGCAGATCTGACCAAAAACACCACAAACTTGTAAATTCCACTCTTTTCACCCCAACTCTGTAAATAGTTTCAAATAGTGCCATAATTTAGTCAATATCCCAATTTTGTCAATTCTATTATCTAGAAGATCTTATTTTCAGGTATCGTGCGCGATCAACGGAATTGTGAAAATCTATACTTATCCACTGCATCAACAACCAATAAATAAAAAACAAGACACAAAGTATTACATAAGCTGCTATGGCTAACAAATGACTGGACTTGGCTAGCGTTACGTACATGCCTGAAGCGAATGCGATTGAGAATGCTGTCATGGCGATTGAAAAGCAACATTGTTGAACCCCGACATATCTAGCACGAATGTGTTCAAAGATTGCTGTTGAAAGCTGGAAACAGACAACACTCAGAGAAAAGCAGAATGCTAGAATATCGAATATCACGAATGCTTTGAAAGCTGCTTTTTCTGCAAGAATTGGCTTCCCTTTATCAGAACCACCAGGCATTGTGAAGGCTGCTGAAAAGCTGACAGTGGTTACTAGCGTTGCCACTAACAGGTAGACTTCAGGGAATTTTCGATAGCTTTTCTTCAATTGCTCCATGGATTCCTTGCGTCCCAAAAGATATGGTTTAAGCTCAGGTGTTCGATTCAGCCACTCCTTGATGACATTGCTGACAAAATGTTGTATATGTCGGCTATGGCTTCTTTCTTTTAACAAAGCTGTAATCTTTTCCTTCTTAAAACCGACCTGAACAAATAACATATAAAGAAACTTAACAACGTATATAGTTGTATTAAAAAGCTTAACATATATGTATTAATGCAATGATACAAACCTCTCTGAAGGATAGGAAATAAATGTCGCAGGCTGCTTTAAATTCCTTGTTTGTGACATTGATGTCTACCCGTTTATCCTTGGCCAGCAATTTGATGATCCGTTTTTGATCATGAAGGACAGCCAAATGCAAAGGTGTGTTTCCATCTTTATCTGCCTCATTCAACAGCCCACAGAGTTGTGAGTTCCCTAAAATATACTCTACAACATTAACCTGACCATTTAAGGCTGCAACATGAAGAAATGTCTGGCCTTTGTTATTAGTCAGTTCAAAAATGTCAGGACAGCTTTGTATTAATTGTTTTATTATATTGACGACTCCCCAATAAGCTGCAAAATGAAGAGCTGAATTGCCGTCATGATCTGGGAGGTATGCTGCTGATGAATCAACGTCATATTTCAACATAATTTTAACTGCTTGACCTTCCCCAGCGGCGGTAGCATAATGAAGAGGAGTCCAACCAATGTCGTCGGCTTCTTTGATTATTTCTGGTCTTTTCGTTACAAGTTCTTCAACTACTTTTAAAGCTTACATGCATTAACAACACCAAAGTTTGGAATCTTATCAGCATCAATCCACAAATTCACAAAACTAAATCTCAATAGTTACAACGGGAAAATACGTTAATTAATTATAATTTTATTGGTTAATTTGTTTAATTGATATTTATATGTGATAAGAATATATCATCAAGTTGAAGCCAAATACGGGAATTGAATTAACTAAATTAGATAAATTTATGTTATGATTTTATTAGATTAAATTTTGTTAGTATAGGTACAATGAGATCAATATTAAAAATGTACAAGTTTGGTGTTTACAAGTACACCATATGAAATGTTAGTGGATTATATGGTAACTAACAAGCGTAGAAACGGGTGTATGAAGGTTTGTAACGCCTAAAGGTAGGGTGTTACACAACATCTGTTACCGTACGCACTAAGTTTACATTGAGCTCAGGTCGGACTGGGTTAAGTATTTGGAACTAATTCTCAAACCCAGCCCAGGCCGTCCATCAAATAAATATTTAATTTTTTTGAACAAAATTCTATTAAACCAATAACATAGGAGTTGGTAGTACTGGAAAACAATTAAAATCCTAGAGAAAAGATAATCAAAAGGCCAAATTAATTAATGGTCAACTTCTCCTCCTTATTTGTTTAATGGTTCAGATTACATCCCTAATACAAAAAATAAAAACAAAGGTATAAAAATATATATTATATAATCACTCGGGCCAGGCCTGGGTATTCAGGTTATTTCCAAGCCCAATCTATCTTTTATTCGGGGTTCTATAGGTCCAGCCTGGGCCAGAATTATAATAAAATATGTATGTCCAAGATTTAACAAAAAGAAAAAAAAAAAAAACAGAAAAAAGTACCTGATTTGTGACAGACGGCTTCATGTAATGCAGTTAGTCCCTTGGGGCCAGTATGAGAAAACGAAGATGAAGAAATGTCGAGGATGAGCATTGCAATGCTTCTGAAGTGATTGACAGTAGCAAGATAAAGTGGAGATTCATCAGAATAATTGCAGAAACTAGACAAAACAGGATCTTTCCTCAACAAAAATTTCACCACATCTTTATGACCATATCGAACTGCACAGTGTAAAGCAGTATCTCCAGCCTTGTTCTTCTTTCGAATCACATTGTGTTGTCTACTGCCTTGTACATGAACTACATAAGGCGAAACCGATGCCTGTTCAATCAAGAATTGAACAATTTCAATACATCCTACTCTTGCAGCTACATGTAATGAAGTTTCATCTTTTGAATTTGGCTCCCAAATTAGTGGAGGGCATTTGAGGCAGACTTTCTTGAAGAACGCAACCTGCTTGAATTCAGCTGCAACAAGAAGAAGAGTGTTCTTCCTTGGTGTTAATTGTGAGAAATACCTTGTTTCCTCGTCTGCTGTCAATGTTTCTAAGAAACTTATTTTCCCAGATCTTGCAGCTCTGTATAGCAGAGGATCCATCATACGTTTTACTATAGCATTACAAATTCTCGTTATGTTTGAGATATGCACATGGCAACATGAGCTTAACTCTGAGTATTTATTAACACAAGCGAAGTTAAAAATCTAGAGAACTTCCATTGTCCACAATTACTTATTTTTACCATAAATCATAGAAGGCAATATTTACTAGATAGCATATGATACTGTGTATAATACTGTGTATTTTTGTTTGTAATACTGTGTATAATAATACATTGTCCACAATTATTTATTTTTACCATAGCCAACTTGATTGTTGCATATAATACTGTGTATTTTTGTTTGTAAAAAATAATATCATATTGATACTAATAACCATAGTTGTGAAAACGGGACCGGGTTCGACCGGAACCGGAGTTCTGTCCGGTTGGTTTGTGTCCGGTTTTCACTGTGGTCAACAACCGGTCAACATCCGGTCGGACCGGCCGATCGAACCGGAAAACAGTGAACCGGATCGGTTTTCCAGTTCGACCAGACTTTAAAAAAAAAAAATATTTGAATTATAAATTTAATTTATTATTTTGAGGTGTTTTTAATTAAAATAACTTATAGGTTGTATTTTTATATTATTTTAAATTAAATTGATATTTAATTGTAACTATATTTCATAAATTAAGTTTTTTAATTACTATATTGTGTTTGAAATGCTTAAACTTAAAAAATTATAATAAAAATGTTCAAATTTTCATATATTATAAATATAAAAATAAAAATATTTTAATATTTTAATATATTTATTAAATCCGGTTCGATTTCGGTTTATTCTGGTTTAATTCAAAATCCATGAATCCATCCCTTCACCGGTTCGATGACCTGTCCGGGTCTGAAAACCATGCTAATAACTCAATTATAAGAAATAAGAATTAGCCAATAAGTGTTGGTCCGAGTGGTACAAGTTTTATTTTTATTGATAGGTGATTTATAAGTTCTCTGTAAAATCTTATTGAAGTCTATAATTTACTTCGATCGTCAGACGTTTAAAAAAATAACAAATAAGAATTAAATAGATAACAATTCAAATAAAAATAAAGATACTGGAAATAGGAATAATTTTAGCATGTATTAAAAATTAATAAAAATATAAAAATACACTGATATTTAATTATGGATATTCAAATCAACTAGAAATCAATCAACGACTTTGCTTTCCTATTAATAATTTTAAGACTAAAAAAACATTTTCTTTTCTTTTTAAGCACGAGATGTTTTAAGTGGACTTGTATGCACACACACTTTTAAATTAGCTAAATCTAATTCAAATTGTATTGGACTATTTTGTTGAGAAATTTTACAGTGGACCGGGTCCATATGGACCGTTCCAATGAAAAACTAACAAGTAAATAACATGAGTATTGGGAAAATAAAAAACACTTATATGTTAGTTTTTCATTGGTAAGATTCACACAAACCGGGTTCATGGTATAATTTCTCCTATTTTAGACACTATATTAAGCTCTGCCACTGAATTTATTTACCGCGACTGCATTTCCAGTAACGAGTACCTTCCTGGTAATAATAAAAGTTATTATTAGACTTTGCTTATCAGTTTAAATTTTTAGGTGAATTGGTTCCATGACAATATGAATATATAGTAGTGATCAGTTTCAAATTTTAAGTGTACCACAGATTAAATGAGAATTTGTGAGCAAAACTAAAAAAAAGAATAAATAAATAACATTTGCATTCTTTCACTAATTTTTATATTTTTAAGTTTTTTTTTTTTTTTTTTTGTCGAAATATCAAACATTATTATTACTATATTGTAGCAATAAAAGGAACTATTTATTCCACATTGTAAGATTAAAAAAAAAAAAAAAAAAAAACCTTTAACGGGTTCAACTTATCAGCCTGATTTTTTTTTTTTAATAAATTAGTTCTTAATATGGTATTAGTCTTTTAGATTAAATGTTGAATTTTACCTATCAATTTTAACTTTTTAGGTAAATTGATTCTTGACAAACAATGTTATTATGTTAGCAAAATCGATAATTTAACTTGTCAAATTAATAAAACTAACAAATTAACCTGACACGTCAACAAAGTCAAGTCACCATATTAGCAAGAACTCATATAGTTAGTCAAGAATTTTTTATTTTTATTAGCTGTAAAAAATACCAGGTGTATTTTGTAATGACAAATACCATATATATATATATATATGATAGTTCTGGGAAAAAGTTTAACTTCACTCGGTCTTAGAGGGCTGAAAAGCCGTCTCGCCTTGTCGAAAGACCGGATACCTGGAAAAGAGAAAAGGTGAGGACCGGGTGACCTCCGGCCCACTCCGATGCTTAAGTCAGAAATTTGGAGAATAGAAGATAAGAATGGAAAATGTGTTAAGAGATTAGAAAAAGATACCTGGGGAGTTTCTCATTCCCCCCTTTTATACTGGGTTGATCCGCGTGGCCTTGTCAGGCCGTTATGTACGGTCCATTCTCATTGGCTGGGTGTGGTCCACTTTTTGGTTCCCCTTCTGGCATATTTGGGTGGCAGACTCACCCAGCTCTTGTCTCCGTGGCACTCACCCTGTTCCTGCCCCTGTGGCATCCATCCTGCTCTTGTCCCCGCGGCACCCATTACTGGTACAATATTGTGTCCTTACATGTGTACAGTAGAGATCAACTCACCTGTCTTTCGAGATAGAAGACCTAATTAGGGTACAAGCTGTTTGAGTCGGCGTTCCCTGGGCTCCTCTCTGAGGTTCAGCCGGTCCTATCTTCCTTGGTGGCCGAGTGAATTCGAGGAGAACTACTAGGTAAGTGATGATAGAGTATATGTATGTATATATTTATGTCAATAATATTCAGCCCATATCCATGTACAGCAGCCCATGATCACGGCCCATGTATCCATGTATATATACATTCTTAATCAATGGAAAACCTAAGGGAAAACCCTAACATTTACATGGTATCAGAGCTTGACGGCTAACACCACCTTCTCACCGAAAATTTCAGAATTTTTCTTGCCGAAATCATGACATCTCCGGCCACCACCCCCGCTGCCGCTGGATCCCTTCCAGCCGTAGTCATTCCATCCACATCGACCTTCCCGATTAAGCTTGATACGACCAACTATCTCCTATGGAAGACACAACTTGTACCATTGTTGAAGGGGTCAAGACTCATGGGACATATTGATGGAAGAGCAGTCCCACCACCGAAATTTTTACAAGGAACAAATGACCCCAACCCGGAATTTGATCGATGGGAGGAAAAAGATGCTCAAGTGATGAGCTGGATAATCAATTCCCTTTCACCCTGAATTGTGACACAGATTGTTGGCACTGAGACTGCGCAAGAGGCTTGGAATCGTTTGACTACAGTGTATGCTGCTGGTTCTCGTTCACAGATTCGAGATTATAGATTGCTACTACGCAATCTGAAGCAAGAGGAGGCTGAACCGATTTCCTCCTATATTACTCGAGCAAAGCAAATTTCAAATCACTTAGCGGCTTTGCAATCGGCAATCTCTGAGGCTGACCTTGTCGATGCTGTAGTTGATGGCTTATTACCGGTGTATCGTCCGTTCACTCGCTCCCTAGAGATCAAGGTCGAGACAACCAGCTTTGAGGACCTCCATAGTCTATTACTCTCTGAAGAAAGAAACCTCAGACGTGAAATACAAGCTGATCGTGCGCCTACTGCCCTTTATGGCGCCCGCAACTCAGCACCTTCAGCCCGTGGTGGACGTGGTTCAGGAGCTTCAGGCCGTGGTGGACTGTGGTAAAATCAGACCTACCAGCAGCAGCCATGGCGTCCCATGGGAAGGGGATTTAACCCCCAATTTTCTGGTAACAATTCCCCCCAAAATAATAACTTTCGTCAGCATCAATTTATGCCCAATTCTGGAAATTTTACTACTGGAAATTTTCTGCAACCCAACACAACCATGGCAACATTAGATGTCACCAATTTTTATTGTCACAATTGCAAAGGCCTTAACCATTTAGCACGTAATTGTCCATCACCAAGGCAACCTAGGGGCAACCGATCTAATCACACCCGAACAGCCCCTGCCTCATATTTTACAGCCACAAACACACACTCAACTCAAGATTGGATCGTTGATTCTGGAGCTACACATCACTTAACTGCTGACTTGGACAGCCTGAACATTCACAGTGAATATAATGGCCCTGAAGAGGTTACCATAGGTAATGGTTCCAAAATACCCATCTCTCATATTGGTTCTTCTTCATTTTGTGTTAATGGTAATCCGGTTAAATTTGATAATGTTCTTCATGTACCTGCTGCCTCAAATAATTTGTTATCCATTTTAGCTTTAACCAAATCTAATCCTGTGTCTATTGAATTTTTTGCTGACTCTTTTGTGCTTAAGGATTTGGTGACCAAGCAGGTACTTCATACGGGGCTGAATAAAAATGGTCTCTACTCTCTCAGTCTTCCGAAGAGTCCGCCTGATCCTATCCTTGCGAATTTGGCATCCGTCTCTCAGTGGCATGCACGCCTTGGCCATGCTGCAATTCCAGCAGTGAAGAAAATTTTAGATTTAAATAATATATCTGTTTTGAATAAAAATCATGAACTCTTATGTCATGCTTGTTCTGTTAGTAAGATTCACCGTTTACCTTTTCCTGTTTCCACCTCTGTTGTTTCTGAACCTTTAGAACTTATTTGTTCTGATTTATGGGGTCCTGCTCCAGTGAAATCATTTGATAATTACAATTATTATGTCTTATTTTTTTTTATCATTATAGTAAATACTCTTGGATTTATCCACTTCAATTCAAATCTGATGTTATGCATGCCTTTATCCAATTTCGAACTATGGTTGAAAAGCACTTTGGGAAATCTATTAAGAGTTTTCAGTCTGACTGGGGAGGGGAATTCCAGGCATTAGACCCTTATTTGAGCACCCATGGTATTACACACCGTGTCTCTTGTCCGTACACACCTCAACAAAATGGTTGTGCGGAAAGGAAACATCGTCATATAGTTGAAACCGGACTTTCACTACTCACTCATTCATCAGTACCCATTAAATATTGGACATTTGCCTTTGAAACAGCCGTCTACCTCATTAATCGATTGCCAATTTCTACCTTAGACAATTGCACACCATTTGAACTTTTATTTAAGACCCGTCCCAATTATAATTTTTTGCATGTCTTTGGGTGTCTTTGCTATCCTTGGTTACGATACTTATCCCCTCACAAACTTGCACCACGTTCACATCGTTGTGTCTTTCATGGATATAGTAAAATTCATAAAGGATATCGTTGTCTTGATCTTTCTCTTCATAAGCTTTATATCTCACGCCATGTGCTTTTCGATGAACAGGTGTTTCCGTTTCAGCGATTAAGTGATGCAGCTCCTCCATCGACAATCCGACAAAATCATGAACAATCGCTGTACATTACCTTTCTAACGGATCACCACACTACAGCTACAACCGAAACACCCTAGCCATCTCCTCTAGCCACCAACCCGTCACCCAGCCATATGCCCCCCCATATGCCTTCCCCACACACCACGTCATCCACCTCCCTTTCACTGCCCACACCCGCCTCACCTCCCTCAACAACCCAAACAATCCCGTCCGCCCAAACCACGCCGACCAGCCCCCACTCTAGCCCGTCACTGACCGCAAATTCCACCAGCCCTCCGCCTATTCCCCTGGTTGTCGACCTTGGACAACGTGCTATCTCCCCTCCTCCCCCACCAAAAACACATCCTATGGTCACCTGTTCTCAAACCGCAACACTCAAACCCTGTCGCCCCATGAATTTCCACACCAAAAGTGCTGTTCCAGCTGAACCCACCTCTTATACACAAGCAATAAAATTTCCAGAATGGCGTAAAGCGATGTTGGCTGAATATGAAGCTTTAATGAAAATCAGACCTGGGAATTGGTTCCATATCACCAAGCACAGAACTTAGTCGGCTGCAAATGGGTGTTTAAAACAAAGCTGAATCCGGATGGCTCAGTTGAACGGCATAAAGCACGCCTTGTAGCTAAAGGCTTCCACCAACGTCCGGGATTGGATTATGCACAAACATACAGCCTGGTAATCAAACCAACTACAATCCATCTTGTTCTCTCTTTGGCTGTCTCCTTTGGATGGGTGGTTAATCATCTTGATGTGTCTAATGCCTTCTTACATGGCAAATTGGAAGAGCGGGTTTTTATGCAACAACCTACGGGATTTGTTGATAAGCACAAACCGGATCATGTTTGTCTTCTCAAGCGTTCACTCTATGGTCTGAAATAAGCACCACGTATGTGGCACAAATGCTTAACTGATGTGCTCATTCAATTTGGGTTCTACAGCTCCAAAGCGGACACTTATCTGTACTGTTACAAATCAACCTCAGTTCACATTTTTTGCTTGCTTTATGTAGATGATATTCGGATCACGGGTAATCACATGGCAATGGTGGACAAAGTTATTCATTTTTTACAGCAGCGGTTTGCCATCCGCAATCTTGGGAAGCTGAAATACTTCCTTGGTCTTGAAGCACACTGGGACACTAATGGCTTACTACTACATCAGTAGAAGTATATTTCTGATCTTCTTCTCCGAGCCAAAATGCATGAATCCAAGGGCATTTCCACGCCCTTTTGCAGCAGCACCCGCCTCTCACTTCAGAGTGGCGATCCCTTTGAAGATCCCCAATTGTGCAGAAGTATCATGGGTGGCTCACAATATGTCACAATTACCTGGCCCGATGTCTCTTTTGCAGTGAACAAAGTATCTCAATACATGCACTCACCTACAACTGAACACTGGAAAGCTGTCAAACGGATTTTACGGTATTTAAAAGAGACGACCAGCCATTGTCTCTTTCTTTTGGAAATCTTCTTCATTGCACATCAACGGTTTCTGTGACTCCGATTAGGGTGGTTGTTTGGATGACAAAAAATCAACCACTGCGTTTGCAGTCTTTCTTGGGCCGAATCTCATATCTTGGATTTCCAGAACACAACGGACTGTCTCAAGATCCTCCACAGAAGCAGAATACCGTGCATTGGCCACTATTGCTTCAGAAGTCCTATGGCTTACCATGTTGCTCCGTGAACTTGGCTACTCCACCCAAGCACCTCCCACCATATGGTCCGACAACTTGGGTGCCACCTATCTCACTGCTAACCCGATTTTTCACAACAATAGTAAACATCTTGAGCTCGATTTCCATTTTGTTCGTGACAAGGTGTCTCAAAAGATGCTTCGGGTCCAGCACATTCCCACTCTTCATCAACCCGCCGACATCCTCACTAAAGGTCTATCCAAGCAACGTTTTCTTCTTCTACGTGACAAGTTGACCGTGCAAAGCCCCGCTCAACTTGCGGGGGGGTGATAGAGTATATGTATGTATATATTTATGTAAATAATATTCAGCCCATATCCATGTACAGCAGCCCATGATCACGGCCGATGTATCCATGTATATATACATTCTTAATCAATGGAAAACCTAAGGGAAAACCCTAACATTTATAAGTGATAGATGTGTTGATGCGGTCGCAGACCGTGTAGTGCACGCGGTAAGCTTTAGGACTCCATGCTATCAATATATATATATATATATATATATATATATATATATATATATACACTATTCTTTGTATATATATGTAGTGCAGTCTTTGTATACTATTCTTCAAAACTTAATTAAAAAAAAAATTGACAAAAAAAGAGATCACTGGGTAATTTAACCACAATAGGAAGGAGGGTGAAACTGAAGAAAGAAATGAATTAGTGGAAGTGAATGAAGATAGGGGTTAATTAAGGGGCCGAAGAAGAAGAAAAGGACAAGAGGAGTGATGGGAGTGAAGAGAGAGTACAAGCAAGGCATTAGCTGTGTCCTAAATCTGTGAAACTTGTAAGCTTTGTCCCGTCTCTCAGACGAAGATTTTGGGTATCTTTTAGCAGGGCCCTATTTCCTCTCTATCACCTCATCCTTTCAACCATTTTTAATGAAGAGGTAAATGCATTTTACATAGTTTTGGAGCCAAATTTCTTTGTCAAATTTTTATAACCACTTCGATGATATCCTAAACTTTCGAGGTTGATAAAATTTCTGACTTTGACTCTTTAAAATCATGCAACATTTCCTTTATAGTAGGAATTATAGTTTAATTTTATCTCTACAGTGAATCTCTAACTCCATTTTACATTTTTTTATGACGAAAATTAACAGTATATTTCAGTGGAAATGGTAAAATTAAGCTTCAATAATGGATTAAAATTGATGATATCCTAAACTTTTTGGGTTAATAAAAGTTTAATCTTCTTTTATTATATAAAATAATCGTTACGGTAGAAATCGTTGTTAAGATTTATCCATTGATTTAATCTCTAGCCCAATTTTATTATTATTATTTTTGTTGGCATGTGAAGAGGGGAAACAAGCTGTCGGCAACTGGGAAAATGGGATTTGTTTAGGAGAGACTTTGGAATTGACTTCGTGAGAAGAGCCAATTTCACATGAGTTGGCATTATCATGACTTTATTCCCACGTTGCATTATTTTTATTGAAGGACGAAGACAGCATATATTATTATTATTATTATTATTATTATTATTGTTGTTGTTGTTGCTGTTGTTGTTGATGTTTTACATAAGAGAAGGTGTTCCGTTTCAATTCTAAAATTTCAGAATTCAATTTTTTGGGTTTTTCCAATTAATAATTTATCTCAAATTAAACGATAATTTAAAATCAAATTATTAGCTGGCAACGACATAATTACAAGTGATGAAGAGGTTGATGAAACTCATCTATCAATTTTTATTTTTATTTTTTCTTAGGTTCGCTAATAAACATATGATAATTCTAGCAAGAAATGAGCTTCCACGCAGTTATTTGAAAGTCAAAAGACCGCTTGAATCTACAAGCGTGCCGGATGGCTGCAAGGAAAAAAGGTATGAGTACCGGATGACCTCTGGGTCCACTCCGATGCTGAAGTCAGAAAACTTGAATATTTAGAGAGAGAAGAAAATGTAGAGGAAAAGATGAGAATCAGAATACCTTTAGGGTTTCCTATTGTTCTTTTTATACCCATTTAAGACGCGTGGTTTTGTCAGGCCGTTATATACGTTCTCCTCTCATTGGCTTGGTATGGGTTCCTCTTGGTCCCTTTTTGGCCTGCTTAAGAGACATGCCTATCCTGTATTTGTCCTTGTCCTGTTTATTTCAGGTTCAAGATCCTGTCCTTACACATGTACGGTTGAGACCGGTTCATCCCAAACTTCTGCCTTTCCTTGACACGTATTCCAACTTGGTCACAGGGTGCTCATGTGACTCCTTTTTTAGGGTCCACCCGGTCTATTTCCTGGAAACTTGCTGAATAGCTCTTTCTATGGACCGAATGGACCTTGGGAGTGGCCAAATGATACATTAGGCTATTTTTGTGGATTGGCTTCATCAAGACATAAGAGATGACCGTGTGTTTCACGCGGTCATTTTAGGACGTGGTGCTATCAGGAGTCACCCCTGGGGAGCAATTCAAACTCTTTTAAGGGTTTTTTGGAGGTGGGTTTGTGGAAACCGAAGCGTTCCTTGGGCTTTGTGCCCCCAACATTTGGGTGACAGGTGTCTCCTTATTTTAAGCGGTGTCAGGAGGGGTCTTTTCATCAGCCCATTCATTACTTTCTTTAAAAAGAAAAAGCTTGGTGTGAACACGGGATTTAAAAAGAAAAAAATCGTTTACGGTCGTACGATTGTAACTACCATCGTACGACCATAGTTCATCACCAAGGCAGCAATTTGAGTTTTCCGGTCAAAGTCAAACAAATAACCAAATATTACAGTCGTGCAAATCTCATTACAGTCGTACGACTGTACTTACCAAACATTGCAGTCGTAAGATTGTAGGCTGTTTTCTGACACACCCAATGGGGAGAGGCATGGGCGCATTTCAGAGGCATTAATGCCTCTGATTGCCCGCTTTTTTGGGCTATAAAGACCAGGAAAAAAGGCAGGAATGGAGGGTTTACACAATTTTTGGATTGGAGGGAGCTAATAGTGGGCATTGAGAGAAGGGAAAAGAGGAGAAGAAATAAACACACTTTTCTCCTACTCTTTTCTTTTTAATCTTTGTTTTGCAAGGTAAAAATCGGATAGAAATCGTAGGTTAAATAATCTACCACTCAAATACAACTAATTCCAGAACCTAAACTTGACTAAATCCTTGGCTTGTGGAGATTTTTAGACTCATTTTCTTACCTTAGCACATAAAGGAAAAAGAAGCAATTCGGAGCCAATTTAAGGTGTTTCTAGCGGTCAAATCGACAGTGGATTTGCGCTACAAGGGTAACTATACTTGAAAATTTTGTTTTGCTTCATTTTATGGGTGTTTTGGTTTATTTTCGTGCATAAAACTCATATTTTTGGCTTGCTGTTTCTGGGAAATAAGAACAGCCGTACTACTGTTCTTGTGACATAGAACTTAGCACGACTGTAATTATAGTCCTGCCATCACAGCCACAGTCGTACAACTGTTCCTAGATTTCCCCGCTTTCTCTTTTCATTTAAAATAATTTTGGCGATTTTCTGCAAAAGGATGAACTACAGTCGCACGACTGACTGTAATTAAAGTCGCACGACTGTAACTCTTGTCCAGAAGCAGAAAATCCAAAAACATAAAAAAAATTTCAGAAAAATCATAAAACCATCAAAAATGAATTTATCTCGTGCATCCAAGACCTCAGATTTGATTTTTGAAGTTATCACACTTAGAACAATGCAACAACGGAGACCCAAATCTCCTAAAAACCGACCCACCTTACATGCTAAATGAAAGTAAACTGGAAAAAGAAAGTATTTTCAAAATGAATTTTCTCACAAAACAAAAATACAGGAGCGTTTCAAAACCATCTTCCAGGTCTAGTCGGGCGAACTAGCTGAGTTTACCCGACTATCCCCTAAATGCATGTCCCCGATCTTTAATTTTCCCCATTCTGTCTACTTGAGTCCAACTTGTTACATGTATCTGTGCTAACCTTTGTTTTGCAGGGTTTAGTTTATTTATTTTATTTGCACTTATTTATTTTAATTTCCGTCATTAGATATTCGTGTAAAATAGGCGATTGTACCCCGATCCCCGAATTATACAAATGTATCCCCTAGGATAGCATTTTGTGATTTGATTGGGTTGTAATAATTTATTTATCTACTGCTTTATTTTTATTTGTGTGTACGTTGCATGTTTAAATCAATAAAAATCCACTTTAGAAAAATAAAATATGATCAATGAACATTGACCAAATTTATTTTGATTAGACATGAAATAAGGGACTTGTCCGAACCTAGATCTCTGGAAAGTGTAGCGGCCCTCATCTGGTTCAGCTACGCTGTAATTTCCCTGTTGAGCTGAGCCGGGAGGCGACTCTTACACTTTTTATCGAGACTTAGGTCTCGATTCTTTTACGAAATAATTTAATTTTCCAAAACCAAATTTTTCATCATAAAAACCCTGTGCGAGGGAGGGTTGCCTGATATCGAGGCTCCCTTCCGAGAGAGGAAAAACGTCGTCCGCTCACACTTGGCCTTCCTTCTTCATTGCCTTCAGAATTTTGAAAAAAGTTTCTCTCTCCGTAATTTCTTGGCCTCTCGATCTGCATATTTCCCTTCGCTTCTTCAATTTCTTTATTTTCCAGTAAGTCTTCTTTCCTCAAACTTTGGTTTAATAGATTTGGATTTTCGATTTCTGTGATTCGCGTTTAGATTGGATTTTTCTCACCTGTTCTTCTTCCTTGTTTGCCTAGGTTTTTTTTATCTTCCCTTGCTTCATGTGTTTGTGATTCTGGTTTTTTATTTGGTGATATGAGTTCCTCCGTGACTATTAGTGATTTAGGTTCCTCAGATAGTGGAGAATTTGAGGAACACATGAATTCTAGGAATCGCCCTAGGACTGCTAGTCGCGCGAGGGTATTTGGCCTCAAAAGCACAGGGTAAAAACCCTCTCGGCGTCTCCTGGATCCAACTAACCCTGAAGATTATAGGGAAATCACCACTCCTAAATTGCCGAGTCCACCCCTCTCTTCAGGGAATGAATATCGGCTGACAACCTCTTCAGAATCCGGTTCTCCTACCTCAATGCCCCCCGTTGGTGCTGAGGAGGAGGGTACTTCAGTCCCGCCTACTGTAGCGGTCAACCTGCCAACTGAGGCTGCAATTCAAGTGGACTACTCTCCATCCGGCTTTTTCCCGCCCAGTACTGGGAGGGTATGGCTAAGAGAATGACTCCTCGCATAGAGGAGATGGTCTCAGAAATCCACAGGGGTCACATTGAGCTCTTTTGGGAGATTTACCCTTGGCCGTGTAGTTGTAAGATCATGCTTCCTTCTTCAAATCAACGTGTCCATGGGCCTCTACCCGGCTATTTCTCCATCTATCTTGATCAGATTCGATCCTGTTTTTCCTACCCTCTTCCAATCAGTATTTGTGACATTCTCCACAAATGGGGCCTCTGTCCTACTCAAATTCATCCCAAATCCTTGGGGGATATCTGTGCCACATATTGGCTATGTGAGAGTCTAGGCTGTCCATTGAACGCCGCCTTCTTCCGAAAGTTGGCCACCCAAAAATTAAACTCTAGGGAGGATCACTATCAGCTTTTCAAGAAAGGGGATTTCTATATTTTTCAGGGATGGATTGCCTCCCTGAAGTGCTTCAAACATTTTTTGTTCTATATCGAAGTCCAAAAGGATTTAGAGGACTTTCCGGTCTGATGGTCTTTTGATGGAGCCGGGAAGGCCTGCCAACGCCTCCTACCAGATGAAGATAACCGTTTCCAGGAGTTTAGGTCTTTAGCTCCCCACAAGTGGACTTGGTAAATTGCAGTTGACACCTACATAAAAAAGATTAGGCTTGTAGAGCGTGAGCCTTCGGGAACCGGCTTTATCTATTATCCGGGTCTGGTCCCTAAACGAGGTATATATTTTTTGTTAACTTTGTTCAGTCATTTATTTGTTTTCCCAAGTATGGACTCAGCTGACGCTTTTAATCAAATTATAGCTCAATTAAAGAAGAATTTGCTGAGGGAGCCACGTTCCAATCCTGAGGAGTTCTCATCCGGTGTTGGTGGCCTTTAAAAAAAAATCCAGGCAAAACATCATCGTTTTGCCTGAAAAAAAAAAATGAAAATGCAGAGGTCATCGTCTACCTCTGGTTTTGGGGGGGGGGGGGGGGGGGGTGGTGGGGGACAAATCAACCCCCCCAAAACCAAAGGCTCTGGCCTAAAATGGTCATTGGAAACACCCCTACTAGGGGTGTTTTCCGATGGCTGGGAGGGTAGCTGCCTACGCGTGCCCCCCTCCCTCCGCCCCATATTGTATATGACTTTGAGATACATATACATGTACTGTTTAGCTCTTTATATGAAAATTTGCCTTTACTGATGGTATTATCAGTCGGTAAATGTAAATTCGGTTGGTAAAAGATGACCGGTTTACCAACGGATCCGTCGGTAAAAGAAAATTTTTCACCCGCTGTACTATTGAAATAGAATATTTTCCCCTTTAATATCATAATCTGGGCCAATGCTATTCTATTTTATAAAATGTGACGTATCTTGTATTGAAATCACTATCATTAACTAAATATTATGTAGTTTTTGTTAGATTTTATGAAAATGTAACATGTGATGTAGTTCTTTCATTTCTTTTAAAAGGAGAATTGGTTGAAAACAAAGTGAAATTTGTCCAAATTATAACATTACAGATGGTAAATATTCTATTCCAATAGTTCAGAGGTGAAAGGTTATCCCCTGGATAGTACAGTACAAGGGCCGAAAAGGTTTTTAATCCCAAATCAATGTAATAACTATAATTTGCAACTCTTTTAATGTCATTTAGGAGCTTGACACTTTATCCGAATAGGTGTTTTGAAGAGACATGTTTTTGAGTTTGGAGGATTCAGAAACTCCTTTTAATGCTAGTGATAAGCTGAAGGTTGAATGTGCTCTGCTTGTCAAGGATCAACTCCACGGAAAAGACCGCGTTAAAAATGGTAAAATACTTATGAAAATTAAGCCAATTAATGTTCTTGTGACCACCTTATTAATGTACTCTCATTTTAGACATTCACAATCGTTTCCTAATGCGTATGTCTCCACCAAAAGGGTCAACCAACCAGCACGCCTGATGTAGAAGAGAAGGCTTTGGCCTTTTTGTTTAAGTTCTATGGTGAGAAGTGAAAATGCATCGATTTTTATGATTTTTGAGCCTAAAATTATCGGAAACGGGCCAATCCGTCACTTTTCGGCCAAAAAACGACGTTTAGGCCTTCAAATTAGCATTTTTTTGTTTTTCGGACTTTTCGAGAAAGTTTTCGGTTGTTTCTCTTTTTGTTTGCTTTTATTTCCTCGTCTGCATTGGACTGTTTTGTTCTATTTTTTTTCCTATATAAAGGCTTAGATGTAATTGAATTGGTAGACTTGATTTGAATGAAAACCTCCCTTTATTCCTTTATACTCTGAATTTTGTCAATTCTAGTATTTAGAAGATCTTATTTCAGGTATCGTGCGCGATAAACGGAATTGTGAAAATCTATTCTTATCCGCCGCATCAACGCCTGATAAATAAAAAACAAGAAGCAAAATATTACATAAGCTGCTATAGCTAATAAATGACTGGACTTGGCTAGCGTTACGTACATGCCTGAAGCGAATGCGAATGAGAATTCTGTCATGGCGATTGAAAAGAAACATTGTTGAACCCTGACATATCTAGCACGAATGTAGTCAAAGGTTGCTGTTGCAAGCTGGAAACAGACAACAGTCAGAGAAACGCAGAATGCTAGAATATCGAAAATCACGAATGCTTTGAAAGCTGCTTTTTCTGCAAGAATCGGTTTCCCTTTATCAGAACCACCAGGCATTGTGAAGGCTGCTGAAAAGCTGACGGTGGTTACGAGCGTTGCCACTACCAGGTAGACTTCAGGGAATTTTCTATAGCTTTTCTCCAATTGCTCCATGGATTCCTTGCGTCCCAAAAGATATGGTTTAAGCTCAGGTGTTTGATTCTGCCACTCCTTGATGACATTGCTGACAAAATGTTGTATATGTCGGCTATAGCTTCTTTCTTTGAACAAAGCTGTAATCTTTTCCTTCTTAAAACCGAACTGAACAAATAATATATATCGTATATAGTTGTATTAAAAAGCTTAACATATATGTGTTAATGCAATGATACAAACCTCTCTGAAGGATAGGAAATGAATGTCGCAGGCTGCTTTAAATTCCTTGTTTGTGACATTGATGTCTACCCGTTTATCCTTGGCCAGCAATTTGATGATCTGTTTCTTATCATGAAGGACAGCCAAATGCAAAGGTGTGTTTCCATCTTCATCTGCCTCATTCAACAGCCCACCAAGTTGTGAGTTCCCTAAAATATACTGCACAACATTAACCTGACCATTTAAGGCTGCAACATGAAGAAATGTCCGGCCTTTGTTATTAGTCAGTTCAAAAATGTCGGGACAGCTTTGTATTAATTGTTTTATTATATTGACGTCTCGCCAATAAGCTGCAAATTGAAGGGCTGAATTGCCGTCTTGATCTAAGAGGTATGCTGCTGATGAATCAACGTCATATTTCAACATAATTTTAACTGTACCCCCCGGACTGTAGCATAGTGAAGAGCAGTCCAACCAATGTCGTCGGCTTCTTTGATTATTTCTGGTCTTTTCTTTACAAGTTCTTCAACTACTTTTAAAGCTTACATACATTAACAACACCAAAGTTGGGAATCTTATCAGCATCAATCGTTGAATCGTTGAGAATATTATATCACATTCAATAATTTTTTAATAAATTTATATTATTTGGACTTAGTAGATGAATTTATTGAGACATATTTTTTTATGCTTTTCATTCTAATCTCTCATCTAGTGGAGATAAACTTACCATTAGACCTAGGCATGAGCCAAGCTCTGGCCGGGTTAAGTCGGGCTTGACATGAAAAAATCTTTGCCCAGACCTAGCCCAGCCTACACTAATTTTACATTGAACTCAGGTCGGACTGGGTTAAGTATTTGGAACTAATTCTTAAACCCAACCAAGCCCACGGCATCAAATAAATATTTAATTTTTTTGAACAAAATTCTATTAAACCAATAAGATAGGAGTTGGGTCAAGTTCTCCTCCTTATTTATTTAATGGCTCAGATTACATCCTTAATACATAAAAATAAAAACAAAGACAAAAGTATAAAAATATATATTATATAATCACTGGGGCCAAGCCTGGGTTTTCCGGCTATTTCCAAGCTCAATCCATCTTTCATTCGGGCTTCTATGGGTCCAGGCTGGGCCGGAATTATAATAAAATTTGTATGTCCAAAATTTAACAAAAAGAACAAAAAAAAAAAAAGAAAAAAGTATCTGATTTGTGACAGACGGCTTCATGTAATACAGTTAGTCCCTTGGGGCCAACGTGAGAAAACGAAGATGAAGATATGTCAAGGATTAGCATTGCAATGCTTGTGAAGTGATTGGCAGTAGCAACATAAAGTGGAGATTCATCAGAATAATTGCACAAACTAGACAAAAAAGGATCTTTCCTCATCAAAAACTCCACCACATCTTTGTGACCATATCGAGCTGCACAGTGTAAAGCAGTATCTCCAGCCTTGTTCTTCTTTCGAATCACATTTTGTTGCCAACTGCCTTTTACATTAACTACAAAAGGCGAAAACGATGCCTTTTCGATCAAGAATTGAACAATTTCAATACATCCTACTCTTGCAGCTACATGTAATGAAGTTTCATCTTTTGAATTTGGCTCCCAAATTTGTGAAGGAGGGCATTTAAGGCAGACTTTCTTGAAGAACTCAGCCTGCTTGAATTCAGCTGCAACAAGAAGAAGAGTGTTCTTTCTTGGTGTTAATTGGGAGAAATAGCTTTTTTCCTCGTCTGCTGTCAATGTTTATAAGAAACTAATTTCACCAGATCTTGCAGCTCTGTATAGCAGAGGATGCATCATAGGTTTATAACTAACCCAATATTGATGGCAAGGTTTTTTTGGTGCAAGTGAAAGTGAACATTAATTAATGTTTTTTCTGTTTTTATATAAACATTTAGTAGGTCCTATGTGTTACTTTAGTAAAAATATACTATGATTTCGATGGCAATCATTGTATGGTTGTGTGTCATTGGTTCTAAACTAATCTGGTCTGAGACCACAAAAGTTCTCCTAGTCACGGTTTTTCTTTTATCTTCTTTCGTTTGGTGCAAGGTTTTTTTTTTTTTTTATTTTTATTTTTTTATTTTTTTTTACAATTTTCATTCTTTTTAAGAATATACTATACATAGTTTTTATACTCTGGGAACAAAGCAATAGTTTACTCTCGACGCACCACAGAGATCCTCGCTAGGTAGGCAAAGCAATAGTTTCTTTATGCTTTAAAAAAGAGTAGGAATTTTCCTTTAAAAAAAAAAGTACTAGGAAACAACGACTTTGGTTGGCTAAAATTTTCTTACAATGAAGACAAATTTCCTTAAAGTGACGACCTCAACTTTATTGCTTTTCATTTCTCTTACCTCTTGAATAACCAAAATTGGGGTGCGAATTACTGATTATAATTCAAACATAATCTCTAATTCAAGTTGCAAATATTTTTTCCAATCCGCTCAAACATGATGTGTTCAAAATTCATAAAGAGTTCTATGATTGGAATAAAAATCTAAGGACACTGTTGAACGATAAATAAATAAATTGATGTATCTAATGTTAAATTATAATTTAAAATTAAATGTTAGCGAGTAACAACAATATATAATTTAATTATTATTAATACAAAACCAATTTATATACGTTAAGGCTCAATCTACGGTATTTATATATATACTATCTGTCAGTCATATTTATTTCTAATATGTAATCTCTAACAATTATTACATGGAGTTGTTGAAACCATTTTTCAATTTTCTTTCTATTTGTTGCATATATATGAATTTCGGCCAAATCCATAAAAAGCCCTTCCAACTTGGCCTTGATCACTTACTGTCTTCCTTAACTTTCAGTTTGTCCTCTAAACCCCTTCAATTTCTCTAAAACGTATGACATAACCCCTTGCATCCTACATGAACAGGTGCGTGGGCAGGCAGAAACGTTGAGCGCGTCTTGACCAGTTCTGATGAAAAAAAAAACTCGTCAAACGGTGATACGTGCATAACAGCCCTAAATGAAGCACTCTCTCTATTTCTTCCTCATCAAAATTTCTCTTCTCTTAAGCCTTTCATCAAACACCTTCAGTACATTCCCTTCCATCATTGATATAAACACTAATGCTATCAATGGCTCCTTCCCTTCCTCAATTGGTTTCCTCCCACACATCACTTCCAAAATCAACACCCCAAATCCAAACACATCTATTTGAGTTGATGCTCGGCCACTCCGCACCACCTCTGGCGGTGCCATATACCCCAGTGTGCCAAACAAAAAAAAAAAAAAAAAAAAAAAAAAAAGGAGAATTGATGAAGAAGATTAAGGAAGGTGATGAAGTTGAAGTGAAAGAATATGAGACAATTCTTTTTGATTTTGCACTTATACTGGTTAACTTCTTCGTAACTTCAAATTGTGAAAACAACTTCAACTCTATTTCTTCTATTATTTGGACTTAAACAAATATCAACGGTAGATTCAACAAGTTTAAGGATAAAAATTATATTGTTCGTAGCTAAGGATCGAACATGTTTTAATTTAGTAGTGTTGAGACATGATAAGTTAAAAAGGATTAGGGTTTTTGTTTTAATTCAGCAGTATAAAAAAAAGGAAACAAATTGATTTTTAGAGTAATTAAATTTAATTTTCCATGTGGAAATTACGTGGCTCATTTTTCCACCTCTTTTAATCCACGTGGCGCGCGTGTGGCACACCACTTTCTTTTTGTCGGGAGAAAGTAGGATGCAAGGGGTTATGTGATACGTTTTAGGGTAATTGAGGGGCTTAGAGGACAAGCTGGAAGTTAAAGGGGTACTAGGAGGTTTTTTTTATGGGTTTGGCCTTTATTTTCTGGTATCAGTATCGTTGAAGTTTCATTTTGTTGTTTATTTGGATTACTTTTCTTTTCTTTTCTTTTTCTTTTTATTTATTTATTTTTTTTTTAAATTTTTTTTAGCGTCGTTTCTTAGCTTCCTCATTACAGGAGTTGTCTGGTCAAAAAGAAAATGGATATTGAAATCAACTAGAAATCAATCAATGACTTTGCTTTCCGATTAATCATTACCAAAATAACACTTTTTTTCTTTTTTTAAATCACGAGATGTTTTAAGTGGACCTGTATGCATACTTTTAAATTAGATTTTGTTAACTCTACGGATGGTATATTAAAAGTAACGAAATTAAAAGTTACATTATAGCATCAACAATTTTCACAGTTAGGGTCTGTTTAGTTCTGTTATTACTATTTACTGTTAATAAACAAAATTTTTTACCTCTGAAACAGCTAATAACAGTTGTTTGATGGTCGTAACCAAACACTTAGAATCTGTTGTTTGAAGTAGAAAAAACAAACAGCAGCTGTTTGAAAAAAAGAAAACACCCACTTAGTGTATTTTATAAAAATGATAATAAACTTGAAACCTGTTGTTGTATGTTATACCTATTAGAGATAATAATAAAAGTTATTATTATACCTTATTTATCTGCTTAAACTTTTGATTCAATTAGTTTCATGATACGATATCAGAACATCTAAAGGTTAAGAGTTTGAATCCTATAAGCATTCACATGGGTGAAAGCATTATAGATAATGATAAAATTTATTATTATACTTTACCTATCAACTTAAATTTTTAGGTTAATTATACCATACATCTTCTGAATGACACTATTAGGCGTTGGGCTGAGATGGATATGGGCTTTCAAGGTAGAAGTAAACTTTTATAAATGTAAACCCAATTTGATATGCAATAGGGACTAGGTCATCACTAGCTTACAATCAAATTGATGGGTTGGAAATTTCTCACTTTTAGCAGCAAAAATAATCCATCCTCGATCTTTCTAATACTTGGAGAAAAAGAAATGGAAAAAAAAAAATATATCCTTCATTCTTTTACGGTACGATTTTCAATTTGACACATTTAGACATTAACAACGGACTGTTAAGCCTAATTTAATGCTTCAAATTATAATTAATTATAGGTTTAATACATCCAACACTCTCTGAACTTAGTTCCAAAAGTCAAATGATATCCTAAACTTCAAGAACGTCCAATTTACTCTTTGAACTTGGCTCAACCGATCCAATTTACCCATTGAATCTGATGTGGCAGAGGGAGAATTTGAAAAAGTTAATTATTTTCTCTCTGGCACATCAGATTCGAGGGGACAAAGTCGATCAGTTTTACCAATTTCAGGAGGCAATTGAACATTCTCAAAATTTAGGGTGCCATTTCGTGTTTGGAGCTGAGTTCACAGGGAATTGATGTATTAGGCTTTAATTACACGTTAACTTTTATTCTAAATTTCTCATCATGTTGAGGCTTGCATTATTTATCCTGAGTCATAGCAAAGCTCATCTCCATCTTCTTGGACCTTTGATTCATCATTCTTTTCATTGCATTATAGAAGCAAGGATTTGGAATTAGCAAACATGATTACGTGCTGTATCCTTTCACATGAGTAGTTGACACATGGGACTTTTCATTGCTAATCTCGTCCCAAGACCCTCTAGGATGATATGGGTACCACTAGAATCCGATACGTTTTCCTGAATAGTTGTTCTTTTTTTTTTTTTCTTTTTTATTTTCTCTTTTTTTTTTTCCCACCTTAATAGCTAGGACTATCAAAATGGATTTGTATGTCGTGTTCGTGTCGTGTTGACACAATCTGGTGACACTTATAAGATCAATACTGACACTACCAATATATTAAATGAGTTGATACGACACGATACTATATTATAAGAGGTTGACATGATTAACATGTTCAACCCATTTACTTATGAAAACGTAATTAACTAATCCGTATATATAAATGGAAGTTGGGATTTCCACTATAAATAGAGAAGAAGTTTCTCTATGTCGGAAGGGGGAAGAATCGTAGAGATTCCTTCTAGTTCCTGGAAAAACGTCTTCAGAGAGAAAAACGATATACTTCTTCGTTCGTCGGAAGAATTCACGGAGATAGCCCGTCCTCAGTGTATTCACACACTCGTAGGAAAGGCAACCAGAACGATCCGGTTTCTCGTGTAGATCAGATCCATTCTATAAACGAGTTTCCGCTGCATATAAACTGTAAGTCCGTTTATTTATCATGTTTATGGTAATCTATACATTCGTTGTATGATCTATATGGAATTCTGACTTCAACTTAAAACTATATTATTTATAGTAAAAAAAAATATTTATAGATCAATTCAATATTGAACCACATTATCTATAAATATAACTATTACCATTCTAAAAATAAATCAACATAAATTTATCAACTCAATTAAACATGTAACCATGCAAATCGGCAATAGAAAGTAAAAACTAGTTTAAATTTCTACATTTTTACTAATTAAATAATATATGGTAAAGCTTTTACATCCTATTCAGGCAGTCCCTCCGAAACTGTAATTTCTACATCAAAAGCCATAATAGCTACTAGCTTAGTATAGCCCAAAAAAATATCCATTAAATCACAATGAATAAGGGTTTGGAAGTATTGAAGAAAAAAATGAATTTATACTATCAGCTCTCAAGTGCAAATGATAGTTTTAACCTTCATATTAGTCAAAATTACTAATTTGGTAAACGAGTTATGTGGGTTCACGGTTTAACTCATGACCCAACCTTTGACTTATGACCCAACCTGTTTATTTCATATTATAAATGTGTCGACCTTTTTCCGACACTAACCCTCATAAACCCATCCATAATTCGTTAAATTTCGTATTAAACGAATCGTGTTATCGTGTCAACACCCATTTTGACAGACCTATTAATAGCCAAAATGGAACACAAACAGATCAGGGGATATCCGTTCACAAGTTGGGACAACTTAGACTGTTCGTTATCAATCCCGTTCTGGGATCCTTTGAGCCAATTTCTTAATAGGATACTGATGACATCCGGTCCGGCTTCACGGTTCGGTCTGGAACACCCGGCCCAGTCCGGTAGTCCGGACCCGTATCACATCATCTGGCTAAGCAACCGCTTCCCGCATCCGGATCCCAACCACCCCAGAGCAGATAAGTTCCCTGGATCCGCGGAGAGATCCTAGGGGAAGAGGTGGTGTCCCACTAGGAGTCCACCCCCGTGTTTCACTGGAGCAGGAACGCCACCCACGTGGAAGCTCTTTCAATATCAATCCAACTCTACTATTCCCTCCTATAAAAGGAGGATATTCTGCCTGAGGTAAGGATTTTGAATTCTTTTCTTAATTCTCCTAAAAGTACTTTTCAACACTCAGGAGCATACTAACTTAGGCATCGGAGTATACCCCAGAGGTTACCGGTGTCTCATTGTTTGGTATTGCAGAAACCATATTGGATCCGGTCAGAGCAGCAACCCAGACCCGGATCACCCAGAGGATTTTACCGAATCCATCATTTTGGTGCGGTGAGCGTGGACGGATAATCATGAATTCCAATTCCGCTAACATGACTTCAGACATTTTGGGAGATTCTCTCACAACCACAACTCCACAAGCGACGTTGAACTCTTCCATATGTCCCCAGGCAGCGATAGTCAATCGAATAGCCAGCAACTTGAGCCCCGCCGATGCCAGGGATCTGAGACAGGCGTTTCTCCAGATCCAGAATCAGGGCATGGTTGGACCAACCATCAGTAGCAGCACATCCCCTCTGATCACCGGAGTTGATGGCTTGGGAATGGGAATAGCTCGGAACCTTTTCCCACTACCAGAATACACTAGGGCCCCTCCAATCACAAACCCAGCACCTGTTTTTCCAGAAGACACCAGGCAGATGAATCAGCCTAGCACATTCCATGGGTTTGGGGATCCCACAGCCCAACATGCGGTTTTCGGGGCTCCACTGGCTCCAATGATGTCACAGGCCAGGCTACCCAGCTTCCAAACCCTAGTTCAGACACCTCCGCCGAGTTATCACCCGACCCACGGGTACATGTTGGGCCCACCCCCAATACAGGCGGCAACGCCTACGCCGGAAGGGGCAGATGACCCAAAGATGATGGCGTTGTTCAAACACTACTTTTCCCGATTCTCAGTGCCCATACAAGAACCGCTACTAGAGAGCGGAGGATCCTGTTTCACCAATCGGATCCTGAGCATGCCATGTGATCCCAAATTTAAACAGCTAAACTTCGAGAACTACAATGGGAAAACAGATCCCTACGTCCATTCCAGAAATTACAAGAACAGGATGGAGATAGCCGGGGCCAACGAGGGTCTAATGTGTAGATTATTCTCATCAACGCTGGTAGGTCCGGCTTCCTATTGGTTTGAGACGTTAGAGCCAGCGTCAATTAATAGTTGGGAGCAGCTCCGGGAGCAATTCTGCACGAAGTTCTATGGTTCGGTCCCCACCGGAACGGCTAGTAGAACCCTACATGACGTGAAACAGAGGCAAGGAGAGTCCCTCCGAGAGTTCGTGGACAGGTTCAACTTGGCAACAGTGGAGATTCGGAGATTGGACTTCAACACGGCTTTAGAAGCACTGATCGCCAACACAACCAACGAAAGGTTAAGGGCCGACCTCGTATTGAGGAAACCCCAAAACGTAACACAGATGATCTCGATGGCGAAAACATTCATAGAACTGGATGAGGTGGGTGCACCAACCCGGCACCATAGAGATAGCGAGAGGGGATCAGAGGACAAGCGACCCAGGAGGGATAGAAGAGAGAGGAGGGATCATAGAAGACCGAAAGACTTTACACCCCTCAACCGCCCGTTAGGCGAGGTACTGGTGGCGGTAGAAAAGAGCAGAGATAAGAAGAGCCTCCCCTACCCAGAAGCCAGAAGAGGGCAGATCATGGGGGAGGACGAGAAGGCATTCTGTAGATATCACCGCGTGAATGGCCACGACACAAATGACTGTAAACGGTTAGCTGAGGACATCGAAGAACTGATCAAGAAGGGCAAACTCCGAAAATTTGTAGAGAGAAAGGGCAAGGAGGAATCAAAGAGGCCTGATGAAGACTGCCAACCGACCAAAAAAACGAAAGGAGTGGTCATGGTAATAGCAGGAGGAGATCCGCCAGCTAAAAAGGTCAAAAGGAAAGCCGAAGGAGACGCTAAGCCTAACCCTCCCCTTTCGGAGAACAGAATAGCACCGGGTCACACCGACGCCTTGGTCATGGAAGCAGAGATTGAAGGTTATTTGGTCAAACGTATCTTGGTAGATACGGGAAGCTTGACAAACATCATCACAAGGCATGCAATAGAAAAGCTGAGAGTTGCACCTAGTAGAATCCATCCGGTTCATGCCCCATTAGTAGGCCTCAGTGGGCACACCGTACCGGTAACAGGTCAGGTAGCGCTGGATATGGAGATAGGAGATGAGAAGCATGTATGGAGGACAAAAGCTGACTTCACCATAATAGACTCGCCTCTGGCATACAACGCCATATTGGGTAGACCGCTTCTCTCAGAATCAGAGGCCGTCTTGTCGATCCGGTACCTGACACTTCAAATACCTACCGCCTCCGGATGGGCGATAGCCAGGGGGAGCCAGCAGACCGCTCAACGAACATACCTCGCTTCCTTGCAGCCAGAAAAGAACCCGGAAGAAGAAGAAAGGAAGGCAGAACCGGTGGACAAACTTGAAACGCTGACAGTCGCATCGGACAGGAACGTGCAGATATCCCAAGAGCTGGATAGTGACATTAAAGAGCAGATTATACAAGCAATAAAAGAGGAGCAGAACACTTTCGCCTGGACAATCAGTGACATAGAAGGGGTGCCATCAGAAATAATAAAACACTCACTCAATGTAGATTCGAAAGCAACCCCAGTAGTGCAGAAAAGGCGAAAGTATGAGCCGGAAAGGCAGAGGGCAATCGAGGAAGAAATCCAGAGACTACTTGAAGCAGGACACATCCGGGAAGTTCAATATCCCAAATGGCTGGCGAACGTAGTGATGGTGAAGAAGGCGAATGGAAAGTGGCGCATGTGCGTCGATTTCACCGACCTCAACAAGGCATGTCCGAAAGACAGTTATCCACTGCCTAACATTGACCAGCTGGTGGATTCGACGGCCGGCTACGCCATATATTCATGCCTGGACGCAGCATCCGGATATCATCAGATACCTATGGACCCAGTGGACCAAGAGAAGACCTCTTTCATCACGCACAGAGGGACATACTGTTACCAGGTCATGCCCTTCGGATTGAAAAACGCCGGAGCTACTTACCAAAGGCTGGTAAATTGTATGTTCAGAGATTTGATTGGGAAAACTGTCGAAGTATACGTGGATGACAAGATTGTCAAGAGCCGGACAATGAAAGATCACCCCAGGGATCTGAGGGAGGCATTCGGCATCCTCCAGAAGTACAAACTTAAGCTGAATCCGGAAAAATGCATATTCGGAGTGCGAGGCGGTAAATTCCTGGGATTCATGATCTCACAAAGAGGAATTGAAGCAAACCCGGAGAAGATAAATGCAGTACTAGAGATGGCTCCACCCAAGACCCTCAATGACATCCAAAAGCTAAATGGAAGGATCACAGCCCTAGGAAGATTCATCTCATTCTCGGCTAAAAGATGCATGCCATTTTACAAAGCGCTCAAAAAAGGGCAGGCCTTCAAGTGGGACAAGGAATGCCACGAGGCGTTCGACCAATTGAAGAAATTCCTCACATCACCCCCGCTGCTGAGCAGACCAATTCCGGGAGAAAAATTGTATGTATACTTGGCAGCGGTGGAGGAAGCTGTCGGATCGGTCCTCGTAAGAGAAGAGGATGGGCAACAGTATCCGGTGTATTACACCAGCAAAGTACTACGAGGGGCGGAGACAAGATACCCCAACATTGAGAAAATGGCACTGGCCCTGCTCTCGGCAGCCAATAGATTGAGGCCCTACTTCCAGGCACACACTATCATTGTGAGAACCGGGTTCCCACTCAGAAAGGTGCTGCAACGGCCTGAAACATCCGGTAGATTGGCGGAATGGGCGATACGCCTGGGGGAATTTGACATCAGATTCGAGCCTAGGCAGGCTTTAAAAGCCCAAATCCTAGCGGACTTCGTAACAGAGTTCCATAATCTTGAGCACAACTCAACACCTCCATCTGAAGAATGGGACGTCTTTGTGGACGGAGCGTCGTCAAAAGAAGGGGCCGGAGCAGGTGTATACATCAAAGGACCGAACAGGATCCAACTCTCCTACGCAGTGAAGTTGGACTTCCCAACAACGAACAATGCGGCAGAATACGAAGCCATGATCAAAGGCCTGGAGCTAATCAAAGAAATAGGGCCAGACAAAGTCCGGATACTCAGTGATTCCAGACTGGTGTCCAACCAGATAAACAAACACTTTGAAGTCCGAGACCCGGCCATGAAGGGATATTTGGACACGGTCCGGGGCCTGCTGAAACAGATTGAGGCGCGGGGTACAGTGTGGAAGATTGAAAACATTCCCCGGGAAGCCAACTGCCTTGCGGATGAACTCGCTAAAGCTGCCTCCAGCAAAGAAGAGTGGCAATATCTACACTGTCCGTATGAAGTACAGTCGCACCCCAGCATTCAGAAAAACGAAGTACTGACGGCGGACCACCACGAAAACTGCTGGATTACACCCATCATGGACTTCCTGAAGGAAGGAAAATTACCGGATGACGAACCAACGGCTCGCCGGATCTCAAGGAAATCTTCAAGATATGCTATCATAGACGGACAACTTTACCGCAAGTGTTTTAGTCGGCCCTGGATGAAATGCATCCCGCCAGAAGAAGGCAATTATGTTTTGAGAGAGCTCCACGAAGGGATCTGCGGGTCGCATCAGGCCGCCCTAACCATACTCCGTAAAGCAATGCTCATGGGATACTACTGGGAAACAATGAGAGAAGACGCAGAGGCCTACATCTGTGCTTGCCACCAATGTCAGGTACACGCAAAGAAAACCAGCCGACCACCGGCGGAGCAACAGCCAATCCTAACGGCTTGGCCTTTTTCAACATGGGGGATCGACCTCGTGGGTCCATTACCGGAAGCAAGCAGACAGAGGAAATGGATGATCGTAGCTGTTGATCACTTCACCAAATGGGTGGAAGCAGAAGCCCTTTCTACCATCACCCCCGAGAGAGTGATTTCCTTTGTCAAGGAATACATCCTGGGAAGATTCGGCATACCGAATACCATCATCACGGACAATGGAACTCAGTTCACCTCCAGAAAGTTCAAAGATTTCTGCGAAAGCTTCCACATCTCACATAGGTGTAGCTCGGTTGCCCACCCGCAGAGCAATGGCATGACAGAGGTCACCAACCGCACCATATGCGACGGCATCAAAAAGAGGCTGGAGGGACACAAAGGAGCATGGGCGGATGAATTGAACAGCGTGCTATGGGCGTACCGAACCACACCAAGACGGGCCACCGGGGAAACCCCCTTCGCCCTAACATACGGTACCGAAGCAGTAATCCCAGTAGAAATTGGCTCTCCAAGTGACAGGGTCACCTACTACAGCGAAGCCCAGAATGACATCAATTTGTGCTTTCACTTGGACTCACTGGAGGGAAGGAGGGAGAGAGCCTTCGTCCTCATGGCGGCATACAAGAATAAAGTCGCCCGGTACCATGACAAGAAAATAAAGACTGTCGCCTTCCAGCAGGGAGATCTTGTATTACGAGACGCGGAAGCCTCACAGGCTAGAGAAGGAAGAGGAAAATTGGCAATCAAATGGGAAGGACCATACCGGATCATTAAGGTCCTTGGACCAGCTACTTACAAACTATGCCACATGGATGGAAGGGGCATACCCCGCACATGGAACTCCAGGGCACTTAGGAAATACTACCAGTAGAGCGTGTTGCACTCTTTTTCCCTCGGTAGCGGTTTTTTCCCACAGGGTTTTCCCTACCGAGGTTTTTAATGAGGCAACTATAGCTGTAGTGTTGTAACTTTAATGCTGAACTTTATATTAAAGGGAGATTCGCTTTCGAATACATCATTTTATCATTCGCTTTCAAATAATTCTTCTGAAGTACTTGGCTATTTTAATACGCTTTCGAATAAGTATATGCACGACCCCCCATTCGCATTCGATTAAAATTCAAGTCCTGGGTTAACATTGGATTCCGAACCTAGACTCGGCTTGAAAAGGGCAGTCATAAGCAGATGCGTTAAGTTTGCATTCAAACAAAGAAATAATTCTTGAACCGCATCGAATGAGAAAATATATACTTGTTTCATTAAATACCCTTAATGGGAAAAATATACATGTACAAAATGTCAATCCCTATTCTGATTACCGGACCCCTCAGCTGATCCCTCTTCAGGCGCCGAGGCGGTTGGAGGGACATCTTCATCCTCGTCCGGGAGATCGGCTTCATCAGGGAAATCCACTTCTATGTCCCCGAAGGCAACATCCGGGTAGACCTCAGAGCACCTTTGAAGGATACGGTCCCCATACAGTAGGGCAAGACGCCCATAGGTCAGGGTCCTCTCCTTCAACTTCGCCTCTGCCGCCAGTCGGTCACTTTCACGGGATTTCTTCTCCTGCTCGAGGGCCGCCTCGGCTAGTTCGACAGAACGCTTGAGGGCCACATTCTCGGCAGTCATATCATCAAGCGCCTTTTTCTGTTGCTCTGCCTCAGCCTTCACTTTCGCCAGGCTCTCCTCCAGCTTCTTCCTCTCCAGAGCACCGGCAATGCTCTGATCGAGGATCCGGTCAGCTTCCTCAACCCTCTTCAACTCCTCGTAGAGAAAGGGGATGGCCTGCAGAGAAACAGTTAGATACGGCCAGAAGGTAAAAGAAAGAATCTAGGACTTACCGTGTATAGCTTGCTCAGGACTCTGGTCCCTATGCTCCGGTTGGACATAGTCTTCACCCGGGAGGAGTCAGCAGGGAGATACATGCCGTTGCTCAGCTCCAGCTGCACTAAAGGATCAGCAAGGCTTGCATCTTGGCCAAACTTGGACATCAGAATATCCCGTATCGAGCTATCAGTGTTCACCGGACCCGCGAAGTCAGGTACCACCTCCTGCATAACAAAAAGTAAGCACGGTCCGGAGTCTCATGCTAAAAGGGAAAAAGTAAAGAACGTACCATTCGGGTTTTCTTCCCCTTACCCGACCCGGATGCAAGGGCACTGGGCCTCTTCTTTCCTACAGGCTCCGCGTCCACTACAGGAGCAGCAGGGCCCGGAACAGCAGGATTGATTGCGGGAACCGGAGCCGGCGCGGCAGTAGACGCCTTTGATCCGCTCTTTCGGGCACGCAAGGCTGCAACAGTATCAGCGAGTGACATCCCTGCCACAAAGGGAGAATGCAAAAATAAGTGAATAAATACCTCGGCCCTCTAAGGGATCATTAAAGAACACAGGGAGACCGGTCCGGTCATCAAGCGCTGCCAGAGGCAACCCTTCGCGGTAAGCCCTCGTGGCATATTGCAGCTTCCAGTACTGAGTCGGGACCGCTGTCAACAGATCAAGATTGGCTTGCTCCCGGGGCGAGAGCTTATCCTTCTCCCCCCTCATCTCGCTCGCGGGCCGGAAAGACCAGGCGGTGGGAAATGTTGGCACATTTTTCTTCAATTTGATGAAGAAAAACAGACCCTTGAACCCCTTCACCGAAGAGGTACGACCAGAGAAAAACCAGAAGAGAGGCCCCTTAGCCATTGTCAAATGGTCGCTATTGGAGTTTCGGAGAACTGGAGTGGCGATATGCCGGAAGAGAGAACCGGTCAGTTGAATGCTGAGGTTACAGCACAACCAATACATGGCGCACACGTCCTCCATCACGTTCGGGTGCAACTGGGCCGGACATACCCCGTACCGGTTCAAGACAGAGCATATGCCCTCCGGGAGCGGATAGGTGAAGCCGCCCACAACATGGTGAAGATAGATGGAGAAATAGCCGGACGGCGGTCGATGAACCCGCTGGTCGGGAGCAGGGATGAGACACTCGCAGGCTTCTAACCAGGGGTAATCAGAAACCAACTGATGTATCTCGCGGAAAGCAATAGAGGAAGCCATCTGGGATATCCTGGGGGTAAGGGTTCTCCCTGAGATACTTCTGACCAACCGAGAAGACTCAGGGAGGCGGACTGGTGCACTGGTCTCTCCGGCGGAGCGAGTTCTTTCAGAAGACTCAGAGGTAGAGAGCCTCGCGGCGTCAGAATCCACCTCCACAGAAGGGGACACAGGGCGAGGAGCAGTACTTGCGGTCCACGAATAGCTCGAAGAACCCATACCAAACAGTGACCCTGGAACTAAGAACTTAAGAAAGGAAAATTGCAGAAAGGACGAAGATGAAACTTACTGGATTTTTGGAGAAATGAAAGCGCCTGAAACTCAGAATGACGCCCAGACCAGAAATCAGTAACTTAAATACCCAACTGGCGAGAAATCGAAAGGTCGCAGCATTTAAGTCACATCGAAGGTCGCGTCCCTGCGGCTGCACAGTACGTGGTAGGCAGTGGGTAGGCACGCGTTCCCAGGCAGGGTTTTAGGAGCTAACCCCTAAAGGGCTTACTTCAGACTTAGGGGGGACTTCTGATGACATCCGGTCCGGCTTCACGGTTCGGTCTGGAACACCCGGCCCAGTCCGGTAGTCCGGACCCGTATCACATCATCTGGCTAAGCAACCGCTTCCCGCATCCGGATCCCAACCACCCCAGAGCAGATAAGTTCCCTGGATCCGCGGAGAGATCCTAGGGGAAGAGGTGGTGTCCCACTAGGAGTCCACCCCCGTGTTTCACTGGAGCAGGAACGCCACCCACGTGGAAGCTCTTTCAATATCAATCCAACTCTACTATTCCCTCCTATAAAAGGAGGATATTCTGCCTGAGGTAAGGATTTTGAATTCTTTTCTTAATTCTCCTAAAAGTACTTTTCAACACTCAGGAGCATATTAACTTAGGCATCGGAGTATACCCCAGAGGTTACCGGTGTCTCATTGTTTGGTATTGCAGAAACCATATTGGATCCGGTCAGAGCAGCAACCCAGACCCGGATCACCCAGAGGATTTTACCGAATCCATCAGATACGATTAGGGTTTGAGACAATTTTGTCCTAAATGATCTCCGTTTAAGACTAAGCTTCCTAGCTCCATTATTAGTCATGAAGCATATAAGAAATTTTGAATAAAAAAAGGGCAAGACACGCAAAATTCTGCTGAACACCTTAGTTTTGTTCATATTAATATTCCTATTTTTGCATAGATATTAAAAAAAAAAAATATTAATGTTATCATTTAAAGATCTGTTATATTTCAAAAGTATACGTTATGAATATGAACATCATAACAAGATTATGAAAATATAGGCCTGACCCAACAATAACGTACAGTTTGGGATGAAAAAGGGGGTCCAAAAATAGATTCTCAAATTCTCTTAGGATGGACACAACTTGAAACCCATTCAACAACCCCAAAAGGCTTTGTAACATGCAGCAATGGCCTGATTTCTTTAGTAATGCCGCAAGGTTTGGGGCTTTCATCTTAATACCAGTAAATTAAATACAAATACATCACCAATTGAGTGTAGTTCAACTGGTACGTCTCCTATAATGGAGGTAGAAGGCAATGTAAAAAAAAAAAAAAAAAAAATCTTACTACAAACACCTACTGCATTTCCAAATTAACAAAAATGCTAAACTCATCAAATTTTGTTTTTTGTTTTTTCCTTCTCTTGAGTTCATTTATCGAGTTTTTATCCATTGAAATGTTATGCCTCTACGTATATCTTCCTTTTTTCCTTTACCTTTGACGTAGGGAACATCTAGAACTAAATATTATATATTTCTTCTGTCTCAAAAAGATAATCTATAATTCTATATTCACTGGGTCTCAAATTTCCAGCTAGCAGCCAAACAATGTTGTGAGTGGTTAATTTTAGTTGTCTTTATGTGCTCAACATTAAGTGTTTAATTGTTTGTTTTTGGTATGTTCTTTCTTCAATAAATGGTTGTTTTATATGCTTATTTGTAATTAAATTAGAGAAATGAGCAACGACTAATTTCCAATTGGAAGACATAAGATTTTAATGGAATAAAATAAAATCATTGGTCCCATGTATTTTGGCTTTGCTGTCGGCAAAGTAAAGGTCAAAGTCTACGTTTGGACCCCGTAAAAATGTGTGGTAGATGTGTTTTCAAGTTTTTGCTTTTTTTATTTTTTATTTTTTATTTTAATTTTCTTTTCTACTGATTAATTGATTCCATTAAGATCTTTTAATGATTTGGCTTTGTGCCTTAATAGTTATCTTAGTTCGAAAAGAATTATTTGTTACATATGAAGCATAACTCTTATCTATTTGAATTGATATTGAGTTTGAATTTAGAGTTTGTTTAGTTTAGCCGTAGTTGTTAGGTGATTATAAAAAGAAAAATCTGGTATTAGTAAAATATTAGTGATTATTGTTTTTTTGTTATATTACAATTAAGAATATAATTCATGTTTAAATATATTTTTATTTGATCTATAGTTTTACTATATTGCATAATATTATGATACTAAGTATTTTAGATATAAGTTTTTAACAAGAAATTATATAGTAATTTTCAATTTTAAAAACAAAAAGTTAAATATGTAGTCATCAATTATAAAATTCATTACTAATATATTATATCCTTGATATATCTTGGGTACCTAATTAACTAAATGTGTAAACAATAACTCCAACTTGAACATTAAACCTATTTTAATTTATAACACATGAAATTCTAAATGAAAAATTATCAATTTTTCAGTAAAAAAAAAAAAAAAATTTAGTGAAAAAAAAACAATTTAGTGAAAATTTACTTAATTACAAGAAAATATTATGATATAAATATAACAAAATATTTATAGAAATCAAAACATAAAATTGCTTTACTTAAAAGCAAGGGATATATATATATATATATATATATATATATATATATATATATATATATATATATGAGAAATTGATTGGCAAATTTTAAAATTTAGAAAAATGATGCTGAGAAAAGAAAATGGTTACCACTTATTAATAATAATTAATAAGAGTGAGAAAATATGGTATTGGAAATAAAGCATATAATTACGGATTTTTTTATAAGGGTTGGAATATTATTAGTTAAATCCAGCCTCTAGGCCACTTGTATATATAAATGCATCACTTTCTTGTTCATTTCATCTTCTCAGCTACAACCAAAAATTTCTTTAAAAAAAAACATCAGTTAGACCATGGCTAACAACCATTCAGCTTTTGTCCTATCTCTGCTAGTAATCCTAGCCACAACTGGAGGCAACCACGCAGTGGACTACACGGTGACCAACACCGCGAAGGCCACCGCGGGAGGGGCCCGCTTCGAGTCCGAAATTGGGGAGGAATACAGCAAGACAATACTATCAGCTGCCTCAGAATTCATATGGAAGGTATTTCAACAACCCAATTTAGAAGACAGAAAAAATGTCCAACAGGTAAGCTTATTCATTGATGACATGGACGGTGTAGCGTATGCAATTAACAACAAAGAAATTCACTTCAGTGCAAATTACATAGGAAGTTACAGCGGTGATTTGAGGAGTGAATTTAATGGCGTAATTTACCATGAAATGACACATATTTGGCAATGGAATGGGAATGGGCAAACTCCAGGAGGATTAATTGAAGGAATTGCTGATTATATTAGATTAAAAGCTAATTATGTGCCAAGTCATTGGGTTAAAGCAGGAGAGGGTGACAGGTGGGACCAAGGGTACGATGTTACAGCAAGGTTTTTGGAGTATTGTGATGAAATTAGAAATGGGTTTGTAGCTGAAATTAATAAGAAGATGAGAAGTGGTTATAGTGATCGGTATTTTGTTGATCTTTTGAACAAATCTGTTGATCAGCTTTGGAGTGATTATAAGGCTAAATATGCTTAGTAGGCTACTTTTTCTTTTGAGTGATTACTGATAATAAACTTCTATCTATATCTATTTGCATCAACTTCTATATATATAGGTTGTTTATTTATTTATTTTTATTGACGTCATGACTTTTACGAAGCAAAAAAGTAACGTTAGTGTGCAATTAAATAAGATGAAATCATATATGGAAAAAAAAAAATCATGGAGAAAAATCAGCCATTAATCATTGAGAAATCTATCAGCTCATTAATAGGAACTACTTAGCTAATTAATAGGAACTAACTTTTACACAATAAAAAAAGGGCTGGAATTTGCTAAATTGTTAATATATAAACATATGGGGAAAACGATGCTATACTGCAAATCTATATATTAATTGTTGATTATATTTTCAACTTTGTGATGTATCTATTAAATATTCCATCGATTATTTTAAAATAAAAGTATTTTTTAGAAAGACATTCATAAAGAAAATAAAGCAAATCCGTCCTCTGAATATATTCTTTATAAGAGTATTCACTTAGCTTTGTTTCATGTCAAATGTAAGTATAGTCATTTTTTTTTTTAGCTTCTGATATAATTGTTAACCCCACCAAATTCCTACAGTAGTTTTTTTTTTTCAAGAGGGTAAGAAGGTTGCCACTACAAGGTAGACTTCAGGGAATTTTTGATATCTTTTCTTCAATTTCTCCCTGGATTCCTTGCGTCCCAAAAGATATGGTTTAAGCTCAGGTGTTAGATTCAGCCAAAGTCAAGGATTAGCATGGCAGATTAAAGAAAAAATTATGGCATTATTCACAACTATTACCCAATATAGGGTAGAAATCAAACTAATTCCAATTTTATGGTGTTTTTGTCAAAGTCCGCATACCACATTGGCGGACACTCCTTTTTTTTCTTCCCCCACAGGTCCGCCAGTCAAAGTACTGGACTCAACGAGGTCCGCCTATCAAAGTAGCGGACTAAAAAAGTCCGCCTATGCTATAGGCGGACTGTTAGGTCCGCTTTCACCACAAGCGGACCTAAAAGCTGCCTTGTCCCAGCTGATGGGACAAGGCAGAGTCCGCAAAACTGGAATGCGGACACAGAGGTCCGCATTCCATAGACGCGGACTTATTAAAGTCCGCGTCTCTGAAATGCGGACCTCTGTGTCCGCATACCCAACAGGCGGACTTCATGCAGAATCCCTGTCTCCCCCCATCCAACCGACGTATCCCAGCCATCCGATCAAAATGAAAAATAATCCCAGCCGTCCGATCAAAATTTATACCTTCATCTTACCTTCCTCCTTTCTTCATCAGCTCATTCATACGTTTAGTAAAAAAAAACCAGATTTGTTCTTCATCTCCTTCTCCAACCTTCATCTGCAAAAAAAATTGATTTCCTTCCATCTTTAATATTTTAGAAGTTAAATTTGTTCAACATTATATCTCTTTCAAGTAAGTTTCCTACCTCTTTTAATTATCAATTTAATTAATTTTTAGTAAGTTTTTAGTAATTATAATTTTATTTTGTATTTATATATATTTAATTAAGTTCTTAATTTTTGTTACAAATTTTTTTTTTTTGTAGGATTAGCATTATCAAATTAGGAACGAAAATACTAAAAATAATATAACCACCAAATAACAAATATTGTGAAGTATTCAACCCAAGAAAGGTAAATACTAAAATTTTTTACAAATTTTATATTTTGTAGATTTTGTAGAAATTATGTTCTGAATTTCTATAAATTTTTGTAGTAATATATATGTAATGTGTAAAAAAATGGAATATGTATAAAATGTTCGTTTATAAATTTATATTAGATGTATAATATGTGTTTAACTAAATGTATAAATTTTTTGTATTTTATATATAGGAATAGCATCAACAAATTAGGAACGAAAATCCTAGCACTACAATCATCAAATAGCAGCTATCGTCCGCGTTTATTAAACGTAATAAAGGTAAATAAAAAAAATTTATGAAATTTTGTAATTTTTGTATTTTTTTGAAATTATGTTGTGAATTTCTTTAAATTTGTGTAATATATATGTGATTGATGCATGGAAAAATTGAATATGTATATAATATTTGTTTATAAATTTGTATTAGATTGATTTTTGTGTAGTATATAAGACCATCTCCAACTCTCCACTCCAAATTTCCAATTATAATAAAAATATTTGAAAATAATTCCTTTCCACCTAACATTTTTATTATTAATATATTTCTTTTTACATACTATATAATATTATTAACATATTTTTTATGAAATTCTTAGAAAAAAATTTAATGTTAATTAAATATAAAAAAATAATTTAAATTACATAATAATTTTTTAATGTTTATATGTTTCGAAAATATTAAATATATGATATAAACTATATAGTTTGTATTAGAAATGTCTATTTGATTTATATAAATATATATATATAAATATATATATATATATATAAATTTGCATTTATGTTAGAATTAATTAAAAAATATTATAATTTTATTTAAGATAATTTTTTACATATATATATTGAATGATTTTTAATTATATGACAGAATAATGTCAACTTCATTACCAATATATATATGATGTATGCAAAAATAGAATATGTATATAATATTTGTTTAGAAATTTTTATGAGATTGATTTTTGTGAAGTTAGTATATAAGACCATCTCCAACTATGCAGTCTAAATTTGCACTCCAAATTAAAATATTTTTAATTTATTCCTTTCGACAAACATTTTTATTAGTATTATATTACTTTTTACATACAATTATATTATTCATTGTTTTTAATAAAGGGTAATTCAAAACATTTTAGTGTTAATAATATTAATGCAAAAAATAACACTTAATGATTAAAAAATAGGATATATCAAATTTTATGATAGTTCCAAGTTGTATATGTATTAATATTTTTTTGAACAATATTAATTTAAAAAATTTTAAGAATTTAAGCAAAATTATTAAAATAAATGAAGATGACAAATACATATAAATTATGAAACACACAAATTAATGAAAACCATATTTGTGAAAACCGAACAAGACAGGCGGGTCGGACCGGGTTCGACTGGAACCAGAGGGCAGGCCGATCGGTTTGGATCCGGTTCGACCAGACTATTTTTTAAATCTTTTTTTAAATATAAAATTTAAGTTATTATTTTGAGGTGTATTATTTAAAATAAAATATAGTTTGTATTTTTAATTGTAAGTACAAAACCTATATTTGATAAATTGAGCATTTTAATTTACTATATTGTGTTTGAAATGCTTAATTATAAGAATTATAATAAAAATGTTCAAAGTTTCGTATATTATAAACATAGTTGTGAAAACCGGACCGAACCGGCCGGTCGGTTTCTATCCGGTTTCCACTTTGGTCAATAACCGGTCAATGGCTGGTCGGACCGGCCGGTTGAACCGGAAAATAGTAAACCGCAACGGTTTTCCGGTTCAACCAGAAATTTTTTAAAAAAATTTTATTTAAATCTAAAATTGAAGTTATTATTTTGGGGTGTTTTTAATTAATATAAAATATAGTTTGTATTTTTAAATTAAATTGACATTTAATTGTAATTAAAACAACTATATTTCATAAATTGAGGTTTTTTAATTAGTATATTGTGTTTGAAATGCTTAAACTTAAAGAATTATAATAAAAATATTCAAATTTTCATAAATTATAAATATAAAAATAAAAATATTTTAATATTTTCGTATATTTATAAAATCCGGTTCGATTCCGGTTTAATCCAAAATCCATGAATCCATCCCTTCACCGGTTCGATGACCGGTCCGGGTCTGAAAACCATGATTATAAATATAAAAAATATTTAATAATATATTTACAAAATCCGGTTCGATTTAGGTTTATTACAGTTTAATCTGAATTCCATGAATCCATCCCTTGACCGGTTCGATGACCAGTCCGGGTCTGAAAACCATAATAAAAACACATAAGCGAAATACTGTAAAAAATTACACATTTTGAAAAAAAAGAAATCAACACCAAATTATTAATGGAAAAGAAACTAAAATAACACTAAACATCAAAAAAAGAAATTTGATATTGGTGGTGGGTTGGAGATGCCCTAATGAATGCTTTTTAATTATATGACAGAATAATGTCGACTTCATTGCCAATATATATTCATTGGGGTGGTCAAATCATAAGGAATCAATTTGGAGTTGATTATGAGAATGGATGTTGCAAAGTAATATCAATGAATGGTTTATTCAATCTTAGTTCATTGTTTGATAAGATTAGGACTGTTATGAATATACCAGCGACCGAAGATTTGATTAGGGTGCAATTTCGAAACCCAATTGCAATGAATGGAGTACAGTTAGTGTATAAGTGTTTTGATCTGTGTGACGATGATGATTCGAATATGATGTTGGGGATAGTCAACAGTTTAGGTCATACCTTGTTCTGTATTGAATTATACGTCGAATGCAATCATAATACACCTTCTACACACAAGAGGGATATAGCTGGACCTCTACTTCTCAAGCTGTTGATTATGATGTTGGTGGTAGTGGTGGACTTGGTGGTTATGGTTGTGATGATGATGATGATGATGATGATGATGATGATGATGATGATGATGATGATGCTAGCGATGATTATGAACCTATTGGTTTTAACGGTGGTGGTGGTGGTGGTAGCGAATCTGATGATGATGAAGAGGATGATGTTGATGTTGATGGTGATGATAGTGAATCTGAGGATTATGCTGATGTTGATAATGATGCTGATGGGTTGCACAATGAGGATGAGCTTTGATAGGTTGTCAACCCGTCAAAGTTAATTTTAATATCTCCGGTTCCTTATACTGGGTAGTATAGCAAGAACGGGGTCGAACCACATGGATTAATGCAGGTATATTTATTTGCAAAAAGAAAGAAAATTGATTGGATTGAAATAAAAATAAATGATGTGATTTGTGTATTTGCAGAATGTAAATTAAGACAGAATAAATCAATAGAAAGGAAAACTAGCCGAGATACTTTTCAGTTTAATTCCGTAATTCAATCACAGACACCAAAGATCCAATTCAATTATCCAAATAGATAGAGTTATAGTTAAAGGTGAAACGCACTCAATAACCAATCTTTTCTTAATTTATTGATAGTTCCGGGAAACGCCCGAATAAACTACTTCCCTAGCCAATAGATAATCTCCAAGAAACCTCTTAATAAGAATTAACCTATGGCAGCATTAAACACAAAAAAGACCTCTATCTTAGTTAATGAAATCGGAAACGCCGTAAATCATAAAAACTAAACTATTCAATTCCGTTAACTTTACACGAAGCTAACTTGCCACTATGATAGAACAACAATCACGGATATATTATTCTATTCGGCAATATGCAATACAATCAATCAATTAACTGGCCAAATCAATTTGATTAAATCAATAGCAATATAACAAATTATAATCGCTGGAATTGAATAAATATTCGGATAAAAGAATACAATTAAAACATAAGTCTCATGAATATGATGGAATTAAACTTCAAAGTACCTCAACTAGAAAAGAGTTTAGCTACTCATAACTAAACAAAAATCTACAAAAAACCTTAAGAAAAACTTGCAGCCTTCTTTCCTCTTGAGAGCCTCCCAAAAACGTTTTAGAAGAAGTAAAAACTCAACCCTAAACCTTCTCCTCTTTTTCTCTTTTATAGCTTTCCTACTCCTAACCTAATTAGGAGTCTCATTAACCTACTTAAATCAAGAAGCCTGCTGGAAATTAAAGTGCAGACCATGGGCTTCTTAAAGAGAATTTTTGGCCCAATTAAGAAGAGAAGGTCAACAAGGGTTGACCCGCAGGACCCGAACAGGCTGCATAAAACCTCAGCTAACTTCCTCGATACAGCTCCGATTGGCGCGATTCAAGGTGCTATGGAAAGCTAACGGATAGACGCACAATCTTGCAGAACAAACCTTGAGCTAAGACAGCCTCAAACACTGCTGAAAATCCAGTTGAAGTTCAAGCTCCAACAAAATCTCTTCTAGCAGTCTACCTAAAAAGCCAAAATCCACTTCCAAGCACCTAAAAGAGGTAAATAATACTAAATAAGGATATATAAAACAAAACAAACAAACTAATTAAGAAGATAATAAAACTAATACTAAAATGCGAAAATAACTAAGAAAATAAGTTAAAATGCACCTAAATATGCCTATATAAATATGAGTTATCAAGCTTCAAGGGAATTATAGGGCTTCTTCTTCAAATGTTGATGACACTGCATTATACAATAATTATACCCCTACATTTTTCCCAAATATTCCCCAGCTGACCCAATTTGATGCATCAGCTATGACAGTCCATGATATTGATCAAACCAGGAATGCTATAAGATGGGATTCGTCAATGGAACTCTCAAAGGGGATGTTATTTTATTCAAGAGAAGCAGTTAAAAATGCAGCTAAGGAATACTCAATGAGAATACAAAAAGAGTTTCGGAGTAGGGAGACAAGGATGAATACTATCACATTGGTATGTCATTATTATGATGAGGGATGTCCATGGAGGTTACGTGCGACGCTGAAGAAGAAGTCTCATCTGTGGGAGATCACAAAGTATGTCGGTGAACATACATGTCATGGGCTAAAAAAGTCTCAAGACAACCGAAATCTTGACACGGCCTATATGTATCCCATAGTGGAGGCTATGATTAGGGAGGATCCCTCACTAAAGGTCAAGGTCATTGTTGCAAACTTTGATCAAAGGTATAAGATAAAAATCTCTTACAAGAAGGCATGGTTAGCAAAAAATAAAGCCATTGAGAAGATATATGGAGGTTTTGATGAGTCATATAACCATCTTCGCCCTTGGCTTTATGCTGTAACCGAAATGAACCCCGTCTCAATCTACCATATTAGTGAGTCTAATCACTTTGTCGATGGTCGTTTTGTGCCAGGAGTTAAACGTTTTGAGCGTCTTATATTGATTCTGAAACCATGCATTGATGGTTTCAAACATTGTATGCCAGTGTTGTACGTTGATGCCACTTTTTTAACTGGAAAGTATAAAGGTGTAATACTAGTAGCATCAGCGCTTGATGGCAACCGAAACATATTTCCGATAGCATTTGGCATAGCTGAAGTTGAAAATATTGCAAATTGGGAATTCTTCTTGCATTGTGTGCGAGATTTTGTTTGCCCAGACATGCCCGATGTTTGTGTCGTCTCTGATAGGCATGTTGGAATCTTAAGAGCCATGGAGTCTGAAAAATGGAAGACGGCACCGCATCGATTCTGCATTCGCCATCTTGCGAGCAACTACAATAAGCAATTCAAAAATGAAGAAGTTAAAAACTTTATCATCAATGCAGGTATTTAAGAGTATTGCTTTTTCAATTACCGTAAACCTAAACCATAAGGATCAAGTTTACCATTGTTTAACTCATTATGCTTTCAAATATGTTTTTTTTTTTAGCATATCAACATCAACCTCGGAAGTTTAATCGGATGATGAGGTTGCTTGAGGAGAAAGAACCTGATAGCTTTCAATGGTTGAATCGGGTGCCAAAGGAGAAATGGGCTCTCGCTTTTGATGGTGGTTGTCGATGGGGTAGTATGACAACTAACATTGCTGAATCAGTAAATGGATGGTTGCTAAAAGATATTCGGGGATTGCCAATAACAACAATGATGGAAAGCCTTTTTTTAAAATTGGTCGATCGTTTCGAAAAACACAGACGTGAAATTGCAGCCGAAATGCAAAAGGGATTCACATATACTACATTTGCAATAGACCTATTGAGGACAAGGTTTGAAAAGGCATCTGGACATGTAGTACAACAGTTTGATACGAGGAATGGTGTTTTTGAGATTAAAACTGCCCGTTGGAATTCAGGAAGGAAGGGAGGACACAAGCAAGTGGTCAACCTGAAAGAAATGACTTGTAGTTGTCGAAAGTTTCAACAACTGCGAATACCATGCTCCCATGCCATTGCTGGGTGTTTGGCATATGGCATTGACCATAGACAATTTATTCATCCAATTTATAAATTAGAAAACAACTTGAAATGTTGGTCGACAGCATTTACCCCACTTGGAGAACGTGACTACTGGCCAACAATCGATGGACCATCACTTGTACCAAATCCGAATTTGATGAGAAAAAAGGGTCGACCGAAAACAACACGGATTCGGAATGAGATGGATTGGAAAGTTGCCGGTGCTAACACCTTGAGTTTTTGTAGTAAATGTGGCTTACCCGGTCATAACACTAGGACATGTGGGCGTAGTTAAATATGTTGTAATTATAATGACTCATTTGTAATGGATTCTAATATGTTATTTGGGAATGCAAACTACTATGATAATGTGTGTTTTGTGACTATATTGCTTTAATTAATAGTAATACACTCAATTGGTAAACCTTATTAGTATGTTGAAATCTTAATGTGCATCATTTTATTATATTGACATCAAATGTTTGTGTTGTTAGGTATGTCAGGTAATCCACGACCACAGCGAGCATACATTGAGCCTGGGCCGATTGACCCTAGCGTTTTACATTCACAGAGATCACATAGATCGGAGGCAGTATGGTTCAATGAGGTGCAAATATATCACTTTCTATTTACATAATTTAACTATTAATTAAATATTGTGAGATGAATTAAATTAATGTAATTTAACTATTTACATCATTTAAGTGTATATTATTTTGTTATATTTGTTACTATGTTATTAATTAATATAATTTTTCGTAAAAATATTAGGATGAGGAGACAACCCTTACTTGCAGGAGGGACGGTACGATACTACGTGAGGAAGAAATTGATGAGCGAATAGAACAAGTCTTGAGACAGACTGGTTTTTATGGAGTTGCTCGGTTGGGTTATTTTCAGTTGGACCATCATCTCATTACGGCTCTAGTTGAGAGATGGAGACCGGAGACTCATACTTTTCATTTTCCCGAAGGTGAGGCAACAATTACACTGCAGGATGTTGCTATTCAAACTGGATTGCCAATAGATGGTAATCCATTGATTTGCCCACTTCCTTTAAAATGGGTAGATGAGTGTGAACGACTATTAGGCGTTCGTCCTCCTAGAAATGCCTTAAAGAAAAATATGCTGCAATTGAGTTGGTTAAATGCTACTTTTCCTGCAATGCCGGCTAATGATAACGAAGAAGACATTGCACGGTACATCCGTGCATACTTGTTGCAACTACTATCCGGCATATTGTTTAGCACAAAAACATCAGGTTATGTCAACCTTTTGTTCCTACCTTTGTTGGAGAATATTCCAACAATTGTTCAGTATAACTGGGAGAGCGGGTGTTTGGCCTATCTTTATAGAGAGCTATGTAAAGCCGCCAGACACAACACTGCACAAATTGGTGGTGCTTTAATTTTGTTGCAGGTTTGGGCATATGAGAGATTGAAAGATATATCGCCGAACCTACGGAGTGGAGTTATCACGCCTGGTTTACCACTTGGTCGGCGGTACGTATACATAACACTTATGATATATATGTATTAATATATCAATTTTGTTTTCACATGAGTCATATATATATATATATATATATATATATATATATATATATATATATATATATATATATATATATATATATATATATATATATATATATATATATATATATATATATATATAGAGTGAGAGACAAATCATTGAAATTACAAATAAGCAAGAGAAACCAATTTTGCTCTCAAAGGAAAACAAAATAGAATTCACATAGTTCCTACCGAACAGTTAATAAAATACAACAACTTAGGGTATACGATGCCGAACTTGTGTAATTTAGAATTCAAAATTACTTATGCATAGTTATATTTCGTTGTTATGATATAGTTCTACAATTTTCTTATATGTTTACCATGTAAAATAATATCTCCTAATTAATTACAGATGGAGCACACCTAAGGATTGTACTGCTGTGCCAACTCATACGCTAAGACATATACGATATGTACTTGATTTGGCTGACAAAGATTCTGTAAGTCATACAAATTAGGAATGCAGTCATGTTAAACATTGTACGAAAAAAATTAATTTTTTGGAATGGTAAAATCATATAAATATATATGTTATTTTGTGTTGCTTGTAGTTCACTTGGGAGCCATACACAGATGAAATCCGGGCAGCATTACCAGAATATTGCTTTCAAGGAAATCATTTATGGAGAGCTGTTGTGCCATTGATTTGCATGCACATTGTGGAATGGCATCAACCAGACAGAGTTCTTCGACAATTTGGTTTGCAACAACACATACCTATTGCGCCCATGCAATCCAATGAGCTGCATGATATTGAACTGATTCAGGTTAAAGGTTCCATTATGCAGAAAATGGCCTACTGGGTTGCAATATGGAATAATAGGGCAAATTTAATATTTGCAGCTCAACCATGTGCCGAACCACTCCATTATCATTCCGAGTACATGGAATGGTATAGGCGAATAACAAGGAGATGGATTTCTGTTAGAGGTGCTGCCCATGGTGCCACTGTAAGTCATTAAAATTGAAAATTCATGTGTTTAATTTTTTTATGACCTGTACATAGTAATAATATATATTATGTACAGGTTGATGGAATGGAGCAACTTGCCTTGGTTAGAGATTTGGATGCTGTGAACAGGATCAGAAACAGCATATGCGGGGCGCTTGGGGAGGAACGACGTTATGTTCGGGGTTCCCAACCTCCTCATCCAGCTCCGTCTGCTATTTATCCAAATGTTGAAGTGGATGAAGAGGCACCCGTTGCTGCCACTGGTAGACGCCGCCAACGTACCACATCGAGGAGACGTGAGGTCACAAGACCAACAGATCCTTCTTGTGACATTGTGCCACATCCAGTATCATACCATTCACAAGATCCATATGGAGCAAGCACTTCACAACAATCACAACCAACACAGCAATATTCATCATGGGTTCCTAACCCATCTGCTCCTGGTTCATTTGTTAGTCCAAGTGGTCCACCACAGTATGGGTTTAACACTTCTCAAAACCCATTTACACAATGGAGTGGGTCGGGCCAATCACCTTGGTCTATGCATGGTATGGGTACACCACATACTCCTTCTAATATGATATTTCCATCGTTTGCGCGGCCATCTTCAGTGGAACAGTGTGTTGGTATGTCTAGTATGTACTCTCAGCAACAACCTCCTTTTCCATATTCCAACTTTGGAACAACATCAAATGTTGAATATAATCCATCACAGTGTACTGATCCATCGCAGCCTTCCAATAGAAGTGGACGTAATATTTGATGTTTCTTTTTAAACAATGTATAATATTTTTATGTTTTAGTTCAAGACTTATATCTTTGAATATTTAGAACATTGACTATAAATTAAAAGGGCATATATTTTTTAAATTGTGCAATCCAATTCCTTTGAAATCGAACGATTTGTAATTAAGATTAATGAGCTTAATTGTCAAATTAAATTTCAAAAATTAAAAGCTCTTAAATTTTTTTTTCTTTGTAGTTATTAAATTCTAATCATATCATATTTTAAGAATTAAAAATTTAACTCTAGAAATAAGTCTCCCAATCTTAAAAGTACAAAATTAATTAAAAATTAAAAAAATTTGAATTATAAACAATTAAGAAGAAGAGCAATATGGTTATTTGACATGTATTTAACAACAAAAAATACCTTTAATACTCATGGAAGACGATTATACAAGGACAAAATAAAAATATAGAGAGGTTGAAATTTTTGTTCAAAATCAAATTTTAGGGAAATTTAAATTGTTAAAATAGGAGACAAGCATGCGTAAATTTGTCTTTTAAAACTTGCCATTTCATTATTTTCAACGAAAATAATCAAAAATAAATGAAAAGATGTTATAGCGTTGACAGGGTGTCGTTAACCCGTCAAAGTTAAATTTATATCTCCGGTTCCTTATACTGGGTAGTATAGCAAGAACGGGGTCGAACCACAGGGATTAGTGCAGGAATATTTATTTGCTAAAATAAAATAAGTTGGTTTGAGATTGGTTTATGATAAATGAATCAATTTGCAAAATGTAAATTAAATAAAATAAATCAATGGGATGAATGACTAGCCGAGGTACTTTTTAATTTAATTCCGTAATTCAATCATAGACGCCAAAGGTAAATTTCAATTATCCAAATAGACAAAGTTATAGTTAAAGGTGAAACGCACTCAATAACCAATCTTTTCTTAGTTGGTCGATAGTTCCGGGAAACGCCCTGACAAACTACTTCTCTAGCCAATAGATAACCACTAAGAGACCTCTTAGTAAGATTTAACCTATGGTAGCATTAAACACGAAAAAGACCTTTATCTTAGTTAAATGAAATCGGAGACGCCGTAAATCATAAATACTAAACCACTCAATTCCGTCAACACGCGAAGCTAACTTGCCACTATGATAGAATAACAATCACGGATATATTACTCTATTCGGCGATATGCAATATAATCAATCAATTAATTGGCCAAATCAATTAGATTAAATCAAAAGCAATAAATTATAAACGCAGGAATTGAATAGATATTTAGATGAAAGAACACAATTAAAACAAAAGTCTCATGAATGGAATTTAACTTTAAAAGTACCTCAACTAGAAGAGAGTTTAGCTACTCATAATTAAACAAAAATCTGCAGAAAGTCTTCAAGAAAAACTTGCAGCCTCCTTTCCTCTCCAAGCCTCCACCAAAACGTTTTTCAAGTAGTCAAAAACTGACCCCTAAACCTTCTCCTCTTTTTCCCTTTTATAGCTCTCCTACTCCTAACCTAATTAGGAGCCTCATTAACCTACTTAATTAAAGAGGCCTGCTGGGAATTAAAGTGCAAACCGTGGGCTCCTTAAAGAGAATTTTGGCCCAATTAAGAAGAGAAGGTCAACAAGGGTTGACCCGCAGGACCCGAACAGGCTGCATAAAACCTCAGCTAACTTCCTCGAAACAGCTCCGATTGGCGCGATTCAAGGTGCTATGGAAAGCTAACGGATAGACGCACAATCTTGCAGAACAAACCTTGAGCTAAGACAGCCTCGAACACTGTTGAAAATCCAGTTGAAGTTCAAGCTCCAACAAAACCTCTTCTAGCAGTCTTCCTAAAAAGCCAAAATCCACTTCCAAGCACCTAAAAGAGGTAAATAACACTAAATAAGGATATATAAAACAAAACAAACAAACTAATTAAGAAGATAATAAAACTAATACTAAAATGCTAAAATAACTAAGAAAATGAGTTAAAATGCACCTAAATATGCCTATGTAAATATGAGTTATCAAGCGTAATAAATGTATAAATTAAATTAATGGGTAAAATAAAGAGAAAATGATTGACCAAAATGCAAAAAGTCCGTAATTAGTTACTCTTTCATAAAACACTCTCAACATCCAAAGCAATAAAAAAAAACCATTCAATTAATTTTTTTTTCCTTTTTTTATATAGGATTTTTCTACATTAAAGTGAATTCTTTTTCATGCCTTTCATATGGTTGACAAGAGTCCAAAAGTTGGATGATATAAGGTAAATTAGGTGGCAAGGGTTGAATTAAAAAGGAAAAAGTTAAAAAGAAAAAAATTGCTGTGAGAACTCTTGCTACGAATTTCAATACCAAATTGCAGAAATCCTTTAATTGGAATGATTGTTTGATGACATCTTTTGATTAATTTCACACTTGGAAAATGTTATGGTCAAATTGGCAATATTAAAATTGGAGATAGAAAATGATGCTAATCACTTTTCTAAATGCAAGCTCTTAACGACTGGTCATAAATTATTTTAATATTTATATTATTTTTTCCCCCTTTTACTGTTATTAATAATACCATAATAGTAAAATTGTATATTTATTTAACGATTGTTATAACTCTACAGTTCATTTATGTTCTATATAATTAAAGGACTTTACTAAAATTATTAATGCTGAATTAGATAATCATAATACTAAATTACATTATAATATTAAATTACATTATAATATTAAATTACATTATAACACTAAACAATAAAAAAAATACATAAGTTACATAATTATAAAATTAAACTACTACTATAGTCATCTCCTAATCTTAAATTTAAAACCATTCCTAGCGTTAACTTTATTACAATAGTCTACTTGATATATTGGCAGAGTTTCTAGAACTTTGCCAACCAATTCTTGGGGTAATTTTATACATTCACTCTCCTTCGTAATTAATATTTTTACCATATTATCATAATCTACAGGTGATTCGTCAAAAATCTCATCAAATAAGCGTTGATAACGCCAAGATAATCCATTTCTTAGCATCCACATTTGTTCTCTCGTTCGCACATCAAATTTGTAGCCAGACATTATTATGTCTTGTAATTTTTCGTTCATGTTTAGCAGGTACTCCAGTAACTTTTTTCCCCTTCTCATCCGAATGTTTTTTAAATTTTCAATTTTCTTCAGTGCAAATTCCGGGAACCGCATAATCTTTGGGGTCAGTATTGTTTTAACCATCTACAGGTTGCATAAAAAAATATTAACCTTAATTGAACTATTTCAAATACACATTAATTAATTAATTAATTACACAACAACTTAAATAAAATATTATATATCACTACACCAGTTTTCTATTTTAAACCCTTGTAATATTAATAATCATAATAATAATATTAATCTTAATAACAACAATAATAAAAATAAAAATAAAAATATAATTTACAAAAAAATAACTTGTATTAAAAATAATATCAATAACAATAATAATGATAAAAATAAATATAAAATTTTACACCAAATTAAAAAAAAAATTCTTTTTACTACCTCAATTTTATTTTTTTTTCAAATATTCTGTAAAAATAATAATATTTCAAATTTTAATAACAATTTTTAAACAAAACTTATAGAGATATTTACTAACTATATAGTTTATATCATATCTATATGATTTTTCAAACATATAAATATTATATACTAACTTCACAAAAATAAATCTAATACAAATTTATACATATTCCATTTTTTCATATATCTCCTATATATATATATATATATATATATATATATATATATATATATATTATTCCAGAAATTACAAATTTTTACAAAAATTTTATATTTACCTTTACAATAACTGTTGTCTGGTGGTTGTAGTGATAAAATTTTTTGTTTCCAATTTGATGCTGACAATCCTGAGAAAAAATTACAAAAAGTTGATTAATATTATTAACAAAAATTAATTATATAATTATAAATATAAAATAAAAATTACGGTTTATAAAATAAACCTACCAAAAAAAAAAAAACAATGTAGAAGGAACTGAAGTAATAAGTTTAAAAGGATCAGAAAGAAGAAGAAAGGTTTAGAAGGAGAAGGAAGAAGAAGCAGCAGCAAGGAAGAACGAAGCTGAAAAATAAAATGCTGATTTACTCGTTTACAACGTATAAACGAGTAAATATATAAATTCATCGGACGGTTTGGATTTATATTTACATTTGATCGGATGGCTGGGGGTGAAGATTCTGGATGCAGGTCCGCGTGTTTGGAATGCGGACACATGTGTCCGCATTTCATAGACGCGGACTTAAAATATGTATGTAACAGCCGGGATCTAATCGTCTGTCCCCACAAACCAACACGTGTCTTTCCAGCATGTTTTGTCCTCACTCACATACTTCCAGGAAATTTCTTCCCAGGAGGTCACCCATCCTGAAATTTTCCCAAGTCAAGCACGCTTAACTTTGAAGTTACTTCGGAATGGGCTACCGAAAAGAAGATGCATCTTGTTGGTATAGGTAGTACCTATCAAATCTCTTATGCCATTCTCAACTGTACCATCCCATACCAGTACAGTCTTGAAACCCTCTCTTTCCGGTATAGATTCGGTTCATTCCTGTCCCCATCGACATCCTTCAGGGCCGCTCCTTGCTCAGGTTTCTCTACCCCGACGCCACCCCTCATTGGGCCGCTCCTTGCTCAGGTTTCTCTGCCCCGGCGCCACCCCTCACTGGGCCGCTCCTTGCTCAGGCCATCTACCCCGGCGCCACCCCTCTTAGGACCGGGTCGTTACAGGCCCACCAGCTTTCGCCTGGTTCGTCCCCGAACCACACCGTACTAGGAGAGGGCTGGCTCTGATACCAACTTGTAACAGCCGGGATCTAATCGTCTGTCCCCACAAACCAACACGTGTCTTTCCAGCATGTTTTGTCCTCACTCACATACTTCCAGGAAATTTCTTCCCAGGAGGTCACCCATCCTGAAATTTTCCCAAGTCAAGCACGCTTAACTTTGAAGTTACTTCGGAATGGGCTACCGAAAAGAAGATGCATCTTGTTGGTATAGGTAGTACCTATCAAATCTCTTATGCCATTCTCAACTGTACCATCCCATACCAGTACAGTCTTGAAACCCTCTCTTTCCGGTATAGATTCGGTTCATTCCTGTCCCCATCGACATCCTTCAGGGCCGCTCCTTGCTCAGGTTTCTCTACCCCGACGCCACCCCTCATTGGGCCGCTCCTTGCTCAGGTTTCTCTGCCCCGGCGCCACCCCTCACTGGGCCGCTCCTTGCTCAGGCCATCTACCCCGGCGCCACCCCTCTTAGGACCGGGTCGTTACAATGTACATGAGTCCGCGTCTTTGGAATGCGGACCTCTGTGTCCGCATTCCAGTTTTGCGGACTCTGCCTTGTCCCATCAGCTGGGACAAGGCAGCTTTTAGGTCCGCTTGTGGTGAAAGCGGACCTAACAGTCCGCCTATGCTATAGGCGGACTTTTTTAGTCCGCTACTTTGATAGGCGGACCTCGTTGAGTCCAGTACTTTGACTGGCGGACCTGTGGGGGAAGAAAAAAAAGGAGTGTCCGCCAATGTGGTAGGCGGACTTTGACAAAAACACCATAAAATTGGAATTAGTTTGATTTCTACCCTATATTGGGTAATAGTTGTGGATAGTGCCATAATTTTTTCTTTAATCCTTGGCAGTAGCAAGATAAAGTGGAGATTCATCAGAATAATTGCAGAAACTAGACAAAACAGTATCTTTCCTCAAAAAAAACTCCACCACATCTTTATGACCATATCGAACTGCACAGTGTAAAGCAGTATCTCCAGCCTTGTTCTTCTTTCGAATCACATTCTGTTGTCTACTGCCTTGTACATGAACTACATAAGGCGAAACCGATGCCTGTTCGATCAAGAATTGAACAATTTCAATACATCCTACTCTTGCAGCAACATGTAATGAAGTTTCATCTTTTGAATTTGGCTGCCAAATTAGTGAAGGAAGGCATTTAAGGCAGACTTTCTTGAAGAACTCAGCCTGCTTGAATTCAGCTGCGACAAGAAGAAGAGTGTTCTTTCTTGGTGTTAATTGGGAGAAATATCTTGTTTCCTCGTCTGCTGTCAATGTTTCTAAGAAACTGATATCCCCAGATCTTGCAGCTCTGTATAGCAGAGGATCCATCATACGTTAATAACTAACCCAATATTGATGGCAAGGTTTTTTTGGTGCAATTCATGCTTTTTCTGTTTTTATACATACATTTTGTAGGTCCCATGTGTCACTTTAGCAAAAATTCTATTATGGACTGATCGATGAACACAAAAGTTCTCTGTGATCCAAAAAGGAGTAGGAAAGTTCCTTTCAAAAAACCGACTTTGGTTGGCTACACTACAGATACTATTTTCTTACAGTAAAAACAAATTTCCGTAAAATGACGGCCTCAGCTTTATTGCTTTTGAAATGCGAGGCAACTTCATTTCTTTTTCCTGTTGAATACCAAAATTGGGTGCAGATTACTGATTATAATTCAAAAATAATCTCTAATTCGATTTGCAAATGTTTTTCCGAATCTGCTCAAACATGATGGATATTGGGCTAAGATGGATATGGGCTTTTAAGGCTCTTAGTAGTACACTTTTTATGAGTGTAAACCCAATTTGATATCCAATAGGGACTGGGTCATCACTAGCTTACAGTCAAATTGATGGGTTGGAAATTTCCCTTTATCTTTCTAATTAATGCTTAGAGAAAAAGAAATGGAAAAAAACATATCCTTTATTCTTTTATGTTATGTTCTTCAATTTGACACATTTAGACATGAATAATAGACTTTTAAACCGAACTTAATGCGTCAAATTATAATTAATCGAGAACTAACTTATATGTTAAATTTTATTATGAATTTCTCATCAGGTTTGCATTGTATATCCTGAGTCATAGTATAGCTCATCTCCATCTTCTTGGACCTTTGGTTCAACATTCTTTTCATCACATTCTATCAAATTCTCTCCCTAATTTCAAAGACCAGATCCCCTCTTCTTTCTTCTCTTCTTCCTTTTCTTTCCTGCTTTCTTGCTGCAAAGAGGCGAGCATTAATTGCTCTCACATCAGCCCCAATTTTCTGTTTCATAAGTATGTGCTGCTGCACTTGTTCCGTAATTACAGTCGTGTGTCACGTGACCTTTTTTTTTTTTTTTTGAGGATAGAAAATTCCGGCGCTTACAGTTACATATTATCCTAGTAAATTTTTATATTTATAACAATTATACTATAGTCTTGAAGTTGTGTCTCTCGCCGATATGAGAACTAACAGCTCATTAATTCCTGAATTTTTGCGTATTACATTAATATTAGCCACTATGTTTTAAATGAATTAGATAAGTTTTGTCAATTAATGTTAAAATATGTCTATGAGAAAATTAGCAAGAGTTTAACATGTAAATTTAAAATATGGAATGAATATATATTTATAGATGATTGAAAATTCAATTGATGTGTCAAAGTAAACCGTTAATGACACACAATATATAAAAATTGCCATGATGTATTATTCTTTTTTTAATTTATTGTTTTATTTATAGCTGAAGAAAACGAATATTCAAGTAGGACAAACAACGACTTTGCTATACCTATATATCTTAATTATATATATTCAAAATGGTTGTCCTAACAATGGTTGTCCTAACAACTCCATTTTGTACCATTTATAGTAGTAGATAAGAGTAATTTATCTATAAACTAAATTCCACATGATTTTTATTTTTATTTATTTTTATAAAGAAATGGTATGTCATTAAGATAAAAAAAGATGGACTATACAAGAAGAAATGGATATAAACTTAATTCCTATAGATTCATCCAAAACATGCTTGGACGGACACTAAGCAGTTTCATTGGTTTGCTTCGAACAAAACAAAAACAACAAAAAAACTCACATATATTAGTAAGAGAAAACCCACACTTATCGGTGAGAGGGAACTCATGCATACCAGTGAAAGAAGAAACTTAAAATAAACTCATTAAACAAAAAAAATAACATTGCATCTCATAGTTTATTAAATTCCACTTAACAATATCGAATATCCAAAACGAGAATCTCATAAAAATTAGTGATTGAGATAACAAACCTTTGCAACATGATTTAGGATTAAATAACGTGATATGCTCATTATGATACATATATACATATGGCTCCTGAATTATAGCTTTAATTTCACCACAATTATTGTGACATATGGAATAAAATAAAGTCAATGAGATGGTCAAAGTTGTCCAAATTAATATTTCGTTACTTTACGAAAGGATTTTAGTGTTACAGTAGTGAAAGTTCAAATACTTTTATGTCATAAAATGAAGCTGAAATGTCATCTTTCTAATGTTTACATGATTTGGTATTATCATGACTTTATTTCCAAGTTGCATTATTGTTATTGCAGGATGAAGACAGCATATATTATTATTATTATTATTATTGTTGCTGCTGCTGCTGCTGCTGCTGCAGCATTTCAATTCGAAAATTTCAGAATTTAATTTTTAGGTTTTTCCTCTTATTACAAGTGATGAAGAGGTTGATGAAACTCATCTATCAATTTTTATTTTTTTCTTAGGTTCGGTAATAAACATATATAAATTATTAATTTTTTATTATTATAATTAAACTTACTCTGGGGATCAGTTGATGGAGGTATTATATAACCAAATTAAGCCAGAGAATAATTATCACTTTGCAATTGTCATCAAAACTCTGCTGTTACATACACTTTCTTTCAGTTCCAGTACGTTTGTCCTTGTTCATTGCTTCTACTTCATCCTTCTCGCTTTTTTTTCCTGAAAGTTTTAATTTGAGTTTTTGTAATTTTCTTCTCGATCTTAAGATTTTTAAATAAAAATCCAAATGATATTTCTCATTATGAAGCGTTAATTAGTTTCATTATGTTAACTATTCTTCTCTTAAGAGTTTAACAAAAAATCATCCATCAAATGATGTTTCTCTTAAGGATTTTGCTTTTGTTATCACTTAGTTTGGTTTGATTTGAAACTTGACAGGTGATTGGAGCAGAGGAGCAGCTTTTGAAGACGCAGATTACAGTCTCCTCAGAGGTATACACAAAGAGACTATTTATTTAGACAAATAAAATAAAATAAAATAAAATAAAAAAATAAAAAAAAGAAGCTATTTATGTATATATTAGTTTTGTTGGTGACCCTTTTTGCTATTTAGAAATTTTAGCATATAGACGAAACCCTTTCAGAAGTATTTAAAATTTTGAACTAATTAAGGATTGACTTTGAATTAAAAAAAATTTGGTTATTTAAATTAATTCTAGTACTCAATTGTATAAAATTTAATTATGAAAGAACTACAAAGACTTAATTAATTAATGGTAAAAGAATTTTGAAGCTTTGGCTCTAGTGTCAAAGATAATAATAAAAGCTATTATTGGATCTTATCTATTAGTTTAAACTTTTCGGTCAAATGGTTCCATGACATCTAGCTGTAGCTATGATTTTATGCTTTGTAGACACATTCTGTCGTATATTGTGTAATTGATTTTTTTTTTTTTTAAGTATTGTCTGATTCTGTATATTGAACGGAACTAATAAATATCCATATTCATATGCTAAAAAGGATAATTAAGGTCACAAATAGTATATAATATATTTCGAATAAGTGTAAAACAAAGGTTAAGATCTGTGGACGAATTCATGTGTTAAAATTACCTTAATCAAAAAGTAATCCCTTCATTCCAAATTGATACAACACTTTGCCATTTTGATCCCTTCCAAATTGTAGACAACTTTCTATTTATGAATATTATTTATGTTTTACTTTTTTTAATTCTAACCTTATTTAATATGTATAAAAATCAACAAACTACGTTATATTAACTTGAAATTCTAAATATTTTTTCAATTTCAATACAAAATTTATTTAAAATTGTTACTAATTAATACTCATCTATTCCTATTGCTTAGTTAGATAAGGGAAAGTAAAAATATCATATATAAAAATTGTTTTTTAACTAACTTAATTATTTTTTCTTAATTGACGTAAAGACTAAAAGTAGTTTATCAATTTGGGATGGAGGGAATAACTAATAGTAGCGAGATACTTCAATAAAAAATTCATTAAGACATATACAGTATCATGGTTGTTAAACTCAAACCGGTCCGACTGGATTCAACCGAATCTAAAAGACAGATTGGTTTAGAAAAAGCAAAAAACTCGATATCACTGAGAAGTGTTCAAAAACTAGGTCAATCGGTACCAAGTTTCAAGGGTCAAGTTAGTCTTCAAATTAAAAATAATAATAATAATAATTAGATCCCTTATGAACAAATATTGATTTCTTTTAAGACTGTAGGAAATTATTGTTTTCAACCATTTCCTTAAGAGAAATTATATAATATGTAGGGAAACTATACCACCCATGCGTCAATCCAATAAAATTATGCTACGTAATATATTTTAGGGCCTTGGATTTATAAAGTAGCCTCTAGGATTTATATTTTAGAGTTAGGATTTTTATTTTAGGTTATAAAATTTTATTTGAATAATAATTAATTAATTAATTAATTAATTGCAAATTTCATTATTCTATTGGCTCTTTACTTAAATAGAAGCTTGTATGTTCTTCTTGACACCCCATTCGTTATATTAAATTAAAGAATGTTTAGTGAATTTCCAACGTGAGATTTGCTACCTCTTGTATATAATGTTCAAGGAGTTTAAGAGAAGCACATATTCAATGTGGAATTTGCTTTTTCCCATATAGATAGCACCTGATTTACGTACCTACGAAAATGATAATTTTTCTTTTTTTTTCTTTTACTTAATTACTGTTTTCTCATGCATATGAGCTTTATCTATCGCAGCCAAGCAAACATGATGAGTGTTCTAGCATGTGTTGAGGGGACTGTTATCGGCGTTGCTGCAAAGTATGTGGAAAAAGGAGTGACAGCAGTTGTAAAAAAATGTCGCTATATGTGTTGTTTGAAGCAATTTGAGGAAGACATGGACAATGAAGAAGCTTCTGTAAGTGCGCTAAAAGATGATTTGGACAGAGTAGTTGAGAGGGAGCGAAGGAATACAAGGTTGCCCAATAGAATTGTAGAAAACTGGATCAATAGCACAGCAACAGCCACAAATGATGTTCGTGTTCTGAAAACTGCAATCAAGAAAAAGAAAGATGAGCGTTGCTTTAAGAATAATTGGTGTCCTAATTGTTTTTGGCAATATAGCGAAAGCAAAAAAGCTGATAAATTGATAGGAATCCTCCAGGGTCTGAGACGTCAGCATGACGAGTTACCCCAAGAGCTAGCATATGAAGCTGATCGCCCAAATATCGAAGCCATCCAATCCGATGGTTTCATGTCCTCAAACACTTCAAAATTAGCTCTTCAAAATATCTTTACTGCATTGGAGAACGGTGCGAACATGATTGGACTACATGGGATGCCAGGCGTGGGTAAAACCACTCTTGCCAAACAAGTAATCAAAGAAGCTCAAGAAAGGAAGCTTTTTGATGAATATTTTATGATAACTGTATCAAAAACACCAGATATTAATCATGTTAGAAATCGACTTGCTGACATTTTGGGTGTTGTGTTCGAGGAGACAAGTAGTATAGAAACAAATGCAGGCAGATTGATGGCACGGCTGCAGGATGACAAAACGAAGCTTTTAGTGCTGGACAACCTCTGGGGAGAGCTTAATCTAACTATAATTGGTATCCCGCCTATTGGTGATCTCAGAAACTGCAAAGTTCTACTAACAACACGTAGTGAACCAGTTTGTAACGCTATGAATTGCCAAAGCAATATTCTGCTTAATACCTTATCAGAAGAAGAAGGGTGGGATTTGTTTAAATATACAGCGAATCCAAAAGACGGAGCCTTGATGGATTTGGCAAAACAGGTAGCAAAAGAATGTGGCGGTTTACCTCTGGCGATTATGTCAGTAGGAAAGGCTTTGAGAAGAAAAACTGGAAGAAATGCCTGGGAACGAGCATTGGAAAAGCTCAAAGAAGGTGAAATTGAAGATATCCAAGGCATTAGCAGAGACAAAAATCCGTATAGAAGTATAAAGTTCAGTTTTGATGAATTGTCAGAGAAAGCCAAGGGTTGTTTGTTGTTGTGTGCTTTGTTCCGAGGAGATTATGGAATTTTTGTTGACCAGTTGGTTAAGTATGCAGAAAGATTGGAGTTGTATCACCACTCTATGTCAAGTGAAGAAGTGTTGAGTGAAATCATGGAGAAAGTTGAAGAGTTGATAGATTCCCATTTGTTGTTAGGATTAGGAATCATAGAAGAAAGAAAAGGTATTTTTAAGATGCATGACTTGATTCGAGATGTTGTTCTTAAAATCGGGAGAAGTCATTATTTAGTGGTAGGAGATCATTCTAGAACTACAGTGGAGGAATATTTTACAAATAATCCATTCACCAATATTCAAAATGAAACTATTGAAGCTAATAATTTGAGAAGCAATTTGATCAATTTGTCAGAGAATGGAAAGAGATGGATGCTTTTATGCACTTTGTATGTTGCAGATAAAGATGAAGAAATTTGTGTAATGGAGTTGGGTGGATATGCCCATATAATGGGGATGTATGAATCTTTTGAAGATACAATGGGTCATCTCTTGGGGGCCATTGATGAATTTAAACTTAATCATTTCTTGTTATTCCCTACAAGAGACCGACATATTAGACTTCACCCTGCATGCAGCTTCTGAAGTTTCTGTTATGATGATTTGTATTTACGGATTTTACATTATTACTTAAGAGACATTTTATCTTAGCTTTTATTATTATTATTTGGAAATTCTACTTAGCCAATTACTTAGCCAATTGTATTATGATTTTATTATTATTTTTAATTTGTTACAAGGGAAAAGCTCACCCCAAGAGATATATAGCCACTACAAGAATTTTTAGATTTGTCAGCCGTGATGTTTCTATACCGTACAATGATAATACAAGTTCCATCTCAATCATTTGAGGGTGCAAGATACGCAAAATTCTATTGAACACCTCTGTTTTTGTTCATACTACTAATATTCCTATTTTTACGTAGATATTTAAAAAAAGTTAATGTTATTATTCAGAGATTTGTTTATATATCAAAGATACATGTGGTAAACCATCCAATGGCTTGGTGGTGGCTACCGCATTCCACAGAAGAAGCGTGAAATTGTGGGTTTATATATCAGGGGGACAGGTTTACTAAGAGAGTTGCCATAACCCTTAGTTTTCTACTATATGTATTAAGGTTAAATATCATTTGTGCCCCATAATTTTTTTTTTTTTAATTAGATCCACTTTCAATGTGCACTTTGGAATCATTACACTGGAAGTATTATTTACCAATTCTAATCTTATTTTCAATTAAAAGCAACAAAAAAAATTGGAAAAAAGAGAGTTGATAACAAAAAAAATTGGAAAAAAGAGAGTTGATTGTTATGAACACCATATCAAGATTATGAAAATATAGGCCTGGGCCAACAATAACGTACAGTTTGGGATGAAAAAGGGGGTCCAAAAAAAGATTCTCAAATTCTCTTAGGATTGGCACAACTTGAAACCCATTCAACAACCCCAAAAGGCTAGGTGAGGTTTGTGGTTTTCATCTAAATACCAGCAAATTAAACACAAACACGTTACCGGCTGGGTGTAGTTCAATTAGTACATTTTTCAAAGTAGTAATGGAAAATTATGTGTTTAATATCCAACCCCTTCAAAATTTATATTTAAAAAAAAAAAACTACACACACGTACTGCATTTCCAAATTAACAAAAAAGCTAAACTCATCAAATTTTTTTTCTTTTTTATTTTTTTTTCTTCTCTTGAGTTCTTTTATGGAGTTTTTATCAATTGGAATGTTGTACTTCCGTGCATATTTTTCTTTACCTTTGGCCTAGGGAACACCTAGAACTAAATATTATATATTTCTTCTGTCTCAAAAAGATAATCTATAATTCTATATTCACTGGGTCTCAAATTTCCAGCTAGCAGCCAAATAATGCTGTGAGTGGTTAATTTTAGTTGTCTTATGTGCTCAACATTAAGTGTTTAATTGTTTGTTTTTGGTATGTTCTTTCTTCAATAAATGGTTGTTTTATATGCTTATTTGTAATTAAATTAGAGAAATGAGCAACCACTAATTTACAATTGGGAGACATAAGATTTTAATGGAATAAAATAAAATCATTGGTCCCATGTATTTTGGCTTCGTTGTCGGCAAAGTCAAAGTCAAAGTCTTCGTTTGGACTGCCCCCCGGTAAAAATGCGTGGTAAATGTTTTTCAAGTTTTTGCTTTTTACTTTTTTTTTTTTAATTTTTAATTTTCTTTTCTACTAATTATTTGATTCCATTAAGATCTTTTAATATTAAAAAATAAAATATTTTATAATAAAGTTTGAGCTAGCTACAGTTTGATCATCAAATGAAAATATCTTATATTAAAGAAAAATTATGAATGATACGTAGAACTTATTTAATTATGACATTTGAACTAGGATTAATGATTTTTAGAAATTTATATATAATTTTTGACATTTTTATTTGAGAATTAAGCATATCTAGACCATTTCCTTTTCTTTCTTTCTTTTTTTTTTTTTTTGGGCATCCATTTTAGACTTCTGAAGTCAATCTATACAATTCAAAACTTTATAAATTTGAAAAGGTAATGACTACTACCCTTCAACAAAACTGAAAATTGTTTTCAATTAATTAATTGTTAAATCCAGCTTCCAGGCAACTTGTATATATAAATGCATCACTTTCTTGTTCACTTCATCTTAAATACTTTTTTTTAAAAAATTTGAAAAGGACTATTTATTTGAAAGATTTGTATTAGAACTCTATTAGTTATGGTAATAGCACAAATCATACCATAGAAATTAGTATAATGAAGCCGTGAAGAATCATGATTTAATTATGATTTGTGCCTTAATAGTTATCTTAGTTCAAAAAGAATTATATGTAACCCTGCCCAAATAAGTCTTACATACGAAGCATAACTCTTATCCATTTGAATTGATATTGAGTTTGAATTTAGAGTTTGTTTAGTTTAGCCGGTGGTTATTAGGTGATTGTAAAAAAAAAAAAAAAAATTAGGTATTAGTAAAGTATTAGTGATTATTGTTTGTATGATATTACAATTAAGAATATAATTCATGTTTAAATATTTTTTTATATATATATAGTTTTACTATATTGCATAACATTATGATACTACGTATTTTAGATATAAGTTTTAACAAGAAATTATATAGTAATTTTCAATTAAAAAAAAGTTAAATACGTAGTCATCAATTATAAAATTCATTACTAATATATTATATGCTTGATATATCTTGGGTACCCAATTAACTAAATGTGTAAACAATAACTCCAACTTGAACATTAAACCTATTTGAATTATATTTTAATTTATAGCACATGAAATTCTAAATGAATAATTATCAATTTTTCAGTAAAAAAAAAAAGTTTAGTGAAAATTTTCTTAATTACAAGAAAATATTATAATATAAATATAAGAAAATATTTATAGAAATCAAAACATAAAATTACTTTACTTAAAAGCAAGGGAGAGGAATTAGAATATATATATATATATATATATATATATATATATATATATATATATATATATATATAATGCAGTTTGTTATATGCATGTATGAGAAATTGATGGACAAATTTTAAAATTTGGAAAAAGAGAAATTTTATATTGGACCGGGTCCATGTGGACCGTTCCACCGAAAAACTGACACGTAAGCAATATAACCCTTTTAAAAATAAAAAACGCTTATGTGCCAATTTTTTATTGGGAAGGTCCACATGGACCGGGTCCATTGTATAATTTCGCTGGAAAGAATATAATTACGGATTTTTTTATAAGGGTTGAAATATTATTTATTAATTAAGGTTAACAAAAATCCAATTCTATCCATTCTATCCACAAATTTTCTATGGATTTAGCAATGTCCTTCGCAATTGGCAGAAATAAGATTTTAAGATATGACGACGTTGACTTCATTGCCAAAAAAAAAAAAAAAAAAAAAAATCAATCAAACATTTTGGCTTTGTTGTTGGGAAAGTAGATGTCAAAGGATGCGTTTAGGGCTACGGAAGGCAGCTTTCCGTCAAAGTAAAGAGAATCTTATTTTAGTTGAAAGTTGTTTTTGGGACTGCAGAAAATAGTATCAAGTGTACAGTTGGTAAAAAGTCAGATTGTATTCAGGAAAGTACTGGAAAAATACTTAAAACTACTTTTAAAGAAATCAATAAAATCTAACCGTGGAGAAAAGCAGTTTCATGGACAATACTTACAAAGTGGCCTAAAGTCTACTTTGGACACCTTCTGAAAATGGGTGGCAGATGTTCTTCAAGTTTTTCTTCCCCCTCCATTTAGCTCTAATTTTTCTCTTCTACTGATCATATGATTCCATTCAGATTTTCTAATATTAAAAAATAAAAAATTTTCTGATAAAGTTTGAGCTATCTACGTTTTAGCCATCAAATGAAAATATCTTTTGTATAATTTTTGACATTTCGATTTAAGATTTAAGCATGTTGACCATTTCCTTTCCTTTTTTGCCTTTGGCTCACGGCATCCGTGGTTGACTTGATCATTACAATTCAAAATTCACGAAAATACATTCTACACCCTCTTAATTTTAATAAATTTTACAATTAAACTTTCTGATCAATTGTATTACAGACTATTTAACATATACTATATTCTACGAGAAAAAAGAAATCAAATGTGGAGCTAATACTCCAAAAACAGAATACACTCAATATGTTTAAAAAATTGATCAAGGTGCTAATTGCTCAAGGTGCTATTAAACTTCATAAGGTTGAGGATGTATTTAGCCTTCAAAATTTATAAATTTGAAAAGGTCATAACTAGTACGTTATTTATGACACACAAATATCTCTTAAACAAAAATAAAATATTGTTGTCAATTAATTATGAAAACCATAATTTCCACTTAAATCCAGCCCCTAGGCCACTTGTATATATAAATGCATCACTTTCTTGTTCATTTCATCTTCCCAACTATAACCAAAAATTTCTTTAAAAAAAAAAAAAAACATCAGTTAGAGCATGGCTAACAACCATTCAGCTTTCATCCTATCTCTGCTAGTAATCCTAGCCACCACTGGAGGCAACCACGCAGTGGACTACACGGTGACCAACACCGCAAAGGCCACAGCAGGAGGGGCCCGCTTCGAGTCGGAAATCGGGGAGGAATACAGCAAGACAATACTATCAGCTGCCTCAGAATTCATATGGAACGTGTTTCAACAACCCAATTTAGAAGACAGAAAAAATGTCCAACAGGTCAGCTTATTCATTGATGACATGGACGGTGTAGCGTATGCATCTAACAATGAAATTCACTTCAGTGCAAATTACATAGGAAGTTACAGCGGTGATTTGAGGAGTGAATTTAATGGTGTAATTTACCATGAAATGACACATATTTGGCAATGGAATGGGAATGGGCAAACTCCAGGAGGATTAATTGAAGGAATAGCTGATTATATTAGATTAAAAGCTAATTATGTGCCAAGTCACTGGGTTAAAGCAGGAGAGGGTGACAGGTGGGACCAAGGGTACGATGTTACAGCAAGGTTTTTGGAGTATTGTGATGAAATTAGAAATGGGTTTGTAGCTGAAATGAATAAGAAGATGAGAAGTGGTTATAGTGATCAGTATTTTGTTGATCTTCTGAACAAATCTGTTGATCAGCTTTGGAGTGATTATAAGGCTAAATATGCTCAATAGGTTACTTTTTCTTAATTTTGAGTGATAAACTTCTATCTACATCTATTTGCATCAATTTTAATCCTTTTTAATAAAAAGTGGAAGTTGATTATTATTAATATAAGAAATGTTAGATTCAATTTTGCAGCAAACTACTAAAAAAAACTAATATAACAACAAATATCTATAAAATTGTTTATTATAGATATATAAATCAAAATCACCAAAGTTATATCAAATTCTATTGCAAATAAAATACCGTGCAATTCTATAGCAACAAAAGGCGAAAACATATTAATTCCTCACAAAAGCTAGTTTCAATTTATTTAATTAAAAGTGGTTAAACCAATAGATAAAAATTTTAAAAGTAAAACTTCTATATTATCTAATTAAGCAATATCGCAAGAAAAAGTCATAATTAACCTGAAATTCCATGAATTCATATTAACAACCACATAATTATAATTCTAAAAAAAACATGTATTTTCGGGTCAAACTAAACCATATTATAACCGTACCGGACAAAGTAGGAGAAGTGAATGAAGGGGTGAGTAGGAGGGAGGGAGAGACAAAGTGGGGAACCACCAAAAAGCTGATGCCTCACTCAATAATGATGAAAAATGGAAGAATTAAAGAAATTGATTGAGAGGGTAATAATTAATACATGGAATTCAGCACATACGGCCTTTGGCTACATCTATCTCTTATTGCTTCAAATTATAATCTTTTTTGGTAGTTTATATTCATTACTCTTTTGAACTTAAATGAGATCAACATTATAAAATTAATCAGGATTAGTATTGTAATTAGAATCTATAATCCATTAATTTCAATGATTTTGACACCTTTAATTATCACACAATAAATCATTAAACATACGCCTTTTTTTCTTCGTGAGTTAATTAATTCCCTGTTATAAATAAGGTTGTGTCGCATTTATGTCTTACTCGTCATTTAATAATAATCTTTTTTCTTCTCTTTCTGTATTGATCTATATATGGTGAACTGGGCAAAAAGGAAAAAGTCCAAATTAAATAGGAAAAATAAAATGGCATAAAAGGTTGGAGCTGAAATCATTTGCGGATATCTTTTAAATCTTTTGGAGCTGAATTGTAAAGAGTTGTGTAGCAATGTTATCATAACCGTACCGGACATCAAACCGGTAAAGCTACTAGTATATGGTTCAACCGGTTTGACCGGTGGTTATACCGGATTATTTATAAATTCATCAAACACAAGTTTCAAATGTTTAATATTCAAAATAACTTTATAAAATATCCTAAAACATCATCAAATATAAGTCTTAAATAATAAAAACAAACTACTAACTTAAAATATTATGAAGTTAGTGAACTCTGATTTAGGGATTTCAAAAATCCCTATCTTTGGCTCAGAAAAACTAGGGGTGAACAAAACCAAACCACAACTTGAAAACCGAATAGAACCGAGTAGAAAAAACAACCAAAGTTAGTTCGGTTTGGTTTTGATTTTTAAAAATGTTGGTTTTCAGTTTAATTTTGGTTTTGGATGAAAAAACTGAATAAAAACCAAACCGAACTAATTATAAATATTTAAAAATTATTTATGAATACATTTTATTTGATATAAAGTATATTTATATTATTATGAAATTTATATTTATGAGATTTTAATTATATATATATATACCATTTTTTACAATAATTTATATATAATTAATAATAATTTAATGATAATAATAATGATAATTGATTTAAATTTTAATATTTGGAAATTTTAGTTTGGAATCGAACCGAACCAAAATTCAAACCAAACTAGTTCGGTTCGGTTCAATTCAAACAGAATGTATATTGGTTTGATTTTGATTTTATAATTTTCTATGTTTAGTTTTGACTTGGTTTGGTTTGGTTCGGTTTTTGAACCGAACCACAATTTGCTCACCCCTAAGAACAACACAGAGTATAATATGAAGGACAAGAAAATCGGTTTGTAGCTGGTTTACCGATTCATCAGTTTTTTACCGGTCGAACCGGTCATATCTGATTCTCTATTAAACCGCTGATTTTAAATTTTAATATTTGTAAAAAAAATGGAGAAGAATGTCGTCATTTCGCATTAAATGTTACATTTGTCATATTCATTCTTTTACTAATAATTTAACATTTTTTAATTATAACGAATACTCTTACGGCTATATAATGGGAAATTAACAAATACTACTTTGAATGTTACACACTTTTTTTTTCTCTTTTAAGTCTTCAATGTTGACATAGTGTCGAAATATCCACTTTAATCTCTTTCCAATTAATTAAGAATTAATCATGAGCTTATCTTATCTTGTTTACTTAAGCATTAGTATGGGCTACTACCCATTAATATGAGATTTCACTGGACCGTTGTATTTTTAAATATTTAATTTCAGTAAAATTAATGTATATATATATTGCTATGATTAGAGACTCCTTGGATTTGTATACATAGATTTGGACTATTTCAAAATGATCATATACTACTTTTATTTCCATTTTTTAATATTCACAATGAGCGTTTTTAATTAAAATTAAGAGAGTTTGATGTTTTATTAGATATTATTTACTCTTTGATTTGCATGAATCCATTCAAGATTACTTGGCTTAGAGGAAAAAAGTTGCTAACAAATTTAAGGGTGAAAGACTTAATTAATAACTGTTAGAGATATTTAAATTAATTATATTAATGGAACACTATGGAGGGAAAGAACTTCAAGAAATCAATTGATTTAAAAGTTCATAAATACGGTTCAAAAATATTTTTTATAATTAGTTTCAATATGCCCCTTTGTATCATGGAACCTATTGACCTAAAAGCTTATGCTGATAGGTAAAGCTCAATCATAGCTTTTATTATTATCTCTAACACTCCCCCGCACGCGAATGCTCCTTGAGCTTGAAGCGTGTACAACACAGGTCCACCTTGTCATGTGTTAAATTTTTAATCAACAAATGGAGCTGCCAGGATTTATACCCTCGACCTCTAGGTGTAAACTGCTCTCATACCATGTCATGGAACCAATTGACCTAAAAGTTTAAACTGATAGGTAAGGCCTAATCATAGCTTTTATTATTATCTCCAACATTTCGTATAAAGTTGTCAATCATGTATTGAAATTTAACAAGATATGATGCTACTAGAATAAAATATCAAAATATTTGGATTGTGATTGCATTATAAGCATTTTGCATGGTGATATCCAACTCCCTATCCATTAAATATATTGTTTTATCACATCCAAAATTCTCTATATAAACCACAGAACCTCACCATATTTCTTACACAACAACAAACACAAACCCTCACATATATACTAGTAACCCATACTCCATCCACAATGTTTCATAGCTACTCTTTTCTCCTCACTTTGCTCGTAACCTTAGCAACACTTCAAGCCAACCGTGCAATTGACTTCACCGTCACCAACCGAGCCACCTCATCCCGCGGCGGGGCCCGTTTTGATGCTGAAATAGGTGCAGCCTATGCCGAACAAACCCTAGCAACTGCTACTGAATTCACCTGGAGATTATTCCAACAAGCCAATGAAGTAGACAGAAAGCCCGTTCAGCAAGTCACCTTATTCATAGATGACAAAATGGACAATGATGATCAATCCTATGCCGAAAATAACGAAATCCATGTTAGTGCAAATTACATAGCAACTTACTCTGGTGACCTAAAAAGGGAAATCACTGGTATAATTTACCATGAATTGACACATGTTTTGCAATCCAATGGCAATGGTCAAGCTCCTGATGGACTAATTGAAGGAATTGCTGATTTTGTTAGGTTACAAGCTAATTATGCACCTAATAACTGGGTTAGGCCAGGCAGTGGCACTAAATGGGATCAAGGGCATGATGTTACAGCCAGGTTTTTGGACTATGTTAATGGTCTTAAAAATGGGTTTGTGGCTGAGCTTAATAAGAAGATGAAAAATGGATATAGTGATCAGTATTTTGTTGATATTTTGGGTAAGTCTGTTGATCAGCTTTGGAGGGAGTACAAGGTTAAATATGCCAATTAAGGAAAATTTGGTGAAAATTAAGCTAAATAAAATGTATTTTCCAGCTTGAGAACAGATGATTAGGTGGTTGGTTTTCCTCTTGTACTAGTAAGAAATAAAATGTTTTATCTCTAAATTGGATAATTTGTATTATAAATGTATTAAAAAGAAGTGAATAAAATTTGGTGTGATGAAGTTGGTTTGTAATTTATCTTTATGCAATTTAAATAGCATCTTTGGGTGTATCTATATATATATATATATATATATATATAATTAATGGAAGACTATTAAGTTGATAGTTAGAGTAGTTAAGAGTTTCTTCCTCTGAAATAAAATCTTTATTTCAAGTGTCACAGTTTCAATATAGATTTCAACTGAATGGTTCATGCCATGAAGTCAGCAAACTGGAGTTAAAGTTACTTATTCTCTTTACTACAACTACAAGTTTCCTCTTTGAAACAATTTTATTAAGGAATTAATTATTTTTTGAGACAATTTTATTGAGGAATTAATTATTGTTAATGTTCCTTACTTTTTCTTGCAAATATGTTAAAATCTGAACGCCCTTCTAACAAACTCAGCTTGTACTGTGAACTAAGCTAATTAAGAAAGTTTATGTCAGCTTAACCATCAAGAATTAGTTAGTTCCTCCCAAGATAAGTTAGTGGCAAATTAAGAAAGTTTATGTCAGCTTAACATTGACTTGTTTGTAATTTTGAATAGTCTTGGATAAATACATCTAGAAATCCCTTAAATTTTTTGGTACCATATCCAAAAAAGAAAAAAAATGAGGGGTGATGTCATAATATACTAATAGCCAAAAGTTCTTTCATCTAGTTATGTTCTAGCAATAGGACAATTTCTCCCTAAATAGAAAATTCGTAGTTTGAATTCTCCTGAAATTATATACGAATTAAAAGAATGATATTTGTCAAAAGAAAAAAAAAAAATCATATAAACATCTATTAAAAGTAATAACACATGTGTGATAAAATAAATGCAATTTCAAAGTGCGGCTGTCAATTTTCCTTCTTATTTCTTTTCTTAAAATTTTATTCTCTCATCTAATCAGACAAAACCCGAATTAAAATTCTTGTAAAATCTGCTCTCCATTGAATTGAGTGCGAGAAAAATGACAAAAACACATAATTTTTGGAAAATAGTGAAGCAACATCTCATATTACTATAATCCTGGATCGGACTGGCTCAAAGCCTTTGTAATTATGCCACATCAACACAACTGTTGATGTTTTACTGGCCGTGGAAGACTTATTTTGTTACAGATATTGAGTATTGGCACACTAATGGGCAGCATCTAAAAATTGTGATTACAACAGATTTAATTAAACCTGCCCTTAATTAATCAATTGTTTTATTCACATCCGTCGATCGCGCACGATGCCGGATAATAGTCTTCTACTAATTGAATTTCGCAAAATTCACAAAAGCAGGGTAAAAAGGAATTAATTCCGAAAATTTTATTCAATTGGAAAACTGATTACAATTGAAAAATAAAAGCCTATTTATAGGCAAACTACCCTAAATATAATAAAACTCCTAAACAATAAAAACTTCTAAATAGGCTAAACTTCCTAATTAAACAAAATACTAAATAAATTAAAATACAAACAAAATAGGAATCCTTATCAATTTAGGATCCTTACAATAAGATCTATTCCTAATCCGAATTATAAAATAATTGCAATTAAAATAAAGATACATTTTAAAATATATCTTTAATTTCTTTCCACAACAAGTAGTTGTTGCCAAATTGAATTGGAGATCCTTTTTATTATTTGTGGCCCGCATCAAACAAATAAGATCAATTTAGGATCCTTACAATAAGATCTATTCCTAATCCGAATTATTCATGCTGGCCACAAATAATAAAAAGGATCTCCAATTCAATTTGGCAACAACTACTTGTTGTGGAAAGAAATTAAAGATATATTTTAAAATGTATCTTTATTTTAATTGCAATTATTTTATAATTCGGATTAGGAATAGATCTTATTGTAAGGATCCTAAATTGATAAGGATTCCTATTTTGTTTGTATTTTAATTTATTTAGTATTTTGTTTAATTAGGAAATTTAGCCTATTTAGAAGTTTTTATTGTTTAGGAGTTTTATTATATTTAGGGTAGTTTGCCTATAAATAGGCTTTTATTTCTCAATTGTAATCAGTTTTTCAATTGAATAAAATTTTCGGAATTAATTCCTTTTTACCCTGCTTTTGTGAATTTTGCGAAATTCAATTAGTAGAATACTATTATCCGGCATCGTGCGCGATCAACGGATGTTAATATTATCGTTCGAAGTTTCCGCTGCATCAATCCAGCACTGCATATAAACCACAGAACTTCACCATATTTCTTACACAAAAACTAAAGAAACTCACATATTTAGTGATTAGTACTAAACAATGTTCCATCATTCTTGTCTCCTCCCTACGCTATTAACCTTAGCAATATTACTTCAATCCAACAATGCAACTGACTACACAATTACCAATAGAGCCACTTCATTCCCAGGTGGGTCCCGTTTCAACGCACGAGATCGGAACACCCTACGCTAAACAAACCTTAGCAGGTGCTACAGAATTCACCTGGACATATCCCAACAAGTTGACGAAGCCGACAGAAAACAAGTGCAGCAAGTCAGTTTTTAATCATAGATGAAAACATGGATAATGTATCCTATGCTACAAAAAACGAAATCCGTATTAGTGCAAAATACATAGGAGCTTACTCTGGTGATCTCATACAGGCTAATTATCCACCTAATCACTGGGTTAGAAAAGGCAGAGGTGTTAAGTGGGATCAAGTGAATGATGTTACAGCCAGATTTTTGGACTTCTGCGATGATATTAAAGCTGGGTTTGTATCTGAACTTCATCAGAAAATGAATAGTGGTTATTGTCGGAACCGGCCCAACTGGCAAAAAAGGAAAATGCGTTTATTTCTTTTTTTTTTTTTTTTTTTTTTTGCCTTGTTATTATTTTTTATCATGCTTTGATTAGAGTCGCCATAAACTGATTTTCAATACAATTGGACGTTATTATCAACCAGAGATTCTATTTTCGGTCCGTTTACTGATTAAGTATAGGAAGACCTCAGTCATCCTATCCCGTCCAAACTTGATACTAAATACTGTAAATTATTCCTTATCATGATATGTTCTTTTTCTTTTTCCTTTTTTTTTTTTTTTTTATAGCACCCTAAGATTTAAAAATTAATGAACTCTACTTAGAATATGATTAAACTAGGTCCTAAAAAAAACTCTATTTTTTTATAATTATAGATTCTAAAGTAATACTAAACAAATTGCATGCACAAATTTTATATATAAATTAAAAAAAAAAAAACTCTACTTGATAATTTCCTAAATTGAACCTAAACTTCTCTATTACTAAAAAGAGAAGACATAATATAAAATGAAAACTTAACTACTACTAGAAATGGTAAAAATAATATATATATAGATAAAATTTGACTAATGTAAATAAAAGAAAATAAAAAAACTATAGCATAAGAATCAAAAGAACTTAAAAGGAAGCCCAAACCCGAATTAGTACCCTGATCCCTGGTCCAACCCGGTTTCAACCTGTTTCTCCTAACCCTAGGGTTATTGTCCAGCGTATAAAATAATAAAACCACCTTTACCTCACCCTCTCAACCCAACTCTCTCTCTCTCTCTCTCTCTCTCTCTCTCACAACCGACTCTCTCTGCCACTTTTTCACCATTCGAACTCACAGCCCCTCACCGTCGACCACCACTACTTACCGTCTCTCATGGCTCTACGGGCAATTGGAGCTCATCTCCGTTACCCTCTCACCCCTTCTCCGACATATCTCACCGCCCCTTCTACTTTCCGGTGAAGGTGATTCTTGCCTTCGCTTTCGATACCTAAACCCGTGTCACTCCCTTGTTCTTTCAGGATAAAACTAACCTTTCTATTTTACTGATCATCGATTAAGGCTTTACTTGGATGAAGTTTTGAGATGGTTTTTTAAGGTAGGATATTAATTGGTCCATGCTTGGAAAGAAGAATGAAGGGAGAAGATGAGGTCTGGTGGTAGACCATAATTCTCCAAAAACCCTTGTTTCCCTCATTTTTCAATCCCACCAATTTGGTGGTTTTTGAGGAATTGTGGGCTGTAAAATAATGAGTTTACAAATTTGACCATGTACTTTTCTATTATTCACATTCTTTTTTTTTTAAGGTTATTTGAGTAATTACCATATTTAACTCTACTTTAAAAAATCTTCCATTCTCCCAAGCATGGTTTACTTTTATTTTTGTTTTTCCATCAAATACTACACCACACCCTACCATCCTTTCCTTTATGATTCTTATCTCACCCTCTCCTAAGAAAGCCTAAAAGGTATTCAAATCTATTGGGATTTCATTTGTCCATCCTATTTCCCAGTTTGTCTAATTTTTACCCTGTTGAGTTTGTTCTTTTGGAAAAATTTCTCTAATCATTTGTCCTGTGTTGTTTGATCCGAGGATATCCGACGGTATTCACTCATCGGTGAACTTTTGAAATCAACATGACAGTAACCTATCACCAATGATAAGTCTCTAAATCTACTACTCTGAAATGGCTCCAAAGGATGAGTCTCTAAATCTCCTTTTTTATGATACTCTCCTAAATGTGGGTGCCTATGTGTGCAATATGTGTGATGGCTTTTGTGCTTGGTGATTAAAAATGCTAATTAACTTGTGTGGGGACTAAACATGGGTTTTTTTTATGAGCCCATATTCATGTATGCTTGAGAATGAATGGTCTCTATTCATGCTGAAAACTATGAGATCTAAACTGGGCTTTTTATTTGAAAATTTTGATTTAGTGCATATGTATTTGGGAGTCCTATACTGATATGTGATGTTTTGAGCTCCTACGCATGCTGATTTGAATCAATGTGTGGAATGAAAAGGGTTTATTGGTCGGAAAGAAGTGCAGTACGCATCTTTTTGATGTGTGCAGTGCAGTACTCATCTTTTTGATGTGTGCGCTGGTATATTAGACATGGATTTGTTCAAATTAGCATGTGTAATGCTCCTGAAATGTACTCTTATTTGATAGTACTAGTACATGTGTATCTATTTATGCAACTTTGAACTCCTTGCTGCCAATAAATATGATAATATTCAGACTGTTTGTCACTGATGTTTGGCTAGAAATGCAAGTGCTGCTTCTATCTTGCCTATTTATTATAATGAGCTGCCTAAATGCGTGAATGGAATTGACCCTAATCTTGATTTTTGCACATGCTCTTGGCCTCTAAATGTTGTATTGACTTAATGAGACGTGACCCTTCCTTCTGCATTACATTTCATGCATTATTTTTTACACACTCACACAAAAAGATTGGGTAATGAATGAGGCTATGGTTTGTGATCTTTTCAATGGTTTTCTTTTTAATGCTTGAAAATGAATATGAGCTGGTTTTCCCTAAGCAACCAGTTGTTTATTTTTTGAAGCTTTCTCTTTTGAAAGGTTTAGGGCTTAAAAATTTGATTTTTGTGGGTACTAATTCCCTTTTGAAAGAAGAAAACCCAGTTTTTCAAAAATAGAACTTGGATGGCTTATAGGGGGTCTCCTGTTTTTAAACATTTTTACATAAAAAAGAAAAAACCACACACCCATGGCCATTGAAATAAGCATCAAGTCTGAACCCATTTTTTTTTCATACATCATTGAGGTTATCAACCATTTTTATTTCAATCTTCTAAACCTAGACCACCAACCACTAGTAGGAAATAGCGGCATGACATGCCCCGTTCCTTACTAGTGGTTATGGACATTACTGAAAGAAATGTTTTTCCTCCATATACGTAGAGCATGAACATCTCTTTGAATCATACCATGACTCATACAAATCCAAGCATAAAATAAATGGTGATATGAAAAGAAACTTATACCAAAAATGGAACCTACTCAAATGAGTGACTATCTTATAAAGGGATGAAAATGGTTGAGAAATGGCTTCCTTAAACAGCCTCCACCAAACAGCAATTGTGCAAGGAGATAATGAAAATGAAATGAGGGAAAGAATCCGAAGGATTAACGAGGAAAGGGACCAAAAGGGTTAATGGAGAAAGGGACAAGAAGGGTTTTCACTTTAAGAAATGAGAGCCTGCTGCTGCCCACTTCGTTTTGGTATACTCTTTCTTCTTTCAGCAGTGCTGTATTTTCATGCAACCCTCCCCCCCAAATCCTTACAGTTGAGCATCCTTTCATAGTCTCCTTCCATAGTCTGTTTGTAACTATACTGTCTTATTGTAACAGAATTTTTTTCTGTTTTTGATTCTATTTGTCTCTTTTTAGTTTTTATTGAATTGAAACTCTGAAAGAAAATCTCCCCCAAACTCTTGAAAAAATTTCTGATCCTGCACAGGTGTATTGTATGTTTTTTTTTTTTAATTCCTTTTGGGCTTGAGCTCTCCTTTTTGTATTTTCTGTAACCTTCCATTAATAAAACAAATTATTCACCTTACATGTTTTCTCCTAGTTTAATTTCTTTCTGTACCATGAAAATAAAATAAATAAATAGAAAAGTTAAATAAATAAACAAATAAACAATGCTGAATTTTCGAACTTTTCTTAAATAATGAAAATAAAATAAAATAAAACCCGTATAAAATGAGTATCTACAGTTACACTGTGCAGTACTTTGTTGAGCTTCTATTTGGAGTGAATACAAAACCAAGTATGCAGAATTGAGCTATTGGCCTTAACAGCTTAGTTTTATTGCCTAAATAAAATTTCAATAGACATCTGTCCTGTTTCAATTTTAAGCCCTTCATAACTAGCACGGAAATAATGCAAATCTATTTTCATACAAGAAACATAATTATAGAATACTTAACAGGATAAAGTTATGCACAAATCAGCATTGCAGCTTCTGTATTACCCAATATAGGGTGAATAGTAAACTAATTCCTGGCTTGTGGTGATTTTGTCAAGGTCCGCATATAATATTGGCGGACACCATTTTGTTTTTCTGACTGGTTAAGTCCGCTAGTCAAACATATGGACCTAAATAGGTCCGCATAAACAAAAAGCGGACAAAAAGAGTCCGCAATTAATAAAAGCGGACAGAAAGGTCCGCAGTTAACAATTGCGGACATGTAAAGGGGCTGCGTCTGACTTGAGGGGACTTGACAAGGTCCGCGTTTGCAGAAAATGGACCTATTGTCCGCATCTGCCTGGCGCGGACCTATCCCAAAGTCCGCATTTAAATAATGCGGCCCAGAGAAGTCCGGATTTTACCCAAATCCGCATCTGCCTGACGTGGACCAGTCCAAAAGTCCGCTTGAGTCCGCGTGTGGTGACTGCGGATCTACCAAAAATCCGCATTTTACAATTGCGGACGAAATGTGTCCCTTCCCCAGCCCTCCGATCGTTTCAGTAAAAACAAAATTCTAACCATCCGATAATCAGAAACACTTTATTCGTTTCACCGGCTTCTTTCCCCCCCCCCCCCCCCCCCCCCTAATAAAAATTAGACACCTTTGTATTTTTTCTTTTCCACACCTGCCTTCTCCTTTGTATTTTTTCTTTTCCACGCCTGCCTTCTCCTTCCAATTTCATTACTTCAGCTCCTTCTTCGTCCCTTTTCTTGGTAGGTTAATATTACTAACAGTAATTTTTATTTTATATTTCTTTGTAAATATAATTAATTTTTGTTAATTCTATTAATTAACTTTTTGTAATTTTTTCTTAGGATTGTCAGCATCAAATTGGAAACAAAAAATCTTATCACTACAACGATCAAACAACAATTATTGTATTTGTGAACAGAAAAAAGGTAAATATAAAATTTTTAATTTCTAGAATAATATATATATATATATATATATATTAGATTTATGAAAAAATGGAATATGTATATAATATTTGTATATAAATTTGTATTAGATTTTTTTTTTCTGAAGTTAGTATATAATATTTATATGTTTGAAAAATCTTAAATATATGATATAAACTATATAGTTAGTAAATGTCTTTATAAGTTTTGTTTAAAAATTGTTATTAAATTTTGAAATATTATTATTTTTACAAATTATTGGAAAAAAAATAAAATTGAGCTAGAAAAAAAGATAGTAAATGTTTCTATGAGTTTTGTTTAAAAATTGTTATTAAATTTTGAAATATTATTATTTTTACAAATTGTTGGGAAAAAAAATAAAACTGAGGTAGTAAAATTTTTTTTTTTTATTTTGGTGTAAAATTTTATATTTATTTTTATCATTATTATTATTATTATTGTTATTGTTATTATTATTAATACAAGTTAATTTTTTTTTTGTAAAATAATATTTTTATTTTTATTATTGTTGTTGTTATTATTATTATTATGATTATTATTATTACAATGGTTTAAAATAGAAAACTGGTGTAGTGATATACAATATTTTATTTAAGTTGTTGTTTAATTAATTAATTAATTAATGTGTATTTGAAATGGTTCAGTTAAGGTTAATTTTTTTTTATGCAACTTGTAGATGGTTAAAACAATACTGACCCCAAAGATTATGCGGTTCCCGGAATTTGCAATGAAGAAAATAGAAAATCTAAAAAAAATTGGGATGAGAAGAGGAAAAAAGTTACTGGAGTACCTGTTAAATATGAACGAAAAATTATAAGACATAATAATGTCAGGCTACAAATTTGATGTGCGCACGAGGGAACAAATGTGGATGCTAAGAAATGGATTATCTTGGCGTTATCAACGCTTATTTGATGAGATTTTTGACGAATTCCCTGTAGATTATGACAAGATGGTAAAAATATTAATTACAAAGGAGAGTGAATGTATTAAATTACCCCAAGAATTAGTTGACAAAGTTCTAGAAACTCTGCCAATATGTCAAGTAGACTATTGTAATAAAGTTAACGCTAGGAATGGTTTTAAATTCAAGATTAGGAGATGACTATAGTAGTAGTTTAAATTTATGATTATGTAACTTATGTTGTTTTTTGTTGTTTAGTGTTATAATGTAATTTAATATTATAATGTAATTTAGTATTATGATTGTCTAATTCAGCATTAATATTTTTAGCAAAGTCCTTAAATTATATAGAACATAAATAAACTCTAGAGTTATAAGAATCGTTAAATAAATATACAATTTTATTATTATGGTATTATTAATAACAGTAAAAGGGGGAAAAAAATACAATAAATATGGAAAGAATTTATTACCACTCGTATTTTAAATCTTACCATTGATTTAAAAAAAAAAAATTCTTCAGACTACAATCTTTATAGTATTGATATTTAACCAAAAAATGCGTATGACATTACTCAAATTCTGACACGTAAAATGCTCAAAACATTTTTGGTTTCTTAATTTACAATTATACTTCACAAAGGAAAGATTGTTGAAAAGTCTTCTCCGTCTAACCCCATCACTTTAATGTTTAAATAATTGAGGAAAAAAAATTACTTGTGACAGTAATGAGAAATCTTATTATTCTTTGAACATCATTTGGTAGTAAGGTTAAGAACTTGCTTTTAGAAAAGTGATTAGCATCATTTTCTATCTCCAATTTGATGCTATCATTCTTTCATCTCTAATTTGCATTATTATTCTTAATTTCAATACATTTATTAATAGGTAAAATATAATGCAATAGTTTGTGTCCATATATATATCACTATATGTTATTTTAAAAAATGATAACTGCAATCACTTTTTGTAAATATTCTTATACTAAAAAGTTACAAAAAGTTATTATAAAAACATTTATGATATTAAGTTTTATATGTTCGAAGGGAAACAAATTTCATATTATGACCCTTTAGTTTATTACTTATTGATTTGGCATGTTAATACACAAGTGCATATTTTGCAAAATTTCTTTTCCATTTGATTGTATAATTTAAAATAATTTTATTTATTTGTAAAAAAATATTTGTATATACATAGTTTTTATATGAAAATATATGAAATAAAAATGTTATTATAAAAAAAACAATGAGTATGTTGAAAAATTTTACATTACTTTGAAAATATGCATTACACTCGTTCGATTAATTATTTAATAGTTAAATAATTAATTATAAAAAAACTATGATTTAAAATAGGAAAAAATTTTAATAAAACTATACAATTTTTGAATTAATTAATTATAAAATGTTCTATCTCTAATAATTACAATTATACAATTTATAATAAAGTATACATTATACAAAAAAACTATGATTCTATGATTTCAAATACGATAGATAAGGTAATAAAATCTTAATTACCACTCGTTTGATTTCAAAGGAATTGAGATGCACAATTAAAACAATACATGACATATTATTTATAGTAAATATTCTAAATATTGAAAGATATAAGTTTCGAACTAAAACATAAAAATATTATACATTATTTAAAAAGAAACATCAAATATTATGTCCACTTCTATTGGAAGGCTGCGATGGATCAGTGCACTGTGATGGATTATATTCAACATTTGATGTTGTTCCAAAGTTGGAATATGGAAAAGGAGGTTGTTGCTGAGAGTACATACTAGACATACCAACACACTGTTCCACTGAAGATGGCCGCGCAAACGTTGGAAATATCATATTAGCAGGAGTACGGGGTGTACCCATACTATGCATACCCCAAGGTGATTGGCCCGACCCAGTCCATTGTGTAAATGGGTTTTGAGAAGTGTTAAACCCATACTGTGATGGACCACTTGGACTAATAAATGAACCAGGAGCAGATGGGTTAGGAACCCATGATGAATATTGCTATGTTGGTTGTGACTGTTGTGAAGTGCTTGCTCCATATGGATCATGTGAATGGTATAATACTGGATGTGGCACAATGTCACAAGAAGGATCAGTTGGTCTTGTGACCTCACGTCTCCTCGATGTGGTACGTTGACGGCGTCTACCAGTGGCAGCAACGGGTGCCTCTTCATCCACATCAATATTCGGATAAGTAGCAGACGGAGCTGGATGAGGAGGTTGGGAACCCCGAACATAACGCCGTTCCTCCCCAAGCGCCCCGCATATGCTGTTTCTTATCCTGTTCACAGCATCCAAATCTCTAACCAAGGCCAGTTGCTCCATTCCATCAACCTATACATAACATATATTATTACTATGTAGTTGGGCATAAAAAAAATTAACCACATGAATTTTCAATTTTATTGACTTACAGTGGCACCATGGGCAGCACCTCTAACAAAAATCCATCTCCTTGTTATTCGCCTATACCATTCCATGTACTCGGAATGATAATGGAGTGGTTCGGCACAGGGTTGAGCTGCAAATATCAAATGTGCCCTATTATTCCATATTGCGACCCAGTAGGCCATTTTCTGCATAATGGAACCTTTAATCTGAATCAGTTCAATATCATGCAGTTCATTGGTTTGCATGGGCGCCACAGGTATGTGTTGTTGCAAACCAAATTGTCGAAGGACTCTGTCTGGTTGATGCCATTCCACAATGTGCATGCAAATCATTGGCACAACAGCTCTCCATAAATGATTTCCTTGAAAGCAATATTCTGGTAATGCTGCCCGGATTTCATCTGTGTATGGCTCCCAAGTGAACTACAAGCAACACAAATTAACATATATATTTGCATATGATTTTACCATTCCAAAACAAATATTTAATCGTAAATGTTTAACATCAATGCATGCCTAATTTGTATGACTTACAGAATCTTTGTCAGCCAAATCAAGAACATATCGTATATGTCTCAGTGTATGAGTTGGCACAGCAGTACAATCCTTAGGTGTGCTCCATCTGTAATTAATTAGGAGATATTAATTTACATAGTAAACATATAAGACAATTGTACAACTATATCATAACAACGAAATATAAATGTGCAGAAGTTAATTTTGAATAGAAAACATGTTATTACTTTTGTTTACATTCTTTCTTTTGTAGATGGTATAACATGTGTTATAACCTGATGTAGCATAAGTTGTTGTATTTTATTGACTGTTCGGTACCCAATATGTGAATTCTATATTGGTTTCCTTATACAAAGTAGGAGAGCAAACAATATATCTCTTGCTTATTTGTAATTGCAGTGATTTGTCCCTATGTATGTATATGTACAAGTGAAAACAAAATTTGATATATTAAAACATATATATCATAAGTGTTATGAATACGTACCGCCGACCAAGTGGTAAACCAGGCGTGATAACTCCACTCCGTAGGTTGGGCGATATATCTCTCAATCTCTCATATGCCCAAACCTGCAACAAAATTAAAGCACCACCAATTTGTGCAGTGTTGTGTCTGGCGGCTTTACACAGCTCTCTATAAAGATATGCCAAACACCCGCTGCCCCAGCTATACTGACCAATTGTTGGAATATTCTCCAACAAAGGTAGGAACAAAAGGTTGACATAACCTGATGTTTTTGTGCTAAACAATATGCCGGATAAAAGTTGCAACAAGTAAGCACGGATGTACCGTGCAATATCTTCTTCATTATCATTAGCCGGCATAGCAGGAAAATTACCTTGCCACCAACTCAACTGCAGCATATTTTTTTTGAAGGCATTTCTAGGAGGACGAACGCCTAAAAGTCTTTCACACTCATCTACCCATTTTCCAGGAAGTGGGCAAATCAATGGATTACCATCTATTGGTAGTCCAGTTTGTATAGCAACATCTTGCAGTGTAATTGTTGCCTCACCTTCGGGAAGATGAAAAGTATGAGTCTCCGGTCTCCATCTCTCCACTAGAGCAGTTATTAGATGGTGGTCCAACTGAAAAAAACCCAACCGTGCAACTCCATAGAAACCAGTCTGTCTCAAGACTTGTTCTAGTCGATCATCAATTTCTTCCTCACGTAGGATCGTACCATCCCTCCTGCACGTAAGTGTTGTCTCCTCATCCTAATATATTGACCAATAATGATATTAATTAATAACATAGTAACAAATATAACAAAAACATATACACTTACAAAACATTCATATATTAACTCAATTGAACATACTATATTTCTTAATATATTAAAGAGCACAATGTATTGAGAAGTTAAAATTTTGGATAAATTTAAAAAATAATGCCACTTATGATAATCACTAACATTAATTTCATTCATCACATACTATGTAATTAATAATTCAATTTTGTAAATAAAAAGTGACATATTTACACCTCATTGAACCATACTGCCTCCGATCTATGTGATCTCTGTGAATGTAACACGCTTGGGTCAATCGGCCCAGGCTCAATGTATGCTCGCTGTGGTGGTGGATTACCTGACATACCTAAAAACACAAACATTTGATATCAATATAATAAAATGATGCACATTAAGAATTGAACATACTAGAAAGCTTTACCACTTGAGTGTATTACTATTAAAGCAATACAGTAACAAAAGGTTCATTATCATAGTACCCTATTATTCCAAATAACATATTAGAATCCATTACAAATTATTCATTATAATTACAACATATTTAAGTACGTCCACATGTCCTTGTGTTATGACCGGGTAAGCCACATTTACTACAAAAGCTGGTGGTGTTAGCACCCGTAACTCTCCAATCCATCTCATTCCGAATCCGTGTTGTTTTTTGTCGACCCTTCTTCCTCATCAAATTCGGATTTGGTACAAGTGATGGTCCATCTATTGTTGGCCAGTAGTCACGTTCTCCAAGTGGAACGAATGCTGTTGACCAACATTTCAAGTTGTTTTCTAATTTATAAATTGGATGAATAAATTGTCTATGGTCAATGCCATATGCCAAACACCCAGCAATGGCATGGGAGCATGGTATTCTCAATTGCTGAAACTTTCGACGACTGCAAGTCATTTCTTTCAGATTGACCACTTGCTTGTGTCCTCCCTTCCTTGCTGAATTCCAACGGGCAGTTTTAATCTCAAATACACCATTCCTCAAATCAAACCTTTGTACTACATGTCCAGGTGCCTTTTCAAACCTTACCCTCAATAGGCCTATTGCAAATGTAGTATATGAGAATCCCTTTTGTATTTCGGCTGCGATTTCACGTCTCTGTTTTTCAAAACGATCGACCAATTTAAAAAACAGGCTTTCCATCATTGTTGTTATTGGCAATCCCCGAATATCTTTTAGCAGCCATCCGTTTACTGATTCAGCAATGTTAGTTGTCATACTACCCCATCGACAACCACCATCAAAAGCGAGAGCCCATTTCTCCTTTGGCAACCGATTCAACCACTCAAAGCTATCAGGTTCTTTCTCCGCAAGAAACCTCATCATCCGATTAAACTTCCGAGGTTGATGTTGATATGCTAAAAAAACATGAAAACATATTTGATAGCATAATGAGTTAAACAATTGCACAACTTGTTCACTATGGTTTATGTTTACGGCAAATGAAAAAACAATACTCTTAAATACCTGCATTGATGATAAAGTTTTTAACTTCTTCATTTTTGAATTGCTTATTGTAGTTGCTTGTGTTGGGATTTGTCACCGGAAATCACCCGATAAAAGTGGAAGAACGCGGTGATTTCCTCAAATCCAGTCCCAGGAGCAATTGAAGTGGAAATTGAAAAAAAACTTAAAATCAAATAGAAAGGGATTAAATTTCTTACCAGAAAAAATCTCTTTCTGAGATGGATGATGACTGCAGAATTCAAAATAGAATTCCTCCACTCTCACGTACACGAGCGCTTGGCGAATGCAACCCGTGCTAGCGTCGGAAAAACGAAACAATGGAAAGGGGAGAGCTATGGAAATTTCGGCTAGGAGGCTCTAAGCTTAGCTTGGCCGAAATTTCTAACCCTAGGTATTTATACCTAGGTATTTATACCTAGGGTTGGCCGAATTCCCTAAGGGGAATTCAGGCCCATCTTGGCTCCTCTCTATTCTGTGCGGGCTTCCATGTTTTAATTTGAGCCCAGTCTAATTTTAATTATTCTGTTTAAATTAATTTCAAGCCCAATTTTAATATACCCATGTATTTAATATATTACTCCAAGTAATATATTATTTACATCTAAATTAAAATTAGTTTGACAATTAATTTAATCCATCAAATTAAAATTAACTCTACACAAAATAAAATCATATGTAAACCCATACATATGAATATTTCCACCTAGGAAATAATTTCATAATTAATCCAATTAATTATGAAGAGCCAATAGAATATATTAATTTTATTATTATGACCAATCCAATTGATCCTTATAATATAATTAATATATACATGCTTCTCCCTCCACTGTGTATACTCCAAGTATACAAGTGATTCCTTAAGTCTGCATTCTATCGTTCTATGTGTACGATCCTGTGGGCCCATCTTTATGTTGGCAGCGGGCCTTTGGCCCGCAGACTGCAGTTGGGCTCTAGCAAGCCACTACAGCCCCCAATTAAGATGGAGATGGCAGTCCAACTGATATCATAACCCTGTAGTTTAAACTTGTACATCCCATGTCATTGATATCGGTGTCCAACATAGAGGCATGGATTGATCACCCTCTTTCGTGTCCGGACATTAACTTGATCCCGAATGTACTGATGCTCACAAACAAGTTCCAACTTGTTTGGGTGTGGCCACACTCTTATCAGTCACATTCATCAAGTGGCCGGTGATATCTTCTCAGTTGGTTACTGAGTGACAAATCCCTTCTGCATATCCATAGTATTACCATGTTCAGTGACACACCCGAAAGCACCCATACTTGGCACCCTATTACAGGCCCTTTAGGCGTACCCCTAAGTATGCGACTTCACATATAACACCATCATATGGTCAGGTCAAAGGATCCATACAAGTACTACACGAGAATCCATTGTGATACCATACCATGTGGATTACTCGTTTAGTGGATCTATCCAGTACCATGCTCCCAGGCATGCACCCATTAACTTGGTTGACATTCCATGTCCAATGACCGGTAAGACACCGCCATACAACCAGGTTAATGATAGTCTGTTGTTCCATTCATTCCCATGACTGGAACAGACTACGGATCTATTTATGGTCATATCGTTTACCCTATCCATGGTCTTACTGCTAAGTGCATGACACTAGTCGTCATGGATATAGATATGTCCATTGGATACTTCATTTAATATATTGCACAAGATAGATATAATAAATGAATTGATGCCTTTATTAATGACACAAATGAGTACAACACATAAATCCAATAAATGTATAGTACAAATACAAGGACCAATGCCTCGGGACTAGGGCATTTCCAACAATCTCCCACTTGCACTAGTTCCAACTAGGCATGGGCCTAATCCCTATAGATCTAGTATGACCCTCGTGCTTGGGCTGGGCCAGCGCCTTGGTCAATGGATCTGCGACATTATCCTCGGTGTCCACTCTGTGCAATGCAATATCACCTCTCTCCGTGATTTCTCGTATGAGGTGAAACTTTCTGAGCATGTGCTTTGTGTTCTTGTGTGACCGAGGCTCCTTAGCTTGTGCGACGGCCCCATTGTTGTCACGGAAGATATCGACTGGGTCCTGGATGGTTGGCACTACTCCCAACTCAGTGATAAACTTCTTCATCCACACAGCTTCCTTAGCTGCATCACACGCAGCGATGTACTCAGCTTCTGTTGTAGAGTCCGCTATGGTTGGTTGCTTTGAGCTCCTCCAGCTTACAGCACCACCATTCAGCAAGAATACATACCCTGACTACAATTGGTACTCATCTTGGTCTGTCTGGAAGCTTGCATCAGTATACCCAGTAACTGATAGCACTTCCTGACCACCATACACCAAGAAGCTATCCTTAGTCCGGTTAAGGTACTTGAGGATTGCCTTGACAGCTTTCCAGTGATCCTCCCCGGGATCCTGCTGGTATCGGCTCGTCATACTCAGTGCAAAGGCGACATCAGGTCTCGTACATAACATGGAGTACATGATTGATCCAATGGCCTAAGCATATGGAACCAATTTCATGTTCTCCCTGTCCTCCCTTGTTTTAGGACAGTTCTTCTTACTAAGTTTCAGCCCATGGCCCATTGGCAAGAAACCTTTCTTGGCCCGGTCCATGTTGAATCTCTTCAGAACTTTGTCAATGTACGAAGCCTGACTTAGGCCCAGAAGCCGATTTGACCTATCCCTATAGATCCTGATCCCTAGGATCATCTCAGCTTCGCCTAAGTCCTTCATTGCGAAGCACTTACTTAGCCACTGCTTTACCCCTTGCAGTGTTGGTATGTCGCTTCCAATGAGTAGGATGTCGTCTACATACAGTACCAAAAATGTGACAATGCTCCCACTAGTCCTCTTATACACACAAGGCTCATCTAGATTCTGTATGAAGCCATATTCCTTTATAGCCTCATTGAATCTTAGATTCCAACTACGGGATGCTTGCTTCAGTCCATAAATGGACCTTTGAAGTTTGCATACCCTTCCCGGATACTTAGGATCGACAAAACCCTCAGGTTGTGTCATGTACACATCCTCGAGTAGCTTCCCATTAAGGAAAGCGGTTTTGACATCCATCTGCCAAACCTCATAGTCATACCATGCGGCTATGGCCAGCAGTGTCCTGATGGACTTGAGCATGGCTACTGGTGAGAAAGTTTCATCATAGTCTATCCCATGGACTTGTCTGAAACCTTTTGCAACCAGACGCCCCTTGAAGGTATTATCAGCTTTTAGCTTATAGCACCACTTGCAACCTATTACCTTAGCACCCGGAGGTGGATCAACCAAGTTCCAAACTTGATTATCGTACATAGATTGCATTTCTGCCTCCATGGCTTTACGCCAATTCGCAGACTGTGGGCTAGCCATAGCCTCCTGGTAGGTTTTAGGTTCTTCTTCATCCCAGATGAGAAGAGTTTGATCATCGGTGACGAGGAAACCATACCTCTCCGGTTCCCGACGATCCCTACCAGACCTTCTAGGTTCTTGTGTGGCCTGGGTCGGTGCTTCTACTTGTGGAAGCTCCACCTGGGCCTCCGAGTTATCCTCTTCAGGAGCTTGTGGACCTTGAACTTCCCTGAGTTCAACGTTGCTCTCACTATCTTTCTTGGAAAGGAACTCCTTTTCCAGAAAGACCCCCTTCCTTGCCACGAACACCTTGTTCTCGGCGGGGCTGTAGAAGTAATACCCTTTGGTTTCCCTAGGGTAGCCCACAAACAGGCATTTATCGGTTTTGGACTCCAGCTTGCCACTAGTCAATTTCTTGACATGTGCTTCACATCCCCAAATCCTTAGGAAAGACACATTGGGCTCCTTGCCCGTCCATATCTGATATGGGGTCTTTTCCACAGCCTTAGTCGGAGTATTGTTTAAGATGAGAGCTGCTGTCTCGAGGGCGTGTCCCCAGAAGCTAATTGGGAGAGATGCTTGACTCATCATTGAGCGGACCATGTCCAACAAGGTCCTATTCCTCTGTTCGGACACCTCATTCCATTGTGGTGTTCCAGGAGGAGTGAGCTGTGGAACTATTCCATGCTCTCTCAAGTATGAGTCAAACTCTAGGCTCATGTACTCACCGCCTCGGTCCGACCGAAGGGCTTTGATATTCCTGCCTAGCTGGTTCTGTACCTCGTTCCTAAATTCCTTGAACCTATCAAGGGTCTCGGACTTGTGTTTCATCAGATAGACATAGCCATATCTGCTGAAATCATCCGTGAACGTGATGAAGTACAGATGCCCACCTCTGGTTGCTGCGCTCATAGGTCCACATACATCTGAATGTATTAGGTCCAACAAGCCAGTGGCCCTTTTAGCCTTTTGGCTAAAAGGCGCCTTTGTCATCTTGCCTCTTAAACATGATTCGCATGTATCAATTGACTCCAAGTCAAATGACCCTAGGACTCCAGCTTTGTGAAGCCTAGTAATGCGCTTCTCGTTTATATGGCCAAGACGACAATGCCATAGGTAGACTGGATTAAGTTCGTTAGGCTTAACCCTTTTCGTGTTTATGTTATAGATGTGATTGGTTTCATTTAAGTCCAGGACATATAGGCCATTATTTAATAGAGCATCTCCATAAAATAACCCCTCTCTGGATATAGAAATTCGACCATTTATAATAGAAAATTCAAATCCAGAAATATCCAACATTGATACAGAGATAATATTCCTGCACATAGCAGGTACAAAGTAACAATGTTCTAAAATTAAAACCAATCCGCTGGGCATCATTAGGTGGTATTCGCCGATCTCTATGGCAGCAACCCTTGCTCCATTCCCGACCCGCAAGTCCACCTCTCCCGACCCCAGCAACCTTCTGTTCTTAAGTCCCTGCACATTGTAACAAATTTGAGAACCACATCCAGTATCCAATACCCAGGATGTTGAAACAGTAAGGTTAATATCTATAACATAAATACCTGAAGAGGACGCACCTTGGCCCCTTCTCTGCTCTCCCATCAGCTTGGGACACGATCGCTTCCAATGGCCCGCCTGTCTGCACCCGAAACAGACTTCCTCAGGACCTGCCTTCTGCTGGCCTTTGGGTTGGGCCTTGGCCTTCTTGGCTTTGGCCTTCTTGGCCTTAGCCTTGGCCTTTTCCTTGGCCTTACCCTTAGCAAGAGGAGCGTTCCCCTTGTTAACCAGCAGCACCGGTGGAGTCTTCTTGATTGACTGCTCAGTAAGCTTAAGCATCCCATGCAGCTCACTGACAGTGCGGTTCATCCCTTGCATATTGTAGTTAAGGATGAACTGATCATAAGAATCCGGCAAGGACACGAGGATTGTGTCTACCGCCAACTTTTGAGAGATAGGCGATCCGAGACGGGCCAAAGTATCCAAATAGCCCTTCATCTTGAGCACGTGTGCACTCACAGATGTCCCGGCCCCCATCTTACAAGAGTGGAATGCCTTATTGGTCAGGTACCTTTCCTGACGAGCTTGCTCTTGAAACATCTCGTTAAGAGTTGTTATCATAGCATAGGCTTGATGGTCCATAAACTGTTTTTGCAGTTCGGGGACCATGCAAGCCAACATAAGGCACGTCACATCTCGGTTGTCCTTGACGTGCGCCTCGTATTCCACCAGCTGTGCAGCCGTTGGATTACGTCCCTGAGGCGCAGCCGGCACAGGACTTTCCAGCACATACTCTTTCGACTCTTGTCTTAGAACTATCCTCAAGTTCCTAGACCAGTCTAAAAAGTTAGGACCGGAAAGCTTGTCCTTTTCAAGAATTGATCGCAGTGATAAGGTATTTGTGTTTGCCATTTGGGTGTTTCTACACAGAAAAACATTTAGAGTGTTAATAAAGGGCTTTACATTGTTGTTCCCATATAAAATTAATAATGAATCAAGTTATTAATTTAACCGAGTTGTTGGGCTCATGGGCCGAGATCCATATTTCATTAAGATATAGCCAAACGAGGGTTTGGTACAACTATACCTCAATTATTTAGGTAGGAACGCCGTCCAATCCCAACCTAGGGACTCTCGGTTTGATGGGCTTGTTGGCACTTACCCATCTGTGCTTAGGGCCAGGAGAATCCTACTACCCACGCTAAGTCAAAACCTCCATCCAAGTGTTAGAGTATCCCATACTCTAACCCAATACAAAGTGACAATACTCCAGTGCATCCTGCGAGGGCATGGTCTACAACTGGCCTATTCCCACTTCGATTCGGTTTTGAATGAGGGAAGCACTTTTAAGCGACTTAGTAATTTCCGTTTGGTTATTAGATTCAATTATAACGGCTTACATACATAAAGCGGGTGAATGAGCTATTTGTAACATATATTCATACATGCAAATGAATATATAAAATGATTAAATAAAATTAAAATGGACTGCTATGGGCCTATATTACATCCTAATATTATTCTAGTAAACCTATACTAGAAACATATATTAGGCGGGCCTCCATCTTCTCCTTCTGGGCTTGCACCTCCAATTTGGGCTTGCACCTCCATTTGGGCTCACCACTCCATGGGCTTCTTCTTTTACAAATTTTATAATATTTAATTTAAATAAAATAAAATTACATTAAAAGAAAACGACACGCAGGCCGTATTTACCCAAAAGAAAAATACAACCCATCTCGTAAAAGGCCCAATAGCATCCAATCATACATTCATTCAACCATTCATATGCATCCAATACATACAATTCAAAAGCATGTCATAATGCATGATTTAAGCCCATTTAAATTATGTCAAAGCCATTATTAGGAAATCGCCAATTTTGGCCCACCATGGTTCTAACCCTTAACGGGCTTTGGGCCTCCAGCCCAGGCAGTCCAACTGCTCCCACTGGAATTGGGAAACCATGGGTCCAATTTAGCCATCCGAGTAATTGTGCCAAAATTACCCGAACCAATTTCCATTAACCATATTAATTTCCAAAACTAATATCACATGAACGAAATAAAATTCATCCAAGAAACCATGCGCATTTAAATTACATAAATTTAAACACACGAATTTTAAAACCAATTAAAATTTCAAAAATGGCCCCGGACCCAAAATACCCGCAAAATCCAAAACACTGGGCCCGGCCCGCTGCTGCTGGAACCAGCGGCTGCCACCGCGCCTCCCGCCGCGTGCGGCGGCCGCCGGTGGTGATTCCGCCGCCGGCAGCCCCGCCCCCGGGAGGCCGATTTTTTTTTTTTATTTTAAAACCAGAATTAAAAATAAAATTAACCAATCACCATCCAAAGCAATTCACCAAGAATTACAATAATATACAATAAAATTAAACTAACATAAACCTATATGCAAATTTAATTTTCATTGCATAAAACATATGGGAAAAAATCATAAAACCCATACCATGAATCCCAAACAAAAACATCCAATTTCAAAATAGGGATTCAACCAAATTAATCAATTTCCACGGATCAAAAGCCCACCCTGATACCACTGTTGGGATTTGTCACCGGAAATCACCCGATAAAAGCGGAAGAACGCGGTGATTTCCTCAAATCCAGTCCCAGGAGCAATTGAAGTGGAAATTGAAAAAAAACTTAAAATCAAATAGAAAGGGATTAAATTTCTTACCAGAAAAAATCTCTTTCTGAGATGGATGATGACTGCAGAATTCAAAATAGAATTCCTCCACTCTCACGTACACGAGCGCTTGGCGAATGCAACCCGTGCTAGCGTCGGAAAAACGAAACAATGGAGAGGGGAGAGCTATAGAAATTTCGGCTAGGAGGCTCTAAGCTTAGCTTGGCCGAAATTTCTAACCCTAGGTATTTATACCTAGGGTTGGCCGAATTCCCTAAGGGGAATTCAGGCCCATCTTGGCTCCTCTCTATTCTGTGCGGGCTTCCATGTTTTAATTTGAGCCCAATCTAATTTTAATTATTCTGTTTAAATTAATTTCAAGCCCAATTTTAATATACCCATGTATTTAATATATTACTCCAAGTAATATATTATTTACATCTAAATTAAAATTAGTTTGACAATTAATTTAATCCATCAAATTAAAATTAACTCTACACAAAATAAAATCATATGTAAATCCATACATATGAATATTTCCACCTAGGAAATAATTTCATAATTAATCCAATTAATTATGAAGAGCCAATAGAATATATTAATTTTATTATTATGACCAATCCAATTGATCCTTATAATATAATTAATATATACATGCTTCTCCCTCCACTGTGTATACTCCAAGTATACAAGTGATTCCTTAAGTCTGCATTCTATCGTTCTATGTGTACGATCCTGTGGGCCCATCTTTATGTTGGCAGCGGGCCTTTGGCCCGCAGACTGCAGTTGGGCTCTAGCAAGCCACTGCAGCCCCCAATTAAGATGGAGATGGCAGTCCAATTGATATCATAACCCTGTAGTTTAAACTTGTACATCCCATGTCATTGATATCGGTGTCCAACACAGAGGCATGGATTGATCACCGTCTTTCGTGTCCGGACATTAACTTGATCCCGAATGTACTGATGCTCACAAACAAGTTCCAACTTGTTTGGGTGTGGCCACACTCTTATCAGTCACATTCATCAAGTGGCCGGTGATATCTTCTCAGTTGGTTACTGAGTGACAAATCCCTTCTGCATATCCATAGTATTACCATGTTCAGTGACATACCCGAAAGCACCCAGACTTGGCACCCTATTACAGGCCCTTTAGGCGTACCCCTAAGTATGCGACTTCACATGTAACACCATCATATGGTCAGGTCAAAGGATCCATACAAGTACTACACGAGAATCCATTGTGATACCATACCATGTGGATTACTCGTTTAGTGGATCTATCCAGTACCATGCTCCCAGGCATGCACCCATTAACTTGGTTGACATTCCATGTCCAATGACCGATAAGACACCGCCATACAACCAGGTTAATGATAGTCTGTTGTTCCATTCATTCCCATGACTGGAACAGACTACGGATCTATTTATGGTCATATCGTTTACCCTATCCATGGTCTTACTGCTAAGTGCATGACACTAGTCGTCATGGATATAGATATGTCCATTGGATACTTCATTTAATATATTGCACAAGATAGATATAATAAATGAATTGATGCCTTTATTAATGACACAAATGAGTACAACACATAAATCCAATAAATGTATAGTACAAATACAAGGACCAATGCCTCGGGACTAGGGCATTTCCAACAATCTCCCACTTGCACTAGTTCCAACTAGGCATGGGCCTAATCCCTATAGATCTAGTATGACCCTCGTGCTTGGGCTGGGCCAGCGCCTTGGTCAATGGATCAACAGAATCCTCAGATTCACTATCATCACCATTAAGATCATCCTCTTCACCATCATCACCATCAGATTCGCTAATACCATCATCACCACCGCCACCACCGCAACTATTAAAACCAATAGGTTCATAATCATCGCTATCATCATCATCATCATCGCAAGCATAACCACCAAGTCCACTACTACCACCACCTCACAATCAACAGCTTGAGAATTTGATGGTCCAGCTATATCCCTCGTGTTTCTAGAAGGTGTATTATGATTGCATTCGACGTATAATTCAATACAAAACAAGCTATGACATAAACTGCTGACTATCCCCAACATCATATTCAAATCATCATCGTCACATAGATCAAAACAATTATACACTAACTGTACTCCATTCATTGCAATTGGGTTTCGAAATTGCACCCTAATCAAATCTTCGTTCGCTTGTATATTCATAATAGTCCTAATCTTATCAAACAATGAACTTAAATTGAATAAACCATTCATTGATATTACTTTGCAATATCCATTCTCATAATCAACTCCAAATTGATTCCTTATTATTTGACCACCCCAATGAATATATATTGGTAATGAAGTTGACATTATTCTGTCATATAATTAAAAAGCATTCATTATATATTTATATAAAACATATCTTAAATAAAATTAAGATATTATTTTAATTAATTCTAACATAAATAAAAACAAGATAAAAATATAATAAAAATTTCGGCTACAAACTATATATTTTATATCATATATTTAAGATTTTCGAGACACTTAAACATTAGGGCATCTCAAACACCAAATTGGGATTGAGAGCCAAAATTTGGTGGTGGGTGACCTCCAACCCACCACCAAATTCCATGTTTTTTTTTTTGTTTCTTTTTCATTTTTTCTTTCAATGTTTTAAATTTTTTTTCCCAACTGTCTATTGATTTTATGGTATTTCACTTATGTGTTTTTATTATGGTTTTCAAACCCGGACTGGTCATCGAACCGGTCAAGGGATTGATTCATGGATTTCAGATTAAAGCAGAATAAACCAAAATCGAACCGGATTTAATTAATATATAAATATTTATATTTTTATATTTATAAAATATTAATATTTTTTATTATAATTCTTAAAATTTAAGCATTTCAAATACAATATAGTAATTTAAAAAGCTCAATTTATGAAATATAGGTTTTGTACTTACAATTAAATTTTAATTTAATTTAAAATACTTTGTATTAAAATATATATTTTATTTTAATTAAAAACAGCTACAAATAATAACTTATATTCTATATTGAAAAAAAAATTATTTTTTAAAAATTGTCTCGACGAACCGGAAACCGGTCCGGTTCGTTAGTCTGTTCGAACTAAAAATTGACCATTTGTTGATCTAAGTAAAACCGGATACAAACCGACCGGCCTGATCTCTGGTTCCGATCCAACCCGGTCCGACCAGCCGGTCCGGTATGGTTTTTACAACTATGCTTTTTATTAAATTGTTTGTTTGATTTAATTTATATGTGCATTTGTGGTCTTGAATGATTTTAATAATTTTGCTTAAATTCTTAAAATTTTTTACATTGCTATTGATAAAATATCAAAATTAAATTAAAATAGTGAAAATAAAAAAAATATTAATAAATATACAACTTGGAACTATCATAAAATTTGTTATATCCTATTTTTGTATCATTAAGTGTTATTTTTTGTATTTTATTTACATTTGTTGTGTTATTTTAATTGTATTGCTTATAATGTACTGCTTTGTATTGTGTTTTTTTATTAACTTTTATCGTGTTTTTTGTGTTAACGTATTTGTGATTTAGAATAATATCAATGTAGTATTGTACTATTATCGTATTTAATTTTTTGTTGGTTTAATTAAATTATTATATTTATATTGATTATTTACAGTGTGGTTGTACTCCGGTTTAATTAATATATATTATATATTAATGTTTTAATTTTAACGTTTTCCGATTCGATTTTATTTTATAAAATTATTTATTTATTAAAAAATTATTTTGTAATTAAAATTATATATTTATTATTAACACTAATTTTTTTTTTATTCATATTACAAAATATGAATAATCTAATTGTATGTAAAAAAGAATATAATAATAATAAAAATTTTAGTGGAAATGAATAAATTAAAAATATTTTTATTTACAGTGGAAATTTAAAATGAAGGGTTGGAGATAGTCTTATATACTAACTTCACAAAAATCAATCTAATACAAATTTATAAACAAATATTATATACATATTCAATTTTTTCATACATCATATATAAATATTATTACACAAATTTAAATAAATTCACAACATAATTTGAATAAAATACACAAAATACAAAATTTTATAAATTTTTTATATTTACCTTTTTTTGGGTTAAATACTTCACAATTGCTGCTATTTGATAATTGTAGTACTAAGATTTTCGTTCCCAATTTGCTTTTGCTACACTCCTATATAAAAATTACAAAATAATTAATAAATTAATTAAAGATGTATAAATATAAAATAAAATTATAATTAGTAAAATCTAATATAAATTGATAAATGAAGATTATATAAATATTCCATTTTTTCAAACATCACATATATATTATCACACAAATTTAAAGAAATTCATAACATAATTTCTATAAAATATACAAAATATAACATTTCATAAAATTTAAATATTTACATTTTTTGAGTTGAATACCTCACAATAGCTGTTAATTGATGATTGTATTGCTAGTATTTTTGTTCCTAATTTGATGATGCTAATCCTACAAAAAAAATTACAACAAAAAATTAATAAATTAATAATATATATATTAAATTTATAATTACTAATAACTTACTAAAAATTAATTAAATTAATATTTTGAAAAGTACAGAAAAATTACTTGAACAAGATAGAAGCATGAACAAATTTAGTTTTTAAAATATTAAAGATTTAAGGAAAGAAATTTTTTTTTCTTTTTTGTATAAAGAGGAGGAGAAGGATTCTGGAGATATAAGGAAAAGGAAAAGGAAAAGGAAAAGAAAGTGGTGAATAAGGTGAAGAAAGGAGTTGTTGATGGGTTTAATTTTTCAACCGTGTGAATAAATGAAGAGGAGAAGAGAAGAGAAGCAGGTGATTAATTTTTCAACCGTGTGAATAAATGAAGAGGAGAAGAGAAGAGAAGCAGGTGAGGCAATAATTATAAAAAATCAGACGGCTGGGATTGGTTTGATATCAAAAATCGGACGGCTGGGGAGTTAAGAAGCTTTAGTCCGAAGGTTGTAAATGCGGACAATTGAGTCCGCATTTTCAACATGGAGCAGCTTTAGCAGTCCGCTTTCTAGGAAAGCGGACTGCTAAGCTTCTGCATTAGTCCGCTTTACAAGAACGCGGATTCTTTGGTCCATTTTTTAAATTTGCGGACCTTTTGGTCCGCAAATTAAATAAAGTGAATAATTATGTCCGCTTATGGTAGTTGCGGATGCTTTAAGTCCGCTTTTCAATTATGCGGACCTATTTCAGTCCACATTTTTGACTTGCGGACTTGGCCCACAGGAAAATTTGCCCTTGTCCGCTATTCTTATACGCGGACCTTAAAAAATATACACAAACCAAGAATTAGTTTACTATTCACCCTATATTGGGTAATACTTTGTAATAGTGCCACAATTTTTTCTTTAATCTGCATAATGCTTATATTATGTATACAACAATCTATGGATGGAATTCTCTGTTTCACTTTCAAGTAGAAAAAATTTTACTTGAACATAGATAATTTAAGGGTGTTCAAGTTTGGGTTAACATGTGTTTATTTGTTCAATTTGTATTTTCTTAATCTCTAGTTTCTCTTCAATAACTGAAACTTTGATTGAACTTTGATTTGAAATAAACACCATAATGTCATTTGTTGTTTATGCCAATTATAGAAAACGTGATAGTTTTGGGCCTACCAAACGACGAGTTTGTTTTTATAGAAGACTTACCTCTTTTAAGTACGTTTTTGCTTAAGCTTGGAATGATGGACAAGGCTATTCTCAGACAAATACAGGTGTTGTAAACAAGATAAAGGAAAACCATTACCATTCATTCATATTCCCTGTATTCTTCACTAAATCCTCTAGTTTTCAAAGGCATACAACTTTCCCGTGAAACACAGGATGTCTGAAGCCCTGAACATAACAATCGAAAATGATCCTCAGCTCCCTAGTCTTTACCAAGTATCACTGCAAGGAGATGTGGTTGGCTTAGAAACATTGATTCGACAAGATGCACTGGTTCTTGATCGGGTCTCTGTTATTACTTTCTCCAGTGAAACCCCTCTACACATTGCAGCTATGCGAGGCCACTTTGACTTCGTGCAAGCACTTCTTGAACGCAAGCCTGAGCTAGCACGTGAGTTGGACTCTCTTCATCGCTTGCCTCTTCATTGGGCTTGTGAGAAAGGCTACGCCAATATTGTTAAAGAATTGTTGCAGAAAAGTCCGGATGCTTGCTTTTCCCGTGATCAGGAGGGAAGGATTCCACTTCACTTGGCAGTCATGAAAGGAAGAAATGATGTTGTCGAAGAATTGGTGAGAACTCGTCCCGAGTCAATGAGAGAGAAGGTGGAGAATGGAGGGACAGTCTTGCACTTATGCGTCAAATATAACAGCTTAGAAGCTCTAAAATTGTTGGTAGATAAAGCACAAGGCCGTGAGCTTGTGAATGACTCAGATGATCATGGCAACACCATTTTGCATCTTGCTGTTATCTTCAAACAAGTCGAGGTTCATATAATTATATATGTTGCCTTCTGATCCTTTAATTACTGTCAATCAATCATAATAATTATGTTTTATGTGACAACTTTTTAATTATCATTTTGTACCAATAATTGATGTCACAAGTACTAAATTTTCATGTAGACTTAACTGGGCTTAATAATTCAGTAACTTCTTTTGAGCAGATATTGAAATACTTGCTTTCGGGAAGCATCAATATAGAGAAAAATGTAGGGAACATGAATGGATTTACGGCATTGGATGCTGCAGAACATTCTGCAATGGATTCAAAAGCCCTGGAGATAAAGATTCTGCTTCTGGAAGCTGGGGTTGAGAAGAAGAAGAGAAGCACGAACAATCCCGCATCAGGATCCACCCAGAGAGGAGGATGCTTAATTGCTAGAAAATGCAAGGAATGGTGGGAGACATACGTCGAGAATATCGACGGCAGATTAGAAGAGGTGCGGGGCAATATCCTTGTAGCAACCACTGTAACAGCATCCATGGCTTTCCAAGCTGGAATAAGCCCTCCAGAAGATACAAGTCGATATTTCTGGGCCTATAACACAATATCCTTGAGTTTTTCCCTTGCAATAATTATGCTGATGCTCAGTGGAATTCCTTTTAGAAACAAGTTTTCGAATTTTACCTTAGTTCTTGCTATGGGCGCAATTGTTTTGAGCATATCACTAGCCTATTACTATGGTGTGGAAGGGTCGGACTCATTTGGGGATTATGAGGTCGAGACATGGTCAGTGTTTGCAGTATTCCTTTTGGTTATGTTTTATGTGATTGTATGCATACATGTTGGTACCTTTCTTATGTCTCGGGTCTTCAAGAAAATTTGTCCGGCCGGAGCAAATACTAGACAAGCCCTTTGCAGTCAGGCATCCGCGACACCCACGTCATGCGGGTGCGCATTGGGCTTTTGAAGGCTTGGGGCTAGGATTTACACCCCTGCGGGCGCAAGAAAGAGCTTTTTGACTTACACAAGTTACCACCTTACAAAAGTCAAGCTCATTTGAGGATGATGACATTTCATGGTTTACATTACCCCTTATGGTTATGTTTTATGTGATTGTATGCATATATGTTAGTACCTTTCTTATGTCTCGGGTCTTCAAGATCTTGAAATATCTCAAGAAGTTAATTATGTGCTTATGTTGTAATAAGGTTGCTTAATTAATTCTAATGAGTTATGTATTTTGTCTTTTAGTTATGTTTTTTTGTTCAGGCTTAGGCCTTCCTTGTACTGTATGAATATTTATTGAACTGAAATTTCATGTATCATTACCAATAATAGAATAATTCAAATATGATAAGTGTAGCCAAATCCAAATTTGGCGTGGAAATTTGCGGTTGGAGTAAAAAAAGTGCTACATTTAAGCATGTGATAGAAATGACCCAAGTCAAGTCTTCACATCATGTAATGTAAATTAATGGAGAGGCTGCTTTCATGTCAATGTGCGACTGACCATGGGGCCACATATGCACCCTTAGCTGCTAGAGTTGTTAGATACAGTAAATTGAAATGCAATCTATATAAGCAAATTATAGAATATAAAGTATTGGCAATCGGAATACATTGAAGAACAGAAATTAAGACTGAGATATTTTTCAATCTTAACAACAAAAGATACAGTAGAGTTGAGGCATGAAATCATAGTGTTCTTAAAATAATTATCTGCCCGTACTTGGTGATTTGTCTTCCAGGATACAACAGTTTTCAAAAGCGAACTCAACGTACTATCACTAGTAAAGAACAAAACTGACACTTATTTTGAAAGAATCAGAATTCCAAAAAAGGAGAAAAGGAATTTCGGATTTTCTAATGTCTCTGCAACTGATGGAGAGCCAGATGAAATATGCAAAAGTAGGATTGACAGCTTGGAATTAAATGATATTAAATTGAATTAATTCTCCTATTAAGAGAATTTATTCTGCAATTATATTTTCATTCAAAAATAAAACTGACACAAATATTTGAAGAGATTCAAAAAATATCTGGAGAAAATTAGTTGGGCCAGAGCAAAAACGATACAAGCCCTTTGCGGTTCGGCATTCGCGACGCCCATGTCATGCGGGTACGCATTGAGACTCTGAAAGCTTGGGACTGGATTTGCACCCCCTGCGCGAGCAACAGAGAGCCTTTTGGCTTACACAAATTAATACCTTACAAAAGTCAAGCTCATTTGAGGATGATGACATTTCATGGTTTGTATTACCCCTTACGGTTATGTTTTATGTGAATGTATGCATACATGTTAGTACATTTCTTATGTCTCCGGTCTTCAAGATCTTGAAATATCTCAAGAAGTTAATTATGCGCTTATGTTGTAGTAAGGTTGCTTAATTAATTCTAATGAGTTATATATCTGGTCTTTTAATTGTTTTTTGTTCAGACTTAGACCTTCTTTGTACTGTATGAATATTTATTGAACTGAAATTTCATATATCGTCACCAATAATAGAATAATTAAAATATGATATGTGTAGCCAAATCCAAATTTAGCGTGGAAATTTGCGGTTGGGGTAAAAAAACAAGTACTACATTTAAGCATGTGATAGACTTGACCCCACATCATGTCATGTAAATTAATGGAGAGGCAGCTTTAATGTCAATGTGCGACTGACCATGGGGCCACATATGCACCCTCGGCTGCTAGAGTTGTTAGATACAGTAAATTAAAATAGAATTTATATAAGCAAATCGTAGAATACAGTGGACTTAAGATTCAAAATTATAATGTTTTTAAAATAATTATGTACATGTAGTTAGCGATTTGTGAAATATGCAACTCCAATAATATCCTTAATAATCAAATAAATTTTCTGTTGTTATCAATCTTCAAATTCTAATATAGAATCTCCTTCCTTTTATGTTTTATATAACTATGTAAACCAACTTTCAAATATAGCGTATAATTCATGTAATATCATATAAATCATATAGCACATAATTGATTTGTATAACATCTTACTTCCTCGTATTCCATATAACCACCATAAACACATATTCACATATTTAGCACAACTCTTATTACTAAAACGATCTAATTAAATCTATCCATTTGGCTTGGACTTGATATTAACTTAATATCAAGCTTTCTACGTATCCCAATAAATTCCAATTTGGGAATCAAAGTCACGTAATTCTTCTAATTTTAAAATAACTTATTTATCATTTTAATGTAACTTATTCTACATTATATACTCATTTGTCACTAGTCACATATATGGTCATTATTCATGTATACGTCACTGTTCATAAATATGGTATACTACTATTTACCAAAAATCACCTAAAACATCATGTATTCCTTCATATGCATTTCTAGTAATTTTTCACATCCAACCGGGCAGAATTAAATATCAAATCAATATAATCTTATCCTATTAAACATAAATATTAAATACTCCATCTGAGAATATTATTTCCAAAAAATCATCAACTCCATAACATAATTCATCTGAATGCACCAAAGATATTCAAATGTAAAATAATATTCTATCCATAACACAAAGTTTCATACTTCCATGAAATACACCATAGATGTTGATAATTAATAATTATAAATTAATCATAATAAACTGTTCAAATAATACCTAATTCTACCGAAATTATCCCGAATTCATCCCTATGCTTATTTGCCCATTAAATCTAAACCATCAAACAAACCAATAATATAAAATTATAATTAACCACACTAAAATATTTCAGTAATCCACAGAATATAATATGGATCACTTAAACTAATTTTCCAACAAATAATATAATTAATGTAACTCCAAATACTTCAATAATTCATATAAAATAATCTACCCAAAATCATCAAAAACTTTAAGAATTAATATTGTTCCACTTAATTCATAGATCAATATAAAAATATATATGATATGGTTTGGTATAGAGCATTTACATATAAAATAGTAATAAAAATAATAAAATGTATAAATTTTTACATAAAAAACATTTAAAAAGGGGATTATTTATTTTTATTTAAGAAAAAAAGCAAAGAAAAGATGAATGGGAGGGACGTATCACACGTAATAAGAAGAGTTTGATATACAATATATTGTATGGTGGATCACATCTCTACGTCTCATGTCATAATGCTGCCAATTTTTGATAGGCTCTCTACTGTTACGCCATTCTTAAGTGAAACCCCTTTACACATTGCTGCTATGCGAGGCCACTTTGTGTTCACCCAAGCACTTCTTGAACGCAAGCCTGAGATAGCACACGAGTTGGACTCTCTTCGTCGCGTGCCTCTTCATTGGGGTTGTGCGAAAGGCTACACCAATATTGTTAGAGAATTGTTGCAGAGAAATCCGGATGCTTGCATTTCCTGTGACCAGGAGGGAAGGATTCCACTTCACTTGGCAGTCAAGAAAGGAAGAAATGATATTATTGAAGAATTGGTGAGAACTCATTCCCAGTCAATGAGAGAGAAGGTGGAGAATGGAGGGACAATCTTGCACTTATGCGTCAAATATAACAGCTTAGATGCTCTAAAATTGTTGGTAGATAAAGCACAAGGCCATGAGCTTGTGAATGACTCAGATGATCATGGCAACACCATTTTGCATCTTGCTGTTATCTTGACACAAGTCGAGGTACATATAATTATATATGTTGCCTTCTGATCCTTTAATTACTGTCAATCAATTATAATAATTATGTTTTATGTGACAACTTATTAATTATCATTTTGGTGCCAATAATTGATGTCACAAGTACTAAATTTTCATGTAGAGTTAACTGGGCTTAATAATTCAGTAACTTCTTTTGAGCAGATATTGAAATACTTGCTTTCGGGAAGCATCAATATAGAGAAAAATGTAGGGAACATGAATGGATTTACGGCATTGGATGCTGCAGAGCATTCTGCAATGGATTCAAAAGCCCTGGAGGTGGACAGAAATACTTCATTTTGCCATGCTAAATGCAATGCTCGCCACCGAAATAACTATCTGAAAAAGCTACAGAACGCAGGTGGGGACTGGGTTTCAGGGGAGGACGGTATCTCAGAAGTCGTTCAGGATTATTTTTCTGAGCTTTTCAGGTACTCTGATCCTAGAGGCTTTGACATCTTTACAATGGCAGTTGAGTCCTTCCTCTCGGAGGATCAACAAGCAACCTTACAGGAACCCTTCACCAAGGAGGAAATTTCTCAAGCTTTGAATCAGATCAATCCTCTAAAAGCCCCAAAGCTGAATGGGAGGGACGTATCACACGTAATAAGAAGAGTTTGTTATACAATATATGTATGGTGGATCACATCTCTACGTCTCATGTCATAATGCTGCCAATTTTTGATAGGCTCTCTACTGTTACGCCATTCTTAAGTGAAACCCCTTTACAAATTGCTGCTATGCGAGGCCACTTTGTGTTCACCCAATCACTTCTTGAACGCAAGCCTGAGATAGCACACGAGTTGGACTCTCTTCGTCGCGTGCCTCTTCATTAGGGTTGTGCGAAAGGCTACACCAATATTGTTAGAGAATTGTTGCAGAGAAATCCGGATGCTTGCATTTCCCGTGACCAGGAGGGAAGGATTCCACTTCACTTGGCAGTCAAGAAAGGAAGAAATGATATTATTGAAGAATTGGTGAGAACTCATTCCCAGTCAATGAGAGAGAAGGTGGAGAATGGAGGGACAATCGTGCACTTATGCGTCAAATATAACAGCTTAGATGCTCTAAAATTGTTGGTAGATAAAGCACAAGGCCATGAGCTTGTCAATGACTCAGATGATCATGGCAACACCAATATGGCATGCCCGCTCTTTTCTACCAAAGCTGCTGGAATATAGTTGGGGCTGACATTACGAATTTGATTCTGAATGTGTTGAGCACTGGATGTTTGCCAGAGGAACTTAATCATACATGGGTCACCCTCATTCCAAAGGTTAAAAATCCCTCGCAAATGAAGGAATTAAGGCCAATCGCCCTTTGCAATGTCCTCTATAAAGTTATCTCAAAGGTCTTGGCCAACAGACTAAAGCTTGTACTATCAGACCTCATTCATGCGACTCAATCTGCTTTCGTTCCCGGGTGGCTCATAACAGATAATGCTATCATTGCATTTGAAAGTTTCCACAGCATGAAAACCAGATTGAAAGGAGAGCGGAGTCAATTTGCTTTAAAACTAGATATGAGCAAAGCCTATGATCAGATTGAATAGGAGTTTTTCAAGCGAATGCTCACTCAAAGGCGGTTTCCGAGTCATTTCATAAATCTTATCATGATGTGTGTAACTTATGTTTCTCTTTCCTTCTTGATCAATGGACAACCTAAAGGTTTTTTAAAACCAACAAGAGGGCTTAAACAAGGAGATCCAATCTCCCCTTATCTTTTTCTCTTATGTGCAGAAAGGCTTTCAGCAATGATCAGGAGAGCAGAAAGAGACAGACTTTTACACGGAATCCCGGTGTGTAAAGGTGGGCCTAAAATCTCACTTTTGTTTTTCGCGAATGACTCCTTGATTTTTGGAAGGGCATCAATACAGGAGGTGGGGGTCCTTCAGGGAATCTTGGCAAATTATGAAGTAGCATCAGGCCAAGTTGTGAAGTATGACAAATCTGAGATCTTTTTCAGCAAAGGTGTTCCAGATGATAGACGTCAGAATATAGCTACTGGTCTGGGGATGAACGAAACAGGTGCTTTCCCTCGATATTTGGGTTTACCGACAATTATTAGAAAGTCTAAAAAGCTGGTTTTTGCATCTATTAAGGATCGTATACAGAGAAAGCTTTGAAGCTGGGAGGAAAAACTCTTATCTACAAGAGGAAAAGAGATTTTAATAAAAGCCATAGCCCAAGCTATTCCTCAATATGGGATGTCGTGCTTCCTCCTTCCTGATTCTTTTTATGCCGAGATTCAAGGAATGATTAGCAGGTACTGGTGGGGTGCGTCAGATGGTAATAGACTGATCTACTAGCTTTCTTGGGATATTCTCTGGAAGTCGAAGAGGGAAGGCGGCTTAGGTTTCAGGTGGTTGCAGTCTTTCAACTTGGCTTCATTAGCTAAGCAATGTTGGCGAATAATTCACATTCCTTGTGTTCTGGTGTCTTGGTAGCTAAGTACTTCCCTCACACCAGCTTATTTGCTGCAATTCCTTCGCCCAACATCAGCTTCTTTTGGCAAGGTGTCTTAGAGGCGCGCTTTATTATTCAAAAAGGTATTATGTGGTGGATTGGGGATGGAAATTCGGTGGATATAAGGATGATAATTAGGTAGCAGGTTTAAATTGGAAGAAGCCTCTCACAGCTCTCCTCTCTCCTCGGCCAAGTTTGGTTAGTGAGCAGATTAATTTTGATAACCACCAGTGGAACCGTGAATTGCTCAATTCATGTTTTGTTCCTGAAGAAAGAGACATTATCCTTAAGATTAAACTGAGCTTTCGTAAGCCGTCAGATGAATTCTTTTGGGCTGAATCCAAGTCTGGGCTGTACATGGTAAAAAGCGGGTACTTTATTACAGAAAATTGCGGGTCTGCTGCATCGAATAGATCCTCAAGTTTGACAGTTCAGATGGGTCTGTGGCAAGGTCTATGGGCTCTCAAACTTCCTGTAAAAATCATACATTTTCTTTGGAAACTGCTAAAAGGACTTCTTCCCTATTTTAGTGCCTTATCGGAACATGGTTTGAGATTGGAATGCAGGTGCAGATATTGTGGATATTTTTCAGAGGATCCAATCCATATATTTAAGAACTGTGTGATTGCAAATAAAGTTTGGCAGAGGGCTGATTTACCGATTCGACCGAATAAGTTGGAGGCTAAGGATGTGTTCGATTGGTCCACTCATGTAAGGTCAGTGCTTTACCCTTCTAATTTTCTACAGTTTGTATCAATTCTCTGGTGGTTGTGGTATTGCCGTAATAAGAAGCTTCATGATAATGTTGAGCCCCAACCTAAGTTTATCGTGGCAAAGGCTTACTCTTTTCCCCAGGAATGAGATGCATCTGTCTCTCTTGGCCCTGTCACGCATGGTTGCTACATCTCTTCTGGCGATTCTCCCCTTGGCCCAATGAAGCAATGGTCACCTTCCCCGAGTGGCGTCATTAAAGTCAATTGTGATGCTTCCTGGGGGGAACATGGTACTGCATGAAGGGTAGGGCTGATAGCTTGGGACTCTTCGGGACAGGTTTTGGCCTCAGCAGTTATACCCATTGATCCTTGTTCGTCAGTTGAGGAGACTGAACTACAGGCAATCTTAGCTTGCCTATCACTGGCCCATGACTGTTGTTTTAGTAACATTGGCATAGAGTCGGATGCGAAGGTAGTTGTTGATGCTTTGTTGCATGGGGCTTTCCCCCAGTCACCGCTGTTCTTTCTGTATTGGGATGCACATATTTTGAGCCAATTAAGTTTTTCCTGTAGTTTTGTCTTTATTCATAGATCAGGCAATAGGGTTGCCCATGAGTTGGCTTCCTGGGCAAAGGATCTTTCAGCACCTTTAGTTCTTATGGAGGATTGCCCTTCTCATATTTGGGACCTCCTAGTTTGTGATTCCTCTGGCCAGCAGGCTTAATGAATTTGTTTTGTTTGTAAAAAAAAAAAGCCCTGGAGATAAAGATTCTGCTTCTGGAAGCCGGGGTTGAGAAGCGGAAGAGAAGAACATCAAGATCCACTCAGAGAGGAGGATGCTTCATTGCTAGAAAATGCAAGGAATTGTGGAACATATACATCAAGACTATGGAAAGCAGATTAGAACAGGCACGTGGAGATATTCTTGTATCAGCAACGGTAATAGCATCCATGGCTTTCCAAGGTGGGATAAGCCCGCCGGAGTTCATTAAAAAAGCTCCTGAAGAGAAACTAGAAAAAAATAACAGTGCTGCTCCACCTTCTTCTGATAATCCAAATTCAGATGATATAACTTTCTGGACCTTTAACACAATATCCTTCATTCTTTCCTATGCTGATGCACCGTGGAATTCCTTTTAGAAACAAGTTTTCGAATGTTTTGGCAGTGATTGCTGTGGGCACAATTTTTTTGGGGAAATTATCAAAATTACCCTCGTTTCAGGGTTTATTTTGGTGTTTTACCTTTTCTTATTTACGTTATTACATTTTTTTTCAGATCTATTTCTTTTTTACATTCGTTTTTTAATTCTTCCTTTTCTACATTTTTTCAGATCAATTTCTTCTTCAACTAATTCCTCTCTCCTCTTGGCGGAGGAGATTCTTCGCCAGGACATGGAGTGGTGGGATAAGGTTATACACCCTGTGAGAAGAGTTTGGAACGGGGTTGCTGTACGTATTGGAATTCGCAAACGAGGTAAGGAATCGATTCTGAACCTGTGTCCCTGTTCTCGCTTTTCTCACGGCGGGAAACAGAATGTAAATATTGTGCTGTACTTGATTTTGATGGTTTATTCTACGGTTTCATGCCTTCTTTTTCAGTTTTGATTTTCTTTGTAAACATTTGAATTGTTAAGCCGGCGTTTTTGTGATTTTTATTTATATGTTCTGAAGAAATTGGGGAGGGGAGAGGAATTAGTTGATGTTACAGTGATTTGTTAGGTGTCAATGAAGTGATTAGAGGTCATGAATTGCTCATAATCATTGCTGGTTTTGATTAATAAAGGTGAATTCAAAGATGTATGTTGCTTGAGTCAATTATGGTCGCTGTCATGTGAAAATTAACAGCTCTTCTAACTTCTTTTCCTCCTTTGAATTGAAATCTCTTCTCAGTAAAATTGATCATGTGACGATGCACACCATTTGTTTGTTGAAAATCCTCAACCGGATGTAATTTCATGGAACATTGTTTTTGCAGTGCAGATTATGGCATCCATATCAAGGTAATCCTTTTGGTTTAATGCTATTAAATGCCGCAATTAGTTTAAAGTGACAAGGACCTAATCCTGTGACAGCATTGATCATGAACAGTTCTAATTTCTTGCCAATAGTCATCTGGTGACTTTGAAAGTATACCAGTCTGCTGTTCTTTCTTCCTCCTGTAGGACTCAATTCTAGCTCTACTGCCTGCCTCATCAATGAGATCAATAGCTTTATCTGGAAGATATCGATCAGCAATGTATCTTTCTGACAGATAAACAGCAGCATTTATGGCTTCCAATGTGAATCTGCACTTATGATGTGCCTCATATTTCTGACATAGACCCAATAATATTTTGATTGCATCCTCCTAAACATTTTAGGCATATTTAGTTGACAAAGAAAGAAATTACATTTTACAAATAAAACTAGATGAATCTGCAGTTAACCTGGCTAGGCTCGTTAATTGACACAGGCTGGAATCTTCGTGCTAATGCTTTATCGGTATCAAAATGCATCCTGTATTCATCTACTGTGGTGGATGCAATGCACTGTAAGAGATGAGATGCCCCGTTAAACATGGTAAATACAAATAAATTCAGACGAACATTGCAATCACAATTGAGTTTGCTGTCTCATAAAGAAATCTCATCAAGCATTTAGCTATAACTGTAATCCTCGAACACCCATAGTATATTTATGATGAACAACTAATTATCATATGATGTGTTGCGCCAAATGAGCTGTCAACACGAGAAAATGGAGAAAAGACGTTGAAGAGTGTCTGCAATGTGAAAGCCAACTACTGAAATAGTTAAGGCATGTGTTGGAGAAACAGAAAAGAGCTGCACTTGGAACTGAAGCAGAGATAAGAAGGGACACAAGTGAAGGTATACTTGAAGATAGCACGTGACTAGTTTATGGAAGTTGACTTTTAGCTAATCAAGTGTCAAGACTGTATTTTGCTGTGTATGTATCAACTTAAACTAATCAACTTGTTTAACCTATGCAGGGTATCTGGTGGTCGAATTCTAATGAGTCGTCTGAGAGCAAGGCTTGGCTTTTATTGCTTATTTGCTGTTGTTGCATATATGGCTTTTGGCAACCATCTTGTGACAAATATGACAGATTACCTCTCTGATTCGCTGCTGCAGCATTTCTTGTCGTCATTTGATATTTGTAGCATAGAATTTTTTATTTTTTATTTTATACACTGTTTATACACTTCTTATACATTGTTATACACTTCTTATATATTGTTATACATTTTTTATACATTGTTTATACACTTATTATATATTGTTATACATTATACATTATACACTGTTATTATACATTGTTAAACATTATACACTTTTTATACAATGTTATATATTTATACACTTATTATATATTGTTATACACTCTTTATACACTGTTTATACATTGTTTATACATTGTTATAAATTCTTTATACATTGTTTATACATTATTTATACACCGTTATACATTGTTATACACTGTTTATACACTTCTTATACATTGTTATACATTATTATACACTTCTTATATAATATTATACATTATTTATACATTGTTTATATACTTTATACATTGTTTATACACTGTTTATACACTCTTTATACCTTATTTATACATTGTTTATGCACTGTTATACATTGTTTGTACATTATTTATACATTGTTTATACATTATACACTGTTTATACATTGTTTATATATTATTTATACACTGTTATACATTGTTATACACTGTTTATACACTTCTTATACACTGTTATGCATTGCTTATACATTGTTTATACACTACTTATACATTTACATTATACACTTTTTATAAAATGTTATATGTTTATACATTTATTATATATTGTTATACACTCTTTATACATTGTTATTATACACTTCTTATATAATATTATACATTATTTATACATTGTTTATATACTTTATACATTGTTTGTACACTGTTTATACACTCTTTATACATTAGTTATACATTATTTATACATTGTTTATACACTACTTATACATTGTTATACATTATACACTTCTTATACAATGTTATATGTTTATACACTTATTATACATTGTTATACACTCTTTATACACTATTTATACATTGTTTATGCACTGTTATACATTGTTTATACATTATTTATACATTGTTTATACATTATACACTGTTTATACATTGTTTATATATTATTTATACACTGTTATATATTGTTATACGCTGTTTATACACTTCTTATACACTGTTATACATTGCTTATACATTGTTTATACACTACTTATACATTGTTATACATGATACACTTTTTATACAATGTTATATGTTTATACATTTATTATACATTGTTATACACTCTTTATACACTGTTTATACATTGTTTATACATTATTTATACATTATTTATACACTCTTATACATTGTTTATACACTCTTTATACACTGTTTATACATTGTACATTGTTTATACATTGTTTATACACTGTTTATACAATTCTTATACACTGTTATACATTGCTTATACATTGTTTATACACTGTTTATACAATCTTTATACCTTAGTTATACCTTAAGATACATTATTATAGTGATTATACCTTAGTTATTCCTTATTTATACCCTATTTATACTCTAAGATACATTATTATATTGATTATACCTTAATTATACCTTAGTTATACTTAAGATACACTATTACAGTGATTATACATTAGTTATACCTTAATTATACCTTAAGATACACTATTACATTGATTATACATAATCATACATTAAGATACACTATTACAGTGTTTATACCTTAGTTATACCTTAATTATACCTTAGTTATACATTAAGATATACTATTACAATGATTATACTTTAGTTATACCTTAATTATACCTTGGTTATACCTTGGTTATACCTTAATATACAAAGGCATAATTAGTTATACTTTAGTGAAAAAAATATGTCGGAAAAAGTATGTACATATGGACTTTGTTTCGAAGATAAAAAAAAATAAAAAAAAACTTTCTAAAGTCGCATGATAAAAAAATAAACGGATTGAGAGATAAATGCAAAATTAGATTAAAAATTACAAAAAGAGGAGAGAGAAACGTAGGCAAAGTAGAGAAGGTATTTTGGAGATTTTGATTTGTGTTTTGTTATTTATTTTGTGAATAATCACGTAAAAATGATAATTTTTGTTGTAGGTATTTTTGAAATTTTGAAAAGTTTTTAAGATATTTATGCAAACTTTTCCTTTTGAGGTAAAAATGTTATATGGTGCCAAAAGTTATGTATTTATGTAAAATGCCTTTTTATTTATTTAACTCCAAGATTTTTATATTATTAATAATAAACAGAATAAAAATTTAAATTTTAAACTACAAAATTGAAAAAATAACAACTCTAATCCTAACGGAAAAATAATAAAAAGTAGAAATCGTGTATTAATTGTTTTCCACTAAATTAAATTTTTCCATTCCATTCATATATATCTTTATATGCCAATTACTTAATAATATACAACATACAAATAACGCGGTGTGTTATACGTTTTATATAATTTCTTATTATCATCATATGTAAAATTACAGAACTAGTTACCCATTAAGGATACTCCATTCTTTATATCATATGCATATATAGTATATTCTGAATTTCAAAATAAATTTAGTACATCTCAAATCATGTCGTTTTCCCCCAAATAATACGATAGCCTAAAGATATTATTCTAGAACGTGTCAAATAACCATTAAACTAAAAAAATAATAATAATAATTTGATTAATAAGGTCTAATAGTAATTTTTAAATATTATATCTCAATTACACTTTGGCACGCAAATTTTACATTGACTTGAAATATATACAAAAAAAAAAAAAAAAAGTGACTTTATAAAATACAATTGTTAAAACCAAAGTAGTAAACAAATTAGAGCAATGAACATAATAAGTAGCATATATATAAAATGATTGGTAAACAAAAAAGGAAAACAAATAAACATAAAAGAAATGAATTATTTCCCATTCACTTCTTGTCAAACCAAATAAAAGGAAAATATAAATATTTTCCGGAGAAAATATATTTTCTCACTTGAGTTCAAAACGGGTAAAAGGCATATTCTCATTTTATTTTCATAAAATAAATTTCCTTCCAATTTCTTCAATTTATTTTCTATTTCAAGATGGCTAGTAATAACAACAATATAGCAAGCTGCATGTATATTCTGGTGAGGTTCATTCAATATTTAATTCATCAATAAAATCCGAGAATCAATAAGAAATATTTCATAATTTTCATTGCTAATAAGTAAGAAACTTGAGTCATATTTTACATAAGACGTAGTACTTCAGACATAAAGAAAGAATATTCTAACCTCGAAAAAAAAAAAAAAAAAAAAAAAACTGAATTGGCAGATTTGATAAATGTGTTTATAAATTTCATTAATAATTGAACTACCAAATCACAATATTTTAGGTGACTTCTTTACAAATTAGAATTTTTTTACATACACAGATTTTTACATAGAGAAGTAATTTAGTAACCTAACATTGATTTCATTGTATAGATCATAGACTAATTTATGTTTACTCTTATGTATGGATGGTTTTCAAACACCCTTAATAAGTTAAAGGTTACATTGCAAAATACATATTAGTTTCAAGTTGTAAATCCCAATCCCCAGAATTGCAACAAAATCGCTAGAAGATGCTGGAAACTAATATATGTTCGCAATCAACTGGGCACGTCTTTTATGTCTGGTAAATCACTCATCCGATTACTTTTATTCACCAAAACACATAAAGGCTGCAAAATAAAGACATCGAAACTCATGAAACACGGATGGACAAGAAATAGAAGCACTATGGTGAAGTTGGGATAGTTGTATTTGGTGACCCTGAAAGACTTCTTATTTATAGATATTTTATGTGTGTTACCTTTACAGATGGCATATATGGATTGGTACAAACACATCAACAGAACCCTAATTAATTACTATTTGTCACATTTTGATTGGAAGCAACACATAATAGTATTAATAATATATGGCAACATATACTGTATGTACCTAATTTGGATTGGAGCTTACACGTAGATAAGCCAATAATTTTTTGCCATTTGTCACGCTTTGATTGGAAGTAACACGTGAGCATGTCATGAATTGTGTGCATTATCATGATATTTGGCATATTTTGATTGGTGCTGACACGTAAATAAACCATTAATTTTTGTCATCTTTCACGCAATGACTGGAAGTTACAAGTGAGAATACCATATATTATGCATAATATTTTGACAGTTAATATATTTTGATCGACACAAACACGTGAACAACTCACTATTTGTTACAATTTGATTGGATACGACGTGTAAAATGTTAAGAATATATGGTAACATTTTAATTTGTACATTTACCCTAGTAAGTAAGATTTAATGGATCTTGCCGACACATGAAGAATCCGAAAATTACCAACCATTTGTCACGCTTTGATTGGAATTAGATAGACGTAAAATGTTAAGGATATATGAATATCCCAACTACAACTGTAAGGCTTAGTTTAATAAGATGTAACGGACCATGCTCAAATTATACGGCCCATTATTTTTCATGTAAAATGCTTTGTTAATTTAGATTAAATCGTAAACTTTCCCAATTTGATAATTTAGATTCTTTAGCCATCGTTGCCACTTATATCATATCAATTAAATTTTCCCTTTCTCATTTTATTTTCATAAAAATAAATTTCCTTCCAATTTCTTCAAAGTATTTTCTATTTCAAGATGGCAAGGTGCATGTATATTCGGGTGAGTTTCATTCTATATTTAATTCGTCAATATATTGTATCCTAAGGTATAACTAAGGTATAATTGAGGTATAAATAAAGTATAATCACTGTAATAGTATAAAAAAATGTGTTAAAAAGTATAATTAATGAATAAATAAGGAATAACATACGCTTTTGGCTGCCTTGTTGAATAAAAGCTTGTCCAACTTTTCCCTTCGAAAATCCTCAACATAAGTCCTCCAATTGAAAACCCTAGGTAGAAAATTTGCAGCCTTCCGGTTAATAACTCTGTCGCAAATTATTCCGCTGCATGCAGGACAAACCTCATAGAACCATAACTGGAAAAAAAATGGGACAGCCCTCAACACGATAAGACTTGGGCTTCGATCTAGAAATTCCAGTTTTCTTTAAAGAAAATATGGTTGCATCGAAAGACTCACAACCCCATGCAGCCTTCACATAGTCACCTGACTCCACCACATCAAAATATGAACTTGGAATAGATTTCGAAAAATCTATCCCCATCAGGTAGAAGCTGATGAAATATATAAGTGCAATCTTTAGGCAATCTTCAGCAGAATCATCATCAAAAACACGAGAATCTTTCTTCAAGACTTCTTCAATATCTTTTTTCTTCACCTCAGTCTTATTAGGAAAGTAAGAGGACAATAATCTACAACCCACACCAGTGGAACACATAACAAAATCATCATCAGCAGTTGATTTCAAGCCAGAAATCAACAAAAACTCTTCCACACCAAACCTCAGCTCAGTGCCAGCTACTTCAACAATAATTGAATCATTTTCATCCTCCTGATAAATCTCCCTTAGCAGCAAAGAATGTATGAGCTGCTTTGTAACCCTTAAAATAGGTAAATCCAAGAAGTAACCAAAAATGGTTTCCTTAAACATCTGAATAACTCGATCAGGCAGGTTTAACTTCAGGAAATTTAGCAGATCGTAATCAGAGAAAACAGAAAGATGGCTTCCCCAATACTCTCGTTTCTTGTAAATAGGTCTCCCAACCTGAAAAATGTAATTAAAAAATAACTAAGATATAATTACTGAAAAACTGCAACTTAAAGTATAAAAAAGGTATAACAAAGGTATAATCAAAGTAATAGTGTATCAAAAAGGTATAATTAAAGTATAACTAGGGTATAATCATTATACCTTAGAAATTAAAAAATAACTAAGGTACAACTACTGAAAAACTGCATCTTAAGGTATAATTAAGGTATAACTAAGGCACAACTAAGATATAATTACTGAAAAACTGCAACTTAAAGTATAAAAAGGGTATAAAGAAGGTATAATCAAAGTAATAGTGTATCAAAAAGGTATAATTAAGGTATAACTAGGGTATAATCAGTGTATAACTTGGTTATACACTCATTATACCTTAGAAATTAAAAAATAACTAAGGTACAACTACTGAAAAAGTGCATCTTAAGGTATAATTAAGGTATAACTAAGGCATAACTAAGGTATAATTACTGAACAAGTGCAATTTAAGGTATAAAAAAAGGTATAAAGAAGGTATAATCAAAGTAATAATGTATCAAAAAGGTATAATTAAGGTATAACTAGGGTATAATCAGTGTATAACTTGGTTATACACTCATTATACCTTAGAAATTAAAAAATAACTAAGGTACAATTACTGAAAAAGTGCATCTTAAGGTATAATTAAGGTATAACTAAGGCATAACTAAGATATAATTACTGAAAAACTGCAACTTAAAGTATAAAAAAGGTATAAAGAAGGTATAATCAAAGTAATAGTGTATCTAAAAGGTATAATTAACATATAACTAAGGTATAATTACTCAAAAAGTACAACTAAAAGTATAATTAAGGTATAAACAATGTAATAGTGTCTGTTAAAATATAACAAAAACATAACAAAGTTAAAATCAAAAATATAATCATTGTAATAGCGTATCTTAAGGTATAACTAAGGTATAATTGCGGTATAACTAAGGTATAATTACTACACAACTGAATCTTAAGGTATAACAAAGGTATAACAAAGGTATAACTAACATATAATCACTATAATGATGTATAAGTAGGGTGTAATCAGTGTGGAACCAATCTGTAATAAACAAAACAGCAGACTAAGGTACAAGTAATGTATAAACAATGTATAACTAAAGTATAAACAATGTATAACTACCCAAAAAATACGGTATAAATAATGTATAATTACTGTAATACTGCATATTAATGTATAAGTAAGGTATAAATAATCAATAAGTAAGGTATAGTCACTATAACAGTATATCTTAAAGTATAAAAAAGGTATAATTCAGCTATAACAGAGGTATAATCACTATAATAATGTATCTTAAGGTATAAGTGAGGCATAAAAAATGTATAACTCATGTATAATCAATATAATACTCTATCTAAATGTATAATGAATGTAATAGTGAATACTAATGTATAAATAAGGTATAATTAACGTATAAGTAAGGTATAATCACTATAATAATGTATAAAAAAGGTATAAATAATGTATATATAAGGTATAAACAGTGCAAAAACAGTATAAAAAAGTCTATAATAACTGTATCTTAAGGAATAATAATTTATCTTAAGGTATAATCAACGTATAATCATGGTATAACTAATGTATAAACACTGTATAACTAAGGTATAACTTAATGTATAACTAAGGTATAAATAAAGTATAAATAAGGTATAACTAATGTATAATAGGATGTACTGAGGTATAAGATACACTATTACAGTAACAGAAAAATAAACACACCCAGAAAAACACAGAAAAACAAAAACAAAAACTATAAAATACAATATTACAATATTACAGTAAACCCAAAAAATAAAAAACACAGAAAAACAAACAAAAACAAACAAAAACTGTAAACAGCATAAATGAAACAACAAAACTTACCACAAACTTTCCACCAGCGACATCCTCCCTTGATTTGCCCTTGGAAACAGCAAGAGGCTTCTTAACATTTTTACCTTTTGCGACCCAGTGTTCTTTGCACCCTTCACCATCTTATAAAATTATAACACTGCAAACAAAACTACAAAAATCAAACAAACCAAACGCATGCAGAAAAAAACCTAAACGAACACAAAAAAAAAAAAATAATAATAATAATAATAAACAAGACCACGAACAAAACACACAAACCAAGAAGAAAATGATGAACGCCGAAAGTAGAGAAAACGAAGAAAAATCACACAATATAATAATCGAACAAAAAGCAGGAAGAAGAACGCCGACAAACGAAGCAGAAACGATGGAATACAAAAGGTTACTCACTGCAGAAATGAAAAACGTATAAAAGAAAAGCGTGACCCCGAAAAAGTAAAAAAAATAAAAATAAAAATAAATAACGTATTTCAGTAAATAATAAAAGGCAGGCCCAAAAACAAAAGCCCAATCCAACGTAAATTTGATAATTTCCCATAAATAAATAAATAGGGGTTACTGTAGGAACCGGCCCAACGGGAGAAAAAGAAAAATGCATTTATTTCTTTTTTTTTTTTTTTTTTTTTACCTTTTCATTATTTTTTATCATGTTTTAATTAGAGTCGTCACCAACCGATTTTCAGTGTGATTGGACACTATTTTCAACCGGAGATTCTATTTTTGGTCTGTTTACCGATTACGTGTAGGGAAGACCTCAGTCACCCTACCTCGTCCAAACTTGGAACTAAATACTGTAAATTATTCTTTATCATTTTTTTTGTTGTTGTTGTTTATAGCACCCTAAGATTTAAAAATTAATGATCTCTACTTAGAATATGATTAAACTAGGTCCTAAAAAAAATTCTATTTTTTATAATTATAGATTCTAAAATAATTCTAAACAAATTGCATGCACAAATTTTATGTGTGTGTGTGTGTGTGTGTGTGTGTATATATATATATATATATATATATAAAGAACAAAAAAAAAAAAAAAACTCTACTTGATAATTTACTAAATTAAACCTAAACTTCTCTAATACTAAAAAGAGAAGACATAATATAAAATGAAAACTTGACTAATACTAGAAATGATATATATATATATATAAGTATAAGAATCAAAAGAACCAAAAAGGAAGCCCAAACTCGAATTAGTGCCCTAATTCCTGGTCCAACCTTGTTTCAATCCGTTTCTCCTAAACCTACGTTTATTGTCCAGTGTATAAAACCACCTTTACGTCACCCTCCCAACCCTTCTCTCTCTCTCTCTCTCTCTCTCTCTCTCTCACAGCCGAGTCTCTGTGCCACTTTTTCACCAATCGAACTCACTGCCCCTCACCGTCGACCACCACAACTTACCGTCTCTCATGGCTCTGCCGGCAATCGTATTTTGTCTCCGTTACCGTCTCACCCCTTCTCCAACAGATCTCACCGCCCCTTCTACTTTCCAGTGAAGGTGATTCTTGCCTTCGCTTTCGATACCTAAACCCGTGTCACCCCCTTGTCCTTTCATGATGAAACTAACCTTCCTATTTTACTAATTTGAATCAATGTGTGGAATGAAATGGGTTTATTGGTGGGAAAGAAGTGAAGTACTATGATTATACTCATCTTTGTGATGTGTGTGCTGGTATATCAGACACGGATTTGTTCAAATTCGCATGTGTAATGCTCCTGAAATGTACTCTTATTCCATAGTGCTAATATATGTGTATCTGTTTATGCAACTTTGAACTTCTGGCTGCCAATAAATATGATGATATGCAAACTGTTTGTCACTGCTAGAAATGCAAGTGCTGCTTCTATCTTGCCTATTTATTATAATGAGCTGCCTAAATGCGTGAATAGAATTGACCCTAATCTTGATTTTTGCACTTGCTCTTGGCCTCTAAATGTTGTATTGACTTAAGGAGATGTGACCCTTCCTTCTGCATTACATTTCATGCATTATTTTTTACACACTTACACAAAAAGATTGGGTAATGAAGAAGAGGCCAAAATGAGGCTGTGGTTTGTAATCTTTTTAATGGTTTTCTTTAATGCTTGAAAATGAATTTGAGCTGGTTTTCCCTAAGCAACTAGTTGTTTAGGGCTTAAAAATTTGATTTTTGTTGGTACTAATCCCCTTTTGAAAGAAAAAAAACCCAGTTTTTCAAAAATAGAACTTGGATGGCTTATAAGGGTCTCCAGCTTTTAAACATTTTTACATAAAGAGATAAAAAAACACACACCCATGGCCAATGAACTAAACATCAAGTCTGAACCTTTTTTTTTTTTTTTGCATACATCATTGAGCTTATCAACCCATTTTTATTTCGATCTTCTAAACCTAGACCACCAACCGTTAGTAGGAAATAGCAGCATGACATGCTCCATTCCTTCCTAGTAGTTCTGGACGCTACTCAAAAAAATGTTTTTCCCCCATATACGTAGAGCAAGAACATCTCTTTGAATCATCCCATGACTCATACAGATCCAAGCATACAATAAATGGTGATATGAAAAGAAACTTTCATAAAAGAAATGGAACCTCGTCAAATGAGTGACTATCTTAGAAAGGGGTGAAAATGATTGAGCACTCTTTATGGTTTCAGGTACGACTCTCTTAAATGGCCTCCACCAAACAGCAGTTGTGCAAGAATATAATGGAAATGAAATTAGGGAAAGAACCAGAAGGATTAATGAGGAAAGGGACCAAGCGGGTTAATGGAGAAAGGGACAAGAAGTGTTAATGAAAAAAGGGACAAGAAGGGTTTTCAGTCTAAGAAATGGGAGCCTACTTCTGCCCACTTTCTCTTGGTACACTCTTTCTTTCTTTCGACGATGCTTTATTTTCACACCCCCCACCCCCCCAAAAATAAAATCCTTACTGCTAAGAATCCTTTTATAGTCCCCTTCCATAGTCTGTTTGTAACTGTATTGTCTGATTGTAATTGAATTTTTTCTTTTTTTGGTTCTGTTTGTCTCCTTTTAGTTCTTATTGAACTAAAACTCTGAAAGAAAATCTCCCCCAAATTCTTCGAAAAATTTCTAATTCTACACAGCTCTATTTTATGTTTTTTTTTTTTTTTTCCAGCTTATGTTAACTATCAGGCTAATTGGGCCTGTGAACCATTGGGCTTGGGCTCTTCTTTTTGTATTTTCCCTAACCTTCCATTAATGAAACAAATTATTCACCTTATATGCTCCCTGTTTAATTTCTGTTTGTTCTACAAAAATAAAATAAATAAATAAAAAGTTAAATAAATAAATAAATAAACAATGCTGAATTTTCGAATTTTTCTTAAATAATGAAAAGAAAATAACACCCAGATAAAATCTACAATTACAATGTGGACTACTCTGTTGAGCTGCTAGGGAAGCCTGTTGAGCTGCTTTGGATTGGAGTGAACACAAAGCCTTAACAGCTTAGTTTTATTGCCTAAATAAAATTTCAATAACATCTGTTCTGTTTCGATTTTAAGCCCTTCATAACTAGCACAGCAATAATGCAAATCTATTTTCATACAAGAAACATAATTATAGAAGTAATTCACGTTAATATCAACATTATATAATAGTATAAAACAAGAACATTATCAACATATATGATATATTGATGGGACAATAGCATCATCATGTCGGGGGGTCAAGAAGAAAAACATAAAGCAGAGTAGGGAACTTATCATTAATGTGAAATTTCAGGCTTATTCTAGCATGTTACACATACTCTGAAATTGACAAAACATATTCAGAACTACAACAGCAGTAACAAAGCATAAAATTCACCCAAAAGTTTATCATGATTCCGAATGCTGGATGGCTGAGACAACTTCACCGATGGACTGGAATTGTCGCCTTTCCTTGAGAAGTTGTTTTGCCAACCGAAGTGCTTGCCGTTCACATTCAGCTCGTTTGCTAGCGTCTTTGATTGATTCAAAATCCTCAACATGAGCTACCCCCACAATTCTCCTTTTAATTGGGGAAAAAAAAAAAGATCAATATCATTATGGCGTCCAAATCCGTAAATTCAAGAATGTGAACATTATTTATGAGATTAAAACATATGAGAGCTATGGTAAATGAAGAACAAGAAGAAAAACGCAGAAAATATGAGGATCAAGAATACCAGCTGTGATGAAAATTAGTCCATGACTTATTTTATAAAGGATTTCAGCATTAAGCTAATTGACTTCAAAAGGAAGATAGGAGGGAGATGCTAAAGGTGCAAAATATCTCAGAGGAAACACAGCAAATCTCAGAACAAGTACCGAACTGAAATAGACAAACGATGAACTTCTTGTAATACCTTATCATTTTGGATGCACCGAATCCAAGGGTGTCATGGAGCAAATCTTTGATATAAGATCTCTGTACAAGCTGTTGAAGCTCAGGGTTATTATAAATTTGCGGAAGATATGCCTCTCCGGGTCCATCCTTGTGCTTATCCCAGAGTGCAATGAACTTTTTGTCAAAAAGGTTCCATGTATCTTCAATTGTCTTCAAAATCCATTCTTTATATGACTGCATAAAAATGACTTTCAGAAATAAACCTTCAAAGTTGAAGGTAGGTAAAACTGAAAAAATAAGTCGCGAATTTTATGTGGTAAAATATTATGAATGTTGAAACTATTAAATAAGTTATTCTCACTTCACTTTGCACAAGCTTCCTAACTATTTCCTCTATTTCAGGCCTATTTTTTAAGCCAAAACATCATAATCTGTTACGCTTTAAAATCCTTCAGTTTGACTCAAATTCTATTCAGCAGGCATTTTGTTGTATTTCTTTTGCATTGTCTAGGTCTTCCTATTGATATAGTCATTATTCAGAAATCAGACATTCGAAAGAAGAGGGAAAACAGAAAATAAAATAGAAGCACTTAAACATACTTTGCGGTCATTCGATGCATCAGCATGGCCATCTTGAGCATAGTATGCCAAAATCAAGTTCCCAATAAAAGCTCCAATATCATAACCCATCGGACCATAAAATGCAAACTCTGGATCGATAACTTGAGTTGAATCAGGAGTCACCATGACAGAACTAGTGTGGAGATCTCCATGTATTAAGGCTTGGGTCCTTTCACAGAACCTATGAGAAAAAAGACTCTCAAGTATCAGATGATGAACTAATTGAAATACTTTTAGAATAAAATGAGCTTTGAAGTTTGAAGATGAAAGCAATACTTGGATTTCAATCCGGCAACTTCAAGCTTCAAAACATTATCCTCACGGACTGCCTCAGCATCGAGATCAAGGTAAGGAGAAGTCCAACGGTTATGTTGAGATACTTTGTAAGGGTCAGAGAAAACGACCTGCTCAGTTAGCCTACATAACTCCACATTGCAACAGTATTCAGCAACTGCATAGAGTATTTATAGGAAGCAAATTAGCAAAGTTTCATCAAGGCTAGAGATATCGAAACACTTGAACTCAACTCTGCATATAACTGACAAATAAAACACACAAGCACAACAAATCAAGGCCGGCTTGAGCAGAAAATGCCTCTAATCTCTTAAGCTAAGTATGGAGTTCGAATCCTAGTATGTAGATATCTAAAGGGTGTTTGATCAATTTTAAACCTATTAATCGTATCTAACCACCAGAAACAGAAACAAAAAAAAAAAAAAAAAAAAAAAGAAGCAGCATTAAATGAGGGACACAAATGCTTACCAGCCCGTTTATGCTCAGTCGTTGTGAGATACAGAAGAGATGTATAGAAAAGAGTCTTTGCCATATAATCAGACATATGTTCTGCTAAATGAGGATATTCATTTCCACCAATTAAGCCTTTTCTCAGTATATGGTGTGGGGGCTCCAGGTATCTCATACCTATCAAAGACATTGTCCGGTCAAAGTGATACACTTCCGGAACATGTTCGGGGGACAATCTGCCGTGTTCCTTTAGTGCCAAAGCCTCAAAATATGATCTTTCCTTAGTCATAGGCCAAGTCTCTCCAACACAACGTACATAAGGTATTGCCTACACTTTTAAGTTTTAACACAACGGAATCAGACCAAAACTACACCAATTTATCTCCATTGCAGCTTTGAACGTTAAAAAAAATTCATTTCTCAACACTTGAATAAAACCCAGTTTCCAGAAGTAATCACATTAAATTATGCTACCTAATCTGATTACAATTTTCAATCTTTTTATTGAAAAGAAGACGAAGCTTTAAGAAACAGAGTATATAAGGAAGTACCTACACTTTTATGAAGTACACAAATTTATCTCTATTGCAGTAAAAACAAAAAATACATTTCTCAACACTTGAATAAACCCAGTTACAATAAGTAATCACATTCAACTATGATTTATGTTACCTAATCTAATTTCAACTTTCAATCTTTTCATCCAAAAATACAAAGCTTTAGGATACAACGTATTATGAAGTGGCTACACTTTCAACACAGCAAAATCAGACCAAAGCTATAGCAATTTATCTCTACTGCAGTGTTTCTAACTAGAAAAGCAGAGCACAGTTCCGAATGCTCAATGTTCAAAATATTTCTCATTTCTTAACACTTGGATAAGCCCAGTTTCCGGTGAGTAATCACATTCAACTGCGATTATGCTACCTAATCTAATTATAATTTTCAATCTTTCAATTGAGTTTTGAAAAACTCAAAACGACAGGAAAAAGCTTTAAACTTGTTTACTTTTCCTGCTCGGTCTCTTTCTGGGCAACCAAACAAAAAGTTATTATCTTTACAACATAGAATCGAAAACAGAATCCCAAAGTTACCTGCTTGATGACGAAAGAACCAGCTGAGGCAACAACAATGTAAACAAAATTAAGATTCCCATCCCCAACTTCTTTGATCTTCAAATCATCGAATTTGTTGCCAATCTTGTTCGACAATGCAGGAGTAGCCTTTATGTACTCTATCAAAGATTTCTCGTCTAGCGGCCGGAACTCCGAAAACGCCATTTGCAGCGGCGGCGGAGGACGGAGTAAGAGGTGCAGTTTTAAGCAAGGAAAAGAGCCGACGAAACTTGATGAAATAGAGCTGACTAAAGACCGAAACTGAGTGATCCACGCTGGACCGATTCGTGAGAGTTTCGGAATGGTGCCCCGGTTCATTGAATCTAGACATTATTCCTTAAATAATTCGGTCAAAAAAAAAAAGTTATCATTTTCATACAACGATAACTCTATGAAATTACCATTTTATTTTAGCATCCCTTATTATTTTATTTTTTTATTTCATCCATTTACAATTTGTAATTAAGTAAAAGAATCTAACTTGATTTATACTTGGAATTAAATATTAGTTAATATTATTTCACCACAAGTTTAAAAAATCTTTAAAGATTTAATCTTGTTTATTATTTCTTTAATAATTTATTCTTGTTTATCATATACTGGATTTACTGGAATCTTAAAATCAACAGATGATCACTTAGTGGAGCAAACCATGAAACCAACCACCCTACTATAAAAATAAAAGTACTCAAAATCGGAAACGCAAATAACAAGTAAAAAGCATTGATTTTTTTTCCACAAATAACATAGCAAGGATTATGTGGTGGTGGAGCCGAGAAAGACAAGTAAAATACCATGACGCATTCAAGGACGAACCTTCCAAGTCGAGGTTGGATGATGGAGTTATAAAGACTAAAAAAAACTCATAAAGTTAAAGAGAAAGAAGGTAGAGTTTGAAGAGATGTCAGATGAGGCTACATATCATAAGTCATGCTCATGGCTTAAGGAAAATTATCAAACTTGCTGAAGAGTAATAAGCCATGATCACAACTTGAGCAAGATAGTCTTCCAACTTTTATGTATAATTACTGTATTGCCTTTAGTAAGGTTATTTTGGTCTTTTGTTTATTTGTAGGGTTATCCTAGCTATAAGAACTCCTTAAACATATGTTGTAACCAGTTTTTATCATTTTGGAAATCAAAATCAAACCCTAAAAAAGGTTTTTCTTCTCTGCTTCCTCATTCTTGGCATTTCAATGCAATCAACAAGCTTGATGCGATTTATGGTGGTTGATGGGTATTCTTAGAATCAACATTTCCCATTGATTTGTAATAATTTCTACTTCAATTTTAGGTATTATTGGAGAATCAACAAGGTTGGAGAGTGTTAGGATTTGGGTATTTTTAGAATCAAGAATTCCTTAACAATTTGTGCCATTTCACTTTAAAATCCATTGCATCAAAGGGGAAGCAAGTTGACATAGGTCTAAGAGACAAGTATAAACCTTGGATAAAAAGGAATAGGTAGCACTTTCATGTTTAAATATATTTTTATTTGATATATAGTTTTACTATATTGCATAACATTATGATACTACATACTATAGATATAAGTTTTTAACAAGAAATTATATAGTAATTTTCAATTAAAAAAAAAAAGTTAAATATGTAGTCATCAATTATAAAATTCATTACTAACATATTATATGCTTGATATATCTTGGGTACCCAATTAACTAAATGTGTAAAAAATAACTCCAACTCGAACATTAAACCTATTTTAATTATATTTTAATATAACACATGAAATTTTAAATGAATAATTATCAATTTTTCAGTAAAAAAAACAATTTAGGGAAAATTTACTTAATTACAAGAATATATATATATATGCAGTTTGTTGCATGCATGTATGAGAAATTGATGGACAAATTTTAAAATTTGGAAAAATGATACTAAGAAAAGAAAATGGTTACCACTTATTAATAATAATTAATAACAGTGAGAAAATATGGTATTGGAAAGCATATAATTACGGATTGGTCCACTTTGGACCCCTTCTGAAAACGGGTCGCAGATGTTTTTCAAGTTTTTCTTCCCCCTCCCTTTTGCTCTAAAATTTCTCATGGCCTGAAGCATGTTGACCATTTCCTTTCCTTTTTGCCTTTGGCTCATGGCCTCCGTTGTTGACTAGATTACACGACTCAGTCATTACAATTCAAAATTCGCTAAAATTTATAATTAGACTTTCGGACCAATCGTATCACTCACTATTTAACAGATACTATATTCTATGAGAAAAAAGAAGTTAAGTATGGAGTTAATACTACAAAAACAGAATACACTTAATATGTTCAAAAAAATTGATCAATGTACCAGTTGCTAAATCCATTAAAATTCAGAAGGTTTTGGATGTATTTAGCCTTCAAAATTTATAAATTTGAAAATGTCATAACTAGTACGCTATTTATGACACACAAATATCTCTAAAACAAAAATAAATTATTGTTGTCAATTAATTATGATAACCATAATTTCCACTTAAATCCAGCCTCTAGGCCGCTTGTATATATTAATGCATCACTTTCATCTTCCCAACTACAACCAAAAAAACATCAGTTAGACCATGGCTAACAACCATTCTGCTTTCGTCCTATCTCTGCTAGTAATCCTAGCCACCACTGGAGGCAACCATGCAGTGGACTACACGGTAACCAACACCGCGAAGGCCACAGCAGGAGGGGCCCGCTTCGAGTCGGAAATCGGGGAGGAATACAGCAAGACAATACTATAAGCTGCCTCAGAATTCATATGGAAGGTGTTTCAACAACCCAATTTAGAAGACAGAAAAAATGTCCAACAAGTCAGCTTATTCATTGATGACATGGACGGTGTAGCGCATGCAATTAACAATGAAATTCACTTCAGTGCAAATTACATAGGAAGTTACAACGGTGATTTGAGGAGTGCATTTAATGGTGTAATTTACCATGAAATGACACATATTTGGCAATGGAATGGGAATGGACAAACTCCAGGAGGATTAATTGAAGGAATAGCTGATTATGTTAGATTAAAAGCTAATTATGTGCCAAGTCACTGGGTTAAAGCAGGAGAGGGTGACAGGTGGGACCAAGGGTACGATGTTACAGCAAGTTTTTTGGAGTATTGTGATGAAATTAGAAATGGGTTTGTAGCTGAAATGAATAAGAAGATGAGAAGTGGTTATAGTGATCAGTATTTTGTTGATCTTCTGAACAAATCTGTTGATCAGCTTTGGAGTGATTATAAGGCTAAATATGCTCAATAGGTTACTTTTTCTTAATTTTGAGTGATAAACTTCTATCTACATCTATTTGCATCAATTTTAATCCTTTTAATAAAAAGTGGAAGTTGATTAACTGTTTTTTTTTCTTTTTTTAAGAAAAGTTAGATTTAATAGCAAAAAATTTTTGCAGCAAATTACTAAAAAAAACTAATATAACAACAAATCAAAATCACCAAAGTTATATCAAATTCTGTTGCAAATAATATACTATACAATTTTATAGCAACAAAATGCGAAAACATATCTACTCCCCACAAAAGCTAGTTTCAACTTATTTAATTAAAAGTGTTTAAACCAATAGATAAAAAATTTAAAAGTAAAACTTCTATTATCTAATTAAGCAATATCGCAAGAAAAAGTTATAATTAACCTGAAATTCCATGAATTTATATTAACAACCACATAATTATAATTCTAAAAACAACCGTATTCGTCAGAATCCATTTTCTTTTGGTCATAATTAGCCACTTAGAATCGTAAAGAGTTGTGTAGTACTAAGTGGAAAAAAAATGGAGAAGAATGTCGCCATTTTGGATTAAATGTTACATTTGTCATATTATTACTTTTACTAATAATATAACATTTTTTAATATAACGAATACTCTTACGGATATATAATGGGAAATTAACAAATACTACTTTGAACTATTGTTACACAATTTGTCTTCAATGTTGACATAGTGTCGAAATATCCACTTTAATCTCTTTCCAATTAATTAATAATTAATAGTATGGGCTACTACCCATTAATATGAGATTTCACTGGACCGTTGTATTTTTAAATATTTAATTTCAGTAAAATTAATGTATAATGAATCATGGAGCACAATAAAAAAAATCAACTTGTAGTTTTCGACTAATTAATGCAATGCTCTTTCTGTTCCTAATTAATATGACAGATATATATATATATATATATATATATATATATATATATATATAGACTCCTTGGATTTGCATACTTGGAGAACTAATTAATTATGTTATATGGGCTCAAATCCACTTATATGCTCACTCATCCAGTCAAACCCAGCACTCTCAAGGCCCACAGAGTCTCTTCATACATGCACTACATAAATTTGGACTATTTCAAAATGATCAAATACTACTTTTATTTCCATTTTTTAATATTCACATCAAACTCTTTTAATTAAAATTAAGAGAGTTTGATGTTTTATTAGATATTATTTACTCTTTGATTACATTAAGTTTCTAAGAGCCGAAAATGAAGTTGTTATGAGTGGTAGGAACTGTGATCACTTAATCAAGTGATATCTCAACTTTGAGACTTTGCAGGCATTTTCAGGAGAAGTCTTATCAATAAACTTGATAATACACCTTAATCTGATATTAGTCTGGGTGTGATATGGTTTAAAGGTGTCTCCTATCGTTTGCATGAATCCATTCAAGATTACTTGGCTTAGAAGAAAAAAGTTTCTAACAAATTTAAGAGTGAAAGACTTAATTAATAACTGTGAGAGATATTTAAATTAATTATATTAATGGAACACTATGGAGGGAAAGAACTTCAAGAAATCAATTGATTTAAAAGTTCACATATAAGGTTCAAAAATATTTTTTATAATTAGTTTCAATATGCCCCTTCGTGTCATGGAACCAATTGACTTAAAAGCTTAAACTGATAGGTAAGACACAATCACAGCTTTTATTATTATCTTTGACACTTCCCCGCATGCTAATGTCCCTTGGGCTTGAAGCGTGTACAACACAGGCCTACCTTACCATGTATTGAATTTTTAATCAACAAATGGAGCTATTAGGATTCGAACCCTCAACCTCTAGATCTAAGTGGCTCTGATACCATGTCATGGAACTAAGTGACCTAAAAACTTAAGCTGATACGTAAGGCCCAATCATAGCTTTTATTATTATCTCTAATACTTCGTACAAAGTTGTCAATCATGTAGGACAATTTTTCCCTAAATAGAAAATTCGTAGTTTGAATTTTCCTGAAATTATATACTAATTAAAAGAATGAGATTTGTCAAAAGTATATTATATCATATAAACATCAATTAAAAGCAATAACACATGTGTGATAAAATAAATGCAATTTCAAAGTGAGGCTGTCAATTCTCCTTCTTATTTCTTTTCTTAAAATTTTATTTTCTCATCTAATCAGACAAGACGCGAATTAAAATTCTTCTAAAATCTGCTCTCAAAAAAATGCCAAAAACACATAATTTTTGGAAAATAATGAAGCAACATCTCATATTACTATAATCCCGGATATGATTGGTCCAGAACCTTTGTAATTATGCTGCATCAACACAACTGTTGATGTTTTACTGGCCGTGAAAGACTTATTTTGTTACAGATATTGAGTATTGGCACACTAATGGGCAGCATCTAAAAATTGTGATTACAACAGATTTAATTAAACCTGCCCTTAATTAATCAGTTGTTTTATTCACATCCAGCACTGTATATAAACCACAGAACTTCACCATATTTCTTACACAAAAACTAAAGAAACTCACATATTTAATGATTAGTACTAAACAATGTTCCATCACTCTTGTCTCCACCCTACGCTATTAACCTTAGCAACTCTGCTTCAATCCAACAATGCAACTGACAACACCATTACCAATAGAGCCACCTCATTCCCAGGTGGGTCCCGTTTCAACGCCCGAGATCGGAACACCCTACGCTAAACAAACCTTAGCAGGTGCTACAGAATTCACCTGGACATTATTCCAACAAGTTGACGAAGCCGACAGAAAACAAGTGCAGCAAGTCAGTTTTTAATCATAGATGAAAACATGGATAATGTATCCTATGCTACAAAAAACGAAATCCATATTACTGGTATATTTACCATCAAATGCCACATATTTTGCAATCAAATGGTAATCGGGAAGCCCCAAAAGGACTAATTGAAGGAATTGCTGATTTTGTTAGGTTGCAGGCTAATTATCCACCAAATCACTGGGTTAGAAAAGGCAGAGGTATTAAGTGGGATCAAGTGTATGATGTTACAGCCAGATTTTTGGACTTCTGCCATGATATTAAAGCTGGGTTTGTGTCTGAACTTAATCAGAAAACGAATAGTGGTTAGTGTCGTAAAAGTAAAATTAATACATAATTCAAAGCAAAATAAAATAAAATTACTGGTGCCGAAATTGAGGAAATTCTGTGGTATTTAGTTGTTTTTCTTCAAAAGCATGGCTTCAAACTCACGAAGCAGAATAACATGAGGCAATTGATCGTAAGAAACAGTACCAACATGACTTGCCTCATTATCTTCATCGGCATTATCATATTGGATCACAGTCTGATCAATGAACTTTTCGATCAAAGATTGAAAAAATTCCTCGTCAGTTGGCAAATTAAAGTTTGTGGGTGTATCATAGGTAGGATAATCCTGGAACAAGACATTATCATAAACCGGAAAGATATATCTTTCCACATCAATGGCAGAAATATCATCAAAATAGTCCATTGAGTTGCCAATAATTGAGGAGAGGTAGAGTTTTGTGGAAAAAACTAAGTAACTAGGAGCAAAAGGGGAGATTGATCGATGTGATAAAAGAGTATGAAGTATAATGAGGTGTTTATATAGAAAATAATTTAAGTAGTAAATTAATTTTCCTATTCCTAGTAGGAGTCGGAATTCCTAATTGGAATAAGAAATTATACTCCCAATCTCACGTTCCAATTAATCATATTCCTGTTTGGATTAGGATTCAAAATAATTGGACCTTAATTAAGAAGTGTGACTAATATGCAAGCAAGCATCAGATACCAATTGGGACCGATATCAGCTTAAGCAAAAGTCAGATTGATATGTTTCTTCAGATTAACTGTTGGTGATCCAATAGAAAACGATTAAGATTTTTTTAAAAAAAAACCAATCACCTCTACGCATTAAGCTTTTGTAATTGTAACTGAAATTCATCTGAGTGACGGTGAGCAAATGTAGCTCAATAGGAAAGGTTTATGTCACAATATATTTTCCCTCTATATGTTTTTAACAGTTTTTATATATGTTAACGGAGAGTAGTTGTAAACTAGATAAAAAATTTCAATTTTTACCGATCTACCAGTCTAATTGCTGCAGTGCAGAAGAGGAAAGGTAAAATTTAAAAGATTAACAACGGAAGAAGCTCTAGCAATTTAGTGAAAAGTTAACTTATGCCGCGTTTGGAACTGCTTTCCACAGTCTCGAAAGCAGCTTTCAGCCAAAGCAAGGGGAACTTTACTTTGGCTGAAGCTGCTTTTGGAGCTGCGAAAAGCAACCTCAAATACACAATTAGTAAAAGTCAGATTGTATTCAGGAAAACATTGGAAAAATACTTAAAACTACTTCTAAAAAAATCAATGAAACCTAACTTTTTCCGACAGCACTTTCACTAACAGCAATTCCAAACTGGTCCTTAGTTGTATTGTAGAACTAATTTTGTTGACATTTCCAAATAACTGTAATTATATGTAAATCAATAAAAATTAGATCAATGATCAATTCAGCTCCTTATAATTAATTTGACTTGTAAACTCAATATAGTCTAACATGAATTTAACCATTAATTTGGTCCCTCAACTTGTCATTTATAGTTAAAGTAGTCCAAAAATGACGCATGTCAATAATACAATTGTACGAAGTCATCAACCATATCGTTTTATTGATTTGACTATAAGTGTCAAGAGCAAAAGCTACCAAAAGTTCATTTTGAGACAAATTGACATGCAAATCAAATGTAACGGCCAAATTACTTGGTTCTAATTTTACACTTGTTGGTTAGGATGCTGAGTTTGAAATGGTAGAAGCTTTGTTTTCGGTGGACTCGGCGCTAGTTGTCCTCGGATATGAGGGACTTTGAGAAAGGCGTCATGTCAGCTTCATTGCTAAACCACGAAATGCGGGCAGTGATGCCTCTCCAAAATTCTTCTTTGCTGAATTGACGGTTGACTATACTAGAAGAAATGTTTATAAAATCATCCACTGCTCTGCATTCGAGCGTAGTGATTGTCCCGGCAATTTTGCTGGAATCTATCTGACTAAACTCATGCCTTTGGTTTTCTTCAATGGTGTGCAACATAGCATGAGATTTCTTCCCTAAAGTATGAAAAGATCATAATCTGATTCCAAATCATTATCTCCGCTCTAATAGGCTTAAATTCCGTTTCTATCAGGTTTACTATGGTATTTAACTAGACTGGTTCAGGATCACTATGATCATGATTCATGCAACATCAGTACATGATTGTAGCAGTCTTACACCATTCCCGTCCAAAACTATAGTTAGAATTTTTGCTTTGAGTATGTAGTACTACGCAAGTTGCTAATTAATAAATAATTTTGTAAAAATAAGAAAATTTAAGTTAGAGTGAACCTTCAGTTGAGCTCCCCACAGTTGCTAGTAGGATTAATTTGGTCTAAATTTAATTTAAGCATTAATTGATCCAAATCAAATTTGAGTATCAATTTAACCTTCCAACTTAGTATTTGAGATTATATAAACACAAAACAAAAAAAACAAAAAAAAAAAAAAAAGAACTAGCAATTAGATAGGATAATTAATTATTCCCTAAATTCGTTATAAAAGAGGGATAATTAATTATTAGATAGGATTGCGGAATTATATCCCTTTTTAAAAAAAAAAAAAAAAAAAAAATCAGAATTGCATCATTATTTGTTAGTATGCCCTGTAAACTGTAATTTTACTTGCCGGAATACAAATTGTAATCTGGTAAAGGGTTTTTATTTTTTCATTCTCAAATTCACAATAATATAATATATGTGACACAATTCTATTATATTATATAATAATATAATAATGATAAGAACACCGCACATATGCAGAAATTTGAAAATATAATGAAACAATTATTATTGATTAAGAAGTAAAATTAATACATAATCCAAAGCAAAATAAAATAAAATTACTGGTGCCGAAATTGAGGAAATTCTGTGGTATTTAGTTGTTTTTCTACAAAAGCATGGCTTCAAACTCACGAAGCAGAATAACATGAGGTAATTGATCGTAAGAAACAGTACCAATATGACTTGTCTCATTATCTTCATCGGCATTATCATATTGGATCACAGTCTGATCAATGAACTCTTCGATCAAAGATTGAAAAAATTCCTCGTCAGTTGGCAAATTAAAGTTTGTGGGTGTATCATAGGTAGGATAATCCTGGAACAAGACATTATCATAAACCGGAAAGATATATCTTTCCACATTAATGGCAGAAATATCATCAGAGTTGTCCATTGAGTTGCTAACAATTGAGGAGAGGCAGAGTTTTGTGAAAAAAACTAAGTAACTAGGAGCAAAAGGGGAGATTAATCGATGTGATAAAAGAGTGTGAAATATAATGAGGTGCTTATATAGAAAATAAGTAAGTAGTAAAATAATTTTCCTATTCCTAGTAGGAGTAGGAATCCCTAATTGGGATAAGAAATTATACTCCCAATCTCACTTTCCAATTAATCCTATTCCTGTTTGGATTAGGATTCAAAATAATTGGACCTTAATTAAGAAATGTGACTGATATGCAAGCAGCAGATACCAATTGGGACTGACATCAGCCTAAGCAAAACTTAGATTGACATGTTTCTTCATGTTAACGGTTGGTGATCCAATAGAAAACGACTAACTAAGATTTTTTTTAAAAAAAACCAATCACCTAAATATGTACAAATATTGCTTGATACACTCTCTTGCTAGTACTAATCTGAACATTTGATTTTATTTTTTATTTTTTTATTTTTTCCTGCATATACGCATTAAGCTTTTGTAATTGTAACTGAAATTCATCTGAGTGACGATGAGCAAAATTAGCTCAATAGGAAAGGTTTATGTCACAATATATTTTCCCTCTATATGTTTTTAACAGTTTTTATGTATGTTAATGGAGAGTAGTTGTAAACTAGATAAAAAATTTCCATTTTTACCAATCTACTAGTCTAATTGTTGCAGTGCAGAAGAGGAAAGGTAAAAATTTAAAAGATTAACTGCGAAAGAAGTTCTAGCATTTTAGTGAAAAGTTAACTTAGGTTCCGTTTGGGGCAGCTTTCGGCTAAAGTATCGGGAACCTTACTTTGGATGAAAGCTGCTTTTGGGGCTGCGAAAAGCAGCCTTAAATGTACAATTAGTAAAAGTCAGATTGTATCCAGGAAAGCATTGGAAAAATATTTAAAACTACTTCTAAAGAAAGCAATAAAACCTAACTTTCCCTAGCAGCACTTTCACTAACAGCTATCCCAAACTGGTCCTTAATTCTATAATAGAATTAATTTTGTTGACATTTCCAAATAACTGTAACTCTATGTAAATCAATAAAAATTAGATCAATGATCAATTCAGCTCCTTACGATTAATTTGACTTGTAAACTCAATATAGTCTAACATGAATTTAACCATTAATTTGGTCCCTCAACTTGTCATTTATAGTTAAGGTAGTCCAAAAATGTCAATAATACAATTGTACAATGTCATCAACCGTATCATTTTTACTGATTTGACTATAAGGACCAGTCTGGGGCAGCTTTCAGCCAAAGCATGGGAAACGTTATTTTAGCCGAAAGCTGCTTTTGGAGCTGCGGAAAACAGTCTCAAATGCACAATTGGTAAAAGCCAGATTATATTCAGGAAAGCACTGAAAAAATACTTAAAACTACTTCTAAGAAAAGCAAATGAAATCTGGCTTTTCCTCACAGCACTTTTACTAACGGCAATCCCAAACTGACCCTAAGTGTCAAGAGCAAAAGCTACCAAAAGTTCATTTTGAGACAAATTGACATGCAAATCAAATGTAACGGCCAAATTACTGTTAATCGAATAAAAATCACACATGAACGTGCAAGCAATATTTTATTATAAAAATCAACTACCTTGTTTTGGTGGCCATGCATGAAAATGGGATGAATTTAGCCGCAGTCAATTCACATTTTTTTCCCCAGCAGACTCAAAGTCTCAAATCCCGGTTAACAGAGACATTAGCATGATCCCAAAGAACAAAATATACATGACCACAAAGCTAAGCATGTTCATATATATATATATATATACGCACACACACACACACACATATAAGAAAAAAAAAATTATTTCTTTTTATCTTGAAATCTGAAGCTTCTTCACAGAAAGAATCAAAGTAATTTATCTACTAATTAATTGCATGTTCCTTTTTTGTTGTTCTTAATTAATGTTAACAGCTTGAATTAATTAATTTCTGATATTAATTTGACAGATCATGATGCTCACTGTGGAGTACTATGACAAATTTCCTATTTTCATACAAGAAGATTCAACGATTTATGATCTCAAAGAAAAAATTCAGCAGGAGATTGGAATTCCAGTGGAGAATCAGCAACTGTACTGTTCTGGTCTACACCTGAGATTTGATGAATGGACTATCGAAAATTATATGATTTATTCTGAGGAAAAAATAGTTCTTTATGTGGTATGTATTATATTATGTTATATAGTCTTGTTTCCGTAATTTTTTTAAAAAATAAAAACTCGTTTCTAAACAAAATATGTTTCAAGAAGTACATTAACCAATTTACTAAAAAGTCCTTTTTTTTCTTTATTTTGTAACTTCTGTGTCATATTTCTCTTTTTTTTCATATATATATGTATACACAAATAGATATTTATAATTTTTTTTATAGTTTATTACTTACGTACTTTATAATAATTTCTATTTTCAGATTCATGTGTCCACGTATAGTTTCCTTATCAACCAATAGGAGATATTCAACAACAGAGAACATTGGTAAAATAAATAAATAAATAAATAGAGTTTTAGAAGATACTATATATCAATGGTCCTATAAATAACCTTAAATGATATATAATAAAAAAAAACAGATGGTGGATAATATTAAGCAATGTTATCATAACCGTATCGGATATCAAACCGGTGAAGCTACTAGTATGTGGTTCAACCGGTTCAACCGTTGGTTATACCGGAATTATTGATTTTTTTGGAAAAAAATATTATTTAAATAATAAATAAGCTTGTAAATTCATCAAACACAAGTTTCAAATGTTTAATATTCAAAATAACTTCATGGAATATCCATAAATATTTAAAAATTATTTATATAAAATACATTTTATTTGATATAATATATATTTATATTATTATGAAATTTATATTTTTGAGATTTTAATAATATATATATATATATAAAATATAGATCATTTTTTATAATAATTTATATATAATTAATAATAATTTAATGATAATAATAATGATAATTGATTTAAATTTTAAAATTTGAAAATTTTGGTTTGGAATCGAATCGAACCAAAACCAAACCGAACTATTTGGTTCAATTTCAAGCCGAATTTATATTGGTTTGATTTTGGTTTTTATAATTTTTTATGTTTGGTTTTTGAACCGAACTACATTTTGTTTACCCCTAAGAAAAACGCAGAGTATAATATGAAGGACAAGAAAACCGGTTTTACACCGGTCGAATCGGTCATCTCCGGTTTTCTATTAAACCGCTGATTTTAATCGGTCATCTCCGGTTTTCTATTAGTCTGATCCGGTTTTCATAACATTGATATTAAGTTATTAACATTCTATTTGGTTCAACTGATGTTGTTTGTTGTTTAATACTATTTTTTTTTTTTTTTTTTTTTATAGTTCTTTTAGAAAAAACACTATTTTGGCAATTTTAATAAACAACTACTTTTGAAATAGTAATCCGCTACAGTTTTTCACTCCTAATCAAAATGCAATTACGAAAAGGAAAACCAAACAGACTCTATAGTTAATACGGTTTTGTTGTTGTAAATTGCAGATGAGATCTATCACAATACTCCATAACTCTATAACCTATGCTGTGAATATTTCGGATAAAGAAAACGTTTCGGAGCTAGCAAAGGCTGCCGGGCAGCAAATTGGTATTCCACCGGAAAACTTCATCCTTTATTGGGAAGGACACCTTGAGGAAAAGAAGCAAATTCGTGAGTACAAAATCCCATTAAATGGAGCAATTATCAGAGTAATGATGAAGATGGGAATCATAATTGAAGGAAAGGGAGAGAGATACTTTGCAGAGGTCTGTGAATTAACAAGTGTGGCAACACTTAAGCAGATCCTTCAGGATTTATTTGGCCTTAACAAAAATAGAATCCAACTCATTGCCCCTAATTCATCCGTTTTTAACGTCCAAAACGTAAGTGTGTTAGGCTGCGTTTGGGGCTGCTTTCTGCAGCCAGGAAAGCAGCTTCAGTCAAAGCAAGAGAAATATTACTTTGACTGAAAGCTGCTTTTGGGGCTGTGGAAAGCAGTTTCAAATGCGCAATTGGTAAAAGTCAGATTGTATTCAAGAAAGCACTGGAAAAACAATTGAAATTACTTAAAAAGAAAAGCAATGAAACATAACTTTCCCTGACAACAGTTTCACTAACAGCAATCCCAAACTAGCCGCTTATAGGATTGGTTAAAAAAGAGCATGAGATACTTGTTCAACTTTCTCCTCTGCTTCTATCTCCACGTGTATTTTGATTTCCAAGAAAGTATAACCTAACAAAGAAAAATAATTAAAGCAAAACTCATCTGAACTTACGTGTTTTTCCTCGATTAAGCAAACCAATTACCGATAAGAACAAATTTATCGTATGTTGATGTGATGGGCTCTACTAACAAGCCCACTCCACTTTATGGGCTTTAAAGACAAATATTATCTTTGGCTTTTGAGGACATTACCCAAGCCCATATAAGAGCCCATGGACCTTAACTATAAGATAAATGTGATTCTCATTTTTTAATTTTTCTTAAAATTAATTTTAGGGCATTTTACATAAATACATAACTTTTGGCACCATATAACATTTTTACCTTAAAAGAAAAAGTTTGCTTAAATACCTTAAAAACTTTTCAAAATTTCAAAAATACCTAAAACAAAAATTATCCTATTTACGTGATTCTTTCACAAAATAAACAACAAAACACAAATCAAAATCTCCAAAATACCTTCTCTACTTTGTCTACGTTTCTCTCTCCTCTTTTTATAATTTTTAATTTAATTTCGTATTTATCTCTCAATCCATTTATTTTTTTGTCATGCGACTTTAGAAAGTTTTTTTTATTTTTTATTTATCTTCGAAACAAAGTCCATATGTATATACTTTTTTCGACATATTTTTTTCATTAAAGTATAACTAATTATGCCTTTGTATATTAAGGTATAACTAAAGTATAATTAAGGTATAACTAAAGTATAATCACTGTAATAGTGTATCTTAATGTATAACTAAGGTATAATTAAGATATAAATAAGGTATAATAAATGTAATAGTGTATTTTAAGGTATAACTAAGGTATAACTGAGGTATAATCACTGTAATAGTATATCTTAAGGTATAATTAAGGTATAACTAAGATATAACTAATGTATAATTACTGTAATAGTATATCTTAAGGTATAATTACGGTATAACTAAGGTATAATTACTGTAATAGTGTATCTTAAGGTATAATTAAGGTATAAAAAAGGTATAATCACTGTAATGGACCATGAAATTGATAGGAAGGACTAGAAAATAGGGCATTTTACATAAATACATAACTTTTGGCACCATATAACATTTGTACCTTAAATACTTTAATAATAAATACTTTAAAAATAAATACTTTAATAATAAATACTTTAATAATAAATACACTATTACATTTATTATAATCAAGGTATAATAAAAAAGGTATAATCACTGTAATGGACCATGAAATTGATAGGAAGGACTAGAAATTAGGGCATTTGACATAAATACATAACTTTGGGCACCATATAACATTTTACCTTAAATACTTTAATAATAAATACTTTAATAATAAATACTTTAGTAATAAATACTTTAATACTTTAATATTTATACCCCAGTTATACTTTAATAATAAATACATATCTTAAGGTATAATTAATGTATAATTAACGTATAATCAATATAATAATGTATCTTAGGGTATAAATAGGGTATAAATAAGGAATAACTAAGGTATAATCACTAGAATAGTGTATCTTAAGGTATAATTAAGGTATAACTAAGGTATAAAGAGTGTATAAACAGTGTATAAATAATGTATAAAGTGTATAAACGTTGTATAAATAATGTATAATAATATATAAGAAGTGTATAATAATGTATAACAATGTATAAGAAGTGTATAAATAATGTATAAATAATGTATAAACAGTGTATAATGTATAAACAATGTATAAACAATGTATAACAGTGTATAAACAATGTATAAACAGTGTATAAACAGTGTATAAAAGTGTATAACAATGTATAATAAATGTATAAGCATATAACATTGTATAAAAAGTGTATAATGCATAACAATGTATAAGTAGTGTATAAACAATTTATAAGCAATGTATAACAGTGTATAAGAAGTGTATAAACAGTATATAACAATGTATCACAGTGTATACATAATGTATAAACAATGTATAAACAGTGTATAATGTATAAACAATGTATAAATAATGTATAAACAATGTATAAACAGTGTATAATGTATAAACAATGTATAATTAAGGTATAACTAAGGTATAATTAAGATATAACTAAGGTATAAAGAGTGTATAAACAGTGTATAAATAATGTATAAAGTATATAAACAATGTATAAATAATGTATAAACAATGTATAAACAGTGTATAATGTATAAACAATGTATAATTAAGGTATAACTAAGGTATAATTAAGATATAACTAAGGTATAAAGAGTGTATAAACAATGTATAAACAATGTATAAAGTATATAAACAATGTATAAATAATGTATAAACAATGTATAAACAGTGTATAATGTATAAACAATGTATAAATAATATATAAACAATGTATAAACAGTGTATAACAATATATAAGAAGTGTATAACAATGTATAAGAAGTGTATAAACAGTGTATAAACAATGTATAAGAAGTGCATAAACAGTGTATAAGAAGTGTATAAACAACGTATAAACAGTGTATAACAGTGTACAAACAATGTATAAACAGTGTATAAACAATGTATAAACAGTGTATAACAGTATACAAACAATGTATAAACAGTGTATAAACAATGTATAAACAGTGTATAAACAATGTATAAACAATGTATAAACAGTGTACAAACACTGTATAAACAGTGTATAAACAATGTATGAACCGTGTATAAACAATGTAGATACATTTTCTAGTAAATAGGATTGAGCATACATCTGAGTTATGACTTTACAAAATAAAGAAAGGAAAATGAATCTCTTGACAACAGCCAAAAAAAAAAAAAAACTAGAACTTGATCCATAAACTCCACACCTCCACTGTAATCGTCCCTGTAACCTCAGTTCACCTTCTACAATGACCAACAGCTACTCTTCTTTTTCTTATTCTCAATGACTTTTTGCATACAACGCAAAATGTGAACCCTGCACATGACTTCTGGATCATAATTAAAATTATTGTTCAATAAAATCTCTTTTCCTCAAGCTCCAAATCAATCAACTAAAAAGGACAACCTGCCAAAGTAAGAAATAATTGATAAAGTGAGAGAAATTAGGCTTATAAGAAATATAATCATGGTTAAAAAAACACATGGAAATAATGAAACATTACCCCACTACAAAAGTAGAAGCTGAATGGAAGTCAAAGATCAAAATCAAAACTTTTCACTAACATTATAATTGAGGTAGTATAAATCGGAGCATACACATACCAGAACAGAGGCACATGAGATTATGAATTCACTTCGTCGTTTTGCTAGCTTTTTGCAGAGATTTATTGTTGGCTGAAAGTTGGATGAAGATACACCATAATGTGATTCAGTTTGAAGCTGAAACAAAGTTTGAGATAAGACAATTAGACACATAGAAACCTTTTTGGCCCTTTTTTTTCATTTATATTGGCATAATAGAAACCTTGCTTTTCTTATGCAGGTCACAAAGACAGAGAGCAGTTCAACTTACACTTTGTTTCGGCCTGAGGAGTGACTTGTTTCAGATTGGCTTCTGGAGTTTCTGGAAATCCAATACTCGAGGGAAGGTTTTCTTAATGGATCTCAGCATGAAAAATTGCAAAGAGGAAAGTATCAGAGGATGAACTGCAAAGAAAATGTATTCTATATACATTATTTTCGCATTTAAAAATCTTTTTTCAGGTTATCTATTTTTGCACTCTTTTCAGATAATATAGAGAGAAAATACTGATGTATACTGATAAGATATGATGCATATCAAATTTGTATTGCAGATTTGGATGAGCAGAAATTAATGTTAGAACAGGAGAAATAACATATGTTTCTTTAAATAAATGGAGATATTGATGAACGGATTGTAGATTCAGGACCTATATCTCATATGTATGCCGGTTTTATCATGTGTTATTCGATATGGAATGCATGCCAGTTTTCTGTCAAAGTCAAAATGATAGGAAGTGATAATGGAACCGAGTTTACCAGTGCATCATGTCAGAAATTTTTTTCTGAACTAATTATTATACATATATTTCACAACAAGAAGAAATGGTAGAAGGATGAATAACTAATTGCTTGAATAACCAATTGTCAAATGTGAGCAAAACAGATCTGAATTTGACAGGTAACTGTGCCTACAAAGATGGCTCACATTAAGATCTGAATTTGAACCGTTTGATGATATGATTATACACCCTAGCACATCCACGATTCTAACCTCCAAGACATAGTAACAGAAAAACCAATAGGTTCGCAGATTTCTGATAAATCTTGGAAAACTATTAGGAAGAAAGCCTCGAGTAATCATGGACTAGAATTCAGTGCTGTTTCTTCAAAAAAAAAAATGAATTCAGTGCTGTTTCAGATAAGGGGAATAGTGAAGCCTTCATGCCATTGGAAATGCAACTTTAGGCTTGGAAAAAAAAAAAAAGCTGCATGCCAACGTAAACAGACAAACTGAAGGCTGATTACACCCACCCATATCGAATACTCTATTTCTAGCCTGTAGGTTACTAACCAACCAAACTAGTAAGTTTCTTCAGGAAACTTATTTTTCTATTACAGCATAATAATATAGTACTATTACTTATTTTTCTATTACAGCATGGCAGCTTGTCTTTTCTTAATATATCTTCCTTTCCCTGTCTCATGGATGTGGGGAACGTATATAAAATGAATAAAGTACAAACTGCTAGGTGTATTGTTTATTCCAGAATTGGACTTGTGCTTCAGCTTACCACTAAAATGTTATAAACTGTTACTTCCTTTGAGATTGAAACTTGAGAAAAGATAAGAAGCAGATGCAGATTTCCTTTCACATGAACGCAAGTATGAAAATTGATTATTTTTTTAGTATTCTTGGTTAACAGTCTCTGCTAGCTCCAACTCATTCTAGAATAAAAATCAAAACACAGTTTCATCAATCAGACATCAGTACCACTTCTAGAGTAAAGAAACTAAGAACCCAATCCATCTCAAAATGTTCATATTTTAATCAAAATTGGGCGTTTAGGTTTCTTTCACTCTCAATCACGGACACACGAATGACAGAATTAAAAGAAAGACAAGTATAACGAATCAAAATCAGCAGAAAAGAAGAAAAGCGAAGGCAGAAGCAGAGGAAGTACCTGAGACTCCGGCGAGAGAGGAGAAGGAGAAGAAGAAGAAGAAGAGTTAATAGGATGAAGATGATTGGGTTGAAAAGAAATCAAATGCAGAGAGGCAAGTTTGGTGAGGGGGAAAGAAACAAGCTGATGAGTAATAGGATGGAATTGAAGAGAAAGACTCCTCTAGAGGAGGATCTGAGCCTCTTCTTCAATTTCTCTGCAAATCTCCTCTGCACAGGAAGAAAGGTAGATGGGTAAAGGAAGGTAGGAGAGAACGTAAAAAAAATAGAAAAAAATTTCAAAATCACGTATTTGTGTAAATAGGTAATGGTATGGTATAAAATAAAAGCTTTTTTCCACGTAAATATGACAATTTCCCAATTTTAATTGGTCCGATCCATAGGTGATATGGAGGACCGGGTCCACCGTAAAATTTCTCAATTCTATTTATAAAAGAGGTTATATTTCTTACAATGTACAGCAGCCGTATTTTAGTGATATTATAATATTAGCATAACTAATATAAGCAAGTTATTTTATTAATTACCCCTTCCGACTCTTTTTATAGGTCGTTTAAGGTTGTTCACCAATACCATGGTTTTCAGATCCGGACCGGTCATCGAACCGGTGAAGGAATGGATTCATGGATTTTAGATTAAACCGGAATAAATCGGAATCGAACCGGATTTAATAAATATATTAAAATATTAAAATATTTTTATTTTTATATTTATAATATATGAAAATTTGAACATTTTTATTATAATTCTTTAAGTTTAAGCATTTTAAACACATTATAGAAATTAAGAAGCTCAATTTATGAAATATAGTTTTTATAGTTACAATTAAACTTCAATTTAATTTAAAATAATATAAAAATACAAACTATATTTTATTTTAATAAAAAACACCTCAAAATAATAAATTAAATTTTTAATTCAAATCAATTTTTTTTTCAAACAGCCTGGTCGAACCGGAAAACCAGTCTGGTTCACGGTTTTCCGGTTCGATCGGCCGGTCCGATCGGAAGTTGACTGGTTATTGACCATACTGAAACCCGGACACAAACCGACCGGACTGACCTCCGGTTCAGGTTGACCCGGTCCGACCGGCTGGTCCGGTCCGGTTTTCACAACTATGACCAATACCAATAAAAAATTAATTGAAATATTAACATGACTATTTTATCCTTAATGAAATTTTATTTCTTTTCAATTACCATGTGATATTTTCCAAAAATATTAAACATCTCTTTTGATATAAATAAGGGTAAATATGCTTTGTGATAATAATTCAAAGATGAGAATATCAACCATGTTTCATAACAACAAATTAGAGATATTTACGTCTATTTAATAATTTTTCATTTTACATTAAAATTCCATGATAAAAATAAATAAATACTAATCACAATTGTTAAGATTTCTATTTCACAAGAATTCGCTAGTCAAAAAGGTGTTGTATCAATCTTTTCCCTTTGAAACTCTTCTATGTGGAATTACATTTAATTTTATTAGGTGTTCTATACTTGAAGCAATGCTTTATTTGTAAATATGATGAAAATAATTACAGTAGTCTTTCATTACAAACTTTCTTAATTATAAAATAAATATATTTTCAATTTTTATAATTGAATTAAAGGTGAGGGGTAGCTACACGAACTCTTTTTCAAGAGGTCACTCATCATAGTACTAAAATCGTCCAAACATTTTTAATTTCAGAGTTCTAATGGGATTTGGTGCATTAATGCTGGTATGATCGCACCCAAATACATTTTCAAATTCTTTTTGACTGAAAATTATATTTTCAAATTTAGTATGTTTTAAATGTTTTTTTCTATTCTACCTTTTTGGTTGGACAATATTTCATTTTGTGGAATAACTACTGGCATGGTTGAGAATTTTTATGTAAAGAAATGTTATTTCATTAGATCTACACCCGCTCCTTCTACAAAAGAAGGAGTGGGTGTAGATCTAACTCCAATAGTCTCATCTGAACCATGTCCTAACTAGGCACTAAAGATCCTGATTGGCTAGAAAAGATTCACACATATTAGTAAAAAGATACATTTGTCCTCCCTTAACAAAATATTGGATTTTTTTTTTCGAGTAGAATTTTAGAGAAACATAGTCCAGATCTTATTTTAGTATGAGTCTTTCCTCTAAAAGGGTTGAGCAAATAAAAAAAAAAAAAACATTTTATTTCAATACTTACCTACTTATATGATAAAACATAACAAGGGATAGATAATAATCTAGCTTCTGTGATTCTCAACTTCAAATCTTTAATGTATTCATTGAATAATTTAACATGAAAAAGGAAAAATATCTAAAATTAAAAAGGAAAAGTTTGGTTTAGCTATTTACTATTTGTTGATGCTAGTAACTCTTGTTGTTTGCCATTGGTGAATAGCTACATTTTGCCTCCGAAACAACTACCATCAATTATTTGATAGTTCTAATAAAATACTCAGAATTTATTGTTTAAAGCAGAAAAAGTAGAAAGCAGCTGTTTAGAGGAAACCAAAACCCACATTCTTTCTAAACTTTTGTTGTTTAAACTCTAAAATTACAAGAACGAAATTTTGAAAAGAAATTGAATTTTTTAAAAATACATTTTTAAAAATATTAAATTTTTTATAAGATTTTGTTTTGTTCTATCTGCTAATTAAGTGGATGCTTCTTAAAAAGCTTGGATGGTGATTTATATGAATATCACTAAATTAATTTGTTTATATATTCTGCTGAGTACGTAATTTAATTAGTTATATTCCAACTGTGCTAAAATAAAAAGATATTGATACAAAATTATCACTTTCGGAATTATCAATATAAGAACATTATCAAATTTTGTTTCACTATCTCAAATGAAATTATAGGTTTTCCAGTATGTTGCTCACTTTTGTTATTGAATATATTTCTTCTGTTCCAAATTGATAGACTACTTTATCATTTTGGTCCATCCCAAATTATAGACAACTTTTTATTTATAAATATTAATTATGTTTTACTTTTACCATTATACCCTTATTTATAATGCATAGAAATCAACAAATCATATCATATTAACTTGAAATATTTTTTCAATTTCCATAATAAATAAGGGTAAAATAGGAATATCATATAATAAAATTTTTCTTTTTTAACTAACTTAATTATTGCTAAAAGTAATTTATCAATTTAGGATGGAGAGAGTATTATTTTTTATTGTATAATAATATTATTTGAAAATCAAATAAAGTGGAAGAATTCTTTTTGTGGATTATGAATTATGCAGAATTTTACTCAAAGTTGTTTTCTTTATTGTAAATAACTTGTTTTAAATGAATATCATTTATTGGTTAAAAGAGAAATAAAATATGCACATTTATATATAAAAACTTAACAATATGTTTGGAGGAATTAATAAGGGAAGATTGTCAAATAAGTCGGAACATTATTAAAGGGGTAAAGGTGTATAAAGGTTCAAATATAATTTATTTCGTTTTAGTTTCTAACATTTCAAATCGGAGTGGTGGAAGTAGTTTAAAATTTCATTAACTTTTCCGTCCCGTTTCAATTATCTTTTCGGTGCCTCATCCAAACATACTATAAGTTTTCTCATACGTAGTCAAGATGATGATTCAATACGTTACAATACTAGTAGAGCTTTTATTGTAGTTCCGAACTAAATTGGTCCAGAGCAGCATATAATATTACTGACGTGCCATGATTTAATCACTCTTGATCTTCCAAATCACTATATATAGAAATTTTCATAGTATTAGCAATATAATGAATTTTCTTCATATTCTAAATGAAAAATGTATTCACATTATTGTTGCAAGTTGCAACAACTACTAGTAATATGGAACCCTTTCTTTCTTCACAAGATAAGGTGTAACCTTTTGGTCAATTAAACCAATTTAATTTTGCAATTTAGTTGAACTTAAATTATGATCTTTCTAACCTTTTTTTGCAATTAAATTATGATCTTCTAAACTTAAATTACACCACGTAGTGTGCTCCAAAGTGTTTCTCTTTTGGTGACTTTAAATTTTAGGCTATGTTTGGTAGAAATAAAGGAAGAGAGAAGAAAATTGAAGATGTATTTAAACATATATATATCTATGTAAATGCATTGGTTTCCATAATTTTTTCCTTTCACTTTTCCATCCAACCAAACACATTAAAGTTCCAAATGATTAAAGTAGATTCGATTTGTGCTTTTTTAAAGTTTCTTACTAACTTTTTTTTTTTTTTTTTTTGGTTAATTTGGAATAATCGACTCTTTTTACTTTTTTATATATTGGGCCATTACAAAACTATATTGAGGATTAAAGAAAAAATTATGGCACTATTCACAACTATTACCCAATATAGGGTAGAAATCAAACTAATTCCAATTTTATAGTGTTTTTGTCAAAGTCCGCATACCACATTGGCGGACACTCCTTTTTTTTCTTCCCCCACAGGTCCGCCAGTCAAAGTACTGGACTCAAAGAGGTCCGCCTATCAAAATAGCGGACTAAAAAAGTCCGCCTATAGGATAGGCGGACGGCTAGGTCCGCTTTCACCAAAAGCGGACCTAAAAGCTGCCTTGTCCCAGCTGATGGGACAAGGCAGAGTCCGCCCATAGAGAATGCCGCATTTCAAAGACGCGGACTTAAATAAGTCCGCGTCTTTGGAATGCGGACCTATGTGTCCGCATACCCAACAGGCGAACTTCATGCAGAATCCCTGTCTCCCCCCATCCAACCGACGTATCCCAGCCATCCGATCAAAATGAAAAATAATCCCAGCCGTCCGATCAAAATTTATACCTTCATCTTACCTTCCTCCTTTCTTCATCAGCTCATTCATACGTTTAGTAAAAAAAAAACCAGATTTGTTCTTCCTCTCCTTCTCCAACCTTCATCTGCAAAAAAAATTGATTTCCTTCCATCTTTAATATTTTAGAAGTTAAATTTGTTCAACATTATATCTCTTTCAAGTAAGTTTCCTACCTCTTTTAATTATCAATTTAATTAATTTTTAGTAAGTTTTTAGTAATTATAATTTTATTTTGTATTTATATATATTTAATTAAGTTCTTAATTTTTGTTACAATTTTTTTTTTTTTTTGTAGGATTAGCATTATCAAATTAGGAACGAAAATACTAACAATAATATAACCACCAAATAACAAATATTGTGAAGTATTCAACCCAAGAAAGGTAAATACTAAAATTTTTTACAAATTTTATATTTTGTAGATTTTGTAGAAATTATGTTCTGAATTTCTATAAATTTTTGTAGTAATATATATGTAATGTGTAAAAAAATGGAATATGTATAAAATGTTCGTTTATAAATTTATATTAGATGTATAATATGTGTTTAACTAAATGTATAAATTTTTTGTATTTTATATATAGGAATAGCATCAACAAATTAGGAACGAAAATCCTAGCACTACAATCATCAAATAGCAGCTATCGTCCGCGTTTATTAAACGTAATAAAGGTAAATAAAAAAAATTTATGAAATTTTGTAATTTTTGTATTTTTTTGAAATTATGTTGTGAATTTCTTTAAATTTGTGTAATATATATGTGATTGATGCATGGAAAAATTGAATATGTATATAATATTTGTTTATAAATTTGTATTAGATTGATTTTTGTGTAGTATATAAGACCATCTCCAACTCTCCACTCCAAATTTCCAATTATAATAAAAATATTTGAAAATAATTCCTTTCCACCTAACATTTTTATTATTAATATATTTCTTCTTACATACTATATAATATTATTAACATATTTTTTATGAAATTCTTAGAAAAAAATTTAATGTTAATTAAATATAAAAAAATAATTTAAATTACATAATAATTTTTTAATGTTTATATGTTTCGAAAATATTAAATATATGATATAAACTATATAGTTTGTATTAGAAATGTCTATTTGATTTATATAAATATATATATATATATATATATATATATATATATATAAATTTGCATTTATGTTAGAATTAATTAAAAAATATTATAATTTTATTTAAGATAATTTTTTACATATATATATTGAATGATTTTTAATTATATGACAGAATAATGTCAACTTCATTACCAATATATATATGATGTATGCAAAAATAGAATATGTATATAATATTTGTTTAGAAATTTTTATGAGATTGATTTTTGTGAAGTTAGTATATAAGACCATCTCCAACTATGCAGTCTAAATTTGCACTCCAAATTAAAATATTTTTAATTTATTCCTTTCGACAAACATTTTTATTACTATTATATTACTTTTTACATACAATTATATTATTCATTGTTTTTAATAAAGGGTAATTCAAAACATTTTAGTGTTAATAATATTAATGCAAAAAATAACACTTAATGATTAAAAAATAGGATATATCAAATTTTATGATAGTTCTAAGTTGTATATGTATTAATATTTTTTTGAATTTGCAGCATTTTAATTTAGTTTTGATATTTTATCAATATTAATTTAAAAAATTTTAAGAATTTAAGCAAAATTATTAAAATAAATGAAGATGACAAATACATATAAATTATGAAACACACAAATTAATGAAAACCATATTTGTGAAAACCGAACAAGACAGGCGGGTCGGACCGGGTTCGACTGGAACCAGAGGGCAGGCCGATCGGTTTGGATCCGGTTCGACCAGACTATTTTTTAAATCTTTTTTTAAATATAAAATTTAAGTTATTATTTTGAGGTGTATTATTTAAAATAAAATATAGTTTGTATTTTTAATTGTAAGTACAAAACCTATATTTGATAAATTGAGCATTTTAATTTACTATATTGTGTTTGAAATGCTTAATTATAAGAATTATAATAAAAAGGTTCAAAGTTTCGTATATTATAAACATAGTTGTGAAAACCGGACCGAACCGGCCGGTCGGTTTCTATCTGGTTTCCACTTTGGTCAATAACCGGTCAATGGCTGGTCGGACCGGCCGGTTGAACCGGGAAACAGTAAACCGCAACGGTTTTCCGGTTCAACCAGAAATTTTTTAAAAAAATTTTATTTAAATCTAAAATTGAAGTTATTATTTTGGGGTGTTTTTAATTAATATAAAATATAGTTTGTATTTTTAAATTAAATTGACATTTAATTGTAATTAAAACAACTATATTTCATAAATTGAGGTTTTTTAATTAGTATATTGTGTTTGAAATGCTTAAACTTAAAGAATTATAATAAAAATATTCAAATTTTCATAAATTATAAATATAAAAATAAAAATATTTTAATATTTTAGTATATTTATAAAATCCGGTTCGATTCCGGTTTATTCCGGTTTAATCCAAAATCCATGAATCCATCCCTTCACCGGTTCGATGACCGGTCCGGGTCTGAAAACCATGATTATAAATATAAAAAATATTTAATAATATATTTACAAAATCCGGTTCGATTTAGGTTTATTACAGTTTAATCTGAATTCCATGAATCCATCCCTTGACCGGTTCGATGACCAGTCCGGGTCTGAAAACCATAATAAAAACACATAAGCGAAATACTGTAAAAAATTACACATTTTGAAAAAAAAGAAATTAACACCAAATTATTAATGGAAAAGAAACTAAAATAACACTAAACATCAAAAAAAGAAATTGGATATTGGTGGTGGGTTGGAGATGCCCTAATGAATGATTTTTAATTATATGACAGAATAATGTCGACTTCATTGCCAATATATATTCATTGGGGTAGTCAAATCATAAGGAATCAATTTGGAGTTGATTATGAGAATGGATGTTGTAAAGTAATATCAATGAATGGTTTATTCAATCTTAGTTCATTGTTTGATAAGATTAGGACTGTTATGAATATACCAGCGACCGAAGATTTGATTAGGGTGCAATTTCGAAACCCAATTGCAATGAATGGAGTACAGTTAGTGTATAAGTGTTTTGATCTGTGTGACGATGATGATTTGAATATGATGTTGGGGATAGTCAACAGTTTAGGTCATACCTTGTTCTGTATTGAATTATACGTCGAATGCAATCATAATACACCTTCTACACACAAGAGGGATATAGCTGGACCTTCTACTTCTCAAGCTGTTGATTATGATGTTGGTGGTAGTGGTGGACTTGGTGGTTATGGTTGTGATGATGATGATGATGATGATGATGATGATGATGATGATGATGATGCTAGCGATGATTATGAACCTATTGGTTTTAACGGTGGTGGTGGTGGTGGTGGTGGTGGTGGTGGTGGTGGTGGTAGCGAATCTGATGATGATGATGAGGATGATGTTGATGTTGATGGTGATGATAGTGAATCTGAGGATTATGCTGATGTTGATAATGATGCTGATGGGTTGCACAATGAGGATGAGCTTCAAGGGAATTATAGGGCTTCTTCTTCAAATGTTGATGACACTGCATTATACAATAATTATACCCCGACATTTTTCCCAAATATTCCCCAGCTTACCCAATTTGATGCATCAGCTATGACAGTCCATGATATTGATCAAACCAGGAATGCTATAAGATGGGATTCGTCAATGGAACTCTCAAAGGGGACGTTATTTTATTCAAGAGAAGCAGTTAAAAATGCAGCTAAGGAATACTCAATGAGAATACAAAAAGAGTTTCGGAGTAGGGAGACAAGGATGAATACTATCACATTGGTATGTCATTATTATGATGAGGGATGTCCATGGAGGTTACGTGCGACGCTGAAGAAGAAGTCTCATCTGTGGGAGATCACAAAGTATGTCGGTGAACATACATGTCATGGGCTAAAAAAGTCTCAAGACAACCGAAATCTTGACACGGCCTATATGTATCCCATAGTGGAGGCTATGATTAGGGAGGATCCCTCACTAAAGGTCAAGGTCATTGTTGCAAACTTTGATCAAAGGTATAAGATAAAAATCTCTTACAAGAAGGCATGGTTAGCAAAAAATAAAGCCACTGAGAAGATATATGGAGGTTTTGATGAGTCATATAACCATCTTCGCCCTTGGCTTTATGCTGTAACCGAAATGAACCCCGTCTCAATCTACCATATTAGTGAGTCTAATCACTTTGTCGATGGTCGTTTTGTGCCAGGAGTTAAACGTTTTGAGCGTCTCATATTGATTCTGAAACCATGCATTGATGGTTTCAAACATTGTATGCCAGTGTTGTACGTTGATGCCACTTTTTTAACTGGAAAGTATAAAGGTGTAATACTAGTAGCATCAGCGCTTGATGGCAACCGAAACATATTTCTGATAGCATTTGGCATAGCTGAAGTTGAAAATATTGCAAATTGGGAATTCTTCTTGCGTTGTGTGCGAGATTTTGTTTGCCCAGACATGCCCGATGTTTGTGTCGTCTCTGATAGGCATGTTGGAATCTTAAGAGCCATGGAGTCTGAAAAATGGAAGACGGCACCTCATCGATTCTGCATTCTCCATCTTGCGAGCAACTACAATAAGCAATTCAAAAATGAAGAAGTTAAAAACTTTATCATCAATGCAGGTATTTAAGAGTATTGCTTTTTCAATTACCGTAAACCTAAACCATAAGGATCAAGTTTACAATTGTTTAACTCATTATGCTTTCAAATATGTTTTTTTTTTAGCATATCAACATCAACCTCGGAAGTTTAATCGGATGATGAGGTTGCTTGAGGAGAAAGAACCTGATAGCTTTCAATGGTTGAATCGGGTGCCAAAGGAGAAATGGGCTCTCGCTTTTGATGGTGGTTGTCGATGGGGTAGTATGACAACTAACATTGCTGAATCAGTAAACGGATGGTTGCTAAAAGATATTCGGGGATTGCCAATAACAACAATGATGGAAAGCCTTTTTTTAAAATTGGTCGATCGTTTCGAAAAACATAGACGTGAAATTGCAGCCGAAATGCAAAAGGGATTCACATATACTACATTTGCAATAGACCTATTGAGGACAAGGTTTGAAAAGGCATCTGGACATGTAGTACAACGGTTTGATACGAGGAATGGTGTTTTTGAGATTAAAACTGCCCGTTGGAATTCAGGAAGGAAGGGAGGACACAAGCAAGTGGTCAACCTGAAAGAAATGACTTGTAGTTGTCGAAAGTTTCAACAACTGCGAATACCATGCTCCCATGCCATTGCTGGGTGTTTGGCATATGGCATTGACCATAGACAATTTATTCATCCAATTTATAAATTAGAAAACAACTTGAAATGTTGGTCGACAGCATTTACCCCACTTGGAGAACGTGACTACTGGCCAACAATCGATGGACCATCACTTGTACCAAATCCGAATTTGATGAGAAAAAAGGGTCGACCGAAAACAACACGGATTCGGAATGAGATGGATTGGAAAGTTGCCGGTGCTAACACCTTGAGTTTTTGTAGTAAATGTGGCTTACCCGGTCATAACACTAGGACATGTGGGCGTAGTTAAATATGTTGTAATTATAATGACTCATTTGTAATGGATTCTAATATGTTATTTGGAAATGCAAACTACTATGATAATGTGTGTTTTGTGACTATATTGCTTTAATTAATAGTAATACACTCAATTGGTAAACCTTATTAGTATGTTGAAATCTTAATGTGCATCATTTTATTATATTGACATCAAATGTTTGTGTTGTTAGGTATGTCAGGTAATCCACGACCACAGCGAGCATACATTGAGCCTGGGCCGATTGACCCTAGCGTTTTACATTCACAGAGATCACATAGATCGGAGGCAGTATGGTTCAATGAGGTGCAAATATATCACTTTCTATTTACATAATTTAACTATTAATTAAATATTGTGAGATGAATTAAATTAATGTAATTTAACTATTTACATCATTTAAGTGTATATTATTTTGTTATATTTGTTACTATGTTATTAATTAATATAATTTTTCGTAAAAATATTAGGATGAGGAGACAACCCTTACTTGTAGGAGGGACGGTACGATACTACGTGATGAAGAAATTGATGAGCGAATAGAACAAGTCTTGAGACAGACTGGTTTTTATGGAGTTGCTCGGTTGGGTTATTTTCAGTTGGACCATCATCTCATTACGGCTCTAGTTGAGAGATGGAGACCGGAGACTCATACTTTTCATCTTCCCGAAGGTGAGGCAACAATTACACTGCAGGATGTTGCTATTCAAACTGGATTGCCAATAGATGGTAATCCATTGATTTGCCCACTTCCTTTAAAATGGGTAGATGAGTGTGAATGACTATTAGGCGTTCGTCCTCCTAGAAATGCCTTAAAGAAAAATATGCTGCAATTGAGTTGGTTAAATGCTACTTTTCCTGCAATGCCGGCTAATGATAACGAAGAAGACATTGCACGGTACATCCGTGCATACTTGTTGCAACTACTATCCGGCATATTGTTTAGCACAAAAACATCAGGTTATGTCAACCTTTTGTTCCTACCTTTGTTGGAGAATATTCCAACAATTGGTCAGTATAGCTGGGGGAGCGGGTGTTTGGCATATCTTTATAGAGAGCTGTGTAAAGCCGCCAGACACAACACTGCACAAATTGGTGGTGCTTTAATTTTGTTGCAGGTTTGGGCATATGAGAGATTGAAAGATATATCGCCGAACCTACGGAGTGGAGTTATCACGCCTGGTTTACCACTTGGTCGGCGGTACGTATACATAACACTTATGATATATATGTATTAATATATCAATTTTGTTTTCACATGAGTCATATATATATATATATATAGAGTGAGAGACAAATCATTGAAATTACAAATAAGCAAGAGAAACCAATTTTGCTCTCAAAGGAAAACAAAATAGAATTCACACAGTTCCTACCGAACAGTTAATAAAATACAACAACTTAGGGTATACGATGCCGAACTTGTGTAATTTAGAATTCAAAATTACTTATGCATAGTTATATTTCGTTGTTATGATATAGTTCTACAATTTTCTTATATGTTTACCATGTAAAATAATATCTCCTAATTAATTACAGATGGAGCACACCTAAGGATTGTACTGCTGTGCCAACTCATACGCTAAGACATATACGATATGTACTTGATTTGGCTGACAAAGATTCTGTAAGTCATACAAATTAGGAATGCAGTCATGTTAAACATTGTACGAAAAAAATTAATTTTTTGGAATGGTAAAATCATATAAATATATATGTTATTTTGTGTTGCTTGTAGTTCACTTGGGAGCCATACACAGATGAAATCCGGGCAGCATTACCAGAATATCGCTTTCAAGGAAATCATTTATGGAGAGCTGTTGTGCCATTGATTTGCATGCACATTGTGGAATGGCATCAACCAGACAGAGTTCTTCGACAATTTGGTTTGCAACAACACATACCTATTGCGCCCATGCAATCCAATGAGCTGCATGATATTGAACTGATTCAGGTTAAAGGTTCCATTATGCAGAAAATGGCCTACTGGGTTGCAATATGGAATAATAGGGCAAATTTAATATTTGCAGCTCAACCATGTGCCGAACCACTCCATTATCATTCCGAGTACATGGAATGGTATAGGCGAATAACAAGGAGATGGATTTCTGTTAGAGGTGCAGCCCATGGTGCCACTGTAAGTCATTAAAATTGAAAATTCATGTGTTTAATTTTTTTATGACCTGTACATAGTAATAATATATATTATGTACAGGTTGATGGAATGGAGCAACTTGCCTTGGTTAGAGATTTGGATGCTGTGAACAGGATCAGAAACAGCATATGCGGGGCGCTTGGGGAGGAACGGCGTTATGTTCGGGGTTCCCAACCTCCTCATCCAGCTCCGTCTGCTATTTATCCAAATTTTGAAGTGGATGAAGAGGCACCCGTTGCTGCCACTGGTAGACGCCGCCAACGTACCACATCGAGGAGGCGTGAGGTCACAAGACCAACAGATCCTTCTTGTGACATTGTGCCACATCCAGTATCATACCATTCACAAGATCCATATGGAGCAAGCACTTCACAACAATCACAACCAACACAGCAATATTCATCATGGGTTCCTAACCCATCTGCTCCTGGTTCATTTGTTAGTCCAAGTGGTCCACCACAGTATGGGTTTAACACTTCTCAAAACCCATTTACACAATGGAGTGGGTCGGGCCAATCACCTTGGTCTATGCATGGTATGGGTACACCACATACTCCTTCTAATATGATATTTCCATCGTTTGCGCGGCCATCTTCAGTGGAACAGTGTGTTGGTATGTCTAGTATGTACTCTCAGCAACAACCTCCTTTTCCATATTCCAACTTTGGAACAACATCAAATGTTGAATATAATCCATCACAGTGTACTGATCCATCGCAGCCTTCCAATAGAAGTGGACGTAATATTTGATGTTTCTTTTTAAACAATGTATAATATTTTTATGTTTTAGTTCAAGACTTATATCTTTGAATATTTAGAACATTGACTATAAATTAAAAGGTCATATATTTTTTAAATTGTGCAATCCAATTCCTTTGAAATCGAACGATTTGTAATTAAGATTAATGAGCTTAATTGTCAAATTAAATTTCAATTTTGATGAGCTCTTAAATTTTTTTTTCTTTGTAGTTATTAAATTCTAATCATATCATATTTTAAGAATTAAAAATTTAACTCTAGAAATAAGTCTCCCAATCTTAAAAGTACAAAATTAATTAAAAATTAAAAAAATTTGAATTATAAACAATTAAGAAGAAGAGCAATATGGTTATTTGACATGTATTTAACAACAAAAAATACCTTTAATACTCATGGAAGACTATTATACAAGGACAAAATAAAAATATAGAGAGGTTGAAATTTTTGTTCAAAATCAAATTTTAGGGAAATTTAAATTGTTAAAATAGGAGACAAGCATGCGTAAATTTGTCTTTTAAAACTTGCCATTTCATTATTTTCAACGAAATAATCAAAAATAAATGAAAAGATGTTATAGCGTAATAAATGTATAAATTAAATTAATGGGTAAAATAAAGAGAAAATGATTGACCAAAATGCAAAAAGTCCGTAATTAGTTACTCTTTCATAAAACACTCTCAACATCCAAAGCAATAAAAAAAAACCATTCAATTAAATTTTTTTTCCTTTTTTTATATAGGATTTTTCTACATTAAAGTGAATTCTTTTTCATGCCTTTCATATGGTTGACAAGAGTCCAAAAGTTGGATGATATAAGGTAAATTAGGTGGCAAGGGTTGAATTAAAAAGGAAAAAGTTAAAAGAAAAAAATTGCTGTGAGAACTCTTGCTACGAATTTCAATACCAAATTGCAGAAATCCTTTAATTGGAATGATTGTTTGATGACATCTTTTGATTAATTTCACACTTGGAAAATGTTATGGTCAAATTGACAATATTAAAATTGGAGATAGAAAATGATGCTAATCACTTTTCTAAATGCAAGCTCTTAACGACTGGTCATAAATTATTTTAATATTTATATTATTTTTTCCCCCTTTTACTATTATTAATAATACCATAATAGTAAAATTGTATATTTATTTAACGATTGTTATAACTCTACAGTTCATTTATGTTCTATATAATTAAAGGACTTTACTAAAATTATTAATGCTGAATTAGATAATCATAATACTAAATTACATTATAATATTAAATTACATTATAATATTAAATTACATTATAACACTAAACAATAAAAAAATACATAAGTTACATAATTATGAAATTAAACTACTACTATAGTCATCTCCTAATCTTAAATTTAAAACCATTCCTAGCGTTAACTTTATTACAATAGTCTACTTGACATATTGGCAGAGTTTCTAGAACTTTGCCAACCAATTCTTGGGGTAATTTTATACATTCACTCTCCTTCGTAATTAATATTTTTACCATATTATCATAATCTACAGGTGATTCGTTAAAAATCTCATCAAATAAGCGTTGATAACGCCAAGATAATCCATTTCTTAGCATCCACATTTGTTCTCACGTTCGCACATCAAATTTGTAGCCAGACATTATTATGTCTTGTAATTTTTCGTTCATGTTTAGCAGGTACTCCAGTAACTTTTTTCCCCTTCTCATCCGAATGTTTTTTAAATTTTAAATTTTCTTCAATGCAAATTCCGGGAACCGCATAATCTTTGGGGTCAGTATTGTTTTAACCATCTACAGGTTGCATAAAAAAATATTAACCTTAATTGAACCATTTCAAATACACATTAATTAATTAATTAATTACACAACAACTTAAATAAAATATTATATATCACTACACCAGTTTTCTATTTTAAACCCTTGTAATATTAATAATCATAATAATAATATTAATCTTAATAACAACAATAATAAAAATAAAAATAAAAATATAATTTACAAAAAAATAACTTGTATTAAAAATAATATCAATAACAATAATAATGATAAAAATAAATATAAAATTTTACACCAAATTAAAAAAAAATTCTTTTTACTACCTCAGTTTTATTTTTTTTTCAAATATTCTGTAAAAATAATAATATTTCAAATTTTAATAACAATTTTTAAACAAAACTTATAGAGATATTTACTAACTATATAGTTTATATCATATCTATATGATTTTTCAAACATATAAATATTATATACTAACTTCACAAAAATAAATCTAATACAAATTTATACATATTCCATTTTTTCATATATCTCCTATATATATATATATATATATATATATATATATATTATTCCAGAAATTACAAATTTTTACAAAAATTTTATATTTACCTTTACAATAACTGTTGTCTGGTGGTTGTAGTGATAAAATTTTTTGTTTCCAATTTGATGCTGACAATCCTGAGAAAAAATTATAAAAAGTTGATTAATATTATTAACAAAAATTAATTATATAATTATAACTATAAAATAAAAATTACGGTTTATAAAATAAACCTACCAAAAAAAAAGAAAACAATGTAGAAGGAACTGAAGTAATAAGTTTAAAAGGATCAGAAAGAAGAAGAAATGTTTAGAAGGAGAAGGAAGAAGAAGCAGCAGCAAGGAAGAACGAAGCTGAAAAACAAAATGCTGATTTATGTGTTTACAACGTATAAACGAGTAAATATATAAATTCATCGGACGGTTTGGATTTATATTTACATTTGATCGGATGGCTGGGGGGGAAGATTCTGGATGCAGGTCCGCGTGTTTGGAATGCGGACACATGTGTCCGCATTTCATAGACGCGGACTTGAAATATGTACATGAGTCCGCGTCTTTGGAATGCGGACCTCTGTGTCCGCATTCCAGGTTTGCGGACTCTGCCTTGTCCCATCAGCTGGGACAAGGCAGCTTTTAGGTCCGCTTTTGGTGAAAGCGGACCTAACCGTCCGCCTATCCTATAGGCGGACTTTTTTAGTCTGCTACTTTGATAGGCGGACCTCTTTGAGTCCAGTACTTTGACTGGCGGACCTGTGGGGGAAGAAAAAAAAGGAGTGTCCGCTAATGTGGTAGGCGGACTTTGACAAAAACACCATAAAATTGGAATTAGTTTGATTTCTACCCTATATTGGGTAATAGTTGTGAATAGTGCCATAATTTTTTCTTTAATCCACTATATGGATATTGAAATCCTCAAATTTTCACATCTTCATGCATAATGCCTCTACAACTATACTTTCAACACATTGAACCCTTCAACTTTTGTTTTCAACCATAACTCACCTCTCACTAACACTTCTTTCAAGTTTGGCAAGTGATGTAATTTTCTCCAATCCTTTTATAAGTTGGTATTTATTTTCATGCTGAATTAAGAGCAAGCCCTAGTAGACCTGATCATGGGTTGGGCTTGAGTAGGACCTTATGGGTTTTTACCTAAAAATGTTCGGTCCAAGTCCAGTCCATACCGTCTAAAATTTTGTTGGGCTCGGGCTTACACAATAATAAAAATAAAACATAACATCCAAAAATTGTTATGCAAAAACAACATAATTCCACAACATCCAAAAAACAACATAATTCCAAAAAAAAAAAAAAAAAAAGTTCAAATGTGTACTACCACACGAAACTACAAATGAAATAAATCCACAATAATTGTTCAAATTCAACATCAAATTCATAACATCATTTTCACTTGATATTCAATTAATGTTTTATCTTTAACTTTTTATACTATCATTATTTTAATTATATATTTTATTAATCATTATATATAAAATTATATTTTTAATTTTTTTATTAATATACGGGCCGGCCTATCATATTAATAGATTATCCAAGCCCAATCCTTTTTTTTGCGGACTTTTACAGGCTCGGGCTTAGACAAGCTTATATCATATTTTGGCTGTCCAAGCCCGACCCTTTGAGCATGGGCTTACACAAGCTCTTGGGCCCATGAGCTGGTCTAAGCCCTAGTTGTCCCACTTGAATTCAAAAGTTTATAAATATTTGAATTTGTTTGGTCTTGACATTGATGGATAGATTATTTTGGTGAAACTCAAGTCCAAAGGCGATGAATCAATTAGAGGGAATAAGTTCTATAGAAAATATTAGGAAAAATTAATAATATGAAATAATAATAAATAATTAAAATAAGAGAGTAAACATAATATACTTTAAATTTTCAAAACTTTAGATTACTAAAAAAAATTATAAAGAAAAAAAATAATAGAATAGCGACACTTTTAGTAAAAAAAAGTCAATTCTCAAACTTATTTCAATCTAATGCCCTAAAATATACTTTTAATATTTTTTAAACAATATTTACTTCTTTTTTAAAGATTATATAGAGGTGAGCTAATTGGGCTAGGGACAATGCCCGAGATTTTTAGCATAGGTCTAACCAGTCGGTCCAATTCAAGAAGGATTTTAATTGCATCCTCCCTAAATGTTATTTTTGTCATAGCGAGTGACTCGATTATGTGGCTCGTTTCGGTTTTTGGTATATTTCTGTGACAAAATGTTCGAATGGAAAGAGTGGGGATTTACTAAGGTGGATGAAAAGATTGCACCATGACTATGGTTTGCTAGTTGTAGGCTAATGTGGTATGGTATTGTTTTATTTTCAATCTCCACTTCATTGTATCTTTATTGGTCACACATTCTTTTCTAAGTTTGAATTTTGCTTCTTTTTACGTTTTATATTTTCTTCTGTCTTTGGCATGTTCTTTTCAAATGTTACTCGGTGTTTGTTTTTGTGTTAACTTCTATAATTCATGATTTTTTACTTCTGCAGGATACACTTCTTCTTTAAAGTGAATAATATCCTGTACCAACGTCCCTTGTCTTGGCCTGTAGAACTCGTTATCCATGAGGTGATTGATGCTTTAGATCATATGTTAATTGTTTTCTCTGCACATTGTATGTCTATTGAGCTAATTTTTTAACAATCAGAGACTTATGGGAAAGCTCTTTCCCTTAATGGGTTTACTCTATTGACACAGAAGACCGGTTTTGCGTTTCATGAAATGATTATGCATCTACCATTGTGCTCCACTCCAAATGTAAATAAGGTGATATTGGTTAAGTTTCATGTGTTAATTCATTTGCATTTTGTTTTCATTAGGGAAACTAAATTACTTGGCAGTTGTATGGGTTTATCACTGTCTTTGGTTTTATCTTAGAATGTTTTTGTATTTAGTCTCATTTTTTTGAAATTATGCTTATTTGAAGTGGAATGTTACTTTAAAATGGTGATTATCTTTCTATCATACAACTCTTACATTATTGTCTCTTGTTCAGGTACTGGTAATTGGGGATAGAGACGGGGGATTGTGCGTGAGGTTATTAGACATTCTTCGGCGGAAGTGATTGATTTTTTTTCATCATATTATTGCTATGTTTAGGACTGACTTAATCATAAAGCTAATAAAGCAAACGTTTTAGGCCCCCATATTTTCAAGGCCCAAATATTTTTCACTCAAAAAATTTTGAATGTTAATAATTCCAATGCTGAAAGTTTTAATAATTTTGATTCATCATTACATGGTCTTTTTTCTAAATATTTATGTATGTTTCTCCTTGTTCAATTAAATCTCAAAACTAATTGTTAGTACTTTTTCTCATTTATAATAATCGTTGGTATATCATTTTCCCCTTGAATATTTTCTATGATGTTTTAGATAAGTAGATACTCTTTCCCAAATGTTACAGTATATGATAATCGTTTAAAGGAATGTCATGGTATGTCATGTTACTCATTTATATCCCTTTCTTTTTCTTCATGTTCTTGTAAGCATAACCAATGTTGGAATTTTTGACCTATGTCAACTTGCTTCCCCTTTGATGCAGCGGATTTTAAAGTGAAATGGCACAAATTGTTAAGGAATTGTTGATTCTAAAAATACTCAAATCCTAACACTCTCCAATCTTGTTGATTCTCCAATAATACCTAAAATTGAAGTAGAAAATATTACAAATTAATGGAAATTGTTGATTCTAAGAATACCTATCAACCATAGATCGTATCAAGCTTGTTGACTGCATTGAAATGCCAAGAATGAGGAAGTAGAGAAGAAAAACCTTTTTTAGGGTTTGATTTGATTTCCAAAATGTTAAAAAGTAGTTACAAAATATGTTTAAGGAGTATTTATAGCTAGGACAACCCTACAAATAAACAAAAAACCAAAATAACCTTACTAAGGGCAATATAGTAAATATACATAAAAGTTGGAAGACTATTTTGCTCAAGTTGTGATCATGGCTTATTACTCTTCAATAAGTTTGATAATTTCCCTTAAGCCATGAGCATGACTTATGATATGTAGTCTCATTTCTTCAAACTCTATCTTCTTCCTCTTTAACTTTGTGAGTTTTTATAGTCTTTATAGCTTCATCATCCACCCTCGGCTTGCAAGGTTCGTCTTGAATTCATCATGGTATTTTACTCGTCTTTCCCGGCTCCCCCACCACATCATCCTCGTTTTGTTATTTGTGGGAAAAAAAAAAATCAATGCTTTTCACTTGTTATTTGTGTTTCCGATTTTGAGTATATTTATTTGTATAGTGGGGTGGTTGGTTTCATGCTTTGCTCTACCGAGTGATCCTCTGTTGATTTTAAGATTCCAGTCAATCCAGTATATGATAAACAAGAGTAAATTATTAAAGAAAAGATAAACAAGAGTAGATCTTTGAAGATTTTTTTAAACTTATGGTGAAATAATATTAACTAATATTTAATTCCAAGTATAAGTCAAATTTCATTCTTTTACTTAATTACAAATTGTAAATCGATCAAATAAAAAATAAAATAATAAGGGATGCTATAATAGACAATAATAAGGATAAATAGGATAATTTCTCCATAGAGTCATCGTTGTATGAAAATGATAATTTGAGTTTTTTTTTTTTTTTTTTTTGACTGAAATCATAATTAGAGTTTGGTTGATATTTTAGGAATAATTTTTTTTTTGACTGAATTATTTAAGTAGGGGTGAGCAAAACACGGTTCGATTCAAAAACCGAATCAAATCGAACCAAAAACTAAAGTAGAAGAAAAATAAAAACCAAAACCAAACTAAAATTCATATAGTTCGGATTTGGTTCAGTTATGGTTTGGTTCTGTTAAAACCGAATCAACAAAAAAATTTAATTTTTTAATTTTTATTATCATTATTTTTTATAAATTACATGTAAAGTATTGCTTAAAAAGGATTTATATTACATGTATATTACTAAAGTCTCATAAATACAAACTATATAATAATATAAATATATATTATGTCAAATAAAATTTATTTATATATATATATATACATATCTTAAAAAAATATTTTTTCCTATTACGACTAGGTTCGGTTCAGTTTTGGTTTTTTCAATAAAAACCAAAAATCAAACCAAAAACTAAATTATTATATTTTATAAAACTAAAATCAAACCAAATATAGTTTGATTCGATTCGGTTTAATTTTCCAGTCTCGATTTGATTCGATTTTTGATTCACGATTCTGTTTTACTCACTCCTAATTTAAGGAATAAATTTAGTGCTGTATCAATAAGCTACAATTCCGAGTTCAGAATTTCGGTACCGAAAAATGTCTAGATTCAATGAACCGGGGCACCATTCCGAAACTCTCGCGAATTGGTCCAGCGTGGATCTTGCCTTTCACTCGGTTTCGGTCTTTAGTCGGCTATATTTCATCTATTTTTGTCTTCTCTTTTCCTTGCTTAAAACTGCACCTCTTCCTCCGTCCTCCGTCGCCGCTGAAAATGGCGTTTTCGGAGTTCCGGCCGCTAGACGAGAAGTCTTTGATAGAGTACATAAAGGCTACTCCTGCTTTGTCGAACAAGATCGGCAACAAATTCGATGATTTGAAGATCAAAGAAGTTGGGGATGGGAATCTTAATTTTGTTTACATTGTTGTTGCCTCAGCTGGTTCTTTCGTCATCAAGCAGGTAACTTTGGGATTCTGTTTTCGATTCTATTTTGTAAAGATAATAACTTTTTGTTTGGTTGCCGAGAAAGAGACTGAGTAGGAAAAGTAAACAAGTTTAAAGCTTTTTCCTTTTGTTTTGAGTTTTTCAAAACTCAATTGAAAGATCGAAAATTGTAACTAGATTGGGTAGCATAATCGCAGTTGAATGTGATTACTCACAGGAAACTGGGCTTATCCAAGTGTTAATAAATGAGAAATATTTTGAACATTGAGCATTCGGAACTGTGCTCTGCTTTTGTAGTTAGAAACACTGTAGTAGAGATAAATTGGTATAGCTTTGGTCTGATTTTGCTGTGTTGAAAGTGTAGCCACTTCCGTATACGTCGTATCTTAAAGCTTTGTAAAGTTGAAATTAGATTAGGTAGCATAATCATAGTTGAATGTGATTACTTATTGTAACTGGGTTTATTCAAGTGTTGAGAAATGTATTTTTTGTTTTTACTGCAATAGAGATTAGCATAATCACGATTTAATGTGATTACTACTGGAAACTGGGTTTTATTCAAGTGTTGAGAAATGAATTTTTTTTAACATTCAAAGCTGCAATGGAGATAAATTGGTGTAGGTTTGGTCTGATTCCGTTGTGTTAAAACTTAAAAAGTGTAGGCAATACCTTATATACGTTGTATTGGAGAGTCTTGGCCTATGACTAAGGAAAGAGCATATTTTGAGGCTTTGGCACTAAAGGAACACGGCAGATTGTCCCCCGAACATGTTCCAGAAGTGTATCACTTTGACCGGACAATGTCTTTGATAGGTATGAGATACCTGGAGCCCCCACACCATATACTAAGAAAAGGGTTAATTGGTGGAAATGAGTATCCTCATTTAGCAGAACATATTTCTGATTATATGGCAAAGACTCTTTTCTATACATCTCTTCTGTATCTTACAACCACTGAGCATAAACGGGCTGGTAAGTATTTGTATCCCTCATTTAATGCTCTGCTTTTTTTTTTTTTCATTATTTATTTTTATTTTTATTTTTGTTTCTGGTGGTTAGATATGATTAATAGGTTTAAAATTGATCAAACAACCTTTAGATATGTACATACTAGTATTCAAACTCCATACTTAGCTTAAGAGAATAGAGGCATTTTCTGCTCAAGCCGATCTTGATTTGTTGTGCTTGTGTGTTTTATTTGTTAGTTATATGCAGAGCTGAGTTCAATTGTTTCGATATCTCTAGCCTTGATGAAACTTTACTAATTTGCTTCCTATAAATACTCTATGCAGTTGCTGAATACTGTGGCAATGTGGAGTTATGTAGGCTAACTGAGCAGGTCGTTTTCTCCGACCCTTACAAAGTATCTCAACATAACCGTTGGACTTCTCCTTACCTTGATCTCGATGCTGAGGCAGTCCGTGAGGATAATGTTTTGAAGCTTGAAGTTGCCGGATTGAAATCCAAGTATTGCTTTCATCTTCAAACTTCAAAGCTCATTTGATTCTAAAAGTATTTCAGTTAGTTCATCATCTGATACTTGAGAGTCTTTTGTCTCATAGGTTCTGTGAAAGGACCCAAGCCTTAATACATGGAGATCTCCACACTGGTTCTGTCATGGTTACTCCTGATTCAACTCAGGTTATTGATCCAGAGTTTGCATTTTATGGTCCAATGGGTTATGATATTGGAGCTTTTATTGGAAACTTGATTTTGGCATACTATTCTCAAGATGGCCATGCTGATGCGTCGAATAACCGCAAAGTATGTTTAAGTGCTTCTATTTTATTTTCTGTTTTCCCTCTTTCTTTTGGATGGCTGATTTCTGAATAATGACTATATCAATAGGAAGACCTAGACAATGCAAAAGAAATACAACAAAATGCCTGCTGAATAGAATTTGAGTCGAACTGAAGGATTTTAAAGCGTAACAGATTATTATGTTTTGGCTCAAAAAATTGGCCTGAAATACAGGAAATAGTTAGGAAGCTTGTACGAAGAGAAGTGAGAATAACTTATTTAATAGTTTCAACATTCATAATATTTTACCACATAAAATTCGCAACTTATTTTTTCAGTTTTACCTACCTTCAACTTTGAAGGTTTATTTCTGAAATTCATTTTTAATGCAGTCATATAAAGAATGGATTTTGAAGACAATTGAAGATACATGGAACCTTTTTGACAAAAAGTTCATTGCACTCTGGGATAAGCACAGGGATGGACCCGGAGAGGCATATCTTCCGCAAATTTATAATAACCCTGAGCTTCAACAGCTTGTACAGAGATCTTATATCAAAGATTTGCTCCATGACACCCTTGGATTCGGTGCAGCCAAAATGATAAGGTAGTACAAGAAGTTCATCGTTTGTCTATTTCAGTTTGGTACTTGTTCTGAGATTTGCTGTGCTTATGATGGCTCACTGTTTCCCCTGAGATATTTTGCACCTTTAGCATCTCCCTCCTATTCTTCCTTTTGAAACTCAATTAGCTTAATGCGAAGCCTTTATAAAATAAATTCATGGACTATTTTCATCACAGGTGGTATTCTTGTTTCTCATATTTTCTGCCTTTTTCTTCTCGTTCTTCATTTATCATAGCTCTCATATGTTTCAATCTCATAAATAATGTTCACATACTTGAACTTACGGATTTGGACGCCATAATGATATTGATCTTTTTTTTTTTTCCCAATTAAAAGGAGAATTGTGGGGGTAGCTCATGTTGAGGATTTTGAATCAATCAAAGACGCTAGCAAACGAGCTGAATGTGAACGGCAAGCACTTCGGTTGGCAAAACAACTTCTCAAGGAAAGGCGACAATTCCAGTCCATCGGTGAAGTTGTCTCAGCCATCCAGCATTCGGAATCATGATAAACTTTTGGGTGAATTTTATGCTTTGTTACTGCTATTGTAGTTCTGAATGTGTTTTGTCAAATCCAGACTTCAGAGGAGATTGCTTTAATTGCAATACTATTTCAGGGTATGTAACATTAATGATAAGTTCCCTACTCTGCTTTATGTTTTTGTTCTTTTACTCCCCAACATGATGATGCTATTGTCCCATTAATATATCATACATGTTGATAATGTTCTTGTTTTATACTAATATAATGTTGATATTAACGTGAATTGCTTCTATAATTATGTTTCTTGTATGAAAATAGATTTGCATTATTGCTGTGCTAGTTATGAAGGGCTTAAAATTGAAACAGGACAGATGTCTATTGAAATTTTATTTAGGCAATAAAACTAAGCTGTTAAGGCCAATAACTCTATTCTGCATACTTGGTTTTGTATTCACTCCAAAGTATATGTTATTTTATTTTATTTTCATTATTTACGAAAAATTTGAAAATTCAGCATTGTTTATTTATTTATTTAACTTTTCTATTTATTTATTTTATTTTCATAGAACAAAAAGAAATTAAACAGGGAGAAAACATATAAGGTGAATATGGAAGGTTACAGAAAATACAAAAAGGAGAGCCCAAGCCCAATGGTTCACAGGCCCAATAAGCCTTAATAGTTAACATAAGCTCAAAAGAAATTTTTTTTAAAAAAAAACATACAATATGGTTGTGCAGGATCAGAAATTTTTCCAAGAATTTGGGAGAGATTTTCTTTCAGAGTTTCAATTCAATAAGAACTAAAAGGAGACAAACAGAACCAAAAATAGAAAAGATTCAGTTATAATCAGACAACACAGTTACAAACAGACTATGGAAGGACTATAAAAGGATTCTCAACAGTAAGGAATTTTAAAGGGGGGGGGGGGGGGGGGGGGGGGGAGGAGGGGTGGCGTGAAAATACAGCACTGCCTAAAGAAAGAGTGTACCAAGAGGAAGTGGGCAGCAGCAGGCTCCCATTTCTCAAAGTGAAAACCTTTTTTGTCCCTTTCTCCATTAATACTTTTTTGTCTCTCCTCCATTAACCCTCTTGGTCCCTTTCCTCATTAATCCTTCTGGTTCTTTCCCTCATTTCATTTTCATCATCTCCTTGCACAACTGCTGTTTGGTGGAAGCCAATTAAGGGAGTCATACCTGAAACCATAAAGAGAGCTCAATCATTTTCATCCCTTTCTAAGATAGTCACTCATTTGAGTAGGTTCCATTTTTGGTATAAGTTTCTTTTCATATCACCATTTATTGTATGCTTGGATCTGTATGAGTCATGGTATGATTGAAAGAGATGTTCTTACTCTACGTATATGGAGGAAAAACATTTCTTTGAGTAGTGTCCAGAACCACTAGTAAGGAATGGGGCATGTTATGCCGCTATTTCCTACTAGTGGCTGGTGGTCTAGGTTTAGAAGATTGAAATAAAAATGGGTTGATAACCTCAATGATGTGTGAAAAAAAAATGGTTCAGACTTGATGTTTAGTTCATTAGCCATGGGTGCGTGTTTTTTTCCTTTTTATGTAAAAATGTTTAAAAGCAGGAGGTCCCCTTGTAAGCCATCCAAGTTCTATTTTTGAAAAACTGGGTTTTCTTCTTTCAAAAGGGGATTAGTACCAACAAAAATCAAAATTTTAAGCCCTAAACCCTTCAAAAGAGAAAGCTTGAAAAAAATAAACAACTGGTTGCTTAGGGAAAACCAACTCAAATTCATTTTCAAGCATTACAAGAAAACCATTGAAAAGATCACAAACCATAGCCTCATTTTGGCCTCTTCTTCATTACCCAATCTTTTTGTGTGAGTGTGTAAAAAATAATGCATGAAATGTAATGCAGAAGGAAGGGTCATGTCTCATTAAGTCAATACAGCACTTAGAGGCCAAGAGCATGTGCAAAAATCAAGATTAGGGTAAATTCCATTCACGCATTTAGGCAACTCGTTATAATAAATAGGCAAGATAGAAGCAGCATTTGCATTTCTAGCCAAACATCAATGATAAACAATCTGAATATCATCATATTTATTGGCAGCTAGGAGTTCAAAGTTGCATAAACAGATACACATGTACTAACACTATCGAATAAGAGTACATTAAAGGAGCATCACACATGCTAATTCGAACAAATCCGTGTCCGATATACCAGCACACACATCACAAAGATGAGTATAATCATAGTACTTCACTTCTTTCCCACCAATAAACCCATTTCATTCCTCACATTGATTCAAATCAGCATGCATAGGAGCTCAAAACATCACATATCAGTATAGGACTCCGCAAAGACATATGCACTAAATCAAAATTTTCAAATAAGGACCCCGGTTCAGATCTCATAGTTTTCAGCATGATTAGAGACCAATCATTCTCAAGCATACATGTATATGGGCTCATAAAAAAACCCATGTTCAGTCCCCACACAAGTTAATTAGCATTTTTAATCACTAAGCACAGAAGCCATCATACACATTGCACACATAAGCACGCACATTTAGGAGAGTATCATAAAAATGGGGATTTAGAGACTTATCCTTCGGAGCCATTTTAGAGCAGTAGATTTACAGACTTATCATCGGTAATAGGTTCCCCTCTCACCGCCTTACTGTCATGTCGATTTCAAAAGGACACCGATGAGTGAATACAGTTGGATTTCCTCGGATCAAACAAAAAAATTAAAGAAATTTTTCCAAAAGAACAAACTCAACAAGGTAAAAGTTAGGCCAAACAGGGAAATAGGATGGACAAATGAAATCCCAATAGATTTGAATAACTTTAATCGATGATCGGCAGGAATATGAACCCTCATCACACCAACGATTCCAGTAATCTGAGTTGTGAGAGTTAAATCTTGAATTTGAGTGAATATCGATTCACAAATAGGGAGGAGAGTATGGGACCGATATCAGGAGAAACGAGTTGAAACCGGGTTGGACCAGGGATCAGGGTACTAATTCGGGTTTGGGCTTCCTTTTAGGTTCTTTTGATTCTTATACTATAGTTTTTCTTTTATTTTATTAACATTAGTCAAATTTTATCTATCTATATATATATATTTTATCATTTCTAGTATTAATTAAGTTTTCATTTTATATTATGTCTTCTCTTTTTAGTATTAGAGAATTTTAGGTTCAATTTAGGAAATTATCTAGAGTTCTTTTTTTTTTTTTATTTTAATCTTATATATAAAATTTGTACATGCAATTTCTTTAGAATTATTTTAGAATCTATAATTATAAAAAAATAGAATTTTTTTTAGAACCTAGTTTAATCATATTTTAAGCAGAGATCATTAATATTTAAATCTTAGGGTGCTATAAACCAAAAAAGAAAATATCATGATAAAGAATAATTTACAGCATTTAGTACCAAGTTTGGGCGGGATAGGAAGATTGAGGTCTTTCCTATACGTAATTGGTAAACGGGCCGAAAATAGTATCTCTGTTCGATAAAAGTGTCCAATTGTAACAAAAAAAAAAAGGCATTTTCCTTTTTGCCCTGTTAGAGTTGCGTGGAAACATTGGATTAGATTCTCTATACTCACTCAACTCGGAGAAAAATCAGTATATTATAATTTTCTTACCACAAAAATTTTAGGCGGACACAAGCAACCATTTTGAAGATTGGGATAAACCATAAATTTCGATGAGGAGTTATGGTAAAATTTACATATCATCTATTAGTAAAAGGTTAAATATTGATGTAGTGGGAAATTTAATCCTCAATCTATCAAGCTGGAGCTCAAATCTTTGATGCTCGGACCAACCTTTGTTGGCAATCAGTATATCATAATAAAATGGGAATTGAATTGAATTTAAGATATATATTAAAATGATACTATATTTATTTCATTTAAATATATAAACGTGAAAATTTATTATAATTTTTTTAAACTAAAGATTTTAAACACGATAAATTAATTAAAAAACTTAATGTATTTAATATAATTTTTATAATTACAATTAAATCAGTTTAGTTGATCTGGAAAACCGATTCGGTTCACAATTTTTCGGTCCGACTACAAGTTGATCGATTTTTTACCAAACTTACAACTAACTAAAAATCGACTGGACCAATCTTTAATTCTGGTCGAACCCGATCCGATTTTTATAACTATGATGAGTATAATTGGAAAAGAGAATTACAGTAGATGAAAGAACAATTAATGCTATAATAATATTTTCTCTCACTTAATGTAAGAAGATGTTTTTTCTTACATTTTTTCATATATTTTTCATTGATTAAGAAGATATTTTCTCTTTGTTTTAGTCATAAAAACTAAAAAGTAAGAAAAATATTTATCGTGAGAATATTTCCAATGAAATAATTAGAGCCTAAGTCTAAACTGTAAAAATAACTATTTGAATGTATCTCAGTTGGCACATATCTAGAAAGTAGAGATGAAAGATCAAAGATTTAGTATCCAATCTCTTAAAAAATTAAGGGAAATTGTCATATTTACGTGGAAAAAAGCTTTTATTTTATACCATACCATTACCTATTTACACAAATACATGATTTTGAAATTTTTTTCTATTTTTTTTACGTTCTCTCCTACCTTCCTTTACCCATCTACCTTTCTTCCTGTGCAGAGGAGATTTGCAGAGAAATTGAAGAAGAGGCTCAGATCCTCCTCTAGAGGAGTCTTTCTCTTCAATTCCATCCTATTACTCATCAGCTTGTTTCTTTCCCCCTCACCAAACTTGCCTCTCTGCATTTGATTTCTTTTCAACCCAATCATCTTCATCCTATTAACTCTTCTTCTTCTTCTTCTCCTTCTCCTCTCTCGCCAGAGTCTCAGGTACTTCCTCTGCTTCTGCCTTCGCTTTTCTTCTTTTCTGCTGATTTTGATTCGTTATACTTGTCTTTCTTTTAATTCTGTCATTCGTGTGTCCGTGATTGAGAGTGAAAGAAACCTAAACGCCCAATTTTGATTAAAATATGAACATTTTGAGATGGATTGGGTTCTTAGTTTCTTTACTCTAGAAGTGGTACTGATGTCTGATTGATGAAACTGTGTTTTGATTTTTATTCTAGAATGAGTTGGAGCTAGCAGAGACTGTTAACCAAGAATACTAAAAAAATAATCAATTTTCATACTTGCGTTCATGTGAAAGGAAATCTGCATCTGCTTCTTATCTTTTCTCAAGTTTCAATCTCAAAGGAAGTAACAGTTTATAACATTTTAGTGGTAAGCTGAAGCACAAGTCCAATTCTGGAATAAACAATACACCTAGCAGTTTGTACTTTATTCATTTTATATACGTTCCCCACATCCATGAGACAGGGAAAGGAAGATATATTAAGAAAAGACAAGCTGCCATGCTGTAATAGAAAAATAAGTAATAGTACTATATTATTATGCTGTAATAGAAAAATAAGTTTCCTGAAGAAACTTACTAGTTTGGTTGGTTAGTAACCTACAGGCTAGAAATAGAGTATTCGATATGGGTGGGTGTAATCAGCCTTCAGTTTGTCTGTTTACGTTGGCATGCAGCTTTTTTTTTTTTTCCAAGCCTAAAGTTGCATTTCCAATGGCATGAAGGCTTCACTATTCCCCTTATCTGAAACAGCACTGAATTCATTTTTTTTTTTGAAGAAACAGCACTGAATTCTAGTCCATGATTACTCGAGGCTTTCTTCCTAATAGTTTTCCAAGATTTATCAGAAATCTGCGAACCTATTGGTTTTTCTGTTACTATGTCTTGGAGGTTAGAATCGTGGATGTGCTAGGGTGTATAATCATATCATCAAACGGTTCAAATTCAGATCTTAATGTGAGCCATCTTTGTAGGCACAGTTACCTGTCAAATTCAGATCTGTTTTGCTCACATTTGACAATTGGTTATTCAAGCAATTAGTTATTCATCCTTCTACCATTTCTTCTTGTTGTGAAATATATGTATAATAATTAGTTCAGAAAAAAATTTCTGACATGATGCACTGGTAAACTCGGTTCCATTATCACTTCCTATCATTTTGACTTTGACAGAAAACTGGCATGCATTCCATATCGAATAACACATGATAAAACCGGCATACATATGAGATATAGGTCCTGAATCTACAATCCGTTCATCAATATCTCCATTTATTTAAAGAAACATATGTTATTTCTCCTGTTCTAACATTAATTTCTGCTCATCCAAATCTGCAATACAAATTTGATATGCATCATATCTTATCAGTATACATCAGTATTTTCTCTCTATATTATCTGAAAAGAGTGCAAAAATAGATAACCTGAAAAAAGATTTTTAAATGCGAAAATAATGTATATAGAATACATTTTCTTTGCAGTTCATCCTCTGATACTTTCCTCTTTGCAATTTTTCATGCTGAGATCCATTAAGAAAACCTTCCCTCGAGTATTGGATTTCCAGAAACTCCAGAAGCCAATCTGAAACAAGTCACTCCTCAGGCCGAAACAAAGTGTAAGTTGAACTGCTCTCTGTCTTTGTGACCTGCATAAGAAAAGCAAGGTTTCTATTATGCCAATATAAATGAAAAAAAAGGGCCAAAAAGGTTTCTATGTGTCTAATTGTCTTATCTCAAACTTTGTTTCAGCTTCAAACTGAATCACATTATGGTGTATCTTCATCCAACTTTCAGCCAACAATAAATCTCTGCAAAAAGCTAGCAAAACGACGAAGTGAATTCATAATCTCATGTGCCTCTGTTCTGGTATGTGTATGCTCCGATTTATACTACCTCAATTATAATGTTAGTGAAAAGTTTTGATTTTGATCTTTGACTTCCATTCAGCTTCTACTTTTGTAGTGGGGTAATGTTTCATTATTTCCATGTGTTTTTTTAACCATGATTATATTTCTTATAAGCCTAATTTCTCTCACTTTATCAATTATTTCTTACTTTGGCAGGTTGTCCTTTTTAGTTGATTGATTTGGAGCTTGAGGAAAAGAGATTTTATTGAACAATAATTTTAATTATGATCCAGAAGTCATGTGCAGGGTTCACATTTTGCGTTGTATGCAAAAAGTCATTGAGAATAAGAAAAAGAAGAGTAGCTGTTGGTCATTGTAGAAGGTGAACTGAGGTTACAGGGACGATTACAGTGGAGGTGTGGAGTTTATGGATCAAGTTCTAGTTTTTTTTTTTTTTTTGGCTGTTGTCAAGAGATTCATTTTCCTTTCTTTATTTTGTAAAGTCATAACTCAGATGTATGCTCAATCCTATTTACTAGAAAATGTATCTACATTGTTTATACACGGTTCATACATTGTTTATACACTGTTTATACAGTGTTTGTACACTGTTATACACTGTTTATACATTGTTTATACATTGTTTATACACTGTTTATACATTGTTTATACACTGTTTATACATTGTTTGTATACTGTTATACACTGTTTATACATTGTTTATACACTGTTTATACATTGTTTGTACACTGTTATACACTGTTTATACGTTGTTTATACACTTCTTATACACTGTTTATGCACTTCTTATACATTGTTTATACACTGTTTATACACTTCTTATACATTGTTATACACTTCTTATATATTGTTATACACTGTTTATACATTGTTTATATATTATTTATACATTGTTTATACATTATACACTGTTTATACATTGTTTATACATTATTTATACATTGTTTATATACTTTATACATTGTTTATACATTGTTTATACACTCTTTATACCTTAGTTATATCTTAATTATACCTTAGTTATACCTTAATTATACATTGTTTATACATTATACACTGTTTATACATTGTTTATACATTATTTATACATTGTTTATATACTTTATACATTATTTATACACTGTTTATACACTCTTTATACCTTAGTTATGTCTTAATTATACCTTAGTTATACCTTAATTATACATTGTTTATACATTATACACTGTTTATACATTGTTTATACATTATTTATACATTGTTTATACATTATACACTGTTTATACATTGTTTATACATTATGTATACACTGTGATACATTGTTATATACTGTTTATACACTTCTTATACACTGTTATACATTGCTTATAAATTGTTTATACACTACTTATACATTGTTATGCATTATACACTTTTTATACAATGTTATATGCTTATACATTTATTATACATTGTTATACACTTTTATACACTGTTTATACACTGTTTATACATTGTTTATACACTGTTATACATTGTTTATACATTGTTTATACATTATACACTGTTTATACATTATTTATACATTATTTATACACTTCTTATACATTGTTATACATTATTATACACTTCTTATATATTATTATACATTATTTATACAACGTTTATACACTTTATACATTATTTATACACTGTTTATACACTCTTTATACCTTAGTTATACCTTAATTATACCTTAAGATACACTATTCTAGTGATTATACCTTAGTTATTCCTTATTTATACCCTATTTATACCCTAAGATACATTATTATATTGATTATACGTTAATTATACATTAATTATACCTTAAGATATGTATTTATTATTAAAGTATAACTGGGGTATAAATATTAAAGTATTAAAGTATTTATTACTAAAGTATTTATTATTAAAGTATTTATTATTAAAGTATTTAGGGAAATTGTCATATTTACGTGGAAAAAAGCTTTTATTTTATACCATACCATTACCTATTTACACAAATACGTGATTTTGAAATTTTTTTCTATTTTTTTTACGTTCTCTCCTACCTTCCTTTACCCATCTACCTTTCTTCCTGTGCAGAGGAGATTTGCAGAGAAATTGAAGAAGAGGCTCAGATCCTCCTCTAGAGGAGTCTTTCTCTTCAATTCCATCCTATTACTCATCAGCTTGTTTCTTTCCCCCTCACCAAACTTGCCTCTCTGCATTTGATTTCTTTTCAACCCAATCATCTTCATCCTATTAACTCTTCTTCTTCTTCTTCTCCTTCTCCTCTCTCGCCGGAGTCTCAGGTACTTCCTCTGCTTCTGCCTTCGCTTTTCTTCTTTTCTGCTGATTTTGATTCGTTATACTTGTCTTTCTTTTAATTCTGTCATTCGTGTGTCCGTGATTGAGAGTGAAAGAAACCTAAACGCCCAATTTTGATTAAAATATGAACATTTTGAGATGGATTGGGTTCTTAGTTTCTTTACTCTAGAAGTGGTACTGATGTCTGATTGATGAAACTGTGTTTTGATTTTTATTCTAGAATGAGTTGGAGCTAGCAGAGACTGTTAACCAAGAATACTAAAAAAATAATCAATTTTCATACTTGCGTTCATGTGAAAGGAAATCTGCATCTGCTTCTTATCTTTTCTCAAGTTTCAATCTCAAAGGAAGTAACAGTTTATAACATTTTAGTGGTAAGCTGAAGCACAAGTCCAATTCTGGAATAAACAATACACCTAGCAGTTTGTACTTTATTCATTTTATATACGTTCCCCACATCCATGAGACAGGGAAAGGAAGATATATTAAGAAAAGACAAGCTGCCATGCTGTAATAGAAAAATAAGTAATAGTACTATATTATTATGCTGTAATAGAAAAATAAGTTTCCTGAAGAAACTTACTAGTTTGGTTGGTTAGTAACCTACAGGCTAGAAATAGAGTATTCGATATGGGTGGGTGTAATCAGCCTTCAGTTTGTCTGTTTACGTTGGCATGCAGCTTTTTTTTTTTTTCCAAGCCTAAAGTTGCATTTCCAATGGCATGAAGGCTTCACTATTCCCCTTATCTGAAACAGCACTGAATTCATTTTTTTTTTTGAAGAAACAGCACTGAATTCTAGTCCATGATTACTCGAGGCTTTCTTCCTAATAGTTTTCCAAGATTTATCAGAAATCTGCGAACCTATTGGTTTTTCTGTTACTATGTCTTGGAGGTTAGAATCGTGGATGTGCTAGGGTGTATAATCATATCATCAAACGGTTCAAATTCAGATCTTAATGTGAGCCATCTTTGTAGGCACAGTTACCTGTCAAATTCAGATCTGTTTTGCTCACATTTGACAATTGGTTATTCAAGCAATTAGTTATTCATCCTTCTACCATTTCTTCTTGTTGTGAAATATATGTATAATAATTAGTTCAGAAAAAAATTTCTGACATGATGCACTGGTAAACTCGGTTCCATTATCACTTCCTATCATTTTGACTTTGACAGAAAACTGGCATGCATTCCATATCGAATAACACATGATAAAACCGGCATACATATGAGATATAGGTCCTGAATCTACAATCCGTTCATCAATATCTCCATTTATTTAAAGAAACATATGTTATTTCTCCTGTTCTAACATTAATTTCTGCTCATCCAAATCTGCAATACAAATTTGATATGCATCATATCTTATCAGTATACATCAGTATTTTCTCTCTATATTATCTGAAAAGAGTGCAAAAATAGATAACCTGAAAAAAGATTTTTAAATGCGAAAATAATGTATATAGAATACATTTTCTTTGCAGTTCATCCTCTGATACTTTCCTCTTTGCAATTTTTCATGCTGAGATCCATTAAGAAAACCTTCCCTCGAGTATTGGATTTCCAGAAACTCCAGAAGCCAATCTGAAACAAGTCACTCCTCAGGCCGAAACAAAGTGTAAGTTGAACTGCTCTCTGTCTTTGTGACCTGCATAAGAAAAGCAAGGTTTCTATTATGCCAATATAAATGAAAAAAAAGGGCCAAAAAGGTTTCTATGTGTCTAATTGTCTTATCTCAAACTTTGTTTCAGCTTCAAACTGAATCACATTATGGTGTATCTTCATCCAACTTTCAGCCAACAATAAATCTCTGCAAAAAGCTAGCAAAACGACGAAGTGAATTCATAATCTCATGTGCCTCTGTTCTGGTATGTGTATGCTCCGATTTATACTACCTCAATTATAATGTTAGTGAAAAGTTTTGATTTTGATCTTTGACTTCCATTCAGCTTCTACTTTTGTAGTGGGGTAATGTTTCATTATTTCCATGTGTTTTTTTAACCATGATTATATTTCTTATAAGCCTAATTTCTCTCACTTTATCAATTATTTCTTACTTTGGCAGGTTGTCCTTTTTAGTTGATTGATTTGGAGCTTGAGGAAAAGAGATTTTATTGAACAATAATTTTAATTATGATCCAGAAGTCATGTGCAGGGTTCACATTTTGCGTTGTATGCAAAAAGTCATTGAGAATAAGAAAAAGAAGAGTAGCTGTTGGTCATTGTAGAAGGTGAACTGAGGTTACAGGGACGATTACAGTGGAGGTGTGGAGTTTATGGATCAAGTTCTAGTTTTTTTTTTTTTTTTGGCTGTTGTCAAGAGATTCATTTTCCTTTCTTTATTTTGTAAAGTCATAACTCAGATGTATGCTCAATCCTATTTACTAGAAAATGTATCTACATTGTTTATACACGGTTCATACATTGTTTATACACTGTTTATACAGTGTTTGTACACTGTTATACACTGTTTATACATTGTTTATACATTGTTTATACACTGTTTATACATTGTTTATACACTGTTTATACATTGTTTGTATACTGTTATACACTGTTTATACATTGTTTATACACTGTTTATACATTGTTTGTACACTGTTATACACTGTTTATACGTTGTTTATACACTTCTTATACACTGTTTATGCACTTCTTATACATTGTTTATACACTGTTTATACACTTCTTATACATTGTTATACACTTCTTATATATTGTTATACACTGTTTATACATTGTTTATATATTATTTATACATTGTTTATACATTATACACTGTTTATACATTGTTTATACATTATTTATACATTGTTTATATACTTTATACATTGTTTATACATTGTTTATACACTCTTTATACCTTAGTTATATCTTAATTATACCTTAGTTATACCTTAATTATACATTGTTTATACATTATACACTGTTTATACATTGTTTATACATTATTTATACATTGTTTATATACTTTATACATTATTTATACACTGTTTATACACTCTTTATACCTTAGTTATATCTTAATTATACCTTAGTTATACCTTAATTATACATTGTTTATACATTATACACTGTTTATACATTGTTTATACATTATTTATACATTGTTTATACATTATACACTGTTTATACATTGTTTATACATTATGTATACACTGTGATACATTGTTATATACTGTTTATACACTTCTTATACACTGTTATACATTGCTTATAAATTGTTTATACACTACTTATACATTGTTATGCATTATACACTTTTTATACAATGTTATATGCTTATACATTTATTATACATTGTTATACACTTTTATACACTGTTTATACACTGTTTATACATTGTTTATACACTGTTATACATTGTTTATACATTGTTTATACATTATACACTGTTTATACATTATTTATACATTATTTATACACTTCTTATACATTGTTATACATTATTATACACTTCTTATATATTATTATACATTATTTATACAACGTTTATACACTTTATACATTATTTATACACTGTTTATACACTCTTTATACCTTAGTTATACCTTAATTATACCTTAAGATACACTATTCTAGTGATTATACCTTAGTTATTCCTTATTTATACCCTATTTATACCCTAAGATACATTATTATATTGATTATACGTTAATTATACATTAATTATACCTTAAGATATGTATTTATTATTAAAGTATAACTGGGGTATAAATATTAAAGTATTAAAGTATTTATTACTAAAGTATTTATTATTAAAGTATTTATTATTAAAGTATTTAAGGTAAAATGTTATATGGTGCCCAAAGTTATGTATTTATGTCAAATGCCCTAATTTCTAGTCCTTCCTATCAATTTCATGGTCCATTACAGTGATTATACCTTTTTTATTATACCTTGATTATAATAAATGTAATAGTGTATTTATTATTAAAGTATTTATTATTAAAGTATTTATTATTAAAGTATTTATTATTAAAGTATTTAAGGTACAAATGTTATATGGTGCCAAAAGTTATGTATTTATGTAAAATGCCCTATTTTCTAGTCCTTCCTATCAATTTCATGGTCCATTACAGTGATTATACCTTTTTTATACCTTAATTATACCTTAAGATACACTATTACAGTAATTATACCTTAGTTATACCGTAATTATACCTTAAGATATACTATTACAGTAATTATACATTAGTTATATCTTAGTTATACCTTAATTATACCTTAAGATATACTATTACAGTGATTATACCTCAGTTATACCTTAGTTATACCTTAAAATACACTATTACATTTATTATACCTTATTTATATCTTAATTATACCTTAGTTATACATTAAGATACACTATTACAGTGATTATACTTTAGTTATACCTTAATTATACTTTAGTTATACCTTAATATACAAAGGCATAATTAGTTATACTTTAATGAAAAAAATATGTCGAAAAAAGTATATACATATGGACTTTGTTTCGAAGATAAATAAAAAATAAAAAAAACTTTCTAAAGTCGCATGACAAAAAAATAAATGGATTGAGAGATAAATACGAAATTAAATTAAAAATTATAAAAAGAGGAGAGAGAAACGTAGACAAAGTAGAGAAGGTATTTTGGAGATTTTGATTTGTGTTTTGTTGTTTATTTTGTGAAAGAATCACGTAAATAGGATAATTTTTGTTTTAGGTATTTTTGAAATTTTGAAAAGTTTTTAAGGTATTTAAGCAAACTTTTTCTTTTAAGGTAAAAATGTTATATGGTGCCAAAAGTTATGTATTTATGTAAAATGCCCATTAAAATTGACAACTAGCAATTAATTAACACACCACTTGAGATCTGTAAAATCTTAATTCTTTTCCATCCTACTCTGCACTTCTTCTCTATGGATTAATTCCCTAACCATGGAATAACCCTAATTTGGCTTATTCGATCCTTTCTCCCCTTCTCTTTCAGTTGCTACATATGTGTTAAAGGGTATTTAATTTGCTGTTTCGGAATCAAAAATTAATGGTATTAAACATCGGTTAATCCTATTCATATACATATTCAATTCTGACCGGATACTGCCGACATCGCATTCGATGAGCTTTGAGTTCTGTTCTTCTTAATCTCTTTACACACCATTGGAATTAAACCTTTCATTCCTGCAATTGGTTCTTCTTCAATCTTCTTCTTCTTCGATTTTGATTTGAGTGTTAATTTGAATAAGAAAGGGGTTTTCGGTGGTGCCAAATTAGGTTATTCCACTAAAATTAATTACATAGAAATCTTCATCACTGGGAAAGTTTGAAGTTGCAATACAGGAAGGAAAAGAAAGATCTTTGAAATTGTTGTTGGAGAAGTGGACGGCTTTTCTTCCTGTTTGCCCTAGGGTTTGGTTTTACTTATGAATTTGTTTTTACCTAAGCAGTAGCAGCAGCAGCGAAGGGAGCAAGAAAGGAGCTTTTATGTCTTCTGAATGTTCACCAGAGGCTAAAAGAAATCAAAATGAGTAAGGAATTCTGTGTTTAATTTTTATTATAATTGGGATTTTCTATCTATTTGAAATTTTGTCCAAGGTTTTTGGAAAGGAAAATTTTGTATAAACCGTCGAACTCGTATCCCAAAGAGCCATATTCCTCAGCTTCCTCAGCTTACCCAGAGATCTTGAGTGCCTCACGGCATGTTCCGGATTCCCCGCCAGGCTGGGCGTGGTATGACCTTAATACAGGACGCAGTGATAGGTTGGGTCCTAAACGTTGCCGGATCGGAGGATATAGTGTTGAGGCATCTTGCTTAAGGGTTTGCTTTCGCACTACTTGACCAAGCAAAGAAATGTTAGTTTCCTTTCCCATGTTTTAATTCTACTTGTTTAATTCTCTTATCATCGAATCATTTATTCAACTTAATTTTCGTTGTTACAGCTAAATGATTTGAGATGGTACGAGTCGGAATATGTTCGGTCTGGCTTTAAACTAGATGCTTGATGGTTACATCTCAACTTCAATGCTGAGCTTGTAGATGAAGATGGTATTTCTCAGAAGAAACTGTATTATGCTGAAGTGGTTGAGATTGATACTGATGGTTACCCTGTGCGATGTGTGCGAGTTGAGGTGACATCATGTGTTCCATTAAACCAGAATAATAATGTCCCTGCAGGTAATTATATATTTGGTCTTTACTTTTCTTTTCTCCATTAATTAAGTTGTTTAATTTTGACTTTTATACTTTGTAGGAGATTCCCTTCAATGCGCAATCTGCCAGCATGATCCCGAAATGGAACATCCAAGTTCGGAATTGTATGTTGCTGATGTTTCATCCATGGATCAGTCCAAGGTTCCTGATTGGAATGAACTTCATCAAAACTGGCCTTATGGCCCTTTGATGATGTTTCCTTAGGAATTGTTGGTTCTATGCTATCTAATGCATATATGTTGGCATGTTGCGTTGTTATTAATAAAGCAACCACATGAGACCTTAACCCTTTTATACTCTTCCTAAGAAGACCCAAAACTTAATCAAAACTATTAACTCAATAGCTTAGGGATTACTATTCCTAATAAATTAGCAGAAAGCTGACAAAATGAACACCCCATCTGATTTTCAATACTCAAGGAACTACAAAAGGATGGTTGAGTTTGCTGGCTTAAAATCATCGATAGTACATGAACTTTCACCTTACTAACATAATGGTACGTGAATTTTAAAATTAGAAATAAAATTACATCAACTTAGCAACCCGCTAACATAAAAGCCAAAATTACCGTTGACCATGAAAAATTCAATAAGCAGTTTAATTTTTAAACAATGTTTAATTACAAATACAAAATTTCTTGCAAAATTATATTGGTTTAATTGGCTAAAAGGATACACCTTATCTTGAGAAAAAAAAAAGGGGGTTCTAACGAATAGTAGTTGTTGAAAATTGCGACAATAATGTGAACAAATTTTTTTATTTAGAACATGAAGAAAATCCATTATATTGATTGCTAAAACTATGAAAAGTTCAATAGTGATATGGTTGGTTGGGAGTAAATCATGGCACATCAATAATATTATATGAACCAATTAGCTTTGGAATTATTGTAAAATTCTACTAATATTATAATATGTCATGAATTGTTAGAAAGTAGAAATAAATAAATTTAATTTTAACCTTTACAAAACTTTACCCCTTTAATAATCGTCCAAGTTATTTTACAATCTTCCCTTATTAATACAAATTTTTTATTTCTCTTTTCATTTAACCAAAATGACATTCGTTTAAAACAATATATTTACAATAAAAAAAAAAAACTTTAAGTAAAATTTTGCATAATTCATAATCTACAAAAATAATTCTTCCATTTTATTTGATCTTCAAATAATATATGTATACAATAAAAGAAATAATATAATTAATAACGAAAGTGAGCAACATACGGCAATGAATAATATTGAGGATAAGAACGGGAAAAGCTATAATTTCCATTTGAGATAATCAACAAAATTTGATAATTTTGAAAGTGATACATAAATTAGTTTGAGATGATTTTGATATTATTTTAGCACACTTGGAATATAACTAATTAAATTACGTATTCAGCAGAATATTTAAACAAATTAATTTAGTGATATTCATATAAATCACCATCCAAGATTTTTAAGAAGCATCCACTTAATTAGCAGATAGAACAAAACAAGATCTTATGAACAATTTAATATTTTTAAAAATTTATTTTAAAGAGCATTAGCCGTTCATTTTTTTTTAATTTTATTTTTAATTTCTTTCTTGTAATTTTAGAGTTTATAGAACAGAAGTTTAAGTCTCTTCCCCTTTTTAATTTGAGATCTTTAAGTTTTTCATAGTCAATCATTCAATGAATAGATTAAAGATTTGAAGATGAGAATCACATTTCAATTTTTATCAAAGCTAGGTTATTATCTTTCCCTTGTTATGTTTTATCATATAAGTAGATAGATAAGTATTGAAATTTTTTTTTTTTTTTTTGGCTCAACTTTTTTAGAGGAAAGTCTTCACTAAAATAAAATCTTGACTATTTCTCCCTACAATTCTCCTCAAAAAAATAAAAATAAAAATAATATATATATATATATATATATATATATATATATATATATATATATATATATATATATATATATGTATGTATTTTGTTAAGGAAGGATAAATGTATCCTTTTTATGAATATTTGTGGATTATTTTTAGCCAATCAGATTCCTCGTTGCCTAGTTAAGGCATGCTTCATATAAGACTATTGGAGTTAGCTCAACATCCACTCGTTTTGTAGTTCTTTTTCTTTGTTTAATGAAATAACATTTCTTTTTAAAAAAATTCTGAACTATGCCAGTAGTTATTCTACAAAATGAAATATTTCCGAACAAAAAAAATAGAAACTAAAAAAAAAAAAAGTAGAATACAGAAAACCTAATACATCTAAAACATAGTAAATTTGAAAAAATAATTTTCAGTAAAAAAAAAAAATTATAAATACATTTGGGTGCGATCATACCAACATTAATACATTGGATTCCATTAGATCTCTAAAGTTAAAACGCTTGGGCGATTGTAGTATTATGATGAGTAATATTGTCTACAAAGATTGGACTCTAGCAAGTGCACTAGGTCAATTGTAGCACGTCAGCAAGACCAAATGTTGTTCTCACAGGGATCTGAGCGAACAACCTCAATTTTCATGCAAACAGGGAAATCTGAATTCTTTTACAAATAAAATGAAGTTTTAACAAAAATAACTAAACAGATTGACACAAATTCAACGTTAATAGATTTAAGATGGAAAAGAATAAAAATATTTAACAATAATAATGAGAAAGCAGCAGACCCAAACCAAATATAGCAAGCAGTTTTAGTACATTCCTTCTTCTTAACCATTATAAGCAGGGTTACAAAACATAGATCTAGGGTTTCTCGCTCTCAAATCACTACACTAGGAACCTCCAGACATGTGGATACTATGACAAGCAGCCTAATCGAATCTCTTCAGCAATAAACTACTTAGTCATGCATTAAGATCTAGCAAGCATTTTATCAAAGATAAAAACCCTAGCATACAGTCTACTCGAATTTCTTCAGCAATAAACATGCATGTGTTTCAAGGTATTTCTATGGTTAAGAATCTCCTTTCGATCTCATCCTAACCACTAGCATATGAGGTGATCAGTCTCAAAGGAAAATGAAGTATACCAAGAAACAATCATCACACACATATTACCCATAATAAAGAAGGAGAGGAGTACTTACTACTGCTAGCCGAACTAGTTCAAACCTGCTTGAAACGGACTATTCACAATACACACTTCAGCAAAAAAATAAAATGAGAAAATAAATGAAGAGAAATTAATTATATTAAACTAGAAAATTAGAATAAAAGGAAGAAAATGAGCCAAGAGTCTAATGTTCCAAAAGCTCTTTACTACAAGAACTAAAGGAGTATATATAGCACTTCCCAAAAGACTAAAATGCCCTAAAGATTAAAATAATCAAAGTGTACTTATCATGGTGGCTCAAAATTAGCCATACAAATAAAATAATAAAAATGTACAACCACTCAAGTTTAGCTAGATTTTTATGCAAAATCCTTCGAAAATGTCAAATATCTACTTTTTGAGACAAGACACTTCTTCTTCTCCTCTCCACTTTGCGATCCACGACATGGACTAATTTCTGGCGGCTTTTTCTCTCTCTTCACAGCTCTTTTCCAGCTCTCTTCCAGCCTGCTTACTCAGGTTTTTCACAGTTTTGCTCCAATTTTCTTTATAACCTGAAATAAGCTCTAATCAGCCAAAATAAATTCAATGAAGCTCTATTTAATTCCAATTAATACATGAAATTATTGGTATATTTAGTACTTATCAAGTGACCTCTTGAAAAGTGCTAGTGTTGCACCCCTGAGCTTATTCAATTAAAAAAATTGAATATATATTTATTCCTTTTTATAATTAAGAAACTGCTTTAAATATAGAACACCTAAGAAAATTAAATGTAATTCCACATGGAAGAATTTTAAAGGGAAAAGATTGATACAACACGTTTTTGACTAGCAAATTATGGTGAAATAGAAATCTTAACAATTGTGGGTAGTATTTATTTTATTTTTATCATGGAATCTTAACAATTTTCTTTAAGTTCGGAATTGTATGTTGCTGATGTTTCATCCATGGATCAGTCCAAGGTTCCTCATTGGAATGAACTTCATCAAAACTAGCCTTATGGCCCTTTGATGATGTTTCCTTAGGAATTGTCGGTTCTATGCTATCTAATGCATTTGTTGGCATGTTTCGTTGTTATTGATAAAACAACCACATGAGAAACCCTTTTATACTCTTCCTAAGAAGACCCAAAACTTAATCAAAACTATTAACTCAATAGCTTAAGGATTACTATTCATTACAAATTAGCAGAAAGCTGACAAAATGAACACCCCATCTGATTTTCAATACTCAAGAGACTACAAAAGGATGGTTGAGTTTGCTTGGCTATTGCTTGATGTCTAAGCCAAAATGCCTCAGGCCCTCCTAGGCATTTAGTAAATCTCCCCCTCAAGGTATAATTGCTTGCAATTAGGCACCATATTGGGGACATTATTAGTTCATTTGAGATGAGAAAAAGCTGATGAAGCACTAGGAAAATAATTCAAAACAAATCAGGTGAGATCTTAATGTTTCCACACCATGTAATCATAACTCATTAGGATTTAATTTTGAGTAATAATTGAAGTATCATGTGCACTAAAATTGAAGTACGAAGTCCGAAACACTAGAGCAAAATATTATGTTTTGTCCTGCTACACATTTCCATTTCTCTTTAACTATCTGCAATTATGAAGGTAATTTGCAATATCATCAGCACAACAACGTCATTCATTAGTAATTTATATTATGATGGTAATTGACAAAAAGTCCAGCTATCATTACTTGTTGAATATAGTTTGTTTTGGACTTATGACCTATTTTACCCCTTTTCGACACTCCTTTGCTGACACGGCGGCTAACATGTATGAGACAGATGTTTGCACGTATGGAGCAAAAGTGACCATTTAACAACGGTGATATTGTGCAAATATAGTGAAATCTCTATAACAATATCATTGTGACAGAGAAAAATTATTATTTTATAGAGATTATTTCATTTATATATAAATAAATATTTATTAATTTATAGAATATTTGATAGTTTCAAAATATTTTATAGTTTCACATTTTTTTTCACAAAATTCAAGATAAATTGATGAAGTAAATAATTATTATAAAATAACCTAATGAAAATTAAAGTTTGATGTAACCACCCATGAATAAAGAAAAAAATGAGAATAAGGTGTAAAATTTAGATGGAACCACCTATGTATTAGCTAGTCCATCATGTTTTTCCAAAAGCGGTTTTCTAATTGCAGATATGTTAAAATTTAGATATTTGTTACAACATGAGAATAATATAACGAATGTGGTTTATGTCTTGCCACAAAATTAAGGATGAGATATAATTTCGTTTAAATGCGAAGAACAAACTATTGACTTTATATGCGTATTTTGGCAAGGAATTAATAAAATTTAAAAAGTAGTATGCTGTCTCTTAAAAATACTTTAATTTCATGAATTATATATAGAATTTTTGAATGTAATTAATGAATTATTATATTATATTTTTATTGGGTGTCAAAGAATTTTTTAAAAATTATTAGTTCATGTATATTTAGCGAGTATTATTGCGGAAAGTGGGCTAGCGGGGAGGGAAAAAAAAAAAAGAACAATTAAAAGTCGTTGCTTAAGAAAAATTCAATAAGCAATTTAAATATTAATTTAATTTTTAAACAATGTTTAATTACAAATACAAAATTTCAACTAAATTGCAAAATTATATTGGTTTAATTGACTAAAAGGTTACACCTTATCTTGAGAAAATAAAAAGGGGGTTCTAGAGAATAGTAGTTGTTGCAACTTGGGACAATAATGTGAATTAATTTTTTTATTTAGAACATGAAGAAAATCCATTATATTGATTGCTAAAACCATGAAAAGTTCAATAGTGATATGGTTGGTTGGGAGTAAATCATGGCACATCAATAATATTATATGAACCAATTAACTTTGGAATTATTGTAAAATTTCTATTAATATTATAATATATAATGAATTGTTAGAAAGTAGAAATAAAAAAATTAAATTTTAACCTTTAATAATCTTCCGAGTTATTTTACAATCTTCCCTTATGAATTCCTCCAAACATATTTTTAAGTTTATAAATACAAATGCAAATTTTTTTATTTCTCTTTTCGTTTAACCAAAATGACATTCGTTTAAAACAATATATTTACAATAAATAATAATAATAATAATAATAACAACAACAACAACAACAACTCTAAGTAAAATTTTGCATAATTCATAATCTACAAAAAGAAATCTTCCATTTTATTTGATTTTCAAATAATATATGTATGTAATAAAAAATAATAATATATTTAATAACGAGAGTGAGGATCACACCGCAATGAATAATATTGAGGATAAGAACGGGAAAAGCCATAATTTCCATCGGAGATAATCAACAAAATTTGATAATGTTGTTATATTGATAATTTTGAAAGTGATACATAAATTAGTTTGAGATAATTTTGTATCAATATCTTTTTATTATTTTAGCACACTTTGAATATAAATAATTAAATTACGTATTCAGCAGAATATTTAAACAAATTAATTTAGTGATATTCATATAAATCACCATCCAAGATTTTTAAGAAGCACCCACTTAATTAGCAGATAGAACAAAACAAGATCTTATGAACAATTTAATATTTTTAAAATTTTATTTTAAAGAGCATTAGCCGTTCATTTTTTTTTTTTAATTTCTTTCTTGTAATTTTAGAGTTTATAGAACAGAAGTTTAAGTCTCTTGCCCTTTTTAATTTGAGATATTTAAGTTTTTCATAGTCAATCATTCAATGAATAGGTTAAAGATTTGAAGATGAGAATCAAATTTAAATTTTAATCAAAGCTAGGTTATTATCTATCCCTTGTTATGTTTTATCATATAAGTAGGTAAGTATTGAATTTTTTTTTTTTTTTTTTTTGTCTCAACTTTTTTAGAGGAAAGTCTTCACTAAAATAAAATCTTGACAATTTCTCCCTACAGTTCTCCTCAAAAAAAAAAAAAAAAAAAAAAAAAAAAAATATATATATATATATATATATATAAAGAAGGAGATGAGCACTTACTACTTTAAGAGATAGTATTCTACTCCATTGTAAAGTCTATTAGGGTTACACTTGTAGGAGATGGTATTTCTACTCCTTGTAGGAGATGGTATTCCTACTCCATTGTAAAGTCTCTTAGGGTTACACTTGTAACTATGCTAATTAGGGTTTGTGTATATATTTGTCTTATTCCATTAATGAAAGTTACGGTTTGCCATTATCTTACATGGTATCAGAGCATCTCTCTGGGGTTTGAAATCCCCTCTCTTTTCTATCCAAGCCACCGACATCATTACCACCATGAACACATCGTCCACCATTGTTGATGGCCTAAACTCGGCCCTCATGGCAACCGGCACAACAAACTCTCCTTTATTTTCCTCCACCATTCCTAACACTACTCAATCCCACATCAAATTGAATCCATCCAACTTTCTAATTTGGAAAGCTCAAGTCACTCCCATGTTGAAGGGTCACGGACTCATGGGCCATGTAGACGGTTCCATTGTTTCTCCACCTCAATTTTCACCCGATGGTAGTATTAATCCTGATTTTCAGTTATGGGAAAAGGGAGATCAACAAGTTCTCTCTTGGCTATTAAATTCCATCTCGGAATCATTAATGCCACAAGTTATTAGGGCCACTACGGCCAAAGGCATCTGGGACAAATTAATCACCACATATTCAATGGGGTCTAGACCTCAAATCCGTATTCTTCGTCGAGAATTGCAGACGCTTGAGAGAGGTAATTTATCGATTATCAACTATGTTCAGCATGCCAAGTCTATTGTTGATAAATTGGCTGCTCTTGGATATATTGTTCCTGAGGATGATTTAATTGATTGTATTTGTCATGGTTTGGGTGAAGAATATAATGATTTTAATCGTATTCAAAACTCCAAAACTGAGCCAACTTCCTTTGATTACTTGCTGGGCTCTCTTTTAGCGGAAGAAAAGTTACTCCTACAAGCCAAGAAAGACGTTCTCACTGCTGTCCAGCCCGCTGCCCACTTTGCAGCCTATTCCAGCTCCTACCACGGCCGTGGCAGAGGTAATGGCGGCTCCCGTGGTCGTGGTGGGGGTCGTTACTCTCATGGTTCCTCTTATTCGCATGGACAGCCTCCGTACAGCCCTGGAACTCACTGGAATAATTCTGGACAGCAACAACATCAATCTTTTTGACCTGCTGCCCCGGGCCAATCGGATGATCAAATTGTTACTTGCTTTAATTGTCGTGGTATTGGACACAAGGCAAATCGGTGCTCATCCCCTAGAATGCCCAGAAATCAGCCTCAATCTCCACAATCAAACCTAGCCGCAACACATACCTCAAACCAACCATGGGTTCTTGACTCCAGAGCAACTCATCATTTTACATCCAACTTGGAAAACCTTGCTCTTCACTCTGAATGCTCCGGTCCCGAAGAGGTCCAAATTGGCAATGGTATGTTTCTTCCCATAACTCATGTTGGTGAGAATTCTTTTCGTATTGGTTCTAAGTCTCTCAAATTTCAAAATATTCTCCATGTTCCTACTGCTAATCGAAATTTATTATCTGTTTTTGCACTAACCAACTCTAATCCTGTTTCTCTTGAATTTTTCTCTGATTATTTTCTTATCAAGGATTTGGAGTCGAAGGAGATTCTGTTCCGAGGCCGGAGTGACAACGAACTCTACAATCTATGCTTAAAGTCTAGTCCCTCTTTAATTAGTGCAAATCTTGCTTCTTTAAATGTTTGGCATGCTCGTTTGGGGGCACCCTGCCTTACCCATTGTTAAACGTACCTTACATTCTAATAAAATTGATTTTCGCAATTCTGTTGCTTCTCTTTGCAATGCGTGTGCTATAAGTAAAAGCCATATATTACCATTTGTTGATTCTGTTTCTATCTCTCATTCACCCTTAGAATTAATTTGTGCTGATGTTTGGGGACTGGCTCCAGTTCAATCTTTTGATGGCTATGGATGATATGTTCTCTTTTTTTATCATTACTCAAAATATACATGGATTTACTTTATGCACAAGAAATCTGAAGTGCTAGACATTTTTATTCAATTTCGCACCCTTGTTGAAAAATATTTCCAAACACCAATAAAAATTTTCCAATCTGATTGGGGGGGGAGGGGGGAGAATTTCAGGCTCTTACCACTTATCTCAAACTAAATGGCATCTCCCATCGTGTCTCTTGCCCTCACACACCAGAACAAAATGGGAGAGCTGAACGTAAACACCGACTCATTGTTGAAACTGGTCTTTCTTTATTACATCATAGTTCCATGCCCATCAAATATTGGACTGCTGCCTTTGAATGTGCTGTTTATAACATAAATCGTTTGCCCACTAGCACAATTAATTTTGATAATCCTCTTCATAAATTATTTGGTACTGATCCTGATTATAATTTTCTTCGTATCTTTGGTTGTCGTTGTTATCCTTGGTTGCGTCCCTATGCTAAAAATAAACTTGATCATCGCTCTCTTCCGTGTGTTTTCTTGGGTTACAGCAAAGTTCATAAAGGGTACAAGTGTCTTGATTTTCGTTCTGGAAAAATTTATATCTCACATCATGTACTCTTTGATGAACAGGTTTTTCCGTTTGCTATTGATGATGAAATTTTTGCTCCGGTGTCAGACCAGTCCCAAATTTCCATACCCTCCATATCGCAACCGACCCCTCCAAATCCGTCGCCACCTCTGCAACCGACCCACTCTTCACCGACCGAACCACCAGTACCAACCAGCCCGTCACCTGCTCTTCAAACTGACCAGCCCCTGCTCCTTCTCCCCAACACCGGTTCACCGTCCTCATCACCTCGGGCTGCGACTCCGCCTCATTCCTACCGAGGTGTGACAGTTGCTGATCCCGAGGTGTCATTGGTTGTTGATCTTCAACGTCATGGGCCCTTACCACCCATACATCCTAGCAAGTCTCAATTGGCTCACCTGATGGTCACAAGGGCCAAATCCGGCTCCCGCAGAAACAAAGATGTTTTGATTTAATTGATGCTGCTACTGGAGATCCAATTGTTGAACCGTCCACCTATACTCAAGCTCCAAAGATTCCTGCTTGGCGGGATGCCATGGCTTCGGAGTTCAATGCCCTCATTAAAAATGGAACATGGGATCTTGTTCCTCCCTCTCAGGCTCAGAATATTATTGGGTGCAAATGGGTATTTCGTGTCAAACAAAAATCAGATGGCTCTATTGATAGATATAAAGCACGTCTTGTTGCCAAAGGTTTTCATCAGCGACCAGGTATTGATTTTCATAACACTTTCAGTCAGGTGGTTAAACCCACCACTATTCGGATGTTGCTCACTTTGGCTGTATCCTATAAGTGGAGTGTTATTCAGCTTGATATTTCAAATGCTTTCCTTCATGGAACACTAGATGAAGCCGTTTTTATGCAACAACCTCAAGGTTTTGTTGATCCACGCTTTCCTGATCATGTCTGCCACCTCCGAAAATCGCTGTATGGTCTGAAGTAAGCTCCTCGTCAGTGGCATCGATGTCTCACTGCTGCCCTATTCCAATTCGGTTTTCAGTGCTCAAAATCGGACAACTCCCTATACTTCATCCATACGGCCTCGGTAAAAATTTTCTGCCTGATCTATGTTGATGATATTTTATTGATGGGTGATGCTCTTGCTTTCTTGGACAAAGTTGTTGATTTTCTCCAAACTAAGTTTGCTGTGAAGAATTTGGGTCGCTTACACTATTTTCTCGGTATTGAGGCTGATTGGACATCTTCTGGTTTGTTTCTTCACCAGTCAAAATATATCAATGATTTATTACTTTGTGCTAAGATGTTGCAGCTCTATTGCCTCTCCGATTAATAGCAGCGAAAAGTTGACTTTGGATAGTGGGGATCCTTTTTCCGATCCAACTATGTTTCGTTCTGTGGTTGGTGGTCTTTAATACCTCACTTTTACACGGCCTGACATTGCCTTTGCTGTCAACTGCATCTCTCAATTTATGCATGCCCCCACAACAGTTCATTGGAGTGCTGTGAAGCATGTACTGCGTTATCTTCAGGGGACGTCTACCTTTGGTATTGTGAGCGGACGACGTTTTCGACGGAACGTGAGACTCCCTTTCGGAAGTGGCGCCACGATCTTGAGCGGGCCCCTCCCTCGCGTGGGGTTTTTATAAATGGAAAATCGATTTGGAAAATAAATGGAATTAATCCTTAAAAGAACCGAGACCTAAGTCTCGATGAATATTGTAGAGTCGCCACCCGGCTCAGCTCAACCGGGAAATTTATAATGCAGCTGAACCGGACGAACGGCAGCTATACTATCTAGAGATTCGGGTCCGGACAAGTCCCTTATTTCGTGTCTAATTAAAATAAATATTGGTCAATGTTCATAAACGGTATTTCAAATTCTAAAGGTCAATTTTATTGAAATAAATATACATACAGCGCGCATACAGGTATTACAAAAATAAAAGTAAAGTAATAAATATTTAAGTGGTTCACAACCCAATCGAATAAAAAATAAAAAACTCTCGCCTCACTTTTATAAACGCCTAGAATACACGATTTATCTAGAAAAATACAATCGCCTAGGATACACGATTTAATCTATTAAATACATTTAAAATAAAAATAAAAATAAAAGCTACAAAACAAAGGTTAGTACAATATTACGGCACGCCACAAGTTGGACTCAAACATGACAGAATGGGAAATCAAGAATTGGGAGCATGCATTTAGGGGATAACCGGGTTGGCTCGGCTAGCCAGCTCGGTTAGACCTGGAAAACATTTTGAAACGTCCATGTATTTTGGTTTTTGTTGGAAAATCATTTTGAAAACAATTTTTCCGGTTTATATGCATTTTTTATATTTAAGATGGGACGGTTTTCGGGAGAACTGGGTATCCGTTGTGGCATTGTTCTAAATGTAATTTTATTGAAAATTGAATCTAGGGTCGTGAATGCACACAACAAAATTCATTTTGGTGATTTTTGGGGTTTTCTGAATTTTTATGGATTTTTGGAAATTTTTGTGGCTTAAAGGTGAAATTCTGATTCTGGGACGAGGGTCACAGTCGTGCGACTGTAACTACAGTCGTGCAACTGTAAACGGCCCAGAATCAAGATTTCGCCAAAATTTTATTTTGAATCAAAATTGAAGAAAAACAACCTGGAAATTAAGAACACTCGTACGACTGTATATACAGTCTACGACTGTTCACCAAACCAAGAACAGTCATGAGACTGTTTTTAATTTCCAGAATCAGAAACTTGAAAACACAGCAAAAATGCATAAAAATACACTTCAATCACCCAGAAAGCAAGAAAAATTGAAAGGAGAAGGAGTGTCTACCTTTTTAGAAGCTTATCCAAGTCCTTTTGACCCTTGGCGTCGCTCCAATCCACAAGAATTTGCACTTTTCCTCTTGAATTGGAGTTGAGAGCTTTTTATCCAAAAATCCAAAATGCTTGGGATTCTGATGATTGAAGTCTGAGATATTGATTTGTTTGTGAGGTTAAGTGATTAACCTAAGGATTTCTAGCAAGTTCTAATCTTAACTTTGAGAATCAAAAGAAAAATAAGGGGAAGAAAGTTTAGCTTTTTGGTATTTTTCTCTCTTTCTCTCTAAATTTCTCTCACTAAAACCAGCATAAAAAAAAAGTCCTTCTCCCTTCCTTTTCCTTCTTTTTATTCTGCTTTTCTGAGGTTCCTTGCTGCAAGAACGGAGCCATTAATGCTCCTCCCTCTCTCCTCCATTTTTCTGCTGCAGAGGTATGGGCTCCTGCAACTGTCCTGACATTACAGTCGTACGACTGTAATTTTTAAATTACAATCGCACGACTGTACAAACAGTCGCACGACTATTTTCTTTTTCTTTTTTTTTTTTAGAGGAGTAACATTCCGGCACTTACAGGTATCTTAATTCGTCCATCTAAACTTGTCTTGACTGGTTTTGCTGATTCTGATTGGGCGAGCTGCATTGATGATAGGAAATCTACAACTGGCTTTGTTATTTATTTGGGTGCAAATGCGATCTCCTCGTCATCGCGGAAACAAAAGGCCGTATCTCGCTCTTCTACAGAGGCCGAATATAGGGCCTTGCTTTCCGCTACATCGGAATTACATTGGTTACAAATCTTTCTTCATAAAATCGGTTTTCCTGCTCTTTCTCCTCCTACCTTGTTTTGTGATAATCTTGGCGCTACTTATCTCACTTTGAATCCTGTATTTCACAATCGAAGTAAGCAGTTGGAGGTTGATTTTCATTTTGTCCGTGATCGTGTTCGGAAGGGTTCCTTGCGGGTAGCGTATCTTTGCTCCCATGATCAAATTGTGGATGCTCTCACAAAGGGTCTTACCAAGCCACGTTTTCTTAGGCTCCGTGACAAGTTGACCGTTGGTTCATCCCCCGCTCAACTTGCGGGGGGTGTAAGAGATAGTATTCTACTCCTTGTAGGAGATGGTATTCCTACTCCATTGTAAAGTCTATGAGGGTTACACTTGTAATTATGCTAATTAGGGTTTGTGTATATATTTGTCTTATTCCATTAATGAAAGTTACGGTTTGCCATTATCTTACAACCACTGCCAGCCGAACTGGTTCAAACCTGCTTGAAACGGACTATTCACAATACACACTTCATCAGGAGAAAATAAATGAAGAGAAATTAATTCTATTAAATAAGAAAATTAGAATAAAAGGAAGAAAATGAGCCAAGAGTCTAAAGCTCCAAAAGCTCTTTACTACAAGAACTAAGGGAGCATATATAGCACTTCCCAAAAGACTAAAATGCCCTAAAGATTAAAATAATCAAAATGTACTTATCATGGTAGCTCAAAATTAGCCACACAAATAAAATAATAAAAATGTACAACCACTCAAGTTTAGCTAGATTTTTATGCAAAATCCTTCGAAAAAGTCAAATATCTACTTTTTGAGACAAGACACTTCTTCTTCTCCTCTCCACTTTGCGATCCACGACATGGACTAATTTCTGCTGGCTTTTTCTCTCTCTTCACAGCTCTTTTCCAGCTCTCTTCCAGCCTGCTTACTCAGGTTTTTCACAGTTTTGCTCCAATTTTCTTTATAACCTGAAATAAGCTCTAATCAGCCAAAATAAATTCAATAAAGCTCCATTTAATTCCAATTAATACCTGAAATTATTGGCATGTTCAGTACTTATCAAGTGACCTCTTGAAAAGTGCTAGTGTTGCACCCCTGTGCTTTAATTCAATTAAAAAAATTGAATATATATTTATTCCTTTTTATAATTAAGGAACTGCTTTAAATATAGAACACCTAAGAAAATTAAATGTAATTCCACATGGAAGAATTTTAAAGGGAAAAGATTGATACAACACGTTTTTGACTAGCAAATTATGGTGAAATAGAAATCTTAACAATTGTGGGTAGTATTTATTTTATTTTTATCATGGAATCTTAACAATTTTCTTTAAGTTCGGAATTGTATGTTGCTGATGTTTCATCCATGGATCAGTCCAAGGTTCCTCATTGGAATGAACTTCATCAAAACTAGCCTTATGGCCCTTTGATGATGTTTCCTTAGGAATTGTTGGTTCTATGCTATCTAATGCATATGTTGGCATGTTGCGTTGTTATTGATAAAACAACCACATGAGAAACCCTTTTATACTCTTCCTAAGAAGACCCAAAACTTAATCAAAACTATTAACTCAATAGCTTAAGGATTACTATTCATTATAAATTAGCAGAAAGCTGACAAAATGAACACCCCATCTGATTTTCAATACTCAAGAAACTACAAAAGGATGGTTGAGTTTGCTTGACTATTGCTTGATGTCTAAGCCAAAATGCCTCAGGCCCTCCTAGGCATTTAGTAAATCTCCCCCTCAAGGTATAATTGCTTGCAATTAGGCACCATATTGGGGACATTATTAGTTCATTTGAGATGAGAAAAAGCTGATGAAGCACCAGGAAAATAATTCAAAACAAATCAGGTGAGATCTTAATGTTTCCACACCATGTAATCAAACTCATTAGGATTTAATTTTGTGTAATAATTGAAGTATCATGTGCACTAAAATTGAAGTACGAAGTCCGAAACACTAGAGCAAAATATTATGTTTTGTCCTGCTACACATTTCCATTTCTCTTTGACTATCTGCAATTATGAAGGTAATTTGCAATATCATCAGCACAACAACGTCATTCATTAGTAATTTATAGTATGATGGTAATTGACAAAAAGTCCAGCTATCGTTACTTGTTGAATATAGTTTGTTTTGGACTTATATAATGACCTATTGAACCCATTTTCGACACTCCTTTGTTGACACGACGGCTAACATATATGAGACAGATTTTTGCACGTAAAAATGAGAATAAGGTGTAAAATTTAGATGGAACCACCTATGTATCAGCTAGTCCATCATGTTTTTCCAAAAGCTGTTTTCTAATTGCAGATATGTTAAAATTTAGATATTTGTTACAACATGAGAATAATATAACGAATGTGGTTTATGTCTTGCCACAAAATTAAGGATGAGATATAATTTCGTTTAAATGCGAAGAACAAACTATTGACTTTATATGCGTATTTTGGCAAGGAATTAATAAAATTTAAAAAGTAGTATGCTGTCTCTTAAAAATACTTTAATTTCATGAATTATATATAGAATTTTTGAATGTAATTAATGAATTATTATATTATATTTTTATTGGGTGTCAACGAATTTTTTAAAAATTATTAGTTCATGTATATTTAGCGAGTATTAGTTCATGTATATTTTACAATCTTCCCTTATGAATTCCTCCAAACATATTTTTAAGTTTATAAATACAAATGCAAATTTTTTTATTTCTCTTTTCGTTTAACCAAAATTCGTTTAAAACAATATATTTACAATAAATAATAATAATAATAGTAACAACTTTAAGCAAAATTTTGCATAATTCATAATCTACAAAAAGAAATCTTCCATTTTATTTGATTTTCAAATAATATATGTATGTAATAAAAAAAAATATATATTTAATAACGAAAGTGAGGATCACACGGCAATGAATAATATTGAGGATAAGAACGGGAAAAACTATAATTTCCATCGGAGATAATCAACAAAATTTGATAATGTTCTTATATTAATCATTTTGAAAGTGAAACATAGATTAGTTTGAGATAATTTTATATCAAATTTTCATGTTAAATTATTCAATGAATACATTAAAGATTTGAAGTTGAGAATCACATAAGCTAGATTATTATCTATCCCTTGTTATGTTTTATCATATAAGTAGGTAAGTATTGAATATTATTTTATTTTATTTTATTTTTTGAGAGGAAAGACTCACACTAAAATAAAATCTGGACTATGTTTCTCTAAAATTCTACTCGAAAAAAAAAAAATTCAATATTTTGTTAAGGGAGGACAAATGTATCTTTTTAATAATATGTGTGAATCTTTTCTAGCCAATCAGGTTCTTTAGTGCCTAGTTAGAACATGGTTAAGATGAGACTATTGGAGTTAGATCTACACCCGCTCCTTCTTTTATAGAAGGAGCGGGTGTAGATCTAATGAAATAACATTTCTTTACATAAAAATTGTCAACTATGCCAGTAGTTATTCCACAAAATGAAATATTGTCCAACCAAAAAGGTAGAATAGAAAAAACATTTAAAACATACTAAATTTGAGAATATAATTTTCAGTCAAAAAGAATTTGAAAATATATATGGGTGCGATCATACCAGCATTAATGCACCAAATCCCATTAGAACTCTGAAATTAAAAATGTTTGGACGATTTTAGTACTATGATGAGTGACCTCTTGAAAAAGTGTTCGTGTAGCTACCCCTCACCTTTAATTCAATTATAAAAATTGAAAATATATTTATTTTATAATTAAGAAAGTTTGTAATTAAAGACTACTATAAATATTTTCATCATATTTACAAATAAAGCATTGCTTCAAGTATAGAACACCTAATAAAATTTAATGTAATTCCACTTGGAAGAGTTTCAAAGGGAAAAGATTCATACAACACCTTTTTGACTAGCGAATTCTTGTGAAATAGAAATCTTAACAATTGTGCTTAGTATTTATTTTATTTTTATCATGGAATTTTTAATGTAAAATGAAAAAATATTAAATAGACGTAAATGTCTCTAATATGTTGGTATGAAACAATGGTTGATATTTCTCATCCTTGAATTTTTATCACAAAGCATATTTGCCCTTATTTATATAAAAAGAGATGTTTAATATTATTGCAGAATATCACATGGTAATTAAGAAGAAATAGAATTTTATTAAGGGTAATATAGTCATTTAATAGTTTAATTAATTTTTTATTGGTCTTGGTGAATAACCTTAAACGACCTATAAAAAGAGTCGGAGGCAAAAATTAATTAAAAACTTGCTTATATTAGTTATGTTAATATTATAATATCACGAAAATACCGTTGCCATATGTTGTAAGTAATATAAACTCTTTTGTAAATATAGTTGAGAAATCTTACAGTGGATCCGATCCACCATCTCACTTGTGGTTGTGGACTGGATCAATTAAAACTGAAAACTAACAATCAATTAACACACCACTTGGGATCTGTAAAATCTTAATTCTTTTCCATCCTACTTTGCGCTTCTTGTCTATGGATTAATTCCCTAACCATGGAATAACCCTAATTTGGCTTATTCGATTCCTTTCTCCCCTTCTCTTTCAGTTGCTACATATGCGTTAAAGGGTATTTAATTTGCTGTTTCGGAATCAAAAATTAATGGTATTAAACATCAGGTTAATCCTATTCAACACACCTTTGGAATTAAACCTTTCATTCCTGCAATTGGTTCTTCTTCAATCTTCTTCTTCTTCGATTTTGATTTGAGTATTAATTTGAATAAGAAAGGGGTTTTCGGTGGTGAGTGGGACAAAGGAACTGAAGAAGCCAAATTAGGTTTTTCCACTAAAATTAATTACATTGAAAGCTTCATCACTGGAAAAGTTTGAAGTTGCAATACAGGAAGGAAAAGAAAGATCTTTGAAATTGTTGTTGGAGAAGTCGATGGCTTTTCTTCGTGTTTGCGCTAGGGTTTGATTTTACTTACTTAATGAATTTGTTTTTACCTAAGCAGTAGCAGCCGCAGCGAAGGGAGCAGGAAAGGAGCTTTTATGTCTTCTGAATGTTCACCAGAGGCTAACAGAACTCATAATGAGTAAGGTATTCTGTGTTTAATTTTTATTATAATTGGGATTCAATTCTAATTTATGCCTTTGTTTTTGGAAAGGAAAATTTTGTATAAACCGTCGAACTCGTATCCCAAAGAGCCATATTCCTCAGCTTCCTCAGCTTACCCGGAGATCTTGAATGCCCCTCGGTATGCTCCGGATTCCCCGCCAGGTTGGGCGTCGTATGACCTTAGTACAGGACGCAGTGATAGGTTGGGTCCTAAACGTTGCGGGATCAGAGGATATAGTGTTGAGGCATCTTGCTTAAGGATTATGCTTTCGCACTACTTGACCAAGCAAAGAAATGTTAGTTTCCTTTCCCATGTTGTAATTCTACTTGTTTAATTCTCTTACCGTCGAATCATATATTCAACTTAATTTTCATTGTTAGGTCAAATATTTGTTACAGCTAAATGATTTGAGATGGTACGAGTCGGAATATGTTCGGTCTGGCTTTAAACTAAATGCTTGATGGTTACATCTCAACTTCAATGCTGAGCTCGTAGATGAAATGGTATTTCTCAGAAGAAACTGTATTTTGCTGAACTGGTTCAGATTGATACTGATGGTCATCTTGTGCGATCTGTGCGAGTTGAGGTGACATCGTGTGTTCCTGTAAACCAGAATACTAATGTCCCTGCAAGTAATTATATATTTGGTCTTTACTTTTCCTTTCTCCATTAATTGAGTTGTTTAATCTTGACTTTTATACTATGTAGGAGATTCCCTTCAATGCACACTCTGCCAGCATGATCCTGAAATGAAACATCAAAGTTCGGAATTGTAGGTTGCTGATGTTTCATCCATGGATCCGTCCAAGGTTCCTGATTCGAATGAAGTAAAGAGGGCTACTTGAGCGTAAAAAAGGCCACTTCATCAAAACTAGCCTTATGGCCCTTTGATGATGTTTCCTTAGGAATTGTTGGCTCTATGCTATCTAATGCATATGCGTTGGCATGTTGCGTTGTTATTAATAAAACAACCACATGAGACCTTAACCCTTTTATACTCTTCCTAAGAAGACCCAAAACTTAATCAAAACTATTAACTCAATAGCTTAGGGATTACTATTCATAATAAATTAGCAGAAAGCTGGCAAAATGAAGACCCCATCTGATTTGCAATACTCAAGAAACTACAAAAGGATGGTTGAGTTTGCTGGCTTAAAATCATCGATGATACATAAACTTTCATCTTACTAACATAATGGTACATGAACTTCAAAATTAGACATAAAAGTACGTCAACTTAGCAACCCGCTTACATAAAAGTCAAAATTATCGTTGACCATGAAAAATTCAATAAGCAGTTTAATTTTTAAACAATGTTTAATTACAAATACAAAATTTCTTGCAAAATTATATTGGTTTAATTGGCTAAAAGGATACACCTTATCTTGAGAAAAAAAAGGGGGTTCTAAAGAATAGTAGTTGTTGAAAATTGCGACAATAATGTGAACAAATTTTTTTATTTAGAACATGAAGAAAATCCATTATATTGATTGCTAAAACTATGAAAAGTTCAATAGTGATATGGTTGGTTGGGAGTAAATCATGGCACATCAATAATATTATATGAACCAATTAACTTTGGAATTATTGTAAAATTTCTATTAATATTATAATATGTCATGAATTGTTAGAAAGTAGAAATAAATAAATTAAATTTTAACCTTTACATAACTTTACCCCTTTAATAATCTTCCGAGTTATTTTACAATCTTCCCTTATGAATTCCTCCAAACATATGGTTAAGTTTATAAATATAAATGCAAATTTTTTTATTTCTCTTTTCGTTTAACCAAAATGACATTCGTTTAAAACAATATATTTACAATAAATAATAATAATAATAATAATAATAATAACAACAACAACAACAACAACAACTTTAAGTAAAATTTTGCATAATTCATAATCTACAAAAAGAAATCTTCCATTTTATTTGATTTTCAAATAATATAAGTATGTAATAAAAAAAATATATTTAATAACGAAAGTGAGGATCACACGGCAATGAATAATATTGAGGTTAAGAACGGGAAAAGCTATAATTTCCATCGGAGATAATCAACAAAATTTGATAATGTTGTTATATTGATAATTTTGAAAGTGATACATAAATTAGTTTGAGATAATTTTATTATTTTAGCACGCTTTGAATATAAATAATTAAATTACGTATTCAGCAGAATATTTAAACAAATTAATTTAGTGATATTCATATAAATCACCATCCAAGATTTTTAACTAATTAAATTATTACGTATTCAGCAGAATATTCAGATTAATTTAGTGATATTCATATAAATCACCATCCAAGATTTTCAAGAAGCATCCACTTAATTAGCAGATAGAACAAAACAAGATCTTATGAACAATTTAATATTTTTAAAATTTTATTTTAAAGAGCATTAGCCGTTCATTTTTTTTTTTTTTTTAATTTCTTTCTTGTAATTTTAGAGTTTATAGAACAGAAGTTTAAGTCTCTTGCCCTTTTTAATTTCAGATATTTAAGTTTTTCATAGTCAATCATTCAATGGATAGATTAAAGATTTGAAGATGAGAATCAAATTTAAATTTTAATCAAAGCTAGGTTATTATCTATCCCTTGTTATGTTTTATCATATAAGTAGGTAAGTATTGAATTTTTTTTTTTTTTTTGGCTCAACTTTTTTAGAGGAAAGTCTTCACTAAAATAAAATCTTGACTATTTCTCCCTACAGTTCTCCTCAAAAAAAAAAAAAATATATATATATATATATATATATATATATATATATATATATATATATATATATATATATAAAGAAGGAGATGAGCACTTACTACTTTAAGAGATAGTATTCTACTCCATTGTAAAGTCTATTAGGGTTACACTTGTAGGAGATGGTATTTCTACTCCTTGTAGGAGATGGTATTCCTACTCCATTGTAAAGTCTATTAGGGTTACACTTGTAACTATGCTAATTAGGGTTTGTGTATATATTTGTCTTATTCCATTAATGAAAGTTACGGTTTGCCATTATCTTACATGGTATCAGAGCATCTCTCTGGGGTTTGAAATCCACTCTCTTTTCTATCCAAGCCGCCGACATCATTACCACCATGAACACATCGTCCACCATTGTTGATGGCCTAAACTCGGCCCTCATGGCAACCGGCACAACAAACTCTCCTTTATTTTCCTCCACCATTCCTAACACTACTCAATCCCACATCAAATTGAATCCATCCAACTTTCTAATTTGGAAAGCTCAAGTCACTCCCATGTTGAAGGGTCACGGACTCATGGGCCATGTAGATGGTTCCATTGTTTCTCCACCTCAGTTTTCACCCGACGGTAGTATTAATCCTGATTTTCAGTTATGGGAAAAGGGAGATCAACAAGTTCTCTCTTGGCTATTAAATTCCATCTCGGAATCATTAATGCCACAAGTTATTAGGGCCACTAAGGCCAAAGGCGTCTGGGACAAATTAATCACCACATATTCAATGGGGTCTAGACCTCAAATCCGTATTCTTCGTCGAGAATTGCAAACGCTTGAGAGAGGTAATTTATCGATTATCAACTATGTTCAGCATGCCAAGTCTATTGCTGATAAATTGGTTGCTCTTGGATATATTGTTCCTGAGGATGATTTAATTGATTGTATTTGTCATGGTTTGGGTGAAGAATATAATGATTTTAATCGTATTGAAAACTCCAAAACTGAGCCAACTTCCTTTGATTACTTGCTGGGCTCTCTTTTAACGGAAGAAAAGTTACTCCTACAAGCCAAGAAAGACGTTCTCACTGCTGTCTAGCCTGCTGCCCACATTGCAGCCCGTTCCAGCTCCTACCACGGTCGTGGCAGAGGTAATGGCGGCTCCCGTGGTCGTGGTGGGGGTCGTTACTCTCATGATTCCTCTTATTCGCATGGACAGCTTCCGTACAGCCCTGGAACTTACTGGAATAATTCTGGATAGCAACAACATCAATCTTTTCGACCTGCTGCCCCGGGCCAATCGGATGATCAAATTGTTACTTGCTTTAATTGTCGTGGTATTGGACACAAGGCGAATCGGTGCTCATCCCCTAGAATGCCCAGAAATCAGCCTCAATCTCCACAATCAAACCTAGCCGCAACACATACCTCAAACCAACCATGGGTTCTTGACTTCGGAGCAACTCATCATTTTACATCCAACTTGGAAAACCTTGCTGTTCACTCTGAATGCTCCGGTCCCGAAGAGGTCCAAATTGGCAATGGTATGTTTCTGCCCATAACTCATGTTGGTGAGAATTCTTTTCGTATTGGTTCTAAGTCTCTCAAATTTCAAAATATTCTCCATGTTCCTACTACTAATCGAAATTTATTATCTGTTTTTGCACTAACCAACTCTAATCCTGTTTCTGTTGAATTTTTCTCTGATTATTTTCTTATCAAGGATTTGGAGTCGAAGGAGATTCTGTTCCGAGGCCGGAGTGACAACGAACTCTACAATCTATGCTTAAAGTCTAGTCCTTCTTTAATTAGTGCAAATCTTGCTTCTTTAAATGTTTGGCATGCTCGTTTGGGGGCACCCTGCCTTACCCATTGTTAAACGTACCTTACATTCTAATAAAATTGATTTTCGCAATTCTGTTGCTTCTCTTTGCAATTCGTGTGCTATAAGTAAAAGCCATAAATTACCATTTGTTGATTCTGTTTCTATCTCTCATTCACCCTTAGAATTAATTTATGCTGATGTTTGGGGACTGGCTCCAGTTCAATCTTTTGATGGCTATGGATGCTATGTTCTCTTCTTTTATCATTACTCAAAATATACATGGATTTACTTTATGCACAAGAAATCTGAAGTGCTAGACATTTTTATTCAATTTCGCACCCTTGTTGAAAAATATTTCCAAACACCAATAAAAATTTTCCAATCTGATTGGGGGGGGGGGGGGGGAATTTCAGGCTCTTACCACTTATCTCAAACTAAATGGCATCTCCCATCGTGTCTCTTGCCCTCACACACCAGAACAAAATGGGAGAGCCGAACGTAAACACCGACACATTGTTGAAACTGGTCTTTCTTTATTACATCATAGTTCCATGGCCATCAAATATTGGACTGCTGCCTTTGAATGTGCTGTTTATAACATAAATCGTTTGCCCACTAGCACAATTAATTTTGATTATCCTCTTCATAAATTATTTGGTACTGATCCTGATTATAATTTTCTTTGTATCTTTGGTTGTCGTTGTTATCCTCGGCTGCGTCCCTATGCTAAAAATAAACTTGATCATCGCTCTCTTCCGTGTGTTTTCTTAGGTTACAGCAAAGTTCATAAAGGGAGAGATGCGATAAACTTGGCACCTAGCCCCAACTAATGCACCCAAAGCTACTCAATTAACAACTTGGAATATGATTTGCATCACTAGGATAGTAGACCTCTAATTGCTTCTTAATCAAAAACATAAACAAGGGACAATAGGATTTGGATAAGCACACAATTTATTTAAGACATAAACAACTAACGGATCACTTTGTGATCTTATTTTATTTATTTATTTTTCTTTCACAACTTTTAACCTTACTTAAGATGCTTTAGCTTTTCCGAACGGATAACAATAATGGAGCAAACATAATGCACCCGACTTACTTGGCTAAGCATATTCATTAAGCGGCTACTAGCACTATTCATAATTTGGATTCGCAAATCAAGCCAGCGGAATAGAATGTGAATTTTCTTTCTTTCTTTTTTTTTTTTTTTGAATAGCATTAAAATCGAAAACATGCATAAAACCTATTTTATCCCCTTGATTTATGGTTAGTAAAAAAAAATTGCTTATACAATCTATGTCTCTAAGTGATACATCTCAATTCAAGTGTCTATTGATCACAGTGATTTCAACCAGCTAGAACCTCATACTTCATTTATGCAAACATCTCCCTTGACAAGTACACAAGACATAGAGGAAAAATTTTCGGTACTACAATTGTTAAAGAGAACAATGCAAGATGATAAAGGAGTTGAAACTAATTTATGTTTTGCGAGATGACAGTCAAAAGAACAAAACAAATAATATGGACATAATCATAAGCACATAATTTGTGACCCTTCCCCCCACTTAACTGTGCACATAGCCCTCGATGTGCAAGAAAATATAGCATCACAAACCAGAGTAAAAATAGCAAGAAAGTTATAACAGAACTCCCCTGGATTATGAATACCAAATATCCGATGCTCCTAAGGGGAAGGCGGGCATGGGGGATTGTGCTTCTGAAGTCGGTACAACTCGGCTACATTGGTTTCAATGCGGGTCACTTTCCGATGCAATGTGTTGATGTTGGTGTCAATGGTATGCAACTTCTCCATTGCTTGTTGCATCATATTAAGCATAGGTGAAAAATCAACATGAGCAGTGTCAGTATGAACGCTACTCTTGGCACGACGCCCTGGCTTCAGATCTTCACCAATGGGCAACCAACGAAGAATGCCACCAACTCGAGAAACTAGTCCCAAATTGCTCAAATAGCTGAAATACAAAGGCTCCATCTCAAAAACAATGTGTAAATTATTAGAATCAGGATTAATAAGGTGTAAATTCATAGCTAATTGAGTAATCAAGGAACCAAAAATTAAGTCTCTACCAGCAGTCCAAGCAGTACGCATTTGCATAGCTATCCAACAACCCAAGTTTACTTTGACATTGTTAAGCATACACCACAGAAAGTATAACTCGGTCTTATTGCAAGTGCTATTACTTGAAATTCTTCCAGAAAAAACATAGGCTAAAAAGCGATGGATATATTGCAATGCAGGTTGTTTCAAATAATAAGCCTTAGATTGACTGGAGTCATAGGCAAAAACATCAACAGACATTTGTTTCCAGACCTTGCAACCAATGAAATCTCGAGGGAAATCAATTGAAGATAATTTATAATCATCAGTCCTAGCAAAATCAGAGCTAACCAAGCCACAGGACAAATTAAATTCAGTCACGGAAAAAGCAAAATCCCTACCCATCAATCTAAATTTAATTACCCCCGGTGTCTCTATAGTGAATTCCTTGGGCGTAGTGAATTGAAATGTTGTGTAAAATTCTCTAATCAATTCAGTGTACCCAGGGCATTTAAGTGCGAAGAAGGGTGCCCAGCCAATATGCTCAACCATTAAATGAAATTCATACAACAATCCAAGCTCAAGCAACAAAGAGGTATCAATGCATTTACAGGGAATAATTTTCCTACTACAAACATCAGCATATTGTTTTTTCAACCCAGCAGGAAAATTCAAGCAACCATTTAAATGATTTTCAGGAATAAGTACAGACGTACCTCGGGGTAATCGGGAACGAGTTTGCGTTACCCGACTTACCTTTTGTTTCTTGGATGGTGGAGCAGGAATGGTAGAATCCGAGGGAGCTGGAGGCGCCAAAGGTGGGGCGGCTTTAGGATTGAACCCGCGTTTCAGATTTGAAGTGGTTCCCATCTTGGCAGGGGTTTTGTTGCTCTTTGCGACTGATTTTACCTTTGTTTTGGAGCGAATCTCTGGTTATGAAGATATTGTCACAGGGCACGGCATACTCGCTGGAATCTGGTGTTCAACCACCGGTATGGACCGGTCATCAAAGGGATTGGGCGGTTCAGTCGTCGGAATTGGGCCGGCAGCGGAAGAAACGTTGGCCGGCGGTGGCAAGAGGCGGCGGCTGTAGACGCTGGGGACTGCCGGCGCAGAGGAAAGTGGAGCGGCGGCGGTTGCGCTGGGTAAACCGGCGGGATCGTGGGCTAGTGCTTCCGGTGGTGGGACTGTGGATGGCCGGCCAAGGGAAGAACGTTGCTGCACAAAGCTCGTTCCGGCAGCGGTAGACTTGGTGAGTTTTCCGCCTGGGAGTTGGCGGGTCCGTGCCATCTGCGGCTGATCTCGGCGGGACGGTGACCGGAGGATTTGGACGGGACGGCAGTGGCTGAAGGTTGGACGGCGGCTGTAGATTGGAGGGTTTCTGCAAAATAAAGATAAACAGGGAAAAGAAAAGAGAAGGGAAATAGGAAGAGTCAACAGCCCGTAATTGCAATTGAAAAAAATAAAAAAAATAATAATTTTTTTTTTGAAATCAATTAAAGTCAAAGCAGGTGAGATTTTGAGTGTAAAAGACAAAAAGATCCAGAAGACTTAATAGCCCAATCCATGCTCATGTCTTAATTCACTACCTTTAGTTTTTGGCCCAAAAAAAATCAGAAGACTAATTAGCTCAAGCCTAAATCATGGCTTACGACAGTTTTGAATAAAATTTCAGATTCTCAAAAATCACCCAAACCAAGATCTTGGCTAAATTAAATTTTTGCATCTTAAAAAGGCAATTAATTAGTAATTTAAAACATGATCAAAGGCAAAGATTGAAACTCAAAATTCATTGAAAAACCTAAGAAATTAAAATAAAAATACCAAATTAAAGCACAAAATGAAAATAATTAATCTAAAATAAAATTAATTTGGGTTGCCTCCCAAAAGCACCTTTCTTTATTGTCTTGGGCTAGACATTATGCCGATCTTAATTACTCAGGTAATCCCAACGGCATATTTGTGTTCCTTGAGAACTCGGACTATCACATCCTCTTCAAGTCCTTCCAATCCTTTTGGCATTATTACCGGAAATTTTCCATTATCATCAAGATAGACAACCTTAAATTTATCAATCAAGGTTTCAGGCTTTATCTTCGGATTATCTTTCCGGGCCCAACTCTCAACTGGCTTCACTTGTAAGATTTTTTCACAACCTGTGTCAAAAACCTCATGAACAACAGAATTAGCAACATCAGTAGCTAAATCATAATGTTCATCACTTGAAAATTTCACGGCATCATATATACTAAAACAAATCATTTCACCATTAAATTCCATAGTGAGTTTACCTTCATTCACATTGATTATAGCTTTAGATGTTTTAAGGAATGGTCTTCCTAAAAGAATGGGTGTCGATATTGGACAATCATCATCATCCATATGCAAAACATAAAAGTCAGCAGGAAATACCAAACCATTAACTTGCACAAGTACATCCTCTAGTACCCCATCAGGATAAGCATTGGTTCTATCAGCAAGTTGAACTATCACACCAGTTTCTTTTAAAGGTCCAGCATTTAAAGATGCATAAAGAGATCGTGACATGATATTAATTGAAGCTCCAAGATCTAACATTGCTTTCCCGATTCTAGTACTACCTATCTTACAAGGGATAGTGAACATACCTGGATCTCCACATTTTGGTGGGAGTTTCCTTTGAATAACAGCAGAAACATTCTCTCCCACACTGATTTTTTCATTACCCATCAACTTCCTCTTGTTAGTAAACAATTCTTTAAGAAATTTGGCATATCGAGGGATTTGTTTAATAGCATCAAGAAGAGGAATATTTGCCTGAACTTTTCTGAACAAGTCAAGTACCTCTTTCTCTTGGTCCTCCTTTAGAGGTTTGGAGAATCGACTTGGGAATGGAGGTGGGATGACAATGGCTGGTGGTGGCTTAGATGGTGCAGGAGTTACCTCCTCTTTTTCTAGTTCTTTCTCCACCTCATGCTTCGAAACTCCAGCAGATGGTATCTCCTTGCCACTACTTAAAGTGATGGCACTAACATTCTGCCTCGGATTTATTTCAGGTTGTGATGGCAAACATCCAGAAAATTGTGATTCCAACTTACTCACCGAGGTGGCTAGTTGGCTCATTTGGTTTTCTATGTTCTGGATGCTTGTCTTAGTATCTTGTTGGAATTGTTGCACATTGGAAGCCAAGGCAGACATGATTTGTTCCAAAGACATAGTTGGCTTATGAGGGGGCGGTTGTGGTGTATGGATTGGCGGCCTAGGATGGTAACTGTTAGATTGCTGTCCTTGCTGAAAGTTATTCGGCTTATGAGCATAGCTGAAATTCAGGTGATCTTTCCATCCAGGATTGTAAGTCTGAGAGTACGGATCATATCTCCTCTGATGTTGTTGATTCTGAAAATTACCAACAGCATTCACTTGTTCTTCCTCTTGGAGAGTGTGACAAGAATCCGTAGGATGATCGAAACTTGAACAAATCCCACAAACATTCACTTGTTGTTGTTTCCCCAAAAATGCTTTCTGCATGAGTGAAGTAAGGGTGTCAAGTCGTTTTTCAATAGCAGAAGTGTTTACTTCATTCACTTTTTGCACAGGATGATCTTGTCGATTGCCAAACTGTTGTGTGTTGGCAGCTACTCTCGAAATTAGCTCTCTTGCATTGGTAATTGTCTTATCGGCCAAAGATCCACCACTGGATGCATCAATCAGATTCCTGTCAGATAAGGTTAGTCCTTCATAAAAATATTGAAGTAAAAGTTGGTCTTTTATCTGATGATTTGGGCAACTGGTGCAAAGCTGATTAAATCTTTCCCAGTACTCATAAAGATTCTCCCCAGCATATTGGCGAATGCGATATATCTTTGCGGATTGAAGAAACTCGAGAAGCAGGAAAGAATTTCTCAAGAAATTGCTTCTTCATCTCGCCCCAAGTTGTGATTGATCCAGAGGGGAGGTAATACAGCCAGTCCTTAGCTTTATCAGTTAGTGAAAATGGAAAGGCTTTCATTTTCACTTGCTCCACAGAAACTGCATTCCCTGGCGGTTTCATGCTCGAACATACTACATGGAGCTCCTTCAAATGTTTATGTGGATCTTCACCTGAAAGTCCACGAAAAGTAGGCAATAAGTGAATTAAACCCGATTTTAATTCAAAATTTACCTCATTTTCCGGATACAATATGCATAGAGGTTGTTGATCCATATCCGGTTCAGCCATGGCTCTCAATGTTTGTTCTAGATTAGCCATCTCTTCTTCTTCCTCGATTTCACTCTCACTTGATTCTAACGAATCAGCTACCACGTCCGGTGGAAGTGATTCCCGAGATCCTCTTTCCTTCGTCTGCTTCCTCAGTCGACGAGCAGTTTTCTCTATTTCGGGATCAAATTCGAGTTCACCTGTACGAGAAGAACGAGGCATACACTAGAAAACACAGATTAGAAGAAATAAACAATTAAGACACCAATCCCCGGCAACGGTGCCAAAATTTGATGGGTGCCGAGCACACCAAAAATAAATTCCTACTCTCGCAAACAAAAGTTTGTAGTACAAATGGAGCAGGGTCGAATCCACAGGGATTGACCAATTATTTCTTCTAAAATTAAACAAGAAAAGTAAAGGGGGTTGTTTGAGAATTGCAATTAAAATATAAAAATAACAGAAATTAAATAATTAGGTAAAATCTAAATAAGGCGAATTCCAGCTAGAAGGTGAATTCGAGTCTTGAGTCAAGCCAACCGATCATCGATCAAAAGCAAAAGATAACTTCAATACATTCAAATAAATTGGCTATAGCTATCATAAAGCATGAATCACCTAGTCTCTTCTTATGGAATAGATAATTAAGAGAAGCTCGTTAATTATCCCTATTTAATCGAACAGTTCCGAACAAGCTTCGGAATTTAATTCAATCAAAAGCATTAACACATGAAAGAGACACTAATTCTACTCAACAATCACACAAGCGGGATTATTTAAAGCATATCAATTTCATCCATAACACAAATTAAAAACTTGTCCATAATTAATCGTGTTATTTGCTACCTAGGTTAAGTGAATTAAACGATTACGTATTTAATCACCTAACTAGCAAATCAATCACAATTACATAATTAAATCAAGAATTTAATTAAATCATGCAAAAGTAATAAGAATATAATGAAATCAATTACTTGAATTAAAGAAGAAAATAAGAACAATGATCTCACAGTTGACGTTACAAGACTGAACTTTCCTTCTAGCTAGAAATTAGGGTTTTAGTTCATCATGGGGTCAAGAACACGTTGGGAGAGGGAAAGAAGAGAGGCTGCCGAAAAATCCCAAGAGAAGAAGAGAGAAGAGAAAAAAAAAATAATATGACCTAACTCTTTCATACCTAATCAACTAAGGAAAGAGTTCTAAAAAGGAAATAACTCTAATTAAGATTTTTGTAGGAAAATCTAATTAGAGTTATTAAAAATAAAAATATCTCCAAAAGCCTATCATAAAAAGGCTAAAATAAAATAAAATAAGACTAAATTAGAAGTCTTCAAATTCCATAAAAAATCTTCAAAATTCGCAGGTCCCCTTAAGCCATGGTCTTGGCTTATGCAAAACAGCTTCCTAAGCCCAATTTCAGCATCAACAGCACTCCATAAGCCATGCCCATGGGTTATGACTTCAAGCTCCATCCTTCAAGCACTCCAAGCTTCCAAAATTGGCTCTTTAAGCTCATTTTCCAACTTCAGAGTCCCTAGCACGAGTAATTACATAAAATGGAGTAAATCCGCCTAAGTTAACTAATAATATATCAATTAAAGCCTATAAACAAAGACGGATTGCGTGCATAAAATGCACTTATCAGGACTGCTGCCTTTGAATGTGCTGTTTATAACATAAATCGTTTGCCCACTAGCACAATTAATTTTGATAATCCTCTTCATAAATTATTTGGTACTGATCCTGATTATAATTTTCTTCATATCTTTGGTTGTCGTTGTTATCCTTGGTTACGTCCCTATGCTAAAAATAAACTTGATCATCGCTCTCTTCCGTGTGTTTTCTTGGGTTACAGCAAAGTTCATAAAGGGTACAAGTGTCTTGATTTTCGTTCTGGAAAAATTTATATCTCACATCATGTACTCTTTGATGAACAGGTTTTTCCGTTTGCTATTGATGATGAAATTTTTGCTCCGGTGTCAGACCAGTCCCAAATTTCCATACCATCCATATCGCAACCGACCCCCCAAATCCGTCGCCACCTCTGCAACCGACCCACTTTTCATCGACCAAACCACCAGCACCAACTAGCCCGTCACCTGCTCTTCAAACCGACCAGCCCCTACTCCTTCTCCCCAACACCGGTTCACCGTCCTCATCACCTCGGGCTGCGACTCCGCCTCATTCCCACCGAGGTGCGACAGTTGCTGATCCCGAGGTGTCATTGGTTGTTGATCTTCAACGTCATGGGCCCTTACCACCCATACATCCTAGCAAGTCTCAATTGGCTCACCTGATGGTCACAAGGGCCAAATCCGGCTCCCTCAGAAACAAAGATGTTCTTGATTTAGTTGATGCTGCTACTGGAGATCCAATTGTTGAACTGTCCACCTATACTCAAGCTGTAAAGATTCCTGCTTGGCGGGATGCCATGGCTTCGGAGTTCAATGCTCTTATTAAAAATGGAACATGGGATCTTGTTCCTCCCTCTCAAGCTCAGAATATTATTGGGTGCAAATGGGTATTTCGTGTCAAACAAAAATCAGATGTCTCTATTGATAGATATAAAGCACGTCTTGTTGCCAAAGGTTTTCATCAGCGACCAGGTATTGATTTTCATAACACTTTCAGTCCGGTGGTTAAACCCACCACTATTCGGATGTTGCTCACTTTGGCTGTATCATATAAGTGGAGTGTTATTCAGCTTGATATTTCAAATGCTTTCCTTCATGGAACACTGGATGAAGCCGTTTTTATGCAACAACCTTAAGGTTTTGTTGATCCGCGCTTTCCTGATCATGTCTGCCACCTCCGAAAGTCGCTATATGGTCTGAAGTAAGCTCCTCGTCAGTGGCATCGATGTCTCACTGCTGTCCTATTCCAATTCGGTTTTCAGTGCTCAAAATCGGACAACTCCCTATACTTCATCCACACGGCCTCGGTAAAAATTTTCTGCCTGATCTATGTTGATGATATTTTATTGATGAGTGATGCTCTTGCTTTCTTGGACAAAGTTGTTGATTTTCTCCAAACTAAGTTTGCTGTGAAGAATTTGGGTCGCTTACACTATTTTTTGGGTATTGAGGCTGATTGGACATCTTCTGGTTTGTTTCTTCACCAGTCAAAATATATCAATGATTTATTACTTTGTGCTAAGATGCACAATTGCAGCTCTATTGCCTCTCCGATTAATAGCAGCGAAAAGTTGACTTTGGATAGTGGGGATCCTTTTTCCGATCCAACTATGTTTCGTCCTGTGGTTGGTGGTCTTCAATACCTCACTTTTACACGACCTGACATTGCCTTTGCTGTCAACCGCATCTCTCAATTTATGCATGCCCCCATAACAGTTCATTGGAGTGCTGTGAAGCATGTACTGCGTTATCTTCAGGGGATGTCTACCTTTGGTATTGTGAGCGGACGACGTTTTCGACGGAACGTGAGACTCCCTTTCGGAAGTGGCGCCATGATCTCAGGCGGGCCCCTCCCTCGCGTGGGGTTTTTATAAATGGAAAATCGATTTGGAAAATAAATGGAATTAATCCTTAAAAGAACCGAAGACCTAAGTCTCGATGAATATTGTAGAGTCGCCACCCGGCTCATCTCAATCGGGAAATTTATAATGCAGCTGAATCGGACGAACGGCAGCTATACTATCTAGAGATTCGGATCCGGATAAGTCCCTTATTTCATGTCTAATTAAAATAAATATTGGTCAATGTTCATAGACGGTATTTCAAATTCTAAAGGTCAATTTTATTGAAATAAATATACATACAGCGCGCATACAGGTATTACAAAAATAAAAGTAAAGTAATGAATATTTAAGTGGTTCACAACCCAATCGAATAAAAAATAAAAAACTCTCACCTCACTTTTATAAACGCCTAGAATACATGATTTATCTAGAAAAATACAAACGCCTAGGATACACGATTTAATCTATTAAATACATTTAAAATAAAAATAAAAATAAAAGCTGCAAAACAAAGGTTAGTACAATATTACGGCACACCACAAGTTGGACTCAAACATGACAGAATGGGAAATCAAGAATTAGGAGCATGCATTTAGGGGATAACCAGGTTGGCTCGGCTAGCCAGCCTGGTTAGACCTGGAAAACATTTTGAAACGTCCATGTATTTTGGTTTTTGTGGAAAAATCATTTTGAAAACAATTTTTCCGGTTTACATGCATTTTTTATATTTAAGGTGGGACGGTTTTCGGGAGAACTGGGTCTCTGTCGTGGCATTGTTCTAAATATAATTTTACTGAAAATTGAATCTAGGGTCGTGAATGCACACAACAAAATTCATTTTGGTGATTTTTGGGGTTTTCTGAATTTTTATGGATTTTTGGAATTTTTTGGGGCTTAAAGGTGAAATTCTGATTCTGGAACGAGGGTCACAGTCGTGCGACTGTAACTACAGTCGTGCAACTGTAAACGGCCCAGAATCAAGATTTCGCCAAAATTTTATTTTGAATCAAAATTGAAGAAAAACAACCTGGAAATTAAGAACACTCGTACGACTGTATATACAGTCGTACGACTGTTCACCAAACCAAGAACAGTCGTGCGACTGTTCTTAATTTCCAGAATCAGAAACTCGAAAACACAGTAAAAATGCATAAAAATACACTTCAATCACCCAGAAAGCAAGAAAAATTGAAAGGAGAAGGAGTGTCTACCTTTTTAGAAGCTTATCCAAGTCCTTTTAACCCCTGGCGTCGCTCCAATCCACACGAATTTGTACTTTTCCTCTTGAATTGGAGTTGAGAGCTTTTTGTCCAAAAATCCAAAATGCTTGGGATTCTGATGATTGAAGTCCGAGATATTGATTTGTTTGTGAGGTTAAGTGATTAACCTAAGGATTTCTAGCAAGTTCTAATCTTAACTTTGAGAATCAAAAGAAAAATAAAGGGAAGAAAGTTTAGCTTTTTGGTATTTTTCTCTCTTTCTCTCTAAATTTCTCTCACTAAAACCAGCATAAAAAAAAAGTCCTTCTCCCTTCCTTTTCCTTCTTTTTATTCTGCTTTTCTGAGGTTCCTTGCTGCAAGAACGGAGCCATTAATGCTCCTCCCTCTCTCCTCCATTTTTCTGCTGCAGAGGTATGGGCTGCTGCAACTGTCCTGACATTACAGTCGTACGACTGTAATTTTTAAATTACAATCGCACGACTGTACGAACAATCGCACGACTATTTTCTTTTTCTTTTTTTTTTTAGAGGAGTAACATTCTGACACTTACAGGTATCTTAATTCGTCCATCTAAACTTGTCTTGACTGGTTTTGTTGATTCTGATTGGGCGAGCTGCATTGATGATAGGAAATCTACAACTGACTTTGTTTATTATTTGGGTGCAAATGCGATCTCCTCGTCATCGCGGAAACAAAAGGCCGTATCTCGCTCTTCTACAGAGGCCGAATATAGGGCCTTGGCTTCCGCTACATCGAAATTACATTGGTTACAAATCTTTCTTCATAAAATCGGTTTTCCTACTCCTTCTCCTCCTACCTTGTTTTGTGATAATCTTGGCGCTACTTATCTCACTTTGAATCCTGTATTTCATAATCGAAGTAAGCAGTTGGAGGTTGATTTTCATTTTGCCCGTGATCGTGTTCAGAAGGGTTCCTTGCGGGTAGCGTATCTTTGCTCCCATGATCAAATTATGGATGCTCTCACAAAGGGTCTTACCAAGCCACGTTTTCTTAGGCTCCGTGACAAGTTGACCGTTGGTTCATCCCCCGCTCAACTTGCGGGGGGGTGTAAGAGATAGTATTCTACTCCTTGCAAGAGATGGTATTCCTACTCCATTGTAAAGTCTATTAGGGTTACACTTGTAATTATGCTAATTAGGGTTTGTGTATATATTTGTCTTATTCCATTAATGAAAGTTACGGTTTGCCATTATCTTACAACTACTGCCAGCCGAACAGGTTCAAACCTGCTTGAAACAGACTATTCATAATACACACTTCATCAGAAAAATAAAATGAGAAAATAAATGAAGAGAAATTAATTATATTAAACAAGAAAATTAGAATAAAAGGAAGAAAATGAGCCAAGAGTCTAAAGCTCCAGAAGCTCTTTACTATAAGAACTAAGGGAGCACTTCCCAAAAAACTAAAATGCCCTAAAGATTAAAATAATCAAAGTGTACTTATCATGGTAGCTCAAAATTAGCCACACAAATAAAATAATAAAAATGTACAACCACTCAAGTTTAGCTAGATCTTTATGCAAAATCCTTCGAAAAAGTCAAATATCTACTTTTTGAGACAAGACACTTCTTCTTCTTCTCTCCACTTTGGGACCCACGACATGGACTAATTTCTGCCGGCTTTTTCTCTCTCTTCACAGCTCCTTTCTAGTTCTCTTCCAGCCTGCTTGTTCGGATTTTTCACAGCTTTGCTCCAATTTTCTTTATAACCCGAAATACGCTCTAATTAGCCAAAATTAATTCAATAAAACTCCATTTAATTCCAATTAATACCTGAAATTATTGGCATGTTTAGTACTTATCAAGTGACCTCTTGAAAAGTGCTAGTGTTGCACCCGTGAGCTTTAATTCAATTAAAAAAAATTGAATATATTATTTATTCCTTTTAATAATTAAGGAACTGCTTTAAATATAGAACACCAAAGAAAATTAAATGTAATTCCACATGGAAGAATTTTAAAGGGAAAAGATTGATACAACACCTTTTCGACTAGCGAATTATGGTGAAATAGAAATCTTACCAATTGTGGGTAGTATTTATTTTATTTTTATCATGGAATTTTAATTTAAAATGAAAAATTATTAAAAAGACGTAAATGTCTCCAATATGTTGGTTATGAAGAAGTGGTTGATCATCCCATCCTTTGAATTATTATCACAAAGTATATGTGGGACCAATTAATGGGGGCCCACATAAGATCCAATTCAGCAAAGTCAAAATCAAAGCCCATTTAAACTCATAAAACAAGAGTATTAATTCAAAACTAATTACTTGATTAGCATAAATTATTTTTGTAGTTATCTTTTGAGTTTTAAGTTTTATAAATACTCTGATGAAACAACAGAATTGAAACATGTGAAGCTTTTTCTAGTCAGATTAATGGAAATCAAAAAAATTTTAGAAATTCATTTAAATTTGAAAGTTTGATCCCTTGGAATGAAAAGTAAATTCAATTTATATCAAATTGGGGAAAACCGAAGCTTATTTCATCAAAACATAGTGAAATTTAGAAGTTTTTTTTTTTTTTTTTTATCATTTCTAGAATATTAATAAAAAAGGAGGAGCAATTAAATGTAAATTAATTTTGTAGTAGAAACTTTCATCTTATTTATTTTTATAATATAAAATAATTTAGATCACAATTAAATTGTGAATGGTCAGTCTTAAAAATTAAAAAATTCCCCATGCTAACTAATTCATAAGTCACCTCATGTATTATTTTACTATATAAGAATTTTTCTTATATTAAATCACATTTTTGTTGTTAAAATATGAAAAGCTTATGATTAAAAAGAAAATTAAATCTGAAAAGCTTATTCTTAAAAAATTATTAAATATATAATTACTTGTTTAATTCTCTTATCGTCGAATCATTTATTCAACTCAATTTTCGTTGTTAGGTCAAATATTTGTTACAGCTAAATGATTTGTGATGGTACGAGTCGGAATATGGCTTTAAACTAAATGCTTGATGGTTACATCTCAACTTCAATGCTGAGCTTGTAGAAGAGGATGGTATTTCTCAGAAGAAACTGTATTTTGCTGAAGTGGTTGAGATTGATACTGATGGTTACCCTGTGCGATCTGTGCGAGTTGAGGTGACATCATGTGTTCCTGTAAACCAGAATACTAATGTCCCTGCAGGTAATTATATATTTGGTCTTTACTTTTCTTTTCTCCATTAATTGAGTTGTTTAATCTTAACTTTTATACTTTGTAGGAGATTCCCTTCAATGCGCAATCTGCCAGCATGATCCTGAAATGAAACATCCAAGTTCGGAATTGTATGTTGCTGATGTTTCATCCATGGATCAGTCCAAATTGGAATGAACATCATCAAAACTAGCCTTATGGCCCTTTGATGATGTTTCCTTAGGAATTGTTGGTTCTATGCTATCTAATGCATATATGTTGGCATGTTGCGTTGTTATTAATAAAGCTACCACATGAGACCTTAACCCTTTTATACTCTTCCTAAGAAGACCCAAAACTTAATCAAAACTATTAACTCAATAGCTTAGGGATTACTATTCCTAATAAATTAGCAGAAAGCTGACAAAATGAACACCCCATCTGATTTTCAATACTCAAGGAACTACAAAAGGATGGTTGAGTTTGCTGGCTTAAAATCATCGATAGTACATGAACTTTCACCTTACTAACATAATGGTACGTGAATTTTAAAATTAGACATAAAATTACATCAACTTAGCAACCCGCTAACATAAAAGTCAAAATTACCGTTGACCATGAAAAATTCAATAAGCAGTTTAATTTTTAAACAACGTTTAATTACAAATACAAAATTTCTAGGACGGATATATGGTCAGAATTGTCTCAAATTTCAACTAAATTGCAAAATTATATTGGTTTAATTGACTAAAAGGCTACACCTTATCTTGAGAAAAAAAAGGGGGGGTTCTAGAGAGTAGTAGTTGTTGCAACTTGGGACAATAATGTGAATAAATTTTTTTATTTAGAACATGAAGAAAATCCATTATATTGATTGCTAAAACTATGAAAAGTTCAATGGTGATATGGTTGGTTGGGAGTAAATCATGGCACATCAATAATATTATATGAACCAATTAACTTTGGAATTATTGTAAAATTTCTATTAATATTATAATATATAATGAATTGTTAGAAAGTAGAAATAAATAAATTCAATTTTAACCTTTACAAAACTTTACCCCTTTAATAATCTTCCGAGTTATTTTACAATCTTCCCTTATGAATTCCTCCAAACATATGGTTAAGTTTATAAATATAAATGCAAATTTTTTTATTTTTCTTTTCGTTTAAACAAAATGACATTCGTTTAAAACAATATATTTACAATAAATAATAATAATAATAATAATAATAATAACAACAACAACAACTTTAAGTAAAATTTTGCATATTTCATAATCTACAAAAAGAAATCTTCCATTTTATTTGATTTTCAAATAATATAAGTATGTAATAAAAAAATATATATTTAATAACGAAAGTGAGGATCACACGGCAATGAATAATATTGAGGTTAAGAACGGGAAAAGCTATAATTTCCATCGGAGATAATCAACAAAATTTGATAATGTTGTTATATTGATAATTTTGAAAGTGATACATAAATTAGTTTGAGATAATTTTGTATCAATATCTTTTTATTATTTTAGCACACTTTGAATATAAATAATTAAATTACGTATTCAGCAGAATATTTAAACAAATTAATTTAGTGATATTCATATAAATCACCATCCAAGATTTTTAAGAAGCACCCACTTAATTAGCAGATAGAACAAAACAAGATCTTATGAACAATTTAATATTTTTAAAATTTTATTTTAAAGAGCATTAGCCGTTCTTTTTTTTTTTTTTTAATTTCTTTCTTGTAATTTTAGAGTTTATAGAACAGAAGTTTAAGTCTCTTGCCCTTTTTAATTTGAGATATTTAAGTTTTTCATAGTCAATCATTCAATGAATAGATTAAAGATTTGAAGATGAGAATCAAATTTAAATTTTAATCAAAGCTAGGTTATTATCTATCCCTTGTTATGTTTTATCATATAAGTAGGTAAGTATTGAATTTTTTTTTTTTTTTTTGGCTCAACTTTTTTAGAGGAAAGTCTTCACTAAAATAAAATCTTGACTATTTCTCCCTACAGTTCTCCTCAAAAAAAAAAAAAAAAAAAAAAAATATATATATATATATATATATATAAAGAAGGAGATGAGCACTTACTACTTTAAGAGATAGTATTCTACTCCATTGTAAAGTCTATTAGGGTTACACTTGTAGGAGATGGTATTTCTACTCCTTGTAGGAGATGGTATTCCTACTCCATTGTAAAGTCTATTAGGGTTACACTTGTAACTATGCGAATTAGGGTTTGTGTATATATTTGTCTTATTCCATTAATGAAAGTTACGGTTTGCCATTATCTTACATGGTATCAGAGCATCTCTCTGGGGTTTGAAATCCCCTCTCTTTTCTATCCAAGCCGCCGACATCATTACCACCATGAACACATCGTCCACCATTGTTGATGGCCTAAACTCGGCCCTCATGGCAACCGGCACAACAAACTCTCCTTTATTTTCCTCCACCATTCCTAACACTACTCAATCCCACATCAAATTGAATCCATCCAACTTTCTAATTTGGAAAGCTCAAGTCACTCCCATGTTGAAGGGTCACGGACTCATGGGCCATGTAGACGGTTCCATTGTTTCTCCACCTCAGTTTTCACCCGATGGTAGTATTAATCCTGATTTTCAGTTATGGGAAAAGGGAGATCAACAAGTTCTCTCTTGGCTATTAAATTCCATCTCGGAATCATTAATGCCACAAGTTATTAGGGCCACTACGGCCAAAGGCGTCTGGGACAAATTAATCACCACATATTCAATGGGGTCTAGACCTCAAATCCGTATTCTTCGTCGAGAATTGCAGACGCTTGAGAGAGGTAATTTATCGATTATCAACTATGTTCAGCATGCCAAGTCTATTACTGATAAATTGGCTGCTCTTGGATATATTGTTCCTGAGGATGATTTAATTGATTGTATTTGTCATGGTTTGGGTGAAGAATATAATGATTTTAATCGTATTCAAAACTCCAAAACTGAGCCAACTTCCTTTGATTACTTGCTGGGCTCTCTTTTAACGGAAGAAAAGTTACTCCTACAAGCCAAGAAAGACGTTCTCACTGCTGTCTAGCCTGCTGCCCACGTTGCAGCCCGTTCCAGCTCCTACCACGGCCGTGGCAGAGGTAATGGCGGCTCCCGTGGTCGTGGTGGGGGTCGTTACTCTCATGGTTCCTCTTATTCGCATGGACAGCTTCCGTACAGCCCTGGAACTCACTGGAATAATTCTGGACAGCAACAACATCAATCTTTTCGACCTTCTGCCCCGGGCCAATCGGATGATCAAATTGTTACTTAGTTTAATTGTCGTGGTATTAGACACAAGGCGAATCGGTGCTCATCCCCTAGAATGCCCAGAAATCAGCCTCAATCTCCACAATCAAACCTAGCCGCAACACATATCTCAAACCAACCATGGGTTCTTGACTCCGGAGCAACTCATCATTTTACATCCAACTTGGAAAACCTTGCTGTTCACTCTGAATGCTCCGGTCCCGAAGAGGTCTAAATTGGCAATGGTATGTTTCTGCCCATAACTCATGTTGGTGAGAATTCTTTTCGTATTGGTTCTAACTCTCTCAAATTTCAAAATATTCTCCATGTTCCTACTGCTAATCGAAATTTATTATCTGTTTTTGCACTAACCAACTCTAATCCTGTTTCTGTTGAATTTTTCTCTGATTATTTTCTTATCAAGGATTTGGAGTCGAAGGAGATTCTGTTCCGAGGCCGGAGTGACAACGAACTCTACAATCTATGCTTAAAGTCTAGTCCTTCTTTAATTAGTGCAAATCTTGCTTCTTTAAATGTTTGGCATGCTCGTTTGGGGGCACCCTGTCTTACCCATTGTTAAACGTACCTTACATTCTAATAAAATTGATTTTCGCAATTCTGTTGCTTCTCTTTGCAATTCGTGTGCTATAAGTAAAAGCCATAAATTACCATTTGTTGATTCTGTTTTTATCTCTCATTCACCCTTAGAATTAATTTGTGCTGATGTTTGGGGACTGGCTCCAGTTCAATCTTTTGATGGCTATGGATGCTATGTTCTCTTTTTTTTATCATTACTCAAAATATACATGGATTTACTTTATGCACAAGAAATCTGAAGTGCTAGACATTTTTATTCAATTTTGCACCCTTGTTGAAAAATATTTCCAAACACCAATAAAAATTTTCCAATCTGATTGGGGGGGGGGGGGGGGGGGGAGAATTTCAGGCTCTTACCACTTATCTCAAACTAAATGGCATCTCCCATCGTGTCTCTTGCCCTCACACACCAGAACAAAATGGGAGAGCCGAACGTAAACACCGACACATTGTTGAAACTGGTCTTTCTTTATTACATCATAGTTCCATGCCCATCAAATATTGGACTGCTGCCTCTGAATGTGCTGTTTATAACATAAATTGTTTGCCCACTAGCACAATTAATTTTGATAATCCTCTTCATAAATTATTTGGCACTGATCCTGATTATAATTTTCTTCGTATCTTTGGTTGTCGTTGTTATCCTTGGTTGCGTCCCTATGCTAAAAATAAACTTGATCATCGCTCTCTTCTGTGTGTTTTCTTGGGTTACAGCAAAGTTCATAAAGGGAGAGATGCGATAAACTTGGCACCTATCCCCAACTAATGCACCCAAAACTACTCAATTAACAACTTGGAATATGATTTGCATCACTAGGATAGTAGACCTCTAATTGCTTCTTAATCAAAAACATAAACAAGGGACAATAGGATTTGTATAAGCACACAATTTATTTAAGACATAAACAACTAACGGATCACTTTGTGATCTTATTTTATTTATTTATTTTTCTTTCACAACTTTTAACCTTACTTAAGATGCTTTAGCTTTTCCGAACGGATAACAATAATGGAGCAAACATAATGCACCCGACTTACTTGGCTAAGCATATTCATTAAGCGGCTACTAGCACTATTCATAACTTGGATTCGCAAATCAAGCCAGCGGAATGGAATGTGAATTTTCTTTCCTTTTTTTTGAATAGCATTAAAATCGAAAACATGCGTAAAACCTATTTTATCCCCTTGATTTATGGTTAGTAAAAAAAAATTGCTTATACAATCTATGTCTCTAAGTGATACATCTTAATTCAAGTGTCTATTGATCACAGTGATTTCAACCAGCTAGAACCTTATACTTCATTTATGCAAACATCTCCCTTGACAAGTACACAAGACATAGAGGAAAAATTTTCGGTACTACAATTGTTAAAGAGAACAATGCAAGATGATAAAGGAGTTGAAACTAATTTATGTTTTGCGAGATGACAGTCAAAAGAACAAAACAAATAATATGGACATAATCATAAGCACACAATTTGTGACCCTTCCCCCCACTTAACTGTGCACATAGCCCTCGATGTGCAAGAAAATATTGCATCACAAACCAGAGTAAAAATAGCAAGAAAGTTATAACAGAACTCCCTTGGATTATGAATGCCAAATATCCGACGCTCCTAAGGGGAAGGCGGGCATGGGGGATTGTGCTTCTGAAGTCGGTACAACTGGGCTACATTGGTTTCAATGCGGGTCACTTTCTAATGCAATGTGTTGATATTGGTGTCAATGGTATGCAACTTCTCCATTGCTTGCTGCATCATATTAAGCATAGGTGAAAAATCAACATTAGCAGCGTCAGTATGAACGCTACTCTTGGCACGACGCCCTGGCTTCAGATCTTCATCAATGGGCAACCAACGAAGAATGCCATCAACTCGGGAAACTAGTCCCATATTGCTCAAACAGCTGAAATACAAAGGCTCCATCTCAAAAGCAATGTGTAAATAATTAGAATCAGGATCAATAAGGTGTAAATTCATAGCTAATTGAGTAATCAAGGAACCAAAAATTAAGTCTCTACCAGCAGTCCAAGCAGTACGCATTTGCGTAGCTATCCAACAACCCAAGTTTACTTTGACATTGTTAAGCATACACCACAGAAAGTATAACTCGGTCTTATTGCAAGTGCTAGTACTTGAAATTCTTCCAGAAAAAACATAGGCTAAAAAGCGATGGATATATTGCAATGCAGGTTGTTTCAAATAACAAGCCTTAGATTGACTGGAGTCATAGGCAAAAATATTAACAGACATTTGTTTCCAGACCTTGCAACCAATGAAATCTCGAGGGAAATCAATTGAAGATAATTTATAATCATCAGTCCTAGTCAAATCAGAGCTAACCAAGCCACAAGACAAATTAAATTCAGTCACGGAAAAAGAAAAATCCCTACCCATCAATCTAAATTTAATTACCCCCGGTGTCTCTATAGTGAATTCCTTAGGCATAGTGAATTGAAATGTTGTGTAAAATTCTCTAATCAATTCAGTGTACCCAGGGCATTTAAGTGCGAAGAAGGGTGCCCAGCCAATATGCTTAACCATTAAATGAAATTCATCGAACAATCCAAGTTCAAGCAACAAAGAGGTATCAATGCATTTACAGGGAATAATTTTCCTACTACAAACATCAGCATATTGTTTTTTCAACCCAGCAGGAAAATTCAAGCAACCATTTAAATGATTTTCAGGAATAAGTACCGACGTACCTCGGGGTAATCGGGAACGAGTTTGCGTTACCCGACTTACCTTTTGTTTCTTGGATGGTGGAGCAGGAATGGTAGAATCCGAGGGAGCTGGAGGCGCCAAAGGTGGGGCGGCTTTAGGATTGAACCCGCGTTTCAGATTTGAAGTGGTTCCCATCTTGGCAGGGGTTTTGTTGCTCTTTGCGGCTGATTTTACCTTTGTTTTGGAGCAAATCTGTGGTTGTGAAGATATTGTCACAGGGCGCGGCATACTCGCTGGAATCTGGTGTTCAACCACCGGTATGGACCGGTCATCAAGGGGATTGGGTGGTTCAGTCTTCGGAATTGGGCCGGCAGCGGAAGAAACGTCGGTCGGCGGTGGCAAGAAGCGGCGGCTGTAGACGCTGGGGACTGCCGGCGCAGAGGAAAGTGGAGCGGCGGCGGTCGCACTGGGTAAACCAGCGGGATCTGGGCTGGTGCTTCCGATGGTAGGACGGTGGATGGCCGGCCAAGGGAAGAAAGTTGCTGCACAAAGAGCGTTCCGGTAGCGGTAGACTTGGTGAGTTTTCCGCCTGGGAGTTGGCGGGTCAGTGCCATCTGCGGCTGATCTCGGCGGGACGGTGACCGGAGGATTTAGACGGGACGGCGGTGGCTGAAGGTTGGACGACGGCTGTAGATTGGAGGGTTTCTGCAAAATAAAGATAAACAGGGAAAAGAAAAGAGAAGGGAAATAGGAAGAGTCAACAGCCCGTAATTGCAATTGAAAAAAATAAAAATAATAATAATTTTTTTTTTTTTGGAAATCAATTAAAGTCAAAGCAGGTGAGATTTTGAGTTTAAAAGACAAAAAGATCCAGAAGACTTAATAGCCTAATCCATGCTCATGTCTTAATTCACTACCTTTAGTTTTTGGCCCAAAAAAAATCAGAAGACTAATTAATTAGCTCAAGCCTAAATCATGGCTTATGACAGTTTTGAATAAAATTTCAGATTCTCAAAAATCACCCAAACCAAGATCTTGGCTAAATTAAATTTTTGCATCTTAAAAAGGCAATTAATTAGTGATTTAAAACATGATCAAAGGCAAAGATTGAAACTCAAAATTCATTGAAAAACCTAAGAAATTAAAATAAAAATACCAAATTAAAGCACAAAATGAAAATAATTAATCTAAAACAAAATTAATTTGGGTTGCCTCCCAAAAGCGCCTTTCTTTATTGTCTTGGGCTAGACATTATGCCGATCTTAATTACTCAGGTAATCCCAACAGTATATTTGTGTTCCTTGAGAACTCGGACTATCACATCCTCTTCAAGTCCTTCCAACCCTTTTGGTATTATTACCTGAAATTTTCCATTATCATCAAGATAGACAACCTTAAATTTATCAATCAAGGTTTCAGGCTTTATCTTCGGATTATCTTTCCGTGCCCAACTCTCAACTGGCTTCACTTGTAAGATTTTTTCACAACCTCCTGTGTCAAAAACCTCATGAACAACAGAATTAGCAACATCAGTAGCTAAATCATAATGTTCATCACTTGAAAATTTCACGGCATCATATATATTAAAACAAATCATTTCACCATTAAATTCCATAGTGAGTTTACCTTCATTCACATTGATTATAGCTTTAGATGTTTTAAGGAATGGTCTTCCTAAAAGAATGGGTGTCGATATTGGACAATCATCATCATCCATATCCAAAACATAAAAGTCAGCAGGAAATACCAAACCATTAACTTGCACAAGTACATCCTCTAGTACCCCATCAGGATAAGCATTGGTTCTATCAGCAAGTTGAACTATCACACCAGTTTCTTTTAAAGGTCCAGTATTTAAAGATGCATAAAGAGATCGTGACATGATATTAATTGAAGCTCCAAGATCTAACATTGCTTTCCCGATTCTAGTACTACCTATCTTACAAGGGATAGTGAACATACCTGGATCTCCACATTTTGGTGGGAGTTTCCTTTGAATAACAGCAGAAACATTCTCTCCCACACTGATTTTTTCATTACCCCTCAACTTCCTCTTGTTAGTACACAATTCTTTAAGAAATTTGGCATATCGAGGGATTTGTTTAATAGCATCAAGAAGAGGAATATTTACCTGAACTTTTCTGAACAAGTCAAGTACCTCTTTCTCTTGGTCCTCCTTTAGAGGTTTGGAGAATCGACTTGGGAATGGAGGTGGGATGACAATGGCTGGTGGTGGCTTAGCTGGTGCAGGAGTTACCTCCTCTTTTTCTAGTTCTTTCTCCACCTCATGCTTCGAAACTCCAGCAGATGGTATCTCCTTGCCACTACTTAAAGTGATGGCACTAACATTCTGCCTTGGATTTATTTCAGGCTGTGATGGCAAACATCCAGAAAATTGTGATTCCAACTTACTCACCGAGGTGGCTAGTTGGCTCATTTGGTTTTCTATGTTCTGGATGCTTGTCTTAGTATCTTGTTGGAATTGTTGCACATTGGAAGCCAAGGCAGACACGATTTGTTCCAAAGACATAGTTGGCTTAGGAGGGGGCGGTTGTGGTGTATGGATTGGCGACCTAGGATGGTAACTATTAGATTGCTGTCCTTGCTGAAAGTTATTCGGCTTATGAGCATAGCTGAAATTCAGGTGATCTTTCCATCCAGGATTGTAAGTCTGAGAGTACGGATCATATCTCCTCTGATGCTGTTGATTCTGAAAATTACCAACAGCATTCACCTGTTCTTCCTCTTGGAGAGTGTGACAAGAATCCGTAGGATGATCGAAACTTGAACAAATCCCATAAACATTCACTTGTTGTTGTTTCCCCAAAAATGCTTTCTGCATGAGTGAAGTAAGGGTGTCAAGTCCTTTTTCAATAGCAGAAGTGTTTACTTCATTCACTTTTTTCACAGGATGATCTTGTCGTTTGCCAAACTGTTGTGTGTTGGCAGCTACTCTCGAAATCAGCTCTCTTGCATTGGTAATTGTCTTATCGGCCAAGGATCCACCACTGGATGCATCAATCAGATTCCTGTCAGATAAGGTTAGTCCTTCATAAAAATATTGAAGTAAAAGTTGGTCCTTTATCTGATGATTTGGGCAACTGGTGCAAAGCTGATTAAATCTTTCCCAGTACTCATAAAGATTCTCCCCAGCATATTGGCGAATGCCCGATATATCTTTGCGGATTGAAGAAACTCGAGAAGAAGGAAAGAATTTCTCAAGAAATTGCTTCTTCTTCTCGCCCCAAGTTGTGATTGATCTAGAGGGGAGGTAATACAGCCAGTCCTTAGCTTTATCAGTTAGTGAAAACGGAAAGGCTCTCATTTTCACTTGCTCCACAGAAACTGCATTCCTTAGCGGTTTCATGCTCGAACATACTACATGGAGCTCCTTCAAATGTTTATGTGGATCTTCACCTGAAAGTCCACGAAAAGTAGGCAATAAGTGAATTAAACCCGATTTTAATTCAAAATTTACCTTGTTTTTCGGATACAGTATGCATAGAGGTTATTGATCCATATCCGGTTCAGCCATGGCTCTCAATGTTTGTTCTAGATTAGCTATCTCTTCTTCTTCCTCGATTTCACTCTCACTTGATTCTAACGAATCAGCTACCACGTCCGATGGAAGTGATTCCCGAGATCCTCTTTCCTTCGTCTGCTTCCTCAGTCGACGAGCAGTTTTCTCTATTTCGGGATCAAATTCGAGTTCACCTGTACGAGAAGAACGAGGCATACACTAAAAAACACAGATTAGAAGAAATAAACAATTAAGACACCAATCCCCGGCAACAGCGCCAAAATTTGATGCGTGCCGAGCACACCAAAAATAAATTCCTACTCTCGAAAACAAAAGTTTGTAGTACAAATGGAGCAGGGTCGAATCCACAGGGATTGGCCAATTATTTCTTCTAAAATTAAACAAGAAAAGTAAAGGGGGTTGTTTGAGAATTGCAATTAAAATATAAAAATAACAGAAATTAAATAATTAGGTAAAATCTATATAAGGCGAATTCCAGCTAGAAGGTGAATTCGAGTCTTGAGTCAAGCCAACTGATCATCGATCAAAAACAAAAGATAACTTCAATACATTCAAATAAATTAGCTATAGCTATCATAAAGCATGAATCACCTAGTCTCTTCTTACGGAATAGATAATTAAGAGAAGCTCGTTAATTATCCCTATTTAATCGAACAGTTCCGAACAAGCTTCGGAATTTAATTCAATCAAAAGCATTAACACATGAAAGAGACACTAATTCTACTCAACAATCACACAAGCGGGATTATTTAAAGCATATCAATTTCATCCATAACACAAATTAAAAACTTGTCCATAATTAATCGTGTTATTTGCTACCTAGGTTAAGTGAATTAAACGATTACGTATTTAATCACCTAACTAGCAAATCAATCACAAGTACATAATTAAATCAAGAATTTAATTAAATCATGCAAAAGTAATAAGAATATAATGAAATCAATTACTTGAATTAAAGAAGAAAATAAGAACAATGATCTCACAGTTGACGTTACAAGACTGAACTTTCCTTCTAGCTAGAAATTAGGGTTTTAGTTCATCATGGGGTCAAGAACACGTTGAGAGAGGGAAAGAAGAGAGGCTACCGAAAAATCCCAAGAGAAGAAGAGAGAAGAGAAAAAAAAAATAATATGACCTAACTCTTTCATACCTAATCAACTAAGGAAAGAGTTCTAAAAAGGAAATAACTCTAATTAAGATTTTTGTAGGAAAATCTAATTAGAGTTATTAAAATAAAAATATCTCCAAAAGCCTATCATAAAAAGGCTGAAATAAAATAAAATAAGACTAAATTAGAAGTCTTCAAATTCCATAAAAAATCTTCAAAATTCGTAGGTCCCCTTAAGCCATGGTCTTGGCTTATGCAAAACAGCTTCCTAAGCCCAATTTCAGCATCAACAGCACTCCATAAGCCATGCCCATGGGTTATGACTTCAAGCTCCATCCTTCAAGCACTCCAAGCTTCCAAAATTGGCTCTTTAAGCTCATTTTCCAACTTCAGAGTCCCTAGCACGAGTAATTACACAAAATGAAGTAAATCCGCCTAAGTTAACTAATAATATATCAATTAAAGCCTATAAACAAAGACGGATTGCGTGCATAAAATGCACTTATCGGGACTGCTGCCTTTGAATGTGCTGTTTATAACATAAATCGTTTGCCCACTAGCACAATTAATTTTGATAATCCTCTTCATAAATTATTTGGTACTGATCCTGATTATAATTTTCTTCGTATCTTTGGTTATCGTTGTTATCCTTGGTTGCGTCCCTATGCTAAAAATAAACTTGATCATCGCTCTCTTTCGTGTGTTTTCTTGGGTTACAGCAAAGTTCATAAAGGGTACAGGTGTCTTGATTTTCGTTCTGGAAAAATTTATATCTCACATCATGTACTCTTTGATGAACAGGTTTTTCCGTTTACTATTGATGATGAAATTTTTGCTCCGGTGTCAGACCAGTCCCAAATTTCCATACCATCCATATCGCAACCGACCCCTCCAAATCCGTCGCCACCTCTGCAACCGACCCACTTTTCATCGACCGAACCACCAGCACCAACTAGCCCGTCACCTGCTCTTCAAACCGACCAGCCCCTACTCCTTCTCCCCAACACCGGTTCACCGTCCTCATCACCTCGGGCTGCGACTCCGCCTCATTCCCACCGAGGTGCGATAGTTGCTGATCCCGAGGTGTCATTGGTTGTTGATCTTCAACGTCATGGGCCCTTACCACCCGTACATCCTAGCAAGTCTCAATTGGCTCACCTGATGGTCACAAGGGCCAAATCTGGCTCCCTCAGAAACAAAGATGTTCTTGATTTAGTTGATGCTGCTACTGGAGATCCAATTGTTGAACCGTCCACCTATACTCAAGCTGTAAAGATTCCTGCTTGGCGGGATGCCATGGCTTCGGAGTTCAATGCTCTCATTAAAAATGGAACATGGGATCTTGTTCCTCCCTCTCAGGCTCAGAATATTATTGGGTGCAAATGGGTATTTCGTGTCAAACAAAAATTAGATGGCTCTATTGATAGATATAAAGCACGTCTTGTTGCCAAAGGTTTTCATCAGCGACCAGGTATTGATTTTCATAACACTTTCAGTCCGGTGGTTAAACCCACCACTATTCGGATGTTGCTCACTTTGGCTGTATCATATAAGTGGAGTGTTATTCAGCTTGATATTTCAAATGCTTTCCTTCATGGAACACTGGATGAAGCCGTTTTTATGCAACAACCTTAAGGTTTTGTTGATCCACGCTTTCCTGATCATGTCTGCCACCTCCGAAAGTCACTGTATGGTCTGAAGTAAGCTCCTCGTCAGTGGCATCGATGTCTCACTGCTGCCCTATTCCAATTCGGTTTTCAGTGCTCAAAATCGGACAACTCCCTATACTTCATCCATACGGCCTTGGTAAAAATTTTCTGCCTGATCTATGTTGATGATATTTTATTGATGAGTAATGCTCTTGCTTTCTTGGACAAAGTTGTTGATTTTCTCCAAACTAAGTTTGCTGTGAAGAATTTGGGTCGCTTACACTATTTTCTGGGTATTGAGGCTAATTGGACATCTTCTGGTTTGTTTCTTCACTAGTCAAAATATATCAATGATTTATTACTTCGTGCTAAATGCACAATTGCAGCTCTATTGCCTCTCCGATTAATAGCAGCGAAAAGTTGACTTTGGATAGTGGGGATCCTTTTTCCAATCCAACTATGTTTCGTTCTGTGGTTGGTGGTCTTCAATACCTCACTTTTACACGGCCTGACATTGCCTTTACTGTCAACCGCATCTCTCAATTTATGCATGCCCCCATAACAGTTCATTGGAGTGCTGTGAAGCATGTACTGCGTTATCTTCAGGGGATGTCTACCTTTGGTATTGTGAACGGACGACGTTTTCGACGGAACGTGAGACTCTCTTTCGGAAGCGGCGCCATGATCTCGGGTGGGCCCCTCCCTCGCGTGGGGTTTTTATAAATGGAAAATCGATTTGGAAAATAAATGGAATTAATCCTTAAAAGAACCGAGACCTAAGTCTTGATGAATATTGTAGAGTCGCCACCCGGCTCATCTCAATCGGAAAATTTATAATGCAGCTGAATCGGACGAACGGCAGCTATACTATCTAGAGATTCGGGTCCGGATAAGTCCCTTATTTCGTGTCTAATTAAAATAAATATTGGTCAATGTTCATAGACGGTATTTCAAATTCTAAAGGTCAATTTTATTGAAATAAATATACATACAGCGCGCATACAGGTATTACAAAAATAAAAGTAAAGTAATGAATATTTAAGTGGTTCACAACCCAATCGAATAAAAAATAAAAAACTCTCGCCTCACTTTTATAAACGCCTAGAATACACGATTTATCTAGAAAAATACAATCACCTAGGATACACGATTTAATCTATTAAATACATTTAAAATAAAAATAAAAATAAAAGCTCCAAAACAAAGGTTAGTACAATATTACGGCACGCCACAAGTTGGACTCAAACATGACAGAATGGGAAATCAAGAATTGGGAGCATGCATTTAGGGGATAACCGGGTTGGCTCGGCTAGCCAGCCTGGTTAGACCTGGAAAACATTTTGAAACGTCCATGTATTTTGGTTTTTGTGGAAAAATCATTTTGAAAACAATTTTTCCGGTTTACATGCATTTTTTATATTTAAGGTGGGACGGTTTTCGGGAGAACTGGGTCTCCGCCGTGGCATTATTCTAAATGTAATTTTACTGAAAATTGAATCTAGGGTCGTGAATGCACACAACAAAATTCATTTTGGTGATTTTTGGGGTTTTCTGAATTTTTATGGATTTTTGGAAATTTTTGGGGCTTAAAGGTGAAATTCTGATTCTGGAACGAGGGTCACAGTCGTGCGACTGTAACTACAGTCGTGCAACTGTAAACGGCCCAGAATCAAGATTTCGCCAAAATTTTATTTTGAATCAAAACTGAAGAAAAACAACCTGAAAATTAAGAACACTCGTACGACTGTATATACAGTCGTACGACTGTTCACCAAACCAAGAACAGTCGTGCAACTGTTCTTAATTTCCAGAATCAGAAACTCGAAAACACAGTAAAAATGCATAAAAATACACTTCAATCACCCAGAAAGCAAGAAAAATTGAAAGGAGAAGGAGTGTCTACCTTTTTAGAAGCTTATCCAAGTCCTTTTGACCCCTGGCGTCGCTCCAATCCACACGAATTTGCACTTTTCCTCTTGAATTGGAGTTGAGAGCTTTTTATCCAAAAATCCAAAATGCTTGGGATTCTGATGATTGAAGTCCGAGATATTGATTTGTTTGTGAGGTTAAGTGATTAACCTAAGGATTTCTAGCAAGGTCTAATCTTAACTTTGAGAATCAAAAGAAAAATAAAGGGAAGAAAGTTTAGCTTTTTGGTATTTTTCTCTCTTTCTCTCTAAATTTCTCTCACTAAAACCAGCATAAAAAAAAAGTCCTTCTCCTTCCTTTTCCTTCTTTTTATTCTGCTTTTCTGAGGTTCCTTGCTGCAAGAACGAAGCCATTAATGCTCCTCCCTCTCTCCTCCATTTTTCTGCTGCAGAGATATGGGCTCCTGCAACTGTCCTGACATTACAGTTGTACGACTGTAATTTTTAAATTACAATCGCACGACTGTACGAACAGTCGCACAACTATTTTCTTTTTCTTTTTTTTTAGAGGAGTAACATTCCGACACTTACAGGTATCTTAATTCGTCCATCTAAACTTGTCTTGACTGGTTTTGTTGATTCTGATTGGGCGAGCTGCATTGATGATAGGAAATCTACAACTCGTCATCGCGGAAACAAAAGGCCGTATCTCGCTCTTCTACAGAGGCCGAATATAGGGCCTTGGCTTCCGCTACATCGGAATTACATTGGTTATAAATCTTTCTTCATAAAATCGGTTTTCCTGCTCCTTCTCCTCCTACCTTGTTTTGTGATAATCTTGGCGCTACTTATCTCACTTTGAATCCTGTATTTCAGAATCGAAGTAAGCAGTTGGAGGTTGATTTTCATTTTGTCCGTGATCGTGTTCAGAAGGGTTCCTTGCGGGTAGCGTATCTTTGCTCCCATGATCAAATTGTGGATGCTCTCACAAAGGGTCTTACCAAGCCACGTTTTCTTAGGCTCCGTGACAAGTTGACCGTTGGTTCATCCCCCGCTCAACTTGCGGGGGGTGTAAGAGATAGTATTCTACTCCTTGCAGGAGATGGTATTCCTACTCCATTGTAAAGTCTATTAGGGTTACACTTGTAATTATGCTAATTAGGGTTTGTGTATATATTTGTCTTATTCCATTAATGAAAGTTACGGCTTGCCATTATCTTACAACTACTGCCAGCCGAACAGGTTCAAACCTGCTTGAAACAGACTATTCACAATACACACTTCATCAGAAAAATAAAATGAGAAAATAAATGAAGAGAAATTAATTATATTAAACAAGAAAATTAGAATAAAAGGAAGAAAATGAGCCAAGAGTCTAAAGCTCCAAAAGCTCTTTACTACAAGAACTAAGGGAGTATATATAGCACTTCCCAAAAGACTGAAATGCCCTAAAGATTAAAATAATCAAAGTGTACTTATCATGGTAGCTCAAAATTAGCCACAAAAATAAAATGATAAAAATGTACAACAACTCAAGTTTAGCTAGATCTTTATGCAAAATCCTTTGAAAAAGTCAAATATCTACTTTTTGAGACAAGACACTTCTTCTTCTCCTCTCCACTTTGCGATCCACGACATGGACTAATTTCTGCCGGCTTTTTCTCTCTCTTCATAGCTCCTTTCCAGCTCTCTTCCAGCCTGCTTGCTCAGGTTTTTCACAGTTTTGCTCCAATTTTCTTTATAACTCGAAATAAGCTCTAATTAGCCAAAATTAATTCAATAAACCTCCATTTAATTCCAATTAATACCTGAAATTATTGGTATGTTTAGTAATTATAAAGTGACCCCCTAAAAAGTGCTAGTGTTGCACCCCTCAGCTTTAATTCAAATAAAAAAATTGAATATATATTTATTCCTCTTTATAATTAAGGAACTGCTTTAAATTGAACACCAAAGAAAATTAAATGTAATTCCACATGGAAGAATTTTAAAGGGAAAATTAAATGTAATTCCACATTGATACAACACCTTTTCGACTAGCGAATTATGGTGAAATAGAAATCTTACCAATTGTGGGTACTATTTATTTTATTTTTATCATGGAATTTTAATTAAAAATGAAAAATTATTAAAAAGACGTAAATGTCTCCAATATGTTGGTTATGAAGAAGTGGTTGATCATCCCATCCTTTGAATTATTATCACAAAGTATATGTGGGACTAATAAATGGGGGCCCACATAAGATCCAATTCAGCAAAGTCAAAATCAAAGCCCATTTAAACCCATAAAACAAGAGAATTAATTCAAAACTAATTACTTGATTAGCATAAATTATTTTTCTAGTCGTCTTTTGAGTTTTAAGTTTTATAAATACTCTGATGAAACAACAGAATTGAAACATGTGAAGCTTTTTCTAGTCAGATTAATGGAAATCATAAAAATTTTAGAAATTCATTTAAATTTGAAAGTTTGATCCCTTGGAATGAAAAGTAAATTCAATTTATATCAAATTGGGGAAAACAGAAGCTTATTTCATCAAAACATAGTGAAATTTAGAAGTTTTTTTTTTTTTTTAATCATATCTAGAATATTAATAAAAAGGAGGAGCAATTAAATGTAAATTAATTTTGTAGTAGAAACTTTCATCTTATTTATTTTTATAATATAAAATAATTTAGATCACAATTAAATTGTGAATGGTCAGTCTTAAAAATTAAAAAATTCCCCATGCTAACTAATTTATAAGTCACCTCATGTATTATTTTACTATATAAGAATTTTTCTTATATTAAATCACATTTTTGTTGTTAAAATATGAAAAGCTTATGATTAAAAAGAAAATTAAATCTGAAAAGCTTATTCTTAAAAAATTATTAAATATATAATTACTTGTTTAATTCTCTTATCGTCGAATCATTTATTCAACTCAATTGTCGTTGTTAGGTCAAATATTTGTTACAGCTAAATGATTTGTTATGGTACGAGTCGGAATATGGCTTTAAACTAAATGCTTGATTTTTACATCTTAACTTCAATGCTGAGCTTGTAGAAGAAGATGGTATTTCTCAGAAGAAACTGTATTTTGCTGAAGTGGTTGAGATTGATACTGATGGTTACCCTGTGCGATCTGTGCGAGTTGAGGTGACATCATGTGTTCCTGTAAACCAGAATACTAATGTCCCTGCAGGTAATTATATATTTGGTCTTTACTTTTCTTTTCTCCATTAATTGAGTTGTTTAATCTTGACTTTTATACTTTGTAGGAGATTCCCTTCAATGCGCAATCTGCCAGCATGATCCCGAAATGGAACATCCAAGTTCGGAATTGTATGTTGCTGATGTTTCATCCATGGATCAGTCCAAATTGGAATGAACATCATCAAAACTAGCCTTATGGCCCTTTGATGATGTTTCCTTAGGAATTGTTGGTTCTATGCTATCTAATGCATATATGTTGGGCATGTTGCGTTGTTATTAATAAAACAACCACATGAGACCTTAACCCCTTTTATACTCTTCCTAAGAACACCCAAAACTTAATCAAAACTGTTACCTCAATAGCCTAAGGAGTACTATTCATTATAAATTAGCAGAAAGCTGACAAAATGAGCAAACACTAAATATAGAACACCTAAGAAAATTAAATGTAATTGTGGGTAGTATTTATTTTATTTTAAAGGGAAAAGATTGATACAACACGTTTTTGACTAGCAAATTATGGTGAAATAGAAATCTTAACAATTGTGGGTAGTATTTATTTTATTTTTATCATGGAATCTTAACAATTTTCTTTAAGTTTGGAATTGTATGTTGCTGATGTTTCATCCATGGATCAGTCCAAGGTTCCTCATTGGAATGAACTTCATCAAAACTAGCCTTATGGCCCTTTGATGATGTTTCCTTAGGAATTGTTGGTTCTATGCTATCTAATGCATATGTTGGCATGTTGCGTTGTTATTGATAAAACAACCACATGAGAAACCCTTTTATACTCTCCCTAAGAAGACCCAAAACTTAATCAAAACTATTAACTCAATAGCTTAAGGATTACTATTCATTACAAATTAGCAGAAAGCTGACAAAATGAACACCCCATCTGATTTTCAATACTCAAGAGACTACAAAAGGATGGTTGAGTTTGCTTGGCTATTGCTTGATGTCTAAGCCAAAATGCCTCAGGCCCTCCTAGGCATTTAGTAAATCTCCCCCTCAAGGTATAATTGCTTGCAATTAGGCACCATATTGGGGACATTATTAGTTCATTTGAGATGAGAAAAAGCTGATGAAGCACTAGGAAAATAATTCAAAACAAATCAGGTGAGATCTTAATGTTTCCACACCATGTAATCATAACTCATTAGGATTTAATTTTGAGTAATAATTGAAGTATCATGTGCACTAAAATTGAAGTACGAAGTCCGAAACACTAGAGCAAAATATTATGTTTTGTCCTGCTACACATTTCCATTTCTCTTTAACTATCTGCAATTATGAAGGTAATTTGCAGTATCATCAGCACAACAACATCATTCATTAGTAATTTATACTATGATGGTAATTGACAAAAAGTCCAGCTATCATTACTTGTTGAATATAGTTTGTTTTGGACTTATGACCTATTTTACCCCTTTTCGACACTCCTTTGTTGACCCGGCGGCTAACATGTATGAGACAGATGTTTGCACGTATGGAGCAAAAGTGTCCATTTAACAACGGTGATATTGTACAAATATAGTGAAATCTCTATAACAATATTATTGTGGCAGAGAAAAATTATTATTTTATAGAGATTATTTCATTTATATATAAATAAATATTTATTAATTTATAGAATATTTTATAGTTTCACATTTTTTTTCACAAAATTCAAAATAAATTGATGAAGTAAACAATTATTAAAAAATAACCTAATGAAAATGAAAGTTTGATGGAACCACCTATGAATAAAGAAAAAAATAAGAATAAAGTGTAAAATTTAGATGGAACCACCTATATATTAGCTAGTCCAACATGTTTTTCCAAAAGCGGTTTTCTAACCGCAGATATGTTAAGATTTAGATACTTGTTACAACATGGGAATAATATAACGAATGTGATTTATGTCTTGCAAAAAAATTAAAGATGAAATATAATTTTGTTTAAATGCAAAGAACAAACTATTGACTTTAATATGCGTATTTTGGCTAGGAATTAATAAAATTTAAAGAGTAGTATGCTGTCTCTAAAAAATAATTTAATTTCATGAATTATATTTAGAATTTTTGAATGTAACTAATGAATTATTATATTATATTTTTATTGGGTGTCAAAGAATTTTTTAAAAATTATTATTTCATGCATATTTAGCGGGTATTATTGTGGAAAGTGGGCTAGCGGGGAGGGAAAAAAAACAAGGGGATTTTACATAAATACTTACCTTTTGGCACCACCTAACTATTTTACCTACAAAGGAAAAGATTGCTGAAATACTTTAAAAACTTTCCAAAATTACAAAAATACCTAAAACAGGAAATTCCTGTTTTACGTAAATCTGTAGCGTAAAAACACAAAACCGAAAACCATAAATCTCCAAAATACGTGAATCGCGCCGGCTCAAAAACCTCCCAAACGCAAAAACCTCCCAAACGCCAAGAAATCGCAGATCAATTTCGCCAAGAATCACAGATCAGTTTCGCCATCTGGAATCGCGCATCTGGATCGATCTCTCTCCTACAAATTCGATCGATCACTGCAAATCAATCGATCACTGCAAAACAGACATCGCAATTCAATCGATCACAGAGATATGCAAGAAATCGCAATTCTACTCCATCATAATGGAACTTGGACTGAAGATTACAGATTCATCAATTACAGAGTAAGTGGAGTCCTAATACCAACAACATCAACGTTCAATGACTTCAACCAAACTATCAAAGCAAACATCAAGATCGATCAACAAAAAGAAGATTTAAAGATCCAATTCCAAGTAACAGAAGGATATCCGCCAATGGATATAATGAACGACATGTCCATTAGATTCTATTTACAGCTAAAGAGTGCAAGCAATATCCTAATGCAGTATCCACTATGCATAACAACAATCCAGAGAGAAACAGAAGATGAACAAGGTAAAATTGTCACAATATCTCTGTATAACTAAGGTATAATTCAATATAACTCAGTATAAGTAAGGTATAATTCAGGTATAACTAGGTATAATCAGTGAAAAAATTGTATAATCAATGTATAATTAAGGTATACTTAATGTATCAGAATGTATAACTAAGGTATAATCACAATAACAGTGTATCTTAAGGTATAACAAAGGTATAAATCAGGTATAACAGTGTAAGGTATAATTGCGGTATAACTAAGGTATAATTGCGGTATAACTAATGTATAGTCAGTGAAAATAGTGTATCTGAATGTATAACAAAGGTATAAATCAGGTATAACACTGTATCTTAGCGTATAACTAATGTATAACTCAGTATAACTAAGGTATAATTGCGGGATAACTAAGGTATAATCAGTGACTATAGTGTATATGAATGTATAACAAAGGTATAACTAAGGTATAACAGTGTATCTTAGGGTATAACTAAGGTATAACTCAGTATAACTAAGGTATAAATGCGGTATAACTAAGGTATAATCAGTGACTATAGTGTATCTGAATGTATAACAAAGTTATAAATCAGGTATAACAGTGTATCTTAGGGTATAACTAAGGTATAACTCAGTATAACTAAGGTATAATGCAGGTATAACTAAGGTATAATCAGTGAATAAGGTATATAAGTAAGGTATCACAACTGTCTATCACAATGTATAAATAAGGTATAATCTATGTATAACCTGATATGTTACAGGTGTGTGTCTGTCTTTGTGTATATATTATAGGAAGTGGAGAAAAGGATCACAACAGTAACATGGAAGAATCTGTGTACCAACTAGAGTACAACCAGTACAACACAGAAGCAGAAGATGAAGAAGATGACCATGTAGCTTACATAAGAAACATAGCAGACAGAACAATAGAAGAAATATACAGCACAAAACAAGCAAACACAATTACAGGAGGAGAAGAAGAGAATGAAATAACAGATGCCAATGTTGACTACATACAAGCTGGACAAATCTATACAAACAAAAAGACACTCAAAGAAGCAATCAGTCTCTATGCAATAAGAAAAAATTTCCAATTCAAGGTTAAAAAATCCTGTCCAAAACAGTACTTCCTGCAGTGCATTGATGAACAGTGTACATGGAGATTCAGCGCATCAAGGAAAAAAAACACAGAAAGATTCATAATAAGAAAGTATGATGAAAAGCACACATGCAACATTGATGACAGGAATGGTGATAAAAGACAGGCAACAAAGGCACTTATAGCAAGCATCATCAAGAGCAAATACATCAGACTGAAAAGAATATACACAGCAAAAGATATAGTATATGACATGAAAGAACACATAGGGGCAGAAATCAATTACCAAAAAGCCTGGCGTTCAAAAGAAGAAGCACTCAAAATAATCAGAGGTTCACCATCTGAATCATACAACATGCTACCAAGCTACCTCTACATGCTGGAAAAAACAAACCCAGGAACAAAAATCAGTCTGGAAACAAAAGAAAACAGATTTCTGTACCTATTTGTAGCAATGCAAGCTTCAATAGAAGGATGGAAACATTGCAAACCAGTTGTTGTGGTTGATGCCACATTCCTCAGAACATGTTACAGTGGAACGCTCATCTCAGCCTGCACGCAAGATGCTTCAGGTAAAACATAAAGTATAATTAAGGTATAATTATCGAATTTATAGTATAATTCAGGTATAACTAAGGTATAATCACTGTAATAGTGTATCCTAAGGTATAATTAAGGTATAACTAAGGTATAATCACTGTAGTAGTGTATCCTAAGGTATAACTACGGTATAATTGAAGTATAAATAAGGTATAACTAATGTATAATATTATATCCTAAGGTATAACTAAGGTATAACTTCGGTATAACTTCGGTATAACTACGGTATAATTGAGGTATAACTAAGGTATAACTAAAGTATAAATATTATACTAATACGCAACAAACTGACAAATGCAGAGATGATCTTCCCGCTGGCATTTGCAGTAGTTGATGGAGAAAATGATGAATCATGGGAATGGTTTTTCAAACAATTCAAAAACGCTTATGGACAGAGACAAGAAATGGTTATAGTTTCAGACAGACACAAGAGCATAGAAAAAGCTTCAAAAACAGTGCTACCAGATGTTCCACATTGTGTCTGTGCATTCCATCTGCTGCAAAACCTCAAACTCAGATACAAAAACAACACAAAAAACATGAAGAAGTACTTCAACAAAGCAACAAGAGCATACACGATAGAGGATTTCAATAAGTACATGACTGAACTGGAAAATATCAACAAAAAAATCCCACCGTACCTTCAAGACGTTGGGTATGACAAATGGAGCAGAGTACACTCAACAAACAACAGATACAACATATTGACATCAAACATTGCAGAATCAATAAACTCTCTCAACAAAGCAGCAAAAGACCTACCAATAACGACTCTAGTGGAGTACTTACGGAGCATGCTACAAGATCTCTTCTACAAAAACAGAAGCATTGCACAGGCAACGATGACAATACTCACACAAAGGCAAGAACAAGTACTCCAAGCAAACTACATACCAGCATTGAAAATGGAGGTTCGAATTCACAGCTGATCACTTCTATTATACATTAATTATACACTACATACACATAATATTGATTACAAAAAATGCAGGTAAAACCATCAACAGGTAATCTGGTAACAGTCACAAGAAACGGGATAGATTACATAGTTGACATGAAAGAAAAGACATGTACCTGCAACAGATTCCAAATGGATGAGCTTCCATGTCCACATGCCCTTGCATACATAAGGAAATTCCACCTCAACACATATAATTACTGCTCCCCTTACTACACAAAACAGAAAATGTTAGCAACTTATGAAGCAACAATATACCCAATGCCTTCAAAAGATATGTGGGACATACCTCAAGATATAAGGGATCAGAAACTCAATCCACCAGAAGCAAAACAAAAAGCAGGAAGACCAAAAAAACAGAGATTCAGAGCAGCTTGGGAGAGAAAAACAAAAATGAAAGTAAAATGTGGAACTTGTGGCAATCCGGGCCATAACAAGAGAACATGTGGAGGAGCAAAACAATGATTAACTGATTGTTGTATTGAATTGAATTGTATTGAACAAAAAAAAACTTTACACTTGCATTTTTTCATTCATTAAAAATGTTGTATTTGAAACAAAAAATACTTTACACATCCATTGGACGAACATATTCATTATCGCTTTCTTCTTCGTTCTCATTCCTTAATACTCCATGGTTATACAATGAAACTGCCAACCTTGTCCGATGAGCTTTAACATCAAATGGATCTGGGAAAGGCTTTTGCTCTATGAGATACTCAGCAAAGCTCAACACAAAAACTCCACAGTCACTGCAAAAAAAAAAAAAAAAAAAGTGAGTTATAACTAACATATAATTGAGGTATAACTAAGGTATAGTCACTGTCATAGTGTATCCTAAGGTATAACTACGGTATAATTGAGGTATAAACAATGTAAAATCACTGTAATAATGTATCTGAAGGTATAATTAAGGTATAACTGATGTATCCTCAATGTAATAAGGTATCTTAAGGTATAATTAAGTTATAACTAAGGTATAAAAACTGTTACAGTGTATCTTAAAGTATAACTACGGTATAATTGAGGTATAAATAAGGGATAATCAATGTAACAGTGCATCTTAAGGTAAAACTAAGGTATAATTGCGGTATAAATAAGGTATAAACAGTGTAATATTGTATTTGAAGGTATAATTAAGGTATAACTGATGTATAATCAATGTAATAACGTATCTTAAGGTATAACTACGGTATAATTGAGGTATAAATAAGGTATAATCACTGTAATAGTATATCTTAAGGTATAACTAAGGTATAATTTACGTACAACTAAGCCTTAATCACTGTAATAGTGTATCTTAAGGTATAACTAAGGTATAATTGGAGTATAAATAAGGTATAAACATTGTAATAGTGCATCTTAACGTATAACTAAGGTATAATTGCGGTATAAATAAGGTATAAACAGTGTAATATTGTATTTGAAGGTATAATTAAGGTATAAGTGATGTATAATCAATGTAATAACGTATCTTAATGTATAACTACGGTATAATTGATGTATAAATAAGGTATAATCACTGTAATAGTATATCTTAAGGTATAACTAAGGTATAATTGAAGTATAAATAAGGTATAATCATTGTAATAGCGCATCTTAACGTATAACTAAGGTATAATTGGGGTATAACTAAGCTATAAACAGTGTATCACAATGCATAACTAAGGTATAACAAAAGTATAACTGAAGTATAACTAATGTATAACTAGCGAATCCGAAAGTGTAACTAAGGTATAATCAGTTTATCAGCAAGTATAAACTAATGTATGATCCTTGTATTACAAATAACAAATAACATTTAATGAAAATATAACAAAAAAATAAATAAAACACACCAGTCAGACTGCTGAGGTAAACCTTCGACAATTTCCACTGAGAGAGGACGTAAAGGATTCCCAACACTATACACATCAGATTCCAGGAGATCAACCCTGCCACTGAGAATTGACCAATGATGCAGATAGTATGGAAGAATTACAGCATATTCATTAGCCCCTTCAGCAGTTGAATCAGCAGTACATCTACCCAAATAGGAATCGTAAATGAAGAGCTTCCTCAACCTCAAGCAAAACCTTCCCAAAACCCAATGATTTTGACCAACATGAATGGGCATCAACACTTCATCAACCTCAGACCATGGCCTCCCGGTCCATAAATCAGCACCCATCATGAATCTGGTGATGGTATCATCAAATCTTAACTGATTAAAAATCCCACCACTCCCAAGAATAGGTTCCACTTGTCCAAACACATACTTCACACATGCATCAAACCTCAAATCAGTGGTTGTGAAGTTATATGTTATGCGATCACAGTATTTGCCCTTCTTCCTCAGGTAATACATGATTAAATCCATATGCTAAGCCAAAAAAAAAAAATATATATATTTTATAAGTATAAATCAGTGATTATACAATGTATAATTAAGGTAAAAACTGTGTATAATCAGCGTATAAACTATGTATAATGTATGTTTAAGGTATAAACTGTGTATAATCAATGTACATGACAAAAATAACAAACTAGAGATATAACTAATATAATCACTGCACCAAAAGGTATAACAAAGGAATAATCAGTGTATATCTAAAGTATAATACTTGTATAATCAGTGCATCATAAACAAAAATACAAAAAGTGTATAAGTAACGTATAAAAAATGTATAATTCTTGTATAATATATAATAATAGAGCATCAGAATGTATAACTAAGGTATAAATAATGTATAACCAATGTAATAATCCCTCATAATGTAAAAATAACGTATAACTAAAGTATAATTAACGTATAAATAAAGTATAATCACTATAATAATATATCTTTTAGGTATAATTAATGTATAACTAAAATATAATCACTCTAGTAATATATCTTAAAGTATAAGTAAGGTATAACTGAAGTATAACTAAAGTATAAGAGACAGAAATACTCACAGTACTACTTAAATACTCGCCACGAGTATACAATTCAAGGAAGAAAGTCTTTGAATCGATTGTAGCAACACCATAACGCAAAGGAGGATTTAACAGATTATTCTTGGGAGCATACCAGTTGTTCCTTGAACTAGAAAATAGGAAAAAAAAAAAAAAAAAGGACACAACATAAATAAAAAAGAAAAAAAAAATTGTATAAAAAAAAAACAGAAGAAACATAAAAAGAAAAACATTACTTTTTAGCTGCATATTTATTCTTGTTAATGAATCGGTCGAAATCACGAGTGAGTTCATCATCAGGATACTCGCCTAACTCGCACAGATCATCCAACACGAATGATCCAGTAACAACCTTCAACACCTTCTCATCAGAACCAAATTTAGTTGTGTAAGGTGAAGAAACCGCCCGACCACCACCAACTCTCCTCTTCCTTTTATAAAATCCCTTCTTCACAACTTCATCCTCAATAATGACAATATCATCGTCCTAAAAAAACAAAAAAAAAACAAGAAGAAAAATAAAAACCCAGCATAAACAAGAAAAAAAAAATAAACATAAAAAAAAAAACATACGCACATCTTTGATAGAATATATTCTCTCATAACCCTCAACTTCAAGTTCATCCAAAATATCAGGATCAATAAAGTCTAAGAAACACATAGAATCAATACCCTATCACATGTAATCAGTAAAGTCAGAAATATAATCATTATATTCAAATAAGCAATGTATAAACAATGTATAAACAGTGTATAACAGGGTATAACATTGTATAACATTGTATAAACAGTGTATAAACTACTCATAACAACATATAAATACATAAAAAATTATAAAAAAGTGTAAAACAATGTGTAAACAATGTATAAACATTGTATAACAGTGTAAAAACTGTGTATAAACTATTTATAAATGCATAACAATGTATAAGAAGTGTATAACAGTGTATAAGAAGTGTAAAAACAGTGTATAACAGTGTATAATAAGGGTATAAACAGTGTACAAACAATTCATAACAATATATATATGCATAACAATGTATAAAAAGTGTAAAAAATAATGTATAAGCAGTGTATAAAGATTGTATAACAATGAATAATAAGTGTATAACAATGAATATTGTATCAGATTATAATACAAGCATATAATCAAAGTAAAAAAAAAAATACAAAAAATCATAAATACGAAAAACATACAGCTTGTTTAAGCTTTTCAAGAGCAACAACAGCTTGGTGCTCTGTCTCAGATTCCAGATTTCCTTTTCCAGCACCAACTTCATTACCAACAACAGCACCCGCCTCATTAACAGCAACACCTTCTTCCTCACACCCCTCAGCAGCATCCTCCTTGTTAACAACATCAGGGATCTCTGATTCATCACCCAGAGACAAAACAACCTCGTCAGCAAATGCAGTGATAGCATCGAAGTTGAAATACCTTGTGCAATCAAACTCTGGATCCCTCATTGTTATTGGTGGAACGATAGGAGGTTTATAAACAACTATGGCCCTCTCTGGCACCACAACATCAAAATTGAAACTTCCTTCAACAACATCCCCCTTCTCTTCAGAATCCAAATCATCATTCTTCAACCCCCCTTCCATACCAACATCCTCCTTATCTTGAGCATCCATTCCTTCACCCTTATCTTCCATATCATCCATATTCTCATCCCTATCCTCCTGTACTTGACTATTAACATACTGCAAAGCGAAACACAAATGTATAAGTAAATTAAAGGTATAAAAGTGTATCTTAACGTATAATTAAGGTATACATAAAGTATAATCATTCTAATAGTGTAACTTAAAGAATAATAAAGGTATAATACTGTATATTAAGGTATAATCAAGGTGTAACTAAGGTATAATCAATGTATAACTAAGGTATAATAGTGTATCTTAAGGTATATATAAGGTATAATGACTGTATAACTAGGGTATAAGTGTAACTTAAGGTATAACAAAGGTATAACTAAGGTATAATAAATGAAATAGTGTATCTTAAGGTATATCTAAGGTATAATGACTGTACAACTAAGGTATAAGTGTATATTAAGGTATAATCAAGGTATAACTACGGTATAATCAATGTATAACTAAGGTATAATAGTGTATCTTAAGGTATAACCATGGTATAACTAAGGTATAATCACTGTAACAGTGTATCTTAAGGTATAACAAAGGTATAACTAAGATATAATAAATGAAATAGTGTATCTTAAGGTATAATTAAGGCATAACTAAATATACTTAAAGTATAATTAACATATCATAATGTATAACCATGGTATAATCAGTTTATCCCAAAAAAATAACTCATGTATAGTAAGATACATGATGATCAATTTACTAACCTCATGATCCATATCATCATCGCCCTCATCAGCCCCATCAGACGAAACCTTATTCACAAATTCCCTTGAGGTTTCCTTTAAAAAACAAAAAATAAAAACACAAAAGTCAAAAAATATAAAAAATATATATATATATAAAATAAAATCATAAGTAAACATAGAAATACCAGCTTATCAACACGGCTGCTGATATAATCCAACTTCTGCATAACTAATACAAATTGTTCCTCCATGTATTTCTTCAACAATGCAATCTCAGATAGAACAGCTCCTTGACTAGAAGCTTGAGATTGAGAAGAAGAACCTTTCAGCTCATCAACTTCCACATCATTCTTATCATCATCAACCTGTACATGGACACCATCACCTTCTTCCAAAGCAGGCCCAACTTGATTATCATCAATATCAGCTTCTTCCATAGGAGGATCAACTTGAGTATCATCTATTTCAACAAAATTTTGTAAGGAGAAGTTCTTTTTCGTATAAAAATTCTCCAAACACAGCTCCTCAATCTCCACGTCTGTAGCATAAATATTCTTCAATCCCAACTAAAAAAAAAAAAAAACAAATAAGAAAAAAGATATAACTAAGGTATAATTAGTGTATCACAAACAATAACTAAAGTACAACAAACTATAATTAATATATAATCATTGTAATAGTGTATCTTAAGGTATAATAAAGGTATAATTAATGAATCTTATAGTACAATTAACTAAAGTATCATGATTGTAATAGTGTATCTTAAGGTATAACTAAGGTATAACTAAGGTATAATTGAGGTATAACTAAGGTATAATCACTGTAATAGTGTATCCTAAGGTATAACTAAGGTATAATTGAAGTATAAATAAGGTATAATCACTGTCATAGTGTATCCTAATGTATAACTAAGGTATAATTGAGGTATAACTAAGGTATAATCACTGTCATAGTGTATCCTAAGGTATAACTAAGGTATAATTAACGTATATCTAACGTATAATCACTGTAATAGTGTATCCTAAGGTATAACTAAGGTATAATTGAGGTATAACTAAGGTATAATCACTGCAATAGTGTATACTAAGGTATAAGTAAGGTATAACTAAGGTATAATCACTGTAATAGTGTATCCTAAGGTATAACTAAGGTATAATTGAGGTATAAATAAAGTATAATCACTGTAATAGTATAAAAAAATGTGTAAAAAAAGTATAATTAATGAATAAATGAGGAATAACATACGCTTTTGACTGCCTTGTTGAATAAAAGCTTGTCCAACTTTTCCCTTCGGAAATCCTCAACATAAGTCCTCCAATTGAAAACCCTAGGTTGAAAATTTGCAGCCTTACGGTTAATAACTCTGTCGCAAATTAACCCGCTGCATGCAGGACAAACCTCGTAGAACCATAACTGGAAAAAAATGGGACAGCCCTCAATCCGATAAGACTTGGGCTTCGATCTAGAAATTCCAGTTTTCTTTAAAGAAAATATGGTTGCATTGAAAGACTCACAACCCCATGCAACCTTCACATAGTCACCTGACTCCACCACATCAAAATATGAACTTGGAATAGATTTCGAAAAATCTATCCCCATCAGGTAGAAGCTGATGAAATATATAAGTGCAATCTTTAGGCAATCTTCAGCAGAATCATCATCAAAAACACGAGAATCTTTCTTCAAGACTTCTTCAATGTCTTTCTTCTTCACCTCAGTCTTATTAGGAAAGTAAGAGGACAATAATCTACAACCCACACCAGTGGAACACATAACAAAATCATCATCAGCAGTTGATTTCAAGCCAGAAATCAACAAAAACTCTTCCACACCAAACCTCAGCTCAGTGCCAGCTACTTCAACAATAATTGAATCATTTTCATCCTCCTGATAAATCTCCCTCAGCAGCAAAGAATGTATGAGCTGCTTTGTAACCCTTAAAATAGGTAAATCCAAGAAGTAACCAAAAAGGGTTTCCTTAAACATCTGAATAACTCTATCAGGCAGGTTTAACTTCAGGAAAGTTAGCAGATCGTAATCAGAGAAAACAGAAAGATGGCTTCCCCAATACTCCCGTTTCTTGTAAATAGGTCTCCCAACCTGAAAAATGTAATTAAAAAATAACTAAGGTATAATTACTGCAAAAGTGAAACTTAAAGTATAAAAAAGGTATAAAGAAGGTATAATCAAAGTAATAGTGTATCAAAAAGGTATAATTAAGGTATAAATAGGGTATAATCAGTGTATAACTTGGTTATACACTCATTATACCTTAGAAATTAAAAAATAACTAAGGTACAATTACTGAAAAAGTGCATCTTAAGGTATAATTAAGGTATAACTAAGGCACAAACTAAGATATAATTACTGATAAAGTGAAACTTAAAGTATAAAAAAGGTATAAAGAAGGTATAATCAAAGTAATAGTGTATCAAAAAGGTATAATTAAGGTATAAATAGGGTATAATCAGTGTATAACTTGGTTATACACTCATTATACCTTAGAAATTAAAAAATAACTAAGGTACAATTACTGAAAAAGTGCATCTTAAGGTATAATTAAGGTATAAGTAAGGCATAACTAAGATATAATTACTGAAAAAGTGAAACTTAAAGTATAAAAAAGGTATAAAGAAGGTATAATCAAAGTAATAGTGTATCAAAAAGGTATAATTAAGGTATAAATAGGGTATAATGTATATCTTAAAGTATAAAAAAGGTATAATTCAGCTATAACAGAGGTATAATCACTATATATAATGTATCTTAAGGTATAAGTGAGGTATAAAAAATGTATAACTCATGTATAATCAATATAATACTCTATCTAAATGTATAATGAATGTAATAGTGCATACTAATGTATAAATAAGGTATAATTAACGTATAAGTAAGGTATAATCACTATAATAATGTATAAAAAAGGTATAAATAATGTATATATAAGGTATAAACAGTGCAAAAACAGTATAAAAAAGTCTATAATAACTGTATCTTAAGGAATAATAATTTATCTTAAGGTATAATCAAGGTATAACTAACGTATAAACTGTATAACTAGTGTATTACTTAATGTATAACTAAGGTATAAACAAAGTATAAATAAGGTATAACTAATGTATAATAGGATGCACTAAGGTATAAGATACACTATTACAGTAACAGAAAAATAAACACACCCAGAAAAACACAGAAAAACAAAAACAAAAACTATAAAATACAATATTACAATATTACAGTAAACCCAAAAAATAAAAAACACAGAAAAACAAACAAAAACAAACAAAAACTGTAAAACAACATAAATAAAACAACAAAACTTACCACCAACTTTCCACCAGCGACATCCTCCCTCGATTTGCCCTTGGAAACAGCAAGAGGCTTCTTAACATTTTTTACCTTTTGCGAGCCACTGTTCTTTGCACCCTTCACCATCTTATAAAATTATAACACTGCAAACAAAAAAAAACAAAAATCAAACAAACCAAACGCATGCAGAAAAAAACCTAAACGAACACAAAAAAAAATAATAATAATAATAATAATAAACAAGACCACGAACAAAACACACGAACCAAAGAGAAAATGATGAACGCCGAAAGTAGAGAAAACGAAGAAAAATCACAGAGTAGAATAATCGAACAAAAAGCAGGAAGAAAGAACGCCGACAAACGAAGCAAAAACGATGGAATACAAAAGGTTCAGAAATGAAAAACGTAGAAAAGAAAGGCGTGACCCGAAAAAGTAAAAAAATAAAAAATAAAAAAAAAACGTATTTCAGTAAATAATAAAAGGTAGGCCCAAAAAACAAAAGCCCAATCCAACGTAAATCTGATAATTTCCCAAAAAACAAAGAACAATCAAAAGTCGTTGCTTAAGAAAAATTCAATAAGCAATTTAAATATTAATTTAATTTTTAAACAATGTTTAATTACAAATACAAAATTTCTAGGACGGATATATGGTCGGAATTGTCTCAAATTTCCAACTAAATTGCAAAATTATATTAGTTTAATTGACTAAAAGGTTACACCTTATCTTGAGAAAATAAAAAGGGGGTTCTAGAGAATAGTAGTTGTTGCAACTTGGGACAATAATGTGAATAAATTTTTTTATTTAGAACATGAAGAAAATCCATTATATTGATTGCTAAAACTATGAAAAGTTCAATAGTGATATGGTTGGTTGGGAGTAAATCATGGCACATCAATAATATTATATGAACCAATTAACTTTGGAATTATTGTAAAATTTCTATTAATATTATAATATATAATGAATTGTTAGAAAGTAGAAATAAAAAAATTAAATTTTAACCTTTACAAAACTTTACCCATTTAATAATCGTCCTAGTTATTTTACAATCTTCCCTTACCTTCTTAATACAAATTTTTTATTTCTCTTTTCATTTAACCAAAATGACATTCGTTTAAAACAATATATTTACAATAAAAAAAAAAAACTTTAAGTAAAATTTTGCATAATTCATAATCTACAAAAATAATTCTTCCATTTTATTTGATTTTCAAATAATATATGTCTACAATAAAAAAATAATGTATTTAATAACGAAAGTGAGGATCACACGGCAATGAATAATATTGAGGATAAGAACGGGAAAAGCTATAATTTCCATCGGAGATAATCAACAAAATTTGATAATGTTCTTATATTAATCATTTTGAAAGTGAAACATAGATTAGTTTGAGATAATTTTATATCAAATTTTCATGTTAAATTATTCAATGAATACATTAAAGATTTGAAGTTGAGAATCACATAAGCTAGATTATTATCTATCCCTTGTTATGTTTTATCATATAAGTAGGTAAGTATTGAATATTATTTTATTTTATTTTATTTTTTGAGAGGAAAGACTCACACTAAAATAAAATCTGGACTATGTTTCTCTAAAATTCTACTCGAAAAAAAAAAATTCAATATTTTGTTAAGGGAGGACAAATGTATCTTTTTAATAATATGTGTGAATCTTTTCTAGCCAATCAGGTTCTTTAGTGCCTAGTTAGAACATGGTTAAGATGAGACTATTGGAGTTAGATCTACACCCGCTCCTTCTTTTATAGAAGGAGCGGGTGTAGATCTAATGAAATAACATTTCTTTACATAAAAATTGTCAACTATGCCAGTAGTTATTCCACAAAATGAAATATTGTCCAACCAAAAAGGTAGAATAGAAAAAACATTTAAAACATACTAAATTTGAGAATATAATTTTCAGTCAAAAAGAATTTGAAAATATATATGGGTGCGATCATACCAGCATTAATGCACCAAATCCCATTAGAACTCTGAAATTAAAAATGTTTGGACGATTTTAGTACTATGATGAGTGACCTCTTGAAAAAGTGTTCGTGTAGCTACCCCTCACCTTTAATTCAATTATAAAAATTGAAAATATATTTATTTTATAATTAAGAAAGTTTGTAATTAAAGACTACTATAAATATTTTCATCATATTTACAAATAAAGCATTGCTTCAAGTATAGAACACCTAATAAAATTTAATGTAATTCCACTTGGAAGAGTTTCAAAGGGAAAAGATTCATACAACACCTTTTTGACTAGCGAATTCTTGTGAAATAGAAATCTTAACAATTGTGCTTAGTATTTATTTTATTTTTATCATGGAATTTTTAATGTAAAATGAAAAAATATTAAATAGACGTAAATGTCTCTAATATGTTGGTATGAAACAATGGTTGATATTTCTCATCCTTGAATTTTTATCACAAAGCATATTTGCCCTTATTTATATAAAAAGAGATGTTTAATATTATTGCAGAATATCACATGGTAATTAAGAAGAAATAGAATTTTATTAAGGGTAATATAGTCATTTAATAGTTTAATTAATTTTTTATTGGTCTTGGTGAATAACCTTAAACGACCTATAAAAAGAGTCGGAGGCAAAAATTAATTAAAAACTTGCTTATATTAGTTATGTTAATATTATAATATCACGAAAATACCGTTGCCATATGTTGTAAGTAATATAAACTCTTTTGTAAATATAGTTGAGAAATCTTACAGTGGATCCGATCCACCATCTCACTTGTGGTTGTGGACTGGATCAATTAAAACTGAAAACTAACAATCAATTAACACACCACTTGGGATCTGTAAAATCTTAATTCTTTTCCATCCTACTTTGCGCTTCTTGTCTATGGATTAATTCCCTAACCATGGAATAACCCTAATTTGGCTTATTCGATTCCTTTCTCCCCTTCTCTTTCAGTTGCTACATATGCGTTAAAGGGTATTTAATTTGCTGTTTCGGAATCAAAAATTAATGGTATTAAACATCAGGTTAATCCTATTCAACACACCTTTGGAATTAAACCTTTCATTCCTGCAATTGGTTCTTCTTCAATCTTCTTCTTCTTCGATTTTGATTTGAGTATTAATTTGAATAAGAAAGGGGTTTTCGGTGGTGAGTGGGACAAAGGAACTGAAGAAGCCAAATTAGGTTTTTCCACTAAAATTAATTACATTGAAAGCTTCATCACTGGAAAAGTTTGAAGTTGCAATACAGGAAGGAAAAGAAAGATCTTTGAAATTGTTGTTGGAGAAGTCGATGGCTTTTCTTCCTGTTTGCGCTAGGGTTTGATTTTACTTACTTAATGAATTTGTTTTTACCTAAGCAGTAGCAGCCGCAGCGAAGGGAGCAGGAAAGGAGCTTTTATGTCTTCTGAATGTTCACCAGAGGCTAACAGAACTCATAATGAGTAAGGTATTCTGTGTTTAATTTTTATTATAATTGGGATTCAATTCTAATTTATGCCTTTGTTTTTGGAAAGGAAAATTTTGTATAAACCGTCGAACTCGTATCCCAAAGAGCCAAATTCCTCAGCTTCCTCAGCTTACCCGGAGATCTTGAATGCCCCTCGGTATGCTCCGGATTCCCCGCCAGGTTGGGCATCGTATGACCTTAGTACAGGACGCAGTGATAGGTTGGGTCCTAAACGTTGCGGGATCAGAGGATATAGTGTTGAGGCATCTTGCTTAAGGATTATGCTTTCGCACTACTTGACCAAGCAAAGAAATGTTAGTTTCCTTTCCCATGTTGTAATTCTACTTGTTTAATTCTCTTACCGTCGAATCATATATTCAACTTAATTTTCATTGTTAGGTCAAATATTTGTTACAGCTAAATGATTTGAGATGGTACGAGTCGGAATATGTTCGGTCTGGCTTTAAACTAAATGCTTGATGGTTACATCTCAACTTCAATGCTGAGCTCGTAGATGAAATGGTATTTCTCAGAAGAAACTGTATTTTGCTGAACTGGTTCAGATTGATACTGATGGTCATCTTGTGCGATCTGTGCGAGTTGAGGTGACATCGTGTGTTCCTGTAAACCAGAATACTAATGTCCCTGCAAGTAATTATATATTTGGTCTTTACTTTTCCTTTCTCCATTAATTGAGTTGTTTAATCTTGACTTTTATACTATGTAGGAGATTCCCTTCAATGCACACTCTGCCAGCATGATCCTGAAATGAAACATCAAAGTTCGGAATTGTAGGTTGCTGATGTTTCATCCATGGATCCGTCCAAGGTTCCTGATTCGAATGAAGTAAAGAGGGCTACTTGAGCGTAAAAAAGGCCACTTCATCAAAACTAGCCTTATGGCCCTTTGATGATGTTTCCTTAGGAATTGTTGGCTCTATGCTATCTAATGCATATGCGTTGGCATGTTGCGTTGTTATTAATAAAACAACCACATGAGACCTTAACCCTTTTATACTCTTCCTAAGAAGACCCAAAACTTAATCAAAACTATTAACTCAATAGCTTAGGGATTACTATTCATAATAAATTAGCAGAAAGCTGGCAAAATGAAGACCCCATCTGATTTGCAATACTCAAGAAACTACAAAAGGATGGTTGAGTTTGCTGGCTTAAAATCATCGATGATACATAAACTTTCATCTTACTAACATAATGGTACATGAACTTCAAAATTAGACATAAAAGTACGTCAACTTAGCAACCCGCTTACATAAAAGTCAAAATTATCGTTGACCATGAAAAATTCAATAAGCAGTTTAATTTTTAAACAATGTTTAATTACAAATACAAAATTTCTTGCAAAATTATATTGGTTTAATTGGCTAAAAGGATACACCTTATCTTGAGAAAAAAAAGGGGGTTCTAAAGAATAGTAGTTGTTGAAAATTGCGACAATAATGTGAACAAATTTTTTTATTTAGAACATGAAGAAAATCCATTATATTGATTGCTAAAACTATGAAAAGTTCAATAGTGATATGGTTGGTTGGGAGTAAATCATGGCACATCAATAATATTATATGAACCAATTAACTTTGGAATTATTGTAAAATTTCTATTAATATTATAATATGTCATGAATTGTTAGAAAGTAGAAATAAATAAATTAAATTTTAACCTTTACAAAACTTTACCCCTTTAATAATCTTCCGAGTTATTTTACAATCTTCCCTTATGAATTCCTCCAAACATATGGTTAAGTTTATAAATATAAATGCAAATTTTTTTATTTCTCTTTTCGTTTAACCAAAATGACATTCGTTTAAAACAATATATTTACAATAAATAATAATAATAATAATAATAATAATAACAACAACAACAACTTTAAGTAAAATTTTGCATATTTCATAATCTACAAAAAGAAATCTTCCATTTTATTTGATTTTCAAATAATATAAGTATGTAATAAAAAAATATATATTTAATAACGAAAGTGAGGATCACACGGCAATGAATAATATTGAGGTTAAGAACGGGAAAAGCTATAATTTCCATCGGAGATAATCAACAAAATTTGATAATGTTGTTATATTGATAATTTTGAAAGTGATACATAAATTAGTTTGAGATAATTTTATTATTTTAGCACGCTTTGAATATAAATAATTAAATTACGTATTCAGCAGAATATTTAAACAAATTAATTTAGTGATATTCATATAAATCACCATCCAAGATTTTTAACTAATTAAATTATTACGTATTCAGCAGAATATTCAGATTAATTTAGTGATATTCATATAAATCACCATCCAAGATTTTCAAGAAGCATCCACTTAATTAGCAGATAGAACAAAACAAGATCTTATGAACAATTTAATATTTTTAAAATTTTATTTTAAAGAGCATTAGCCGTTCATTTTTTTTTTTTTTTTAATTTCTTTCTTGTAATTTTAGAGTTTATAGAACAGAAGTTTAAGTCTCTTGCCCTTTTTAATTTGAGATATTTAAGTTTTTCATGGTCAATCATTCAATGGATAGATTAACGATTTGAAGATGAGAATCAAATTTAAATTTTAATCAAAGCTAGGTTATTATCTATCCCTTGTTATGTTTTATCATATAAGTAGGTAAGTATTGAATTTTTTTTTTTTTTTTTTGGCTCAACTTTTTTAGAGGAAAGTCTTCACTAAAATAAAATCTTGACTATTTCTCCCTACAGTTCTCCTCAAAAAAAAAAAAAAAAATATATATATATATATATAAAGAAGGAGATGAGCACTTACTACTTTAAGAGATAGTATTCTACTCCATTGTAAAGTCTATTAGGGCTACACTTGTAACTATGCTAATTAGGGTTTGTGTATATATATTTGTCTTATTCCATTAATGAAAGTTACGATTTGCCATTATCTTACATGGTATCAGAGCATCTCTCTGGGGTTTGAAATCCCCTCTCTTTTCTATCCAAGCCGCCGACATCATTACCACCATGAACACATCGTCCACCATTGTTGATGGCCTAAACTCGGCCCTCATGGCAACTGGCACAACAAACTCTCCTTTATTTTCCTCCACCATTCCTAACACTACTCAATCCCACATCAAATTGAATCCATCCAACTTTCTAATTTGGAAAGCTCAAGTCACTCCCATGTTGAAGGGTCACGGACTCATGGGCCATGTAGACGGTTCCATTGTTTCTCCACCTCAGTTTTCACCCGATGGTAGTATTAATCCTGATTTTCAGTTATGGGAAAAGGGAGATCAACAAGTTCTCTCTTGGCTATTAAATTCCATCTCGGAATCATTAATGCCACAAGTTATTTTGGCCACTACGGCCAAAGGCGTCTGGGACAAATTAATCACCACATATTCAATGGGGTCTAGACCTCAAATCCGTATTCTTCGTCGAGAATTGCAGACGCTTGAGAGAGGTAATTTATCGATTATCAACTATGTTCAGCATGCCAAGTCTATTGCTGATAAATTGGCTGCTCTTGGATATATTGTTCCTGAGGATGATTTAATTGATTGTATTTGTCATGGTTTGGGTGAAGAATATAATGATTTTAATCGTATTCAAAACTCCAAAACTGAGCCAACTTCCTTTGATTACTTGCTGGGCTCTCTTTTAAAGGAAGAAAAGTTACTCCTACAAGCCAAGAAAGACGTTCTCACTGCTGTCTAGCCTGTTGCCCACGTTGCAGCCCGTTCCAGCTCCTACCACGGCCGTGGCAGAGGTAATGGCGGCTCCCGTGGTCGTGGTGGGGGTCGTTACTCTCATGGTTCCTCTTATTCGCATGGACAGCTTCCGTACAGCCCTGGAACTCACTGGAATAATTCTGGACAGCAACAACATCAATCTTTTCGACCTGCTGCCCCGGGCCAATCGGATGATCAAATTGTTACTTACTTTAATTGTCGTGGTATTGGACACAAGGCGAATCGGTGCTCATCCCCTAGAATGCCCAGAAATCAGCCTCAATCTCCACAATCAAACCTAGCCGCAACACATACCTCAAACCAACCATGGGTTCTTGACTCCAGAGCAACTCATCATTTTACATCCAACTTGGAAAACCTTGCTGTTCACTCTGAATGCTCCGGTCCCGAAGAGGTCCAAATTGGCAATGGTATGTTTCTTCCCATAACTCATGTTGGTGAGAATTCTTTTCGTATTGGTTCTAAGTTTCTCAAATTTCAAAATATTCTCCATATTCCTACTGCCAATCGAAATTTATTATCTGTTTTTGCACTAACCAACTCTAATCCTGTTTCTGTTGAATTTTTCTCTGATTATTTTCTTATCAAGGATTTGGAGTCGAAGGAGATTCTGTTCCGAGGCCGGAGTGACAACGAACTCTACAATCTATGCTTAAAGTCTAGTCCTTCTTTAATTAGTGCAAATCTTGCTTCTTTAAATGTTTGGCATGCTCGTTTGGGGGCACCCTGCCTTACCTATTGTTAAACGTACCTTACATTCTAATAAAATTGATTTTCGCAATTCTGTTGCTTCTCTTTGCAATTCGTGTGCTATAAGTAAAAGCCATAAATTACCATTTGTTGATTCTGTTTCTATCTCTCATTCACCCTTAGAATTAATTTATGCTGATGTTTGGGGACTGGCTCCAGTTTAATCTTTTGATGGCTATGGATGCTATGTTCTCTTTTTTTATCATTACTCAAAATATACATGGATTTACTTTATGCACAAGAAATCTGAAGTGCTAGACATTTTTATTCAATTTCGCACCCTTGTTGAAAAATATTTCCAAACACCAATAAAAATTTTCCAATCTGATTTGGGGGGGAGAATTTCAGGCTCTTACCACTTATCTCAAACTAAATGGCATCTCCCATCGTGTCTCTTGCCCTCACACACCAGAACAAAATGGGAGAGCCGAACGTAAACACCGACACATTGTTGAAACTGGTCTTTCTTTATTACATCATAGTTCCATGCCCATCAAATATTGGACTGCTGCCTTTGAATGTGCTGTTTATAACATAAATCGTTTGCCCACTAGCACAATTAATTTTGATAATCCTCTTCATAAATTATTTGGTACTGATCCTGATTATAATTTTCTTCGTATCTTTGGTTGTCGTTGTTATCCTTGGCTGCGTCCCTATGCTAAAAATAAACTTGATCATCGCTCTCTTCTATGTGTTTTCTTGGGTTACAGCAAAGTTCATAAAGGGAGAGATGCGATAAACTTGGCACCTAGCCCCAACTAATGCACCCAAAGCTACTCAATTAACAACTTGGAATATGATTTGCATCACTAGGATAGTAGACCTCTAATTGCTTCTTAATAAAAAACATAAACAAGGGACAATAGGATTTGGATAAGCACATAATTTATTTAAGACATAAACAACTAACGGATCACTTTGTGATCTTATTTTATTTATTTATTTTTCTTTCACAACTTTTAACCTTACTTAAGATGCTTTAGCTTTTCCGAACGGATAACAATAATGGAGCAAACATAATGCACCTGACTTACTTGGCTAAGCATATTCATTAAGCGGCTACTAGCACTATTCATAACTTGGATTCGCAAATCAAGCCAGCGGAATAGAATGTGAATTTTCTTTCTTTCTTTTTTTTTTTTTTTGAATAGCATTAAAATCGAAAACATGCGTAAAACCTATTTTATCCCCTTGATTTATGGTTAGTCAAAAAAAATTGCTTATACAATCTATGTCTCTAAGTGATACATCTCAATTCAAGTGTCTATTGATCACAGTGATTTCAACCAGCTAGAACCTCATACTTCATTTATGCAAACATCTCCCTTGACAAGTACACAAGACATAGAGGAAAAATTTTCGGTACTACAATTGTTAAAGAGAACAATGCAAGATGATAAAGGAGTTGAAACTAATTTATGTTTTGCGAGATGATAGTCAAAAGAACAAAACAAATAATATGGACATAATCATAAGCACACAATTTGTGACCCTTCCCCCCACTTAACTGTGCACATAGCCCTCGATGTGCAAGAAAATATAGCATCACAAACCAGAGTAAAAATAGCAAGAAAGTTACAACAGAACTCCCCTGGATTGTGAATACCAAATATCCGATGCTCCTAAGGGGAAGGCGGGCATGGGGGATTGTGCTTCTGAAGTCGGTACAACTCGACTACATTGGTTTCAATGCGGGTCACTTTCCGATGCAATGTGTTGATGTTGGTGTCAATGGTATGCAACTTCTCCATTGCTTGTTGCATCATATTAAGCATAGGTGAAAAATCAACATTAGCAGCGTCAGTATGAACGCTACTCTTGGCACGACGCCCTGGCTTCAGATCTTCACCAATGGGCAACCAACGAAGAATGCCATCAACTCGGGAAACTAGTCCCATATTGCTCAAACAGCTGAAATACAAAGGCTCCATCTCAAAAGCAATGTGTAAATTATTAGAATCAGGATCAATAAGGTGTAAATTCATAGCTAATTGAGTAATCAAGGAACCAAAAATTAAGTCTCTACCAGCAGTCCAAGCAGTACGCATTTGCGTAGCTATCCAACAACCCAAGTTTACTTTGACATTGTTAAGCATACACCACAGAAAGTATAACTCGGTCTTATTGCAAGTGCTAGTACTTGAAATTCTTCCAAAAAAAACACAGGCTAAAAAGCGATGGATATATTGCAATGCAGGTTGTTTCAAATAATAAGCCTTAGATTGACTGGAGTCATAGGAAAAAACATCAACAGACATTTGTTTCCATACCTTGCAACCAATGAAATCTCGAGGGAAATCAATTGAAGATAATTTATAATCATCAGTCCTAGCAAAATCAGAGCTAACCAAGCCACAGGACAAATTAAATTCAGTCACGGAAAAAGCAAAATCCCTACCCATCAATCTAAATTTAATTACCCCCGGTGTCTCTATAGTGAATTCCTTGGGCATAGTGAATTGAAATGTTGTGTAAAATTCTCTAATCAATTCAGTGTACCCAGGGCATTTAAGTGCGAAGAAGGGTGCCCAGCCAATATGCTCAACCATTAAATGAAATTCATCCAACAATCCAAGTTCAAGCAACAAAGAGGTATCAATGCATTTACAGGGAATAATTTTCCTACTACAAACATCAGCATATCGTTTTTTCAACCCAGCAGGAAAATTCAAGCAACCATTTAAATGATTTTCAGGAATAAGTACAGACGTACCTCGGGGTAATCGGGAACGAGTTTGCGTTACCCGACTTATCTTTTGTTTCTTGGATGGTGGAGCAGGAATGGTAGAATCCGAGGGAGCTGGAGGTGCCAAAGGTGGGGCGACTTTAGGATTGAACTCGCGTTTCAGATTTGAAGTGGTTCCCATCTTGGCAGGGGTTTTGTTGCTCTTTGCGACTGATTTTACCTTTGTTTTGGAGCGAATCTCTGGTTGTGAAGATATTGTCACAGGGCGCGGCATACTCGCTGGAATCTGGTGTTCAACCACTGGTATGGACCGGTCATCAAGGGGATTGGGTGGTTCAGTCGTCGGAATTGGGCCGGCAGTGGAAGAAACGTCGGCCGGCGGTGGCAAGAGGCGGCGGATGTAGACGCTGGGGACTACCGGCGCAGAGGAAACTGGAGCGGCGGCGGTCGCGCTGGGTAAACCTGCGGGATCGTGGGCTGGTGCTTCCAGTGGTGGGACGGTGGATGGCCGACCAAGGGAAGAACGTTGCTGCACAAAGCTCGTTCCGGTAGCGGTAGACTTGGTGAGTTTTCCGCCTGGGAGTTGGCGGGTCCGTGCCATCTGCGGCTGATCTTGGCAGGACGGTGACCGGAGGATTTGGACGGGACGGCGGTGTAGATTGGAGGGTTTCTGCAAAATAAAGATAAACAAGGAAAAGAAAAGAGAAGGGAAATAGGAAGAGTCAACAGCCCGTAATTGCAATTGAAAAAAATAAAAAAAATAATAATTTTTTTTTTTTTTATTTGAAATCAATTAAAGTCAAAGCAGGTGAGATTTTGAGTTTAAAAGACAAAAAGATCCAGAAGACTTAATAGCCCAATCCATGCTCATGTCTTAATTCATTACCTTTAGTTTTTGGCCCAAAAAAAATCAGAAGACTAATTAGCTCAAGCCTAAATCATGGCTTATGACAGTTTTGAATAAAATTTCAGATTCTCAAAAATCACCCAAACCAAGATCTTGGCTAAATTAAATTTTTGCATCTTAAAAAGGTAATTAATTAGTGATTTAAAACATGATCAAAGGCAAAGATTGAAACTCAAAATTCATTGAAAAACCTAAGAAATTAAAATAAAAATACCAAATTAAAGCACAAAATGAAAATAATTAATCTAAAATAAAATTAATTTGGGTTGCCTCCCAAAAGCGCCTTTCTTTATTGTCTTGGGCTAGACATTATGCCGATCTTAATTACTCAGGTAATCCCAACGGCATATTTGTGTTCCTTGAGAACTTGGACTATCACATCCTCTTCAAGTCCTTCCAATCCTTTTGGTATTATTACCGGAAATTTTCCATTATCATCAAGATAGACAACCTTAAATTTATCAATCAAGGTTTCAGGCTTTATCTTCGGATTATCTTTCCGTGCCCAACTCTCAACTGGCTTCACTTGTAAGATTTTTGATGCGTCTAAAAACACACACAGAAGCAAGTGTACCTCGTCGATCAAGTAATATAGAAATAAGAAGGATGTCGATCCCACGGAGACTAATTATGCAAAACCTAAAAGCAATCGGGTTTCCAATAATTTAGGCGAAAGAGATAATATCTTTGATTTTGATTTGGAAAATAAAATCTACAGCAAGAAACAAATTAAATAAAATAAGTTAAATTAAGATTGGAGTGCACTTGGATAAGAACTTATTGAAGAAGTTGGCTAAGGCGCATGGTTTTACTTAGGTTCATTCTAGCAATTTCCTCGGTTATGCAATCAAACCTATTAAATTCCCAAAATGGCGAATTCCTAATACAATTAACACCGGTTAGGGTTGTCAACTCTAATCCTCAACTTAATTACTTAAACTTGTTCGGTTTTAAGCAATTAACGTGGGAAGCATTAAGCATATGGAAACCTAGCACAAACTAGTGAGCCACAAAGCAATGGTCATGCATTTGTTATGTTATGAATTTCCGTTAATCCAGTCCTTTGGTCAATTATGAATTAACTATAATCTTTGAAATAGATGGTCACGCATTCAAAGCCTTAAGCAATCATAACACAATAATGGGAAAAATAATACGAATAAATTGCATTAAACAAGGAAAATTACATAGAAATTACCCTAAGCTCCACCATAGCCTTAGCTATGGTGGAATTAGTTCATAGCTGAATTATAAACAAATGAGTAAATTAAAGAAGACATAATAATGGGAGTAAGAAGAAAAACTAGGAAGATGAGGATCCAAATGGAGGGTTGCGGAGATGAAATCGGAGATGAGTTGTGGATTCCACCTTCGAAAAGAAAAACCTAACTTCCTTCTTCTAATCCAAAATCCCGTTCTCCTTCAACAGTACCCAAGAAAATAATTTCCAACCCCAAGAAAAGATGTCTGCCGTTTTTCCCTCTCTGCCATGATAAAAGAAAAAAAAAATTTTTTTTTTCTGAATCTTAGCCACTAAAAACGCCCCACCAGTAGAGAGAGAGAGAGAGAGTCCTAATTGGGAAATAACTCCCCCTAAAAATAATGCTAAAATAACTCCTCAATTAGAGTTATTCCCAAAGTGAAAATCTTAAAAATACCAGCTGCTTTTCTCTCCTACTTGCCTAAAAAGGGAGAAATTAAAATAACCTAAAAGCAAAAAGGGAAAGTCCTAATCTGAATTAAAGTACAAAATTCGTAGTACTAGAACCCGGGCGTGTCTTAAGACTGGGTAACTTCTGCTTCTCAATAATTCTTCAGTTTTGGCTCTTCATGAGGCACGCCCATGCCTTGGGACTTCCTTGCTCTTCCAAAATACACGTTTGAGCTCCAAAAATAGGCGATTTAATCTCCAAATGTTCAAATTCCTCTTTTAAAGCCCTAAAACATAAAAATAGAACAAATGAGATAAAATCCGCCTAAATTAAACCAAGATGGTGCAATAAAAGCCACAAAATAGGACAAAAATATATGCACAAAATATACCTATCAACTTCCCCACACTTACACTTTGCTTGTCCTCAAGCAAATAACAAATTTCCAACTCAAGAACAAAAGAAAGAAACTTGAAGAATTTTGTCTTTAAATAAATCTTAAATAAAAGACTTTAGAAACCAAAGCTGCAAATTCATCTAGTAAATCCAACACACTTCTCAAGGGAGAGATCACAACAATTAGACACTTAACCCGAACTTCAAGTAATCAAAGTGACTCAATTAACTATAAGAATATGAGCTGCATCACTAAAATAGTATACTTCTAAGTTGCTCTTCTATCAATCACACAAACAAAGGATAAATAGGGCTTTATTCACACACAAGTTTCCTTGGGGTATCAAACAAGCGATTAAGCTAAATTTTTTTTTTTTTTTTTGTTTTTTGGTGTTCACAACACTTTAACCGTGCTTGAGATGTCACTTAGCCTTTCCGAACGAGCAACAATGATGGAGCAAACAACAATGCACCCGACTTAATCAACTAAGCACATTCAATCAAGTGGCTACTAGCACTATTCATAACTTTACTTTGTAAAGCCAGCGGAATAGAAATGTAATTATATATTAAATATTGATTCATTCTTTTTTTTCTTTTTTTTTTTTTTTTGTTTTTTTTTATAATAATGATAATACCCCAAGAATGCACAAAATAAACACACAAATTGCCTATCTCATTTCCTTAGTCATGCTCAATCAAGAAAAGTTCCTTAGAAAATCTAGGTCTTGAAGTGATACATCTCAACCAAGAAATTATGACATCACAGAGATTTCAATCAACTAAGGCTTCATATCGCAAATTGTGTGATCAACTCCCTCAACAAGAATACTAGACATAAAAGAAAAATTATGAAAGCCATGGTCCAATCAATTTCTTTTCAATTCTCTTAAAGAAACAAGAACAAATTCAAATTTTTTCTTTGATTCGTGTTGGATGGTAAAAGTTAACAAGAGGACAAACAAAGCATAAGAAATCACCAAGCATGCCACAAATCAATTAATAATTCCCTTCCCCACACTTAAAAGAAGCATTGTCCTCAATGAAGCAATTAAAATGAAGCCAAACACAACTAAGAAAAAGAAGGGAAAAAGGAGACTCCCCGGGTTGTGAAGGCGAACGAGGAAGCATTACTGAGGAGAGGGAGGACAAGGAGGCTCATGTCCTTGAAGACGGAACAGCTCGGCAATATTCGCCTCATTCCTGGCACCCTGGCGGACTAACCGCTGCAAAAGCTCATAGATGGTGACCAAATTAATGGAGGAAGGGGAAGAATCAATAGGACCCTCAGAGGCCGGCCTAGAAACTTCGGGCTCACTCTGCTTGGTCTTACCCATCGGATTTGGCCGATGAGAGTTTCGCACATACCACTGCCAATAGCCAGTTGACTTATCCAAAGAAATAACCTGCATATTTTTAAGACAATCCAAATCCAAAGGAAAAAGCCTGTAGGCCTCATGCAAACCATTGTCAGTTAAGCTAATCAACTTGGCATTCTCTGCTATACAAGTAATGATCGATCCTAGGATGAGAGGTCGTTCATGAGAAAGAACAGCAACAAATTGTTCAGCAATCCAACACCCTAAATTAGCTTGCACATTGTTTTCCATACACCACAAAAAGAATAATTCTGCCTTATTGCATATGTTAGAGCTATCTTTTCGTCCAGAAAATGCAAAAGCTAAGAAACGATGAATATACTGCCAAACAGGTTTCCGCAAATAATAAGCTTTGGATTTACTAGGATTATAATGTGTATCCCAGGACATATTAACCCATGCAATAGTTGAATTGAATTCAGGCACAAAATCAAGGGCAGCATTCCTATATGCATCCGTGTTAGCATAAGCAGAATCAATAAATCCACAAGACAAGTTAAATTCTGTGATAGATTGCTTAAATTCCCTTCCCATTATGCGATACTCAATCACTTTAGGCGAATCTATAGTGAGACACTTTGGTTTATTGAACTTAAAAGTCGTATAAAATTCCCGAATTAATTCAATATAACCAGGTTTGTTCAAAGCAAAGAAGGGTGTCCAACCAATATTAGCAACCAAAGAATTAAACTCATCAACCATACCAAACTCATCCAACACAGCCAAATCAATCAATTTATGAGCAACAAAAGTCTTAGTCCTAATGTTTTCATAAAGTTTAGAATGGGCTTTCCCAAATTTTAAATTACCATGCAAGTGAGATTCAGGGACAGCTAAAATTGTACCTCGAGGGAGCCGAGATCGAGCCCGAGAAGCTGTAGACGCAGGAGGCGTATCCGTTGGACCGGTGGACTGTGCTGATCCTGAAGGAATATCCGGAGTGGAAAATTTGGCAGCCTGCTTTGGATTAGAGGGTTTCCCTCTTTTTGAAGACGTCGTTGAATGGGAAGCAAATGCTGGGGCTTTCCGTTTCACATTTTTCCGGGTTGAACCAGTACCGGGTAAGGAATTTTCCGGCACCGGAACAGTAGGCGGACTGCCCGGAAATAGATCGGCGCCGGCAAGAGGGGATACTGGAACGGCCTGGGGGTGGAGCTTCGGTGGTGGCTCGTGTTCGGACGGCGCGGCTACCGGCGGAGCAGGAGCTGTGAAGGATGGTGGCGGATCCACCACAGATGTGACCGGCGGCGAGCTCGATCGGCGGTCAACTGGGGGTGCGACGGAGGTGGAAGAAGGAGAAGATGGTGGTGACGGCGATGGATCGGCCAACGGCAGTGGCTGGGAACGCGACGGCGGACGGGGCTTGGTGGGTCGCGTTCGCTGCCTCGCCGTGAGATTCCGGCCGGTGGGAGCCTTTGTTCGGACCATCTGTGGGATCACGGCGGGGAAGAGCGGAGGGTCGGGCGGCCTGACCGGTGGAGAAGAGCGGCGGGTCTGAAACCGGCGGAAGGTGGAAGAGGGGCGGCGGAAGATCTGCTGCAACAAAAAAAGAAAAAGAAAGAAAGAAAAAGTTAGGTAGAGAAGATGCAGATGCTTTTATGCCTTTGACCAAAATTGGCTTTTTTCTTTTTTTTTTTCTTTTTTTTTTTTTTTTTTTTTGAAAAATAATAAAATAAAATAAAATAAAAAAAAATAAAAGAAAATAAAAGAAGAGAAAAACACAAACGGGAAATTTTTTTTTTTTTTGGAAATAATAATTAAATAAATAAATAAATAAATAAATAAAAGTTTTTAACAAAAATTGAAAGCAAAGGACACAATTCTCTTAATGAGAAACAGAAGACTCTTGTGCATAAAGCAAGGGCATGCCTTGTGTCAAGAGTTAGAATTGATAAAAAAAAAAAAAAAAAAACACTCATAAGGCACGGGCGTGCCTTATGTACAGCATCACTACTCAAAAAAATAAAAAAAAAAACAGAAGACTATGCTGCACAGGACACGGGCGTGCCTTATGTACAGCATCACTACTCAAATAAATAAAAAAAAACAGAAGACTATGCTGCACAGGACACGGGCGTGCCTTAAGTGAAAATTCAGCGCTCCCATTCCTAAAAAAAAAGAAACACACAAGGCACGGGCGTGCCTTATGTACAGAACCTGAAACGAAGATTTTACACTACACAAAGAAAATTAAGTAACTAATCATGCAATAAAATAAATAAAGCAAGTAAATTAAATTGGGTTGCCTCCCAAGAGCGCTAATTTATAGTCAATTAGCTTGACTTTTCCCCGCTCAACTTGGATCCGAAAGGATTATAGTGACTGCATTGGCTTCATAGTCACCACTATCATAGAGCTTGAGTCTTTGGCCATTAACTTTAAACGGAGGCTCGTCATCCCGTTTAATTTCTACCGCCCCGGATGGGAATACATCAGTTATTTCAAATGGGCCGGTCCATCGACTCCTTAACTTCCCGGGAAAGAGACGTAGGCGGGAATTGAATAGTAAAACTTTATCGCCCACATGGAACACCCTCCTAAGTATTCGCTTATCATGCCATCTCTTCGTCCTTTCCTTATAAAGTTTTGCATCCTCGTATGAACTGAGACGAAATTCCTCTAATTCATTGAGCTGCAAAAGACGTCTGTCACCTACAGCCTGCATATCAAAATTTAAGAATTTGAGCGCCCAATATGCTTTATGCTCCAATTCAACAGGTAGGTGGCATGCTTTTCCGAAAACTAAACGATAAGGAGACATACCAATTGGTGTTTTAAATGCGGTGCGGTACGCCCATAATGCATCATCTAACTTAAGGGACCAGTCTTTCCTAGAAGAATTCACCGTTTTTTCCAAGATGCTCTTTAATTCCCTATTGGATACCTCTACCTGACCACTTGTCTGTGGGTGATACGGTGTTGCTACCTTATGGGTGACACCATATTTACTCAATAGTTGATCAAATTGTTTGTTACAAAAGTGGGTTCCCCCATCACTAATGATTGCTCTAGGTGTGCCAAAGCGAGTAAAAATGTTCTTTTTAAGAAATTTAATGACCACCCTAGCATCGTTCGTTGGTAGAGCTACAGCCTCAACCCATTTTGACACATAATCAACAGCGACAAGTATATACTCATTGTTGAAAGACTTAGGGAACGGTCCCATGAAGTCGATACCCCAAACATCAAAAAGTTCACAAATCAAAATACCATTTTGAGGCATCTCATGCCGACGAGAAATACTACCAGTTCGTTGGCATGCATCACAAGATTTAACAAAATCATAAGCATCTCTAAACAAGGTCGGCCAATAGAAGCCACATTGCATGACCTTGGCCGCTGTCCTAGTTGGGCCCAAGTGGCCGCCAGGCTCCTTAGTATGACAAAGAGTAAGGATAGAAGTTACCTCTTCGCTTGGTACACAACGACGAATCATATTATCACCATAAATTTTGAACAGATATGGATCCTCCCACAAATAATGTCTAGCGTCAGAGAAAAACTTACGCTTTTGCTGGTAAGTGAGTCCTGGTGGAATGATATTACCTGCCAAAAAGTTAGCGAAATCAGCATACCATGGTAGGGAGGAGATTGCCATCAACATTTCATCTGGAAAGTGCTCCTTTATTTCCTCGCATGGTAAAGATTCGTTGGCTTCAAAGTTAATTCGAGAGAGGTGATCTGCAACTACGTTCTCGGTTCCCTTCTTATCTTTTATTTCAACATCAAATTCTTGAAGAAGAAGAATCCAGCGAATTAATCTTGGCTTGGCATCCTGTTTTGCTAACAAATACTTAAGGGCTGCATGGTCAGTATAAACAACAACTTTTGAAAGCACTAGATATGAACGAAATTTATCGAAAGCGAAAACTACAGCAAGTAATTCCTTTTCAGTGACAGTGTAGTGTTGCTGTGCATCATTCAACGTTTTACTAGCATAGTAGATGGGATGAAAAATTTTGTTCAATCTTTGCCCTAAGCATGCTCCTACAGCCAAGTCGCTAGCATCACACATTAATTCAAAAGGGAGAGTCCAATCTGGGCTAGTCATAATTGGTGCCTTAATTAACCTCTCTTTTAACTCATTAAAAGCATGCATGCATTCAGCAGAGAAATCAAACATAGTGTCCTTTGTGAGCAAATTTGACAAGGGTTTAGCAATTTTGGAAAAATCTTTAATGAAACGCCTATAAAACCCTGCATGCCCCAGGAAACTACGTACCAATTTGACACTTGTAGGTGGGGGTAATTTACCAATCACTTCCACCTTAGCTGGATCGACCTCTATTCCCCTCTTGGACACCTTGTGTCCCAACACAAGACATTCCTGTACCATAAATTGGCACTTCTCCCAACTAAGTGCCAAATTAGTATCCTCACACCTTTGTAAAACTAAATCAAGATTATGTAGGCAACTATCAAAAGAAGATCCAAAGACAGAAAAATCATCCATCCATGAAATCCTCAATCATGTCAGAAAAAATAGCAGTCATACATCTTTGAAAAGTAGCTGGTGCATTACATAATCCGAATGGCATACGTCTATATGCAAAAGTACCATATGGACAAGTAAATGTAGTTTTCTCTTGATCCAAAGGGTCCACTGGTATTTGCATATAACCTGAAAGACCATCTAAACAACAGTAAAATTCATGCCCAGCCATTCGTTCTAACATTTGATCAATAAAAGGAAGCGGAAAATGATCTTTTCTGGTGGCTTCGTTCAATTTTCTATAGTCGATGCACATACGCCAACCAGTGACTTTTCTCACAGGAATCAGCTCCTGCTTTTCATTTTCCATCACAGTGGTGCCACCCTTCTTAGGTACCACTTGTACCGGGCTTACCCATGGGCTATCGAAGATAGGATAGATAATACCTGCATCAAGTAGCTTGATTACCTCAGCCTTCACCACTTCCTTCATATTCGGATTCAATCGCCTCTGAGGTTGTACTGTGGGTTTCACCTGCTCCTCCATAAAGATTCGGTGTGTGCATAAGGAGGGGCTAATTCCCTTGATGTCTGTGATTGACCATCCGAATGCTCCCTTATGGCTCATAAGCACTTTCAACAATTTCTCTTCCATGTTACCTGGCAAGGATGAAGAGACAACAACAGGTAAAGAAGAAGGAGGGTTAAGGAAAACATATTTCAAGTGGGAGGGCAGAGGTTTCAATTCTAAAATTGGAGCTTCTTCCAATGAAGGCTTTGCCCTTGGTTTATCCTCTCGGTTTAGACTTTCGAAGTGATCCCTCACCCACAAGCAATCCTCTTTATTATCATTAAGAGAAGCAATGATGGCTTGGGTTTCTAGATCAATCAAATCTTCCTCTGCATTTCCCCCGAAACTAACGCTCATCATGGCCTTTCCCAATGGGTTGGTCCAATGCATCGCCTGAAAAACATCCTCAACACACTCATCAATAGAGTCAATAAAATGGACACTCTCAAATTCAGTACTAGGATATTTAAGCGAATTATAAACATTGAAAACTACTTCTTCATCTTGCAACCGAAGAATTAACTTCCCTTGTTGAACATCAATTAATGTTCTACCGGTTGCTAAGAAGGGCCTACCCAACAAAATCGGAACCATGTCATCTTCCGCCATGTCAATCACCACAAAATCAGCTGGGAAAATGAACTTATCTACTTTAACCAGTACATCTTCCACTATCCCCCTTGGATGAGCAATTGATCTATCAGCTAACTGAAGGGTCATGTTGGTCGGCTTCGGGTCTCCCAGTCCCAATTTCCTGAAAACAGACAAAGGCATCAAATTAATGCTGGCACCTAAATCGCACAATGCCCTTTTAAAGGTACAGTTACCAATGGTACAAGGAATAGAGAAACTCCCTGGATCCTTAAGCTTAGGAGGTAGCTTATTAAGAATAATAGCTGAACATTCCTCCGTCATTGCAACCGTTTCATACTCCTCTATCTTCCTTTTCTTGGACAATATATCCTTCAAGAATTTAGCGTAAGCAGGCATCTGTTCTAAAGCTTCTGCGAAGGGTATGTTAATATGCAATTTCTTAAAAATCTCAAGAAATTTAGAATACTGCTGATCTTGTTTTTCCTTTTTAAACCTTTGAGGAAAAGGTAATTTAGGCACATAAGGTCTTATGACAGGATCAACAAACAGTTTAGGAGGTACAGGATTTTCATGTTTATCGTTAAAGTCACTTACCTCTTTTGGATCTTTACCTGCTTGCAGAGACTGAGATGGTTGCTTAGGAGGTTGAGTGTCCACTTCCTTTCCACTCCTCAAAACTATAGCTTGAGCTTGCTCCCTCGGATTTGCCTCAGTATTACTAGGAAGAGCACCAGGGGCCCTTTCCGTTCTACCCCTGTTTAATTGAGCTACTTGAGTGCCCAAATCTCTACAATATGCCTCATTGTTTGCTAGGCGAGTCTGAATGTCCTTTAGAATGGATAGAACCGGGTCAGCTGAAGAGGAATTCTGCCTTGGAGTCTGCTGGGCTTGTTGGTGATGTTGAGTTCTCTGCTCATTCCCATTAAATCCCGGGGGTGGTCTTAACACGTTCTGCTGATTGGAATAAGAGAAATTAGGATGATTTCTCCATCCCGGATTATAGGTGTTGCTGTAGGGGTTGTTTTGAAATCTGTTTTGACTAGTTCCCATGTAGCTTACATTAACCGTGTCTTCTTCGAATGGGTTACCCAGTTGGCATTCATGACTTTGATGATCTCCCCCACAATTTGCACACACCACGACCTGTGCTGGTTGCTTTAGACTTAGATGCGCCATCATCAAATCCATCTTGCGACTTAACTCAGCTACAACCGGGTCGCTTGCCCTTGTTTCTGTGGCAAACGCACCATGTCTCCTTCCACTTGGCTTCTCAGCTTGCCACTGAGCACTCTTCTTGGCTAGCTCATTAACTAACTCATATGCTTCCCCTTGTGTCTTTCTGAATATGTTACCACCTGCAGCCGAATCAATGGTGGCACAGTTGGAGGGGGTCAAACCATTGTAAAAGGTACTCACTTGCTGCCATTTAGGAAGATCATGGTGCGGACAATTCCGCAGTAGCTTCTGGAACCTTTCCCAAGCTGTGAATAAAGTTTCTGACTCGAATTGCCTGAAGGAAGTGATTTCATTCCTCAATATTGCCGTCTTGGAAGGTGGGAAGTAATATGATAAAAATTCTTTCTCCAACTCATCCCAAGTTCTAATCGATCCTGGCTCCAAAGATTTCAACCAATCCAGTGCTCTCCCCTTCAGAGAAAATGGAAAGAGCTTCATCCGAATAGAATCCGTTGAGACACCTTCCTGTCTAAAAGTATCTGCATGCATCAAAAATTTATCCAAGTGATCATTTGGATTTTCGTCCGGCTCTCCCTCAAATTGGCCACAATGCTTGATCAATTGTAGCATCCCAGTTTTAATCTCAAAGCTCGTCGCATTTATAGGTGGAGCAACGATGCTTGAGTTATTCTGATGTCTATGCGGAGCCAAAAGTTCCATGATTGGTCGGTCATTCTGCTGTCTCGCTTCCTCAGCTAGCCGAGCTTGTCTTTGCTCTTCGGTTTCCATAGCTTGCCTTCGTTCCTCACGCTTTTGCTTCCGGTTCCTGCGACAAGTTTTCTCAATTTCAGGGTCAACAGGTAAAGGAAGAATACCCCTGCTTCTACTAAGCATACACAATCAGCAAGATAAAAGAAAAGAAAGAGGAACCTAAATTAAAGAAACCTATTAATTAGTATCGCATAAAAATTAGTCCCCGGCAACGGCGCCAAAAACTTGATGCGTCTAAAAACACACACAGAAGCAAGTGTACCTCGTCGATCAAGTAATATAGAAATAAGAAGGATGTTGATCCCACGGAGACTAATTATGCAAAACCTAAAAGCAATCGGGTTTCCAATAATTTAGGCGAAAGAGATAATATCTTTGATTTTGATTTGGAAAATAAAATCTACAGCAAGAAACAAATTAAATAAAATAAGTTAAATTAAGATTGGAGTGCACTTGGATAAGAACTTATTGAAGAAGTTGGCTAAGGCGCATGGTTTTACTTAGGTTCATTCTAGCAATTTCCTCGGTTATGCAATCAAACCTATTAAATTCCCAAAATGGCGAATTCCTAATACAATTAACACCGGTTAGGGTTGTCAACTCTAATCCTCAACTTAATTACTTAAACTTGTTCGGTTTTAAGCAATTAACGTGGGAAGCATTAAGCATATGGAAACCTAGCACAAACTAGTGAGCCACAAAGCAATGGTCATGCATTTGTTATGTTATGAATTTCCGTTAATCCAGTCCTTTGGTCAATTATGAATTAACTATAATCTTTGAAATAGATGGTCACGCATTCAAAGCCTTAAGCAATCATAACACAATAATGGGAAAAATAATACGAATAAATTGCATTAAACAAGGAAAATTACATAGAAATTACCCTAAGCTCCACCATAGCCTTAGCTATGGTGGAATTAGTTCATAGCTGAATTATAAACAAATGAGTAAATTAAAGAAGACATAATAATGGGAGTAAGAAGAAAAACTAGGAAGATGAGGATCCAAATGGAGGGTTGCGGAGATGAAATCGGAGATGAGTTATGGATTCCACCTTCGAAAAGAAAAACCTAACTTCCTTCTTCTAATCCAAAATCCCGTTCTCCTTCAACAGTACCCAAGAAAATAATTTCCAACCCCAAGAAAAGATGTCTGCCGTTTTTCCCTCTCTGCCATGATAAAAGAAAAAAAAAATTTTTTTTTCTGAATCTTAGCCACTAAAAACGCCCCACCAGTAGAGAGAGAGAGAGAGAGTCCTAATTGGGAAATAACTCCCCCTAAAAATAATGCTAAAATAACTCCTCAATTAGAGTTATTCCCAAAGTGAAAATCTTAAAAATACCAGCTGCTTTTCTCTCCTACTTGCCTAAAAAGGGAGAAATTAAAATAACCTAAAAGCAAAAAGGGAAAGTCCTAATCTGAATTAAAGTACAAAATTCGTAGTACTAGAACCCGGGCGTGTCTTAAGACTGGGTAACTTCTGCTTCTCAATAATTCTTCAGTTTTGGCTCTTCATGAGGCACGCCCATGCCTTGGGACTTCCTTGCTCTTCCAAAATACACGTTTGAGCTCCAAAAATAGGCGATTTAATCTCCAAATGTTCAAATTCCTCTTTTAAAGCCCTAAAACATAAAAATAGAACAAATGAGATAAAATCCGCCTAAATTAAACCAAGATGGTGCAATAAAAGCCACAAAATAGGACAAAAATATATGCACAAAATATACCTATCAATTTTTTCACAACCTCCTGTGTCAAAAACCTCATGAACAACAGAATTAGCAACATCAGTAGCTAAATCATAATGTTCATCACTTGAAAATTTCACGGCATCATATATATTAAAACAAATCATTTCACCATTAAATTCCATAGTGAGTTTACCTTCATTCACATTGATTATAGCTTTAGATGTTTTAAGGAATGGTCTTCCTAAAAGAATGGGTGTCGATATTGGACAATCATCATCATCCATATCCAAAACATAAAAGTCAGCAGGAAATACCAAACCATTAACTTGCACAAGTACATCCTCTAGTACCCCATCAGGATAAGCATTGGTTCTATCAGGAAGTTGAACTATCACACCAGTTTCTGTTAAAGGTCCAGCATTTAAAGATGCATAAAGAGATTGTGACATGATATTAATTGAAGCTCCAAGATCTAACATTGCTTTCCCGATTCTAGTACTACCTATCTTACAAGGGATAGTGAACATACCTGGATCTCCACATTTTGGTGGGAGTTTCCTTTGAATAACAGCAGAAACATTCTCTCCCACACTGATTTTTTCATTACCCATCAACTTCCTCTTGTTAGTACACAATTCTTTAAGAAATTTGGCATATCGAGGGATTTGTTTAATAGCATCAAGAAGAGGAATATTTACCTGAACTTTTCTGAACAAGTCAAGTACCTCTTTCTGTTGGTCCTTCTTTAGAGCTTTGGAGAATCGACTTGGGAATGGAGGTGGGATGACAATGGCTGGTGGTGGCTTAGCTGGTGCAGGAGTTACCTCCTCTTTTTCTAGTTCTTTCTCCACCTCATGCTTCGAAACTCTAGCAGATGGTATCTCCTTGCCACTACTTAAAGTGATGGCACTAACATTCTGCCTCGGATTTATTTCAGGCTGTGATGGCAAACGTCCAGAAAATTGTGATTCCAACTTACTCACCGAGGTGGCTAGTTGGCTCATTTGGTTTTCTATGTTCTGGATGCTTGTCTTAGTATCTTGTTGGAATTGTTGCACATTGGAAGCCAAGGCAGACACGATTTGTTCCAAAGACATAGTTGGCTTATGAGGGGGCCGTTGTGGTGTATGGATTGGCGGCCTAGGATGTTAACTGTTAGATTGCTGTCCTTGCTGAAAGTTATTCGGCTTATGAGCATAGCTGAAATTCAGGTGATCTTTCCATCTAGGATTGTAAGTCTGAGAGTACGGATCACATCTCCTCTGATGTTGTTGATTCTGAAAATTACCAACAGCATTCACCTGTTCTTCCTCTTGGAGAGTGTGACAAGAATCCGTAGGATGATCGAAACTTGAACAAATCCCACAAACATTCACTTGTTGTTGTTTCCCTAAAAATGCTTTCTGCATGAGTGAAGTAAGGGTGTCAAGTCGTTTTTCAATAGCAGAAGTGTTTACTTCATTCACTTTTTGCACAGGATGATCTTGCCGATTGCCAAACTGTTGTGTGTTGGCAGCTACTCTCGAAATCAGCTCTCTGGCATTGGTAATTGTCTTATCGGCCAAGGATCCACCACTGGATGCATCAATCAGATTCCTGTCAGATAAGGTTAGTCCTTCATAAAAATATTGAAGTAAAAGTTGGTCCTTTATCTAATGATTTGGGCAACTGGTGCAAAGCTGATTAAATCTTTCCCAGTACTCATAAAGATTCTCCCCAGCATATTGGCGAATGCCCGATATATCTTTGCGGATTGAAGAAACTCGAGAAGCAGGAAAGAATTTCTCAAGAAATTGCTTCTTCATCTCACCCCAAGTTGTGATTGATCCAGAGGGGAGGTAATACAGCCAGTCCTTAGCTTTATCAGTTAGTGAAAACGGAAAGGCTTTCATTTTCACTTGCTCCACAGAAACTGCATTCCCTGGCGGTTTCATGCTCGAACATACTACATGGAGCTCCTTCAAATGTTTATGTGGATCTTCACCTGAAAGTCCACGAAAAGTAGGCAATAAGTGAATTAAACCCGATTTTAATTCAAAATTTACCTCGTTTTCCGGATACAGTATGCATAGAGGTTGTTGATCCATATCCGGTTCAGCCATGGCTCTCAATGTTTGTTCTAGATTAGCCATCTCTTCTTCTTCCTCGATTTCACTCTCACTTGATTCTAACGAATCAGCTACCACGTCCGGTGGAAGTGATTCCCGAGATCCTCTTTCCTTCGTCTGCTTCCTCAGTCGACGAGCAGTTTTCTCTATTTCGGGATCAAATTCGAGTTCACCTGTACGAGAAGAACGAGGCATACACTAGAAAACACAGATTAGAAGAAATAAACAATTAAGACACCAATCCCCGGCAACAGCGCCAAAATTTGATAAGTGCCGAGCACACCAAAAATAAATTCCTACTCTCGAAAACAAAAGTTTGTAGTACAAATGGAGCAGGGTCGAATCCACAGGGATTGGCCAATTATTTCTTCTAAAATTAAACAAGAAAAGTAAAGGGGGTTGTTTGAGAATTGCAATTAAAATATAAAAATAACAGAAATTAAATAATTAGGTAAAATCTATATAAGGCGAATTCCAGCTAGAAGGTGAATTCGAGTCTTGAGTCAAGCCAACCGATCATCGATCAAAAACAAAAGATAACTTCAATACATTCAAATAAATTAGCTATAGCTATCATAAAGCATGAATCACCTAGTCTCTTCTTATGGAATAGATAATTAAGAGAAGCTCGTTAATTATCCCTATTTAATCGAACAGTTCCGAACAAGCTTCGGAATTTAATTCAATCAAAAGCATTAACACATGAAAGAGACACTAATTCTACTCAACAATCACACAAGCGGGATTATTTAAAGCATATCAATTTCATCCATAACACAAATTAAAAACTTGTCCATAATTAATCGTGTTATTTGCTACCTAGGTTAAGTGAATTAAACGATTACGTATTTAATCACCTAACTAGCAAATCAATCACAAGTACATAATTAAATCAAGAATTTAATTAAATCATGCAAAAGTAATAAGAATATAATGAAATCAATTACTTGAATTAAAGAAGAAAATAAGAACAATGATCTCACAGTTGACGTTACAAGACTGAACTTTCCTTCTAGCTAGAAATTAGGGTTTTAGTTCATCATGGGGTCAAGAACACGTTGGGAGAGGGAAAGAAGAGAGGCTGCCGAAAAATCCCAAGAGAAGAAGAGAGAAGAGAAAAAAAAAAATATGACCTAACTCTTTCATACCTAATCAACTAAGGAAAGAGTTCTAAAAAGGAAATAACTCTAATTAAGATTTTTGTAGGAAAATCTAATTAGAGTTATTAAAAATAAAAATATCTCCAAAAGCCTATCATAAAAAGGCTGAAATAAAATAAAATAAGACTAAATTAGAAGTCTTCAAATTCCATAAAAAATCTTCAAAATTCGCAAGTCCCCTTAAGCCATGGTCTTGGCTTATGCAAAACAGCTTCCTAAGCCCAATTTCAGCATCAACAGCACTCCATAAGCCATGCCCATGGGTTATGACTTCAAGCTCCATCCTTCAAGCACTCCAAGCTTCCAAAATTGGCTCTTTAAGCTTATTTTCCAACTTCAGAGTCCCTAGCACGAGTAATTACACAAAATGGAGTAAATCCGCCTAAGTTAACTAATAATATATCAATTAAAGCCTATAAACAAAGACGGATTGTGTGCATAAAATGCACTTATCAGGACTGCTGCCTTTGAATGTGCTGTTTATAACATAAATCATTTGCCCACTAGCACAATTAATTTTGATAATCCTCTTCATAAATTATTTGGTACTGATCCTGATTATAATTTTCTTCGTATCTTTGGTTGTCGTTGTTATCCTTGGTTGCGTCCCTATGCTAAAAATAAACTTGATAATCGCTCTCTTTCGTGTGTTTTCTTCGGTTACAGCAAAGTTCATAAAGGGTACAAGTGTCTTGATTTTCGTTCTGGAAAAATTTATATCTCACATCATGTACTCTTTGATGAACAGGTTTTTCCGTTTGCTATTGATGATGAAATTTTTGCTCCGGTGTCAGACCAGTCCCAAATTTCCATACCATCCATATCGCAACCGACCCCTCCAAATCCGTCGCCACCTCTGCAACCGACCCACATTTCATCGACCGAACCACCAGCACCAACTAGCCCGTCACCTGCTCTTTAAACCGACCAGCCCCTACTCCTTCTCCCCAACATCGGTTCACTGTCCTCATCACCTCGGGCTGCGACTCCGCCTCATTCCCACCGAGGTACGATAGTTGCTGATCCCGAGGTGTCATTAGTTGTTGATCTTCAACGTCATGGGCCCTTACCACCCATACATCCTAGCAAGTCTCAATTGGCTCACCTGATGGTCACAAGGGCCAAATCCGGCTCCCTCAGAAATAAAGATGTTCTTGATTTAGTTGATGCTGCTACCGGAGATCCAATTGTTGAACCGTCCACCTATACTCAAGCTGCAAAGATTCCTGCTTGGCGCTTCGGAGTTCAATGCTCTCATTAAAAATGGAACATAGGATCTTGTTCATCCCTCTCAGGCTCAGAATATTATTGGGTGCAAATGGGTATTTCATGTCAAACAAAAATCAGATGGCTCTATTGATAGATATAAAGCACGTCTTGTTGCCAAAGGTTTTCATCAACGACCAGGTATTGATTTTCATAACACTTTCAGTCCGGTGGTTAAACCCACCACTATTCGGATGTTGCTCACTTTGGCTGTATCATATAAGTGGAGTGTTATTCAGCTTGATATTTCAAATGCTTTCCTTCATGGAACACTGGATGAAGCCGTTTTTATGCAACAACCTTAAGGTTTTGTTGATCCATGCTTTCCTGATCATGTCTGCCACCTCCGAAAGTCGCTGTATGGTTTGAAGTAAGCTCCTCGTCAGTGGCATCGATGTCTCACTGCTGCCATATTCCAATTCGGTTTTCAGTGCTCAAAATCGGACAACTCCCTATACTTCATTCACACGGCCTCGGTAAAAATTTTCTGCCTGATCTATGTTGATGATATTTTATTGATGGGTGATGCTCTTGCTTTCTTGGACAAAGTTGTTGATTTTCTCCAAACTAAGTTTGCTGTGAAGAATTTGGGTCGCTTACACTATTTTCTGGGTATTGAGGCTGATTGGACATCTTCTGGTTTGTTTCTTCACCAGTCAAAATATATCAATGATTTATTACTTCGTGCTAAGATGCACAATTGCAGCTCTATTGCCTCTCCGATTAATAGCAGCGAAAAGTTGACTTTGGATAGTGGGGATCCTTTTTCCGATCCAACTATGTTTTGTTCTGTGGTTGGTGGTCTTCAATACCTCACTTTTACACGGCCTGACATTGCCTTTGCTGTCAACCGCATCTCTCAATTTATGCATACCCCCATAACAGTTCATTGGAGTGCTGTGAAGCATGTACTGCGTTATCTTCAGGGGATGTCTACCTTTGGTATTGTGAGCGGACGACGTTTTCGACGGAACGTGAGACTCCCTTTCGGAAGCGGCGCCATGATCTCGGGCGGGCCCCTCCCTCGCGTGGGGTTTTTATAAATGGAAAATCGATTTGGAAAATAAATGGAATTAATCCTTAAAAGAACCGAGACCTAAGTCTCGATGAATATTGTAGAGTCACCACCCGGCTCAGCTCAATCGGGAAATTTATAATGTAGCTGAATCGGACGAACGGCAGCTATACTATCTAGAGATTCGGGTCCGGACAAGTCCCTTATTTCGTGTCTAATTAAAATAAATATTGGTCAATGTTCATAGACGGTATTTCAAATTCTAAAGGTCAATTTTATTGAAATAAATATACATACAAGGCGCATACAGGTATTACAAAAATAAAAGTAAAGTAATGAATATTTAAGTGGTTCACAACCCAATCGAATAAAAAATAAAAAACTCTCGCCTCACTTTTATAAACGCCTAGAATACACGATTTATCTAGAAAAATACAATCGCCTAGGATACACGATTTAATCTATTAAATACATTTAAAATAAAAATAAAAATAAAAGCTGCAAAACAAAGGTTAGTACAATATTACGGCACGCCACAAGTTGGACTCAAACATGACAGAATGGGAAATCAAGAATTGGGAGCATGCATTTAGGGGATAACCGGGTTGGCTCGGCTAGCCAGCCTGGTTAGACCTGGAAAACATTTTGAAACGTCCATGTATTTTGGTTTTTGTGGAAAAATCATTTTGAAAACAATTTTTCCGGTTTACATGCATTTTTTATATTTAAGGTGGGACGGTTTTCGGGAGAACTGGGTCTCCGTCGTGGCATTGTTCTAAATGTAATTTTACTGAAAATTGAATCTAGGGTCGTGAATGCACACAACAAAATTCATTTTGGTGATTTTTGGGGTTTTCTGAATTTTTATTGATTTTCGGAAATTTTTGGGGCTTAAAGGTGAAATTCTGATTCTGGAATGAGGGTCACAGTCGTACGACTGTAACTACAGTCGTGCAACTGTAAACGGCCCAGAATCAAGATTTCGCCAAAATTTTATTTTGAATCAAAATTGAAGAAAAACAACCTGGAAATTAAGAACACTCGTACGACTGTATATACAGTCGTACGACTGTTCATCAAACCAAGAACAGTCGTGCGACTGTTTTTAATTTCCAGAATCAGAAACTCGAAAACACAGTAAAAATGCATAAAAATACACTTCAATCACCCAGAAAGCAAGAAAAATTGAAAGGAGAAGGAGTGTCTACCTTTTTAGAAGCTTATCCAAGTCCTTTTGACCCCTGGCGTCGCTCCAATCCACACGAATTTGCACTTTTCCTCTTGAATTGGAGTTGAGAGCTTTTTGTCCAAAAATCCAAAATGCTTGGGATTCTGATGATTGAAGTCCGAGATATTGATTTGTTTGTGAGGTTAAGTGATTAACCTAAGGATTTCTAGCAAGTTCTAATCTTAACTTTGAGAATCAAAAGAAAAATAAAGGGAAGAAAGTTTAGCTTTTTGGTATTTTTCTCTCTTTCTCTCTAAATTTCTCTCACTAAAACCAGCATAAAAAAAAAAGTCCTTCTCCCTTCCTTTTCCTTCTTTTTATTCTGCTTTTCTGAGGTTCCTTGCTGCAAGAACGGAGCCATTAATGCTCCTCCCTCTCTCCTCCATTTTTCTGCTGCAGAGGTATGGGCTCCTGCAACTGTCCTGACATTACAGTCGTACGACTGTAATTTTTAAATTACAATCGCACGACTGTACGAACAGTCCACGACTATTTTCTTTTTCTTTTTTTTTTAGAGGAGTAACATTCCGACACTTACAGGTATCTTAATTCGTCCATCTAAACTTGTCTTAACTGGTTTTGTTGATTCTGATTGGGCGAGCTGCATTGATGATAGGAAATCTACAACTGGTTTTGTTATTTATTTGGGTGCAAATGCGATCTCCTCGTCATCGCGGAAACAAAAGGCCGTATCTCGCTCTTCTACAGAGGCCGAATATAGGGCCTTTGCTTCCGCTACATCGGAATTACATTGGTTACAAATCTTTCTTCATAAAATCGGTTTTCCTGCTCCTTCTCCTCCTACCTTGTTTTGTGATAATCTTGGCACTACTTATCTCACTTTGAATCCTGTATTTCACAATCGAAGTAAGCAGTTGGAGGTTGATTTTCATTTTGTCCGTGATCGTGTTCAGAAGGGTTCCTTGCGGGTAGCGTATCTTTGCTCCCATGATCAAATTGTGGATGCTCTCACAAAGGGTCTTACCAAGCCACGTTTTCTTAGGCTCCGTGACAAGTTGACCGTTGGTTCATCCCCCGCTCAACTTGCGGGGGGTTGTAAGAGATAGTATTCTACTCCTTGTAGGAGATGGTATTCCTACTCCATTGTAAAGTCTATTAGGGTTACACTTGTAATTATGCTAATTAGGGTTTGTGTATATATTTGTCTTATTCCATTAATGAAAGTTACGGTTTGCCATTATCTTACAACTACTGCCAGCCGAACAGGTTCAAACCTGCTTGAAACGGACTATTCACAATACACACTTCATCAGAAAAATAAAATGAGAAAATAAATGAAGAGAAATTAATTATATTAAACAAGAAAATTAGAATAAAAGGAAGAAAATGAGCCAAGAGTCTAAAGCTCCAAAAGCTCTTTACTACAAGAACTAAGGAAGTATATATAGCACTTCCCAAAAGACTAAAATGCCCTAAAGATTAAAATAATCAAAGTGTACTTATCATGATAGCTCAAAATTAGCCACAGAAATAAAATAATAAAAATGTACAACCACTCAAGTTTAGCTAAATCTTTATGTAAAATCCTTCGAAAAAGTCAAATATCTACTTTTTGCGACAAGACACTTCTTCTTCTTCTCTCCACTTTGGGACCCAAGACATGGACTAATTTCTGCCGGCTTTTTCTCTCTCTTCACAGCTCCTTTCTAGCTCTCTTCCAGCCTGCTTGTTCAGATTTTTCACAGCTTTGCTCCAATTTTCTTTATAACCCGAAATACGCTCTAATTAGCCAAAATTAATTCAATAAAACTCCATTTAATTCCAATTAATACCTGAAATTATTAGCATGTTTAGTACTTATCAAGTGACCTCTTGAAAAGTGCTAGTGTTGCACCCCTGAGCTTTAATTCAATTAAAAAAAATTGAATATATGATTTATTCCTTTTAATAATTAAGGAACTGCTTTAAATATAGAACACCTAAGAACACATGGAAGAATTTTAAAGGGAAAAGATTGATACGACACCTTTTTGACTAGCGAATTATGGTGAAATAGAAATCTTACCAATTGTGGGTAGTATTTATTTTATTTTTATCATGGAATTTTAATTAAAAATGAAAAATTATTAAAAAGACGTAAATGTCTCCAATATGTTGGTTATGAAGAAGTGGTTGATCATCCCATCCTTTGAATTATTATCACAAAGTATATGTGGGACTAATAAATGGGGGCCCACATAAGATCCAATTCAGCAAAGTCAAAATCAAAGCCCATTTAAACCCATAAAACAAGAGTATTAATTCAAAACTAATTACTTGATTAGCATAAATTATTTTTCTAGTTGTCTTTTGAGTTTTAAGTTTTATAAATACTCTAATGAAACAACAGAATTGAAACATATGAAGCTTTTTCTAGTCAGATTAATGGAAATCATAAAAAATTTAGAAATTCATTTAAATTTGAAAGTTTGATCCCTTGGAATGAAAAGTAAATTCAATTTCTATCAAATTGGGGAAAACAGAAGCTTATTTCATCAAAACATAGTGAAATTTAGAAGTTTTTTTTTTTTTTTATCATATCTAGAATATTAATAAAAAGGAGGAGCAATTAAATGTAAATTAATTTTGTAGTAGAAACTTTCATCTTATTTATTTTTATAATATAAAATAATTTAGATCACAATTAAATTGTGAATGGTCAGTCTTAAAAACTAAAAAATTCCCCATGCTAACTAATTTATAAGTCACCTCATGTATTATTTTACTATATAAGAATTTTTCTTATATTAAATCACATTTTTGTTGTTAAAATATGAAAAGCTTATGATTAAAAAGAAAATTAAATCTGAAAAGCTTATTCTCAAAAAATTATTAAATATATAATTACTTGTTTAATTCTCTTATCGTCGAATCATTTATTCAACTCAATTGTCGTTGTTAGGTCAAATATTTGTTACAGCTAAATGATTTGTGATGGTACGAGTCGGAATATGGCTTTAAACTAAATGCTTGATGGTTACATCTCAACTTCAATGCTGAGCTTGTAGAAGAGGATGGTATTTCTCAGAAGAAACTGTATTTTGCTGAAGTGGTTGAGATTGATACTGATGGTTACCCTGTGCGATCTGTGCGAGTTGAGGTGACATCATGTGTTCCTGTAAACCAGAATACTAATGTCCCTGCAGGTAATTATATATTTGGTCTTTACTTTTCTTTTCTCCATTAATTGAGTTGTTTAATCTTAACTTTTATACTTTGTAGGAGATTCCCTTCAATGCGCAATCTGCCAGCATGATCCTGAAATGAAACATCCAAGTTCGGAATTGTATGTTGCTGATGTTTCATCCATGGATCAGTCCAAATTGGAATGAACATCATCAAAACTAGCCTTATGGCCCTTTGATGATGTTTCCTTAGGAATTGTTGGTTCTATGCTATCTAATGCATATATGTTGGCATGTTGCGTTGTTATTAATAAAGCTACCACATGAGACCTTAACCCTTTTATACTCTTCCTAAGAAGACCCAAAACTTAATCAAAACTATTAACTCAATAGCTTAGGGATTACTATTCATAATAAATTAGCAGAAAGCTGACAAAATGATCAAACCCCATCTGATTTTCAATACTCAAGAAACTACAAAAGGATGGTTGAGTTTGCTGGCTTAAAATCATCGATGTTATATGAACTTTCATCTTACTAACATAATGGTATATGAACTTCAAAACTAGACATAAAAGTACATCAACTTAGCAACCCACTAACTTAAAAGTCAAAATTACCGTTGATCATGAAAAATTCAATAAGCAGTTTAATTTTTAAACAATGTTTAATTACAAATACAAAATTTCTTGGACGGATATATGGTCGGAATTGTCTCAAATTTCCAACTAAATTGCAAAATTATATTGGTTTAATTGACTAAAGGGCTACACCTTATCTTGAGAAAAAAAAGGGGGGGGGGGGGGGGGGGGGGGGGGGTTCTAGAGAATAGTAGTTGTTGCAACTTGGGACAATAATGTGAATAAATTTTTTTATTTAGAACATGAAGAAAATCCATTATATTGATTGCTAAAACTATGAAAAGTTCAATAGTGATATGGTTGGTTGGGAGTAAATCATGGCACATCAATAATATTATCTGAACCAATTAACTTTGGAATTATTGTAAAATTTCTACTAATATTATAATATGTAATGAATTGTTAGAAAGTAGAAATAAATAAATTTAATTTTAACCTTTACAAAACTTTACCCCTTTAATAATCTTCCGAGTTATTTTACAATCTTCCCTTATTAATGCAAATTTTTTATTTCTCTTTTCAATTAACCAAAATGACATTCGTTTAAAACAATATATTTACAATAAAAAAAAAAAACTTTAAGTAAAATTTTGCATAATTCATAATCTACAAAAATAATTCTTCCATTTTATTTGATCTTCAAATAATATATGTATACAATAAAAGAAATAATATAATTAATAACGAAAGTGAGCAACATACGGCAATGAATAATATTGAGGATAAGAACGGGAAAAGCTATAATTTCCATTTGAGATAATCAACAAAATTTGATAATTTTGAAAGTGATACATAAATTAGTTTGAGATAATTTTGATATTATTTTAGCACACTTGGAATATAACTAATTAAATTACGTATTCAGCAGAATATTTAAACAAATTAATTTAGTGATATTCATATAAATCACCATCCAAGATTTTTGAGAAGCATCCACTTAATTAGCAGATAGAACAAAACAAGATCTTATGAACAATTTAATATTTTTAATTTAAAGAGCATTAGCAGTTCATTTTTTTTAAAATTTTATTTTTAATTTCTTTCTTGTAATTTTAGAGTTTATAGAACAGAAGTTTAAGTCTCTTCCCCTTTTTAATTTGAGATCTTTAAGTTTTTCATAGTCAATCATTCAATGAATAGATTAAAGATTTGAAGATGAGAATCACATTTAAATTTTAATCAAAGCTAGGTTATTATCTATCCCTTGTTATGTTTTATCATATAAGTAGATAGATAAGTTTGAATTTTTTTTTTTTTTGGCTCAACTTTTTTAGAGGAAAGTCTTCACTAAAATAAAATCTTGACTATTTCTCCCTACAATTCTCCTCAAAAAAATAAAAATAAAAATAATATATATATATATATATATATATATATATATATATATATGTATGTATGTATTTTGTTAAGGAAGGATAAATGTATCCTTTTTATTAATATTTGTGGATTATTTTTAGCCAATCAGATTCCTCGTTGCCTAGTTGAGGCATGCTTCATATAAGACTATTGGAGTTAGCTCTACATCCACTCGTTTTGTAGTTCTTTTTCTTTGTTTAATGAAATAACATTTCTTTTTAAAAAAATTCTGAACTATGCCGGTAGTTATTCTATAAAATGAAATATTTCCAAACAAAAAAAATAGAAACTAAAAAAAAAAAGTAGAATACAAAAAACCTAATACATCTAAAACATAGTAAATTTGAAAAAATAATTTTCAGTAAAAAAAAATTATAAATACATTTGGGTGCGATCATACCAACATTAATACATTGGATTCCATTAGATCTCTAAAGTTAAAACGCTTGGGCGATTGTAGTATTATGATGAGTAATATTGTCTACAAAGATTGGACTCTAGCAAGTGCACTAGGTCAATTGTAGCACGTCAGCAAGACCAAATGTTGTTCTCACAGGGATCTGAGCGAACAACCTCAATTTTCATGCAAACAGGGAAATCTGAATTCTTTTACAAATAAAATGAAGTTTTAACAAAAATAACTAAACAGACTGACACAAATTCAACGTTAACAGATTTAAGATGGAAAAGAATAAAAATATTTAACAATAATAATGAGAAAGCAGCAGACCCAAACCAAATATAGCAAGCAGTTTTAGTACATTCCTTCTTCTTAACCATTATAAGCAGGGTTACAAAACATAGATCTAGGATTTCTCGCTCTCAAATCACTACACTATGAACCTCCAGACATGTGGATACTATGACAAGCAGCCTAATCGAATCTCTTCAGCAATAAACTATTTAGTCATGCATTAAGATCTAGCAAGTATTTTATCAAAGATAAAAACCCCTAGCATACAGTCTACTTGAATTTCTTCAGCAATAAACATGCATGTGTTTCAAGGTATTTCCATGGTTAAGAATCTCCTTTCGATCTCATCCTAACCACTAGCATATGAGGTGATCAGTTTCAAAGGAAAATGAAGTATACCAAAAAACAATCATCACACACATATTACCCATAATAAAGAAGGAGAGGAGTACTTACTACTGCTAGCCGAACTAGTTCAAACCTGCTTGAAACGGACTATTCACAATACACACTTCAGCAGAAAAATAAAATGAGAAAATAAATGAAGAGAAATTAATTATATTAAACTAGAAAATTAGAATAAAAGGAAGAAAATGAGCCAAGAGTCTAAAGTTCCAAAAGCTCTTTACTACAAGAACTAAGGGAGTATATATAGCACTTCCCAAAAGACTAAAATGCCCTAAAGATTAAAATAATCAAAGTGTACTTATCATGGTGGCTCAAAATTAGCCACACAAATAAAATAATAAAAATGTACAACCACTCAAGTTTAGCTAGATTTTTATGCAAAATATCTACTTTTTGAGACAAGACACTTCTCCTTCTCCTCTCCACTTTGCGATCCACGACATGGACTAATTTCTGCCGGCTTTTTCTCTCTCTTCACAGCTCTTTTCCAGCTCTCTTCCAGCCTGCTTACTCAGGTTTTTCACAGTTTTGATCCAATTTTCTTTATAACCCGAAATAAGCTCTAATCAGCCAAAATAAATTCAATAAAGCTCCATTTAATTCCAATTAATACCTGAAATTATTAGCATGTTTAGTACTTATCAAGTGACCTCTTGAAAAGTGCTAGTGTTGCAACCCTGAGCTTTAATTCAATTAAAAAAATTGAATATATATTTATTCCTTTTTATAATTAAGGAACTGCTTTAAATATAGAACACCTAAGAAAATTAAATGTAATTCCACATGGAAGAATTTTAAAGGGAAAAGATTGATACAACACGTTTTTGACCAGCAAATTATGGTGAAATAGAAATCTTAACAATTGTGGGTAGTATTTATTTTATTTTTATCATGGAATCTTAACAATTTTCTTTAAGTTCGGAATTGTATGTTGCTGATGTTTCATCCATGGATCAGTCCAAGGTTCCTCATTGGAATGAACTTCATCAAAACTAGCCTTATGGCCCTTTGATGATGTTTCCTTAGGAATTGTTGGTTCTATGCTATCTAATGCATATGTTGGCATGTTGCGTTGTTATTGATAAAACAGCCACATGAGAAACCCTTTTATACTCTTCCTAAGAAGACCCAAAACTTAATCAAAACTATTAACTCAATAGCTTAAGGATTACTATTCATTACAAATTAGCAGAAAGCTGACAAAATGAACACCCCATCTGATTTTCAATACTCAAGAAACTACAAAAGGATGGTTGAGTTTGCTTGGCTATTGCTTGATGTCTAAGCCAAAATGCCTTAGGCCCTCCTAGGCATTTAGTAAATCTCCCCCTCAAGGTATAATTGCTTGCAATTAGGCACCATATTGGTGACATTATTAGTTCATTTGAGATGAGAAAAAGCTGATGAAGCACTAGGAAAATAATTCAAAACAAATCAGGTGAGATCTTAATGTTTCCACACCATGTAATACTAAATCTTTAGGATTTAATTTTGAGTAATAATTGAAGTATCATGTGCACTAAAATTGAAGTACGAAGTCCGAAACACTAGAGCAAAATATTATGTTTTGTCCTGTTACGCATTTCCATTTCTCTTTAACTATCTGCAATTATGAAGGTAATTTGCAATATCATCAGCACAACAACATCATTCATTAGTAATTTATAGTATGATGGTAATTGACAAAAAGTCCAGCTATCATTACTTGTTGAACATAGTTTGTTTTGGACTTATGACCTATTTAACCCCTTTTCGATACTCCTTTGTTGACACGGCGGCTAACATGTATGAGACAGATCTTTGCACGTATGGAGCAAAATTGACCATTTAACAACGGTGATATTGTGCAAATATAGTGAAATCTCTATAACAATATCATTGTGACAGAGAAAAATTATTATTTTATAGAGATTATTTCATTTATATATAAATAAATATTTATTAATTTATAGAATATTTTATAGTTTCACATTTTTTTTCACAAAATTCAAGATAAATTGATGAAGTAAATAATTATTATAAAATAACCTAATGAAAATTAAAGTTTGACGTAACCACCCATGAATAAAGAAAAAAATGAGAATAAGGTGTAAAATTTAGATGGAACCACCTATGTATTAGCTATTCCATCATGTTTTTCCAAAAGCGGTTTTCTAATTGCAGATATGTTAAAATTTAGATATTTGTTACAACATGAGAATAATATAACGAATGTGGTTTATGTCTTGCCAAAAAATTAAAGATGAAATATAATTTCGTTTAAATGCAAAGAACAAACTATTGACTTTATATGCGTATTTTGGCAAGGAATTAATAAAATTTAAAAAGTAGTATGCTGTCTCTTAAAAATACTTTAATTTCATGAATTATATATAGAATTTTTGAATGTAACTAATGAATTATTATATTATAATTTTATTGGGTGTTAAAGAAATTTTTTAAAAATTATTATTTCATGTATATTTAGCGAGTATTATTGTGGAAAGTGGGCTAGCGGGGAGGGGGAAAAAAAAAAAAAAAAGAACAATTAAAAGTCGTTGCTTAAGAAAAATTCAATAAGCAATTTAAATATTAATTTAATTTTTAAACAATGTTTAATTACAAATACAAAATTTCTAGGACGGATATATGGTCGGAATTGTCTCAAATTTCCAACTAAATTGCAAAATTATATTGGTTTAATTGACTAAAAGGTTACACCTTATCTTGAGAAAATAAAAAGGGGGTTCTAGAGAATAGTAGTTGTTGCAACTTGGGACAATAATGTGAATAAATTTTTTTATTTAGAACATGAAGAAAATCCATTATATTGATTGCTAAAACTATGAAAAGTTCAATAGTGATATGGTTGGTTGGGAGTAAATCATGGCACATCAATAATATTATATGAACCACGATTCTGAACCAATTAACTTTGGAATTATTGTAAAATTCTACTAATATTATAATATGTCATGAATTGTTAGAAAGTAGAAATAAATAAATTTAATTTTAACCTTTACAAAACTTTACCCCTTTAATAATCTTCCAAGTTATTTTACAATCTTCCCTTATGAATTCCTCCAAACATATGGTTAAGTTTATAAATATAAATGCAATTTTTTTTATTTCTCTTTTCGTTTAACCAAAATGACATTCGTTTAAATCAATACATTTACAACAAATAATAATAATAATAACAACAACAACAACAACAACAACTTTAAGTAAAATTTTGTGTGACTCTTCTTGTACTTGTCATCTTGACGATTCTGATGATGATGAGTGTCCAGATAAACAGGTTAAGTCTCGATCTCGGTGTCGTCCTCATGAGCGAAAGTTTGATGATCAAAAACCTGATCGTCCTTGGGTTGGAATCCATGATTGGGTTCTCAAAAAAGAAAAGAAAGAAATGGAAGCTTACAGTAAACTTGCTTCTTACTGTAAACCCCTTCCGATTTACCAGAAAAGCCTTGCTCAGATTCAAACAGAACCTTTGATAAAACCACCCTTTTTACCTCTTGTCTCACCCTGCATGATGTTTAACCTGCCGATCCACTTGAATTTCCACCTCTCACAAAAACCACAAATCCTCAAACTCATATTGTTTCCACACCATATGTATATCCTCATACAGTAACTTCCACGGGTCAATTTGAATAGCCTAAACCTGCTGAAACTGTTCTGAATTGGCAGACTGATAATGCTCATGTTCAAAATCAGTATCTTCACCAAATTGATCAGAAACTAGATCATTTGACTTCTTCCCAGTCTTCTGCTAACAAAGAAATTAGTTCCATGCTTTCTTTTGTGTAGGAATCTTACCAGAAGACTTCTGAGAAGATAGACTAGCTTGATCGTTCTCTTCGTGCTTTGATAGGCAAGAAAAAGTTTGGTCTAGAGTTCAAACAAAAAGAAGCAGAAATCCGTTCACTGAAACTTGAACTATTTCGCATGGAAAATGACTTGACAAAGCTTAAATCTCAGCCTTCTTCTCTGGATGAACCTCCACCTTATCCTTTCTATCCCCATACACACCAAACACCATTTCCTCCACCTGCTCATACCTTTCAACCTTTCAAACCCCTCTATGAAACTTTTCTCAATCTCCCTAAGTCATCACTTACACCATCACAGACTCTACCCCCTTCTACCCAAACTACAGAGTCTCCATCTACTGAACCTCTTAAGTTTCCTAAAAACCCAGAGAAAAGACCCATGCAGTTTTCTCTTGAACAAGTTGATGTTGTACCTAGTTCTGATTCTTCCTCTGAAGATGATGTTGTTTCCTTGCATTCCGAAGATCAGTTGGCAGATATTACTGCTATTCTTATGGCAGATAACCCAGATACTACAGGCAATCCACAGGGACCCAGAGTTGAAGAATATGACCCTGACATTGATGATATGGATTCTCCTCATGGATATCAACATCAGCAACCATCCGCTCCAGCATCTTCCAGTTCAGGCCCTTGGTTTACTTTTGACAAACTTCCTCCTCATCAATGGCGTACAATTATTGATGAGATAGGCGCATGGATAGACCTCCAGATGACAAAACCAGGAGCTCAGTTGCAACAGGTACTTCAAGAACTTATGTCCAGATTTACAGGGACTTTACGGGAATGGTATCAAAGTCTTGGTGAATACCGACAACTTCAGTTTATTCAGACTCCTAGTGCTGCTGCTGCATTAGGTATCATTCATCAACATCACATTGGTGATTTTTCTATCTATGAGAAACGTACCCGCCAAGAATACTTTGACATGAAGTGTTGTTCCCTGAAGCAGAAAGATCTTGAAAGGCATTATAAACGCATGACAAAGAGATATTACATGTTGAATGGTCTTAATGATCCTAACCTTCGATATGTTTATATTTCTTCTTTGCCTACTGAGTTACAGCCAGAGATCAATCGCTTGATTGCTCAAGCAAGAAAGCCTTTTGTAGATGTTACCATTGGAGAAATTCATCAGTTCACCTTGCAGCTTTGGAAAAGATGTGTGAGCAACAGACATTCTTTTCAGAAATGCTCCACGACAAGTCAATTACCAAACAAATTTGCACTAAATCTCACCTTGGGATTAAGTGCAAAAAGAAGTGTGACTGTCAGTCTCATTCTTCCCACAAATCTTCCAGATTCTTCAGAAACAAGTTCTCTTCCTCTTCCAAGAAGCGTTTCCGATAGCCATTTAAAAGATTCAAGTTTTTCAGGCGTAAACAGCAGTGAGGAAAACAGAAAGGTGCTAACCGATGCTTTGCTTGTGGACACAAGGGTCATTTTGTAAAAAAATTGCCCTAACAAGCCAGCCAGAGCTCAGAAACTTGTTTCCATGTACAGTATTGGTGATGCCTCTGCAGATATTGAATCACTCTATTCCGAACAAAGTGATGAAGATGAACAGACGATCTTTGCAGTTCCATGGGATACAGATCAAAGAGATAGTTCAACTGAATCAGAATCTTCTTCTGATATTTCTGACAATGTTACTATTCCTATATATTCTTTACAGGATTGCTTATTCCAACCAGTTGAATGTTTTTCTACAGATGCTACTGATGAAGTTCTAATGCCTCATGTGCCAATTCATATCTTGCCCTCTAAATATGCTAAACCAATTCCTGTCATTGCTTTTATGGATATAGGATCTTTCCAGACAATCATGAATCCTTCGATTCTCTCTCCCGATTCATAAGAATCCTTCAAGACGTACTTCAGAGCTGCCAATGGAGAAGTCTTTGCTATAAAACTCAGATCTAAGCAACCCATAGGGATACAGTTCTTTCCAAATTGCATTGTATGGACTAAAGTTCTTGGTTCTACTCTGCCAGACAAAGATATCTTGATCAGTTTCCGGGATTACAGGAAAGCAAAAGGGCTTCGTATTTTACTAGATGGGCTTAAATTCAAACATTTCTACAAACCTTTTGACCATACCCAAAGAATCTTTTCCTTATCAGAAGTCCAGCCCAAGTATCAACCTATTAGAGACCTCATCCTCACCTCTTGTGCAGACTCTCATTCTCAATTTACCCATCCACATCCTTTATGGACCAATCCTGACTTTTTCATCACCTTACCCTTTAAACTTAATGAAGACATTAATCCTACGAAAGCCACACACCCAGGCATGACACCTACAAATCTTAAATTGGCCCAAGAAGAATGCTCTCAACTTTTGGCGCAAGGTTTAATTGAGCCCACTCAGTCCCCATGGGCTTACCAAGCTTTCTATGTGGAGAAACGGACAGAGATTGTTCGAGGCAAAAAGAGGCTTGTGATTGATTACAAACCTCTTAACCATTTTCTACAGGATGATAAATTTCCATTGCCTAAGATTAAATTTTTATTTGTTCATCTGAATAATGCTACTGTCTATTCAAAATTTGATCTTAAAGCAGGCTTTTGGCAACTTGGTATTCATCCTTCAGACAGATACAAGACTGCATTCTGTATTCCCATAGCTCAGTATCAGTGGACCGTATCCTTTTGGATTAAAGACTGCTCCTTCCTTGTTCCAGAAATCGATGATGAGAATCTTTCAACCTATTCTCCATAGTGCTCTTATTTATATTGATGACATCCTATTGTTTTCTCCTAAAGATCAGGCTCACACTGATTTATTAGCTCAGTTTCATGCCCTTGTTCAACAATATGGAGTCATGCTTTCAAAAAAGAAGAGTACCATTGGTGTCAATTCCATTGATTTTCTGGGAATGCATTTTAAAGATTGTCATTATGTTCCAGGTCCTCACATTGCTCAGGATTTGTACAAATTTCCCGATGAACAGCTTACAGTCAAGCAGATTCAACAGTTCTTAGGAATTATTAATTTTCTCAGGGACTTTATCCCTCATATTGCCGTACATACCACACAGCTGTCTAAACTCACCCGAAAGAATCTACATCCGTGGGGTCTAGCTCAGACAGAAGCTATCAGGGTTCTTAAATAGGTGGCACAGTCTCCTCCACCTCTCAAGATTCCCGGTGATGGCCAGCGCATTTTACAGACAGATGCCAGCGATGAGTACTGGGGTGCTATCTTTATTGAACATATTGATGGGAAAGATCACTATTGCGGCTACACCAGTGGACAGTTCAAAGAGTCAGAAAAGCACTATCACACCACCATTAAAGAAGTCTTAGCCGTTAAGTATGGAATTAAGAAATTTGAATTCCATCTTATTGGTTATCATTTTTTATCAGAATGGATAATTCTGCTTTTCCCAGAATCCTTGACTTCCGCAACAAGTTGTTGCCTAGTGCCCAATTACTCAGATTACAGGACTGGTTTGCAAAATATGATTTTTCTGTCCAGCATATAAAAGGAGATCACAACCTCATCCCTGATTTCTTGTCCAGACCTCCTCCTCCAAAACCTATTAGTCTCATTACTCCAAAAACCTTTATACCATTAATCTTCATTGCTTCTAGCTCAAACCCTCATCCTGATGATCCTTCTCATTCTGAGAACCTTTGGAAACAACCTCTTGCTCCCAAATACCAGAAAACCTTTCCTCCTGGGGAAACTTTTACCACCTCTCAACAAATTCAAACCTATGTTAAAACTCATTTTCCAAAGTTCTTAGCCCGCACTTTAAGCCTTAAACCTCTACCAAATAATCCAGCTCCCATTTTCACAAAATATCCTTTTCTCTTTTTATGGACTCTTGGTACTTACTATCCATTCCTAGAATGTGCTCTCTGGTGTCTATGGTGTTCAGTGGTCCTCTACAGCACTGCGGTTCAAATTCCTCTGCTTCCTATGTACAGGTTTATCATGAATCCAGACAATCAGAATTCATACATCTTCACTTTTCTTGACTGGTTTGCCCCCCTTTCTTGGTGGTAAAAGGAAATTCAGAAGACCTTGATGTTTGAAGATCTTTTCAACCCTAGAACTGGACAGTTCCTTGAGAATAATGCTCATGCTGTATTCATCTTTCACAGGCCATATTTCAAATATCCTGATGGATATCTCTTCTCTCAGAATCAAGTGTTCCATTTGAAGACTTACAAGACTCCTCTCTCTGATCCAGCTGATATCTGATTGCTTAGAGGAACTCTTCGTAATTTCAATGGTCTACAACATCTTCCTACTGCCTGGATTCATGCTACATCTGACTATCCTCTGATCCTAGCGCATTCTCCAGAATTTCAAGCTCTCAAACCTGTTGAGTATAGAATTGATAGATCAGATTTTCCTCCTCCAGGGACCTCTCTACTAGCTCAGGATACAACTCCTCCAATGCTCCATCTGTTTCTAGGATCCTTTTCACAGACAGTAAGTCACTCACCTCACCATACCTTTACTGAGTTTCAAGATTCTCAGGACCCAGATAGTCCAGGTGTCCCAGAGCCACATTGGGATGAAGATTTTCTTTGGAACTATTCACCTACAAAACAATCTGATGCCACTCCAAGTCCAGAAGCAATGAATCTCTCTCCATCACATGAGCCTATCTCCAAGAAGTTGTTTTAAGCTTGCCACGTCATTAGCCTCTCTTTCTGCTATCTCCACATGTCTGTTACTGTAGTCTCAACAGCATCTATATGTATCACTTTTGTTAAAAGCATCCAGCCTGTAAGATGCTTTGTGTCTGTAATTAGTTTACTTTTCCTGTTTGCTTTTGTTTTGTCTGCCATGTATAATTTAAGTGGAGTGTCGGAAGTATGTTGTTTTCTTCACCTCCTCTTCTATATAAGGAGGTCTTTCTGTCATTGTAAGATAAGCAAGTTTGAAATAAACTCCTCAGTGTTCTTCAAAACTATGAGTTTCTAAATCTTTCTCTTTCTTTTTGTATTATATTCATATATTAAAACTTGAGATGAGACATTGAGATTCTATGGGATAGTTTGTGTTAATTATTTACAGTTATGAGCAACAGGTTCACCAACGCTGCATGTTTTAGGCCTAGAGTTTAGCTGTGTTTATGCGCACTCGGTGTGAGCTCTTGACTGTAAATGGTTAATGCCGGATGTCTCATAAATTTTGGTGCTTTCATTGAGAGTCTTGATATTTGTGGTATAATACAAAAAGGAAGTTTATTGTCTTATGGCTGAAACACCTGCTCCTGTTGTTGTTCCTCCTACCACCAACTCTTCTTCTTCTTCTTCTACTCCTGTTTTTGCTCCATGTTCTACCTTTTCTAATTCAGATCCTTTTTCCCCTGCTCTTACGGGATTAAATCTTCCTAGATTTAATTCTCCTCTTACTATTCCTCCTTCTTGTCGATTTTCAGTCACTTCTAAAATTGAAAACCTTGTAGAATTTTCTACCATCCCTGAAGATGCACAGGTCTCTGCAACCTCTCTTCCTCTTCTTAACCCATATAGAGTTTATAGAAGAAATGGTTCTTTCACTTATTCTATTCGAAACCTTATTTCCACCAGACGACCCATTGCCAAAGAGAATGTATAAACATCCAGAATGGACCAGTGTCACCTAAAAGCTACTTCCACTGAACAGTATGTGACAATTCAAATTGATCCTACCTTGATCTCAACCTGGAGACGTCAAGGATATACACACCTCCATCTTGGTGCTGTTAGGATTATTCTCACTCTTCATGGACGCCATGGTTTGGATGCTGTTTCTAGAGTCAGTTTGTTGGATTCTAGATTTCTCAAGTATGAGAAAGCTGTTATAGGAACTGTTGTTAAAACTCTCCATGCTGGGAGTATTGTGCTTACTTTCTTTCCAAATTTTAACTTTTCTCTTCAAGACCCTCATCTTCCTATAGCCTTAAAGATTCAAGTTCAGATTACTGGTACTGAACAAGTTCCTACAGCAGTAGCCGCCACTATTCATCATCAAGTGGTGTATAGACTTCAGGATCATGCAATGGACCTTGCTTCTCATGGTCATACTTCCTCTGAAGCTTTATTCATGATTGCGCAGAATGATGATGATCCCACAATCATACAGATTCCACGACAGATTCCTAGAGATGAATTGGTTCAGCTTATGCCTCTGGAATGGATCACTAATTATGAGAACCTTCATAGAGCTTCTCAGCCTGTTGAGACACAGGAAGTTCGTAGATTCCAGACTAGGGCAGACGGTCAAGTTCGTACTGTATTTCAACCTCCAAGAAGATCCTTCCATCAGGTTATGATGCTATCTCCTGTTTCTCTTCCTCGAGAAAAGAAGGTGCCTATTCATAGCTTTAATTCTGATGGTACCCATAATTACGTTGCAAAGATTGATGGTCATTTTATCTGGAATGCCCCAGGTAGTGGTATGTGTGACTCTTCTTGTACTTGTTATCTTGACGATTCTGATGATGATGATGAGTGTCAATAATATAATTAATAAGAAATAATAAAATTAATAACGAAAGCGAGGTACACACGGCAATGAATAATATTGAGGATAAGAACGGGAAAAGCTATAATTTCCATCGGAGATAATCAACAATATTTGATAATGTTGTTATATTGATAATTTTGAAAGTGATACATAAATTAGTTTCAGATAATTTTATATCAATATCCCTTTTTTAAAAAAAAAAAAAAAATTCAGCATACTTCGAATATAACTAATTAAATTATTACGTATTCAGCAGAATATTCAGATTAATATAGTGATATTCATATAAATCACCATCCAAGATTTTCAAGAAGCATCCACTTAATTAGCAGATAGAATCAAAACAAAATCTTATGAACAATTTAATATCTTTAGAAATTTATTTTAAAGAGCATTAGCCGTTCAATTTCTTTTTTTTTTCTTTCTTGTAATTTTAGAGTTTATAGAACAGAAGTTTAAGTCTCTTCCCCTTTTTAATTTGAGATATTCAAGTTTTTCATAGTCAATCATTCAATGAATAGATTAAAGATTTGAAGATGAGAATCACATTTAAATTTTAATCAAAGCTAGGTTATTATCTATCCCTCGTTATGTTTTATCATATAAGTAGATAAGTATTGAAATTTTTTTTTTTTTTTTTTTGGCTCAACTTTTTTAGAGGAAAGTCTTCGCTGAAATAAAATCTTGACTATTTCTCCCTACAATTCTCCTCAAAAAAATAAATAAATAAATAAATAAATAATATATATATATATATATATATATATATTGTTAAGGAAGGATAAATGTATCCTTTTTATTAATATTTGTGGATTTTTTTTAGCCAATCAGATTCCTCATTGCCTAGTTAAGGCATGCTTCATATGAAACTATTGGAGTTTTTGTAGTTCTTTTTCTTTGTTTAATGAAATAACATTTCTTTTTAAAAAAATTCTGAACTATGCCAGTAGTTATTCTACAAAATAAAATATTTCTGACCAAAAAAAGTAGAAACTAGAAAGAAAGTAGAATACAAAAAACCTAATACATTTAAAACATAGTAAATTTGAAAAAATAATTTTCAGTAAAAAAAAATTATAAATACATTTGGGTGCGATCATACCAACATTAATACATTGGATTCCATTAGATCTTTAAAGTTAAAATGCTTGGGCGATTGTAGTATTATGATGAGTAATGTTGCCTACAAAGATTGGACTCTAGCAAGTGCACTAGGTCAATTGTAGCACGTCGGCAAGACCAAATATTGTTCTCACAGGGATCTGAACGAACAACCTCAATTTTCATGCAAACAAGAAAATCTGAATTCTTTTACAAATAAAATGAAGTTTTAACAAAACTAACTAAACAGACTAACACAGATTCAAGATGGAAAAGAATAAAAATATTAACAATAATAATGAGAAAGCAGCACACCCAAAGCAAGCATAACAAGCAGTTTTAGTACATTCATTCTCCTTAACCATTATAAGCAGGGTTACAGAACATAGATCTAGGATTTCTCACTCTCAAATTATTACACTAGGAACCTCCAGATATGTGGATACTATGACAAGCAGTCTAATCGAATCTCTTCAACAATAAACTACTTAGTCATGCATTAAGATCTAGCAAGCATTTTATCAAATATAAAAACCCCTAGCATACAGTCTACTCGAATTTCTTCAGCAATAAACATGCATGTGTTTCAAGGTATTTCTATGGTTAAGAATCTCCTTTCGGTCTCATCCTAACCATTAGCATATGAGGTGATCAGTCTCAAAGGAAAATGAAGTATACTAAGAAAAATCATCACACACATATTACCCATAATAAAGAAGGAGATGGGTACTTACTACTGCCAGTCGAACTGCTTCAAACCTGTTTGAAACGGACTATTCACAATACATACTTCAGCAGAAAAATAAAATGAGAAAATAAATGAAGAGAAATTAATTATATTAAACTAGAAAATTAGAATAAAAGGAAGAAAATGAGCCAAGAGTCTAAAGCTCCAAAAGCTCTTTACTACAAGAACTAAGGGAGTATATATATCACTTCCCAGAAGACTAAAATGTCCTAAAGATTAAAATAATCAAAGTGTACTTATCATAGTAGCTCAAAATTAGCCACACAAATAAAATAATAAAAATGTACAACCACTCAAGTTTAGCTAAATCTTTATGCAAAATCCTTCGAAAAAGTCAAATATCTACTTTTTGAGACAAGACACTTCTTCTTCTTCTCTCCACTTTGGGACCCACGACATGGACTAATTTCTGCCGGCTTTTTCTCTCTCTTCACAGCTCCTTTCCAGCTCTCTTCTAGCTTGCTTGTTCAGATTTTTCACAGCTTTGCTCCAATTTTCTTTATAACCCGAAATAAGCTCTAATTAGCCAAAATTAATTCAATAAAGCTCCATTTAATTCTAATTAATACCTGAAATTATTGGTATATTTATCACTTAAATCAAGTGACCTCTTGAAAAGTGCTAGTGTTGCACCCCTCAACTTTAATTCAATTAAAAAAATTAAATGTATTATTTATTCCTTTTAATAATTAAGGAACGGCTTTAAATATAGAACACCTAAGAAAATTAAATGTAATTCCACATGGAAGAATTTTAAAGGGAAAAGATTGATACAACACCTTTTTGACTAGCGAATTATGGTGAAATAGAAATCTTAACAATTGTGGGTAGTATTTATTTTATTTTTATCATGGAATTTTAATTTAAAATGAAAAATTATTAAAAAGACGTAAATGTCTCCAATATGTTGGTTATGAAGAAGTGGTTGATCATCCCATCCTTTGAATTATTATCACAAAGTATATGTGGGACTAATAAATGGGGGCCCACATAAGATCCAATTCAGCAAAGTCAAAATCAAAGCCCATTTAAACCCATAAAACAAGAGTATTAATTCAAAACTAATTACTTGATTAGCATAAATTATTTTTCTAGTTGTCTTTTGAGTTTTAAGTTATATGAATACTCTAATGAAACAACAGAATTGAAACATGTGAAGCTTTTTCTAGTCAGATTAATGGAAATCATAAAAATTTTAGAAATTCATTTAAATTTGAAAGTTTGATCCCTTGGTATGAAAAGTAAATTCAATTTATATCAAATTGGGGAAAACAGAAGCTTATTTCATCAAAACATAGTGAAATTTAGAAGTGATTTTTTTTTTTTGTTTATCACCATATCTAGAATATTAGTAAAAAGGAGGAGCAATTAAATGTAAATTAATTTTGTAGTAGAAACTTTCATCTTATTTATTTTTATAATATAAAATAATTTAGATCACAATTAAATTGTGAATGGTCAGTCTTAAAAACTAAAAAATTCCCCATGCTAACTAATTTATAAGTCACCTCATGTATTATTTTACTATATAAGAATTTTTCTTATATTAAATCACATTTTTGTTGTTAAAATATGAAAAGCTTATGATTAAAAAGAAAATTAAATCTGAAAAGCTTATTCTCAAAAAATTATTAAATATGAAAAGCTTTTATAAATAAAAAAATTAGATGCACATGGAAAAGAAAATGATACTTCAACCGCTAGAATAATTAGGCCTCGTTATTTTGAAAAATAAGATATGTTTAGTGGAATTTGTCTCAACAAATTAAATAAAGAATAACTTGTTATTTGGTTTTATAAACTTTCTAAAACATGTAAAACGATTTTCAAATTATATATAATTTAAATGTCATATGTATAGCTTATAAGTTATAAATAATTTTCTTTATGGAACAAATTATAAAAAAAATTAAGGGAAAATAATTTATTCGTCACTGAAATTTTACTTTAATACACTAGTGAGTCTCATATTATCTAAAATACATTATAAGAACCTTATTTTTTAAGTATTTTTTGCATTATTTTAATATACCTCTCACCAATCTACTCCCAAAAGCATTTTTTTCTCCAACAATAAAACTCCCAAAAACACTTTTTAAATGGCTACATCTTATAAAGTATCATTTGCTTGGGACGGGGTTAGATAATAACCATAAAGGAATGGATGGTACGGTGTGGTATAGTATTAAGGGAAAAAGTAAGTTATTGGGTAGTATCCTGCTTGGGAGGAATAGATGGTTTTATAAAGTTAGGTAACCATGACAAACCTTTGTTTTGCTTGGGAAAAGGATTTTATAAAGTATGGGTAACTATGTAAATACTTTTATATCCTTGTATTCAAAGTAAGTTTAAAAAAGTTTTTTTTTCTTTTTTTTTTTTCTAAATACAACAAAATAAAAATTAAAAACCAATATTTAGACAATTACTAGAGATGAAGATTGAATTATTAAATAATTGTATTGACTAATTAATCTTGACAAATTTATTTACAACATATAGTATTTAATTAGGCCATCCTTTTGTGATCTATATATAACACTATTACAAATATCACCATTATAAATAACCTATTTTTATGCTTTTACACACATGAAATATAATTAGTCAATAGTTTTTTATACCTCCTCATATAGAGTGAGCAATACTAAATTCAAAAATGTTGCCCATAAATCACGTACTACCTGCACATTAACTCAGTTCAGTTTTATCCAATATAAAATGGAGATTCTATAAATTAGAAAAAAAAAAAAAAACTGTAACAAAAAATATCGAAGTCTTAATATATTACATCGTATAACTCTATTTAATTGCTAAATTTATTTTAATATCAAGTAAATAATTAAAATTTAAGATTGTGAAATTGGTGGTCTAAAACCTGACCACCAATTCAATCTGAGTCAAAAAGTCAAAACCTTATCCATAAATTGTTGTAAAAAATCTAGCTACCTTATCTGTTGGTCATTTGTTTTACATTTATCCTTCTCCTTCCATTTCTAATTGACTCAAAAAACAAAATTTGGATAACCCAAACAAAAAATGCAGGCAGCTGTGCAGCTTGCTTTACCACCTCTTTCTGCTGTGACACCTTCAAAATCCTTGGCCTTGCCAAGAGCTTCACTCGCAAGATTGCAGACTCCTAGATACCCTATCTTAAAAAACCCTATCAAAACTTCATCCAAGTAAAGCCTTAGATAATAAAGTATAAAAAAAAAAAACAATAAAATTACTTTTCTGACACAAACGCTAGTATGCATTTGGAAAACTATTTTTGTTTATAAAACCCACCTTTTGTTTTTTCTTTATCGGTACAACTAGTTTTTGCTGACACAAAAACCATCTCAAAATTAACTATTGGAGATGCTTTAATAAGACAAGCCATATAATTAGAAAGAAAGAGAATATTAGTAATAAGGGTAACTTAGTCATGTATATAACCTATTTAATGTATTCTTGGTCTTAGTAATTTGCCTAATACGACAAACAAATAAAAACAACGAAAGTATCCGCCATTTAAGTGATATTTGGACGAATTGATATGGTGAATTCTGGTTTTGAATGACAAAACACAAACTATGAAGAGGTTTGTATTATAAATTAAAGTTTTAACACAATTTAAATCTATTTTTAATAGTTAGAAGACCATGAATGTAATTATTTTTGTTTAATTTTTAATGGTAGAAACTAAACTGTTGCAGGAAACATAAAATATAAACATTATAACATATATACTATTTTTGGATAATATGAGAACTCAATAGTGCATTAAGCAAATGTTTAAGTAAAATTTGAGAGAGTGATAATTTATTTATCAAAAATTAAAGATGGTCAAGGTAGCTGATTTCATTTGCTATTCTAATTAATACGTGTGTGTATATTCTTTATAAACTTTATTTACTGTTTTATATATATATATATATATATATATATATATATATATATATATACTTAAAAATTGAGTAGAATTTCTCCTTTAGATGTAACTTCCATTTATTTGAATTAAAATTTAACAATTTCAACTTGGAAAAAGAAAAAAAGGATTTCTTCTATTGAACCTCCTTGAGCTTGATTATTTTCTTTGGTAATTTTAAGTTAAAATTACTTAAATATTTTTCTTTCATTCTATGAAAAATGAAACCTTTTTTTTTTTTAAATAAAGTAATATTCATTGAATTAAGTCATTCTGTAATACAGAAAGAAGAAAGAGAGGCGGTTCATTAAACCACTCTTCAACTGTCGCTAAACAAGCCGCATGTGCTAATCTATGTGCTACCTTGTTCGCAGACCGACGAACAAACTTAAAACACACCTCACCTAACATACGAGCTAAAGCAATACAATCATCAATAACGAATCATATAGGAGTACAAATATAAGCCTATGAGTTTATATAATCAACAACCCCTTAAGCATCCATCTCGATGATTATGGATGAATAACCGAGCTCCTTTAACCATGAAAGTGCTTCTCTACAAGTCATCGTTTCCGCCTCTACCGCCGAAGAAGCACCATTTAACCAAAGACATTTAGAAGCTATCATCTGTCCTAGAGAGTTGCGAATAACCATTCCACTCCCTATATCACCACTCTGTGCAAAGAAGCTAGCATCAATATTGCATTTAACTTTCCCCATAAGAGGTCGTTGCCATGTTATCAATGAAGGTTGCGCCGCCACCAGAACTGTAGGAGTATGAGCAGCAAGCTGGGCAAGTCGCCAATCCTGGACCGTTGTTGCTGCTATAAACTTTATCCGATCCGCATCAACCCGCTCATGCTGCCAAAGTAAACTATTACGGCCTGCCCACGCACTCCATGCACAGGCCATCAACTGCACCAACCGAGCATCAGACAACGACACAGTCTACACCCACCGGGCTAACAACAAGCCGTCATTCAGCTACTAAAATTCCTGGAAATCGGTCCAAACCTGTGCAATTTGAGGGCATAAAAATAGGACATGTTCAATTGTCTCATTTGAAGAACCACAAAATACACAAGCTGCATCAACCTCAACACCCCATCCCCTTAGATTGCACCTTAGTTGGGAGACATTGTGTCACACATCGCCACCAAAAATTCTTGATTCGCGGAGGTAATTGTAATTTCTACAGGAAGTTCCAATTGGCTGAAGCAGTAACATTCCTCAATCTATATTGATCCATTAACACATAATAAGCGCTTTTCAATGTATACTGGCCCTTTTCTTCATGTACCCATCTTACACGATCATGCCGTCTACTATAAGGTAAAGGTATTCACCGTATTAAATCCACATCTCTTTGATTAAAAAGGGAATGAATCAAATTCATATTCCAAGCTTACTGCCTCGATGAAAATAAATCACGAACCTTCATAGTTTCCCCACCCGGTATCATCGGTGTTTGTATCCTGAGAGACCGATCATCTAGCAACCACGGAACATGCTAGACTCTAGTACTGGCTCCATCCCCTATCACCGATCGAGTTCCACCACAAACCAAAGGGATGGCAGCAGCAAGGCTCTTCCATAAATAGCTATCATTATTCCTAAAGACCCCTTGAAGCACACTATAGTTCGGATACTACTTTGCTTTCAACAAACGGCTTAACAATGCATCAGGATGAACCAATTACCGCCATACTGATCTTCCAAGCAAAGCCAAATTATACTCCCTAAGCTTCCTGAAATTAAGGCCACCATCTTCTTTGGGTTGACATAATTTTGACCAAGCCATCTAGTGCACCCTTCTCTGACGAGAAATGTTATTATCCCACCAAGAAGAGTTTAACATTTTCTCCAAACGGTCACAAGTTCCTCCTAGCAAAAAGAAAGTTCCTAACGCATACACTGGTAATGCTTGAGCAATAGATTTAAAAAACACTTCCTTACCAGCTTGTGAAATTCCCCATTTACACTAACCTTTAATGCGACTAGCCAACTTTTCCACCAAAAAATCAAAAGCAACATCCTTACTATGACTAATCGTGGAGGGCAACCCTAAATACATACCATGGGAGGGGACATATTGCACCTGCAGAATATCACAAATACTATGACGAGTAGCTACCATTGTATTCATACTAAACATGATACTAAATTTCTCAAAATTAATTTGTTGTCCTGAAGCTTGTGCATACAACTCGAACCTATGTCTCAATCTAGCAGCCTCCTCTGTGGTTGCCCGAAAACAAAAAAAAACTGTCATCAGTGAAAAATAGATGTGAAATTTCAGGTGCATTTGTAGCAATCGCACAACCATGCAACAAACCCCTATCCACCTATGTATTCAACAAAGGGGATAAACCCTCAGCACAAAACAAGAACAAATATGGAGATATAGGATCTCCCTGGCGAACCCCACAGCTTGGCTTAAAAGGTTGGAAAATAGCCCCCCTATAATCAATAGAGTAAGACACAAATGTAACACATTTCATAACAAGTTCGGTAAACCCAATCTCAACATCATGGTCTCTATAAACACCCATTCAACACAATCATAGGCTTTCGATAGATCAATTTTTAAAGCTCCACACCCAAAACGCCCCCTCCTTTTCCGTCTCAAGAAATGACTCAGCTCAAATGCAATCATAATATGATCAGAGATTAAACGATTTGGGATAAAAACACTCTAATTTTCTGAGATCAACGGGTGCATGTTGAGCTGCAATCGAGTTGAAATACATTTTGAAATAGCCCGCATAATAACATTACAAAGAGAAATGGGTCTCAAGTCTTTCAAAATTATTGTGGTAGCATTAAGTTCATCAGGTACGTACGAGCTGTTCAGGCAATACAAGCATAATTTCGTTATATCCCTTACTAACAATGTCCCAATAATTTTGAAAGAAACTCGGATTGAACCCATCAGGACCTGGAGCTTTGTCAGGATGCATATCATAAAAAGCTCTTTTCACTTCATCCTCATCAAATGGTCTCAATAAATCCATACGCATATCATCACTTACCCTGTTTGACACACATTACAGAATCGGGTCCATATCACCCCCATTAGCCTGGAAAATAGACTGAAAATAGTCTTGCACATGCTGCTCCAAACCTTCACCCTAAGTTAACGACACACCATTCACATCCACCAACGACTTTATCAGATTTTTTTTTTTGCTAAAACGTCGCACTTCTATGGAAGAAAGTTGTGTTAACATCTCCACTAGTTAGCCACAATTTCTTAGCATGCTAACGCCAATAAAAATTCTGATGCTGCAAAAGTTGATTATACTCAGCCTTAGCCATTACCACTTGCTCATCCATACCCACATCAACATGCATACTCAACCGCTGTAATTTCTGCCTATACGTCTACCCCCATATGTGTAACGCCTCACCACAAGTCTTCAACTTCCGTAACCCATTCTGAACAGGATAATCTACTACCTCGGTTTTATTCCAAACACGAGCTATTACATCACGACATTCCAAAATACCACTCCAATCATTTTCAAAGCGGAAAGGTATGCGATGCGGCTACACCCATTCTAATGATTGAACTACCAGAAAAGCATGGTCTGAATTCACCGCCAGTACTACCACCGCCTGCATATGCGAGAACAGATCCAGCCAATCCATTCGAACTAGACCTTGATCAGTCTCTCCCTCAATACCATTACACCATTTTGCCATCGCTGCCACGTAAAAGCTGGTCCACTATGCCCCAAATCAATTAACCGATACTGATCAATAATGTCCCGAAAGCCATTCAATAGGCTCAAAGGCTAAGGCTGTCCACCCCACTTTTCCTCCATCGAAACAATATCGTTAAAATCTCCAAATACACACCAAGGCAATGTTGATATCGTTGAAAGTCTAATTAAACAATCCCAAGAATCTCTCCGATGACTTCTTTCTGGAAAACCATAAAATCCTCTCAACCTCCAATCTCCCATAGCTTGTCGTACAACTACATTAATAAAATTAACCTCTGTCGAAATTCAATCAACCATATTTTCTTCCTTCCATAAAAGAGCCAAACCACCCCCGTGATTTACATGAGGGATATAAATAAAGTCATGGAATCCCAATTTCCTACACACCGTGTCAATCTTAATCCTATCCACTTTAACCTCCATCTAGAACACCAGCCTGGGCCTAAATGCAGAAACAATATCCCGCAATTCTTGAACTGTTGTCGGCCAACCCAAACCACGACAGTTCCAACTTTAACAATTTATGGCTGTCGACGGGTCCCCATAGGACCGGCCAATATATCAGTTAGTGTATCATTATCAGTCTCCATTATCTCCACAGCATGTACATCACTCCGCTCCACAGCTTCCATTCGCTTCCTCTTAGGATCCACTACTACCATTATGCATTGTTCATCCACCACCTACTTGGCCTGCAACTCTTGAATTGTTAACAAGTCAACAAAGCCACCCTGTTGTTCCCATGCCTGTTGTGAGGTGATCTTTAGTTTCGGGCCCTGTTTTAGCCACGGCACCGATGTTAATTCTAATCTCCTCGGCATCGCACGCATCTCCACTCCAAATAGCTTTTCTACATTTGGGTCTCCAAGTGCCATAAATGCAGCAGAAGTATTTTCGCTATGACCTAATAAGTCACAAAAGAAACAGAATAAAGGGAGCTTCTCATACTTGAAGTGAACCCAAAACCATTCCATCGAATTTCTTCCTATCCTCATTCTTTGCTTCAAAGGTTGGCGTACATCAATATGTACCCAAACCCCGTAGATATCCATGATATGGTAAGGTAAGGTCTTGCGGATCATTCATCACAAACTCACCAATATACGCTCCCGCTGTTTGCAACCCTTTCATTACGAAAACCCACAGGCGGGCCATGCAATTGCACCCAAAATTCCGCAAAACACAACTCAATCGAATACAGCTCCTGCATACTTATAACTCTTTCAAAAACCAATAATCGATTCTCAAAACTCCAAGGACTATTTCTTATTATCGGATTAAGATCAAAGGCGTGATTGAATTGAAAAAGATAACGAGCATCCTGCAAAGGGGTAATCGAAACTCCATCAATAGGTTTCCATACCTTAGCCAACGTAACCTTCATACCATCCACATTCAATTCTTTGTCAGTCAGAAATCTCCCTACGAGACTCAAACTCAAATCATATTGCAGTGTTTCTTCATCAGCAAGCACCACCACCTGTTCCCCTTCCTCCTTTGCCAATCGCATCTGTTCATACTCCTTTGCAATTGCGTCTGCTTCCAAGTACCAGCCATACTCACAAGCAATCAGGCCAAGTTAATTCCAACAGAGATTAGAATGATACACACAGCAAGAATCCAAGATAAAAATAGCGAAAGACCCTAATATGGGGTAAGGGATAAAAACCCTAATACGAGGGTAGAGGACGCTATTATTTTCTTTTGTTAGTTTTTTTTTCGTTTTGTTAGTGTTATTTTTCCCTATCTACTTTGTTTTGTAATAAATAGAGATAACTTCGTAATTGGGTATCTATATATCTCTTCTTTTCTTTTTATAACTTTTTTTTTATCATTAATTAACTTTAAAGGCTTTCTTGCTTTAACTTTGAAAAAAAATGAAAACAAATAAACTTATATTTTTTATGATTTTTTTTTTTTTTTGGGAATAAATGGTATTCCATCAAATTAAAGGAGATAAAGTACATAAGTAGATTAGATGTAAATCTAACTACAGTAAACTCATCTGGAGACTGGAATTTGCCCCAGCTCGGTACTGAGCTGTCTCATTGGCTTGCTTTTGACCAGTAGAAGAAAAACAACAAAAAAAAGACTGACACATATTGACGAGAAAGAGAACTCACACTTATTGGTGGGAGGAAACTGACACTTTGTGGTGAGAAGGAAAACCATAAAGAAAATTAGGGCCGAGTAATTAATCGTGTTTGTTTTTCTAGAGAGAATTAGGATGCCCATGATTTCTTTATCAATTGAAAGTTGAATCCGTATTAACTAATCTTTGATTTACTGTCTATTCACTTTTGTTAGAAGATTGAGTAATGATTTTGGCCAGGTCTTGTAGAACCTTTAATGTTTTTTTCCTTTTGTACTCATCCTTCTTGTACTTAGATAAATGGGGTTAGAGATTCAGTCCCACACAGCCGGAAGACTATTCTCCATCCTCACCCCGTTCCATTTAAAAAAAAAAAAGTACAGCAATCCACACGGACCGCGGATTGTCAAGTTGTCAACCCCTAATTGGAGGACTCTTATATATATATATATATATATATATATATATATATATATATATATATATATATATAAAATTAATGGAGTAGTCGTCCCACATGAATTATTAGTATTAATATTATTATTATCTTAAAGAACTTTTTCCTTTTCATTTTATCAATTTTACTTTTTTTCTCAAGTGATTATAAAACTGTGTAAAACGACCATGAGTAGCTGCAGGTCTGACTTGGAAGGACCTGTAATAATCGTACTGCGGTAGTTTTGGAATTTGCCATTGCCGGAGAAACAAGGAACCTCCTAATCGGATTATTTCCCTCTTGCTTGTGGTCGTGGCGACGGTTCTCAGCCACTTCCACAGCCACACCCATAGTCAGTAGCTTTTTCGCGCCAATTCAATAAACCAATCGAATTCTATTGAATGGAGATGATAACGCCGATAATTGCTGCAATAATCCTCTTTCTCTCCATCTCCGTAGCCGCCGGCCAGTTAGCCTCCGTAGAAGCCAATCGATCAGACGGGAAGACCTTGTGCGGTTCACTCATCGAACCCGCCGGTTACCCTTGCACAGAGCACACAGTATGCTCCCTCTCTCTCTCTCTTTCTATGATTCCTTATTTGCTTAATTTCTCATCAATGCTTCAGTTTTTGGAGTGGAATAGTGTGTTTGAGTTATCCAACAACTGATTTTTTAGCCTAATCTCTCTATAACTCTATTATCATGAATATGGGTTGTTTAATTTGATGCGACTCAACAAATTTTGGCTTGAAAACCATGTTTTCTGCTGTTCTAGATGAAATTTTGTCTGCCTGTAATATTTGCGTTTTGTCTCAATCAGTGGAAGATATTTCTGTATAGTTACCTTAGTTTTAATTGATATTCATAAATATGGAGATCCCTATTTTCTATTGTTCTAGATGAAATCTGAAATGTAAAAGATATTGTATGCATGTGATTATTGCGTTTTGTCTCGATCAGTGGAAAAAATTTCTGCAGAACTTGTTGTTTTTATTGGTGACCTTAGGCTAGCTAAGTTGTTAATTGTTAATTTTCCCCCTTTTTTTGCAGGTAAAGACAAAGGATGGTTATTTACTAGGTCTTCAACGTGTGTCATCATCTAATGGGGGTCTAAGGCTGCAACGTGGCCCTCCTGTTCTGCTTCAGCATGGACTCTTTATGGTGATATTCCCTGCTTAATCTTTCATGTTGATGCTAAATTGTGTTTAATTCTTACTAGAATTTGAGTTTATGTCAGACTGAGTTGTATGTGCATTGAATTATTACAATATAAGCAACTCTGTCTTATGGTTGCAGTGATTTGACAAAATGGAATAAGATTAGCTGAGCTTAGGTGCAAGCAAGGCATTCAAACGTTTAATATCATAGTCATTTATGTGAGAAGAATTTGCAGAGGTTGATAAAGACTTAACTGTAAATGTTAATCCAGTCAATAATATGCCCAATAAAAGTTGAAATGCATTTTTTTTTTCCAGGAAAAGCTTTTTCACTAAATTACTTTTTATAACGGTAAGAGGATGGATTATATGTGGATAAGTCAATTCAAGGTTAACTTCTGCACTGTTATGACTAAAAGCAGAAGTTTCAATTTTGAGGCTCCGATTTTCTTTTACTTCTTTAATTTATCATGCTTTTTCGGATAACTTTCCACAGAATATCTTGGAAAGGACTAGTATGTTCTGTTGCTGATTCTTTTAGGATAACCTCCAACCATGGGAATGGCTGAGCTCAACAATTGTTGTCTAATTTAAAATAACGTACACAGGGGGGTGATGCATGGTTTTTGGATTATCCAGAACAGTCTTTAGGCTACATTCTTGCTGATGAGGGTTTTGATGTGTGGGCTGCAAATGTACGTGGGACATTTTGGAGCCATGGGCATGTATCTCTGTCAAAGAGCGACAAGGTATATAAATTCTATAAATATGCATATCTCTCGGCTTCTGTATCTTGAGTCATGCTGTGTTGTTTGTTCTTGTGCGTGGCATTTTTCTGTACTTTGGTTATCAAGCATAAACCCCGTCTCTTTCAGGAATTCTGGGACTGGAGCTGGGAGGATTTGGCTCTGTATGACCTTGCCGCAATGATACAATACATATATTCAACAACAAACTCCAAAGTTTTTATCGTTGGACATTCACAGGTATAGCTCATGTCCGTTGCATCTTAATGAGTGTCAGGTTTGCTCCTTGTCTTGTGCGCTTATTGACTTCAATTACAGGGGACAATCATGTCTTGGGCAGCTTTCACACAGCAAAATATAGTGGAAATGGTCGAAGCTGCTGCTCTTCTATCTCCAATATCATACCTTAATCATATTACTGCTCCACTTCCAGTTGGAATGGTCACCACGCATCTTGATCAGGTTAACTTTAGTATTCTTTCCATGTCTCTTCTTGGTGACACAGTGACTATACTATTCTGTTCTGACAGATGTTTCTGGCTATGGGAATTCGTCAACTGAACTTTAGAAGGTCTTATTACACTCTTGCCTCCCCCTGATATTATGTTCTTAGACTTTTGAGTTGAGCAGTCCTATTGATGTGCTAATTTTATGTTTTGTTGTATTTGTCTGCAGGAAACTATTGATTGAAGTTATCGCCTTTGTTTGTGATGGTCGTGTACCGTTTGATAACCTACTGGCCTCTATAACAGGTCCTTTCTCTCTCTACAATGTTCAATAATTTCTCTTTAGTAGCCATTTATTTTTAAAATTTTTCGCCATTGGGTAAGAAAAGGTACCTCAATATATTTAATTGGCAAATATGTTGTCACTTCAAAGGCTCCATTGATATAAGCTTCGTTGTAAGGTTGAATGGTTTTTATCGGTTTGGCAACTCTGAATGGTGATTTTGATGGAGGCAAATTGCAAAAGAGGAATTTGGGAGAAAATTTGCTGTATGCTTTCCGGAGTTTCTATTTTTTAGGGTTTTGACTTTTTCTAACCAAAATCGTAGTTACTAGTTACTATTTTACAATGATATTGAAATTTGAAAAATATAATGTCATGGAGTTCTGTTTGAGTAAACATTTGCAAAGAGTAGTTTTAATTAGTTTGATATTTTTGTGTTGGTCAATTTTAGGTGTTTGAAGTCAAGGAACCTTGAATCTGGATCACTTGCTAATTGCAATAGTCTGAATTATTAGGTTTAAGACCATGATGGCCTAAGAATTAATTAGCTGGCCCGAGTGTAATAATTAAGATAACTCAACTCTAATAAAACGGTGCGAATCGTAGGTTATGACATTGAAAATTCTGTAAATATACAATAGACTGAAGTTGGATTTTTGAATTCACTGCATGAGTTGTTTTCTTTCTTGTCCTTCCTGTTTGTTGGTCGGAGTGTTGCATTACTATGAGCGAATCTATCTTGGAATCACATTCTACTATCTTCCTGTGCAATTAATATTTTCCCAAGTACTCCGTCTTAATTTCCGGTTTCGTGATCATCAAGTTTCAGACCATGTTTTAGTTATCATTTTTTAGCTATTTCTGGGGATTAAGAAGGCAGAATCTTTTTGTAGTTCTCGAACTTTAGGATTAAATAATCTGGTTTGTAGATCTAGGATATATCTAATGCTTTCTTTTCTGGAATTGCAGCTCTTGCTGCCTTGTGGAGAAATGCAACAGTTATATTTTGATTCTGCAATGCTAAAAGACATACTGCTTTGGTATTAACACCAGACATGAAATAGTAGTATCTAGTATCAGTCAGGCCCAAGGTAGTTGTTTTGAGATTCAAGTTGGAGTTCATGAGGTCTGCTTTAATAATTGACCCAAAAAAGCTGGCTGTTAGGATGGGAGAGTGTTGGGCCTTACTTATCCCTCATCTAATGCCCCAGGTAACTGATGTGGGAAATTTGAACCTTGACACACTAACAGCAGCCTGCTGTTGAAATTAAAAAACATGAAGCTCGTCGATTTTTCATGTCTGTTTCATTGAGATCTCAAAATTCTGATTCTGTTATTTTTAACCCATTCAATCATTATTTTGATCCATATTGAGTCAAACTTTGGCAAACTAATCGAGATTGAGAGTCTTCCTTTGTACATTTTAAGGGCTCATTGTTAACATAATTGAAATTCGAGGGCTCAATAGGATAAATAGGAAAAATTTAGGGCTTTGCAAATGGTAAAGAGGTAATTGTCCTTTTCTTGTTTAGAATGAGTGGGAAAGGATCATGTATCTTCCCCTTCATTCTACGATGTAGGAATTGTTAGATCATACCAAGGAATGAGAATGCCTTTGACATCCATCAGACTTATACATTATGACATTGCAGGGCCGAACTGTTGCTTGAACATGACAGATGTGGACTTATTTTTCCATTTCGAACCTCATCCAACATCTACCAAAAACTTTCATCATCTTTTCCAGAGTAAGTCTATCATCTAACTGTTCTTCACTTAGACTCTTGTTTGTGTTGGTTCAAACTGAATTCTGTTCTGCAATTTTCGACAGTGATTCGTCAGGGAACATTCGCACGTTACGATTATGGAATCCTTAAAAACATGAGGATATATGGTCAGAGTAAACCACCACAATTCGATCTGAGTCTGATACCAAAATCATTGCCGATATGGATCGCTTACGGAGGCAATGATGGATTAGCAGATATAACAGATGTGATGCACACTGTCAGAGACTTGACATCCAAACCTCAATTGCTCTACCTCGAAAACTACGGCCATGTCGATTTCATCTTGAGCAAAACTGCCAAGGCCGATGTCTACGACGATCTGATTGCATTTTTCAGGTCTGTTGGGAATATCACTACTAGTAGTAGCTTTTGAATTCACTGTTCTGTGATATGTAAAATTTGCTGCTACGGTATGAATAGTATTATTCCACAAAATTATTGTAGATTTGTTTGTTCCAGTCTTTATAATACGATTACTAGTAAAAAATTAATGAAAAATAATTTTCCTTGACATTGTTGTTCAAGGTACATAAAATATTTTTCATTGTCGTGGAAAATAAGAAAATGTGTTTAGTATTTTTTGTTTTAGTTCAAGTTTTTTTTTTTTTAAAGTAAAAACATATATTCATTTCATTAAGGAAAAAAATACGAAAAAAAAAAAAAAAAAAAACTTTGGCGCGAATTTAGACTTGAGCAAATACAAGATTTATAATGGGAAGAAAAATAGTCCACTGAGGAAAATAAAATATAAATAAACAAACAAATAAATAGCTATAGAGTCCACTTCTTATAAATTCAGAGGTTATGAATTCAGAGCTAGAGATGTAGGGCTAGTTTGGGATTGCTGTTAGTGAAAGTACTGTCAGGGAAAGCTAGGTTTCATTGCTTTCTTTAAAAGTAGTTTTAAGTGTTTTTCCAGTGCTTTCTTAAATACAATTTGACTTTTACCAAGTGTACTTTCAGCCAAAATAAGGTTCTCCATACTTAGGCTGAAAACTACTTTCGCAGCCCCAAACTGGCCCGTATAGATATCAAACAATTTTCACTTTCTAAATTTTCTTTTATAAAGAAAATACTTCAAATTTTATCAGATGAGCAATGGATATCATAGTTGTGAAAACCGGATCGGATGGGCCAGTCGGACCGGATTCGACCGGAACCGGAGGTCAGTCTGGTCGGTTTGTATCCGGTTTTCACTCTGGTTAACAATCAGTCAACTCTCGGTCGGACCGACCAATCGAATCGAAAAACCATGAACCGGACCGGTTTTCTGGTTCGACTAGGTTTTTTTTTAATTATTTGAATTAAAAAGTTAATTTATTATTTTGAGGTGTTTTTAATTAAAATACAATATAGTTTGTATTTTTATATTATTAAATTGACATTTAATTGTAACTATAAAAACTATATTTCATAAATTGAGCTTTTTAATTTTTATAGTGTGTTTGAAATGCTTAAACTTAAAGAATTATAATAAAAATGTTCAAATTTTCATATATTATAAATATAAAAATAAAAATATATTAATATTTTAATATATTTATTAAATCCGGTTCGATTCCGGTTTGTTCCGGTTTAATCTAAAATCTATGAATCCATCCCTTCACCGGTCCGGGTCTAAAAACCACGATGGATATAGATTTCACTGGATTTGATAATCCCATAAAATTATTTTGACACAGCATTTTTGTTCCATCGAGCTGAAATTGAAAGAGAATAAGCCAAAAAAAATTATTGTGAGGCACAATGTGACATCTCAATTTTAATTAAAGGGTCTTAATTTGTTTCTTTGTAAAAATTTTGGTGAGTTGAATACATCTTCTATATGTCACTTCTAATTAAAGACAACAATCTGTCTCCATTTCATCTATAGATTCAATAGGATGAAATTTAAAAAGAAAAACTTTTAATATAATCCAGCCTTTCGTTCGAACATTTATACTAATAAATTGAATAGGGTATATATATATATATATATATATATATATATATATATATATATATATATATATATATATATATATATCTGAACACAAAATTATTGAGCATCAAAATTTTAATTACAACAGAGAAAAGAAATATTTGCAAATTTGAAAATGTCAAAGAGAAGCTGCACAAAGAAAGGAAAACCAAAGAATTGAAATTGTAATCCAAGATTAGGAGGACTAATTCAATCAAATCCTATCCTACGAAAAGGAGATCAAAATGGTTAATATTTTCACATTAATCTTCTTTCTTTTCATCTCTCTAACCTCTCTTCAATTTTCCACCTCCCAAAATGATCATCCCGTCCGCCGTTCGCCGGACCAGAACTTGTGCACCACGCTCATTCAACCCGCCGGCTACCCTTGCGCGCAACAAACAGTATATTATCTCTCTATTATTCTATATTTTCATGTGTTTTAATGTATGCAATTTATAAATTTAAGAAAATCAAGTTTCTTTTTTTTTTTTTTTTCCCATTACGAATACAGCTGAATTAATTAGTAGAATCGAAATAATCCTTAATTAAGATTTTTAAAGATTTATATCTAAATTCATTTATATATATATAAATGATAAGAATATTACTGTTAAAATAATGAAAAAAATAATATCACTGTTATATCTCTTCAATTGGATTTATTTTTTTTTTTTTTTTTTCAGGTTGAAACAAAGGATGGTTATTTACTGGCTCTGCAGCGTGTATCATCACCTAATAATCGAACAATTGGCACTAAACCTGTTTTACTTCTACATGGCCTCTTTGCGGTGAAATTTCTATCCATTTTATATAATATTGAATATTCAAGTATTTGCGATAAAATTAAAATAAACACCAACGAATTAGTAAGGAATAATAGTAAGGAATAGTACAGAAACTGAACCCACTACAAGACATTAAAAAATAGCGAGAAAAATTCGGTTGCTAATTACAAAACTTTTATAGCGAATTGGCTTTAGAGATGGATTGATGAAGTAGCTATGAGTTTCCTTGGTAATTTGTCTCTTACTAAATAGCAAGAAGTAGGTTAAGAAGGAAATTTCAGCCATATTCACTCCTTCTATAGAGTCAATCCCTTACTAATCCGTCGGTATTTTATTTTAGTGTTCTTATAGTTTATGCAGGATACCTTTATCGTTTAGAAGTATCAAGGCTGAGTTTTGTTGAGAGTTGACTGTAAAACTATAAATATGTATTAAAAAAAAATGTGGATAATAGGATAAAATCGGAGGAAAAAATTTTGAGGTTTAATGGTTTTTTTTATTTTTTATTTTTTTTTATGTATTGAGTCCCTAGCTAACGAGAAAACTAGCTATGTCCATCAAATAACATATTTGTGATTGAAATTGCATTTTTATATTCAAAAGTGAGATTCTTATAGTTTTTTTCACAGCATATCAAACATATAAAATTTCCTTTTTTGAACCATGGATAAACACAATTTCAAATGAAGAAAAAAAAAAGATTATTTGATGTTCAGGGCTGATGTATTAGTAATTACTTTAGGGCTTTATGTGTAGAATTATGTTTCATCGATACAAATTAACAAAGCCATAAGCTGAATCCATAAAATTTGAAAATATCACCATGCCTTTTTCTTTTTCTTTTTGAAAAATCAACAATCAAATTGAACTAAAAAGTGCCATTAATACTTTTTTTTTTTTCTTTATTAGCATTTTACAAATAAATTCCCCTTATTCCATGACCTTTTTCACTTGATCCAAGCAAATTTGAATGTGTTTTTTTTTTAATGAATTAACTTGAGTTTAATATTATATAATCTATATTAACTGTGTGACCGATATTGAAAATGAGAACAGGCAGGTGATATATGGTTTTTGAATTCTGAAGAGGAGTCTTTAGGGTTCATACTTGCAGATCAGGGCTTTGATGTTTGGGTTGCTAATTTCCGTGGGACTAGTTGGAGCTATGGCAATGCGTTTTTGTCACCAAAAGACAAGGTCGCTAAAAATCTATTGCTTGTTCTAATTAATACCATTATGATTAATTAAAGTTTTCTATTTTTTTGTGGAAATTCTGATTTTAAATTGGAAAAAAAAAAAAAACCTTGTCACATTCAGGAATTTTGGAACTGGAGCTGGGAGGAATTGGCTCAGTATGATCTTCCAGTAATGCTGGAGCATATTTATTCAATAACAAAATCCAAAATTCTTATTGTTGGACACTCACAGGTAAAAAGAAAAAAAAAAAAAATTTGCCTAAGTTCAATAACACACTACAATTATATAAAAATATTTACTAATGGATTAGAAAGTAATTATCTTTAGCGACGTACATATCAGTAAGGTTTTTATCTTGCTAATTAGTAAGAGTTCATTGCTAAAAAAAATTTACTTTATACAGACCGTCGGTAAATCAGTTCGTAACAAATTGAAAGCCACATGATTTTTTTTTTCCTTGTTCTTTTTTTTGGGCGAAAATTTTTTTTATCAATTTGTTTTTTCTCCTTAAGATGCAAATGTTGTGCAGGGGACACTGACGACCTTGGCAGCTCTGACTCAGCCAAATATTACAGAAATGGTTGAAGCTGCTGCTCTCCTTTGTCCCATTGCATACTTAAATCATACAACTGCTTCATTTGTAAATGCATTTGTTGGCCTGCATTTTGATGAGGTAAAGTACCTATTTTGTTTGATAAATTCTAAGGTGGTTTAACACCGGACTGGTCTAGGATTGTTGAGATCAAGCAATTGTGCTGACATAGCATAATTCCAACGGTCTTGGATCGGTCCGATCTAGGACCATATTTGTCTTTTGCTTCAATTTATTTTTATTAGGTTTTCTTGATCACAAAATGACTGCAAAGTTCATTTCCTTACAGTTCCTTACAAACATTGGCCTAACTGAACTTAACTTGAAAAGGTTTTTTTTTTATTTTTTACAGATTATATATGTTGTATTTTATTGGCATTAATTTCTGCTAAAAAGAAGTGTATAATTTTGGTTATTCTTGTTCTTGTCGACAGCAATGTTACACTTGAACTTGTGATGTCCGTATGTAGTGTTGACAAACATTGCAGCGACTTGCTAACTTCTGTAGCAGGTCTTCCTTTCTCTATATTCCTTAACACATTTTTCATTTTTTTTATTTTTTAATACCGAAAAAGTTACGTGGTTTCACGCATTTATAAATTAAAACTAGAGGAAACCACTATTTTTTAGTACAAAAGATTTACGTACTTCATAGTGTCAGTAAAAAGTTAATATATCAAGCACAACTTCTATGGTATGTCAGGAGTAGACTACTCCTGTCCAGTAGGAGTGTGCCACATCAGTCCGCCCCAATAAGAGTATACCACATCAGCATTGGCACACTCCTATTGGCCGGAGTAGTCTAATCCTGGCATGTATTAGAAATTTTCATATATTAGGTAATAAAGACTAGCATTGTTGGTCAAATTTCTTATTTTTACTGTACTGTGACGGACACAAGTTTTATGTACTTTTATCACTTCCTTTTATCCGCAATTTTTTTTACTTTACTGTTAATTTCAGGTTATATGGTACACAGATATTAGGGTACATGTAACCTGTAATCAATGGTAAAATAAAAAAAATTACTGATGACCAGCTATCTGATTCTCAAAACCGGTGAACGGCTCTCCGATTACCAACTATCTCTCTCTCTCTCTCATTCTCTCAAAATTTTGATAATTTTTAATCGAATTCTGAGATTTATATGTCTTTCGCTTCCAAAATGTCCAACAATTTCACCAAAAATTTGCTCTCTTATACACAAAAACGCTTTCTGCTATCTTCTAAAATACATTCTGCCTCTATTAGGCACTAGCGGAGCTTCATCTTCATCAGTAATAAATTTTATCGTCATTGTATTCAGTGGCCAAATTTTGCAACCATAAGATCATATTATTCAAGATATTCCATCAAGTATTTACTTAGTAAATTATAAAACTGGACTATGATTTTTATCATGAAAATAAAATTATACTTACCATTGAAGCAACATTATGTGATTCTGTATCATAAGAGAAATTTAAAATTATCTTTTCTAATAAATTTAGGAGTAAATTTGGTTCTAAGCCCTAATTTTGAGGGCTTAATTTCTTATATGTTGTTGCATGTTTGTTATATATATTTGAGTTGGAAAATTAATATTTTTGCGATTTGTAGTTTTTTTTTTTTAATTGTAAAATTTTTATAACATTGCAGGGAAGAGTTGCTGCCTTAACAATTCAAGATTAGAGTCCTATTTTGAAAGAGCACAACCAACATCTGTTAAAAACCTGAGCCACTATTTCCAGTGTATGCCCATTCAACTTCCTTAATTATTAATTGGATTTACTTACCAAAAAAATAAAAATCACTAATTGGATTTCATCTGCTAAAAAAATTTACTTTTTTTATTTCATAAAAATAACTAAACATTAATTTTAATAACAGAATTACTCTAATCGCGGTCTATAAACAATAAGTTAGAAGTTTTCAGGGTATTTCTCTGTTACCGACTGACATATCACCTAAACTTTGGTATGGCCTGAGTACATTGTCAAATCATGATACATCAGTTTTCCGCTATATAATTGGTCGGAAATTCGTAACTGGACTTTAGTGGCACAAAAAGCAAAACTCAGTGATTCGTGTGACACAAAAATAGTAAAATATCAGGAAAAAAAAATTGATCGATTCCAATTGCATTTTGTGCTAGTGTTGCAAAGAAATTGATGATTCGGTGTGACTCGTTTCGAATTGACAGTGATCCGGAACGGTACTATATCCAGGTTCGATTACGGAATGGGTGCAAACCAGAAACTGTACGGATCGGCGAAACCAACAGAATTCAATCTGAGTGTGATACCAAAATCAGTGCCAATATGGATGGGCTATGGAGGAAATGATGCATTATCAGATACTACTGATGTGCAGCGTGCTATCCTAGACTTGCAATCCAAACCTCAATTGCTTTATTTAGAAAATTATGGCCATTTGGATTTTGTCTGGAGCCAAACTGGAAAACAAGATGTTTTCAATCATATTATTCAATTTTTCACTTCTCTTGCTAATTAATTAATTAGTCTTCTTAATTACAAAGATTATATATATATTAGAAAAAATTATATACTATGAATAAAATGGTATTTATGAATTAATAAGAGTATAAGCAATTAAGATTTATGAATTTTTTTTTTTTTTTGTTTTAAAATTAAGATTTATGAATTATGAACGAGGATGAGGAATAGCCACTTGGGCCTCTACAGTCAAGCCCATTTGTAGAGTCCCCTTTTAAATAGGCCTATGGCCCATTTGGACAAATAAAAGCCTCAATGGGTCCAAGCCCAAGATTTATGGGTTGAATCCATATAAAGGTCCAAGTCTTTGATATGTCTTGATAACTTTTCCTAACTTTGTCATCATAGTGTTCACTAGTAGTTTAACTCTATGTAGTCATATACAAAGATACACACACACACACACACATATATATATATATATATAATGTGGTAGCAAAATCTGGTATAGACTATATAGACAATACCGATGATAAACTCTAAAGAATCCGATGAAAGCTGCTCGATTAGTTACGGCACCGGGTGCATTCTCCAAGGGTGCCCTAAAGTTCTTCCACCGAATTGTACTACAGTATCACTTCCAAAGATTTCGGTCAAAGTAGACATATGCTAAAAAGCTAACATAACAAATATCCAAAAATTGTTGTTATATGTATATCAATATTATCGAATTTTGCTGTATATACATATAGTCACAACTTTATAGCAGCAACATGCAACAACCTTTTCAGCTATAACAACAATTTTTATAATTTTTCAAACAAAGTTTATTGTCGTATCTGATATTTCTTATAGTGAATGGAACTCATTTCATTTTTAATTGCACTTTGTTTTCATTTTTGTTTAACTTAATTCGATTAGTTAGTTCGAGAGTACTTATATCACATTCTTTCAGTAGATCATTTCTCGATTAAAGTTTGTTGTGTATATTAAATTTCGAACTTGAATTAAATCTCTAAATTAAATTACTTGAAATTTTTAACTTTTTAAACTACTTTTAATTGGAAAATTTTATTAAAATTTTTTAGGATAATAATTAAAAAAAAGCTAGCGTAAATTAATTGAAGTGTGGAGATAAGGACAATCCATCTGTTTATAATATAATAGATAAATAGAAGCATTTATACCAGACAGTAAGACAAGCTTATCTCATCCGATGTTGGATATCTTTGACCCAACTCATTTTCATCTCTTATTAACCGTTAGTCAACTTTTCTCATCTTCCATGGGTTTTCAACGATAAATTATGTAATTCTCGTCACCAAAAATTAAATTTCTATTCTCAAACTTGTAGCTCTCGGATTTTTTTTGGGCTAAACTTACAGGGGTGTATTGGATTAAGATTTTTAATGATTTTTACATACTTTAAAAATCCGGAAGTATTCAATTAAGACTTTTTAGGAGTCTTTAAAAGTCATCAGGTATTCAATTATGACTTTTTAAGAGTCTTTAAAAATCATCAGATATTCAATTATAACTTTTTAAGAGTTTTTAAAAGTCATCCTGTATTCAAAAAGTCATTGACAATTGATGAGAATGACTTTTATAGACTTTTTTTTTTAAATATAACACAAAATCGTTAGAAAAAAGTCTTACATCTGTACACAAGACTTTTTATTTATCGTGAACTTTTTATTTATCGTAAAATATATTTTATTATTTTATACTTTATTCTTTCTCGCCATCTTTCTTCTATTTTATTTTGCCCCTTTTTGTTTTGTTTTGTTTTCTTTCCGATTCAGATAAAAAGAAAACTCCATAATATTTCTCGCAAGTCAAGAACCTCCATAATCACCCGTCCTTTTTTGTTCTGCAACAAACGCGAGCTGTCATCCTCCCTATCGCCAAGTTCAAGAGGTACGATTTCTTTTCCGTTGTTTTTTCTCTTTTTTATTTTTGTTCCTTTGAAGGGAATATATTCTTGACTATTTGCTGCTTTGAGAAGTACTTGACTACTGGTTTGTTATAGTGGGAATTCTCTTCTCAATTTGAGTGTGTGTGAAATTAATTCATCTACACCAATACCAATTAATGAAGAAGAAGATTTTGAACCATTTGTTGGAACACAAGAGCAACAAAAAAATGATGCTAATGAATAGAGAGCTAGAATTGCTACTGACATGTGAAATAATGTTGAACATATGAATGATGATGAATATTATAAATTTTATAGCAAAATTACAATTTTTTAATTAACATTATACTCAATTTCAACGTTACTATTTCATATTTTATGTTTGGTGATTGTTGTGGTCATTTATGTGGTGTATTATCATTGCACACATAGAAATTATTAGTATTTTCTAATAAGTCTACAAAAGTCTTTAAAAGTTTACAAAAGTCTATAAAAGTCTATGAAATAAACTTTTTAAAAGTCATCAATACTTTTAAAAATTTTCTGCAAGATATTAAAAGTCACCGAAAGTCATTAAACTCTATAAAAGTCATTCACTCAAAAAAACTCCATAAAAATCTTAATCGAATACCACCCCCTTAATTTTATTAAAATTTTCGTAAATATTTCTGTTTAATTTCCCTTTAAATAAATTTTGTTCTAAAACATCTATGAATCATAGTTTAAGTTTATTGAATTTTTTTTAACATGATATTTTTGGTTATTGGATTTTTTTTTTTTCAATTTTCTTATAATAAAACGAGACAACAAATTAAAATTTGTTCCCAAGAGGAAACCTTCCTCCAAGGTGGTCCAGACTACTTATCATTTACATTTGTTTTGCTTTATTTCTATTTAAAGACTACTTATCAGTGTTCTTTTTATTCCAAACACATGATATCTAGAACAACTAACTTGGTTCAGCTACTCTGGTTCCAACTTATTTTCATTGCTTCTTAGCCATTCTTCAAATTCGACCTACTTCTCACTGTTTCCCGAAAACTGTTGTGGTCTCAGACCAGATTGGTTTAAAACCATATATTGAAATCATACCATGGTTTTCAGACCCAGACCGGTCATCGAACTGGTGAAGGGATGGATCCATGGATTTCGGAATAAACCGGAATCGAACCAGATTTAATAAATATATTAAAATATTAATATATTTTTATTTTTAAATTTATAATTTATGAAAATTTGAACATTTTTATTATAATTCTTTAAGTTTAAGCATTTCAAACACAGTATAGTAATTAAAAAAATTCAATTTATGAAATATAGTTTTTATAGTTACAATTAAATGTCAATTTAATTTAAAATAATTTAAAAATACAAACTATATTTTATTTTAATTAAAAACACCTCAAAATAATAACTTAAATTTTATATTCAAATAATTAAAAAAAAAAAGTTTGGTCGAACCGAAAAACCGATCTGGTTCAATATTTTCTGGTTTACCGGTCGGTCTGACCGAAGTTGACCGGTTGGTGACCAAAGTGAAACCGGATAAAACCGACCGGTCTGACCGGCCGGTCTGGTTCGGTTTTCACAACTATGAATCATACTATTTCAACAGTTGTATTGATGTACCATGATCTCAATAGTCCCGAACCAGACTATCTGATTAAAACCACTCAAGGTGTTCAATAGTAAAACAAATACAAAACAATAAAATCAACAGACGTAATTGTGTTAAAGGTTGTAGATCCTATTTGTGATCAAAATATCTAATATATATACTTTTATATATAATACTTTCTCGAAGATTCCAAATCCGTCAGAAATCCATCTTAAATTGCAATGTTATCATAACCGTACTGGATATCAAACCGGTGAAGCTACTGGTACGTGGTACAACCGGTTCAACCGGGTAATACCGGTGGTTATACCGGTTTATTATTTTTTTAAAAATAAATATTATTTAAAAATAAATAAGCTTATAAATTCATCAAACACAAGTTTCAAATATTTAATACTCAAAATAATTTCATGAAATATCCTAAAACTTCATCAATTTTAAATTTTAATGATAATTGATTTAAATTTTAAAATTTGAAAAATTTTGGTTTGAAACCAAACCGAACCAGAACCAAACAAAACTAATTCAGTTTGGTTCAAGTCAAACCGAATGTATATTGGTTTGATTTTGGTTTGTATAATTTTATATGTTTATTTTTTGGTTCGGTTTAAAACTTCATTAATTTTAAATTTTAATGATAATTGATTTAAATTTTAAAATTTGAAAAATTTTGGTTTGAAACCAAACCGAACCAGAACCAAACAAAACTAGTTCAGTTTGGTTCAAGTCAAACCGAATGTATATTGGTTTGATTTTGGTTTTTATAATTTTATATGTTTATTTTTTAATTCGGTTCGGTTCGAAACCGAACCGAACCGAATCAAAACCAAAGATAGAAAATGGTCAAAACCGGTTTTGACCGGTTCACCGGTTTACTGGTTTTTAACCGGTCGAACCGGTAATCTCCGGTTTTGTATCAAACCGTTCATTTTAATCAAACCGACCGGACCAATGGCCGGTTCGCGGTAAAACCGGTCGAACCAGCCGGTCCAGTCCGGTTTTGCACAACATTGTTAAATTGACATAATCTGAATTTGAACAACATATCACAATTTTTCAATATGCAACGAAATTTTCGTGACTAGGTCTCTTTTTTTTTTTCCTCTTTCGTAGCCTCATGCGGGGTAGCGGATCATCGAATTCTCTATAGTCATTTCTTCCAATGCAAAATGTCGACGTTTTCTTCGACCGAAAACCCCTCAAAAATATCCGTTGGAGATGCTCTTATATTTTCCTCAAATTGTTAGTAACATATATTTTAGTCAATATTAATATTACAGATTCCTTGTAGCAACAAGACCAAACGTCAAATAGCTAGAGATAATATTAGCATATAGTTTAATAAAAAAGATTAAAATTCATTAAAAATTAATTAATTATTCTTCCGATCATGACATCATAGCCCCACTTGGAAGCGTTACGTAATGTATTTAAAAAAAAAAAGGAATTTGGACCATTTAATTAAAACAAGTATATGATTAATTTAATGATTTTTAGATCGCTATATGATAAGGATATATTGTAAGCTTTACAAGTACATCCAACAGAGAGACGTACCAAATCATAAATATTCTTTTTAATACTTGCATTGAATGTTTATTACAATCTTGATTTGCCTGCTGCATACCAAACTTTCAATTTTGCTGAAATTTGTGAAAACATAATCAGTTCGGTAGCTAACAGTCGTATCTATTGAATTAGCATTTGTGACGTTAGTATTTATTTGCTTCTTATCACCCTTTGCTACTCACCAGTCTGCTTATCATTAATATTTGTAATTTGTAAAATCTCAATTTAATTCTTTCCTTCTCTATTCCAAAAATGGGGTCTGAATCTCTTGTTCATGTTCTTCTTATTTCATTTCCAGGCCAAGGCCATGTCAACCCTTTGCTTAGGCTTGGGAAGCGTCTTGCCTCAAAGGGTCTACTTGTCACTTTCTCCACACCCGAAATCACCGGCAGGCAGATGAGGAAGTCCGGTAGTATCTCTGACGAGCCTACACCCGTTGGTGATGGATACATCCGGTTTGAGTTCTTTGAAGACGGGTGGGATGACAATGAACCAAGGCGTCAAGACCTTGATCAGTATCTCCCTCAGCTTGAGCTTGTAGGGAAGAAATTCTTCCCTGAAATGATTCAAAGAAATGCTGAAAAAGGACAACCAATTTCGTGCCTAATCAATAACCCTTTCATTCCTTGGGTTTCCGACGTAGCTGAAAGCCTTGGTCTTCCATCGGCAATGCTTTGGGTTCAATCTTGTGCTTGTTTTTCTGCTTATTACCATTACTATCATGGCCTTGTCCCTTTTCCAAGTGAGGAAAATCCTGAAATTGATGTTGAATTGCCCTGTATGCCCCTCTTGAAATATGATGAAGTTCCAAGCTTCTTGTATCCCACAACTCCTTATCCCTTTTTGAGAAGGGCTATTTTGGGACAATACAAAAATCTTGACAAGCCTTTCTGTATCTTGATGGAATCGTTTCAGGAACTCGAGCCTGAAATCATTGAATACATGTCCAAGCTTTGCCCGATTAAGACAGTTGGACCGTTGTTCAAGAATCCTAAAGCTCCAAACTCGGCTGTCAGAGGAGACATAATGAAGGCTGACGACTGCCTGGAGTGGCTCGACAGCAAGCCTAATTCATCGGTTGTCTATGTTTCCTTCGGAAGCGTCGTGTACTTAAAGCAAGATCAATGGGATGAAATTGCCTATGGGCTATTGAATTCGGGCGTATCATTCTTGTGGGTGATGAAACCTCCACATAAGGATTCTGGCTACGAAGTTCTTCAATTGCCTGAAGGATTCCTTGAGAAAGCCGGAGACACTGGAAAAATTGTTCAATGGAGTCCACAAGAGAAGGTGTTGGCTCACCCTGCGACTGCCTGTTTCGTGACACATTGTGGATGGAACTCAACAATGGAAGCTCTATCTTCTGGTATGCCTGTGGTGTGTTTCCCTCAATGGGGAGATCAAGTGACGGATGCCAAGTATTTAGTTGATGTGTTTAAGGTTGGTGTCCGAATGTGTCGTGGAGAGGCTGAAAACAAGTTGATCACCCGCGAAGAGGTTGAAAAATGCTTGCTTGAAGCAACTGTAGGGCCTAAGGCGGCGGAGTTGAAACAAAATGCATTGAAATGGAAGGATGTGGCGGAGGCAGCGGTGGCTGAAGGTGGTTCCTCCGACAGGAATGTTCAGTATTTCGTTGACGAGGTAAGGAGAAGGAGTGTTGAGATAGCGGCTGGTAACTCAAAGAGTGTGAATGGAAGTTTGGATTTGGTGGAGAAGGAGAAGCCAATAAATGGAGAAGTTGAAAATTTGGTGCCTGTGGTGGAGTTGTCAGCTGCGTAAAAAAATTGACTCCGTAATAAGAATAATTAATTAATTGCAATGCTTTCTGTGCTCATTAATTTGCTGCATTATTATTCGTTTTATGGTGCTTTGGAATTAATGGGAATGATGATTCTCGTTGTTCAGCTTTTACTGAAATTTAATAATATAGAGCTTTTGCTTTTTCTTAATTTTGAAAATAATGCTCATTGGCTAATTGCATGAATTTTGCTTGAGCAATTTTTTTTAATTATATTCTTGAAAATATCCGTACAAATATGTTTTGTTTAAGGATAACTCACTTTGTTAATTATATTGTAATTAATTTTGATATTGATAAGCATTTTGAAACAACAGTAATTTAGTAATTTTCTAAAACGGTATTATATATATATATATATATATATAGGTATGAGAAATCATTTTGTCAAAAGTAAAAAAACAAATAAAGCCAAAAAAGAAATATAACTACAAAATGTAATAATTGTGGCATCTGACAGCCTTATAGCTATGGCCTTGTACACTTTTGTCTTGATCTTATAAAATGTTTGATTTATTAACATAAATAATTTTAACTCTAAAGTAAGAAAGTTAGATGGGTTAGATGGATCCCATAATATTTTTGACAAACCAATGAAATCAAGTTTCATTTTCTATTGTCACATATCCATAAATACTTCCGTGTATGTTTTATGTTTTTTTAAAAAAAAAAAATCGTCTGCTTTTAGTAGAAGAAATTTTACAGTATCCTACGAGTACAAGTTTCTTTAGTTATAAAATAGAATTTCTATTATTTTAAAAAAATTTCGTTTGAATGATATAATAATGTGTTGGCAAATAGTATTCTGCGGCCTCTGAACATTTATAGAATTTACAATTGGTCCTCTGATCAATTTTTTGAACACATTGGGTACATGATCTTTTTGTTTTAATAGTATTTCTCAAACTCGATGTATCTGTTCACTAACACATGACATAATTTTTGAGAAAAATAGAAGACTCTAAAGTTGATTAGAGAGATCAAAATCATACTTCCTATGCAGTTTTATGATAGCTACAAATATAAATTATACCTTCAATTTAATCTCATGTGTCTGTGAAAATTGTATCACATACCAGTGAATGGATACTATAACCCACGAGAGAAAAAAGTGTTGAGTTTGGGACTAATACTATTAAAACAAAAAGATCATGTACCAAATATGTTCAAAAAATTGATCAGGGGGCTAATTGTAAATTCTATAAAAGTTCAGGGGTCTCAGAATATGTTTTGCCTAATGTGTTAGTTGAAAGTGCTGACCAAGGAATGCGCTTAGTACATGAAGCATTAATTTGCATAATTAATGTTAGCATATGATAGCTGGACTTATCTCCTATGTATTGAAAGAATAGAAAACTAATTTCCAAAAGTGTGAAAAAAAAAAAAAAAAAAAAAAAAAAAAAAAAAAAACTAAATTTTTTTAATTAACCAAAAATCCTACTGAAAAAAAAATTAAAAAAAAAACAAAAAAAAAAAAAACTTATTGGTAATGCCAAAATAGTCCAGCCAAGTCTGTTTGCTAAGCCTGAGTATATATTAAATTAAATGGAAGGAATTATTAATTATTACAGAACAAATATAGTTGGAATTGATTAATATTCTGATATATTAGAGGGTAAAATCAGAATGATTTCATTACAAAACAACATTAAGAGAATCAAAATCTAGCAAACAAATTGCAGCAGAATGAACTCAAATAAATTGAAAATATGAAGAATAACTAAAGATACAATACATGATTATAGCCATTAAGGATGGTATACAATACATATGATTCCCAGGATTTTTTTTTTTTATTTGGGTCATTTTAGTAATTAAATTCCTAGGAAATGTAGAAAATTTCAAACATAAAATCACAACACACCCACATTAAACTTCACTTATTGCATAATTGGGCAACATATAAAAAAAAAAAAAGATAGATCACAACAATTAATGACACTTAACTGTATTCAAGCTGATGACTCCAACACTACCAACTTTTCTACTTCTTCATTGCGTGGCTTTTCCCTCTCTGCCAAATCTAAACTTCCATTCACACTCTTTGACTTAACGGCTGCAATCTCAACACTCCTTCTCCTTACCTCGTCAACGAAATATTGAACATTCCTGTCGGAGGAACCACCTTCAGCCACTGCCGCCTCCGCCGCATCCTTCCATTTCAATGCATTTTGTTTCAACTCTGCTGCCTTTGGCCCAACGGTTGCTTCAAGCAAGCATTTCTCAACCTCATCGCGAGTGATCAACTTGTTTTCGGCCTCTCCACGACACATCCGGACACCAACCTTAAATACATCAACTAAATATTTGGCGTCTGTCACTTGATCTCCCCATTGAGGGAAACACACCACAGGCATACCAGAAGATAGAGCTTCCATTGTTGAGTTCCATCCGCAATGTGTCACGAAACTGGCAGTCGCAGGGTGAGCTAACACCTTCTCTTGTGGACTCCATTGAACAATTTTTCCCTTGTCTCCGGCTTTCTCAAGGAATCCTTCAGGCAATTGAAGAACTTCGTAGCCCGAATCCTTATGCGGAGGTTTCATCACCCACAAGAATGACACGCCCGAATTCAATAGTCCGTAGGCAATTTCGTCCCATTGATCTTGCTTTAAGTACACCACGCTTCCGAAGGAAACGTAGACAACCGATGAATTAGGCTTGCTGTCGAGCCACTCCAGGCAGTCATCAGCCTTCATTATGTCTCCTCTGACGGCCGAGTTTGGAGCTTTAGGATTCTTGAACAACGGTCCAACTGTCTTAATCGGGCAAAGCTTGGACATGTATTCAATGATTTCAGGCTCGAGTTCCTGAAACGATTCCATCAAGATACAGAAAGGCTTGTCAAGATTTTTGTATTGTCCCAAAATAGCCCTTCTCAAAAAGGGATAAGGAGTTGTGGGATACAAGAAGCTTGGAACTTCATCATATTTCAAGAGGGGCATACATGGCAACTGAACATCAATTTCAGGATTTTCCTCACTTGGAAAAGGGACAAGGCCATGATAGTAATGATAATAAGCAGCAAAACAAGCACAAGATTGAACCCAAAGCATTGCAGACGGAAGACCGAGGCTTTCAGCTACGTCGGAAACCCAAGGAATGAAAGGGTTATTGATCAAGCACGAAATCGGTTGCCCTTTTTCGGCATTTCTCTGAATCATTTCAGGGAAGAACTTCTTCCCTACAAGCTCAAGCTGAGGGAGATATTGATCGAGATCTTGACGCCTCGGTTCATTGTCATCCCACCCATCTTCGAAGAACTCGAACCTGATATATCCATCACCGACGGGTGTAGGCTCGTCGGAGATACTACCGGACTTCCTCATCTGCCTGCCGGTGATTTCGGGTGTGGAGAAAGTGACAAGTAGACCCTTTGAGGCAAGACGCTTGCCAAGCCGAAGCAAAGGGTTGACATGGCCTTGGCCTGGAAATGAGATAAGAAGAACATGAACAAGAGATTCAGAACCCATGAAAGACAGATTACTTCAAAACTCGGGTTTGGAAAAATTGATATATCTATGTCTATATATACATGAAGACCATATGGATGAAGTCGTCTGAATTAAAATGTCAATTAATTAGAGATTGATGGGTAAGGTATGACTGGTAGATAGATAGATATAGACGTAGCAAACTTCACTTTGTTGTACATTTGAAAGTTTGTTTTGTGCTTACAATAGCAATTGTCATCTATCAATTGGAGGATAAGTTGTATATTTAATTTGAGGAAATCAGAAAGATAAAATTTAATTGATCAACCAAATTGAACTATATTAATTTAATGTTCTCTGTATATGTGGGTCTATTAATCATTCAATAATTAATCACGAATTGCAACAATTAACATGCATTTGCAAGGTATTGAAGGTTGTTGGAAAAACATATAAATCCTATAGTTTTTTTTTTTTTTTTTTAATCAAGAAGAAGAAGAAAACTTTTCTTAAGTCATATATTTGGATAAGCATGCATTTTCATGCAGTTCTAAATCGACTTAATTACTAATTCAACAATTCAAATACTCTATCCAATTTATTTTGTTTGATATTTTTGTTGATTATTTGAGACAACATATATTATGAACGTGATAAAAAGAAAGTACATTACGCAAAAGCCAAAGAACTAATAAATTACTAAATATATTCTGGTACAAAGATCTCCAGCGAAAGCCTTCGATTCTTTGTTTAGACCAAGGTGCTGGCTCTCAAATGTCAGAGATAGTAATAAAAACTATAATTGAGCTATGCCTATCAGTTTAACCATTTTGGTCAATTACCTCTAATTAATTTAACTTGTTTGTTAGTAACCTTCATCGATGAATTGTTTTTTACTTACAAAAAGAAGAAAAAAAAAAAAAGATAAGTCTACAATATGTTAGCTTATGTCCATAAAAAGATAATTAAAAAAAAAAATCACTGAAAATTGGACTAAAATTAGAGACTAAAGAAAATCTAACAAAGTGAAAGTGAAATTGATATAAACCTAAGAATTATATTCAATTATATTATATTCCGTTAATCAAACGAATATTTTAAAAATATTGTCATAGACTTAGTAGTATATACTCTTTGCATCATAACTCCAACCTTCCTATCCCATAAATCAGAAAAGGTTTTTTTTTTTTGTTTTTTTGTTTTTTTTGTTTTTTTTTGTTTTTTTGTTTTTGTTTTTTTTGTTTTTTTTTTGTTTTTTGAGAAAAAGGTGAATCAGAAAAGTTAGTTAAGCCACTTGTAAATCTATTTTTGTTCTTATTATTGGGATCAGAGAAACGTTTATGGATTATTCTTTATGTTAATTAATTCTATAATGCTCAGATTTAAGAACAATAGAAGAAAAAACAAGAAAATTCCAAAAACACAGTATGTAATCCTTTTGAATCATTAAGCCCCATCCCACTTTCTTACTTAGAAGTCAATAATATTTTATTGCTACTAATTTACAATGAATAAAACATATATATATCAGGGTATTTTAGCTGTGAGAATTAGGTAACAATTTAATTAGTATTAATTAACTTATTAATTAATCATAGGATTATGATGCATATAGTTGGTATTTATGCCATAGATCTTTGTCTATACATAGCTATAGCATTGGAATGGAAGAGCTACCAGTCAATGTGCTCTAACTAAAATTTTGATAAGAATTTTCTCATAAAACTATACTTAAAAGTCAAACTGCCAAATTTTCTCTTAATTGGGACCAAAACTTCTAAAATCTATAATGATTAATTAGCCTTTGACTTGCTAACAAAATGTCATCTTAACTTATTAACTTACATCAGAATTACTAATAAATTTTACCGTATTACTCCCTCCGTTTTTTGTTATATAATGTTTTAGGTTTTTCACTTTGTTCTTTTTTATTTGACATTTTACATTATCAATGTATTTTTTACCATGTTTTTTCATATTTATCCTTATTTAAAGCATGAGAGAGGTTCATTATTTAATGCAAAAAATACTACATTAAGCTTTGATAATTAAGAAGAAATAGAATTTTTGCATGGAAAATAGAGTTTTAGGAGACAAGTATTAAGGGTAAACTAGTCATTTTAGTAACCTGATTAATACTTCATTGGTCTTAGTGAACAACTTTAAATATCATATGATAAAAAACGGAGGGCATAACTCATAAATTTCATAGTTGAAACCTATAAATTCTTTTTAATGCAAATAATGCATTTTATAATGAAAATTACGTGATAGAATTTAAAAAAAATTGGAACCAAATTAATTTTTGTGTCTTAGCATGCTTGATTTTTTATTTTATGAGGTGAGGGAGTATAAATAATAGTTAAACTTTTAGTTCTCATTATTAACATATTTAACGTACATTTATATTCAAATAATGTATAAAAAAATTTTTAATTTATTCTTAAAATTATAAATTAACCAATAGTACGAAGTTTAAAGAAACCTTATGTGTAAAAATTTATTCTTAAACTATATTAACTATATTTTTACGTGACGGGTGAAGTATAAGCTAAATATTTAAATTTATTAAAAAATGTAATGTTGGCAATTTTTGCCAAGATACCTATTGGGCTTTGATTAAAGGCCTCAGCCTTTTGAATAGATCAATTACCTATTGGGCTATAGGTGTGAAGGATGTCATTTCAGGGCCTCGGGCCTTATGAAAGTGCAATTACACTAAACATCAGAGTTTTCCAAAAGAGTTGAAGAATAAAAAATCATGGCAGTGTTTCTATATTATCTATGCTTAATTTTTTGTCCAATTTTCTTTCTTCATACAATGGTTCTTTGGTTTTTTAAAACAAAATATTAATTGAATTCCAATATGTATCTACTTTTGTAAAATTAGAAATCCTTAAATTTTCTAATTATGAGATAAATAAAGCTAATAATGCTTATCCAGCTATAGATTGGTGGTAAAGACATCTTTTTTCCAACTAGAAGATACATGGTTCGAGTCTCATTGATACCAGATACTACACGTTTAATCAATGTTATCAGAACCAGACTGACCGGTTCAATCGGTTAACCATGAACTGGCCATAGGTCCAGTCGGTTTGATTAAATTTTTCGGTTTTCAATAATAATAATAATAATTAATTATAAAATATTATAAATAATTTGTTTTAGATGAATTATACCATAATTTATTACAATATATTATAAAATAATATTTTTTTAAAATAAATATCCATCATTGAATTATACCACGGGTTCGAACCGATTGAACCGATAAAACCATCGAACTAGACCAGTCCAATTATGATGCCATTGCTTTTAATTAAGGATGAGAATAGTAAAAAAAAAATTATAAAATAAATACATAATGTAATAATAGATTATTTGATGTTAATTTAAACTTTTATAGAAATAAAGACAATTGTAGTTTTTATGTAATAAGTAACAATATTTTTTCTCCATTTAATTCAAATTTACATTATATCACTCCACTAGAGCAAGTACAAGAAGTTGGGTGGGTTAATTGCTAAATATACGAGCTAATTATAAAAGAGGGCAAAAATAATAATAATAATAATAATTTGGGCCAAATTATTTATGAAGTAGAAGCTAAAGGACCAAATTAGATTAAAACCCCAGATTATTCAGTTCACTTTGCTATTGATTAAAACGACTCCTCGCCTTTAACTCATCGACAAACGCCCGTATATTCATATCGGACGAACCACCTTGCGCCACAGCAGCCTCCGCCGCCTCCTTCCATCTCAGAGCATTTTTCTTCAATTCCTCCGCCTTAGGCCCAACCGTAGCTTCACGCAAGCATTTCTCAACCTCAGCTCGCGTAATCAACCGGTTTTCCGCCTCTCCCCGGCTCATTCTAACACCAACCTTAAACACATCAACCAAGTACTTAGCATCCGTCACTTGATCGCCCCACCGTGGAAAAGTCACAACTGGCACGGCGGAGGAGAGAGCTTCTAATGTTGAATTCCACCCGCAGTGAGTCACGAAACAAGCAATTGAAGGATGAGATAGAACTCTCTCCTGTGGACTCCAATTTACAACTTTTCCTCTCTCTCCTGCTTGCTCTAAGAATCCCTCTGGCAAGAAAACCGGCTCGAAAGGAGTGTCTTTCGCCGGAGGTTTCATTACCCATAGGAAGGATACACCGGAATTTAATAACCCATATGCAATTTCATCCCACTGATCTTGCTTTACGGCCACAATACTACCAAAAGAAACATAAATTACGGACGAATTTTCCTTTGTGTCAAGCCATTCTATACAATCATCAGCTTTCAAGAAATCACCTTGGACGGCTGAGTTGATTGATTTGGCGATTTTGAACAACGGGCCAACCGTCTTGATTGGGAAGATCTTTGACATATACTCGATGAGATCATTTTCAAGTTCTTGAAATGTTTCCATTAGTATACAAAACGGCTTTTCCAGATTCTTGAACTGACCCAGAATCGCCCTCCGTAGGACTGGAAAAGGTGTTGAAGGATGCAAGAAGCTAGGAATTTCGTCGTGCTTCAAAACGGGCATACACGGTAGCTGAACATCAATTTCGGGGTTTTCCTCGGTTGGAAAAGTGGCTAGATTGTGGTGAAAATGGTAATAGCAAGAGAAAGAAGCACAAGATTGAACCCAAAGCATTGCCGACGGAATATCGAGGGATTCCGCTACGTCAGAAACCCAAGGAATAAAAGGGTTATTGATTAAGCAAGAAATTGGCCTACCTTTTTCAGCATGTCTCTTGATCATTTCAGGAATCACTTTCTTCCCATGTATCTCAAGTTGGTTTAAGTACTTGTCGAGATCTTTTCGTCTCGGATCATCTTCTTCCCACCCTTCTTCGAAGAATTCGAACCGGATAAATCCGTCTCCAACGGGCACGGGTTCGTCGGTAATGTTGCTATTGGCCTTTTGCATCTGTTTACCGACGATTTCAGGGGCAGAGAAAGTTACAAGTAAACCTTTAGAGGCAAGAAGTTTTCCTAGTCTAAGTAAAGGGTTAACATGGCCTTGGCCAGGGAAAGAAATGAGAAGAACATGAACAAGTGAGGATGCTGTTACCATTTTTTCAAATTACTATTCTGGCTTTTTGCTTAATAAATTATTGTTGAACCAGAAGTATCAATGCGAGTCAGAGAATGCATGTATTTATAACTTTATGTTGTAAAAGAAAAGACAATGATGAATAAAATTCTAATATTTTGAATTTTTTTAAAAAAAATTCTAATTATTTTGGGACTCATCTGGTATTTACTTTAAACCCATATTAAATCTACTGTATTTTGAAACAAAATACTGATCTAACTACGTCACGGTGATAAACACATCTATCAATTTACGTAAAATTCATTATTAACCGAACCTTCACGAGAAGAAGCTATATTGTAGACCGGATGTAGTGGACCTAACAAAGAAAAATAAAAATGTATATCACTTTATTAAAAACAAGATTAGTGTTAATCTTAGGTTGTTAGAGGCAAAATCCAATAGAACTCGACCACTATGATATTTAAGAACCGTAGCAAGAACTTTTTTTTTATTTATTTTATTTTTTCATTGGTTTGGTGGATATTTAGTCCAACATTAATGAAATCGATATATAATTATTGGCAATATTTTTAATTATGTTAAAATATTTTATTATTGCATTGCATTAGGGTGGAAGTATGTTACTAAGGATAGCCACTTAAAATATTTTACTGAACATAGTCTTGATTGTATAATTAGAAAAGACTGTATGGTGTCAGCATGCACAAGAAGTCTACGCAATTCCTATATTAGCCAACGACAAATTGATATAATTTTCAATTAAAAACTTTAACTAAACAATGCATGTGAATGAAAATCATTTTTATTTCAGGATTAATATTTGTCACCATTAGCATAATTGTCATTCATTATTAAGCCAACAGATTTTCATTTTTGCTCTTTAAGAGGGATCTTACTCTCAACTAAATTATTAGAATGTCTGCCAATATTATACCAAAATTTTATAAACAGAAGGAAAGGAAATAATTAATTTTTTAACGATATCTTCGTGGACGCATAGTTAAACAAGTCTCTTTTATATTAATTAATAATTAATTATTATATAAATTAATTATTATACATAATTAATTTTAAGGTTTTTTTGGCATATACTCATAAATGATCTGCATATCCTTGTTTTTTTGCAATTTGTTTTTGTGGACTCAAAGAAAAAAACAATTCCCACAATTGAATCTCATGTGTGATGACTAAACGAGAACTTGGTGATGATTATTTTAAAAAAAGAAAATAACTTGGTTAATTCTTTTAACAAAGAACAGGTTAAGGTAATTGTCCGGTACCCGCTACCCTTCATGTAGGGAAATGAGATTGATTTATTTAATACCCCCAGGTAATGAGATGTGACGAGTAGTCAAATCTGTAAATAAGAATGGGACGGGTAATTCCATTATCAGCAGGCACCCTACCCGTTACCATCCCTGCTCATTGCCTCACTTATTTATCAATCTTTAATAGGAAATGTTGATGATAGGTAGTCAATAGGATTATTATTATTATTGATTGTAAATGATGAATGTATGGGTTGAATGGGCTGAATTGCTGCATGGATATTGGGCCGGGTCTACCTTTACAAGAGAGAAGTAAGTAAAGATCAATGGCTCTTATTTCATCTTGAATAGGATCGATGACTTGGACAAATCTATGGCTACAATTCCTTCTTCTCTAACAGAAAACTGTTAGAAGCTGGGCGCCAATTTTGTGTTTCTTTCTCGTGTATTCTTTTCCCTATTATAAATACCCAATCATGTAACAGTAAAATACAAGTAATATAAAGCAATTTTCTCTTAATTCTTCTTGTTATCATGGTATCAGAGCTCACGGATTGAGCGATTATAGCGAGGAAACGAAGGAACGTGCAGGAGGTTCCTCCTGGAGCATTTTTTCCAGGAGAAACTAAAGAAGAGTACGAATCCAATGCAGAGATGCAATCGAATCAGTCAGAGCAGCAAAATGATCTGGTAATTTGATAATCCAGGTTTGATACTTATTAACATAGTTCTTACTGGACAGAAGAACTATCTCTCTTGGAGCAACGCAATGATCAGAGTTTTGACCGCAAAAGAAAAGCTGGAGTTTATCTTAGACGATAACGATCCACCGGTAACAAATTCACCGGAATATAAGCAATGGCACAGGAATGATTGTCTTGTATCATCTTGGATCTTAAACACAATTTCTAAGGAGGTAGCTGAAGGTTTCCTTTATGTCGAGTTTGCCAGAAATTTGTGGAAGGATTTAAAGCATCGTTTTGGCTATAGTAATGGTCCAAGCTTTTCAAAATCAAAAGAGAATTGAGTTTATTTCACCAAGGTAATCTATCCTTAATGCTTTATTTCAATAAGATGAAGAGATTTTGGGATGAATTGAGCATGTTGAGACCATTGCCTCATTGCAAATGTAGTGCCAACCAGACTTGTGATTGTAATGCTTTTAAGAGGTTGGCGGAAATAAATGAAGAGGATAAGCTTTTGCAATTTCTGATGGGCCTTAGTGAACAATATGATCATGTCTGTAACCAGATATTGATTATGGAACCATTACCTGATGTTAATCAAGCATACTCTATGGTTTTGCGAATTGAAAGTCAGCATGAAATTATCCTTGATTCTCAGGTGGAGATAGCAAATTACAGTAAAACTGTGTCACAAAGAACAGATTCAAAAGGTAAGAAAAAGAAAGAAGGCTGGTGTAATTTGTGTGAAATAGAGGGACATATGAGAGTAACATGTTTCAAGATCATTGGCTGTCCGAATTGGTGGAAAGGACCTAAGCCAAAAGGAGGAGTTTCTCAAGGTAAATCAATCTCTGCTTCTTTTTCTAATAATGCTAATGCTTCATCTCCTTCTTATTTGGTCAAGGACTCAACACACTCAGAGACTTTTGGAGATAAGGACACTAATCAGTCTAGTAGTTTAACATTTCTCATGCAAGAGATGTATAAGCTGCTGAAAGAAAATAAATCTGCCGGAGAAACACCAATTACTACAGGAACCGATTTCTCAGCATTTGCTGGTTTTTCAGGTAAAAATATTGCCTCTGTTCCTGATTATTGGATTGTTGATAGTGGTGCCTCAGCCCACATGTGTTCCTGTTGGGATTCGTCACGGGAAACCGACCGATAAAAGCGGAAATACGCGTCGATTTCCTCGAATCCGGCCCAGGAGCCTAAGATGTGGAAATCAAAAACTTAAAGCATCAAAGGAGAGTTTCAAAAAGTTACCACAAAGTCTCTCTAAGAGACGGATACGGACTGCAGAAATCAAGTGTAGATTTCCTCCACCGATGCGTACACGAACGGCTCTCGGACCGAAACCCGTGCTAGCGACTCGGATGACAAAAAGAGAGAGAGAGAGAGGGGCTGTCCACAAGAGCAAATATAGCTATCCCATTTTTCTTTCCATATACAAACACAAGGACCAATGCCTCGGGACTAGGGCATTTCCAACAGTTCCAATAAAGCATGGTTCACTTTTTTAAAACCTGCTTCTACATCACAGAAGGTGAGTTTACCAGATGGCACCTTCTAATTGATTAGTTATATTGGAGAAGTTCAGTTTGATGATGTTAAATTGCAGGATGTTCTTTATGTTCCAAAATTTCAGTATAACTTGTTATCAGTGGGGCAATTACTGAGACAACAGCAGATTGAAATTCACTTTACTTCTTCTTATTGTTGCCCGCAGGATGTGGTAACTAAGAAAGTGTTAGCTATAGCATGGATGGTGGATGGTTTATATTTGCTAGATAAAAGTTCTTTTGCTTCTGACATGATTCTGAAAGTTCAACAATGTTGCAATGTAACAACCACTGGTTTTGACAAAAATGCAGTAGATATTTGGCATAAAAGGCTAGGGCATGCTTCTTTCGATGCTCTAAGCCATATCAGTAGTATAGATTTGAATTGTAATTCTTCTTGTTGTGAGATTTGTCCTAGTGCCAAGCCGCACCGGTTATCATTCAATAATAGTAATATCTGTACTACTTCTCGATTGCAAATGGTTCACATGGATGTATGGGGTCCTTACCAAATTGAATCTATTTCTAGTGCTAGATATTTTTTGACCATTGTTGATGATTTTACAAGAGTTACATGGGTTGTACTTTTGAAATCAAAGGGTCAATTTAGTCATGCTATACAAGTTTTTGTTCAACAGATTAAAACTCAATACACAGCCAGATTACAGATAATTCGCAGTGATAATGGCAGGGAATTTTTGAACCAGACTTGTGGAAAATTCTTTCAAACAGAAGGGATTATTCATCAGAGATCATGCCCATATACGCCACAGCAAAATGGCGTGGCTGAAAGGAAACATAGACATTTATTAGAAACAGCTCGAGCCATTCTATTTTAAGCTCATTTGCCTGTAAATTTTTGGGGAGAGGCTATTCAAATGGCTGCATCCATTATCAATGTTTTACCAAGCCGCAAATTGGGTTGGGTATCCCTATATGAGAAATTTTTTGGCCAATTGCCAGACTACAAAGCATATCATGTTTTTGGGTCTCAATGCTTCTACAAAGAACTGCATAATACAGACAAGTTTTCTCCTCGGGCTCATAAAAGGGTTTTCATTGGTTTTCCCTCTACTCAAAAAGGGTACAAAGTCTATGATTTGCAATCCGGCAGTATAGTGATTACTCGAGAAGTCATTTTTCATGAAGATATATTTCCTTATGCTCCTGTTTCTTCCTCTTCATCTCTTGATGTGTCAGTCCAAATGTTTGACACCCCTGGTATTTCTTCTACTGAAATTTCTTCTACTAACTCTCTTCGTAGATCCTCTAGACACACTAAGTCTCCTGCCTGGATGCATGATTATATTCTCTCTAATTCTGCTAGTGTCTTGACTTGTGCACATTATACTGATCAACACAAAGCTTTTCTTGCTAATATTATGCAGGAAACAGAACCCTGTAGCTTTTATGAAGCTAAAATACATGGGAAATTACAGATCCTCCAGTCAACAAAAAACCATTAGCCTCAAAATGGGTTTATTGCATCAAATATAAATCCAATGGCGAAGTTGATCGATTTAAAGCCAGATTAGTGGCTAAAGGATTCAAACAACAGGAGGGCATCGATTTTCATGAAACATTCAGCCCAGTGGCAAAGAGTGTTACTGTTCGTTTATTTCTTGCCCTTGGTGCTATGAAACAGTGGCCTATTCATCAAATAGACGTTAACAATGCATATTTGCATAGACATCTTGAAGAGGAGATTTATTTTTCTCCACCACCTGGTTATCAAAATGTTCCTGCTGGCAAAGTCTGCAAATTAATTAAATCTTTATATGGCCTCAGACAGGCCGGTAGGCAGTGGCATAAAGAATTGTCTAGCAAGCTTATGGATTTTAGATTTGTTAGATCATATCATGATCATTGTCTATTCATTCAAACCACTGGAACCAGCCTCACCTTTTTAATCATATATGTTGATGACATCTTACTTTCTGGTTCTTCAGAAACAGACATTACTGCAGTTAAAGCTTATTTGCACAGTCTTTTCACTACAAAAGATTTGGGTCCGCAAAATATTTTCTAGGCATTGAGTTGGCTCGTCCTGAAGCTGGTGTACTTCTTTCTCAATCCAAGTATATACTGGATATGGTGGCTGAAGTTGGGTTGTCTACAGCCAAGAGTGTTCCTAGTCCTCAAGCTGCAGGCATGGATTTAACTATTGAAGGGCCGCTATACAGTAATCTGGAGCAATATCGAAAGATTATGGGCAAACTTTTGTATCTTGGATTTACACGGCTGGACATAACACATGTAACACATCAATTGAGCCAATTTATGCAAAACCCAGGAGAACACCATTTTCAAGCAGCTTTGCATACTCTGAGATATCTCAAGGGCACTTTCCAGTATGGTTTATTCTATCCTAGCGCTGGAGACTTCAAACTTAAGGCTTTTTGTGATTCTGATTGGGGTACCTGCAAACTTACCCGACGATTAACAACTGGATTTTGTATTTTTCTCGGTTCCTTTCTGATTTCCTGGAAATCGAAGAAGCAGGGCATTGCTTGCCGCTCGTCAGCTGAGGCCGAATATTGGAGTATGGCGGCCACATGCTGCGAATTGAAATGGATTCATTTCCTTCTCCAAGATTTTCAGGTGCACATTCCTTTACCCATCTCTTTGTGCTGTGACAGTCAAGCGGTCATTGCTTTGGCTAAGAATCCAGTTCATCATGAGAAAACTAAACATGTTGGAATTGATTGTCACCTTATTCGGGATCATATCTCTGATGGCTTCATCGTCCCTGATTATGTTTCTACGCATCTCCAGCTTGCTGATTTGTTTACCAAGTCTTTAAGTAGTTCCCACATGCTGCCTGCCCTACTCAAGATGGGATTTCTCAGTTCTTCGAATCTTCCATCTTGAGGGGCGGGGGGATGATGAATGTATGGGTTGAATGCGCTGAATTGCTGCATGGATATTGTGCCGGGTCTACCTTTACAAGAGAGAAGTAAGTAAAGATCAGTGGCTCTTATTTCATCTTGAATAGGATCGATGACTTGGACAAATCTATGGCTACAATTCCTTCTTCTCTAACAGAAAACTGTTAGAAGCTGGGCGCCAATTTTGTGTTTCTTTCTCATGTATTCTTTTCCCTATTATAAATACCCAATCATGTAACAGTAAAATATAAGTAATATAAAGCAAATTTCTCTTAATTCTTCTTGTTATCAGTAAACAACTAGCATCTAAGTTGGATAATTTATTCTTTCCAGTAATTTATTAAATCAGCAAATTCAGTTGCTCATAGCTTAGCTAGAACAACTGATTCATGTCTCGTCCAAATATGTGAAGTGTTATTCCACCCTTTTTCATCTATGGTCTTTTTGCTATAGATCTTTAATAAAGTTTTTCCATTAAAAAAAAAATTATTGTTTAGGTATTATTTATAAGTCTCTTTTTCAATTAAGATTTTCTATGCTATACTCAATAAACTTGAAATTTAATTTAAATATATCCTTAAAAATAACTTTAATTCATATAAAGAAAGAACTTAAATTATATAACAGAAGTTTCTTCTACAACAAAGTCCACTTTCCAATAGTATTATTTTTCTGCACAACAAAGTCCTTATTCCCTCAAATTTATTATTACTAAAAAAAAGGAAAATAATATATATATATATATATATATATATATATAAAATACTTTATTTTCTAACGTATCTCAGCAAAATTTCTGTACATAGTAAAATTTCATATAATTTCATATGCAGTATCAAATTTGGTCACGGAAAGTAATTTTATTATTAACAAATATTAATATATATATATATCGTTGTCAAATCTTTAATTTAGTGGTTTCATATTGCATCAATTTTTGTCCGTATTTTCAATGTCCACATGATTCTGTCCGGTGCAATTTATTTATGTTATTATATTCAACTTCTAATACAATTTTGAGTTTCTATTACTTCTTCTCCAAACAAATTAAAAAAAGAAGACTACAAAGTAACTTCTAGATTAATACATCTTAATTAACTATCTAATTGATGTTGAATAAGATGTTTAAATTTTAAAACGAGTGGCAGCAAAAAAATTTCGAAACGAGCAAAGAAAATCGTCTGTCACTAAAAAAAATTGAGAGATTTTGCTGTAAACAGTATAAAAATTATTAGCATAACTTTAGGCAGCAACAAAAAAGTTGTTGCATGTTGCAGTCATAAAATTGTGACCGGATTTAATAACCAAATTCGATTAAATTTAAATGTCATTGGTATATATATGAGAACAACTTTTGAATACTGCTATTAAACCGTTTTGCTGTTGAATCCAAAATTTTTTTATAGTGTGGTTTCACATATTTAAAATAAAGAAACTTAGTTTTTTTCTAAGATATATATAGAAAGTAAAAAATAAAATAAAATGAAATAATACGTATAAAGTGGTATACCAAACTGTAATTAGGGAGATAGTTGGTATACCATAAGTGAAATTAAACCAAACAAAGTGCTGACGTGGCACAGTTAACCTGCAATAACAAGTCACATGTACCACAATGGGAGGTCACCTAGAAGTTGGGGTACTACAGTGTGCAAAACGGTAGTTGGTATACCAAACTGTAATTAGAGAAATAGTTGGTATACCATGAGTGAAATTAAGCCATATATTTACCACTTTGAAGCTGAAGGATATAATTTAACTTTATTTAATTTGTTGTAATTGATTAATTACGTACTTAAAATCAAACAGAAATGAACAAAAATTCAGTTTATGATTAAAATTTAATTAAACTGATTAATGCAATTCTGGATAATACTAATAGATAATATATATGTTTTATGTGGCTGTCAACTAGTTACCACTTTATCTAGAAGAGAAGATGGTAGGGCTCATCAAAACACAAAATGGCAGAAAAAATATTATTGAGTAATCTAATAAGGGACAAAAATTAAATGAAAATATTTGATAAAGATGTTGATTTATTATTTGGATATTGTAATTGTTAATGCACAGAAAATTTTTACGCCAAAATAATCTCAAGTAGAAGACAATTTTGACACGTTGGAATATTAATCTTATGGTAAAGAGAAAATGTCAACTTACATATATAATTGCAAACCTACACTTGGATTTTTTTTTGTTCTTTTATACATAAACTTTTAGCTAATAAAAAAGAGAATTAAATCATAATTTTATTCACAAGATGAGATAATTATGGTAAATTAAAACCCCTCAATTTATACATCTATATTATACTAATTGGTCCTTTATTTTTAGAATTATATTATACAGTGTTTAAATTTTATTCAATTACTTTCTCCGTTTTTATTATATAATGTTTAAAGTTGTTCACTAAGACCAATGAAATAGTAATTGTGATACTAAAATGATTACTTTACCCTTAATACTAGGGGTGGTAATGGGACGGGAATTACCCGAAAACCGTGGGGATTCCAACTGGCGGGTGCGAGGAATAACCGATATTATCCCCCATGGAGATGGGGGTGGGCGTTATTTTATCTCTGATTCTTAAATGGGCGTGGGGGCGGGTAGTACTATCCCCGTCCCGCTCCCATATAAATCCCCATATATATATAAAGAGAAAGAAAGAAAGGAAGAGAGATAGGTTTGGACGATTAAAGCCCATCTCTCTTCCTTTATTTTTATTAAAGCCCAGCTTTCTAATGAATTTGTACATATTTTGTAATATTGGATATATTTTGTAATTTGAATGTTTAATGTTAAACTACATTTGTGATGTGGTAGAATTTGTATTTCGGATATTAAATGCTAAATAGTTATTAAAATAACGAAATACTAATTTTTATTTGTTGAATATGGGTGAGGATTCACCGATATCCATAGGCACTCGCACGGGGACGGGGATGGGGATGAAAAAATCCCCGAAATATTAAATGGAGAATCCCAGAAACCGGTACTGCAATAATTGGGGGCGGAGTGGGGAATGCACCATCGTCCCAACACCAGCACCGTTGCCACCCTTACTTAATACTTCTCTCTTAAAACTCTATTTTCTATACAAAAATTCTCTTTTTATCTTAATAATCAAAATTTAATGTAGTATCATTAGCATAAAATAATAAACCTCTCACACACTTTAAATAAAAGTAAATATGAGAAAACATAGTAAAAAAATAAATTGATAATATAAAGTGTCAAATAAAAAAGAAAAAAGTGAAAAACCTAAAACATCGTGCCAAATAATTAGTGATGTTGTTAATTAAATGTTAGATTTTATAAAACGACAAATATATAGATTTACAATGGGAGAAAAAAAAAACAAAAACTTTATGGCAATATTTATTTTCAGAAACACAAAATCTAAAAATGATTAAGAAAAATGTTTGTATATTCGAATATGAGAATTTAGTAATTAATGATGAAAATTTATTAAGAAAAATGAATTTTCTAGAAATAAGAGCTTGCACTATTGCATAAATGGACTTGATTCATCTAGAAATATATTCACAACGTAAAAATCAAATTGTGGGACCTAAAAAAAAGAAAAAGACAGTTAATTAATTGTAAAAATTAAGAGCTATAGGACACTTTATTGAAGTGGGGGCTAACCATTAATTAAGCTAAGATCACATACATTAACATGGAGTTATAGAGATGGGTCCAAATTTTAGTACGAAGACAGGCAGGTACTTGTGTTGTGTAGTATGGGTTAGATGTCAGCTCCCACATCATCCTTTTTGGAACAATTTTGTCTTTTCTTCTTTGTCTTTCACTAATTATTTTATAATTAAGAGTATTTTAGACAATTATCTTTGTTGTCTTTCTTTCTCTATTTCTTTTATTTTACTTTTCAAAGAAAAGTCTAATTTTAATTAATATTTTTTGTGGTTGAAAGAAAGAATCAATGTCTATTATAAATTAATATTTTAATTAATACTAGTTTTCTCTAAACTTTTTTTTGTAAAGAAATTTATTTACTCATGAAATTGAAGTACTTAAACTAGTAGTATTGACCTTTTCTCTTAAAATTCAATATTTCATATCACGAAAATATATTCTTCCCAAATATTAATATTATATTCTTTGAAATTTTATAAAAGATGAAGTATTAAAAAAAAAAAAAAAGTTGTTGATAGACGGAAATAGTCTAAAAATAATAAGAAAAATAACTTCTTCTTTTAAGAATGAAAAATTTATTTTTGATCTTTTAAATTAAAGTAATTAGCATGGTTTTTAAATACATATATTGATTGAATATTACTGAATATTTTTTTTTATCAGTGAAAACTATATATGTTATCAATTATATTAATTAAAACATTTTTTTTAATATAAGTTAATGTTTTAAATGGAATTATTTGGATTGAATAAAGGTTAGTGTTTGGTTTCATGTTTTCTGAAAGGAATATTACAGGGTTTATGAACCTAATAGATCACGAGTGATCAAACCGTAAATCATAAAATCAACGAGGATTAGGCTTACCTCTTGAAGCGCAGATCGTAGCAGGATCCTTGGTTTTAAACCACGACCGGTTGCAGCGGAAAGAATCTTGTCTTGAGTCACCGATCGGATCAGTATCTACAAGTTCGGGATACAGATTTAATTCCACAATCTACAAACGGTAGAACTGAAGAAAAAACTCTTGAGAGAGGGGGGACAGGCCGAAATTTTTGAGAGAAAGAGAGGGAGAGTTTTTGTCTGACAGTTTAATTGCTTATCTCTCAACATCCAAACTGAATTCAAACTGTATCCCTCTGTTTATAGAGTAAGTCTCATAAGCCTATCAGGAGAAGGATTAGATAATTGTCTAATTAAATAAATAATTGATAATTATCTAATCAAACCAATTACAGTTTGGATCAAACTGGTCCTAATCCCATTGAGTCATGGGCGGACTCAATTTCTATCATTTTCAATTTTAATTTTACAATCACTCCATCTATATAGACAAAAATTCATCTTACTATTAATTAAGGTTAACTAGAGTGGTTGTCTCAAGTTTAAATTTTAATAAATGTATCAAATTTCAATTGAAAGAAAAATCATCTAAAGAGTATTTGATGAATCTCGTACCAGTTAGCGGTGAGTAAAACCGAACCAATATCCAAAAACCAAAAATCCAAACCGATCCATTTTATAGTTTGGTTCAGTTTGGTTTTAAGTTATTAAGAAGTTTGGAGGTCGGTTCGGTTCGGTTCGATTCAAAACCAGAAAACCAAAAAACCAAATAATTGGTAAAATATTAAAATTAATTATAAAATTAATATATGCTGATTGTAGAGAATTTTAGACATTATATTCTTTTATATTTTTATATTGTGATTTTTGGATGCTAATTTATAGTTGTTAAAACTTGAAAGTTGAAAAAAAAAGTAGAGAATTTTAGTATTTTATTGTGATGTAATAGTATTATTTAGTATTAATGATTTTTTAAGTTAATTTTTTTGTATTTCTTTTTTTTTTTTTAAATAAACTACTTATATAAAATTTTTATTTTGATTTTTTTTTAAGAAGTTGATGTTTTTGGTTCAACCTAGTCCAAACCGAACTGGTTCGGTTTGGACAGAACCGAACCAAAATTTAGTTTGGATCAGATTGGTTTATAAAATACAGTGTTTTTTGGATAGGTTTTTTACGGTTCGATTCGGACCGAACCGGTCCATGCCCAACCCTAGTACCAGTTAATCAAATAGCATTAAAAAAAAGAATTCATAATATCATTAGTTTAATCCAATTCAATTTATTTGAAGATATTGCAAACGAATTAATCTTTTAATTTGTAAACAATATTGCATAACTTAAACTCTTTATGGGTTTTATTCCCTTTCTCTTGGGGTTGTTTTTCTAAATTTAAATAGGGTATTTTTCTTTATCTAGTGCATTTTTTTATTTAACAGAACAAATATATGCTTTTATTAAAAAAAATTACAGTATGTTACACAACATTTCCATAAATCTATTATTAATTATTTTTATTTTTAATATTTTTTTCTCTTAAAAGAGAAGTTATACAGTACGTCTGGCATACCACGTCATCCGTGTGTCAAGCTAATAAAATTATAACAAATTACCCTCAAACTAATAGAAAAATAACGTGCTGTAATTATTTATTTATTTATTTAATAGTTGATTATTTAAATAAAATTCTAAACCCTAAAATATAAACCCTATAAACTAATTTATGAACCCCAAATACTAAAAGATATTACATGACATGATTTTATTGGTTTGGCACACAGATCACGTAGTGTGCCGGGTATATTTATTATTTCTCTTAAACTAATGACATTCAATTCAACAACACTTGTTATCCTTTGTCTTCTCCTCCTTTGTCTTGAACAACAATATTATTCTTAGTACACTTATTCAATGAACCACACTTTTCTTTACCCATGTCTCTGTCAGGCAAGCAACTTCTCTCCACAATCTCCTTAACAAACAACTGAATATTCCAGTCCGACGAGCCCTTTGGGGCCACCGTCTCCGTCGCTGCTCTCTTCAATTCCTTTGCATTCAATCTAAGCTCCTCTGCTTTCGGACCGTCCATAATCTCTCTAATGCATCTTTCAATTTCATCGCTACTAATGATCCCATCTTCATTTGCCTTAACCCTGAAACCTGTACCGAAAACATCGGTAACAAGCTTAGCATTCGTAGGCTGGTCTGTCCATTGCGGGTAGGCAATCACTGGAACTCCAGCCACCGTTGTTTCAAGAATCGAATTCCATCCGCAGTGAGTAATAAAACAAGCAATAGAAGGGTGAGCTAAAACCTTAGTTTGTGGCGACCACGACACTATTAGCCCTTGATCTTTCGTGGCCTCCACAAATCCTAACGGCAGCTCTCCTTTTCCATCCCCAGACGATGGCGTATCCGGCAACTTAACCACCCAAAGAAATGGTTTCTTACTATTCTTCAACGCATTTGCTATGGTTTCCATTTGTGTCGCCGGCAAAACTACAATACTACCAAAAGATACATATATAACAGAAGATGGATTTTGCTTGTCTAACCATTCAATACAACACTCTTCAGCTTTCCACATATCAACTCCTGAATCCTCTTCTTCTTCATCGACTTCTCCAAGTAGCGACGGAGGAACGATGGGACCCACTGGACAAATGGGAGAAATTTCCGACATTGAATCAACAACATCCTTCTCAAGCTCATAAAATGAACTACCTAAAACCCGTTCATACTTCTTCAAATTCAAGAAAACATCAGAGAAAAGTTTCGATATACTGTTGAATTGATTCGAAGGAAGAACGAATGAAGGAAGGTCTCCGGGGAGCAACAATGGCAGACCAGGCAATTCAACACTAATTTCAGGATTAGTTAAAGTAGGGAAAGGATTCAATTTGTTATAAAAACGGTAATAAATAGCATAAAGAGAACAAGGTTGAATCCAAAACATAGCACAAGGGATTCCATGTTCAGTTGCAACATCAATCACCCAAGGAACAAAAGGATTATTTATGATGCAATTGAGCTTTTTCTTACCATTAATGGGGAAATTGTCTTTGATAAGATTTGAGAGGTTAATTGGTCCAAATTTGCCAATAGTTTCGAAGTAGAAGTCTAAGTTTGACTTACGGTCAAAATCAAGACTTAGACCATCGGAGAAGAAGAGAAGGTCAACGCCGGAGATTGAAGTGGCGGAGGAATTGAACATTCGGTGGCGGGTAACTTCGGTGAGGGCAAGAGAGACATGAAGACCTTTGGAAATTAAACGTTTGCCTAATCGAAGTAATGGATTTATGTGACCTTGAGCTGCAAATGATACCATTAAAACATGGATTTCTTCTGCTTTTGCCATTGATTTTTTGCTAATTTGGATATGGAAGAGAAAGTAATTAACAGGAGAAAGAAAGAAAGAGAGAGAGAGAGAGAGATGTAATTAAGGCTTAATAAGGTTTGTAATTAAGAGAGGGATTATTTGTGATCTAAAGAACATATAAATGGCATATGCTGCTTTAGCTCAGGATTCTGCTATGGATTTCCAATCACATGTTTTGGCTGAAGTTTGGTAGATAGATAGGTAGATACATTAATATAGGATGAAAATTAACAGCATGGTCCACTACTACTTGATTATTGGATGAATGACACATTAACACAATTGTTGACATGTCGTTCATCGAACAATCACATACCATTTCGGTTAGCGAATATGCTTGAAATTTTCTCGAAACAAACTAGTTTGAGGTCGTTAGATATCCGTTAGGTCAATAATTTTGTTGACACGATAATAATCTAATAATCTCGTAGCAGTCCTGTCCGGGACCATAGTAAAATTTTTTGTAGATGGAAATGTACAATCTAGATATAATATGAAATACCCTTTTAGCTCCTATCATATACTCTATCCGTTTTTTATTATATGATGTTTTATGTTTTTAATTTGTTCTTTTTTATTTAAAACTTTACATTACCAATATATTATTTACCATGTTTTCTCATATTTGCTTTTATTAAACTATGAAAGAGATTCATTATTTAATGCAAAAAATACTACATTAAGCTTTAATAATTAAGAAGAAAGAAAATTTTTATATAGAAAACAGGGTTTCAGGAGAGAAGTATTAAGAGTAGACTAGTCATTTTAGTAACCTAATTAATATTTCAATGGTTTCAGTAAACAATGCGAATGAGTACAAAAACATATCCATGTGGACCATAATCGACTATTTTACCTTTTATCTTTAACCCATCTAGATGATAAAAAAGTTAATTATAGTCTAATTGAATATAGTTTTGTATAAAACACAGATACTAGAAGGTAACTTTAAATCGACATAACTAGACTAAACGGATAATTAGGTAATGGTACATGTGCTAAAAAGTTCATTAGTCCGCGGTAATATATTTAAAAGTAATTAAAAATGAGAATCTCAAAGCCTCAATCTGTTCTTGACTTAGCATTCCAAACTAAATAAGTAATTAAAAATGAGTTCTTGAAAAGAATCAGAATCTGTTATAAGTTGGTACCTTTGACAAATATAATATTAATTCATGAAAATGACAAGCAGTCGTGATTAAGTATCAGAAATTAGCCAACAAATTTAATTTCAATTTCAAACAAATCAATTAAAAGTTAAAACAATTTTGTCCAAATAATTCATACAAAGTCAGTTACAAGTTGCCAAAAAGATTCAACTGTACGCAGGCAATGACGAAATATAATATTGTCACATGCAGATAATATAAAGAAATTAATGTGTCTCTCTCTCACTTGAATATTCATTTCTTCCCAATTTTAAATTTTAATTATTTTTATAATTTTATTCATATTACCTATCATATAAAATCCATCGCATCAAAAGATGACTATCATGGAAATATTATTTATCTATACGACTTACGAGTTTACTTTGAGACAAGTTATGAAAAAGATTTCTTGCTTCTTACATCTATAATTTATTATTTTATTTTATAATGATAAAATATATTTTTTTCTATTTTATATTTTATCCTCGTATAATCCTAATATTACTAATATTGATTAATTAATTTATTAAATTTTATGTCTATTGGCATAAAACCTTTTTAATTAAAATAACTAAAAAAAATTTTACAAAATATAAATTTTGGAGTAGAATTATATAAAATTATACCTTATGGATAACATTAATAAAAAAAAGATACTATTTAAAAAAAATTATCGAGATTGATAATAACATTTATTATTAGGTAATGGATATTATATTAACTAATAAAAAATGACAAAATATATTAAAGATAATAAATAATAGCGATATTTTTTTATTTTTATAACTAATATATATAAGTATAAAAATGTTAGTGTATGTGTATATATTTCAAAAAAAAAAAAATTATTAGAAATACTTTAATTAAATTTGAAAACTAAAAGATAAATTTTTTACCTATAGTCAGAGTAATTTTATATTTTCATATGAATAAATAAATAAATAAATAAAGACTAAAGATTTTATTAAGACAAAAGTTAAGGAACTTAAAATATTTATGTACTGACTAATGTAACATTTAAAAACATAGGAACTAATAAATTTTTTAGTCTAAATATAATTATAATAGTTTATTTTAAATTATGTCGAAATTATGTTAATATTAATGTCAAAAATTTTGGGTTATTTTTTCAATCGACAAATCCAATTATAATGTTTGCTTGGAGTAGACGATTTTTGTAAACAAAGTCCAATTTGTCAAAGCAAATTTGTCTACGGACAGAAATTGATAAAAAAAATTAGTGAGTTTGTGTCAATAATAGACTTTATAATAAAAAGTTTGTATTTTTCTCCAAAAGTTTTCCCAATTGAAAGGGACTAAAATTAAAATTTATTTAATATACTACAAATTGCTATCATTTTTGTCATTTTTATGTCAATTTTTTTAGCAGATTTTGTGTGTGTGTGTGTGTGGACTTAGCCAATTTCACCCCGGCAAATGACAACCAATTACTAACCAACACATCATTTTCAATTATTAATGAACACAAATTCAAAAATATAAGTGCATTGTCGTTTTCATTTATTCTGGTCTCTTCATAATTAATAAAACGACAAATGTTATTAATATTTTTCTTTCTTTGGTAATTAATATTTTAGTTTAATTAAGAGATAAAATTACTAGTTGGCATGTATTCAGCTACACACGAAAAGGTCTGGAGATGTTTTCTATTATTGCTTGTTCATATTTTGGTCTATATATCATTAATTTTGCTCATGAAATTGTTAGTCTTTAAATTTGTGTTTTTTATTTATATTATCTAAGTATAGCCCAATTTACGAATAGTTTAACATTCTGTAGATAATTAGTTACATAAATTTACAAATTTAACTAGTTTTATAATAAATTCTAGATAAATTAATTTGAGTGGCAGCAGGCAGAAACCAGTAAGTGGAAAACAAAAATGAAATAAAATTAAAAATTAAAAAAGTTGCATTCTTTAATAATTATTTACAAAAAGTAATTGTTCCATTTTCCAAATTTTTGTATTCATTTTACACTTTTATTTGTTTTTATTTTTCTTTTTAGATTTTTTTAAATGAATTAGTTTCAAATTATTATTTTTTGTAATTTTGAAACATTAATGAACAATTTTATAATTACTTTTAATATTTTGTTTAAATAGACTGTACAAAAATTGTAAGCCGATGTTATAAGTTAAATTGGACCAAGCCAAGGCCCAGTCCAACTTTTCTGTAATTTAGTAGGAGTTCACATTTATCACAAGCTCAAGCCTATATGTATATATATATATATTTTGGAAACAAAAAAAATTCACTTTCAGGTGTGCAAATTTTCTATAATTTTTTCTCCATTGACCTAGTATTTTCACTTTTCTGTAATGCATGTACTTACTGATCAACATCAACTTCTGAAGAGGCCAGATGCGCATGGACTTTCTTGAACTTTCCACCAGGAACTGTTTTCTTCTTCTTGAATTTATACGGATATCCAATCAATTTCCAACAAGTCTCTCTTTCATGCCCAATTCCATCATAATATGTGCAAACTCTATCTTCTTTCTTTTTACCTCTCTTCTCTTCTTCAGTACTACTGAGCTTAGAAGTGATAGCATGAGCAACTTTAAAACCTGAACCCCCTACTTCTGTTTTTGCTTTTTCATCTTATGTACAATAGAATAAGCTTTGTTGACTGAAGGCAGGGGATCCATCATAAGGATCTGGTCTTATGTTGCATCGGCCATCTTCCGCATAGAAACACCACAATCACAAACTGGTATAGGATTTAAATCTGCAAGATCTTCCTATAATTTCTTCATCTTTGTAAAATAGAGACAAACAGTCAATCCTCCTTGAGTTGAAGATGAGAGATCTTTCTTTAATTGATAAACTAATAGACCATTTGACTCACCAAAATGTTGTTCCAGTTCTAACCACAACTCTCTCGTAGTTTTAACATAAAGAAATGACTCAAAAAGATCTTTGGAAATAGATCCCAAAAGCCAAGACAACACCATGTGGTCACACCTTTTCCATCTCTTATAATCAGCAGAAGTAACAGATGATTCAAGATCATCTCTCAACATAAAATCAAGCTTAGCTTTCACAGATAACCAAATTTTAATCGCACGAAAGCCATGACAGATAGTTTGAAGTAGTGAAAGGCGCTCTTACAAGAGAAGAACCAGGATTACCCGAGTTCTACAAATCCAAAAAAGCAGATCGATCCTGGTTGCGTTCTAAAAGTCCTTCGTGAAATCGATGTTCCCTCCGATCTCGTTCACCGTTTGGATCAGGATTCATCTCTTCTTGTCTTATTTCATCCTCTATCACATTAAGAGTATAAAATCGATTACGATTTACTCAACCCTTATTCGTCATTGTCGATCTCTCTAGAAAATATCTGATATTTTGAGGGAAAGAAAAATTTCAGAATCAAACAAGCCCTAAAGCTCTTATACTAGGGTTGTCAAACGGGTGACGGGGACCCGTCTCCGTTGGGGGCCAGCCCGGACGGGGACGGAGAATCCCCGATTAAAACCCCCACGGGACGGGGACGGGGACGAATTTGTCCCCGTTTATTAATCGGGGACGGGGATGGTAATACCCCTATTCGTCCCGTGGGTCCCCGTCCCCATCGCTGTTTAAAGGCCGCGGGGATTCCCGATTAAATACCCGAATTTACGTGTTAATTTATTTAATTAATATTAGATTATATGTTAAAGTAATTAATAAAATGTTTAATTGTTGTGGATTCTAATTTGGAGAGCAAAGAGAACACAGCCCACATAACAATCCGCGGTCCAATTGATAATTTAAAAAAAGTTATTTGCCCCCCCAAACCCACTCCTTCTTCCACTGCTTCTCTCATTTGTTAATTGGAAATTTAACAAAATTTGAAACTTATAAATTTTATATTGCTAATTTGTTAGGTTTCAATTGGAAATTTAGCATGAAAATGAAAATTGGAATTAGAGAAAGGGTCCAAGTTGATGATGTTATTTTATGTATAATTATTAATTATATATTAATGTATTTGAGAATTGAGTTTTAAGAATTTTATGGTTGTATTTTAATGCATATTTGGATAAATTTAAGGGTAAAAATTAAAATTTTACAGGGTTTTTTTATAAAATATTAAATTAGCTAAACGGGAACTGGGATCTCCGTGGGAACCCGATTCCCCGCTGGGGATGGGGATAGGATAGATTTTTATCCCCGATTAATAAACGGGGAGGGGATGGGGATCCCCGATTAATTTGGAGACAGGGATGGAGAATGCAATCCCCGTCCCGTCCCGTCCCGCCCCATTTACAACCCTATCTGAGACCATCTAGAGAATCAGAAAAAGTTGAGAGAAAGTGTATTGAGGAAAATAGTATCAAAATTGAATCACAAAAAATGTTGTATGAGTGGCTTATATATTAAGCCCACTTCTACAGTTATCAAGCCCATTTCTTTCTACGGTTACATCTTATACAGTTATGCTAATCCTGTTAACTAACTTGGATATCATTCTCTACAGTTTTCTGCAACGAACTAAGAAGGCGGATTTTACTTCTAACAGATTATGACGATAATAATAATAATAATGCTTTTATTACAGCAAGGCGAAGGCCGAAAAGATCAATGGCTAATGCAATAAAACCAGCAGAAAATTATTTTAATTGGTGGGAGACAAATCAAAATGGAAATTCAGCTCCAAATTGACTTGTGAATTTGTGGAGAAATGGAAATGGAGGAAGTGGAACTGGTGTAATTTATACACATTACTTTGACTAGGTAATTATTCATTACTTTGTACATATATACATAATTACTAAGACTAGTGGGGTTTCAGAATTAATCACCTCTAGTTTTTCTTGTTTAGCTGGTTTTTGTCCATACGAGGAAAACTTTAATAAAATTATGTGGATTAAACTACCTTTAAAAAATGGAACAAATACTTTTAAATTAATTTACAAAGAAGTCTCGAATTATTTTCCATGGATAATGACAAGAAATTAAAATTAACTCATGAGAGGAGACGTAATAAAAAATTTGGATAGTAAATTGATTTATAATTATTCAATTGATTTTATTTTTATAGTCTTGCAGGAATTACTAGAGGTTTTCTTTTTTTTTTTTTTTTTATAAACCTCTAGCTACAATTTTATTATTCTCTTTCATCTCAATCTCAAATGCAATAAGTGTACATAGACACAATTAATTGCTTATCTCTTGCATATGACTCCTTGACCACCAATCCCGCTTTCACAAGTTAATCCTGGCAACGCGAAATCCGACAAATAACCTTCCCCATTAAACCCATTTTTGTCGCTAAATCGAGAGACTGCACAATCCGCGACGAAGAGGCTTGAAGTTGCAAACTCTCTATTTCCTCCCATGACTGGCATCTTTACACCCATATTTGCCCTACTTACGTATCCTGGCTTGTAAGTTTGTCCTAAAACACCATTCACTTGATCACTTAAGGCATAAAACTTAAACCCGAGATCGAGATGAGCAAAGGAATCATCTTTTGTAATGCCATAGTTGTGAATTCTTGAATCTTCTTCGGTTATAGGCACAACCTTGGCTGTGATTTTGAAGATTCCTTCAACTTCAACGACAACATTGTTAGTGTCGGTAATTCTAGTGATCGATATGGCTTGTGAGTTTGTGGAAACTTTCCAACTATTGCCTTCATTTTCAGTGATGTTGATGGGCTGCCCATCGAAGGAGAGGGAAAGGCGGTCAACGGAGTCATCCCATGTTGAGGTTTTGAGTGCACCGATAAAGAGTTGGTGTTTGCCGAATAGGATTGCAATGGATTGGACCCAAGTGAAATCCCTTGTCATCTTGTCATTTCTTTTGCCGATGAAATGTGCATTGATGTGAAGATTAGGATCAGAAACAAGGCAGAAATCTTGGTCCTTCTTGCCATGGAAGTAGAAGGTAAGGCCATCTCCGCCGATGAAACGAGGGTCTTGGCATACAGCTCCTGGTTTGTCACATGCTGCGAATAATAACATAGAAAGATTTAGTAGTATTGATATAATCTTGTTAGAGATAATACAATATTATACATTCTTGAAAATGGTTATTAACTTAGGATAATATTCAACCTTAATTTTCATGTTTATGTAATAAAAGAACTATATTCTTAATGTCTTTATCGAATGAATTAAATCTGAACATATAACAAGTTTCACTTGTCAAACTTTATAAAATGATAACAAGTGCAATAATGATAAATATGTGAGGAAAAGGACTCACAACAAACAGGCTTGCAAGCGGCACAATCAACCTCACATCTGCTAGGGCAAGCACTAGGGCACACATGCTCAATGTTGTAACACTGGTTGTAGTTTCTGTTTTTGCATTTGGCTGTGCCTGGTGAGGGGGAAGGAGTCGATGGGGTTGGGGGTGGTGGCGAGGAAGGTGTAGAGGTAGGAGGTGTTGGTGTTGGGGGTGGCGGTGAGGAGGGTGTAGACGTAGGAGGTGTTGGTGTCGGGGGTGGCAGTGAGGAGGGTGTAGACATAGGAGGTGTTGGTGTCGGGGGTGGCGGTGAGGAGGGTGTAGAGGTAGGAGGTGTTGGTGTCGGGGGTGGCGGTGGCGGTGAGGAGGGTGTAGACGTTGGAGGTGTCGGTGTCGGTGTCGGGGGTGGCGGTGAGGAGGGTGTAGAGGTAGGAGGTGTCGGTGCCGGGGGTGGCGGTGAGGAGGGTGTAGAGGTAGGAGGTGTCGGTGTTGGTGGAGGTGGTGAAGACACTGTAGGAGGAGGTGGAGATGGGGAAGGGGTCTTGGTAGGAGGAGGTGGAGGATATGTACGCGCCGGTGGTGATGGAGGAGTAGAAGCACCACCGCAGATGGGTTTGCAAGAAACGCAATCAACGGTGCAACTATTGGGGCACAATCTAGGACAAACATGCACCAAATTATAACACATTTTATATTCCTTTTTCAAACATGTTGCACTACTAGGCTTAGATAATCCAGGAGGATCAACTGCTGCCTCAGCCACACCAACAACAATCACAATCAAGAACACAGTTAAGGCATTAATTTGCCTTGTTGAAGCCATACTAATTGATTCTTGATTGTGTTTAATTACTACTTTTGGAAGTGAGATTGCATGGCTATATGTCGTCCTTTTATAGTATGTCCAAAGTGGATTTAGGATGAGCAAAATACGTCTTGCTTAACTCAATGTTTTAATTTTGAAGAAAGGGTGCTTGATTAAAAAAAAGTCAACCATCATGAACATACATTAAATACCTTTTTATTAGTATTTGATTATGTTGCTTTTAACTTGAAGATGGCATAACTTTAGCATAAAGAATGTAACTACTCACTTTATGTAAATTGCTTAGCATACTTATTGCTTTAAACATATTAAGGTGGCTTATATATTTAATCGTTTTCTTTGTCTCAAATTGGCATATTCGCATAGTATTTTGAGTATTTACGTAGTTTTTAGAAAATTATAGTCAAAACAATTTTATTAATTGGATACCAGGTAACTTTCCTTATTTACTTTGAATTATGAACATGTCAAATTTAATGAATTTGTAAATTCTATAGTTATATTGTTTTTATTTCTAGAGTATTTGAATTACAAAAATATAATGCATGTATGAAAAATATTCTCGAAAATTAGACAATTAATGTGGCTAGTGGACTTTAGCAACAAATTGTAGAATCTCAAATTTTTTAAACGAAAAATGAAATTGTAATTCCAATTAAGTTAATTAAATTAATGAATAAGATTATATTAGAAAAATATATTACAAATAATTAATTTTTATGAAATTCAAGGGCAATATTAATGTTCATACATTAAGACAATTATATTAGTAGATAAATTTAGACTTGTCACGGATCCAAGTACTCATTCGATCCGTCCAGACCTACGTCCAAAGAGTTGGGTTTAGACATGTTAAATTTTCAATTAGCTAACCTCAAACCAAAACTAGATAAGCCTGAATCTATATGAATTGAGCTTTGATTCTTATAAAAAAATTTAACTTAGCACGACACTATATGTAATATATTATTATAAAATGTTAAGATTAAAACTATGAAATTATAGTTTATAATGTTTTATTTTAACTTAGATTTATTTGCGTCATATGTTTTTTATTTATGAATTAGAATTACATAAACTTATATATATATATATATATATATATATATATTCTAGTGATGGGTGTGCTATTACAGCAAAATTCTGAAGCCCATCCAAAAATTTTATGGAGCCATATAATTAATGGGATCACATTACATGACTAGGCCTTAATAACTTTTAATGGGCTTCTTCTTCTTCTTCTTCTTCTTCTTCTTCTTCTTCTTATTATTATTATTAACTTTTTCTCTTTTTTTTTTTCTTTTTTTTTTGCATTTTTTTCTACGCTATTTTCTATGGAGTATCTTTATGAAATCTGTTATCATTAGTATATTAATTGTGTTTATTACCAACTAACCGGATCATGTTAATTTCGATTAATATTGAGAGGGGTTAGTTAGTACATAAATATAATGAAATATACTAATTGGTTAATTAGTTAGTTTGTTGGTTAGTTTGTTATTTGGGTTGGTTAGTCTGTTGGGCCTTTTATGTGGGCTTCAGTTTGTTGTAAAGCTCTTCTATATAAGGGCCACTTTTCTTGTTTCTTTGATTACTGATGAATAAAATAAGAATACGGTTTTCCTTCTTTTACTCTCTGTTCGTTTTTCCCTCTCTTACCCTCTGTTTCTTAAAGTTCCATATGGTATCAGAGCATAAGGTTCTCTACCGGTGACGGAAAATGGCGCGCAAACAGAGACGAAGAGCGGCGGAGATCCCACTGGGAGAAGCTTTTCCTGACGATGTAACTGAGGAAGGAGAAGGCAGTGAGACAGCAGCAGATCGCGATTTTCCTCAGCAGCAGCAGCGCCAAAGGGGATTCGATCCTGGTATGAATTTCACATCAATTCCAACTTTGTTTCAGATGCAATCGACCGATAATCCTGGTGCAAACATTATTAATCTACAATTAAATGGAAATAACTACATTGCTTGGAGAAAGGCCATGATTAGGGCACTTTGTGTCAAGGAGAAGAGTGATTTTGTGTTAAAGGATAATCCGGTTCCAGAGGAAGGTTCTCCTGGCTATATGAATTGGTTGAAGGCAGATTGTTTAGTGACATCCTGGTTGATTAATAGCATGGCAAAAGATGTAGCAGAGGGGTTTCAATATGCCTCAACTTCAAGAGAGTTATGGTTAGATTTGGAGCATAGGTTTGGAGGGAAGAAAACTTATGCTGAAATAAAGGCTGAGAAGGCAAATCTGAAATGTGAGCATTGTGATGGCACTGGTCACACCAAAGCAAACTGCTTCAAGATTATTGGGTATCCTGATTGGTACAAGGGCTCCAAATCACAACAAAACACAAATACATCCAAATACAACAAAGTGAATGCAGTCTATGCAGGAGGAGAATCTTCAAAACCAGCTTCACAAATGACTTCTTCTACTGATGCCGAGGTTCAACCTGAGTTTTTTGACCAGCAGCAAATGGCTTATATGGTGCAAGAAATGTACAAAGCCTTCAAGTGCAAGGGTGCAGCCATTTCAGATTCACCAGTCCAGAATCCAGATTTCACGGCATTTGCAGGGTTCTCTGGTAAGCACACTACTCTTGTTTCTGATTTGGCACATTGTTGGATTCTTGATAGTGGGGCTACCACACATATGAGCCCAACAAAGAGATGGTTCTCTGATTTTACAACCTTACGAATACCACAGCAAATTGTGTTACCCACTGGCACTGTTAAACAGATTGATACCATTGGTACAGTGCCATTATCAAATAAACTTCAGTTACAGGGAGTCTTATATGTACCGGATTTCAATTACAATTTGCTATCTGTGGGAGCTTTACTCAAACAATTCAATCTTGAAGTAAATTTCCAACAAACTTATTGTTGTCTGCAGGATAAGGGCACACATGAGATTTTGGCTGTGGGGTGGATGGTTGATGGTCTATACTTACTGGATAGGAGTTCTTTTTCTACAGCTGAGATCACAAAATGTTATCAAGTTTGTTTTAGCAGTACTTTGAATTCTCAAGTGGATATATAGCATGATAGGTTAGGTCATGCATCTTTTGATGTTCTATCTCACATAAATGATATAGACTTGCAAAATAATTCCTCTGCCTGTGTTGTCTGTCCTTGTGCAAAACAACATCGATTTACTTTTACTAGAAGTCATACCTCTACTAATGCCAAATTTGATTTGATACATGTTGACATTTGGGGTCCCTATAGAGTCCCCACTTATAATGGAGCAAGGTATTTTTTGACAATAGTTGATGATTACACACGTATGACTTGGCTTATTTTGTTAGCATCTAAACAACAAGTTCCTGCAGCTTTGGCCAATTTTTTTCAATATGTACATTGTCAATATGATACACATGTTAGAGTAATAAGAAGTGACAATGGGTCTGAATTTGTGAACATGACTTGCACAACTTTGTTTCGCAAGCTTGGTATTTTACATCAGCGCAGTTGTGTCTATTCTCCTCAGCAAAACGGTGTTGTGGAGCGTAAGCATAGACATCTATTGGAAATTGCGCGAGCCATTATTTTCAAATCAGGTTTGCCCACTGAATATTGGGGGGAGGCACTTCTTATGGCTGTAAATATTATAAATGTCTTGCCTTCCAGGTTGTTAAATTGGGAATCTCCACATTTCCGGTTTCATGGCTCTCTTCCTGATTATAGTCGTTTCCGTATTTTTGGTTGTTCATGTTTTTATACAGATTTACATCCTCACAAAGACAAGTTGGCACCCCGAGCTCATGCTGCTGTATTTTTGGGTTTTGAGCAGGGTAAAAAAGGTTACAAGGTCCTGGATTTAACTACCAAGAAAATTGTTATTTCCAGAGATGTTTTCTTTCTTGAACAGTCTTTCCCTTTTCATTCTTCTACTGTTTCTGATGATTCTTCTCCCTCTACTGATGATTCTTCTAATGTGAGAGCTGCACCTTCGGTCACTGATCTGTCTGTAGGAGCAGATATTTCTGATTTATCTGTAGACTCTTCTTCTCTTCGCCGATCACAACGGGTTGTCAAACCACCGGGCTGGTTGCAGAATTATGCAACCTGTGTTAAAGTCTCTGCTAACTCTCCTGTCTGTTCTCCTTATCATGCTGTTTTTTTGGCTCAGATTATGCAGGTGGCAGAACCAACTAGCTATAATGAAGCAAAACAGGATCCAGCTTGGGTTCAGGCAATGGATACTGAACTTGCTGCTTTGGAATTGAATCACACCTGGGAGTTAGTACCTCTGCCTCCAGGTAAGAAACCTCTTGCCACTAAATGGGTTTACCGGGTTAAGTATAAATCTACTGGTGAGGTTGATAGATATAAAGCTCGTTTGGTGGCTAAAGGGTATAACCAAACCTTTGGGGTGGATTATTATGAGAGTTTCAGTCCGGTGGCTAAAACAGTCACTGTTCGCTTATTTCTTACTATCGGGGCAGCAAGAGGTTGGGTTCTTGAACAAATAGATGTAAATAATGCTTATCTTCATGGTTTCATTGATGAAGAAATCTATTTGCAACCTCCTTTGGGGTATTTTAAAGCTGAAAAAGGTCAAGTTTGTCGCTTGATCAAATCTTTATATGGTCTTAAGCAAGCCGGACGGCAGTGGCATAAAGCTATTTCGGGTCAATTGCTTGCTTATGGTTTTATTCGGTCTAAACATGATCATTGTCTTTTTTTGAAGAAAACCAGGGACTCTTTTTTAGCTCTTTTGGTGTATGTTGATGATATCCTTTTGATGGGGTCTAATTCGGATGAGGTAAGGGCTGTCAAAGCTTATCTTCATTCTCTTTTCACCATTAAGGATCTTGGTCCAGCTCGTTATTTCCTTGGCCTGGAGTTAGATCAAACATCCAATGGTATTTTCTTATCTCAAACAAAGTACATCAATGATTTGCTGCTTGATGCTGGGTTGCAGGATTGTAAGGCCGTTTCTAGCCCCATTTTACTTAATACTACTTTAACTGACTCTGGGCCTTTGATGCCGGATGCAGGTCCTTACCGCCGCCTTGTTGGTCGCTTGCTTTACTTGGGTTTTTCTCGTCCTGATATTTCTTATGCTACCCAGCAGTTGAGTCAATTTATGCAACAACCAGGGGAGCATCATTACCAAGCTGCTCTCCACGTTCTCAAATATCTCAAAGGTACTGCAAATATGGGTTTGTTTTATCCTCGTACTTCGGATTTAACCACACTCACTGCCTACTCTGATTCTGATTGGGCTAAGTGTAAAATCACTCGCCGCTCCTTGACTGGGTTCTGTGTTTTTCTTGGTTCATCTTTAATTTCCTGGAAAACCAAGAAACAAAATACTGTGAGTCGCTCCACTGCTGAGGCTGAATACCGTAGTATGGCTTCTGTTGCTTGTGAACTTAAATGGCTTTCCTATCTCTTGCATGATTTTGGTATTTCGGTTACTCTACCCATTTCTCTTTTTTGTGATAATCAGTCCGCCATTGCTCTTGCTAAGAATCCGGTCTACCATGATAAGACGAAACACATTGCTATTGATGTTCACCTTGTCCGTGAGTATTTTGAAGATGGTTTCTTGGTCCCGACTTATCTTTCCACTCATGACCAGCTCGCTGACATGTTTACTAAAGCATTGTCCTCGTCTCATTTATTTTCTTTCCTTGTCAAGCTTGGCCTTGTTCCCATGGCTCCAGCTTGAGGGGGGGCTGTTATCATTAGTATATTAATTGTGTTTATTACCAACTAACCGGATCATGTTAATTTCGATTAATATTGAGAGGGGTTAGTTAGTACATAAATATAATGAAATATACTAATTGGTTAATTAGTTAGTTTGTTGGTTAGTTTGTTATTTGGGTTGGTTAGTCTGTTGGGCCTTTTATGTGGGCTTCAGTTTGTTGTAAAGCTCTTCTATATAAGGGCCACTTTTCTTGTTTCTTTGATTACTGATGAATAAAATAAGAATACGGTTTTCCTTCTTTTACTCTCTGTTCGTTTTTCCCTCTCTTACCCTCTGTTTCTTAAAGTTCCATAAAATCACATAGCACAAGCAAGGTGCTACTAAAGTCTAGTTTGGGGTAGCTTTCAGCCAAAGTATGGGGAACCTTACTTTGGCTGAAAGCTGCTTTTGAGGCTGCAGAAAGCTGCCTCAAATGCACAAGTGGTAAAAGTCAGATTATATTCAGAACAGCATTGGAAAAACACTTAAAACTACTTTAAAAGAAAGCAATGAAACCTAACTTTCCCTGACAACACTCTCCCTAACAGCAATTCCAAACTGGTCCTCAATGAGCAGAAATTCACTAAGAGCACCTCGTAGTGGATCGAAAGCTATCTTAATTATATAATTTGACATAAATAATTGAAATAATGACAAATTAACTTAATCAATTAAAGAAAATCATTAGATAAGAATGCATCGAGTTGGAGAACCATCACCACCCTGCAACCTTAGAGGCAAGCAATGGAGATTGTAGACTCCTGCTTTATTGTCATCAAGTCTCAGGCCCTCAACCACAATTATTTTCTACAAATATATATATATATTATTTTAAAAAATTGAAATTATAATTACTAATTAATAATTTCTGCTTTTTGAAATCAATAATACATATATATATATTTCTATGATTAATGTTCATTACAAAATTAATTAAGACAATAAAAGATTATAAAACTTTTAAAATTACCTAATTGAGCGAGTAGTTGTTCTAAAATATTTTATTCATTTTTAGTCTATATACTAACATTCTAAGAAAAAATAAAATATTACCTAATTGAGCGAGTAGTTGTTAAAAAGGAAAAATTAATTTTCATCCAAGAAGAGTAATATTAATTAATTCTATAAGATAATTAATTAATTAATTAGAGTAATTAGTGCATTTAAGAAGATTTTTCTCACCCTGCTTTTAAGGAAGCGAAGATGTGTCGGAGCCGCATCGACGTAGGCAGAAAGAGACAAGTAATCAAGTCCTTTTTTATTCAATAAAACACAGATCAACGTCTCAGATCGAATTCATGGAAATAGATTTTTTTTTTTTTTTAAAAAAAAAAAAAAAAGAGGGAAATTATTAGAAAAAGTCAATTTTCTTATTACCAGAATTTTAAGTTGAATCAGTTCTAAATTTATTCAAAAAAATAAGAAAAATAGAATTTTGAAATCCTTACCAACAAGTCTGATATCTTTATTCTCAACCAGCCATTTCTATAAATAAACATTAAATTAAAAATAGGCAATAATATTAATTCTTTTCAACTTGATATATCCACTTGTTGATAAAACGTGAAACTTAATTGTTAAATTATTTTCCTTTATTAATATGACATATTGATTGATAAATAACATTTTTTTTTTTGTTAGTGAACACTTAATTATATGATTTTTTTATATAAAAAACTATGTAATTTTTTCAAAACTTTTTCTATAAATTATTAAGATTCTTTTTATTTTTCTTTATAAATATAAATTATTAATTAAGAATTTACCTATCAGTATTTAAAGATCTGAATAGAACATTGTACATTCCCTTACGACTTCATCACATGAGCTGTAATATTAGAATTGCTTGGGACATCAATTAATAATGCAGGACCTAAGAAAATAAAATATATGAAAATATAAGTAAATATTTTCAATATATAATCAAAACAACCACTATTAAAAAAATATGCACATCATGACATAATAGTATAAAAAAAACTATATATATATATATAAAGCACTACTATAATTAACATATATGCATTTCATCATATTATTTTGAGAATGAGAAATTGAGAAGTTATTTGCTTACCGAATGGCAATTAACTTCTAATCAAAATATTATTGTTAATCGGTATAATTTGTATTACCATTAAGGACTGTCGAATCAAGAGAATCAACATCAAATCCGGCTTCAAAGTAAGACTCATAAAAATGGCTAGGAGCATCAACATGAGTCCTAGAATGTGTCTTCAATTTTATGTTTGTCTCATTAGCGATCAAACCATTCTTGATGGATTTAGTTTGCCAAATGAATTGTCCTATTCCCTCTTTTGAGTCAAACTTGGACAAATCTTCGATGTATCTATGAGTTATATCATAGATTTTTCTATTACTAAATGCTTCGCTTCTCCTAAGGATATCGTGGTCCTCATCGATGGCTAGGTTGCCCTGCTACCACTATAGACTACAATGGCTAGGGTGAAAAGGATGACACAATGTGTAAAAAATTGAGAATTGGTGCCAATCCATACTTAACTATTGGTCTTTGAAGATTAATTCAAAGATGTGAATATTGGATAGGATGGATAGTGTTTAATAAAATTTTGAAGATTTTATAGGATTAGAGGACAGGAAATGGATAAGGATATTGTTGAATAGTTGCGTAGTTTTTGGACTAATTTTGGATTTTAATTGTCAAATGACTCAAATACAATAATATTTTGGTTAAAATAAAAAAAAAACTTACCAAAAACATTAATAAAACAAATGAAGTTTTGACTAATTTGGTTAGCTTTAGATGACAAAGTTATCTTCTTTTCCTAAAGCAAATGTCACGTATGTGTACTCTTTGCTAGTTGAGATATGCGGCACTAGTGAGCAAATCCCTCTATTGCTATGTCAGTCAACCTTTCCAAAAGCTATGTGAGTATAATAAGTAAAGAGAAAGCAAGTGAGAAAGTAAAAAACTGCAAGACTACAATGCAAAGATAGAGCTTTATTGATACGAAAGAATGCTTACAAATGTCGAATGATATGTACAATCGATATCTAAGGTCTATTATAGCTATCCCACCTTTTTAAGGTGTGGCTCACATTCATTTGAAATATTATTGGGATATTCTAATTTAATAATACGTAAAAATATCTGTTAGAGGCAATTTAGAATCTTCCAAAAACATTACAGACATTTTAAAATAGGGTAAACAATTTATTAATTTTTATGTTTTTATATATTACATTAGTTAATCTATACATATATTTTAAAGTCATTAACTTTTCTCACTGTCAACTGTTTAGTCTTTTTAGTAGAATCAATAATCAAATTATACTAAAAATATCAAAACTTTTATCCTAATTTATAATTGTAAAATATATATTCATACATGTTTTATTTTTTCTCACATAGTTCTAATATTACTAATTTAATTAATTTGTTAAATTTTATATAATTATATAAGCTAATCTATTGGTGTGGAATTTGTTTCATATAAATAAATAAATAAATATTTTTAAAAATACAAAATAGGAATAGAACTATATAAAATTGGAAATACGAACATCTCATCTCGACCTCATGAACAATATTAACAAAAAAAATATTATTTTGAAAATTTATCAAAATTATAGGAACATTTATTGCTACTTTAAATACATTATATCAAACTAATAAAGAAAATGATAGAAAAAATTAAAAGAATAAGTAATAGCGAAACTTTTTCTTTATAACTAATATATGTATATAAGTTTAGAAATATTGGTGCGCATATATATATAACAAAACTTTATTACAAGTATTCTAAATTGATTTAAAATAAAAAAAATTAGTTTTTAATTATATATCAAGGTAATTTTGTACTTTTGTATGCAAAAATAGATGAAATGATTAAAGAGATGATTAAGACAAAAAGATCTTTAGAATACATATATGAATTAATTAATGTCATATGTAAAAATATAACAATCAATAATTTGTACTTTAAAATAACATACTATTATATGTGGAGATGGAAGTGGAATATTTTATATTAATTTGAAATAATGATAAATCAAGTTCAAAGTTGATAAATTAAGGTAAAATACATCCTAAGCCTCCTGATTTATCCCAAGACTGTAATTGATCTCCTGATCAATTTTTTTAATACATTAAATATCTAATCTTTTTATTTCAATATTATTAACCTCAAACTCGACCTATCTTTTACATAGGTGTAATACGCTATGTTCAGAGACGGAACTGTGAAACAAACATTTCCAAATAATTTAAAAATTACATGGTTTTATCGTTTGAAACTGTAAAATTGACACTTCTAGTAAATCTGTTTCCTTATTCAAATAATTTTCTGAAATTATATTACATACTAAAATATTATCGGTCATGTCACTTAATAAAACTTGTTACATAGACATGAAATAAACTCAAGTTTTGGGATAATAATATTAAAATGAAAAGATCAGATATTTAATGTGTTCAAAAAATTGATCATGAGACCAATTACAATTTTGATAAACGATCAACGATGCGGGATGTGTTTTGCCACAAATTAATAAAGAAAATCATTGGATAAGAATGCATCGAGTTGGAGAACCATCAGCACCGTGCAACCTTAGAGGCAAGCAGTGGAGATTATATACTCCTGCTTTAATGTCATCAAGCTTTAGGGCCTCCACCAAAACAATTTTCTACAAAAAGAAAAAAAAATCAATTAATTAATTTTCAACTCAAATAATATATTTTTCGATAAAACGGTGTAATAAATGATACTTTTTAATTCATAATTTTAATTATTTTAGAAATTTCAAATTATTAAACTCATTATAAAATCAAGTATATATATATATATATGTATCAAAATATTCAACTTAAAATGTTAAGTTGAACATTAAATTTAATGTCTTATTTTTTTTGTTTATTAAACAACTTTATTATTTAATAATTTCAACATTTATAATATTTAGCATTTAAAATTTTTAATTTTACTTTTATCAAAACACCACATAATTCTATAAATTTATTAGAGTAATTATTAGTGCATTTGAGAATATTTTCTTACCCTGCTTTTAAGGAAGTGAAGATGTGTTGGAGCCAGATTCACGTAGGCAGCAACAGACAAGTAATCAAGTCCTAAATAAAAAAATATAGGAAAATATAGATATAAATCCGCATATTAAAAAAATAAAAATTTTAAAATAATAAAGCATTAACTAAAATTTTATATAATAAGCTTTAGTAAAATATTTATTAATTTATTAATTTTATATTACCAAAATTTCTAGTTTAATTAATTAGTTCTAAATTTATTTAAGAAAGAAATATAAAATTCTGAAATTCCTTACCTACAAGCCTGATATTTGTATTCTCCACCAGCCATTTTGCTCCATCAGCCATGAATCCAACATAGCTTGAATCAAATTCCTTCTTATGCATAAGCTTTCTAAGAATCCATGGATTACACTTATAATTAAATTTGTTTGGAGCAAATAAAAAATAAATAAATTATTTGACCTTGTCAACTCGATATATCAATTTTTTTTTTCAAATTGACTTGGTGAATTTGACATTTTAAATAATAATTTTTATTAATGTGACATATTAATTGTACTAATGTAGACTTGCACACATTAATTTAATAATATGTCAACATCATGTTAATAATATAACATGTTGGTTTTTTCTAAAAAAAAAAAAATATAACTATAAGTAATATATTTTTCTATTTGTGAACACCAATGTTATCGTAACCGTACCGGACATCAAACCGGTGAAGCTACTGGTATGTGGTGCAACCGGTTCAACCGGGTAATACCGGTGGTTATACCGGATTATTATTTAAAAAAAAAATTATTATTTAAAAAATAAATAAGCTTATAAATTAATCAAACACAAGTTTCAAATATTTAATACTCAAAATAATTTCATGAAATATCCTAAAACTTCATCAATTTTAAATTTTAATGATAATTGATTTAAATTTTAAAATTTGAAAAATTTTGGTTTGAAACCAAACCGAACCAGAACCAAACAAAACTAATTCAGTTTGGTTCAAGTCAAACCGAATGTATATTGGTTTGATTTTGGTTTTTATAATTTTATATGTTTATTTTTTGGTTCGGTTTAAAACTTCATCAATTTTAAATTTTAATGATAATTGATTTAAATTTTAAAATTTGAAAAATTTTGGTTTGAAACCAAACCGAACCAGAACCAAACAAAACTAGTTCAGTTTGGTTCATGTCAAACCGAATGTATATTGGTTTGATTTTGGTTTTTATAATTTTATATGTTTATTTTTTGATTCGGTTCGGTTCGAAAATAGAAAATGGTCAAACCGGTTTTTGACAAGTTCGCCGGTTTACTGGTTTTTAATTGGTCGAACCGGTCATCTCCGGTTTTTTATCAAACCGTTCATTTTAATCAAACCAACCAGACCCATGGCCGGTCCGGTCCGGTTTTCATAACTTTGGTGAACACTTAAAACCATATGATTTTTCCAAAAAAAGAAAAAAAAATTTATAAATTATTAAGAATTTACCTGTCAGTGTTCAAAGTTCTGAATAGAACACGGTGTATTCCCTTTGGAATTTTTAGGGATTTCATCACATTAGCTGTAATGTTAGAATTCCTTGGGACATCAATTAATAATGCAGGACCTGAAAAAATAATATATATAAGAATATAAGTAAATAACTATAATCACAGTAAGCATTATTATAATTAACATATATGCATTTCATAATGTTATTATTTGTGAGAATAAGAAATGAAAAGTTATTTGCTTAATAATTAATGATAAATAACTTTGTAATAAAAAAAAAATTAATTATCTCTAGATAAACTAATTAGCATAATTTGCGTTACCATTAAGGACTTTTAAATCAAGAGAATCAACATCGAATCCGGCTTCATAGTACGACTCGTAAAAATGGCTGGGAGCATCGACATGAGTCCCCGAATGTGTTGTCAATTTTATGTTTGCCTCGTTAGTGATCGAACCGTTCTTGATGCTCTTAGTTTGCCAAATGAATTGCCCCATTCCGTCTTTGGAGTCAAACTTAGGTAGATCTTCGACATACTTATGAGTTATGTCATAGATCTTTCCATCACCACCACATGTTTCGCTTCTCTCATAGATATCACGGTCTTCACTGGTGGCTAGGCCGCCCCGCCCACTACCATAGACTACAGTGGTTAGGGTGAAAAGGATGGCGCAGAGTATGATTGAGAATTGGTGGCGATCCATCCTTAATTATTTGTCTTTGAAAATTAATTCAAAGATGTGAATATTGGATAGGATAGGGATACTGTTTTGATAAAGTTTTGAGGGTTTTATAGGACTAGAGGACATGAAAAGAGGTTGGATTGTTTTGTTTTTTTTGTTTTTGGGTCAAAAAAGGAGGTGGATTTTGTTGACTAGTAGATTTTAGATCTTAATTGTCAAATCAAATGACTAAAATCCATTGATATTTTACTATTTTAGTGAATCCCAAAGGAAAACTTATACGAAATCCATTAATAAAACTGATCACATTTTCTTTCACTGATTTGGTGAGAATGACATGGATTATCTTCTTCTCCTAATTTATTATTTGATGTGCCATTTTAAATAGGGATGTAAAAAAAATAAAAAAATAAAAATAAAAAAACTATAAAACCAAATCGAAACCAAACTAAAACTATGATTAATCAAAATTGATAGACTAGCATACAGTTTTTATTTTTAGAAATTAACAGTTACGATTTAGATTTAAATTTTTACACCGAAAATGCATGTGGACTCACACTTAGCCAACTTTTTACAAATATTTTTCTTAAAAAATTATGTAGCCTTTGATGTTATTTTACTTCCTTACTATACAACACCAAGTAGTTTCGGTTACTCCCTTCCAATCTCATCTCCTCTCAATTCTTAATTTCACACTCACTGAAAAACGAACAGCGAATAACAACTTCATTAATTAATGTTTGATCTTGTATAACAATTTCTATATTTGGAAACTTTTTTTTATTAATGTTTTAATTATTGGAGTTTATAATTAAAATATTATTTTAATTAATAATTAAAACTATGGTTTGTAATTTTATATTTTTATTTGACATTTGAGATTTATGGTCTGTTTGTTTGAGGTTTCAAATATTATAAATTTAGCAAAATCATAATGTCTATTTCGTAAATGATTAACCGTAAAGAAATGGTTAACCGATCGAAATTAATGGTTAACCGACTAATAGTTAATCGAATTTAATGAACAGTATATGGTTAGTAAATTAAAAAAACCGTTTAAATGGTTAACCGTTTGTAAAAGTCCACATGAATCGATTAACCGACCGTGTGCACCCCTAATTTTAAAGGATAATTTCTAATATATTTTTCTAATTTGATAAAAGATAAATAATTCGAAACTAAAAAAGAAAAAATGGTTTTTTAACAATTAATATTACGAGAAGGATGGTCTAAATTTAAATTCTGATCTAACTAGTTTGTCACCACTAAGATGCTGATACATCAACTCTTCCATTGACTTATCACATTCTAGCAATTTCGGATCAAAGTGGTCCGAAACTGTTGTACCTCTCTTAAAAGAAAACAAAAGCATAATTAAATTAAGATAACAATTATTACCGTTAAGCACCTTCAGATCAAGTGTGGTAATGTCAAAGCCAGCATCATAATATTGTTGATAAACATGAGAAGGAGCATCAATATGAGTGCCGGTGTGGGTTGACAACTTCATCTCATTGACATTCACAAGTGAACCATTTTTCATGCTTGACACAAGCTGCAAAAATTCCCCAATCCCATTTTTACTGCCCCATGCTGGCATCTCTGGATTTACCATGTGGGTAATATCAAATATTTTACCGTTACCATATACCTCTCTTCTCACCGGCACACTTAAGAGTGGGCGGCCGGCCACGGTTGAAACCACCGTGCATAGTTTCAACAGCAACAGAAAATGGAGTGCGCTCATGATTTTATCCATTGTCAGATGACAAGTGGCTTCTATTTAAGTAACAGGCTTTGCCCACACACACACACACACACACACATATATATATATATATATATACACACATTTTTTAGTCTTCTTCTATTTAACAATATATAATTAGATGAATATTATTATTATTATTATTATTATTATTATTATTATTATTGTCGGTGGTTACCATTTAGTTCAAAGAAAAAAAAAAAGATTAATTGAGGTGATATAGCATAAAAATTAATGGTCAACATCATAGTTGTGAAAAACCGGACCGAACAGGCCGGTAGGACCGGGTTCGACCGGAACCGGGGTCAGACCGGTCGGTTTCTATCCGGTTTTCATTTTGGTCAACAATCGGTCAACGGCCGGACGTACCGGCCGGTCGAACCGGAAAACCGTGAACCAGACCGGTTTTCCGGTTCAACCAGACCCTTTTTTTTAAAAAAAAAAATTATTTAAATATAAAATTTAAGTTATTATTTTGAGGTGTTTTTAATTAAAATAAAATATAGTTTGTATTTTTAAATTATTTTAAATTAAATTGACATTTAATTGTAACTATAAAAACTATATTTCATAAATTGAGTTTTTCTAATTAGTATATTGTGTTTAAAATGCTTAAACTTAAAGAATTATAATAAAAATATTCAAATTTTCATAAATTATAAATATAAAAATAAAAATATTTTAATATTTTAATATTTTAATATATTTATTAAATCCGGTTCGATTCCGGTTTATTCCGGTTTAATCCAAAATCCATAAATCCATCCCTTCACCGGTTCGATGATCGGTCCGGGTCTGAAAACCATGGTCAACATTACACACCCTATAAGAAGATTTTTTTTGAAGATTTTTTTTTGGTCAACATTACACACCATATAAGAATATAAAAGGCAGTTTGGCCGGCATTTGTTAAAATTGTTTTTATTACTAATATATAATACTATAAAACTAATATGATATGTTTATCCAACTATAGTACAATGGTAATCAAGTGTGAGGTTGAGTCTAACATACTCTTAATTAAGAAAAAGAATACTCAAAACAAAATCTAAACTAATATCGTCTAAATACATATGGAGAAAAATTTTCGTAATAATTTAGAAACTAATTATATGAATATAAACTAAACTAACATATATAAGTATATATTAGTGGGGCAGATTTTGATATTACATAAATTTCAAGCTCAACCTATAAAACTCTGGCTTCCCCGAATAATAGGATCAAATTAGTCATTATATTTTGAATCTAATTTCCTTTCTTTGTGGTAGTATTTTGTGATTATGTATTGATTTTATTTCATATTTTGGTGGAAAAGTTAGAATTTTGGAGTTTATTGAAACATTTTAAAAACATAAGACAATTTTCTCTTAAGCGTGAGCACGTTCTACTCAATGTCAGATTTCAAGATTTTTATTTAAACCAAATTTTGCTTAGCGTGAGCACGTCTAGCTATACGTTCAGATATTAGTCATTTCTATCTTAATTGAAAAGAAGATTCAATCTTGATTGGAGAAGACTTGAGAGACATGTCTAGCTTGATTGAAGGAGACATGTTTAAACATGTTTAAATGGTTGCTTCTTATTCGTTGTTAAGCATCTAACATCTATGTAACTAATCCTTCTAACGAACTAATCACCAAAATTTCATCCTTAGTTTATTACGTGTTAGCTTTATTTTCTGATTCAAGAGTGAATATAGTTTGGTTAAAGTTGTAAAGTTTCTTGTACTTCATTTTCCTTTTATTAAATCAATAACTAAACTTTCTTCTACACTTCATTAAATGATTTTTGAATCATATTCAATTTTCTATCGCTAATCTTGATCCGTAATTGTTTTAAGTAAATTATCTCATGTAGCACAAATCGATTTTGAACAACTGAGTTTTGCTCACCACTGATTAAGAAGGAAGCTTAGTCAAGTTTTATAGTTTGTCGACGCATTCCTTTCAGTAAAAATTGGTTTGACAAATTTTATTAAACTTAATACGATCATCTGAGAAATTGGACATACTTTATTCTATTTTCTCAATAACTAGAATTAATTTTGATGCGTTATTGAGTTCAAACTCGTACTGACTTAACATGTAAAAAAGAAAAAAAAAAACATATCCAAGCCTAAACAGACTGGGTGAGTACGAAGCCCAGTGAATAGATCTATAATAGATTGTAAAAGTTTTTTACTGGAAAAAGAAAAATAAGATCATCAAGAACTTGACATTGAAATTACAAGGCACATGTATTTCCTATATTGAGTTTTTTTTTTTTTTTTGAGTCTTTGTGCTTCCACTTTTTTAATTTAATTTAATATTTTTAAGAATAACTCTTCAAATATCACTGAACATGAAAACCTGTTATCCTTTGTTTTTTTTTTTTTTTAAATGATGATGATTTGTAAACACAAGGATGCATCTGGCCATCAAACATTATCAACAATATCTCTTCACATTCTGCAATTAGTGGCTCACAATTCACATTTCATAATATGATCAACCCTTCTGTTAAAAAAAAAAAGAAAGAAAGAAGAAGAAAATGTTCTTTGTTCAGAAGACAACAAATTAGATTTCATAAGTCACTCTTCTCAACATACACTGCAAATCTAATGGTCACATTCAAGATAATCATCCAATTAAAATAGATCATGTCACTAATGTGCAAAGCAACCATTTATATGCATTCCTGCCCCCTAGTTATCATCATCAACGTTGTCATTTACAGTCTTATTCTTATCAGATTTCACTTATCTCCTATCCCTGCAAGAAACTTATCAGTTTGAATGAGCCTGTAAATCAAACTCAATATGTAGAAAGAGCAAGAAAACTAAAACAACCCCTGTACTATGTACTTCCATTTGGCCTTAGTTAGCCCCTTGTAGTTTTTGGATAATCTAGCATGTGACTAATATATTTGACAGTTGTCCATGAACTGGCTCAAGAGAAACAAAGAGGATCATATCCAACGCGGACGATGACGGGCCAATTAGTGGAGAATTGGAGATATGCCTGGCAAATTAATTTGTTAGCCGGCGGACTAGATTATTTGAAACTTATAAAACAGGAGCTAACTAAGGCCATATCGAACTACAGGGGTTATTAAAGAATTTTAGGAAAATATAAGGATGAAACTCTGGCTTTTGCCAATTAAAAAGTAAAAATTCATAGTGCACAGAATCAAGATGTAATGTGCTATGAAGTACTCTGGCAAACAGTGCTTTACACCAATGGCATCAGGTATAAAAAACTTACTGTGAAAAAGAAAATCATTTGATGAGAATGCATCTGATTGGAGATCCCTCAGCACCAAGCAACCTTAGAGGTAAACAATGCACAGAATATAATCCAGGTAGAATCGCATCGAGTTTTAGGCCTTCAACTAGAATGATTTCCTGAAGCATATAAGAATAACGTTGATTGAAAGATAACGATAAAGACGAATTCTTTTTGGCATTAGATGAAGTTCAAGAAGAAATTGATACAGCTAACTAAGATGAAAGTTTTATCTTAGAGCAAAGAGAGATATAGTTCAATCTCATCAAGTATCAACTACTACACCTTAATTTGTGACATCAAGCCATCATGTTGGAAGTGGATAATTGATCTAATAGATTAAGAACCTCTCATAGATCACACTAGTGAAAGAAATCAAATGAAGTGCTGGAAAATTAAGGATTACTTGATCTACATTATTTATTCCACTAACAGAACGAAAGAAGAGAATTACAGCATGCCAGCTCTTACCCTGCTTTCCAGAAAGACATGATGAGATGGAATCAAATCACTGTAAGCAGCAGCAGATAAGTAATCAATTCCTGCAATTGTCAGTAGATGGCACATAAAGGTAAAAAATATTATTCCCTTGAATATAAAAGAAAAGTAGCATCAACCACTAACAGACAAAAGAAGGCAGACATGTTGCAAATGTAAACAAAACCCACTAAAACCACCAAGCCTACTACATGATTACTAAGAAATTCTAGTTCAAATGTGTTAAAAAGTTACAACTATCAAACGTTTCTATTGACAAATGAACTAAAACGAGGAAAAGAAGCCTTCTAACATGATGACACACTAAAGATAACTAGAACACAACATGATTGCCTTCTAGAACACAACAGAAGTCCTGGCATAAGGCTTTCAGATGTCCCAACCATTCTCCGACAGTTATTTGACAACAATTGTAGTTTGCACTATTCCTCCCATAGCATGAAATGAAGATATATCACACAAACCTTGATGAGAGAACGAGAAGGAAAGCCTGGTAGTGTGTATTTTTGTGTAACTGCATAGATAAAAATTGACAAGGGTGAAATAATTTACCGACTAGCTTGATGTCAGTGTTATCTATCAGCCACTTAGCTCCATCCTTTGTGAACCCGACATAGCTCGTGTCAAACTCAGATTTGAACATAAGCTTCCTGAGAGTAAATCAAACTTTCTTCAGATTTATATTCTATATAATGCCTCATTTGTTTCACTAGTTACAACAGGCAACTATTCCAATCAGCTATTCATGATATATCGTCAATCATTTGGTAACTTGGATTAATTATATTAAGTTTAAGATATTGATATATTACTAAGAATAATTTTTTATTCATTTATCATGAATTTACACTATTCATAGAAGTACACGTCAAAAATACGTATATGAACTTAAAAATTTTATTTAAAAAAATTTTCATATTGACAATTTATGCATTTCACAACAAAATCAGTTTAATATTCTTAAAACTTATTAGATACAAAAACAATATGAAGGTAAGTTATACATGCACATTACATATATACCAAAAGCTAGTTTTAGACTTTAGTACTACAACTTTTAAAGTTAGCATTTCAAATTTTCCATCTCTAACTTTGTTTTTATTTTATCATACACCTTTTAATGGCAGCCAAGAATCCAACATCCAACAATGGACTTCTAAATTAAATCTCACAGCCACGATACATGTCGACTAGGAAAGCAAGGGGCAATAGGGGATTCAAGTGACTCCCCTAAACTTTGATTCAATTGATTTTCAACTTAGCTAGCAATTGTGCAGCCCAGGAGTCAATTTCTAACAGGATTGATAAAGGTAATACATGTTCGATATAATTATCATTTTTTTTTTTTGGCATTTATATTAATCATATGGAATACATAGATAACATAATATGATTATGAGCCAACAACGTGAATTGACACCCTGGAGCAGTGCTACAATGAGTCATAGAGCAACAAGGGAACTAGCCTATGCAACTGAATGGACTACAATTTGAGTTAAAATCGTACGTTTATCTAATTGACCAAAAACCATGTGATAGCTGAACAACAGTCTAGCAACATGAGTTAAAAAGGGCTAATTTAAAGCGACAATGGGTTATGCGAATGAATTAATAATCTCAAATTTAACAAGCTCACTGAAATCTAGAAAATAATTACTGACAGAAGGTGTTATTTGCACTTTTATAACCTACTCATAACCAACTACAGAAGTGAAGATAGCATACCTGTCAGTATTAAGTGTTCTGAAAAGTACACGACGTACTCCTTTAGGAATATTTAAGGATTTCATAACAATGGCTGTAATAGAGAGACTTGGTTATTAACATTCTATAAAAATGAACTGAGGAACAAAATAAAAGCCATTAAAGCATTAGCCTTAAACCAACAGGAGAACCAAAGGAGATGACAAAATTGAAGTACCAAAAAAGATGGTGACTGTTATGAAAACATAAGTGGCATTATATTGTTTTGTAGTAAGAAAAAGTTAAAAGCAATAATCATCAATACACTTAAAGATTGGCAACAGAAGCAGTTGTCTATATTTCCTAACAACAAATATAACAACTTGGGCCAAAATTACGCAAGTTCCTAACAAAATCATCACCTAATCACGCCGATAAGTAAGTAATCACAAACCAACTAACTTCAGGGTTGATCAGCCAAAGATTCATGAGTGACTATTCCGTCTAGGATCAGGAAAAAAGTTCAAAACGAAATATGAAGAAAGCAAAAATAACTATACAAAGAAGCACATACCAGTTATGTTGGAATGCCTTGGAACATCAATCAATAGCGCGGGTCCTGTCAGAAATAAAAAGAAACAGCTTTTAATTTCAGAAAGGCAGCATAAAGCAAACAAATTTAGTAGTAAAAAATGCCCCTCAGTAAGTACTTTCATCGAACAGATAACATTCAATTACGGCAACAATTCAAATTACTAAATACCGTTCAGCACTTCAAGGTCAAGAGTATCAACATCGTAGCCAGCATCGAAATAGTTATCAAAAACATGTCCAGGAGCATCGACGTGGGTGCCGGTGTGAGTGGGGAGCTTCATCTCGGAGTTATTAGCGAGGGAACCATTCTTCATACTAGAAGGGAGCCAGAGGAACTGCCCCAGCCCTTCCTTGGAACCCCACGACGGCATATCGGTTGTGTACCTATGACTGATGTCAATAATCTTTCCGCCGCCGTAGACCTCGCGGCGGACTGGGAAACCACCGTCGTCACAAAAACCATCAAAATCGGAGATATCATCGGTTCCGGGGATGGTGGGGTAAGCGCCAGAAGAGGCGGTGGCAGCGAAGGGATAGATGAGGAATAAGAGGAGAATAGAGGAGACGACAGCTTTGGACTTGGTTTCTGCCATTGATGAAGCAGTGGAGTCAAGTGAAGAACCTCGAAAAAATAAATATTTATGTTGCGGACAGACAGAATTGAAATTAAGCATATGTTAAAATAATACGGCCAAATCTAATTTCTTTTTTTTTTAATTACTCCCTCCGATTTCAAATATTAATCACCTTAAAATTTTTACTTTAGTTTTTTTTATATATTATTTTAAATTATCAATATATTTTTTGTAATATTTTCTTATATATACCCTTATTAAAAGTATGAGAAAAGTTCAATATTTAATACAAATAAGTCTTAATAATTAAGAAAGAAGAGAATTTTAACATACAAAGTAGAGCTTTAGTACAAAATTATTAAGGGTAGATTAGTCATTTTAATAACACAATTAATAATTTATTGGTTTTGATGAATAACCTTAAACGACAAATATTCAAAACCGAAGAGAGTATGCAATTACCTTTAAAAAAAATAGACTTTGGTTTAGGTTTAGAATATTCTCATTTATTGGAATCAAATGTATAAAATGTTCAAATTTCATGGGAGAAAATAATCTAATGTGGAATTGAAATTTTGAATTAAGATGAGTTTTATATAGTACCGAATTCTTTGTGACCTTTAATTTTAATTAAAATTGTAAAATTTAAAAATTTAATACTTCCTCCGTTTTTTATTATATGATGTTTAAGGTTGTTCACTAAAATCAATAAAGTATTAATTAGGATACTAAAATGACTAGTTTACCCTTAATACTTCTCTCTTAAAACTCTATTTTCCATACAAAAATTCTCTTTTTTCATAATTATCAAAACTTAATGTAGTATCTCTTGCATTAAATAATAAACATCTCTCACTCTTTAAATAATGGTAAATATGAGAGAACATGGAAAAAAAATGAATTAGTAATGTAAAGTATCAAATAAAAAAAAAATAAAGTAAAAAACCTAAAACATCATATAATAAAAAACAGAGAGAATATATATTTATTTCTCTGCAGTATGTGAAATTCAGTAGTCACAATTGAATTGAGAATTGAGAATGTAAGGATTAACTAAAACCAAACTGAAATATTTAGATGGGGTATGGGGTATTTAAGAAAGTCATTGCTAAGATCAACAAAAAATTTGCTTTAGATGCAATCATGAAAGATAGGGTGGGCTTTAATGATTTGAGAACTCTTGTTGCTGCCGTTAAGTCTATCTTCTCTATGGACAGGCAAGTCAGGATTGAGCATGTATTGTCATGAACCGCCTAAGTGTAAAGCTAGAATCCGCTACTAGGTCCCAATTTGGTTTCATATTGGCATAAGAATTGGTTTTTGGGCGAAAACAACCCTAGCCCTAAGTGTTGAGAATTACCTACGGAATTTTCGTGGGTGTTCTGTTTCTGCTCTGTTCCATAATGTGATGGATGGCTCCATATTGGTCGGTAAATTTCAGGAAGGGCTCAGGTCCGTCGCTAAATCTCTAGAAGGGTCCAGAATCGTTGGAGAAAGGTTGGTAACTGTCTGAAATACCTCTAGATTATTGTAAACTGCCTCTAAGGTAGGAATATGCTTAGAATATGCCTTGTACATAATTATTAGCCACAAATTCAGAGGTGCATTCCTAGCCACACTTTGTGGAGGTGTAAGTGTCTTATGAAGTTTTAAGACCTTTAAGACTTATGAGGTTTACTAACTTTAATAAAGACTTTACTTTAGTTGTATTCTTGCACACTTTATTTACTTTGTCACTCGCTTAGTCATTGTGTAGCATTTAGGAAGGCTGACTAGCAACACATTTGGAAGGTTGTATTGCTAGTGCCACATGTCACAATTGGCAAGGAGTTGTGCACGTGGCAGTATATAGGGAAGGAAACCGTTGTGCGGATTTTTTTAGCTAATTTGGATTCCTCCTTTCTAATGGGTTTGCATTGTTTCGACATTCCTCCATAGAGTCTGTAGGTTGTGATGTTTCAGGATATTGCCGGTATTGCGCTACCTCGCCTCTATGCTGTTAAACCGAATACTGGAGACACTTAAGTTTCAAACTAATCTACATCCAAACTGTCTGGAACCATTTCGACCTCTAAACTATACCACAAATATCATTTAACCAGTTAACATTTTTAGAAATCAATCAAACTAGGGACCTTTGGTTAAGGAGTAGAGATCTCTTACCATCTTAACCATACACTTGGTGATACTGATGCCATGCTTAAATGTCATTGACTACTATCTTTCAAGCGACGAAAATTAACAATGATAACTCTGTTTCAAAGAAAAGAATTCAACTTAAAAGTACAATTTTGACCATTTTAGAATCCAATTTAACACTTGTGATCTTCATGAAAGTTGTACATTCTATATCTTAGCTTTTGAATCTTAGCTTTTTGAATGCATTTTGAATCAAATGAATCAGAGTTGCCAAGGAATTTTCCTCTGGTATGGGGAACCGGTTGCCAGTTGCCCATATGTGTTCTACTTACTACCAATTATAAGATGTTAAGGACTTTTATGTAACTATCTTAAATCTGAAAAAGGAGTATAATAAAACTATAAATACATCTCTTTCTTACATACATTCAATCAGGCTTGAATTGTTTAATTTCCCTGAGGGTAATTAAGAACATAAGACATCAAAAATTTGCATTAAAAATGAACAGAAAAACATATATGTACAGTTCATATAGCATATCTTCTGCCACAGCATACGACTTATTTACAGGGTCTTTTCCCATTTCTTATTATGATCAAGCTCTTAGGGACGCAAGTCTATTCCTGCAAGAAATTAGTCAGATGCTCAGATGCATGAAGCCTATTAAGGGACATTTGACAAGTCATAATTTTGTGTCATATAAAAATAAATCTGTGTAACAAAGTGTGAAAAGCACTATAGTTTATTTACCAATATATTTTCAAATTTGTTACATTAGTTTTTAGAGTCGAAACAAATTTTAATTTGTGCCATCTACGACTATTTAGGTTTCAGTAAAATCAATTTAATGATCACGTTTTCTACTCCGAATCAGTAAAGTTAGAAAATACTTTCGAGTACTGATATAACCCAACTAATGCATCTTAAAAGGTCATTTAGGCACGACGGCTTGATTCATACAATTAATTTAGCCTAAAATCAATTTTGAGTATCAATTCAGCCCGCAACTTGTCCTTTCTTGTCAAATTGGTCCAAAAAATTACACGTGTCAACATATGATTGATAGTTCTTTTGCACTTATCATTTGCTTATGCTCACACATGTCATATTTTGCCGTAATTTAACCTAAAATGCCAAGTTGAAGGACCAGATAAATACCCAAAATTCATTTTGGAGCAAATTGGCATGGCCCTGAATCCTTTGAAGACATCGGTTTTCTTAAGACAAATTAACATCTCGTAATAATTCTGAAATTAATATGCCAAGCTTAATTAACCCCAACTCTAAGCTTAGAAAATCACAAAATGTAACCTAGTAGCAATGCAATTATAGGGGGAAAAAATTAGGTAAAGAAACGATATATTAACTTACAGATATCATTTCATGAGAATGCATCTTATAGGAGATCCCTCAGCACCAAGCAACCTTAGAGGTAGGCAATGTACAGAATATAGTCCAGGTTGAACGTTATCAAGTTTTAGGCCTTCCACAAGAATAATTTCCTGAACCACCCAACACACATTACACATGTCTAGTTTGATGCATGCATTTTATTTTTAGAGATCCAAAATACTGAGGTGAACATTTTGTGATTTGATTATGCACAGAATTTCCAGTTTGGCTCTCAATGATGTTCATGTAAGAGATTTCAATGTCATTTAAGTGTCAAACATATTGGTCTCAATTTTGGCTATTTGATGCCGCCAAAATCGTCTGATGAGTGATGCATTTTCAACATGAAGACTTAGAACAGATAAATATTTAATAAAAAAAACTATATATTTCTCTAAAGCAACAGTCTTCCAATCAATAGACATCAATTCTTACCCTGCCTTCTAGAAAGACAAGATGGGATGGAATTAGATCACTGTAGGCAGCAACAGACAAGTAATCAATTCCTGCAATTGATGAGGAAAAAGAAGTCTCAGTTCAACAATGGTGTATAAGTATAAAGCCTGATATGCAAATAAAACCACACTAACATTTACCATACACGAATGAAGATAGTAGATAACTGTGCCAGCATGCATTAAGTAAGAAAGTCATGTTCAAAATTGAAGAGTCGAGAAAATGAAAGCAAAATGACCAAATTAAGCCATCTACTATTGATGATGTGCCAAAAAGTATACTAATGTATAGAATCCTTGGCTTCTTTGCAGAAAGAAAAGAAAATTAAAAAGGCATCAAAACACAGAGAAAGTTGTTCATCATTTTTGTTATGCTGGTTGAGCATGATCCAAAATCAGCAAGGTTCAGTTAAGGGAAACAAAAGCCACAAAACCAAGATAAAAATTATTGAAGATTCACATCGTTTACCAATGAGCTTTATGTCTGTGTTCTCAACCAACCATTTTGCTCCATCCTCGGTGAATCCCACATAGCTTCGGTCAAACCGAGATTTGAACATAAGTTGCCTGAGATTTTATTGAATTTTGTTCAGATATATATGATCCACATCTAGCAGTTACTTCAATTCTTTAACTAAATACTTATGCGCGAGAAGAGCAAAGGATGTTAGCGATGAAATTCAGACTCTAGAGCCCGTAAAAGCACCAATCCGGCATCTTAATTACTTCATTCTGAAAATTTGCCCTTTTGAATAACCAAATAAATAAGTAGACATCTTCTTACCTGTCAGTATTTAGCGTTCTGAAAAGCACACGGCGAACTCCCTTGGGAATATTCAAGGACTTCATAACCTCAGCTGTAAAACAGTTAGTAATCAAATTTGCAGGCAGATGAAGTAGGAAATGGATAAAATCATAAAGCAGCAAAATACAATCAAAGAACAACAGTACTAAGGGATACAATCAGAATAAAGTTTCTAAGAAATGCTGATTAATATGAACATTTTGAAATAAAACCGGCATTACATTCTTATTTGAGTCATATCGATTATCTAAGTTTGAAGTAATCAACCAAATATTCAATGCTAAAAAGACAAACGAATAAAATTGGATTTTTCAATACAAATCTAGCAATCACAAATAGATATGAGAACATACACGTACCAGTTATGTTTGAATTTCTCGGAACATCAACTAACAGCCCAGGCCCTATTGAAGCAAAAGGAGAATTAAAAAAAAAAAATGCAAGCAATTTTAGTAAAACTTTCATTTGGTAATTTCATCAAACAGTTAGCATTCACAAATCATCAAAAACAAAATCCCCAAATTAACAATATCCACCGTTGAGAACTTCAAGGTCAAGCGTATCAACATCGAATCCTGCATCAAAATAGCGATCGAAAACATGACCCGGGGCATCAACGTGGGTACCGCTGTGAATAGGAAGCATCATCTTAGAAAAATTAGCGAGGGAACCATTCTTCATACTGCCAGATAACCACAGGAAATCTCCAAGAACATCCTGTTGGAAAATATTAGTAATCATATGAAATAATATTCCAATAAGAGATTTACAAAATACGCATTAAATTATTTCAATCAACTTTTTCTAACACATCCTTCGGGTCCCAAGCCGGCATGTTGCTTCTGAACCTATGACTGATATCAATGATCCTTCCATCGCCATACACTTCACGGCGAATTGGGGTAGGATTGTCATCCTCGGAACCAGAAATAGAGGTATCAACGGTGCCGGGGACGGTGGGGTATACTTCCAAGGAGGAGGCGGTGGAGATGTATGAGAAAGAATACAAAAGGAGATGAAAGGTAATGGTGATAAGGATTCTGGTCTCTGCCATTGGTGAAGCAGAGTAGAAAGTGGAAATTGTCGAAGATAAAGGCCATCAAGATGAAAGGTGAGGTAATTGATGATGAAATTTTCGAAGTGGTAGGTTTGATTTCGTTATCGGCTACATAAAAAATTGATGATAATTGTTACTTTCGCCGGCGACGGCTGGCGGCGGCCGTGAGTGGAGGCGTAAGTTTTTCAAAAGTCTGTTAATTGGAATTTTTTGGAGTGAACCTGTTTTTTTAAGCAAACATTTTCAACGCAAAATCAATATATTAAAAGGTTTAAGTAGCATTTAAACCTTTCACTTTGCCAACGAAGCAATTCTTTTTTAACGAAGTAAAAGTCTTATTAATCTTCCTCAGTACTCTTAAATGACTCATTTTTCATATTTTTTAACATTACTATTAATTGATCGTTCCTCTACAATATTGACCATTTTAGCAACCAAAAATTCAATCACAAATTGATGGCAAAACGATAATATCAAATTTTTTATTATGTTTCAGTGAGTTAATTTTCAACAAAAAAAAAAGGTTTTTATTGAAAAAATAAATATGAAACCAATTTTCAATTGAAAATAAAAAAAATTATTTGATATATAAAAAATTTGTTCTAAGCTTTTTAAAATTTATTTGATATAATAAAAATTCTTTTTGTGAAAAAAAATATTCATCAAGAGTTTTTAATATTAAGAAAATATATAATACTATATACATTTAAAAAGAATTATCTAGATATATTTGTTTAATTTGTTTTGAGACCAATTTGCTACAGCATTTTCGGTCGTTAAAGCGGTTAAAAGATTAAAGTAATGGTCAATTAACGGTGTAGTTAGAAAATGTGAAAATTAATCCATTTAAGAGATTTGAAGGATATTAATAAACCTTTTACTTCACTGAGGGAGGAATTGCTCCATGGATTGAAGTTGAAGGGCTTAATGTTACTTAACCCATATTAAAATTAGTACTTTTTCATTTCCCAACACAGATATTATATAAGTATTGTCTTTTCATTATAAGATTTCATGTAGATTAGATCCACTCTAAAATTTCTCTTTTAACAGTGTTACTCCGCGACTTTTTATACTCCGTTAAAAATTTATGTAGGTTGACTAATTTGATCTTGAAAACTCTCAATTTTTTAAAATTATTAATTAGATCTATCAACTTTTTATTCATAATTATTTGAAAAATATAAAATCACTCTTTCATAGGAAAATTTCTAGTATGGTCCATCTCAATTTCTTGAAAATTTATTAGTGCATGTTTTATCATTATTAGTGCATTATTTCAATATATTCTACGTATATTTATTTATTTATTAAAAGTCCATGCACATAGGAATACATATACACACAATCATTCGATAAGAATGCATCTTGCTGGAGATCCCTCTGCGCCAACTAGCCTCAATGGTAAGCAGTGGACCGAGTAAATTCCAGCTTTCACGTCGTCAAGTTTTAAGCCTTCCACAATTATAATATCCTGAAAGTATTTACAATTACAAACTGCCTTATATTATTATTATGTTTATTATAATTTATTAAAAAATTCCCATCAACTTTTATTTTTGACATTTTGAAAAAATGTGTTTAATTTCTATGATCATCCCTCTCCACACACATTGTATACCGGGAATAATGTATTCTCGGCCAATGAAGTTATACTACGTCATTACGAGGGTTGATGTACCACATTCTGATTGGTCGAGAGTACCCTATTCCCGACATACACCAGAATGTTAGCAAACGAGGGCCAATGTAAAATCAAAAGAAATCCATACTAATCTTTGACTACAAGTGAAGTTCTACTGGATAAGAACGAATCAATCTTACTCTTTTTTCAAGCAAGGCAATGTGTGCTGAAACTAAATCATCCCACGCAGCCACAGCCAAATAATCGATTCCTGCATTTAAAAACAGTAAAAATATGTATGTTTGTTTGTGCAAATACTGAAATTTACAATAAAAACTCCAAAATTTTTGCAATACTAATTGGTTAGGTTCACTGTAAATCCTTCCTAAAGTTAATTAGGGATTACTTACCAACAAGCTTGATGTCAGTATTCTCAGCCAACCATTTTGCCCCATCGTCGGTGAATCCAACAAAGCTTGTGTCAAACTGATTTTTGTACATAAGTTTTCTGCAATTCAATTCAAAGGTAAATTGACGAGCAAGTAAATTTGTACAATTTGAAAAAAAATAAAAATAAAAATAAATAAATTCTTGGTCTTTGCAATTACTGAAACTATTACAACATAAAATGGTGTGAAAAAATGTAAGTACCTATCAGTATTGAGTGTTCTGAAAAGCACACGACGGATTCCTTTTGGAATGTTTAAGGTTTTCATAACTTCAGCTGCATGCAACAAATTGATTACAGTAAACTTTAAATAATTAATTTTAATTACACATGAAAGGGGACCGTATCAATATCAGAACAATTGGAGAAATACCTGTTTGTCAGACGGGGCTGGGTTGGGCTCGGGCTTTCTAAAAAAAATCAGTCCAAGCCCAGCCCAGCCCGCATTATTAATACTCCGGGTTCGGACTGAGCCTAGACCTGACTCATAAAAGTAATCCCAAACCTAGTCCATTTACCCCGATCTGACTCTATCTTTTAATTAAAATAATTGTTTTTATTAATTAACATAGTTTTATATTTTAATTAAAATAATAATTAACCAACATACTAGTTTTCAATTATAATACAACATAAATAAAATAAACTCTAATTCATGGCAATTTAACATTATTTCAATTAATTAAAAAAATTATTATTAGGGCTAAGTTTAAACATGAATACTGGAATTATTATTGGAAAAATGAGTAATCAACGCAATAAACTAAGAGCAGTTGAGAACAAATATATTAAAAGATCTGCAAAATATCAATCTGAAACAAATTTATCAGAAAAAATAAAAATATTAACATACAAATGTAATATATATTATATCGAGGTGGGCCAGGCCGGGCTAGGCTTTAAAAGAAAGCCCAAGCCAAGCCTATCGAATATCCGGCTTCAACATATTTGGGACGGGCCGGATCCAACTACAAAATCTCATGAACAAATCTAGTCCAAAGCGTGCGAGCTTGGTGGACCGGTTGGGCCCCCGGCCCGATGAACAACAGGTAAATATAGACTAACCTGTTATGTTGGTATCTCTTGGAACATCAATTAAGAGTGCCAGACCTACAAATAAGTAAATGGAATTAGTTGAATTTAACATATTGATTAAGTTATACAAATTTAACAACCAAATTATGGTTGATTTAGTTAAGGTAAGTTCAGTTATAGTAAAAAATAACATGTTTTAATTTAAAAAGGCTACAAAGCGTTTCAATAGGATATTGGGTCAAAGATCACGTAACTAAAATTCAAACGAGTCAAAACCCTATCATGGGCCTTAGCCCAACTCAACAAGCCTGGCCCAACAAATAAAATTAAAATAGATTAAATTGTTAATTACCGTTAAGCACTTGAAGATCGAGAGAGTCCACATCGAATCCAGAATCGAAATAGTGATCGATATAGTGTCCCGGAGCATCGACGTGCGTGCCGCTATGGACGGAAAACTTCATCTCCGATATGTTACAGAACGAGCCGTTCTTCATGCTCTCCCGTAGCCACATAAACTCTCCCAGTCCGTTCTCCGATTTATATGACGGCTGGTCGCTTGTGTATTTGTGGCTGATGTCGAAGATTCTCCCGCCGTCGCCATAGATTTCCCGGCGAATCGGAATTAAATTTTCGATTTCGCAGGAGGAGACAGAGGCGTCACTGGTTCCGGGGACGGTGGGGTAAGCGACGGTGGAGGCGGTGGTGGTGGAAAGTGGAGAGAGAAGTAAAAGGAGGAGAGGGAAAATAGTTTTGGATTCAATTCTGGACATAGTGACCGAATGAAAGAGCTAAGCAAGTTTTCGGTTCTAGAGTTTGGTATTTCTACGAGTAGAAATAAATTTTTCCTTTTTCCAATAAAAATTTTTTAAATTCAAATTTCTATTTTTCTTAATAAAGCCAATAAAAAAATTTGAAAGTAAAGTATATCTGAAAATTGAAAAATTATTTTGTAATGGTGAGTATTGGAAAATTGAGTAAAATATATCTGATTTTTTTTTTTTGTTTAATGAGAAATTAATTGAAAGTAATTTGTGGGTAAATTGTTTTTAATGAGGATGTCAATATTTTTTTCAATAAAAAATATTTGTTATAATTTAGTAAAAATATAGGTTAAATACATATGTGGTTCTTTTAATTTTTATTTTTTAACCGTTTGGCTACCTCAACTATTTTAACGACCTATCTAACCCTTCATCTAAAGGTCAAATACATATGTGGCCCCTTTAACTTTTATTTTTAAGCCGTTTGGCCCCATTAACTGTTTTAGCGACCTATCTAACCGCTCATCTATTTTAAAGTGGTATTTTTATATAATTGAATGCTGATGTGTCGTATGACCTGGAGGTGAGAGAAATCTCAGCGCGTTTAGGATAAGTTTACGATTTTACAAGAGTAATATTTTGTAAATGTTATATAAAAAAATTATTTGCATTTTTTTTTTCTCTCTGCTTACTTTTGTTAAACTCTTTTTATTCTTCTTTGTCGCCTTTTCTGCAATCATATTTCTTCCTCTTCGTGAGTTTTATTAATTGCTGAGAAATCTTCACTTTGTAATAGTTTGTACTATTAATTAAATAGAATATGGTTTCCAGTGTGTGTCCTACATGTCTTTAGTGTCAGACGCGTGTAATGCATGGTACTCTTTTGTGTCTGGTTATGTTCACTCAAAGGTTTAAAAATACCACTTTAAAATAGATGAGGAGTTAGATAGGTCGTTAAAATAGTTGAAATGGCTAAGCGGCTCAAAAATAAAAATTAAAGGGATCACGTATATATTTGGCCTTTAGATGAGAGGTTAGATAAGTTGTTAAAATAGTTGAGATGGCCAAGCAGTTCAAAAATAAAAGTTGAAAGGATCACGTTTGTATTTATCCTAAAAATATATTGCATGAGTTTCTTAGGCACCACAATTATTTTTGTCTGAAAAAGACACAAAGAGTTATCACAACCACATGACACTTTATGATTCTATCATAAAGTTTAAGAAAATGCGCAGAAGATTTAGGAGAAAAGATTAATTAAAATAATAAATAAATAAATAAATAAGGCCAGAAGCCTCTACTGGAAAAGATAGAAAGAATTGTTTTACCACCAGGATATTAAGGGGTAAAATTAATTACTATTCGTAGTATATTCACATATATTTATATAATAACTAATTTTACTGTATATTGCAATATTTTTGTTTAAAAAAGTATATTTTAAGATATTGTGTTTTTGCTATGTGAAGAATAAATTATACTGTAATATTTTGTAGTATATACTCATTTAGTTATAAAAAAATATTTATATTATTTTATTATACTTTAAAAAATCAATAGCAACATTTTTGCTAGTATATTTTTAAGAAGTAGCATATACTAGGAATATTATAAAATTATATATTAATTATGACAGAAGTCAAGCTATCTCATCATTGTAATTATATATTGATCCATAAGTAATTAATAATAACGTAATTTAATCACTCAATTAAGGTTGCGTTTGGTTAAAGTTTCGGAATTGGAATCGGAAACGAAAATGAAATGATAGGGAATCTGAATCGGAGTTACTAATTAATAGTTTTATTTATATTAGTCCGGAATCAGAATTTAATTTTTTTTTTAGAAATTAATGGTAGCTTTTGTAAAATACAATTTGACACAAAAATATAGAAGATATAAAATATCATTAATGTTGAACAATTATTTCTTTTATATTTGTTATTGTCATTTTATTATTTTAGCTTTTTTTTTTTAATAATATCTATGTTAGTAACTAAAATAATCTTACGCTGCTTTTGGGGCTGCGGAAAGCAGTCTCAAATGCACAATTGGTAAAAGTCATATTGTATTCAAAAAGGTACTGGTAAAACTGCTTTTAAAGAAAGCAGTGAAGCCTAGCTGTGGGAAAGCACTTTTACTAACAGCAATCCCAAACTAACCCTTAATAATAATCATATTCATGTATGAAAAACTCAATACAATAGAGAAGTTAAGAAAATGAGATAATGGTTAGTTATTTGACAAAATAAGGGTAAGACGTGGGAACTCTTTCTTTTTTTAATCAAATTTAATATAGGAACAATAATCAATTTTGATTAATGGGGAAGAGGGGGAATAACATATTCCTGCAAATGGGGGAATGAGAATCCCATTACCTGAATGATTTCGTTAAACCAAACAATAACAAAATGAACTGTTGATTCTCATTCCCTTTTCCTATTACTTTTTGTAGATAACCAAGCATCCCATAAGTAAATACGTCATGATTTATCCATAGGATTATAAAGAATTGCTATAATATATACATATATATATCATAAAAAAATTATAACTAACTACATGACTCCAAAACAATATATATAAATAAATTGGATAGTCACAGATATTGCTAGCTGGAAGGACTTGATCTTCAGCTTTGAAAGTTGCCTCATGTTGTTAATTAACCAATTAATTAACATTATTATAATTAATAATAATGTGATGGCTGCTGGTTGTGGGAGCTGCTGCTAAGCTAAAGGTAGATAGATGTATAAGGTTTGGTTGGATGTCTAGAATCAAATTAATTAATTAGTGAAATTAAAAAGCCTACATATCATTAAAAAAATTTATAACTTAATATAGAGAAAATTATTTAGTCCAAAAGACCAGCTGTAGTGTGTATATATATGATTAAGGTGGTTTGGATAATTAATTAAGTTGGGTCTTGATTGCGTTGTTAAGGTAGGTATGTACCAATAGAAAAGATTATTTTGTCTCATTAAGAGTTTAAACTTGATCAACAAAGTTGTTAATATATACACCAAACTATATATATAGAGAGATAAAGAACATAACTAACAATTCAATTAATATTAAGCATATTATTATATACTACAAAATTATTAATTAACTTCTATGTTGTATCTCAATTCATGTAATTTGAGTTTCTTGATGATTGAGTTATTAAGCTGGGATCATATATTGCTCGTTAAACTGAGTTAAGATATGAATTTTCACTGCACTTACATGCGGATGGTTGAGATAACTTAATATAGAGAAATTATAGAATGTGTCCGGCACACCACGTCATCTGTGTGCCAAACCAATAAAATCACGCCATGTCATATATTTTAGCATCTAGGGTTGATAAATTAGCTTATAGGGTTTATATTTTAGTGTTTAGAATTTTATTTAAATAATCAACTATTAAATCAATAAATAATTAATTACAACATGTTATTTTTTCATTGGTTGGAGAGTAATTTGTCATAATTTTATTGGCTTAGTACACAGATGACGTGATATGCCAGGCGTACCGTATAACTTCTCCTTAAAAGACTATTGATTTTTGGTCAATATGGGTATAAATTTGTAATATTAGAAATTTATAAATCAAATTATATTAACTTTTTTTTCTTGGATTTAAAAATAAAATTTTAAAAATTTGTGGAACTACTCGTATAAAAAGTAAAAAGAGAATTATCTTTTTACCTTAGAGATGATTATGAATTAATGTCATCCAACCTAACCTTTGGGTAAACTTTGGGAGCTTCATAAAACACGACTTTCTATCAATTTAGAACCTCCTAAATTTTTATAAATGGTTTATTAAGTATCATAAATTACAATTATTATTACCAAATAACCTCTCGCAAAAATAATATTTTTGATTTGTACTTTTAGTAAAATTTTGACTTTAAGAGGGTAAATTTTAATTTGATGAAATTTTACTTTTCATTTTAATTTTTGTTTAAAGAGACAAGGTTCAAAAATACCTTAAATGTTGAACTCTTTACCTATAAAATGGTCAATTAAGCACTAAATATTATAAAATATGACTGGTTACACCCTTCACTCACGAATAATATTAACGACTTTGAAGCCACATTCATTTCTAAATTGATTTTGATTTTATTTTTGTAAAAACTTGTTAATAGAGGCAAATCACTTCACTTATAGATGCCCCGATACAGTAATAAAAACCGAATCATAATAATAGTAATAAAAATTATCACAAGAATATCTTCTTTTTTTTTTTTTTTTTTACAATTCAAAGGAAGCGGCTGGAGTTTGACCCAGCTCATCCGGGAACTCATAGTTCACTCCCACTTAGACTTACCAATTGAACAAAGTCTAATCGATCAAAAATCACTTCTTTACTGTTGAATCTACCATCATTGCGTGCTGAAATATTGTTTTGTCAAATACCTTGATACGGTATTTTAAAAATTATAGTTTCATAAGTAATTCATATTATATACGTATTAAGCCTTACCGATTTTTGTTCTTTCTTTCCCAAATATAAAGTAAACATTTATGTCTAGATTCTAAGTGTCTATCTGTAAATGACCTATGCTTTCACCATCTTATTCCCTCCCTAATCCCTACATAATACAATTGAGTGCTTTCCAGCCAATTTTAACTTCAAAAAAAATAAGTCAAATTACCAATCTTCCCCATACCTACTTTCCCCTTCCAACCATTATTATATATAATTCCTTCCCTACTATCCCAAAACCTCCAAACCCATTAAATTAGACTTTCAAAATGACCAAATTTTTCTCCTTTTTTCTCATTCTCTTCAACTCCATTAATTTTCTTGCTTTAGCTCTCACTTCTCCTCAAGATATTTCTGCTCTTAAAGCCTTTAAGGCCTCAATTAAGCCAACTTCAATTCCTTCATGGTCTTGCCTTGCCTCCTGGGACTTCACAGCCGACGACCCATGTGCTTCCCCTCGCCGGACCCACTTCATTTGTGGCATTACTTGCTCCTCTGACTCAACTCGAGTCACTCAACTCACTCTTGACTCGGTTGGCTACTCAGGCCAACTCACTCCACTCATTTCTCAGCTCAGTAATCTCACTATCCTTGATCTCTCTGACAACAACTTTTTTGGCTCTATTCCTTCTTCCATTTCCTCTCTTTATAACCTCCAGATATTGACTCTTCGATCCAACTCGTTCTCTGGCTCTGTCCCTTACTCAGTGGCTAACCTCAAATTTCTTGAATCTTTGGACCTTTCACACAATTCTTTATCTGGGTATCTGCCAAAAACCATGAATTTAATGTCTAATCTAAAAAGACTCGATCTTAGTTACAATAAATTATCTGGGTCATTACCAAAACTGCCACCCAATTTGCTAGAACTTGCTATGAAGAACAATTCTTTATCTGGGTCACTACGAAAATGGTCCTTTGTTGGGCTGACTCGGTTGGAAGTGGTGGAACTCAGTGAAAACTCCATCACCGGAGCAATTGAGCCCTGGTTCTTTCACTTGCCGGGAATTCAACAGGTAGATTTAGCCAATAACGGCTTGACACGTGTTGAGATCTTGAAGCCGGAAAATGGTCTCAGCGATTTGGTGGCCGTTGATCTTGGGTTCAACAAAATCGAGGGAAACATCCCCGTGAATTTCGCTGCCTATCCGCTGCTGTCGTCAATGTCTCTGAGATACAATCGCTTACGTGGCGCGATCCCATTGGAATACAGTCAGAAGAAGAGTTTGAAAAGGCTGTATTTAGATGGGAATTTCTTGATTGGAAAACCACCTTCTGGGTTTTTCTCGGGCCAGGAGCCGGTCACCGGAAGTTTGGGGGATAATTGTTTACAAAGTTGTCCTGGTTCGTCGGAGCTGTGTTCTCCGTCGCAGAAGCCAAGTTCCGTATGTAAACAAGCTTATGGTGGCAAAGTGAAGTCTTAGCTTACATTATCTCATATTATAATTGTAAGTTAGTTTTTTTTAATGATATTATCTGTAATTTTTTTGTATGCATGTAAATACAAAATAATAACAAATCTAATTAATTATGCATAAGGTCTTATTACTTACAAAATCTAATTAATTTTGTGATCTAAATTTAATTTGGTGCATTTACAAGTACATCTCAGTACTTCCATTCATTAGTTTTCTCCGTACAATAGATGTTTTTACCAAAAATATGTAAACAAGGAAAGCTTTAATTATCATTTTCTTTTTTAATTTAAATGTTTTCACACGTTAGGAGGGTTACTAATGAGACGGTAGTTATGATGTTGGAATGATCTAATGAGGATCGGGTACATTCATTCTCCATTTCGTTTCGTTTATTGTTATGTTTTAAGATAGTTTCTTATTCACATTTTCTGCTCTGACGTCATCTCTCTTAGGACCGGATCGTGATATAATTAGTTTAAGTGGTTATTATAATAATATAAATTATGTCCGAAGACTATTGTCTATTTTGTTGGTAATAGTATAAAGATTTGGAGTGGTTACTTCGTTTTGAAGTGAAAATGACATAATGTCACGTGTGTTTGTCTGGCCAAGTGGGATAAACAATGAAGACACGAGAAAACATGATTGAATGCCGACGTAAAAAAATATCTTACTTCAGTTTACTTTGTCATTAATTCCAATTCCCCTCCAAGCTATTTTTCCAATTTGTTAGAAGTTAATTTATTCGTTCTACTTTCTGAGTTACCGATTTAGTTCTTAAGATATTTAATTTTGAGAAAAATATTACATACAATTAGGAGTTGTTTGATTTAAAAATCGAACCAAATCAAACCGAACTATAAATTAAAATTAAAAAAAAAAATAAAACCAAAATAAAACCAAAAGTTATATGGTTCGAATCTCCAGTTTGGTTTGGTTAAAACCAAATCAATAAAAATTTTAATTTTTTTAATTTTTATTATCATTATTTTTTATAAATTACATATACGTATTGTCTAAAAAAGATTTATATTATATGTATATTACTAAAGTCTTATAAATACAAACTATATAATATGCCAAATAAAATTTATTTATATACATATACTATACAAAATATTTTTTCGTATTACAGTTCGGTTCGGTTCGGTTTCGGTTTTTCAACAAAAAAAAAAAAATCAAACTATTATATTTTATAAAACCAAACCAAATAGAATTCGGTTCGGTTCGGTTTTTCAGTCTCGGTTCAGTTTGGTTTTGCTTACCCCTACATATAATAATAGTTTCGAGCGAAATTATAGTCTTTTTTTAGACTGTAGCTCATTGACAACGAAAGATTTGGGACATTAGAACTCTGCGTATCCAAAAGGCATCCTACCTTGCCTATCATATGTGTCAAATACTACTTTGCCAACCCTGTAAATACCAACTGGTTTTTCAAGTTCTCTTGTAAAATTTGTAACCAATTTAATCTAATATTTCAGTGACGCCGTATACTTTCATCACCCAAATAGACTTTCCGTCATATATATATATATATATGATGAACCTTGCTAGTTGAACAAAGGAACCCAAGAACGATAATAGTAGTTGCTCATCTTAATTTCTTCTGGAATCTTTACAACAGAAAACGTATATATCGTTCAATCAAAAGCAATGATATCTGTCCCGACATACCAATGGAGAGCTCCATTTGAAAGGACATCATTCGTCTCGAATGGGACAGATTCCTCCCATGAACTTGAACTAGGTTGAATGAGAAAAAAAGACACCTAAGTATCGTCCGTAAATTTGTTTTCAAGGAAAAAATATAAAAGTTATGATACAAATCGGATCCAACTATTTTATAATCATCAAAATATGAATCATAACTGAAGCCGCTTCAATACGGCCATATACATGATGTTGGTAATAATATTCGTTAACAATCACCAGTGCACAGATTCCATATATAGCAGCGATTGTCGTATTTAGAGGCAGCAGCCGCAACACAGATTAGTCCGTTTGCTAATCCTAAGATACAACATGGCGTCACTATTTTATTGAGAAAAAGATTTTTCGCGATGCACAAGTATCTGTATTTGAAGATTGAAAAATAGGTTCATCCATAGGGTTTTGGAAGGGAAAAAAAAAATATTATTGGATGAATGTTGTTTCAAATGAAATTTGGCAAATTCATGATCTTCTGAGATTAAATTTTTGAAGCGAATTTGAATCCGACAAGTGATTCATCCGACAGCCTTACAAGCATATCCTCTATCAATTCTTGGAGAAGATCCGCCATTGTTGTACTGTTGCTTAAGCACACCAAATTCATGATCTCTCCTTGTATTTCTTGCTTATTATTCCTAATTTGTATTGCTTGACTTCCTCTGATCCTAAATAGAATCTAAATTGGAATACACCAATATGAGAACGTATGTCTATCACTCAATTAAGCTCATCCTCATGTAATGTAGAAAGAATTAAACAACCATTGTGATTTCAGAAGAATTCAAATTTATTTTGGCAATTAATACAAAGTGGACTTTTTTGTTCCAACAAAATTGTAATTATTCAGTCTGAATTCTACTCTAAAATTGGTAAAATAAAAGCAATTTCCTTTGATTTGGTGAGATGTACTTCCTTTTGCACAGTTTAGAAGGTAAATGAGCCAATTCTGAAAATCACAGGGCAAAGGAGTATTTAGTGGATAGGTGAAAGATCAAAACAATGTTTATGATAAAAAGCAATGTTATCATAACCGTACCGGACATCAAACCGGTGAAGCCACTGGTACGTGGTATTACCGATTCAACCGGATTTAACTGGATTATTTTTTTTTTGGAAAAAATATTATTTAAATAATAAATAAGCTTATAAATTCATCAAACACAAGTTTTAAATGTTTAATACTCAAAATAACTTCATAAAATATCCTAAAACTTCATCAATTTTAAATTTTAATGATAATTGATTTAAATTTTAAAAATTTGAAAAATTTTGGTTTGGAACCGAACCAAACCAAACTAGTTCAGTTCGGTTCAATTCAAACCGAATGTATATTGGTTTGATTTTGGTCTATGTAATTTTCTATATTTGGTTTTTGATACCGAACCGAATCAAAACCAAACATAGAAAATTATAAAACGGGTTTTTGAACAGTTCGTCGGTTCACTAGTTTTTCGTCGGTCGAACCTGTCATATCCGGTTTGCTATAAAGCCGCTTATTTTAATCAAACCGACCAGATCCATGGCCGGTTCGCGGTAAAACCGGTAGAACCGGCCGGTGCGGTTCGGTTTTCATAACATTGATAAAAATAAAATAAAAAAAGGAAACTTGGCTAAAATTTTGACTATAGAATAAAATTGGATTATTTTATATATAATGGTAAATTTAATCTTACATGATAACTTTAAGAGTAAATTTGAGTATTATGCACATTATTAATGATATATTATAGATAGTCCATTCAATCTTTGATACAATTTGCAAAAGCAATCTATAAAAGCTTTAACCTCATTATTAGTATTTTAATGAATGGAAAGGGTGAAATTAAATTAAATACCTTCTTACACTTTAACCGTTTTACCTCTAAATAAGTTATAAATTCATCCAAAATTAATAAAGATAACGCATGATTCAACAAAATTATTGACATAACATGTAGATATATTTGTTATTTTGAGATATTATTGATCTGAATTTTAATAACTCAGGAAAAAAAAATGTAAATAGCACAAAGTAAAAAAAAAAAAAAGTTGAATATATCTGGATCTTCTTGAACTAAGTCCAAAGAGCCAACAGCCCCCCGAACTTATAACGTGTCCAGTTACCCCCTCTGAACTTATAAAGTGTCCAATTTGCCCTATAGATTCTACCAAATCTGCATTTGTGACACGCGGGTTTTGGAAAGTTAAATATAAGACAACTAATGAATGATTGATATGTGACAATAAATCGGTAAATTAAATCACTTTTTTAAAATTTAAGAGGTTAACTGGATAAATACAAAATTTACAAAGACCCATAATGTTTAGTACAAGTTCAAGGCAACACGATGTATTAAAAAAAAAAAAGAAAAGGGGTAGTTTAAGCCGAAAGGATGGTAATTGTTGATATGTCATTTTTTGACTTCAATGAAAATAGCATTGGATCCGCTGTAAGTCCGACCCTTCAACTGACACATATGTACTCAATCAACATTGAGTTCAATAATGTTGTCCTAAAGTAAACAAGAAAACCAAATCTAAAATGGTCAATTATCTTTTGCTGACACCAATGTGGGAAAAAAAAAAAATTAAAAGCTTGAAATGTACTGTAAAAGATAGACATAAGAAAAGTCGTTTATATAATTTCAGTGGTTCGATTTTGATGGAAATATATAATTAGTTGCTGTTCTCACTTGTCGGTTGCCATACAATTATTGTTTTGACTATGATTAAAATTTTTGCTAATTCTAACATTTTTCTGGTGGGTAATTTTTTGTTTTATCAATATTCATGTAAAAAGAAAAATTGAGCACAAATGAAAAATAATATTCATCAACTTCTAAATAGTAGTTAATTTATGAAAGAAATGGTACATGTTTATTGCTTTAGTACAGTTAGGGATGAACATGGACTGGTTCGGTTTAAAAACCGAACCGAACCGAAAAATATCCAAAAAACACTGTATTTTATAAACTAATTCGATCCAAATTAAATTTTGGTTCGGTTATGTCCAAACCAAAATAGTTCGGTTCGGTTCGGTTTGAACTAGGTCGATCCAAAAACATCAACTTCTTTTTTTAAAAAAAATCAAAAGAAAAATTTTATATAAGTAGTTTGTTTAAAATACAAAAAAATTAACTTAAAAAATTAGTAATACTAAATAATACTATTACATCACAATAAAATACTGAAATTCTCTACTTTTTTTTTTCAACTCTCAAGTTTTAACAACTATAAATTAGCATCCAAAAATCACAATTTAAAATTATAAAAAAATATAATATCTAAAATTCTCTACAATTAGTATATATTAATTTTAGTATTTTACCAATTATTCGGTTTTTTAGTTTTTTTGATTTTGAACCGAACCAAATGGAACCGAAGTCCAAACTTCTTAATAACTTAAAACCAAACCGAACCAACTATAAAATGGATCGATTTGGTTCGGTTTAGATTTTCAGTTTTTAGATATTGGTTCGGTTTTACTCACCCCTAAGTACAGTGTATCTATAAAATGTTTATAATTAAATAACTAATTATTAGATAAATACATTTTTGAAACCTAAGGAACTAATTAAATTTCAAAGTATAATAGAAATTAATTTTAATTAATATTATAAAAAAGAAACATGTGCTGTGATGATGGGCCATTATGGGTGATTAGATTGAGGTAGATTGATGTCAGTCTCACACAGCCTAAAATTAAAATATTATAAAATAAATATTTGAAACTAAATGTTAAAATTGATTAATTATTAACCTCGTTCCCTCTACAATTATGGGCCAGTTTGGGACAACTTTCAACAGTTCCAAAAGCAGATTGAAGCTAAAATATGAGAAATCTTACTTGAAAGCTGCTTTTGAGACGGCAGAAAACAGTTTCAAATGCACAATTGATAAAAATCAGATTGTAATATGGAAAGCACTGGAAAAACACTTAAAACTGCTTTTAAAGAAAGCAATGAAATTTAGCTTTCCCTGACAGCACTTTCACTAACAGCAATCCCAAACTGGTCCTATATTGAATTTAAATTTTCATTAGTGAAAACTTTATCTAAACTTCTCTACACTTTGGTCCAGTTTGGGGTTGTTGTTAGTGAAAATTCTTTTTTCCATAGCTAGGTTTCATTGCTTTCTTTAAAAGTAGTTTTAAGTGTTTATTCCAGTGCTTTCCTGAATATAATCTGACTTTTACCAATTGTGTATTTGAGGCTGTTTTTCGCAGGTTCAAAAACAGCTTTCCAAACACAACCTTTATAAGATTGACTTCCATATAATAACGAGTAAAATAATATTTTTAATCTGTATATTTAGCCAAATTTTAACTTTGACCCATGACCTCTCCCAATAAATTTACTAATTATTTTCTAATAAGAAAAACATATCAATTTGTATTGTGTAAAACATTGCATAATAACATAAATATAGTGATTCTATGGTTAAGCCTTTCAATTATTTTACTACTTTCACCTTTTTTGCTTGAAATTATTAATCAATTATTTTGGTACGTTGAGATCCAAAACTCTCATTGCTTCATGTAAAAAGCCATTGATAAATTGTTTATGACATTAATTGCCTACTCACTAACACTTCCTATCGAAGGCCTGTGAATGATATTTTGTACTATTGACTATGATTAATTTTAACAAATTAGAGTACAAAAACAACCGAATAGATAAATTTTATGGATTGATATTTTTATTAACGAGTTTTTCACTAACAGTTTCGTTGCGATTGTGCTTCACATTCTGTCAAAAAGAATCATAGTTAACACTATATTACTATCCATATATGCAACTTTGACATACCGCTACACACATCGCAACCAAATTAGTTAGTTACAATAGATGTCAAAAATAATTGACTATAGACCATACATAAAACAATGAGAATTTAATAACTCAATATAGTAAAAACAATTAATCATAAGACTTACACATAAAAAAAATAAAAAGTAAAAATTGAAAACAATTATTTAAGAACTTTATTCTACGAGTAAAAATTCAGAAATCTCAAAATGCAGTTTCTGATATCATGTGACATGATATGACCTCATGGAGCATATATTAATAATACGGCAAATAATATGCTGAGGCCTTTGAACTTTTATAAAATTTATAATTGGTCTCTGATCAATTTTTTGAACACATTAGGTACATAATATTTTTGTTTTAATAGTATTAGCCCCAAACTCGACATTTTTTTCCTTTTGTGGGCTACAGTATCTGTTCACTAACACGTGACATAATTTTTGAAAAAAAATAAAAGATTCTAGAGTTGACTGGAGAGATCAGAGTCATACTTACTATGCAGTTTTATTATAGCTACGAATATAAATTATACATCTGATTTAATCTCACGTGTCTACGAAAATTATATTACATACCAGTGAATGGATACTATAGCCCACGGGAGAAAAAAGTGTCGAGTTTGGAACTGATACTATTAAAACAAAAAGATCATATGCCCAACGTGTTCAAAAAATTTATCAGGAGGCCAATTATAAATTTCATAAAAATTTAAGAGCCTCAGAATGTGCTTTGCTTGATAATACAATAAAATATTATACCAGTAAAAAAAAATACCAGAAATTATTATGTAATACGATATATTAATTAAAATCAAAATACCCCACAAAAAATTTAGAATTAAACTATATTTTCATCATATATTGCTTAAACATTGTTTAAGCTGGAACTTCAAGTTCTAATTCTAATTTTGATTTTTTGGCAGCAATATTTAGTTGAAATTGAGAATAAAAAAAAAAAGTAAATAATCACTTTTTAAATAAAAGAAAAAGATAAAATAAAAATTTGAGTGTAGGTTGCCAAAAATAGTTGTATATTTTATTGTTCTAACTCCAAAACTACGTAGTTTTAGGGAATTATAAGAAGACCATTAATTCATTCTAAAATCTGAAACCCTATATCGGTGTCTCCGCCGCCTCCTTTCCAGCTGCATACAGCCAATCAGCCACTCCGATCGTCGATTTGGTCCACCGCCGTCATTCCAGACTGAGCTTAGAGAGAAACCCAGAGAGACAACTGCAACACAGTAGCTCCGGTTCCAGTTGCTAGCTTATATTCTTTTCTGTAACCATGGGAAAGTCTAGGTACTCTGAAAATTGTTTCTTTTTTCCTCGTAATTTCGTATGGTTTTTGCTCTTTTTGTTAATTTATTTTGTTTTTCTTTCCGATTGCAGACAAGATTCTGCGAGTAAATCGGATCGTAAATTCGAGAAGAAGCTCCAGTTTTATGCTAGTGAGTTTTTCTTTTCCGGTTAAATTTTGCGGAATTTTGTCATCTATTAACTGTTGATTTGCTGAATTTCATTGCATATACGATTATCTTTGCAAATTCAACGCTTCCCAATGAGTTCTTATGCGTTTAATTTGTTTCAGAGGTCAGAGATACGGTTGCCGGATTGCATGCTCAGAAATCTATTACAAAGGCAGGAATAACCTTTTTCTCCTCGTTGTCTTTATTTATGCGATAGAATCAATTGTCTGCAGTGAAGCAAAGTGTTATTTGCAGTTGATACTGGATGTATATTGAAACTTTTGGATTAGTGTAAAATATGGTGCTACCAGTAGTACAGGGATGCAATCCTGCTTGCTTCTTTATGGACTGTTCTTATTAATTTGAAAGAACAATGGCTATTTTTCGACGTCCTTATTTGCTGCATCTCTATCTTCTTGAGGTTTTTGCTTGCCATGTTGGATATTAGTTGTGGCTTTTTGCTTGACCAGCTAGTAATGTAGTTATCAGCTTTTATTTTTATGTTTCGAATTTACATTTTGTGCTGCTGATAACATGATATTGCAGCTTGTTAGCTTCTTTATCTAATTTTTTTGATTTGATTTGCAGTTTTGAGTTAGGTTTTTATTGTAGGCTGGATGATATAGCATTTTGGTATGCCTCAATCACAACTAGTTTTTTTTTTCGTGCATTGATGCAACTCCCCTTGTGAAAAATATATGCTGAACTAAAATTAATATACTGAAGTGAAGTAAATTTCATTTAGAGAGAAATAACATAGGAAAAAAGGCGATTTTTTTTTTTTATAGTGCTGTGATATGTACATCTAATGAAAGTTCTGAAATAGGCTTATGCTATGTAGTTTTGTTTATACTTCTCTAATTTCGTGATATGTACTTCCAGAATATAGATACTGTGTGCCTTAATTTTGTTGAAGTTCTCTAATTTGATACATTTGCATAAATTGAGAAATGAGAATATCGGTGAGTTCTGTTTCCCATGATTCTTTCTTTCTAGCGTATATAAGAAAATGTTGTATGGAAATTGTCCTTGCATACAGAAAAACAAGCTTCGAAGCCGTCAGAAGAAATTGAAAGCGTATGATCTGTCTTCGCTTACAGAGTTTCTGCCTGATTTGAAGGCTCCTCAGCAGCCAACTTCTGCAGCTCCATTCAAAGTGAATTGTAAATCTAGACAAAAACTTTTGTGGGTGCTTCAAATCCTTAATTGTGCATTTTATTAACAAATTATTTTATTTGAATCTTCATAATGTAACAATTTTTTAACCTTTTGACAGATTGAAGGAACGTAAACAATTGAGCACTGTTCTTAACCATCCTGCATTCCAGTCAGATCCCTTGGAAGCCATCCATCAACATTTACAGAGCACACAGCCTCCGGTGGATGAGAAACCTAAGAAAAAGTTGAACAAAAATGGAAGTAAGAAAGCGAAGAGGAAAAAATCAAGGGCATCAAGTGGACCTTTGGCAATGGATTTATAGATACTTGCAGTCTGTTTAGGTTATCCGTTGCTCGTTAGAGTTTTCTCACATTTCAGACTTGATGGGTTTCTTTATTCAATGATCCTAATCAAAATATATGTTATGTATTCCTTTTTTACTTTTCCTCTTACAGCGAGGCTGGAATCCAAAAAAGAATGAAAATTTAGAAATGCGTCTTACTATCTAGTTATTATTTTTCGTTTAATTATCTTTTGAATAAGAAAAATGTCTTGAAATAAAAGAATATGCTCATCACTTGTTATAGTTATATATGCAAGTTTTAGCTTTTGTAGTAAGTTTTTGATATGTATTGGGAATCTGATGTATCAAGGGAGTAGTTTTATGCTAATTGTTGTGAATCGGAATTTTACATTCTTTTTGCAGTAATTTCTTATTATTAGGTTTCACTTTTGACTGGATTTCAAATTATGACATGGTAGAAGGGAAAAAAACAAATTACACATGTCAACAGTGCCCTCAACAAAAGACAGGTCAGCCATGTGTCACGGGGTCACTCCTCGGACACCGTGGGCGCTTACGTCTACTCCTAGAAGTAAGCCAGCCAACACACTTTATATGCTAATTCTGCATTAGGAACAAGCATGAGGTTAGACCAAGGTATAACATTTGTTTATATTAGGCTCAAAGGCCAATCCGCATTCTATATGAGATATATCGGCACATAAGAAGGGCATAATCAAGGATAAGCATCCATTCACACAGATATAAGCATACACGAGACACATATGAAAAGTGATGCGCAAGGCTTTCATTCATATAAGAATAACAAGTACATCAAACAAGTCCACACCCGTAGTAGTAGGGGGTCCTACTACGGATGGGGCATTCACAAGCACCCACGTGCGGCTGACACTGGTCTCACAAGCAACACCGTGCAACTGACACTCGTTGAGACCTGCCACACCCCCCTATAGTAGTCCTTATACCGCTTTTAGGGGTGGGAGGAACAACCATCAAGATGTCTCACCTCCCACACTTTCACTATTCATGCTACTATTACAATGCTACTATTACAAAGTATTCCCCCCCTTTACACTCTCCCCCACTCAGAGGGTTGACGTCCTCGTCGACCTTGTCTTCTGGAATTCTTCAATCTTCTGCTTGTAAGCTTGTAGATCATCTTCTTTCTCCCAGCTGGTTTCTTCTTCTCCTTCGGCTCGCCATCGAACGAGGTACTCCTTGTATGTTCTCCTGGATGTTGACGCCGTACGATCTGCTAGAATCTCCTCCACTTCTCTGCTGGCTGGTGCTTTCTTCGTGATTGCAGGTCTTGTACTCCTGTTCCGCTTGTCGTCTGTGGGATCTGGATGATACTGCTTCAAGTTGCTGACATGGAAAACAGGATGGACCGACATCCATTCGGGCAAGTCCAGTTTATATGATACTGGACCTACCTTCTTGACGACTGGAATCGGTCCTTCATATTTCCTCACCAGCCTGTTGTCTCTGTTACGGAAGAATCGTAGTTGCTCCGGCAGAAGCTTCACCAACACCAGGTCACCAGCTTTGAACTCCATTGGTCGACGATCTGTATCAGCCCATTTCTTCATCCGCCGGGATGCCTTCTCCAAATGTGCTCTTGCAATCTCCTCGTTCTGCTTCCATTCCTTTGTGAAAAGATATGCTTTGGGATTCTTGCCTTTGTAAGGCATCTCGATGGAATGGGGCACCAAGGGCTGTTGACCTGTCACAATTTCAAAAGGGGTTTTGTTAGTAGCAGAGGACTTCTGGCTGTTAAAGCAAAATTGGGCCACATCTAGGAGGGATGCCCAGTTCCGTTGACTGGCACAGACAAAGTGTCGCAAATACTCCTCAAGCATGCTATTGAATCTCTCTGTCTGACCATCAGTCTGTGGGTGATAACTGGTGGACATGTTCAAGTTACTCCCCAACAGACGAAAAAGCTCCGTCCAAAAACTCCCCAAAAATCGCCCACTTACTTGGTCTAGTCTCAGGCCCTGAGGTGGGAGGTTGCTTCCGCTTTCCAAGACTATCCGAGAAGTCATCTAAGCTTTCGGCCACCATAATGGCAGTAGCATGATCTCGGACGTTCCTTCTGTTCACTTCATTCTTTGCCCACGGTTTCAACCCCTTGGTGAAATGATACAACTTGTCATACTCATGCATCTCCGGGCATTCCAAGATAAGCTTCTGATAGGCTCTGACATAGTCTCTGATGGAACCCATTTGCTGGAGTTCTGCAAGTTGACGTCGGGCCATATGGTGGACATTTTCGGGGTAGAAATGGGCTTTGAACTCCTTCTTGAACTCATCCCAGGTGGAGATGGTGGCCAAAGAAGCTTTGTGTCGCCACCACAACTTGGCGTCGCCCTCCAAATACATCGGGATCAACTCCAAGCGGTGGGCATCTGTTCGGGCCCTAGTTGCATTGAAGAAGGCCTCTACATCAAAGAGGAAGTTCTCCACTTCACTAGCATCTCTGGCCCCATCGTATGACTTTGGATCTTTGATTTTGTATTTGGAGGACTCTGGGGCTCTCGACTCACCCCGCTCGTAAAGGTCGGTTAGCATTTTGACCTTGAGCTTCACTTCATCTAGTTCCCCCTTCAGGTTGCCATATTCTTCCATTGTCTCGCCCTGGAACTGTTCTACTACCTCGCATAACTCTTTATGCTCGGTTTGAAGTCTCTCCACCGCCTCTGCGATGTGTAGATTACTCAATTTCTCATTTAAATCTACCATCTCATCAACATTGGAAGTACCACCTCCTCGGGATGTCCCAGTCTCAAGGGCCCTCTCCCTTCGGTCGGACTTCTTAGCCATCATCTCTCGGATGGCAGTGGAATTTGTCACCACAAATTCAAAAATGTCGAGATTGGCCATCACGGCCTGAAAGATCTCCGCCTTCTCATTCAAGGCCTTTATCAACTCACTTTGCCCACTCGTGGCTCCCTCCACTTCACTACGGACAAAGGTCCCAACATTTTCACGAAGGTCTCGGACATCACGGCGGAGCGTTTTGACTGCCCCTAGTGATTCCTCAACCCTTTGGCCACATTCGAATACGGTAGCCGAAAGGCGTTCCGGAGCTATTTCAGCCCATTCTCTTTCCAGGGCCTCAATGCGCTTCAACGCCTCAGAGTTGGACATCTTGCCTTTCGCCAAATAGAACTGAGCTCTGATACCAAATGTCACGGGGTCACTCCTCGGACACCGTGGGCGCTTACGTCTACTCCTAGAAGTAAGCCAGCCAACACACTTTATATGCTAATTCTGCATTAGGAACAAGCATGAGGTTAGACCAAGGTATAACATTTGTTTATATTAGGCTCAAAGGCCAATCCGCATTCTATATGAGATATATCGGCACATAAGAAGGGCATAATCAAGGATAAGCATCCATTCACACAGATATAAGCATACACGAGACACATATGAAAAGTGATGCGCAAGGCTTTCATTCATATAAGAATAACAAGTACATCAAACAAGTCCACACCCGTAGTAGTAGGGGGTCCTACTACGGATGGGGCATTCACAAGCACCCACGTGCGGCTGACACTGGTCTCACAAGCAACACCGTGCAACTGACACTCGTTGAGACCTGCCACACCCCCCTATAGTAGTCCTTATACCGCTTTCAGGGGTGGGAGGAACAACCATCAAGATGTCTCACCTCCCACACTTTCACTATTCATGCTACTATTACAATGCTACTATTACAAAGTATTCCCCCCCTTTACACCATGCATGCAACATATAGTCCAAAATATTGAAACTGATTTGAAGCATATGCTTGTTCTCCTCTCTGCTCAACTTTAGACGTAGTGAAAAAAAAAAATGGCAGGCAGCAAGATGGAGATTAGCTCAACTCTTCACATAGTTATGTTTCCATGGTTTGCATTTGGGCATTTCATACCCTATCTTCACCTCTCTCACAAACTTGCTGAAAGAGGCAACAAAGTATCTTTCTTAGCACCTAAAGGAGTTGAGCCGAAGTTAGCCAAACTCAACAAATTCCCAGAACTCATTCACTTCTTTCCTCTCACCGTTCCTCATGTTGATGGCCTTCCTCCTGGTGCTGAAACTCTGTCTGACATACCCATTTCACTCCAGAGTCAGCTTTGCACTGCCATGGATCAGACAAGGTACCAAGTTGAAAGCATTTTAGGCACCATCATGCCTGATTTTGTGCTCTTTGATTTTGCTTTCTGGATTCCTTCTGTAGGTAAAGAATTTGGATTTAAGTCTGTTATGTACAACATAGTGTGTGCAGCTCTGCCAGCTCTAGGCTTAGTACCCGGTAAGAAGATGATGATCAGAGGCATGAAATTTGAAGAAATGATGGAGACAGAGTCATCTTCCGAACCAGTTGCAGAGTTTGGCAGTGGGATATCTTTTTATGACAGATTATACACTGGTACAGAAGGGAGTGATGCTTTAGCGGTTAGGACTTGTTATGAAATTGAAGCTCCTTTCGTTGATCACCTCGTGCAGCATTTTGCAAAGCCAGTCCTGCTAACAGGGCCTCTGCTGCCAGAAAAAGCTGATGCACCACTCAATGAGAAATGGGATAAATGGCTGAACAAGTTTCAACCAGGTTCTGTGGTGTTCTGTGCATTTGGGAGCCAAAACATATTACAAAAGAGCCAATTTCAAGAACTGCTCTTGGGGTTTGAGCTATGCGGGCTGCCATTTGTCGTGGCATTATCTCCACCAAAAGAATGCCTAACTATGGAAGAAGCCATGCCTGATGGGTTTGAAGAAAGAGTTAAAGATAGAGGTATGGTGTATGGAGGATGGGTTCCACAACTACAGATATTAAACCATCCGTCCGTTGGCTGCTTCGTTAGCCATGGTGGGTCTAGTTCTATGTGGGAATCTTTGGCAAGCAACTGCCAGATAGTTCTTGTTCCACCAAATATTGACCATGTTGTGCACACCATGTTAATGGTGGAAGAATTGAAAGTTGCAGTAGAAGTGAAGAAGCAGGAAAACGGGTGGATTTCGAAGGAGAGCTTGAGCAAAGCTATCATATCTGCTATGAGCATGGACAGTGAATTGGTCCTCACAATGAAGAGCAATCATAGTAGGTGGAGAAAATTTGTGCTGGACAGAGACATTCAAGAAACATATCTTGATTCTTTCATCAAGAAGTTACATGACTTATTGCAGTGATATTGATTTTCCTTTAGTATGAATGTGTCTATTATCATCTGAAAATGGCAAATAATTGCTTCAGTAAAGCAGTGATTACCTATATCTAAGGCATTTAATGATTGTGTTACAATGAATTCAATCTCAGTTTGCCTTGTACACAATTGTTCATAGCCATTGAAGAATCATACATTTTGCTGCCTTGTTGAGATGTTGTTTGATGGCCAATGTGGACCCTTCATAGAGCCCATGTTCAAGTGAGGAAGATGAATTTGAGGTGTGTTTCTTAAAGAGGATTGGAGGGAGGAATACAAAAACTTTCAAGATATGTGTTTAGACATAAATGCATCTATCTACACATAATACAAAAATTTTACCAAAGTTTGCTCTACTTGGAGGAAATAAAATTGTGGTGCTTTACTCAACTAGAGCTAAAAGATTAAACTATGGGTAATTTAGCCAAAAATAAAATTAATTCTTTCTACAACATTATGGTGGTAATAAAATCTCTTCTCAATTAGGAGAATTTTGGTTCAATCATTCGAGTCTCCTTGAGATTAGATATCATACCGTAAAAAATGAGAATCGTAGAAAAAATTGATAAAGAATGTGTTAATAATTTAAAAAAAAAAAAAAAAACTAGTGATTTAGTGAATTACGATCGATTAACATGTGATAATAAGACACAAATTATGAGTTAAATGATATAAATTTTTTTGACACAATGTGTTAAACAAATTTTGTGCTCATAATAATATGAATTTTTTCGAGTTAAAAACTTTTCGGTTAATACGTAAATGGCCAAAAACTTTTTGGTTAATACGTAAATGACCCTAAACTTTAATTTAGAGATCATTTGACCCCTTGAACTTATTAAATGAGGTATCAGTCTATGACACACCTCATTGAACCAAAACCAGTCACATAGATGTATTGTCACCAATACGCCAAAACAACTGGCATGCGAAGGAGAATAGATTTATAGTGAAATGGGTATTTGACCAGATGGCTAGCTGTTTGGATTATCTTTAAAAACAGAAATTGCATGTTGAAATTGAAACTTGGATTGAAAATTCGAGGGAGGAATACAATAAATTTCAATATATGTAATACAATAGACAATACATAAGTATTATGACAAGTTGATGGCAGTAGCAGACAAAATCCGACTGATGAGAGAAGATCTACCTAATAACAAAATTGTAGAGAAAATATTTATAAGCTTGCCTGGAAGGTTTGAGGTAAAACTTTCATCTCTTGAAGATTCAAGAGATATAAGTGAAATAGCTTTACCAGAATTAATAAATAACTTGCAAGCTCAAGAGCAAAGAAGAGCAGCGAGGCAAAAAAAGAGTAGAAGAAGTTGCTGAAGGAGCCTTTTTAGCCAAAATTTCAAAAAGAAAAATTACTTGGTGTTCTCATTGCGAGAGATATGGCCATAAAGAAAAAGGTTGCTAGCACTGGGGAAAACCAAAATATTTCAGGTGTAAAAGATTTGGCCATCTACAAAAGGATTATAGGATACAAAAGGAAGAAGATGCAAAGTTAGTAGAGATTGTTGAAGAAGAGGAAGAAACTCTTTTTTAATCGGTAAGAAGTGCACCAAAAGTTGATAAGAAGTGCATCAACAAATGTTGTTTATGATGAGAAGTGCATCATGTGTTGTTGTGAAGAGAAGTGCTTCACAAAATTGAACAATTTGGAGATCACGTGTTCCATAGAATCTGCAAAAGTGTTTTTAATTTTTCTTTTTACAGATTTTGAATCAAGGAGGAGTGCTTGAGATTTGATTCAAAATCGGTTACATGAAAATGCTGATAATTAGTTATCTTGTTAGCTATTATACAGGAGAAATTTATGTTATTTACTTAGTCAAAATAAGTATAAGATAGTTGCTGATTTTTTTCATTTTCTGTTATCTGTAAGCATATAAATAGCACTGTTAATTGTCCTTCAGGAGGGTGAAAAAAAATAAGTGCTCTGTTTTTCATCAATGTAGAATTTCTCTTGTTTCTCATTTATTTACAAGAGCAGATTTCCTTTGAAAAAAACCAACAGTATTTACATAGACATACTACACATTTTTATTCTTAGGAGAGTCGTCCGAAATATTGTATTGCTCTATATGATCAGAAATTAATTAAAATTGTTTTCTCTTACACAATTAGAGCCAAGAATTAAAACATAGCTAATTTAGAAAAAGAAAAAACGATAAAAAAATATGTTAAATAAACTAAATATGAACTTTACATATCAATTTAGTATGTTCAACATAAAAAAAAAAATTGTGTTAAGCAAAAAGTATTAAAATGATAGATTTTAGTACTTTGCAAATTCTAAGCAGATTACACACAATTTGCGAACACCAAGCGAAAAAATAGATTAATATTTTATTGCATAATTTTTGGATGGAATTAGAGTTGACTTTCTTCTTCTTCTTCTTCTATGTGACCCCCTATCTGCTGAAAGGTTCTAGAAGAGAAGTGATGACGTCCTACTAAGGGTCTAATTCTAGTGTCGTATTAGGAGAAGGACTCTGTGTCCCACCATGAGTCTAATTCCAGTGTTGCATTGGGAGAAGGACTCAATGTCCCACGTCGATTCTAGAAGGCAAGTTTTCATGTCTGATTGGAAGTAGGGTTTGGAAATTCCCTAAACCCAATCCAACTCTATCACAAGCCCTATAAAGGGAGGGTACTTTTAAGGTAAACGTATTCATTCCATTCAAGCAAAAATATTAAAAACTAAGAGAAAACGATACTGACTTAGGTATCGAAGCTTATCCCTGAGGTTACCGGTGTCGTAGCTTTTTTATCTTGCAGGAGTGATATTAGATCCAGCCCGAAGAATAACCCAAATCCAGATCCCGAAACGGATTTCAGGTAATCCATCACTGCATATATAACATTTCTTTTATTTAAAATTACAAACGAATATTCAATTTTATGTATGTTTTATTATTCTGACTATTATCATTTTTGGAGATCAACTTGCATATTAATTACAGGGCTTGACAAATCCAATGCACCCCAACAATCCATTGCCTAAAAAAACTTATACATTTGATTCATTGATGCAACTTGCCTAACTATTATTTAAGCGTATCAGCATAAAGTCAGAAAGATTAATAAGTTATATAGTGGGTGCAGCTACATGGAATCATCCCGAGGAATGTAGGTCAACGCTATTGATTGGTTTGGTTCGGTTAGTAGGACTTTATCTGTTTCGGTTTAGTTATCTAACCGAACCGATCATTGAACTCCCTTAATTACGGTGATGGTTATTAAAATCATTTAACCGGACTGTGGTGAGAATTAGGAATGACATTGTATAGGGTATCCACGAATTTTAGTACTATTTTACTCTTATCTGTTTACCAAAATAGCTATCTGTCATGTTCCGTTACCAGTCTATTTAATTACACAATCTAAATTTTATTTCCGCCCCACATATTTTTTGGGTATCTGTTAATTATCAGTGTGAAGAAAAAAATAAAAAATTTGAACATTATCGTTTTATTGGGGATTCCAAATAACACAGAAAAATTCTCCACAGCTAATAATTTGAACATTATCGCTTTCACTCTGTTGGATGTCTCACCTCTTCTTTTTTGGTGCAAACTACAAGTATTATCATTGGAATAATCCTATTCGACAATTAGTTACAGTTAAGATTTTTTACTCCTTTCTATGGATGTATTTAACGGGATTGCAGCTTAAATTTTCTTTCCACAAACTCAGCATGCATTGTCAAAATATTACAACTCGTGCATTGTCAATTGAATTACAACTTGTAGGTTACAAATGGTTGTTTGTCAAAATTTAATTCGTTCTGATAAAACCTTGACAAAAATGAGGCCAAATAAATTTGGCTTCGGGTGAGACAAATTGGGTGGTTACCTCTTTATGTATTTTTGTTTTTGTTGTCTTTTATATTTATTTGACCGACAACCCTAAAAAAATTAATCATAGAAATAATATAGAATACCAAATTATTTAATAATTTCTAAAGTATATTATATAAACAAAATTACACATAAATATTTAAAAAAAAAAAATCACCTGAGGTATTAAGACCGAATTATTTCATACGAGAGAGGTGATGGATCCGAATACTACTACTACTAAGTACTAACATTTATATACATGATTGAGTATGGGTAAAAGGTATTAGGAGTATATCACTATCCTACTCGTGACAAGTGCTTTTCTAAATTTCATTATCGTCCTAAATCCTATTATACAATTTTCGGATAGTGCCTGTTACCTGCGAAATCCATACCTGCATACCAGCATGGCTAGTTAGAATGGTGCTAGGATATATATAGATGTGTTTGTGGCTCAAATTTAGGCCTACTAATAACCAAAAGAAAAAAAAAATGGCAGATAGCAAGATGAAGATGAAGATCAACTCAAATCTTCACATAGTTATGTTTCCATGGCTTGCATTTGGCCATTTTCTACCTTATCTTCACCTCTCTAACAAACTTGCTGAAAGAGGCAACACAGTTTCTTTCTTATTACCTAAAGGAGTTGTGCCTAAATTGGCTAAACTCAACAAATTCCCACACCTCATTCACTTCTTTCCTCTCACCATTCCTCGTGTTGATGGCCTTCCTCCTGGTGCTGAATCTCTGTCTGACATACCCATTTCACTCCAGAGTCAGCTTTGCACTGCCATGGATCAGACAAGGCACCAAGTTGAAAGCATTTTAGGCACCATCATGCCTGACTTTGTGCTCTTTGATTTTTCTTTCTGGGTTCCTGCTTTATGTAGAGAATTTGGATTTAAGTCTGTTATGCACAACATAGTGTGTGCAGCTCTGCCAGCTCTACGCTTAGGTAACAAGACGATTGGAGGCGTGACATTTGAAGAAATGATGAAGGGAGACTCATCTTTCAATCCATTTGCAGAGTTTGGCAGTGGGATATCTTTTTTCGATAGATTACACACTGGTAGAGAAGAGAGTGATGCTTTAGCGATTAGGACTTGTTACGAAATCGAAGCTCCTTTCATTGATAACCTCACGCAGCATTTTGCTAAGCCAGTCCTGCTAACAGGGCCTCTCCTACCCGAAACTGCTGAAGCACGACTCGAGGAGAAATGGGAAAATTGGCTCAACAAGTTCGAAGCAGGTTCTGTGGTGTTCTGTGCATTTGGGAGCCAAACCGTACTAAAAAAGAGCCAGTTTCAAGAACTGCTTTTGGGGTTTGAGCTATGCGGGCTGCCATTTCTTGTTGCATTATCTCCACCAAGTGAATGCTCAACCATGGAAGAAGCAATGCCTGATGGGTTTGAAGAAAGAGTTAAAGAAAGAGGAATGGTGTATGGAGGATGGGTTCCACAGCCACAGATATTGAACCATCCGTCAGTTGGGTGTTTCGTTTGCCATGGGGGGGCTAGTTCTATGTGGGAATCTTTGGCGAGTAACTGCCAAATAGTTCTTGTTCCATCAAAGTTTGACCATGTTGCGCACACCATGTTAATGGTGGCAGAATTGAAAGTTGCAGTACAAGTGAAAAAGCAGGAAAACGGGTGGATTTCGAAGGAGAGCTTGAGCAATGCTATCATACACGCTATGAGCGCGGATAGTGAAGTCAATATGACAATGAAGAGCAATCATGCTAAGTGGAGAAGATTTTTACTGGACAAAGAGATGCAAGAAACATATCTTGATACTTTCATCAAGAACCTGCATGATTTATTGCAGAAAGATTGAATCTTTTTGAGTTTGGATGCTGTTTTTTACCATCAGTAAATGGTGAATAATTGTTTCAGTGAGGCAGTGAACACATATATCCATGGCATTTAATGATTGTGTTACAATGAATTTAATCTTAGTTTTCCTTATAGAAAATGGTTCATAGCCATAGAAGAATCACACATTATGCTGCCTTGTTGGAGACATTATTTGATAGCCAATCTAGTCCTTCATACAATCCATGTCCAAGCAAGGCAGATGAACTCTGAATGTACCTGCACAAAGAACATTTACAAGAACAAAGCAATTACACAAAAAATTATTCTTAAAAAATGATAAAGGGTCAATTCGGTTTCTGAATTTGGCTTGTAAGATCAACTTAGTCCAAATCAAGTTTAGGTATCAATTGGTTCTTCGACTTCGTATTAGGATCCAATTAATCCAAAGTGATACAAGTCTGAACAAAAAAGGCACCAATCACATGATAACAGCCTGACATGTGTTATTTTGGGCTAATTTCACTCTAAATGACAAGTTAAAGGTCTAAATCGGTGCCTAAATTTGATTGTGGACTAAATTGAACCAACATAAAGTTCATCGATTTACCAGCATCGTTGAAGAAGAGCATGCATCCCAAGTTTATAAGCAATCTCATCAACACGCATAGCATTAGAAGAATCCTTCTTATTAGCAAAAATTAACAATTTTGCATCTTGCAATTCTCTCTGCAATTGCAAATCAATAGCAGATTAGCTGCTGGTAATGGAGTGATTATGAAAACTCACTGTTCAACCAATAAAAGAAATTGACAAGGTAATTAAATATTTAATAGATAATTATTTAAATAAAGTTGAAGTTAGGTAGGCTTTTGTGTCAAAATAGAGAGTAATTATTGTAGAGGTTGTGGAAGAAAGTAGATAGGGATAAGTTATAATCTTTTGGCCAATAATTTATAGGATGCATAATTAACGAATTGTACCTTATAATATGAATTAAATTTTAAGAATTAACTGGCCCTATATTGAATTTAAATTTTCATTAGTGAAAACTTCATCTAAACTTCTCCGCACTTTGGTCCAGTTTGGGATTGCTGTTAGTGAAATTGTTTTTCTCCACAGTTAGATTTCATTGCTTTCTTTAAAAGTAGTTTTAAGTGTTTTTTTTCCAGTGCTTTCCTGAATACAATCTGACTTTTAATACTTGTGTATTTGAAACTGTTTTAAGCAGGTCCAAAAGCAGCTTTCCAAACACAGCCTTTATAAGATCGACTTCCATATGATGACGAGTAAAATAATATTTTTAATCTATATATTTAGCCAAATTTTAACTTTGACCCATGACCTCTCCCAATAAATTTACTAATTATTTTCTAATAAGAAAAGAAAAACATATCAATTTGTATTAATCAATTATTTTGGTACGTTGAGATCCAAAACTCTCATTGCTTCATGTAAAAAGCCATTGATAAATTGTTTATGACATTAATTGCCTACTCACTAACACTTCCTATCGAAGGCCTCTGAGTGATATTTTTTACTATTGAGTATGATTAATTTTAACAATTTAGAGTACAAAAGCAACTTAATAGATAAATTTTATGGATTTATATTTATATTAATGAGTTTTTCCATAACAGTTTTGTTGTGATTGTGCTTCATATTCTGTAAAAAATAATCATAGTTAACTCCATATTACTATCCATATATGCAACTTTGACATACAGCTAGGCACATCGCAACCAAACTGGTTAGTTACAATCGGATATCGAAAATAATTGACTATAGACCATACATAAAACAATGAGAATTTAATAACTCAATATAGTAAATATAATTAATCATAAGACTTATACATAAAAAAATAAAAAGTAAAAATTGAAAAAAATTATTTAAGAACTTTATTCTACGAGTAAAAATTCAGAAATCTCAAAATGCAGTTTTCTCATATCATGTGACATGATATGACCTCATGTAGCATATATTAATAATACGGCAAATAACATGCTGAGGCCTCTGAACTTTTATGAAATTTATAATTGGTTTCTGATCAATTTTTTGAACACATTAGGTATATAATATTTTTGTTTTAATAGTATTAGCCTCAAACTCGACATTTTTTCTCTTGTGGGCTACAGTATCTGTTCACTAACACGTGACATAATTTTTGAGAAAAATAAAAGATTCTAGAGTTGACTGGATAGATCAGAATCATACTTCCTATGCAGTTTTATGATAGCTACGAATATAAATTATACCTCTGATTTAATCTCACGTGTCTACGAAAATTGTATTACATACCAGTGAATGGATACTATAGCCCACAGGAGAAAAAAGTGTCGAGTTTAAGACTAATACTATTAAAACAAAAAGATCATATACCCAATGTGTTCAAAAAATTGATCAGGAGGCCAATTGTAAATTCCATGAAAATTCAAGAGCCTCAGAATGTGCTTTGCCTGATAATACAAGAAAATATTATACTAGTAAAAAAAAAAAATACCAGAAATTATTATGTAATACGATATATTAATTAAAATCAAAATACCCCACAAAAAATTTAGAATTAAAATATATTTTCATCATATATTGCTTAAACATTGTTTAAGCTAGAACTTCAAGTTCTAATTCTAATTTTGATTTTTTGGCAGCAATATTTAGTTGAAATTGAGAATAAAAAAAAAAAAAAGTAAATAATCACTTTTTAAATAAAAGAAAAAGATAAAATAAAAATTTGAGTGTACATTTTATTGTTCTAACTCCAAAACTACGTAGTTTTAGGGAATTATAAGAAGACCATTAATTCATTCTAAAATCTGAAACCCTATATCGGTGTCTCCGCCGCCTCCTTCCAAGCTGCATACAGCCAATCAGCCACTCCGATCGTCGATTTGGTCCATCGCCGTCATTCCAGACTGAGCTTAGAGAGAAACCCAGAGAGAGAACTGCAACACAGTAGCTGCGGTTCCAGTTCCTAGCTTATATTCTTATCTGTAACCATGGGAAAGTCTAGGTACTTTAAAAATTGTTTCTTTTTTCCTCGTAATTTCGTATGGTTTTTGCGCTTTTTGTTAATTTATTTTGTTTTTCTTTCCGATTGCAGACAAGATTCTGCGAGTAAATCGGATCGTAAATTCGAGAAGAAGCTCCAGTTTTATGCTAGTGAGTTTTTCTTTTCCGGTTAAATTTTGCGGAATTTTGTCATTTATTAACTGTTGATTTGCTGAATTTCATTGCATATTATGTAATTAGCTTTACGATTATCTTTGCAAATTCAACGATTCGCAATGAGTTCCTATGTGTTTAATTTGTTTCAGAGGTCAGAGATACGGTTGCCGGATTGCATGCACAGAAATCTATTACTAAGGTAGGAATAGCCTTTTTCTCCTCGTTGTCTTTATTTATGCGACAGAATCAATTGTCTGCAGCGAAGCAAAGTGTTATTTGCAGTTGATACTGGATGTTTATTGAAATTTTTGGGTTAGTGTATAATATGGTGCTACCAGTAGTACAGGGATGCAATCATGCTTGCTTCTTTATGGACTGTTCTTATTAATTTAAAAGAACAATGGCTATTTTTCGACGTCCTTATTTGCTGCATCTCTATCTTCTTGAGGTTTTTGCTTGCCATGTTGGATATTAGTTGTGGCTTTTTGCTTGACCAGCTAGTAATGTAGTTATCAGCTTTTATTTTAATGTTTCGAATTTACATTTTGTGCTGCTGATAACATGATATTGCAGCTTGTTAGCTTCTTTATCTAACTTTTTGATTTGATTTGCAGTTTTGAGTTAGGTTTTTATTGTAGGCTGGATGATATAGCATTTTGGTGTGCCTCAATCACAACTAGTTTTTTTTTCATGCATTGATGCGACTCCCCTTGTGAAAAATATATGCTGAACTAAAATTAATATACTGAAGTGAAGTAAATTGCATTTTGAGAGAAATAACATAGGATAAAAAGGGATTTTTTTTATAGTGCTGTGATATGTACATCTAATGAAAGTTCTGAAATTGGCTTATGCTATGTAGTTTTTTTTATACTTCTCTAATTTTGTGATATGTACTTCCAGAATATAGATACTGTGTGCCTTAATTTTGTTTAGGTTCTCTAATTTGATACGTTTGCATAAATTGAGAAATGAGAATATCGGTGAGTTCTGTTTCCCATGATTCTTTCTTTCTAGCGTATATAAGAAAATGTTGTATGGAAATTGTCCTTGCATACAGAAAAACAAGCTCCGAAGCCGTCAGAAGAAATTGAAAGCATATGATCTGTCTTCTCTTACAGAGTTTCTGCCTGATTTGAAGGCTCCTCAGCAGCCAACTTCTGCAGCTCCATTCAAAGTGAATTGTAAATCTAGACAAAAACTTTTGTGGGTGCTTCAAATCCATAATTGTGCATTTTATTAACAAATTATTTTAGTTGAATCTTCATAATGTGACAATTATTTAACCTTTTGACAGATTGAAGGAACGTAAACAATTGAGCACTGTTCTCAACCATCCTGCATTCCAGGCAGACCCCTTGGAAGCCATCCATCAACATTTACAGAGCACACAGCCTCCGGTGGATGAGAAACCTAAGAAAAAGTTGAACAAAAATGGAAGTAAGAAAGCGAAGAGGAAAAAATCAAGTGCATCAAATGGACCTCTGGCAATGGATTTATAGTGTGGTGACATTCTTTTTTCCTGGTTTCAATGTCACCACCTCTAGATATTTGCAGTCTGTTAAGGTTATCCGTTGCTCGTTAGAGTTTTCTCACATTTCAGACTTGATGGGTTTCTTTATTCAATGATCCTAATCAAAATATATGTTATGTATTCCTTTTTTACTTTTCCTCTTACAGCGAGGCTGGAATCCAAAAAAGAATGAAAATTCAGAAGTGCTTCTTACTATCTAGTTATTATTTTTCGTTTAATTATCTTTTGAATAAGAAAAATGTCTTGAAATAAAAGAGTATGCTCATCACTTGTTATAATTATATATGCAAGTTTTAACTTTTGTAGTAAGGTTTTGATAGGTATTGGGAATCTGATGTATCAAGGGAGTAGTTTTATACTAATTGTTGTGAATCGGAATTTTACATTCTTTTTGCAGTAATTTCTTATTATTAGGTTTCACTTTTGACTGGAGTTCAAATTATGACATGGTAGAAGGGGAAAAAAAAAAAATTACACATGTCAACAGTGCCCTCAACAAAAGACAGGTCAGCCATGCATGCAACATATAGTCCAAAATATTGAAACTGATTTGAAGCATATGCTTGTTCTCCTCTCTGCTCAACTTTAGACGTAGTGAAAAAAAAATGGCAGGTAGCAAGATGGAGATTAGCTCAACTCTTCACATAGTTATGTTTCCATGGTTTGCATTTGGGCATTTCATACCCTATCTTCACCTCTCTCACAAACTTGCTGACAGAGGCAACAAAGTATCTTTCTTAGTACCTAAAGGAGTTGAGCCGAAGTTAGCCAAACTCAACAAATTCCAAGACCTCATTCACTTCTTTCCTCTCACCATTCCTCATGTTGATGGCCTTCCTCCTGGTGCTGAAACTCTGTCTGACATACCCATTTCACTCCAGAGTCAGCTTTGCACTGCCATGGATCAGACAAGGTACCAAGTTGAAAGCATTTTAGGCACCATCATGCCTGATTTTGTGCTCTTTGATTTTGCTTTCTGGATTCCTTCTTTAGGTAAAGAATTTGGATTTAAGTCTGTTATGTACAACATAGTGTGTGCAGCTCTGCCAGCTCTAGGCTTAGTACCCGGTAAGAAGATGATGATCAGAGGCATGAAATTTGAAGAAATGATGGAGACACAGTCATCTTCCGAACCAGTTGCAGAATTTGGCAGTGGGATATCTTTTTATGACAGATTATACACTGGTACAGAAGGGAGTGATGCTTTAGCGGTTAGGACTTGTTATGAAATTGAAGCTCCTTTCGTTGATCACCTCGTGCAGCATTTTGCAAAGCCAGTCCTGCTAACAGGGCCTCTGCTGCCAGAAAAAGCTGATGCACCACTCAATGAGAAATGGGATAAATGGCTGAACAAGTTTCAACCAGGTTCTGTGGTGTTCTGTGCATTTGGGAGCCAAAACATATTACAAAAGAGCCAATTTCAAGAACTGCTCTTGGGGTTTGAGCTATGCGGGCTGCCATTTGTCGTGGCATTATCTTCACCAAGTGAATGCCTAACTATGGAAGAAGCAATGCCTGATGGGTTTGAAGAAAGAGTTAAAGATAGAGGTATGGTGTATGGAGGATGGGTTCCACAACTGCAGATATTAAACCATCCGTCCGTTGGCTGCTTCGTTAGCCATGGTGGGTCTAGTTCTATGTGGGAATCTTTGGCAAGCAACTGCCAGATAGTTCTTGTTCCACCAAATATTGACCATGTTGTGCACACCATGTTAATGGTGGAAGAATTGAAAGTTGCAGTAGAAGTGAAGAAGCAGGAAAACGGGTGGATTTCGAAGGAGAGCTTGAGCAAAGCTATCATATCTGCTATGAGCATGGACAGTGAATTGGTCCTCACAATGAAGAGCAATCATAGTAGGTGGAGAAAATTTGTGCTGGACAGAGACATTCAAGAAACATATCTTGATTCTTTCATCAAGAAGTTACATGATTTATTGCAGTGATATTGATTTTCCTTTAGTATGAATGTGTCTATTATCATCTGAAAATGGCAAATAATTGCTTCAGTAAAGCAGTGATTACCTATATCTAAGGCATTTAATGATTGTGTTTCAATTAATTTAATCTCAGTTTGCCTTCTACACAATTGTTCATAGCCATTGAAGAATCATACATTTTGCTGCCCTGTTGAGATGTTGTTTGATGGCCAATGTGGACCCTTCATAGAGCCCATGTTCAAGTGAGTGAGATGAATTTGAGGTGTGTTTCTTAAAGAGGATTGGAGGGAGGAATACAATAAATTTCAAGATATGTGTTTAGACATAAATGCATCTATCTACACATAATACAAAAATTTTACCAAATCTCAAATTTTGGTTTGCTCTGCTTGGAGAAAATAAAATTGTGGTGCTTTGCTCAACTAGAGCTAAAAGATTAAACTATGGGTAATTTAGCCAAAAATAAAATAAATTCTTTCTACAACATTACGGTGGTAATAAAATTTCTTCCCAATTAGGAGAATTTTGGTTCAATCATTCGAGTCTCCTAGAGATTAGGTATCATACTGTTAAAAATGAGAATCGTAGAAAAAATTGATAAAGAATGTGTTAAATAATTAAAAAAAAAAATAAAAATACTAGTGATTTAGTGAATTATGATCGATTAACATGTGATAATAACACACAAATTATGAGTTAAATGATATAAATATTTTTGACACAATGTGTTAAACAAATTTTGAGCTCATAATGATATGAATTTTTTTGAGTTAAAACTTTTTGCTTAATACATAAATGACCCTAAACTTTAATTTAAAGATCATTTGACCCCTTGAACTTATTGAATGACCTATCAGTCTATCACACACCTCATTGAGCCAAAACCAGTCACATAGATGTGTTGTTATCAATACGCCAAAACAATTGACATGTGAAGGAGAACAGATTTTTAGTGAAATGGGTATCTGACTTTGAATTATCTTAAAAAACAGAAATTGCATGTTGAAATTGAAACTTGGATTGAAAATTGGAAGAAGTTTCAAATTCAACATTCTCAGTTACATTCGACACTTTGTTTAATTTTTTTTTTTTAATAGGTTTGAAATGAAAATATGATTTATACATGGTTTTTAGTAAAAAGATGGGAGTGTTGAAGAAAGAGAAGAGAGAGAGAAACAAATGAAAGATAAGGAGAGAAAAGAACAAGAAGGTATTTACGAATGAAAGAAAAATAACGGGATTGATTGTGCAATTTTGTAAAGGACTGGTATCGAAATTTTTTTTAACTCACATGCACATTGATATCTAAAATGGTGTAAAAGCTTAGAATACTAGTGTATTAGCAAAAAAAAGTTGATGCTCGTAGAGTCAATGTTCAAGTAAAATAGATAAACTCCGAATTATGGTTTTGCGCCGAGGTATGGAGAGGAAGCAGAAGAGGAGAGTGATGAATGTGTAAATTTCAAGTTATATATTTAGACATAAATGTATTTGTTGGAGATTTAATTCAAAATCTGTTACATGAAAATGCTGATAATTAGTAATCTTGTTAGCTATTAGATAGGAGAAATTTATGTTATTTACTTAGTCAAAATAAGTGTCAGATAGTTATTGATTTTTTTCATTTTCTGTTATCTGTAAGCCTATAAATAGGCACTATTAATTGTCCTTTAGGAGGACGAAAAATAATAAGTGCTCTGATGCCATATGTTGGTTTTTTTTTTGAAAGAAATCTGCTCTTGTAAATAAATGGGAAACAAGAGAAATTCTACATTGATGAAAAACAGAGCACTTATTATTTTTCGCCCTCGTAAAGGATAATTAACAATGCCTATTTATAGGCTTACAGATAACAGAATATGAAAAAAATAGCAACTATCTTATACTTATTTTGACTAGTAAATAACATAAATTTCTCCTATCTAATAGCTAACAAGATAACTAATTATCAGCATTTTCATGTAATAGATTTTGAATCAAATCTTCGACACTCCTCCTTGATTCAAAATCTATAAAAAGAAAAATTAAAACACTGTTTGCAGATTCTATGGAGCATGTGATCTCCAAATTGTTCAATTTTGTGAAGCACTTCTCTTCACAACAACACATGATGCACTTCTCATCATAAACAACATTTGTTGATGCACTTCTCATCAACTTTTGGTGCACTTCTCACAAATTAAAAAAGAGTTTCTTCATGTTCTTCAACAATCTCTGCTAACTTTGCATCTTCTTCCTTTTGTATCCTGCAATCCTTTTGTAGATGGCCAAATCTTTTACACCTGAAATATTTTGGTTTTCCCCTGTGCCAGCAATCTTTTTCTTTATGACCATATCTCTCGCAATGAGAACACTAAGTAATTTTTCTTTTTGGAATTTTGGCTAAAAAGGCTCCTTCAGCAACTTCGTTTGCTCCATTTTTCGTCATTGCTCTTCTTTGCTCTTGAGATTGCAAGGCATTTATTAATTTCGGTAAGGCCATTTCACTTATATCTCTTGAATCTTCAAAAGATGAAAGTTTTGCCTCAAACCTTTCAGGCAAGCTTATAAATATTTTCTCTATAATTTTGTTATCAGGTAGATCTTCTCCCATCAACAGGATTTTGTTTGCTACTGCCATCAACTTGTCATAATACTCATGTATTGTCTCATTTTACATATCAATTTAGTCTATTACTTAGTATGTTCAACATAAACAAAAAATTTATGTTAAGAAAAAAGTATTCAAATGATAGATTTTAGTACTTTGCAAATTCTAAGCAGATTACACACAATTTGCGAACACCAAGCGAAAAAATAGATTAATAATTTATTGCATAATTTTTGGATGGAATTAGAGTTGACTTGCTTCTTTTTCTTCTTTAAAGGAATGAAAGAGAAAAACAAAATAAAACTAGCTAACCAGGCATTATATCGGCAAAAGCAACACCATAGCAATCATTTTGAAGCTTCTAAGACACTAAAAACAGAGGAGATAACAGCTCCGTCACTCCAAGAAAATACCAATATGCTAAATTTGCAAAATTTAGGTTGAACACTAAGATCGAATGCAACATTAAAGAATAAAATAACCTTCACTTTATTTTTTGTTACAATAATGTACACTGCATGATGACATCAGGTCATCCGGACACCGGGTCTATCATCCAGGTAGGGCGCACCGGATCCCTCGTCCGGTTCATGATGGAACGTGTAAGGTTTCCATGAATAAAAACCGGCATAGACCCCCTGTCTACGGAAAGGTTCTAGAAGAGAAGTGATGACGTCCCACTAAGAGTCTAATTCCAGTGTCGTATTAGGAGGACTCTGTGTCCCACCATGAGTCCAATTCCAGTGTTGCACTAGGAGAAGGACTCTGTGTCCCACGTGAACTCTAAAAGGCAAGTCTTTCTGTCTGATTGGAAGTAGGCTTTGGGAATTCTCTAAACCCAGTCCAACTCTATTACAAGCCCTATAAAAGGAGGGTACTTTTAAGGTAAAGGTATTCATTCCATTCAAACAAAAATATTAAAAACTAAGAGAAAACGATACTGACTTAGGCATCGGAGCTTACCCCTGAGGTTACCGGTGTCTTAGCTTTTTTTTCTTGTAGGAGTGATATTAGATCCAACCCGAAGAACAACCCGAACCCGGATCCCGAGACGGATTTTAGGCAATCCATCACTGCATATATAACATTTCTTTTATTTAAAATTACAAACGAATATTCAATTTTATGCATGTTTTATTATTCTGACTATTATCATTTTTGGAGATCAACTTGCATATTAATTAGAGGGCTTGACAAATCCAATACACCCCAACACTCCATTGCCTAAAAAACATTTATACATTTGATTCATTGATGCGACTTGCCTAACTATTCTTTAAGCGTATCAGCATAAAGTCAGAAAGATTAATAAGTTATATAGTGGGTGCAGCTACATGGAATCATCCCGAGGAATGTAGGTCAACGCTATTAATTGGTTTGGTTCGGTTAGTAGGACTTTATCTGTTTCGGTTTAGTTATCTAACCGAACCGATCATTGTACACCCTTAATTACGGTGATGGTTATTAAAATCGTTTAACCGGACTGTGGTGAGAATTAGGAATGACATTGTATAGGGTATCCACGAATTTTAGTACTATTTTACTCTTATCCGTTTACCAAAATAGCTATCTGTCATGATCCGTTACCAGTCTATTTAATTACACAATCTAAATTTCATTTCCGCCCCACATATTTTTTGGGTATCTGTTAATTACCAGTGTTAAGAAAAAAATAAAAAATTTGAACATTATCGTTTTATTGGGAATTCCAAATAACATAGAAAAATACTCCACAGCTAATAATTTGAACATTATCGCTTTCACTCTGTCGGATGTTTAACATTAAATATCCAAATTACAAAATATCCAATATTACAAATATTTAAGTTCCAAGTAAACTTTCTTTGAACAACTTGAAATTGAAGTCTAATCATTTAAGAAAAATAGAAATGGGCTTGGCACTAAATATGAATTAATTAATCTATATATATATATATAAAAAGAAAGGAAAGTGAGATGGGCGGAGATGCCTTTCTTTCTTTATATATATATATATATATATATATATATATATATATATATATATATATATATTTATTTATTTATTTATATTTATATTTATATACGGGGATTTATATGGGAGCGGGGCGGGGATAGTACCCCCAACCCCCACGTCCCGTTTAAGTACTGGGGGTAAAATAATCCGCACCCCTATCTCCGTAGGGGATAATATCGGTTATTTCCCGCTCCCGTCGGTCCGGGTCCCCACGGTTTTCAGGTAATCCACGCCCCATTGCCACCCCTAGAGGTGATAGGTCCCAATACTACTTACTACAAAGTACTAACATTTGTATACATAATGGAGGATGGGTAAAAGGTACATGGAGTATATCATTATCTTACTCGTGACAAGTACTTTTTTAAATTTCATTTCTGTCCTAAATTCTATTATACAATTTTCGAATATTGTCTGGTACCCGCGGAACCGGTACCCGCATACTGGCACGGATACTTAGAATGGTGCTAGGATATATATAGATGTGTTTGTGGCTCAAATTTAGGCCTACGGATAACCAAAAGAAAAAAACAAAAAAATGGCAGATAGCAAGATGAAGATGAAAATCAACTCAAATCTTCACATAGTTATGTTTCCATGGCTTGCATTTGGCCATTTTCTACCTTATCTTCACCTCTCTAACAAACTTGCTGAAAGAGGCAACAAAGTTTCTTTCTTATTACCTAAAGGAGTTGTGCCTAAATTGGCTAAACTCAACAAATTCCCACACCTCATTCACTTCTTTCCTCTCACCATTCCTCGTGTTGATGGCCTTCCTCCTGGTGCTGAATCTCTGTCTGACATACCCATTTCACTCCAGAGTCAGCTTTGCACTGCCATGGATCAGACAAGGCACCAAGTTGAAAGCATTTTAGGCACCATCATGCCTGATTTTGTGCTCTTTGATTTTTCTTTCTGGGTTCCTGCTTTATGTAGAGAATTAGGACTCAAGTCTGTTATGTATTACATTGTGTGTGCAGCTCTGACAGCTCACGACTTAGGTAACAAGACGATTGGAGGCGTGACATTTGAAGAAATGATGAAGGGAGACTCATCTTTCAATCCACTTGCAGAGTTTGGCAGTGGGATATCTTTTTTCGACAGATTACACACTGGCAGAGAAGAGAGTGATGCTTTAGCGATTAGGACTTGTTACGAAATTGAAGCTCCTTTCATTGATAACCTCACGCAGCATTTTGCTAAGCCAGTCCTGCTAACAGGGCCTCTCCTGCCTGAAACTGCTGAAGCACCACTCGAGGAGAAATGGGAAAATTGGCTCAACAAGTTTGAAGCAGGTTCTGTGGTGTTCTGTGCATTTGGGAGCCAAACTGTACTAAAAAAGAGCCAGTTTCAAGAACTGCTTTGGGGGTTTGAGCTATGCGGGCTGCCATTTCTTGTTGCATTATCTCCACCAAGTGAATGCTCAACCATGGAAGAAGCAATGCCTGATGGGTTTGAAGAAAGAGTTAAAGAAAGAGGAATGGTGTATGGAGGATGGGTTCCACAGCCACAGATATTGAACCATCCGTCAGTTGGGTGTTTCGTTTGCCATGGGGGGGCTAGTTCGATGTGGGAATCTTTGGCGAGTAACTGCCAAATAGTTCTTGTTCCATCAAAGTTTGACCATGTTGCGCACACCATGTTAATGGTGGCAGAATTGAAAGTTGCAGTACAAGTGAAAAAGCAGGAAAACGGGTGGATTTCGAAGGAGAGCTTGAGCAATGCTATCACACACGCTATGAGCGCGGATAGTGAAGTCAGTATGACAATGAAGAGCAATCATGCTCAGTGGAGAAGATTTTTACTGGACAAAGAGATGCAAGAAACATATCTTGATACTTTCATCAAGAACCTGCATGATTTATTGCAGAAAGATTGAATCTTTTTGAGTTTGGATGCTGATTGTTACCATCAGTAAATGGTGAATAATTGTTTCAGTGAGGCAGTGAACACATATATATCCATGGCATTTAATGATTGAGTTACAATGAATTTAATCTCAGTTTTCCTTATAAAAATGGTTCATAGCCATAGAAGAATCATACATTATGCTGCCTTGTTGGAGACATTATTTGATAGCCAATCTAGTCCTTCATACAATCCATGTCCATAGAATAATAATATTGTTAATTGTTTCATCTATTAACTCAATAAATTAATTAATGTCGGTATGCTGGCAGACGATTATTGACTGCTTAATTGGCTGTTTCTTATATATATTTTACAACAGAAAGATGACATGTTTCAGGGCGATCTTGATGGTTTAGAGATTAATTAATCATCAGAAAAATAAGTTATTTATTTCACTTTTTAATTGGGCATTCAGTACACAGTCCTTTAACTTGTGTATCTAATTTTTTTTATGAATAAAATTGTATATCTATTATTTGGAGACTGCATTCTCTGTAAGATGGATGAGTTATTGGCTGAGCGATTACTCTCAAAACTGAATGTAGGTCAACGCTATTAATTGGTTTGGTTCGGTTAGTAAAACTTTATCTGTTTTGGTTCAGTTATCTAACCGAACCGATCATTGAACACCCTTAATTATGTTGATGGTTATTAAAATAATTTAACCGGACTGTGATGAGAATTAGGAATGACATTGTATAAGGGTATCCACGAATTTTAGTACTATTTTACTCCTATCCGTTTACCAAAATAACTATCTGTCATGTTCCGTTACCGGTTTATCTAATTGCACAATCTAAATTTCATTTCCATCCCACATATTTTTTGGGTATATGTTAATTAAGAAAAAAAAATCAAACATTTAAACATTATTGTTTTATTGGGAATTCCAGATAACACAGAAAAATACACTGCAGCTAATAATTTGAAAATATAACTAGCATATGGATTTTACGTAAACCCTAATAAATTTGGAAAAAACTACGGACAGAGATAAAGGATTACACTATAATAATAAAACATGAGTTACAACCACTCTCTATATTTATAAGAAAAAAAAAAACAATATTTTGTCTACTTCTATTCTAACAAATTACGTTACTTCTGATAGGAATAGGAATATGTATAGGACACCAATTCTACTTGTATAAGGATTCTAATTGTACTTGATGTAAATGTTCTACCTTGTATTCTTTGGGTATATAAACCTTACACTTATTCAATGTAAAGTACGGTTTGCCTAAATCCTATATAGAGCATCAAAGGCTTAATCGCCAAACTATCTAAAAACCCTAACCCTAGCCGTCCATCAGCTTTCCTCTTTGGTAGAAAAACAATTTGAATGCCAAATTAAAACTTTCCAATCTGATTGGGGTGTGCGGAGAGGAAACACCGCCACATAGTTGAAACGGGTTTGTCCTTATTATCTCATGCCAAACTTGACAAATCATTCTGGTCCCATGCATTTGACACCGCTGTATACCTCATCAATCGCATGCCTACTAAATTACTGAATTTTGTGTCACCCTTTGAGAAACTCATGCATCCCCCCCCCCCCCCCCCCTAATTATGATTTTCTTCGTGCATTCGGTTGTTTATGCTACCCTTGGCTTCGTCCTTACTCTGCATCTAAGCTTGATTTTCGTTCTCGTCCTTGTATTTTTATTGGCTATTGTCACCTCCATAAAGGTTATCGTTGTTTTGATTTTTCTACTGGGAAAATTTTTTTCTCACGCCATGTGCTCTTTGATGAACAGGTGTACCCCTATCCAGAGATGGCTCGGCTCCGTGATTCCACACCACATCCCTCCTCTACCAATCCACTACTGCAGTTTCCAGCACTTCCCAACCCAGAACTTCCCAACCCGCCGCTACCACCTTCAGCAACCCGCCTCCACTCATACCCAACCAGCCCTCAACCAATCACCACATACAACCCGTCCCCAACCAGCCCTCACCCAACCCGCACCAGCCCTCAACCGATCACCACATACAACCCATCCCCAACCAGCCCTCACCCAACCCGCACCCCTAACCCGTCACCCACGATCCCTGACCCGCCCCACTCACCGAACCCGTCATCTACCAGCCCTCACCCAACACGCACCCCCAACCTGTCCCCAACCCGAAACTCCACCCAACCCGTTCCTAACTAACTCACCGCCGCACCCTCTAGCGACCCAACTATCCTTCTCCCCAGCAGCACCCCCTCACCTGGTATTCCCCTAGTTGTGGATCTCACGGATTTTCATCCGCCTCCTGCTATTTCTGATCAGCCTCCTCCAGCTCCTACTCATCGTATGGTCACTCGTTCTCAAACCGGGTCCTCTAAGCCACGGGCCTTCAATGTGACAGTCACTCCAGATGATCCTCTTACTTATACTGAGGCAGTAAAATTTCATCATTGGCGGGCAGCAATGGCAGACGAATTTAATGCATTAATTGTCAATGGCACTTGGGAATTGGTGCCTCCTCCACTGAATGCCAACATTATTGGTTGCAAATGGATATTTAAAACAAAGAGGAAAGCTGATGGTTCTGTTGATCGCTATAAAGGCAGGTTAGTTGCTAAGGGATATCACCAATGTCCAGGCATGGACTTCACTGATACTTTTAGCCCTGTTGTGAAGCCTACCACGATCAGACTTCTACTGGCTATGGCAGTTTCTCTCTCTTGGCAGGTCCTACATTTGGATGTTTCCAATGCCTTTCTCCATGGTGACCTTGAGGAGAAAGTTTTTATGCAGCAACCTGTTGGTTTTGTTGATCCAAGCAGTCCCGCTCATGTTTGTGCTCTCCGGAAATCTCTTTATGGTCTCAAACAATCCCCTAGGATGTGGCACAAACACCTCACCACTGCTCTTGTTGGATTCGGTTTTCGATGCTCCAAGGCCGACATCTCTTTATATGTTTTCCAGTCTGGTACGATTACTCTTTTTTATCTCATTTATGTTGATGATCTACTGTTGCGTAGCAACGATTCGGGGAAACTTCAGTTGTTGGTTGCATATCTACAGCGTCAGTTTGCCATTAAAAATTTGGGTCGTGTCCAGTATTTTCTTGGTCTTGAAATGCAGTGGGGGAATGATGGTTTATATATCAATCAACAGAAATACATACGAGATTTGTTACATCGGTCAGAGATGTCTGGCTGCAAGTCATTGAGCACTCCGGCTTGTGTTTCTACCAAACTTTCGGTTTCCGGGGGTGACCTCCTTTCAGATGGCTCTTTGTATCGTAGTATTGTTAGTGGCCTTCAATATTTAACTGTGACTAGACCAGACATTGCCTATGCGGTTCACAAGGTTGCCCAGTTCATGCATGCTCCAACTGATCTTCACTGGCAGGCAGTCAAACGTATCCTGCGTTATCTGCAGGATACCTCCTCCCATGGCCTCATGTTTCGACCAGGTCCTACCACACAGTTACATGGTTTTTCGGATTTTGATTGGGGAGGTGACTCTGATGATAGGCGCTCCACTACTGGTTTTGCAATTGTCCTCGGCGGTAACCTCATTTCTTGGATCTCCAGGAAACAGCGAACGGTCTCTCGCTCTTCAACCGAAGCAGAATATCATGCCTTAGCCACCACCACTTCTGAATTGTCTTGGATCACGATGCTTCTCCAGGATATCGGCTTCCCTCTGCCCACTTCACCAGTTCTGTGGTGTGATAATTTGAGTGCCACGTATCTTACGGCTAATCCTATTTTTCATTCCCGGACAAAACATCTAGAGATCGATTTTCATTTTGTCTGGGAACGGGTGGTAGTGAAGTCTCTTTTTGTTCGATATCTCCCAACGGAACACCAACTTGCCGATTTACTCACCAAAGCTCTTCCCAAATCTCGGTTTCTCTTCTTACGTGACAAGTTGAGAGTTGTTCCCCCTGCTCAACTTGCGGGGGTGTGATAGGAATAGGAATATGTATAGGACACCTATTCTACTTGTATAAGGATTCTAATTGTACTTGATGTAAATGTTCTACCTTGTATTCTTTGGGTATATAAACCCAACACTTATTCAACGTAAATTACGGTTTACCTAAATCCTATAACTTCTTCTTTTAATTTCCAGGCATTGCTTTCACTCTGTTGGATGTCTCACCTCTTCCTTATGGAGAGATTACATTTTTCACACTTGTAATATCTTGCATCCGAAACCTAGCTTTTATAGCCAATACAAATGATAATTTGTCTTTTCTTTTTTGGTGCAAACTACAAGTATTGTTATTAAAATAATCCTATTCAGAGATTAGTTACAGTTAAGACTTTTCACCCCTATCTATGAATCTATTCAATGGAATTCCAACTTAAATTTTATTTCCACAAACTTAGCATGTATTGTCAATAAAATTACAACTCGTGCATTGTCAATTGAATTACAACTTGTAGGTTACAAATGGTAGTTTGTCAAAATATTTGTTACCGGCCAATTTGATTCGTTCTTGTAAAACTTTGACAAAAATGAGGCCAAATAAATTTGGCTTCGGGTGAGACAAATTGGGTGGTTACCTCATTATGTATTTTTGTTTTTGTTGTCTTTTATATTTATTTGACCGACAACCCCGAAAAAATTAATCATAGAAATAATATAGAATGCCAAATTATTTAATAATACTAAAGTATATTATATATGTTATAAAATGGTTTTAATAAACAGAGGTTATATGAAGATTATAACAACAAGGAAACTAATAGAGAGAGAATATGAGAATAGAAACTTTCTATCATTGAATCTGAATTGTATGAAATAAGAAAAACTAACATCTTTTTATAGGAAAAGTTTAGGGGAATTTGAGTAATTTCACAACCTCAAATTATTATTAATTGATGTAAGCAATGATGTCATCAACCACTTATTTCAACACTCCCCCTTTGATGTTAATCATTGCGAATGGGACACTGCCTCGTTAAAAACCTTACCAAGGAAAAACCTAGTGGGATAAAAAAACGTTTGGTCGAGGGAAAAAGAGTACGGTGTTTACTCCCCCTGTTCGCAATATTACTGAAGATATTTGAGATGACAAATTCCAACACCGTAAATCAATTTCTTGAAAGTTGCAATTGGTAATACTTTGGTAAATAAAGCTGCTAGATTGTTGCATGAACGAATGTGCTGAATATTGATTTCACCACTCTTTTGTAGATCATGAGTGTAGAAAATTTTTGGTGAAATATGCTTTATTCTATCTCCTTTAATATAACCACATGCCTCTTGTATATGCTTGATTAATGATCTTAGTCAAACACATTCTCCAATGGCTTTATGAAAAGCTGTTATCGCTGCATGATTAGAAGAAGTCACAGTGATAGTATATTTAAAATAAGGCTTTATGTGAATCAGACAAAATAACCTATATCTGCATATCCAACTAATTTTGGGTCAGACTAATATGATAAAATAAACCCAAATTAATAATTCTTCAAAGATAGCATGATATATGTGTTGAATTCCATTCTAATGCCTCTGTATAGGTGTGGAACTGTATCTCAATAATGCAATATTAACCCTTGTATAATTAATAAAATACATTAGTGCACCAATTGCATTAAGGAATATGGTACTTCTGGACTAAGAATTTCTTCACTATCTTCTAGAAGATGGAAATGATTATTATTTACATCAAGTGATTAAAACTATTATTAGGTTACTTTGTCGATATTAAATCATAAAGTAATTTTATTTGTAACTGAATCAACAAACGAAAATTTTCTTGTCTAGGTTATCAATTTGTTATCCTAGATAAAATTTCATTTTTCAAAGATCCTTCATTTCAAATTATTCTTTCACCAATCTAATGCTTTTGGAATCTCTTCTGGAGTCTCAATGATATTTAAATCATTCACATAAATAAAAATGAGTGAATCCGGATTCTAATTTCTTTATAACAACATGTGGACAAATTTGATCATTTTTGCTACCTTCTTTCATCAAATATTCACTTAGGCAATTTTATCACATGAACCCAGACTGTTTCAGTCCATACAAAGATCTTTGTAATTTTATCCAATAAAATTCACATTTACCATATATTTCTAGCAATTTAAATCCTTCAGGTATTTTCATATAAATATTATTATCAGGTGAACCATATAAATAAACTGTAACTACATTCATCAGATGCATACTCAAATTTTCTTGTACTGTGACATATTGAAAAATCATTGTATTCAACATAGGAGAGCATACATCTCCTCATAATCAATCTCAAGTCTTTGGGAAAATCATTGTGCAACAAGCCTTGCTTTATATCTTATTATTTAATTTTCCTCATTTCTCTTTCTCATAAATGCCCATTTGTATGCTATGGGTTATAAACCATGTGGCGTTTGGACTGCTGGCCCAAAAACTTCACATTTTCAAGAAAATTTAATTCTGCTTAGATTGAATCTTTTCATTCTTAGCTAATCTTCTCTAATTTGACATTATTTAACAAATTGTGGTGCATTAGCTATATTTTCATTCACAATATTCATTGCCACAATATATGCAAATATATGATCCACATCTATTTCATCTCGATTCCATCTTCTTTCAGAACTAATTTCTTCATTTTTAGCAACTGCAGATACTTATTCTTCTTCGGGAAGTGTATTCATATTAGTATCTTCTTCCTTAACAAGATCATCTTTATTTATTATTTACACTCTCTTTTTAAGGATTTTTATCCTTTTAACCAATTGGTTTTTCACGCTTCAGGCGTGTTTGCGCACTATTATTAATTTATTCTTCAAGAATTTAATATGAATTGACGCATTTACTACTGATATACGCGATTTTGTTAATTAAGATAACAACATGAATAAAGAAAATTTCATATAAAATAAAATAGAATGAAGAGAAAATCATATTTTTTAATTGTCACATACTACCTGCCACTTAATTACTTTTGTTATTTTGTTAAATCTGCCAATATATAATACATTTAAAAATATGTCGGATCACATGCATGACTTATACTAAATTTTTAACTCCATAATATATGTATAGGTCCACAAACCATTTTAAAACCAAAATAGCATTTATGTATTTTGACATTATTCATATAAGAACAATTATTATGGCAACTACGCATATATAGAAATATATATTACAGATAGTATGGGTCCCTAAATTAATTATATTCATTAATGAGTACTATTTAGAATCGCGCTTAATAAATTCACGTCTCATCAGTTAATCAAATTATATTAGCTGTAAACCTATAACAAGTAATCAATTACAGACCATAAGGACATTTATCTCTCACTAACAACTTCTTAAATAAGCATACTTATTCTGCATTTTTCATCATTCTCTACAAATCTATCTATTTTTCTTTATATATATATATATATATATATATATATATATATATATATATATATATATATATATATATATATATATAAGTTTTTGAAATAAGTAATGGCTTGTAATATTTTAGAAAGTAGTAGAATTCCTTCCTCATCTAAAACTCTTACTTATCTCACTCGTGAAGCTAAAACAAAATTCAAAAAGTTATAGAACCGTCAAATAGCAATTCCAAGGTATATAGATGATATATTATTTTTTAGTGATAAAGGAATTTTGAAAGTTTTTCAATATCAACAATGGGTTCATTTACTTGTTGAAAATTTTCCATATTTTCCTATTTTAACATATCAGTTTTATACAAATCTCGAATTTAATCTTCAACCATTATCTATTAGTTCTTTTGTTAAAGATAAACATATTTCGTTTGATTCTCATCTATTAGCTGAAATTCTCCAAATTCCTTGTGAAGGAGTATCTCTTCAGTATTTAAAAAATTGGTCTGTCAATCACCATTCTGCAGAAGTCCAAATTAAAGCCTTAAGAAAAGGTTGTGATTCCTTTAATAAGGGTATTCCTACTCTTCATCAATTACATCCATATAGTCAACTACTTAATTATGTCATTTACAATTCTTTTTCTCCTAGAAAAACAAAACCAAAAAGTTTAAGTTTTCATAAAATATTTTACCTTTCAATGTTTTTATTAGGAGAAAAGATAGATCTTCATAGTTCAATAATAACACATATGTCCCAGGTATATAGTCATTCAGCAAAAATAGTTCCTTTTGGGAATATCCTTACTCATATATTTCAGTATTTTCAAATAGATCTGTCTAATGAATTAAGCTGTAATGCAATACTTTTTGATAAAATTGCAGTATCTAAAATAATTCAAAATCTTTCATATGCTGAATTGAAAATATCTCATATAGATGAAGAAATTTCTAAGGATCAAATACAGACTGAAGCGTCTACAAGTTCCAAGAATAAAATGGTGGTTGAACAACAAAATCGTCAAGATTTTCAGATGGTGACTCTTTTACAAGAGATTAAAGATGATCTGAAGAAAACTACACAAGCTCAAGAAGTGATTGCTCAACAATTAAATCAGCTTCAATCAAATCAACAATTGATTCTTCAGAACCAGCAATTAATATATCAAACTATTGAAAAAAATAGTTTCATGTTGCAGGAGTTATTATCTATTATGAAAAAAATAATTTTGTGATGCATTTCATTCAAAATGTAATAAATTATTAAAGAATGTTATTTCTCTATTTATTCGCTTACTAATTTAAATTTTAGCCTTTTATGGCTTTATAATTAATTTTCCTTCTGAATAAGCAACACAAATTACTATCTTGAAGAAATAGAATAAGTGTCCAATTTGCAAAAGTAACCTATAAAATAATTAATATTTTATATATATCATGAGGCACATATACAGATCACATAAACCTTATTTTAACTTAACAAGTAAAACTTAACAAGTGATGGCATACATAAGCCCAATTGTTCAAATCAAATTTTGTCCATTTTCCAAACATATCCACCTTTACTCTCTGCAAATCATCATCCCTAAGTCTCTCTCCACGTGAGAAAAATATTATGACCCATCATCTATTTTTTTTTTTTTTAATTTTAACTACATATTGTTCCAAAATGACTTCATTGATCATGCCAAATTTTATAACTATTTGAATCTGTAAACTTCTGGTTTACAATAAAATTTGCTTCAATCACATTTATAAATGTTTATTATAAACTAGATGGAAGAGTATAGAATTTTAAAGCATAAATTTCTTCCATGAATTTATTTCGTGTAACATAAATATATTCTTGATTATTTTCATTTATAGTTTCAATATAATATCCATTTCTGCGAATATCTTTAAATTTCTTGTGAGACTTTGGGAAAAATAATGCCTTATTTATAATAAATTTTTTTCCCCTTGACAAAATTATACTAGCTCTTCCGGAGCCATTATTTATATTATCTCTTCCAAAGCCATTACAATAAATTTACATTGGCAAAATTACACTAGCTCTTCTGGAGCCATTAATATTTTTTCTTTATATACTTTGAAGCCAAATAAAAACTGGAATAATCCATCTTCTTCATTAAAAGGAAATAAAAATTAAAAATTACAACTTACTTTGGATGAACAAATCCGAATTAATATTATCGGATGTACAAACTCGTACTTACATTGCATGAGCAAAACTCGTGCTGATAACGTGTTATAAAATGGCTTTAATAAACAGAGGTTATATGAAGATTATAATAATAAGGAAACTGATAGATAGAGAATATGAGAATAGAAACTTTCTATTATTGAATCTGAATTGTATGAAATAAGAAAAACTAACATCTATTTATAGGAAAAGTTCAGGGGTATTTGAGTAATTTCACAACCTCAAATTATTATTAATTGATGTAAGCAATGATGTCATCAACCACTTATTTCAACAATATAAACAAAAATAAACATAAATATTTATTTTTTTAAAAAATCACCTAAGGTAGTAAGACTGAATTATTTCATACGAGAGGTGATAGGTCCGAATACTACTTACTACTAACTACTAACATTTGTATACATAATAAAGTATGGGTAAAAGGTACATGGAGTATATCATTATCTTACTCGTGACATGTACTTTTTAAAATTTCATTCCCGTCCTAAATTCTATTATACAATTTTTGGATATTGTCCGGTACCCGCGGAACCCATACCCGCATACTGGCACGGATACTTAGAATGGTGCTAGGATATATATAGATGTGTTTGTGGCTCAAATTTAGGCCTACGGATAACCAAAAGAAAAAAACAAAAAAATGGCAGATAGCAAGATGAAGATGAATATCAACTCAAATCTTCACATAGTTATGTTTCCGTGGCTTGCATTTGGCCATTTTCTACCTTATCTTCACCTCTCTAACAAACTTGCTGAAAGAGGCAACAAAGTTTCTTTCTTATTACCTAAAGGAGTTGTGCCTAAATTGGCTAAACTCAACAAATTCCCACACCTCATTCACTTCTTTCCTCTCACCATTCCTCGTGTTGATGGCCTTCCTCCTGGTGCTGAATCTCTGTCTGACATACCCATTTCACTCCAGAGTCAGCTTTGCACTGCCATGGATCAGACAAGGTACCAAGTTGAAAGCATTTTAGGCACCATCATGCCTGACTTTGTGCTCTTTGATTTTTCTTTCTGGGTTCCTGCTTTTTGTAGAGAATTTGGATTTAAGTCTGTTATGTACAACATAGTGTGTGCAGCTCTGCCAGCTCTACGCTTAGGTTACAAGACGATTGGAGGGGTGACATTTGAAGAAATGTTGAAGGGAGACTCATATTTCAATCCGTTTGCAGAGTTTGGCAGTGGGATATCTTTTTTTGACAGAGTACACACTGGTAGAGAAGAGAGTGATGCATTAGCGTTTAGGACTTGTTACGAAATTGAAGCTCCTTTCATTGATAACCTCACGCAGCATTTTGCTAAGCCAGTCCTGCTAACAGGGCCTCTCCTGCCCGAAACTGCTGAAGCACGACTCGAGGAGAAAGGGGAAAATTGGCTCAACAAGTTCGAAGCAGGTTCTGTGGTGTTCTGTGCATTTGGGAGCCAAACCGTACTAAAAAAGAGCCAGTTTCAAGAACTGCTTTTGGGGTTTGAGCTATGCGGGCTGCCATTTCTTGTTGCATTATCTCCACCAAGTGAATGCTCAACCATGGAAGAAGCAATGCCTGATGGGTTTGAAGAAAGAGTTAAAGAAAGAGGAATGGTGTATGGAGGATGGGTTCCACAGCCACAGATATTGAACCATCCATCAGTTGGGTGTTTCGTTTGCCATGGGGGGGCTAGTTCGATGTGGGAATCTTTGGCGAGCAACTGCCAAATAGTTCTTGCTCCACCACAGTTTGACCATGTTGTGCACACCATGTTATTGGTGGAAGAATTGAAAGTTGCAGTAGAAGTGAAAAAGCAGGAAAACGGGTGGATTTCAAAGGAGAGCTTGAGCAATGCTATCATACACGCTATGAGTGCGGATAGTGAAGTCAGTATGACGATGAAGAGCAATCATGCTAAGTGGAGAAGATTTTTACTGGATAAAGAGATCCAAGAAACATATCTTGATACTTTCATCAAGAACCTGCATGATTTATTGCAGAAAGATTGAATCTTTTTGAGTTTGGATGCTGTTTGTTACCATCAGTAAATGGTGAATAATTGTTTCAGTGAGGCAGTGAACACATATATCCATAGCATTTAGTAGTTGTGTTACAATGAATTTAATCTCAGTTTTCCTTATAAAAAATGGTTCATAGCCATAGAAGAATCATACATTATGCTGCCTTGTTGGAGACACTATTTGATAGCCAATCTAGTCCTTCATACAATCCATGTCCAAGCAAGGCAGATGAACTCTGAATGTACCTGCACAAAGAACATTTACAAGAACAAAGCAATTACACAAAAAATTATTCTTAAAAAATGATACAGGGTCAATTTGGTTTCTGAATTTGGCTTGTAAGATCAACTTAGTCCAAATCAAGTTTAGGTATCAATTGGTTCTTCAACTTCGTATTAGGATCCAATTAATCCAAAGTGATACAAGTCTGAACAAAAAAGGCATCAATCACATGATAACAGCCCGACATGTGTTATTTTGGGCTAATTTCACTCTAAATGACAAGTTAAAGGTCTAAATCGGTGCCTAAATTTGATTGTGGACTAAATTGAACCAACATAAAGTTCATCGATTTACCAGCATCGTTGAAGAAGAGCATGCATCCCAAGTTTATAAGCAATCTCATCAACACACATAGCATTAGAAGAATCCTGCTTATTAGCAAAAATTAACAATTTTGCATCTTGCAATTCTCTCTGCAATTGAAGGATCAGAAAAACAGTTCAACAAGCACTTGAATCAAAAAGCTATGCTATAATGTTTATGTTCTTGTTACTGTCATGTAATCTGATTATTTATAAGATATATATATATATATTTGACATTTAATTTTGCATTATACTTCCCTTTCATTGAAGTAAGAGGTACCATTTTTAAGACAGGAATAAGTTTTAGAGATTACTAACATCACCTAAAATCCGATGCAGCTCATTCCTAGCTTCTGTTATTCTTTCTCTGTCATTGCTGTCCACAACAAAGATCAATCCGTCCACATTCTGAAAGTAATGTTTCCATAGAGGCCTAATCTGTTTTGCATCAAATCGAAGAAAGCTTATTTTAGTCGTATATGTTGATGGTTCAAATTGAACGTTTCCATTTTCGCAGAAAATTTATGCTTAAATGCAGAAAGTAACATTTGTTTTCAGTCCCTTATTGAGTACACAGTCAGGCGTGCATCACACAGCTTGTTAAATAACGCATCTATAAACTACGGGGCACGTAAGATGCCATTTACAGGAGGCTCGAGGAACACTTGACGATGCAGTTTGATTTTAGAAGTTAAATGCAACAAATGTCAAAAAAATTTGCACAAGCGAAAAATGTTATTTAGTTGTAGAAAGTGACTCAAAGTCCAGTACCTTCTGCTGGCCTCCTACATCCCATATGCTCAAGTTTATGTTCTTGAACTCGACTGTCTCCACATTGAAACCTGTTCCATAATCAAGAAAACTTCACAGCATTATGAGAATTCAGAGATATGAACCATTCTGTCAAGAAAGCAACTGTCCAGGTGGTCAAGATTTCGAAGACAGATGAAGAAAAAACCAATGGAAAAGCAAGATCATTCAAGAACTGAGTGAAAGTGGAGAGCTTATACCAATGGTCGGAACGGTTGTGACCACATCTCCAAGCTTAAGCTTGTATAAAATGGTTGTTTTCCCTGATCCATCAAGACCAACCATCAAAATCCTGACTGTGTTCTTAGCAAGAAACCTCTTCGCAAGGCGGGTTATGATTGTGCCCATCCGGAGGAAAAACCGAAAAGAGAGAGAGAGAGAGAGAGAGATCAAACCTTCTGCTGCAACTGAGGAATACACCTTCAAAGTTTATAGAAAAGAAAAGCACTGGTGAAAGAGGAAAAAGAGTAATGTAAAAGTAACCTCTTTTGCTTTCACATGGAAAAGTGTAGGAGAATAAATTCTGAGCAAGTAAAGAGTGGTTGGTTTTTGTTCTGTTTCGTATCTCCAACAGTGGAAACATCAATATCAAGCTAATGGAGATAACTATTTTCTGGACATTTTTATTTGTATTTAGTAAATTAGTACCAGAAAACAGAAGAAATAAATGATCATTTTCCTCATCTCAGGCCTTGTCTACAACAAATTTGCTTAGAAATTGGTCCAAACATATACTCATGTAATCAATATGGTATCTCCAATGGGGAAAAACCCCTTATTGAACCTGCACTTAGTAAATTTTGTCAGTTTAATCCCTCCAATTTTTTTTATGTTGAAGGACATTTGACCCTTTCGTTAGGCATGCTTTACATACGCGGTTAAATATACGACGTGTGAATTGACAACGCATGTAAAGCAGAACCTAGCAGATTTGTTCAATGAGAGCCAAATGCTCTTGAAAAGAAAGTACAGGCCAAATAGATTGACCAATTGTTACTTTCAGGGGCCAAAAATTGTCTATTTTGCATCTCAAATTCATTTAAAAAGCGTATTTAAGCACATATTTAAAAATAAATATCCATGAATGCGAGATGGAAGCATCTATATTCAGTGAAACTGCAGAACATTGAGGGATGGGTTCGTATGAATAATATTTTCCATCACTTTTACAAACTTCTTGGGGTCGAGACAAATTACAATTAGTACAGAACAAAAATGTAAGCTAAAGATATTTTCAATCACCAAGTTTCCACACAGAACCAACTACTTGCTAAATTGCATCAGTCCTTAGAGGCAGATTGGAAGATGAAAACTGCTGTCAGAACACCCACCAAGCCTGTTACAGCCAAAGCCACAGTAGGCAAGGGGGAAATAACCCCAAAATTCTGCAAAAGTAAATTTACAATGGACTTGATGAGGTAAATGCAAGCATACTGAAGGTGAGACAGAGAAAGAGCAGCGAGAGATTGAAATTGATCAAGAATATATGAAGAAAACTGAAAACTACAAATTTCTGGCTGGCAAAAGGAAGTTCATCTACGTTACAGAAATGGCAAATACTTTTAATTTAATGCTTGAAGTCTCTCAAAATGATAAGTCCAAAGCTTGAAGTGAATGGGATTCATATCATACTTTAAACTCCAGCATCACAGCTAAAATTTATCGATGAGTAGTATCCTAAGAAATATTTCATTAATTATACTTATGCTTTTACTTTCCTTGATACTGTAATGGTAAACTAACAAGTTCAATTCAAATTTACTGTCTAACCAATAAATTAACAAGCCCCATTGAAATATGCGAAGAAAACATCAACCTATTCTTTCGCACTGATTTTATTGTCAAATCTTTAGCTTGAAATTAGAAGGGGTTTGGTCCTTTTATTTCCATACTGCACTTTTTTACTTCAACATAACAGTTGTGTGCTTTTACTATTAAAAATACCAAAAGCTTCCGAATATGTTTTCAACACAGCATATCAATCCCAAGTAGTTCATGGGCCACAAAAGCATTGAACAAGAGCAATCTTAAGAACCACACTTGGAACAGACAGCGAGTATCTACTTTGCTTAGAAATAGAAACTTTTAAGAAATGGATGCCATACCTCCAAAATTCCTTTTCCTGTTGCTATTTCAACAGAAATGGCCACTGCAAAACCAATCATTGCAAGCCGTCCAAGCCATATGTCTAAACTGCTGCCCCCTTGGCTACTTTGCTCGCTTCTAATAGAAACCATTCTTCCTTTGCTTGCAGCCTTCCTCACATGAGAAGCTCTTGATATTACTGGATATTGAAGAAACTGTTAATTCTATGACTGAAACTGTGATAGAGCTTGAATGGTCCTTGAGTTGACAATAAAACAGATAAATAGAAGAAAAAAAGCATTCTAAGACTACAATTAGAATTGGGTCAGAATCATCTTCTTTCTCAACTTCTACTGGCAAGCAATTAAGGAGATGCCACTCAGATACACAGACTTGAGCATTTCTAGCAATAAATATCATGTTTTATCTTTTCCTTTTCTGTTCTTTTCTAATATAGGCTTCTCTTGGCAGAGATAATTTGCTTACAAGTAGGGAAGTAGTGACATTGACTGCATAATTACCTTAACCAAGTAACTTTGGTATCAAAAAACACCATATAATGGAGATTACAAACAAACTGGCCACATTAAATGTAACTACATGAATCAAATTAAATTGATAGATGAAGGGGAATGAAAATGATTATGGAAGCTGAACTATTTCAGAAACCTGAAACAGGGGAAAGAGGTAGTACTAAAAGGGGCAATTTGGCCCTGGTAGGATCAACTTAACCCAAAATGAAAATGAACTTGGGCTATCAATTTAATCCAAAACTTGACACTTTTTGGTTCTATTAGTACAAAAAAGATACTTATCAGCATATCATTCGTGTTTTTTTTTTTTTTAATACATGTCAATTTCTAATGCTAATAAATGTCAGATTATATTATTTAACCAAAATTGCTAGAACCGAGCTGTTACCTAAACTTCATTTTACAGCAAATTGACCAGGTAATCTAAGTTCGACGGCAAAAATGGCCATTTATCCTATGAAGAATACTAGTATATGTACATGCGTCTGGTTTGTGAATTGAAGCCATTCTGTGCAGCTTAGAGAACTCTTTATTTCATGTATTCAACTAATCAATGTCAAAAAGACCCTAAATTGTTCCAGTTAATTTCATAATCTAATAAGGTGTAGCAACAAACAACAATGCACCATCAGATAAGAAGCTTCAATCAAGTATAGTACAGATTCACAGAGCAAACAAGAAACAAAAAAGGAGCAGAAAACAATAACAATAGGAATGAATCTTACAGAGAGGAAACCCAGAGCCAGAGACGAAGTATGATCTAATTGGGGCAGAACTTGATGTGGGTAATGGAGCAAAGACATGGGTTTTCGTTGAGCTAATAGAACAAACATCTGCAATGCGATTTTCTTAACCACAAAAGATGAAATTTAAATAAAAAGAAAAAAACACATAAAGTAGGGTAAGCAATAGTAGAATGCAAATAGTTCAATACCGCGGATTGAGAGGGAGAGAGAAGCTGAGACCTGAGCTATTGACATGGTTTTTGCAGTGTTTTGAGAAGAAAAGGAAGAAGCTTTTTATGTGGCGCCACAGTTTCTAACTGCAATCAATCATTATATTATCCACTTCACTTCCAGTTGAAGATGACCAGACATATATGAGAGAGGCAAAATGACGCGTGTCAATATACCTTTTTTTATACGTTTATTATTTTTTTTTTAGTTTTTGTAAATGAAGTACAATACTTGTATATTTTTGTCAATCATTAATTAATTATTAAGTTTTTCAACATAATATATGATCAATTATAAGCAAAACTTATATATATATATATATATATATATATATATATATATATATATCAATCTTGTGATTTTAATCTCTGATAAATTAAGATTTATGCTTTTTTTATCAAAAAGAGTTTTTTTGGTTTCAAAAGTTAAAAGTTTACTCATACTATTTAAGAATTTTATTTTTTTAAAATTTATAATCACTATTTAATTAAAAAATATTTACACTTCTTGAAAATTTTTAAAATTTATTATAAAAATTTATTATATTTTTATTAACCAACTTGAAAATTTCGGTTTGAAATGAATAAAAATGACCTGTTATATGTCATGATTTAATGCTAGTTATCCTATTTTTTTTTACTAATTTTGAAACCGCAAGTCCTCCTTTTTTTTTTTTGAAAAAAAAATCTTTGATTTATTAGAGGGTGAAATTAGAAGGGTGATTTTTAAAGTTTCCTATATAATTATATAGATTAAATTCAAGATTAATAATGTAATTAGTTGTGAATATTGAATTCGATTAAAAGTGTCCTACTTATCTCATTTATGTCTGAAATTACATCCTTTTCAATTCAAAATAGAGTTTTATAGTTTCTCTATAGCTATATCTAATATATAAAAAGAACTATTTTAAACAGTTAAAACTATGATTTTAAATATACATAAAATGAGTAACACACTTTTAATCGATTTTATTTTTAGAGCTAACATTTTTGTTAATAAAAAATTTAATACATGTAATTATAAGAGAACAAAGTCTCAGTGTATCAATTAAAAACTATGTCCGCTTAATTAACAAAAGCCAAACAGATTAAGAGCCTCGTGATATTAAGAAACAAAGTAAATCTTTTATTTAAACAGAAGGGAGCTTTGGGAAAAGTAAGTGACGACTTCCAGAATCCATAATGTTTTGTCCGACTTCACTCCTAGGATTTTCATGCGTAAACTGGGACATTAGGACTTATTGGGACTCTTCTACAAGTATCTTCATTAAGATAATCCTGTTTGTAACTTAGTTATAGTTAAGACTCCTCATCCCTCATCCCTCCCCACAGATGCATTTAGTGGGATTCGAACCTGAATCTTTTCCTACAAACTCAGCCTGCATTGTCAACTTAGCTACAACCCGTAGTATAGATGGACTAACTAGAGTAATATGTCCAAACTCAGAGGCTAATAAAATTATGTAACAATAAATTTTTATAGGAGATACTTACCCTAAAATAGAGGAACAATAATTCTCCAGGCAATAACACATAAAACCTAGCTGATTAAAAGTCATTGTGATCATATAAAATAAATTTTTATAAATGGTAATAATTTATAATAAAGTAATAACTAAGGTTGGATTTTCTTAAAATTAAAAAATCAATTTGAGATTTTTTATTTTTATTTTTATTTTTATTTTTTGAAAACTATTATTTGGGTTTGACAAGTAAGAATGATTTTTGTGTAGTTGAAGTGTAAAAATAAATTTAAACAATTTTTCAGTTATTGCCCATTCGATTACTAGAAAGTTGAGTGAGGATAAAAACTTTTTACCCTAATCAAAAGAGTTTACTTCATTCTATAGAAGAAAAAGTAACTGTATGGGGTTTGTAGTGGAATAAAGGGACATTAGTGATAAAAAAAAAAAATTTAAAAAAAATAAAAAAAATAAAAAATAAAGGAAGAAGAGAAAGAGGTGAAAAATTGAAATATGTGAAGGGGAGGGACAGTTGGAGGAGGAGATAGGATTCCAATGGTCGAAATATGGAAAGCTTGAACATGTGGCTTCCATGCACACCTTTTTATTTTCTTTTTTTTTTTTTAATTATTATTGTTACACCTTTTATTTACTTACCAGCTTTCAACGAGCACGTAATGCACAGATTTATTTAATATTTATAACTATGTACATATAAAAATTAAAATTTATTAGTACACTTAAAAAAAAATAATATTCATAGAAACAAAATTTTTTAGGTTTTAACTATTTCTCGAAATCATTCTGGAAATATGAAAAATTTATAGAATCATTGAGAAACATATATAATCTTAATAAACACATTTAAAAGTTATTTGGATATGTACTTTTTAAGTGTTTTTTACGTCGAACAATAGTTTAGGAAAAACTATTGATAGATATTACAGCATGAAAAAACTGTAATTTCCTATCAGTAGCTTTTTTTTGTTTTTCGTGAAAACAGTTATTGAAATTTTTTTTTTCCTACAATTATCTTTATAAATATACAAAACAAAACATAAAAAAAAGAGTAAAATGTATTAATAAAATTCCACAAACTTTCCTTTTGCAATATATATATGGTAAATGTCTTTACGTTATTATATTTTTAATTACGTTAAATGTTACAACTTTACAACATCATATACTACTGCACTTTTTATGAAATACATTATTTTATATAAATGATTAATTCATCAACATGATAAAATTTACGGATTTTGAATCTTGGGTATTATATTTTTATATAATTAGTTAATTGATTAATTTAAAACATACCCGTATTAGTTTTTTTTATATCATAACAACAAATTTCATCATATTTTTACACTAATTATCAATCAGCAATCAACTACCAGCAACAGCAAGCATAAAAAAATAAATAAAAAAAATCAGTAAACAACAAACAGCAACAACACAAACAAACTTGCCCTTAAAATTCAATGTGTGAAATCTATTTCACAAATTATAATAAAAGTACTTCCCTAAGTTATAGACTATTAAAAACTTTTTCGATCATTGTTCTTCGAGTATAACTGAGTTATTTTATCTTTGGTATTACAATAATAAGTTTCACTATTTATTGGAAAAGAACAATAACACACAATTAATATACATAGGGTGATTGCAAATATATTAACAATTTCTATTCATCTATACAAAGAAAATCCTAAGTATATAAATTAATTCTAAAAAACAATTTGTCCCAATATGGGATTAACATAATTTATTTCCATTTGAGATAAATTCCCTTTAAGAGTAAAAGTTTCATAGTGTTGTTAGTTGACTTGCCATATAACTCAACGTAAACAAACTTTTATTTAAATATAATTATTACAAATAGTTGAGAGGTTTTAGGGATATGACAATAATTTAAAATTTAATTGGCCCAAGAAATTTTGGTTTCCGTAATTTAAAATTTTTTGGTTTCCGTAATTTAAAATTTTATCATCTTATCTTATCTGTATTTTAAATTTGGAGCTTTATTATATACTTTAAAATAATTATATATTAATGATAAATAACTATAAAAAATATATTTCACTGACCTTGGAATTCTATTTTGAGGTGAGAATTTTTATAACTTGATAATATTCTTGATTTCTATCATTTATCGATTTAGGACTTCATATTTCATTTTGGTCAATGCAGTACCCATATTATTAAAAGAGTGACAATTAACACTTTTTTTAACCCCGTTAATTTGGACATTATAACTTTATTATATGAAGAAAAGTATAAAAAAGGAGTAAAGGATAAAGAACAGAGTACAATAAATATATAGATCCCAGTTCCCATTATAGTAGAATAAAAGTTAGAAATTCACCATAAAAGCATAAACAGATAAAAAAAAAAACCTGCAAAATACACCATTGCTTCAAACGGTACCAATAAAACCCAAAATATCAAAAACTCTTAACAACTCAATGTCCTCAAGATGCAAACCTTTCAGGAATGTTGAACCAATACCCAAGCTTAAAGCCTCTAACAAACAAAAAACGAAGTCATACAATAACACACCAACATTAAATTGAAACAGAAAGCCCATACAGAAATCTAAGCATTTACACCCTAACAGGCATAAAAAACGCAGACATGCAACCCAAAAAGGTGAAACCTAAGCATCCATACCCCATTAGTTTACATTAATTTAGATTAGTCATTACTGATGAAAAATAATATAGAAAACAAAGAAATCTATTTATCAACAAAGGAAAATAAAACAAATAGAACAAGGGGGAATCACAAAATCTAGAAATTTGATATTGGAGAAAACAAAGATTAATCTATACTAACCAATCGATTAAAAATTGAAAGAACACAAAGGATTTACCATAAAATTGAAACAGTTGGTAGTCCTTTTCACTAACAAAAGTATTCTAGTAACATATAAATGCTCAGTTTAAAAGAAAATGAAAATGAATTCCAGATTACCAGAGCTAATCAAAAGAAAATCACTTTGATTAAATTAATATTACATGAGTCATATGACCATTAATAAGGATGACCCCAAAAAGGTGACATGTTCAAAGAGAAAAACCATGGAAGTAATTGCAGATCTACTTGATGACATAAAATGAATCAAAAACATCAATAGTTGTGAAAGAATGGAAACTAACCTAACTTTGAAAATCATTAAGCTAGAATTGAATTCATACTTCCTTTCTTACAAAGCCTCTTTTCACCAGCACTACAAATCGTTGCCAACAATTAGTTTGACCATTGATCCTTACTATCTACAAACTAAAAATTAAGAAAGGAAAAGATGCCTCCCAAACACCTTAGAATCCAAATTCCTTCATTATACCATTACAATGAGCGACTCAGAAACATTAGCATAGAAGGTAGGCTTTTTCTTTCTTGGCAGCACTATTCAACCAAAACTTGACATAAAAAAAATAAAGAAGAAAGCGAAAACAACAAAAATAGAGGTCAATATAAGTATATAGAATAGGTATAAGGTCATTACTTTTGTGAAACAGTAAAAAGCCTTGAAGTTCATGTAATTATAGGATAAAGGTCATTAATTTGAAGCCCAAATGGAACTGCTAGAGATGAATTAGTAGGTAGTTATGAGAAAATGGTGCATGCACGGCATCACCAACATCAACATTTAGAAGGAAGGAAGAAATTACGAATATGAACTAAATCGATTTGATTTGCTAATTCAAATTTTGAACTTTATGTTTTTAATGTAATCATCGCATACTTCCCTAGCAACCAAAAGGGAGTCAAATCATTTATATATACTAAAAAACAATGAGTTTAAAATCACAACCTATTTATGGCACAACCAAAAATCCAACCATAAAAATGTCTAAGATTAGAAATAAAATAGCAAACTTACATGGAAAAAATGTGTGCAGTTGAAGAAGCAACAGCCATGAAAAGCATTTGATCTCTGAAAGCAAATGATCCCTCATAGTAGCATTCTCACTAATAGTTTGGATGAAATCAAATATGAGGGAATTGTTGCAGACAGTTTCTTGTGAAAAAGAGAGAGACCATAACCTTGATAGGGAATCAAATTTGATGATTAGAAATAAAATGGAAATTATTAGGAGGAAATTAAGATCAGTAATGTAGCAATATCCACGAAAAGCAATCGATCTTTGAAAGTTGAAGATTATGAACGAAATTTAAATCGTACAGGTAAACGGTGAGATAACTGAGGTTGAAATTGCCATGAAAACAATCAGTTATTGGACTCGTCTGCTGCAATTTCTTACTGCCAAGTGTTGAAGTTTGATTCCAATCTGTAGGTTTTTTAGAGAGGAACATAAACAGAAAAATTAAGAACTGAATACTGCAAATGCAGTATCCATGGGCACACTTTATTAAAAAACTGATAATGCCTATTTATAGGCTTATAAGACAACTATATCACATAAAATCAGTAAGCACTTGATAATAATTTAAATTCAAAATCTAATCTTTATCTAGACTAACAAATTAACTAAATCTCAAAATGTAATTACAGATTTTGTAATCAAATCTCCAACACTCCCTCTTGATTCAAAATCTGTAAAAGAAAACTAAATTTTCATGGAGCACCATCTCTCCATATTATCATCTTCCTGAATCTTGTTGAAGCACTTCTCTTCACATTCCCTACCTGATGCACTTCTCATCAGAATCAAAAAAATTGTTGATGCACTTCCTCACCAACCTAGGGTACACTTTCTCACCAACATATCTCAAAAACAATCCTTTTCTTTGACACCTTTTTTTTTTTATTCTGCAATTTATTGTAGATGCCCATATCTCTTAAATTTGCAACATTGAGACTTTTCCTTCTGTCAACAATCATTCTCACACAGATGTGTTTAATCTCTCAAGTATTTATTTTGGTAGCCCATCCTCACATGCCCTTAAGACCCTTAACACTCTGATACCAATTGTAGGTTTTTATTTAATGAACATAGTGAAAGAAAGAAGAGAAGAAATTGGAATTGCAAAGAGAGAACAAATAATACTCACACACTTTTATTAAATGATCAGCCTGCTCTTTATAGGCTAGAAAACAAATCCTATAGAATCTCAAAATAACATTTAAATGCCTAAAAGATAGCAACAGAAATTGACTAAAAATATTTAAAACAATTTAACTAGAGATAAAACCCTTAACTTAAAAAATCTGCATTATTATCCAATAAACTCCCTCTTAATGCAGATTTTTTTTCTTATTCCTAACTTAATTTCAGATTTTGTGGAGCACGTAATCTCCAAACTCTTTCAATTTTGTGAAGCACTTCTCTTCACATCACCCTATGATGCACTTCTCATCATGAACAATATTTGTTGATGCACTTTCTCATCAACTTTGGTGCACATCTCACCAACTAAAAGAGAGTCTCTTCTTCCACTTGAGCTAACTCTGTCAAGTTTGCTTCATCTTCATGAGTCCTAATTTGGTTTAAGGTTGGATTATTTCCTAGGAGTTGTAACTCCCTCTCATTTTCAACCCACTGCCACAAACCTAAACCCCTCAAATGAGCTTTCATCTTAATAGCCCAAACTTGGTAGTTTTCACCATTAAAGGCTGGAGGTGAAGAAGTTGATGTATGGCTAGAATCCATGGCTTTTTATTTTGGATCACTCACAGGTCCCTTTTAGATCTATGGGAGCTCTGATACCAATTGTAGGTTTTTTAGAGAGGAACATAAACAGAAAAATTAAGAACTGAATACTGCAAATGCAGTATCCATGGGCACACTTTATTAAAAAACTGATAATGCCTATTTATAGGCTTATAAGACAACTATATCACATAAAATCAGTAAGCACTTGATAATAATTTAAATTCAAAATCTAATCTTTATCTAGTCTAACAAATTAACTAAATCTCAAAATGTAATTACAGATTTTGTAATCAAATCTCCAACACAATCTCTCCTCCAGTATTTGTCTTCGTGCTATTGAGTCCCTAATTTGAACATGCAATTGAACCCCTAACCTAAGCATTTGAAGCGCTGTTGTTGGGAAACAAAAGGAACACAGAGAGAAGAGAGAAGCAGCCGAAGGTGGAGTAATTTTGTTCGAATGATGAAGAGCCACACCAATGATTGTTGATATTGAACCCATCAGTCCCAGAAATAAGATTTAACAGAAGTTAAGGATAAACAGAGCAAAGACATGAAGGTGTAGAGGAAATTGAAGTGAATTTGAAACCATGATCGTCAAAAGGTGTTTTTTCAAAATCGAAAAGAAACAAAGGCAATGAAAATAAAACCGCTTTGACCTGAAATCAGGGTTGAGCTCCTAATTTGAACATGCAATTGAATCCCTAATCTGAATGTTTGAGAGATTAGTCATTACTACTTGTTCTCTGACCACCGATGCAGAGAAAATGGTGGTCTCTAAACTGCATCAAATAACAATTGCAGTAAGAAGAAAAATAAAAGCAAATTAGAGAAGAAAATCGCGGCCCTGACAAAGAATAAGGGGCAGATATAAACAATGAAAAGGTAAGACACTCACCGGGTACAAACGGAACAAAGAAGATTAAACGAGTTCACAATGGAGATGTAGATGGAAAAAGGGAAGAGTGAAGCAGAGAAAGCAATAGGTCGAAAAAAACGGCTTGAGGAGAAAAAAATGGGAATTTGAAAATGAAAGTTGCAGTTTTAGATAGAGAGAGCACCATAGGGTTAGGAGAAAGAATGGAGGGTTCTTTTGAATTAGTTTAATAAGGCAGTAAATAGATAATTTAAGATTTAATTAATTAATATTAGGAGAAATTAGGAGAAAATTACACACCGTACGAGTGTATTCTGTTTTAGTATATATAATAATAGATTTTTACTATTTCTTTGTTTCTATTTGATTTTGTGGCCCTTCTCTTTCATAAAAAAAAAAAATTTTACATTTCTCAAACTTATTCAAAATACCCCCTTTAATCTTGAGATATTTCATATCCATCCTATTACATTTAGATACATTATTGTAATTAAACACATTTGTCCGACTTTTTTTTACTTTTTGGCGGAAAATATTTGGTTAATTCATACATTTGGATGAATTTAGGCTCGTGAATACAATTTTATCTAAATTATAAACTTTTTCTCTTTGTTCAAGTTTACATCTAATTAATCCAGTGAAACGTGCTTAATTTAACAAATCAAATATCAGGAGTAATAATTTAATAATTAGGAATCAAAAGGGTAGAATTTTACGTACATGAATAAGGGTCAAAAGTCATTATTCCAATTATTCCTTCCCATTGCTCCTTTTCTTTTGTTCTAAATAAAATCTTTCCTTTTCATTTGTAAACAATTAATGTTTTTTACGAATTAACAACTATTAGTACCCCGATATAGTTTTTTTGTATTCCTCTAGAACTGATTATACTGTAAATCGGGTCCATTGTAAGGGAAATTATATAATGGATCGGGTTCATGTGCACCTTCTCAATGAAAAACTGACACATTAGTATTTTGCATTTTTCCAATGTTCATATTGCTTACGTGTCAGTTTTTTATTAGACCGGTCCACATGTACCCGGTTCACTATAAAATTTCTCCCATTGTAATTCGTACTATTAGATGCTTGACACATTATTATAGTTGTTGACGTATCACACATTCAATGGTGAAGACCACATAAACCCGGTCCATATTAAGAATTTTTCACATGGATGTACGTGGTCTTGGAAACTATATATTTAAATTCATTAAATATTTTACTTATTTAATTGAATTATTTTGGTAGAAGTAGTAAATTAATCCCTGTAATCAAAGAAGCAAAAGAAGTGATATGACGACAGAGAAGCAGCTATGGCAGGCATGAATGGACACATAAAATACTACGTGTAGTTGCATGTTGGTACGTGTAACCCTAACTTCACCATCTTCCAAAATAAACCATTCTCCACGTCTTCGCCATGCAAACCCCCTCTCTTTCCTATAAATTCTAACTCCATCTTCTTCATCAAAACACAATCATCATCTAATCCTCCCCCCCAAAAAAAAAAAAAAACCCCAAAATGGCCAAACTCACAATCCTCCTAGCCTCCTTTCTCGCCATTCTCTTCTTGGTGGATGCCTCCATCTATCGCGCCACAGTCATCTTCGAAGATTCCAGCCGTGGCCAATCATGCCGCCAGGAGGCTGAGAGGAGTGACTTGAGTGCTTGCGAGCGGTACATTAGGCAATCAAGGAGGTCAAGCGACGATGTTCTGGCTCTCCACGGAGTAGAAAACCCACAGGAGCAGATGAGTCGGTGCTGCAGTCAGTTGGACCAAGTGCGAGAGGATTGCCAGTGTGATGCATTGAAGTATGTAGTGGAGCAGCAGATGCAGCAGCAGCGTGGAAGGGAAGAGTCCCAGAGGATGATGAGGCAGAGGGCAAGAGAAATCCCATCTACCTGCGGCATCTCGCAGTGTGAGATGCGTGTTGCCCTTTTCTAGATCAACCCTAGATGTGAAAGTAAATAAAGTTCACTCTCAAAACAACCATGGCTATACTGCCATGGTTATATATGGTTGGTGTGAGCAGTAGGTGTTTGTCTTTATGTCTGTAATGTAAGAGTTTAAAGGTCAGCACATAACCCAAGTATCAGTTTTTGAGTTTTTCCTTTTTCTCTTTTTATTAATAAAAAGTACTTTCTGCTTCTTTTTATTTATTTATTTATATCAATGGATTAAAACTATATGTATATCAATGCGCTTGGCTTGCTTATAGTTAATAATGATCCCTAATTGAGGAATCAAGTTTTGTTCTATATAAATTGTGAATTGATAATTAAAAAATTACTACCCAACTAAATTTAATTAACATTAATATTCGTATTTCCCAATTCAAATATAGTTCGATTGGTTTTCGATTATAACTGAATTATGGTCCACCTAGAACCATTAATTAAATTTGAAGAATAATATTTACATTTTCTGTTTAATAGGCAGCAGTGTCAAATAAGGCTGTCAAAATGGGTGGTGACACGATAACACGATTTGTTTAATACGGAATTTAACGAATTAGGGTTGGGTATCGTTTAATACGGAATTTAACGAATTAGGGTTGGGTTTTTGAGGGTTAGTGTCGGAAAAGGGTCGACACTTTTATGACACGAGATAAACAGGTTGGGTCACGAGTCAACCCATGAACCTGTATAACCGGTTTAACAAATTAGTAATTTTGATTAATATGAAGGTTAAAACTATCATTTGCACTTGAGAGCTGATAGTATAAATTTATTTTTTCTTCAATACTTCCAAATCCTTATTCATTGTGATTTAATGGATATTTTTTAGACTATACCAGGCTAGTAGTTATTATGGCTTTTGATATAGAAATTGCAGTTTCGAAGGGACTGTATGAATGAGATATAAAAATTTCATAAGATATTGTTTAAATAGTAAAAATACAGAAATTTAAACTAAATTTAAACTAATTTTTACTTTCTATTGCCTATTTGCATTGTTGCATGTTTAATTGAGTTGAATTCACGTTGATTTATTTTTAGAAGAGTAATTGTTATTTTTATAGATAATGTGGTTCAATATTGAATTGATCTATAAATAATCTATTTTTTTGTTACTATAAATAATCTATTTTTAAATAAATGGGTTGAACATGTTAATAATGTCAACCTGTTATAATATAGTGTCGTATACTGTCAACCCATTTAATATATGGGTAGTGTCAGTATTGATCTTATAAGTATCACCAAACTGTGTCAACACGACACGCGAACCCATTTTGACAGCCTTAGTGTCAAATAATGCAAATCGGTTAGTGTTCCTTGGAATTTCAAACAAAGCAGATGGCTCTGGTGAATACAACACCACTTTAGCCAACCAACATGCTTTCAGTGCTGCAGTCCAAGTCAATTTCTTTACTACACTGGTCTTATATATATATACCACATACTCGTCATGTCTAAAATATTAATAGGGACGTTTAAGATTGTTACCAACGGATTTGGAACGGAACTGGACCATTTCGGAAGCTTATAGATTCTGGTTCAGACTCTGCTGCAGATACCCGTTCAGGAACCGAAATTCCATTGATGCGCTGCGTGATGGGCTGTGCTCGTTTGTGGCCCATTCACTACAGTGCGAAGGCCCATTCTCTTGCCCAAATGCAGCATTTTATGATGGGCAGCATGTCTATTTTTTGGCCCAATTAAAATTCTACTTGGCCCATTTCGGCCCTTATAGTTATTTTTGCCTTGCTTTGGCGTAGCAACGCCTACACGTGCAAGTAGCATGGCACATAGGCAACATCGGCGGGTCATGACGTGTAGAGAGGAGACTTGTTGTTCAAGACAAAGGAAGACAATCCAACTATAATAATAAAAAAAAATATGGTGCTTTCATTTTATAATATTTCTAAAATATATACTCTTCTAATTAATGTAATGATCGAATATATAAAAATATATAAAAATTAAATTTAAATAACTATAAGAGTACATACTTTTTTATTATGTGTGATTTCAATTGAAATTAACATATAAAATTAATTAATATTTTATTTTTCACCACTTCTTGTGATAAAATTGTTAAAATAACGAAAATAAATATTTGGAGGATTTCCATTTTTTTTTTTTTTTTACTCATTGAATTTATCATATATTAATTTAACAAATTAAACTCTTATTTAATTATTATTAGGCTTCGTATTGACGTATCACCATTAAATTTAGTTAAAAACAGTATTTAACCTTATTACATTACTTTTTTTTATTATTATAAAACTTACATTACATTTTTAAAAGGACATGATTACCATTTAGAAAGAAAAATTAATATTATTATCATACATATAAAAATCTGTCTTAATAGGTCTAATTTTTTTTTTCCTATCAAAGTTTAATTTTTTACGTTTAACTATATTTGAAAGTATTATTTCTTAAGATTAAAGAACATTTTATTCCATTTATTATCCACGTAATGGCTTTTTACTTTTTCGAATATTGGAATGGGCCATTTGATTTCTGTAATATCACAATTCGAATCAAGTCACCATTTTAAAGAAATGTGACGCTTCTTACACAGAGATGATCGTGTTTAAACTAAATATTATAAAGTTTTTGTTATAAAAATGCAACATTTCATGTAGTTAATTAATTTCTTTTAAAAGACAAATCTGTATGAAAGAACGTGGTATTGTCTCAAATCGTGATATTATAAGAGATAAATGTTTCATCCCGATAGTCCAGGAGTGAAATCGCATTCTATAAATTGCACAAGAGCCAAAAGCTATTTAATCCTTTTTTTTTTTTTTTTTTCTTTCTTTGACTGAATTAAATCATATTCCTTATTATTGTGAAACTATGTAAAAATTGAAAAAATAGCCATATAGGGAATCTGGCATTTATCTCCTTACAATTGGCGACTGGCGAATATCCTCCATGCGCCAAGTAGCAAACTGCAAAACAAATTCAGTTACTACTTCTATTCCTTATTGAAATCACCGCCTCTTCTTCAATCTTCACTCTCTTCTCCAAAATCCCAACTTCAATGGCATCTCTTTCAATTGGGTTGAACCACCTGAACCCGTCTCACCTATTGAAGAAACATTCGGTCAAATTGCCATCTTCTTCTAATCTATTACCACTGCCTTCTAAGTCCTTTTCAAGCTTATCTCACTGTAAATTAAGAGGTCCGAGATTGCTTGACAGACGGCTGCTTGCTAGAGCTGAAGACAATACTAGAGGGTCATCTTCTTCTTCTTCTTCAATTCAAGAGCAACCGGACAGCGAAAAACAGCTCAAGGTTTCTTTTTTATCTTCAGTAAAGCTTCAATTTTCATTTTCTATTACTGCCCATTTTACTTGTTCTCTGGTTTGTTAATGGGTTAATGGATTTTAGTATGTTTTATGTGAATTTGCTTTTGCTATAAGATTGCTGATTGCTCCCATATTAAACCAAAAAAACATGATTCTTCTGTTGAAATTAGACATCTCATTTTTTGACTCCATAAGTGATTCTGTGGCGAGTCTGTCTGTGTATGTGAGAAATGTTATTGGCACTGCAAAAGGCAGTGGTGACACTCCCCCTGTTGAATGAAATGTGAAGGGCGGTTACTTGTGTATCTTTAGAGGTAAATGTCTTCCCTTGGAAGTCAAATTCAAGGTTTTCCAAATTGTTTAAGGTGTTTGTAACTTTTTAATTTTGTGTGATGTTACTGAAGTTTTAGCTTCTAATAAATGAGGTGCATATTAGGGCTATTATGAATGTTGTTGGTTCATTTCTGTATCTGCTAGTTTTCTAATGTTTCGATGGATTTGGTCTTAACTGTTACCGTATAATCAGGGGTTCACACCGGAAGCTGGGACATGTGACCCTCTATGTTCAGTTGATGAAACGAGTTCTGAAGATTTTGAAGCCAGTTACCAGCCAAAGACTGATTTGCTAAAAGCTCTTGCTATTTTGGCAGCAGCTGCAACAGGGACTGCAGCAATTAACCATTCTTGGGTTGCAGCCAATCAGGTTTGCGCCTTCTACGCGAAACTCTAAGATGCTTCATCAACTGTTCTTACATGCACATAAACAATGGAATGATATATTGCGGTTATTTTCAATGAAATGTGCTGAGACAGGATCTTGCTATGGCAATACTCTTTGCAATAGGATATGCAGGCATCATTTTTGAAGAGTCTCTGGCGTTTAACAAAAGTGGAGTAGGCTTGTTGATGGCTGTGAGTTTATGGGTAATACGAAGCATCGGGGTAAGATTCATGTTCTTTAATTAATAAATGCCAGAGACATCAAATTGAATCAAAGTTTTATATTGCAGAACTTGATCTTGAGCGGAATTTTTAGTTGCAAAACAACTAAGAGTATTGGATATAGTTTTTTTTAGAAATGTTTGGGATGATAGACAATGGAGTATTTGTCCTTTTTTAAGAAAGAAACTCCTCATCACCATTTCCCTGTGAGAATCACAGTTGTTATTGGTTCAAATAAGTTCTGCAACTAAACTAGTTGGTTGGTTATTCACTGGGATTCCATAAACAGATGAACTGGTGTGTGGGAGTGACTTTTGACAGAACGTTTTTATGATTGATTCCTGGTAATAATGCCTTATACTAATGGATTCTGCATTGCTGAGTTTCAAGTGCTAGTGATTTGTGCATATGCATTCCTACCAATATACCTGAAGATTTCAAAAAAGGTTCAAAATTTTCTCCTTTATATGATTATGTGTGAAAACAACATTAAGTCTGCATCCCTCAGCCTCAAAAAATAGTGTTGAAATGCAACACAAATTGGCCTCTAGAAACCTTCATGTTTGCTACTGCCTGTGATTTATCTTTGACTATTGAATCATTACTAAGCATAGTTTTATGACTGCATTCATATATGTTCTATATTACAGTGAGTTCTGTGATTTATAGCTTCTTTTTTTTCAAATTTTTTGAGCAGGCGCCTTCAACTGAAATAGCTGTTTCAGAGTTGACACATGCTTCTGCAGAAGTCAGCGAGATTGTGTTTTTCTTGCTTGGTGCAATGACCATCGTTGAGATTGTTGATGCTCATCAAGGATTTAAGCTGGTTACTGACAATATAACCACTAGAAAGCCTCGGACTCTGCTTTGGGTGGTACGTGCTCTATTCTATTTTCATGTTTGTGTTGAGCCGCCCTTTCTAGTAGACACTTCTTATATTAGACCTGCTATAGAAGATTAAAATTACGCGGTGGACTGGATTGTTTCACTTGTGGTCCAATACTTTCACCATTCCTGCTGATACTCATAGATTTGTACCAAAAGAGAATTTGCCAGATTCTAATGGAAAGAACAGATTAAACTACGCTAAGCATTAGGATCCGCACTCTGGTCCCTCCTATATGTGGGAGCAATACCAAATTCCTTTCTCAGATACTGAATTTGCAGATATTTGTTTCACCTTTTTTTGCTCAATCACAATGTTAGTGTTGTCATTGTTCTCGTTCTGAATATGCTAACCTTTGGCAGAAAAGTTCAGCACTCTAAACATGTTTGCTGTTTAATACCAATAATATCCTCATTGTTTCTGGAATAGCTTTCAGTGGTTTTTGACCAATGATTGTGATATACTGCAGGTTGGCTTTGTTACTTTTTTCCTTAGTTCAATCCTTGACAATCTGACATCGACGATAGTAATGGTTTCTTTGTTGAGGAAACTAGTGCCTCCATCAGAATATCGCAAGTATGCACTACAAAGTAGTACAATATATATCACAAGAGTCTTTCCTAAGTATTGAATGCTACAATTGGTATGATATTGATCAACTGCTAAGATTTTTTCATTTGTATGGATGAACTTGTTTTTGCAGGCTGTTGGGAGCTGTTGTCGTTATTGCAGCCAATGCAGGTGGAGCGTGGACTCCGATTGGTGATGTTACAACAACTATGCTATGGATACATGGTCAAATAAGCACATTGCCAACAATGAAGGTACCTTCACAATTCAGAGAAACAATCTCCTTTTTCTATATTTATCATGTTTGACTTGTTGCTCCATATGATTACTTCTTAAAAAAATTTCTTTCTCTTGTAAACAAGTGCAATAATGACAAGCATACCTGGTAAATGTTTTAGATTTCGTACCTCTTGAAGACTTGCTTGTGAAAAAGAGAGTTGAGTAGGAAATTAGCACTCAAATTGCGTAGTTTCAACCTTTTCAATGGAACTATTAAATCCTCAACAGGGAATTATGAACATGTTCTATGATGTAACAAATTTGATAGCTAAATTCTGCAAGAATGAAGAACCAATTGATTTATATTTAACTGGTTACAGAGCAGTGCTTTTATCTGTTTTAAGCTCGAGAAGTTGAATGCCCATTGCTTTAGTTCTAAAAATCTCTTATCTTCGAGAAAATGCAGAACCAATTGATTTATATTTAACTGGTTACACAGCAGTGCTTTTATCTGTTTTAAGCTCGAGAAGTTGAATGCCCATTGCTTTAGTTCTAAAAATCTCTTATCTTCAAGAAAATGCAAGACCTCTCGAGTATGGATGAGAAATTGACCAATTGCATGTCTTTTTTGCTTGTAGAGTTTGATAATACCATCAGCTGTTTCGCTAGCTGTTCCACTGGCTTTTTTGTCCCTCACTAGGTACTCTTACTTGCATTGTGAAAGTAAAGTAAGGATTTAAAGCATTTGAAGTGTTAATTGAGCTTTGTGGATTAATGGATGAGTTCTTTCTTCCCATTTAGCGAAGTTAACGGAAAGGATCAGGAATCTTCCAATGTTTTGGCATCTGAACGGATGGCTCCTCGAGGGCAGCTCGTGTTCTCTGTGGGTATTGGAGCTTTGATTTTTGTTCCTGTATTCAAGGCCTTAACTGGACTTCCTCCATATATGGGCATGCTTCTTGGACTTGGGGTTCTTTGGATTCTTACAGATGCTATTCATTATGGTGAATCAGAACGGCAAAGATTAAAGGTACCACAGGCTTTATCACGGATTGATACTCAAGGAGCGCTTTTTTTCCTTGGAATCCTTTTGTCTGTTAGCAGGTATGTACACAAACATTAGCCAAATTTGTCGAATTTTGAGTAATGAAGTCTGTATTCAGGTTCATTACTGCAGTTTCGCTTAAATGTTGCTAACTAATTCCATTTTCCTAGTTTGGAGGCAGCAGGTATCCTTCGCGAATTGGCAAACTACCTAGATGCTCATATTCCAAATGTTGAGTTAGTTGCAAGTGCAATAGGAGTCGTATCTGCAATTATCGACAATGTTCCACTGGTTGCAGCAACAATGGGAATGTATGATCTCACCTCTTTCCCGCAGGATGCAGAGTTTTGGCAGTTAGTTGCATTTTGTGCTGGTACTGGCGGTTCCATGCTTGTTATCGGCTCTGCTGCTGGAGTTGCATTTATGGGAATGGAGAAGGTCGACTTTTTTTGGTACATGCGGAAGGTAAGTTCCGCCATATATGGTATCTTCTTTTGTCAACATAGTGTCGTGTTTCAAATCACAAGTAAAAGAACTCTTTCATTTTTTCAGGTTAGTGGTTTTGCTTTTGCTGGATATGCAGCGGGTATCGCCAGTTACTTAGCAGTTCGTAACCTCAACATCTCTATACCCACAACAATAGCCGATATTCCATTCCTTTCGGGCTCATAAACATTGGTACGAGGGTGCAATATGATATTCATCGGAAGACCAAAGACATTTGATGACAACGGAAAAATCTCCTCTGACAAATATAGAAACCGGTGCGGATATTTCTAAGGTGTAATAAGTTGAGCTTGGCTTAACAATATGTTCTCAAATCCCAAACATCAATCATTAGCATCAATGAGGATGCAAGTGCAGTTACGTTCTGTTACCTTCCTCTCTAGTTCAAATATATGCTGAGATTATTCTCAAGCATGAACCACATTGTCGATCGGGAAAATATAGTATTCTAGTGAATTGCAGGGATTCATGGAGAAAACTTTGGAGGGTATACAATGTTGTATTGCTTTAATCAATGTAAGATGTAGATTTAGAACGATTGCAACATTAAAGCGGAAACATCAATGTTTGTTCTGTGATCTGAAAAATGCTAATGTTGTTGCAAAGCCTCTCCAACGGTAGGCATAAGATTATAAGGTATGGACTGGAGATATCAGCCTATTAATGGATAGATAGGATAAGATGTGCCGAGTACAAACCTCAACAATTCCATATGAATAACATTACATCCAGAACAAAGACCAGAACTTGATACATAGAGAAGGAAAAAAGACGAGCACTTGATACGTATAGGCGTCTCAACTTCCAGCAAATAGCATGATTTACAACGACCAATCGGACTGACATTCACACGATTATCAAACTAACAAGACATATTTGGACCGACATTCACACGATTATCAAACTAACAAGACATATTTTGACATGATAATATTGCATTTTTGTCACGATTAAGATCATGAAACAATCTTAAATTGAAACGATTATGATTATGGTACAATCTTAAATTGACAGCCTTAAGCATGGATCAACTGTTACCACTAACATGTATTCATATATTATGTAGACAGTTAAGTTAACAAACTTCAGAGCTTAATCATTTGAGCCGATTACTCGTAGAGAATTTTTATATATACAGAATAAGCTACCAATAACATACTTGCAGGAATTATCCTAATCGGAAATTTTGATAATCATGCAAATAAAATATCAATAATACATATAAAATTCAGCATTCAAAACACATCTGTGAACAGAGTATGAAATCTGCTTGTTTTTAAAATTAACAGCTAAAACTACAGAGAGCTAACCATTCCCAATTTCCAGAGATTCAGGAACAAGCTAAAAGGAGATATGATAAAGAGATAATTGTACCCATCTAAAGTACATATTCGTATCTCAGAGCTGGTTTATTCTCTCTCTCCCAATTAACTACAACAAATCACTCAACTCAAAATCGGGCACTACAATGAAGTACTTATACCCATCCAAGAAAAGGAACTAAAAAAAAAAAAGCTACAAAAAAAAAAAAGGAGAGCAATATTTGATGATACCAAACTACAACTTGAGGAAAACAAACTCTTCAATGGCTGGGATGTCTCCAATCTTTTTCAATGTCTCTGGCTTAGGTTCATCATCAACTCCAATTGCCATTACAGCTTGCTTCCTTGGAGCAATCCTTCCAACACTCATGAAACTAACATTCACATTCTCCTGTCCCAGAATGCTTCCAACCTTACCGATCATTCCTGGTTGGTCAACCTGTCTGCAGAGTATAAGGCTACCTTCCAAACTTACATCCACCTCAAAAGATCCAACCTTGGTCAAATGGGGAATTCCATCCTTAACCCGACCTTCAACCTTAATCTCCCCACCATCTGATATTGCGCTGGCAAATTTTGATTCAACATTGGCGATTTGAACCTGGATAAAATCAAGTGGACTCTCAGGTGAACCATCAAGGACAATGCGTTCTTCGGCTATCCTCAGTCCTCTCTGTTTAGCAGTGAAGTCAGCATTAACCAAGTTAACAAAAACACTGGATATTGGCTCAATGAGACCTTTGGTAATCATAGCACGGAGTAGCCTTGTGTCCAGGTCATCGGGAGCTCTAGCAGAGCCATAAGTCACCTTCACGGATTTAACACCACTTCCACCTGCCACTAGTTGAACAGCCAACCTCCCAAGTTTCTCAGCAAGCATAACATATGGTTTCAATTCCGTTAGAACCTGCGAAAGAGGAATAACAAAAAAGGAAAGGTAAATCACAACTGCAAACTATATTGCCATCAAAGAAATATGTTTCAGGGGAAAAATTGACACCAAACCAAATAACAGAAGAAAGCGAAGTTCTAATGATACCTCAGCAGGCACCATAGGTGCATTTACAGCAGTAGCTGCAAGTTCTCCTTTCAAAGCTCCAACGACTGCTTCAGCTATTTCAATAGCCACTCCTTCCTGCAGATCAAACCCAAATCTTTGGTAAGGTCACGGTAACTAAAAGAATGAAGCAAGTGAAGTTGCATTCATAATAGGTAAACACACCTGAGCTTCAACTGTGCTAGCACCAAGATGTGGAGTTACAGTCACCCTCTCATGCTGCACCAACTTGCTGTCTTTTGCTGGAGGCTCTTCTGTGAAAACATCAAGTGCAGCCTGAGCAACAATTCCAGCATCAAGTGCCCTAACTAGAGCTTCTTCATCAATCACTCCACCTCGCGCAACATTTACAATTCTAACTCCTTTCTTCATCTTAGCAAAAGTATCATCATTAAGAATCTTTTTGGTCGCAGGAGTAAGAGGCATGTGCAAGGAGATGAAATCTGCAGTTCCTATGGCGTCATCAAAGCTCACAAGTTCCACACCAATGGCATGAGCTCTATCTGCAGGAGCATATGGATCATGCGCAATCACACGCATGCCAAGCCCCTTAGCTCGCCGGGCAACTTCTGATCCAACCTTACCAAAACCCATCACAGCCAGTGTCTTCCCAACAAGTGATACTCCCACATATTTGTTCCTCTGCCACTTCCCTGAATCATTCAAAACGTATGTTAATCAATAGCATCTGGACAAAGAAAAAAAATAAAGCCAAGTTTTTATCCTGCAGAAAGTTATTCAGATAAAATAATTTATATCAAAAAGAAAACAAAATTGCATCCATATGAGAACTCAGGACTTTCTATAATTAAGCGCATGTCATAAAAACAATCAGATCTGACGATTATCAATCAGACTACCGTGTCGTTTTCTCTAAATTTTTCCTGCTTTTCATAATCCCGAAAATAAATCTTTTCATAAAAACCTTTTCGTTCCTTTTATTCTTTAAGAGAAAATTTTTTCCCCAACAAAACAGTATAATCCAAATCAAATACAGAAATCATTTCTTAACACGTAAAAATGCAGAAAATGAAACCAGATCACAAGAAAAAAAAAAAAAAACTAACCAGCCTTAACAGAAGCATCAGCTTGAGCAACATTCCTGGCCATGGCCGCCAAGAGCGCGATCCCATGCTCTGCAGCAGCAACAGTATTAGCAGTAGGAGCATTAACGACCAAACAACCATGTTCAGTGGCTGCACTCAGATCCACATTGTCAATTCCAACACCAGCTCTCCCAACAACTTTCAATCTTCCACCAGAAGATTCAAACACCTCGCGATTCACCTTAGTCCCGCTCCTCACAATCAAAGCATCACAAAGCGAGATCTTGGTGCACAGCTCCTCAGGCGAGAGATTATAAGAGCAATCAACGTTAGCAAATTCTTTCAATAGCGTAAGCCCGGCTTCTCCGAGCTTCTCCGCCACCAAAATGGTCGGCTTGGCGTCGAGCGAGGCGGAGAGCACTATGAAGCGGACTTTGCGGCGGGATTGGCGGACAGAGAGGGAAAAAGGGGAAGCATAAAGTTTGTTATTGGAAGAAATTGAGAGAGACGAGAGATTCCTGTCGAGAGACAGAGTACGGAGGTTGGAGGTGGAGGAGGCCATTTCTGCGGCGGAAGTGGAGGCGGCGAAGGGGAGGTTGGCGGTGTTGGAGTGGAGGGAAGAGGGAGGAGACCTATGTTGGATTTTATATTTGGATTTCGGGGTTTGGTGAGGGTTTTGACTCAAAATGTAAGGGCGTCCACGCTCGTTTGCGCGTGGGCAATGACTGAATGAAGGCGGGAAAGTGGCAAATGGGGGAGGAGCGTACGGCTACGCAGGGATATGTGAGCGTGGGATCCGAGAACTTCGGGCAATGGTAAAAATTATTGAGTTTGTCGACGATGATTGGGTGGGCGGACAGGTGATTCTTTGCTTTTTCACTGTCGATAAATATTTTAACATTGGTAATAATCAGAGTCAATAATACTCGTAGAAAATTAATTTAAAAAAAAAGGTACATAATAAAAAAATATATAATCATAAAACAGCAAATAACTGGATACATTTTTTCATATAATTATACTTTTATTATTAATTTTTATGTAAAATTAATAAAAAAAATTAGTGAAATTCAATAAATAAGAATTCCTCACAATAGAGGACAAAAAAAAAATATGACTATTTTTAATTGGTAATATTGATTGATTTATTTCATTTCGACATAAACACATAACAATATATCTAGTACAATAGTCTTCATTTTTATTAAGAGGAGATATACTAATTAAGCTAAGTTTGATTATACTTTGAATCCAAAGAATTATAAATCTACAGAATTGGATTGGATGAAGAAATCTCTGAAATTGGATTGTCCCAAAATTTTCGGTCCATCCAGTTCGGGTATTCAAAAATTCAGTTTCAGTCCTATCTAGAATGGGGTTTTCGGAGATTTAATATGGTCTAATCCAAATACATTAAAAAAAAAACATATATTTTCTTATACATTTCAATTAAAAAATACAAATTTTAATAAAATCTATCAAAATATTATAAATTAAATTAGCTTAGTAATTGTAAATATTAGAAATTATTTTTTCTCATGTATATTATAAAATTTCTAAATTAAACAAATCTCTTTATATATAAAATATGAATTTAATACTAATAAATTCTCGATTTCATCAGTCTAATTCTCGATTTAGTCCAATTCAGTTCGATCCTCGGTGCGGTCCTGGATAAATTATGGTCCACTGTAGCCTAGTTCTTTAAAATAAAAAATGTAACAGTTCGGTTCAATTCTGAATCTTGTTCCTCGAATATTCGGTCCAATCCGATATATCTGATTCTCATAGCCAGTTCTGTTAAATACTATAATTTATTAAATAATTGGCATTAGTAGATTTATAATTTAAATGTATTAAACTAAAATAAATAAATCAAAACATCATGCTATTTAATAAATAGAAAATTTTATCGAAATCATATTGCAAGTTGATGATGAATTATGTGAAAATTCATATCCGCTAGGAAGCTTCTCGTTTTGAGGAAGACTAGGTCAGGACCTGCAAAATAAAGTAAAGATATTCCGACGCTCAAGTCAGTAAGAGATCAAGAAGCAGTAAAGTAGAAGTAAGAGAGTTTTTCTATCTTTTGTACCTTTTGAGGTAGAGAGACCTTTGTATAGGCTCCAAACTGTCCTAATTAGATTAGGATTGATATTCTTATTTGACCAATAGGAAAAATTCCTAATTGGGGTAAAATAGTACCTTTGCAGAGTTCTATCCTAAATAGGATTCAGACTCCTAGATAGGCAAGTAAGGGAGAATTATACCTTGATTAGGATATAGTCCCCTTGTTATGGAATGATTGTAGTCTGCCCAATACTAGATTCTTCGCTTGCTAGGAAATTTTCCATTATGCCATCAGAAGTCCCCCCTCAATCTGGTTCAAGCCTGTTAAGGTTGAAAGTTACTCCAAGTCGAATGAGGTTTGCTCCACATGTGGTATGTGTTTGACTGGATGAAGAGCAATTTTCCTTGTTAAGGATTTGATTCGGTTTCCAGCATTGTTGTGCCTTAACCTTTCCCGCACTGTTCTGTTTGGGACCAGGCCAAGGTCCTTCACATGAACAGACCCACCACTTTTAGGAACCTGCTATAGGTTTTTCCCTTCAAGTTTGTACGGTTTTTGTAATATTGCCCTTAGTCAAGGGTGTTTCATCCGGCTGTACCGGTTATGCTATTTGATTTCGGTGCTACTCTATTAGAGATCTTGGCATCCGTTTCTAGTACTTTCGGAGCTACTCATTTTAGAGATCTTTGCATCCAAATAGTACTTTATGTCTTTTTCCGAAGCTACTTTTTTTCAGATTTTCTTCACAGCTGGATAGTGTTTGGTAAAGTCGAATAAATCAATATTTGCTTATAAGCGTATGATTTATTCAAAGGTTTTGGCACTCCAACTCCAGGAAATGGCTTTCTCTACAATGGTGAAGTGTAAGGTATCATGGGTGCAACAATCATGAAGATGTGTGCTACCTATTTGGCCGAGTTTGATGTGAACACTTGAGTTTTTTATCACACTGCTCTCCCCGTCTTAGAATTTACCAAGCTCTTGTGTTTTTGTGGAATCAAATCTTTGACACGAACGTATGGATTCCATGGAAATTACGACATATTCCTCCTTTCTTTTAAACTGTGTTTATTTCTTTTAACCTGAAATTCATCAAGCTAAACAAAGAAAAGGATTTCGCCCATGCAGCTTTATATAAAGTTGTGCTAGTCATATTAAGACTTTCAACAATTAGTCAAACATGTGGAACATAATAACCAATGTATCATATATGCATAACAAGCCAAATCAGATAACTACTCGAAATTATGCAAATTGAAACATTAAAGGGTCATAAAATGATTTTAATTAAGATAATTTGTTATCGGAATAATTAACTGCGACGTATCACGATAACATAATAATTGATGATAATTAACATTATAAAACTGATGAGCCTCGTATGCGTAGCTCATACCAAAATTGGGATTAATACTGTCGATGATCATGTATCAGAAAACAATTAATAATGATGAACAATGCATCCTAGGGTGAAATATCATGTACGTGGCATTATTGAAGACGTTCCTCTTAATCATATAACAGTATCATGGCCATATAAAATTTTTGTTGATTTCAACATACAAGTATGGTTGTGAAGCTAATCAATATCTCAATAATTAATGACATAAAGTATAACCATGTATAGTCATAACACCCTTCATAAACATAATAATATTAATTAAGCAAATCAATCTCATGCCCAATGTTGATGCCACATAATAAAAGCTGCCATGCAATTCATTTATTCAACAATCATGTCCATAATCTGTCTAAAAGAATCATAATCCTTATGATGAAATTCTAGTCAAACCAAATCAATTAGGAAAATTTAGCAGTATACATTCATTATTATCTTTCAAATGAAGCCAACCTTGATCCAACGACTTGATTAATGGTTATATCTTTATGAATTATATAGATCAACGATCCATGATATCATAAAAATCAAGGGCTTTTATTTATTAACCTTTGATCATATAGTATGATTAATTCATCCCGTGAAAGACGAAAACTTATATGTTTTCCAAACGCTTAATTTGTCAGATCTTTTGCATGTTTTGAACCCGATGAAGTTATTGCTTCAACGAGTCCACGCTCACCGCACCAATGATGAATTATGTGAAAAATTCATACCCTCTAGGAGGTTTCTCGTTTTGAGGAAGACTAGGTCAGGACCTGCAAAACAAGACAAAGATACTCTGACGCTCAAGTCAGTAAGAGATCAAGAAGCAGTAGAGTAGAAATAAGAGAGTTTTTCTTTTTTGTACCTTTTGATGTATAGAGACCTTTATATAGGCTCCAAACTGTCCTAATTAGATTAGTATTGATATTCTTATTTGACCAATAGGAAAGATTCCTAATTGGGGTAAAATAGTACCTTTGCAGAGTTATCCTAAATAGGATTCAGACTCCTAGATATGCAAGTAAGGGAGAACTATACCTTGATTAGGATATAGTCCCTTGTTATGGAAGGATTGTAGTTTGCCCAATACTGGATTCTTCGCTTGCTAGGAAATTTTCCATTATGCCATCACAAGTTTTCTAATGTTTCATTTTCAATATTCTGAAATATTAAAGGATAATTAAATAATATATGTCATTATAAGATTTATTTACTTAAATTCACATTTTTTTTTTATTATTATTACTTTTCGCTACTAGCTAACTATGGCTTTCATCTCATTTTTTAATAATTAGGGATGAAAATAAATAGAAATAAAAAATAATGTTAAATTCTTTTTTTTTTTTTTTAAGTAAAGAGGAGAGCGTAAGCCCAATATCATTAAATTTTAAATTTTAAATTCAAATTAGTTGTTACATCCATAGTCAACTCATGTTTATAAAATTAGATGTTTAGTTAATCATATTTATACTAATTAAGTATAAATTTCGTTTGAACAATGACATACACTAAATTAAGATAATTATACACAAATATATTTTTCCTTCCTTTTATATTAAAATTTTATGATACGAAGCATGGAATGTAATTCACATGTAAAATTGATCAATTTATTAGAAATTCTTAGGGATTAAAGACAATTTTTAGCCCCGGTGCTATTATTAGTTTGCTTATTTGACCCCTGTACTATTGAAATTTCCTTTTTGCTCCATGTGGTGTACAAAAACGTTCCAAATTGACACCTAGAAAGCAGATTCCGTCAGATTCCGTTAACAATTTTATCAACAGAATCTGACGGAATATGCTTTCTAGGTATCAATTCGGAACGTTTTTGCATACAACAGGGGGTAAAAAGAAAAGTTCAATAACACATGGGTCAAAGGGACAAACTAATAATAATACAGGAGCTAAAAAGGTCTTTATGCCAAATTCTTAGTTTTGATGTTTATAAATTAGTTACTCTGTGGTGTCTTTCTCAATTATTAATGTTGTTTTTTTCTTGCCCTGTGAAGTTTGTAATTTAAAAAAAAAAAAAGAATATGTGAATATTATAAAGGAATATTCTAAAAGATTACAAAAGTACCTAATTTTTCTCTCTCTGTCTCATGGTATTGTGCTGCATTGAAGTTATTTAATCAATGGAATATCATAGTTTAATTAAGATCATAATATAAAAAAGAAGACTAAGCTTTTCGGAATCTGATTCTATACATTTTAATATATGTAATATAAATTTAATATCTAGATATTTGCGAGCAATGGGACCACTATAATATAATTAAGCATAGATTCTTCAGAATATAATAGTCCAACTTTAAAAAAAAAAAAAATAATATCACTGACGGTGAAAAGAGAATATTGTAAGGAAAAATTTGTCTATACTTTCACCGAATCCAACGGTTGATGGTCCAGTTGAGGCAGAAGAAGACTGACTGGAGAAAGAGACGACTGCAAGGAAAAAAATTATCTATGCGTTGACCAAATCCAACAGTTGAAATTTTTCACAAAGATAGCCATCGGCTGTCCAATGGATAAAAACAAAAAAATCAAACCCTAATTTTTTTTGAAAAAACTTGTTACGTTCGGCCCAAACCCGACCCATGAACACGTCTAATCATATAATAAATTTTATATGCCAACATAAATTTTAATAAATTTGAAAAAAATTTCAGCGGAATTCATAAAAAAAAAAATTATTTATATGCATGCACATCAAAAAATATTAAAAATATATATATGAAACCATTGTTTTTAAAATCATACTTAAACTTATATATTGTAGCTATGAATATTTTGTTAAAATTGATTTTCAACTATAAGAAAAAGTAAAAGAGACAATTTTAAAAAATAAAAAAAATGGAAGAGAAAAAAAAATTAAATAAAAAGAGGAAAAAATGAAAGAAGAAAACAGAAAGTAAAAGAAAATAAAAACATAAAAAAAGGGAAAACTAATGTAAAAAGAAAAAAAATGAAAAAAAATAAAAAGAAAAAATGGAAGAAAAAATTCAATCTTTTCGTTTTTTTGAAATTAAAGAAAATAAAATTAAAAAAATTAGAAAAAAAAGGGAAAGAAACTGAATCATTTAGTGAGTTCTAATATATATATATATATATATATATATTGGTGAAAAATTTTAATTATATATAGATAAATATAAAAGTGTGAAAGTTTGCATATTTTACATATTTTTCTATATTAAAATTTTAATTTTAATTTTATTTTATTTTATTTTATTTTATTTTATTTTTTTTGTGTGTTTGTTTCTTTAATAATCCGTAAAGCGTATACAAAATAAGCAATAATAACAATGATAATATCATCACGTGATTCGTGCAGTTCTAGTATTATTAGTAGGGTTATCAATCGGGTGGCAAGAATCCGTCTCTAGTGGGGTCTGTCTGAATGGGGATGGGGATGAATTTGTCCCATTTATTAATCGGGGACGGAGATGGTAATAGCTCAACCCACCCCACGGGCCCCCTTCTCCATCCCCATTTAAAACCCGCAGGGATCCCCGATAAAATACCTAAATCCCCGTTTATATTTTTTTAATTAATATTATTATATTATATTATTATTTATTATTTTATAAGATAAAGTAAACAAAACTAATTTTATAAACTAAATCCACCCGATTCCTACACCTACTCTGCTTCTTCTCTCTTTTTATTTATAATTGAGGCACTGATGTGTACTCAAAATTGGATATGGGGTAAAAAAAAGGTATTAAAAAATAATTATCTAATTTCTTTTATTTGGTAATCATTTTGCATTTTGGGAGCTTTAAATATATGGTATTCTAATTATTATTTCTTTTTTAGATTCTCGAATGTATGAGAAAATTCTTGTTCAATATTGTGATCTTCTCGATGATGAAGATGGAGATGATACAATAATGTTTCATTGTCATCAGTCAATTGTCCCAATTTAATTTTTTACAAACTCTAAAACCTATGAATTTTATACTGCTACTTTGCTAGGTTTTAATTAGAAATTTGGCATGAAAATAAAGATTAGAATTGGAGAAAAGGTCCAAGTGGGAACTGATGATGTTATATTGATGTTATTTTATATATAATTATTAATTATATGTTAGTGTATTTGAGAATTGAGTTTTGAGAATTTTATGTTTATATTGAATTTTGAGAATTTTATGTTTATAGTTTAATGCACAGTTGGATAAGTTTGAAAGTGAAAATTGAAATTTTACAGGGTTTTTCTATAAAATATAAAACTAGCTAAACGGGGAAGGGGATCCCCGCGGGGAACCGATTTCCCTCCAGGATCGAGGATGGGACAGAGATTTATCCCCGATTAATAAATGGGGCGGGGACGAAGATGGAAAATGCAATCCCCATTCCGCCCCGTCCTATTTACAATCCTAATTATTAGAGTCCGTCTAATGCTCTGCCCTCCTATTTTTACCTAAATTTTTTAGATCAGTAATATCTCTCAATTGCATTTCTATGACATCCTTAATAAAAATAAAAAATTTCAAACTAATAATAATATGTCTCCAACATATTTTATTAGTAAATCTCCTTAACATCATATAATATAAATTATATGGAGCGATAATGATATTTGTTGAAGTTATTTTTCAATTCATAGTATATGCAAAAAACAAGAGAAAAGAATAAGGTGCAATGTTTGGAGGCAATTAAAATGACAAAATTTTAAGTTCAAGGTCCACTTGAGGTAACAAAAACATGCCACTTAACGAACCCATAAAATAAATTTGTTTCTCCTTCTTCTTCATCTTGGTGGATGCTACGTATGTCGCTTCTTGAGACAACTTAATCCGATCGAATCATGACATCTATCATTCTACACTTATTTTTCCATGTAGAACAACACGTCATGATATGGTTTGGAAAAATGATTTTGATAAATGCAATATGCGGCGTATATGTTGATGGAGAAAACAGAGTAACAAATTTATTTTCTAAACAAGTTTGGCTTATTTTTGCTCCTTCTCGTTCTAGTGAACCTTGGGCTATGGAATACTTACAAAACTAGAAGAGCAACTTTTTTTTTATTACATCTTTCACCCAACAAAAAGAAAATTTACATCTTAAATTTTTTAATTTTTATATTACAACTCAATAAATAAAAGGGTAAATTACAAAAAAAACCTTGTGGTTTCACTTTTTTACAAATAAATTACTGTGTTTTTTTTTAAAAAAGGAGAATTGTATTTTAAAATGTTAACAAAAAAAATGATAACTAAAATCAAATCATGACATTACATAAAGTATTCTTATTCATTTTGAACTCAAAATTTTCAATCTGATTAATAAAAATATAATAGATATTAATGATAAATTTTGAAAATTTTTGACAAGCACAAATATTTTTTTAAATTAAACAATGATAATAAATTTAAAAAAATCATAACAAATTGAAAAATCTTCGAAAAATATTTAAATATTGATGTAAAATTCTTAGATAATATACAAAATTATTGTTATATTAAATAACCTGAAATACATTTCGTTATATCATCATTTTTAACGGAAAAGCCTTAGTTGTTAATTTTTTGTTAAAATTTTAAAACACAATCCTCTTTTTTTATATATATATATATAAAAACCATAGTCCTTTATTTATGAAAAAAGTGAAACCAAAAGTTTTTTTTTTTTTTTAATTTGTCCTAAACAAAACCATTATCTCTTATATGCGCCTGTTTTTCTCCTCATGGGTCCCCATCCTATTACTTAATTTTAACTCTCTTGTTTTATACATTTAATCTAATTTGACATTTCTCTCTCAATATCAACGATGAAAGAACAAAAAAAAAATGGAAGTGATTTAATATTGTATAATCTTCATTTTCTATTATAAACTTTGGTAGTAAAACACCAAGCAACTTTAGGAGTATTTTTACACCTCATAAAAAATTAATTAAGAAAAGGATTATGTAAAAAACATATTACTATAATATAATTACGAGAAATAATTTTAAAAAAAAAGGAGTAAATCAGTGAATTTTAGTATGGAAAAGAAAAAGTGATGATATTTGCATCTCACGGGCTAGAGATCGCGTGGAGTAAATGAGAAGTAAAAAAGATCAACGAAAGCAGGATCTCAGTATTGTAAGTATGCAAGTGGACAGGAACAGCTATGCGGTGGGGCCAACACCATACAAAGATACGTGAGTGTGTTTTCTTTTTTTCTTTTTGGGTTGGTGAGCATTTGATAAATAATATTAATAATAATAACTAATAAGAGAGAAAAGAAAATTTCTGATTTGCTTTGTCTTTAGGTCTAAATTCATTTTCAATTCTACCACCCTTTTATGAGTTGGTGGACCTTTTTAAAATCTCCACATTTAAAAAAAAAAAAAAATTGAATATTATATTTGTATTCTTTGTTTCTACCTTTACCTATTAATTTAGTAATTCTTCCGTTACAAGAAGATTATAATAAAGCTTAACTAACTCCAAAAAATACCTCAAAAGGTTAATATTGCCTTAACAATATAAGAAATATAAGAAGTAATGTACTTCTATAGCCAAGCAATGTAGGATTCCAACACATCTCTCTCACGTCAGATCAATCTAGATGCGTAAAGTTCATGAGTAGTCTAATATCGAATTTGACCAACATTACATTCATGGCTTTAATACCATATAAACAAAAACCTAACTAACCTCAAAAGGTATTTTAAGGGATTAGGATTATCTCAATAATATAAGGAGTAATATTCTCCCATAGCCAAGCATAGTGGATTCCTATTATTATTATTATTATTATTATTTTATTGTTACATATCGAGCCATAGTAGAAATCCCTTAAACATACTCTTAAACTTAGCCCACTCAATGTATGGGCCTATTTGAACTGGGCTAAATAGAACTTACTAAAAGAAAACTACTCGAGCTCAAAAATTTAAGAGCAGGCTTCAATCAGCCCGTGAATGGATTTATGTTTAATGCTAGACATGAAAAGCTCAAAATTTGCTTTTGTTTTTGTTTTTTTGTTTTTTTTTTTCTTTACCCAAAAAAAAAAAAAACTAAAAAAGGCTTGCAATAAAAATAGCAAAAAAATATTTCAGAGAATGTAAGAAATAAAGGAAAATCTATATATCTAACAAATTACAAAATCTTGAAGTATCAATTGGGTACACGAGTTATACTTACTTAACTAACAATTCATATATATAATTCTGCTGTTAGGACCAGTTTGGGACTGCTTTCCGCAGTTTCGAAAGTAGCTTTCAGCCAAAGTAAGGTACTGGAAAAATACTTAAAACTACTTTTAGAAAAAGCAATGAAACCTAATTTTCTCTGACAGCACTTTCACTAACAGCAATTCCAAACTGGCGCTTCGTTATAAATTACAAACTTTTAGCAACTCGTATTTCTAGGTAAAATTCCCAATTAAGAATAGATAGAAAAAAAACAAAAAAGACCACCACAAAAATAGAAGAAATTGATTTGACAGTCTCTTGGAAGCAAAGCAAAGTCATGAAGGTGCAAAATGATGAAGGTATGCTTGAGCCAACATTTGGCCCAACTTCACTTGTGCTTTAGTTGTAAGGTGGAGATGATCTCCTCCGAGCTCCAATCCCTTTGCATCTACGCATACCACATTTCCTATTTTCATTCCTAATTGTGCTTCTCTCACTTTCTCTATGTACTTCTCATCTCCCGATGTGATTGCTACCTATAACACATTCCCATTTTTTGAATCAAGGCTATCCTCAAAATGAACATTAACTATGTATTCAAAATGAATAATTGTGTTCAGAGTTGCTTTAATATGAACTATATGAGAGTATTATGATGCGGCTTTGATCATAGAGTGTGCTCAAATTGACAAATTAACCAACCCCTACTTAAAGGATTAATTTCTCTATTCACAGAAAGCAAAATTGGCATATGCTGACCTGAATAATTGGAAGCGAAGGCAAACCAAGATCTTCTCTCACATTTTGAATCAATTTCTCCATGTTCCCCTGGTACGCATCAGCATCATGCTCACTCAACGTGTCACTCTCTCCTTGGTACCACAACAAACACTTTATCTCTCCACCTTCCTTCACACTCTCTTTTGCTCTCTTCACCATCGTCTCGTACAACTCAGCCCCACGCGCCCACTCCTTAATTGCCGTCCCGCCTACGGCACACGGCACCAGGCCCACCGATTCGGCCAAATCTCTTACGGAATTCGCGAACGACATCCCTGGCCCCACCCCGCACACTTTTGTGGTGTCGATATCGGCGTGGAGAGGCTCGTGAGCTGGAATCCAGCGGAGATCGGCGGTTAATCGGAGGATGTTGGGGTGAGGCTGGCATTCCGGCGGAACTACGTGGTCCCAGTGTTTGTGGTGCTGGTGAGGGTGTCGGATTACGCCGCCGCGGCCGGCCATGTTGCTCTGGCCGGATAAGATGAAGATCTGTTTGGGGATTTGTGGAGTTTGTTGACTTTCTTCCATTTTTCTGATTTGTTAATTTTTTTTTTAATTGGAGAAGAAATGGTGAAGAGATTTATCAGATCAATATTGCTGGGATACCGCAGTTTAATGGGCCGTCTAGTAGGCCCAATACATAATGGGCTTTTTAAGATAGGCCTTGTGCTTCAACTTGGATATCTCCACTTTACCATGCAAAAATGTATATATTTAGACGTGAATAACAGATTTTTATTAAAATAATAACAAAGAGAGTAATTATAAGGACAGATTTTTTAAATATTATATAAATTTCTCCATTCTAATGAGTTGTTGCTAATTTGTATTTGTCTATTTAATATGGTCGGGAATGTAATTAGTAATTCGTCTAGTCATTTTTTATATGCGTTTAAGGTTGTTCACCAAAACCGATAAAACATTAATTAAGTTATCCAAACAACTGATTCATTCTTGATAATTCTCACCAAAAACTCTTCTTTCATGCTAAAATTCTCTTTATTCTTAATAATTTTGCTTAATCATAAAATTTTATTCATTAACTCTAAATCTATTTCTTAATATAAATATAGAAAATTTTGAAAAACAATCATCAAAAATACATATGTAATACAAAACGTCATATAATAATTTTAGAAAGTCGTAAAAGTGACCAAAGAAAGTACTATACACATCTCAAAAAGATAGCCCATATTTTCATATTAGTTCGTATGAAATTATAGTCTGGAATATATTTTGAACTATGGTTAAATTATTAGTTTTTCAATATTCCTTCATTCAATATGTATTGGTATTCACATAATTTATAAGAAATTGTTACACCTGTATTTTATTTAGCCTGATTTCGCAATTATTTTTTTTGTACTATTTTCTTTATTTTTTAATCTAATTTTTAAGATTAATTAATTAATTATTAATTGATTTATTAATTAGTTAGTTATTTAGTTATTTATTTGTGGAGAGTTATACTTAAATTGGAGCGAAAGTTAAATTTAGTTAAGAGCAGGGAAGTTGTGGATTTAATGGGATTGTGAAGGTAGTGGAGAACCTGAAAGTTATAACTTACTAAAATGGAGAGATTCTCAATCAACACACACGATGAACAAGCAATTAATTCTTCCTCTTTAAAAGCCAATTTTGAAGACAGAAGCAAGGATCCCAGACATCAATCAAAAACTCTACTCAAGCAGAGCAAATCAAATTTTCAATTTTTATTCATTTCAAGCATTTATTTTCTGAGAGAATCCTTAGTCATTTTTGGAGAATCGTTGGGAAAATCCTTAGCAATTTACATTCCTTTAGTTTGTAAGTTTATATTTCTAGCAATTCAATTCAATTCCAATATTATTTCGTCCAAGCAGTTCAAGTTCTGCAATGTTATTTCAACTAGTCTAGTTTGATAGAATTAATTGTGAATCTTAAGCTTTTAGTCTTTAAACTTTTTCAACCGTTTGATAGAAGTCAATTTTATTTCAATCCAATATTGCAATTTTTCTACAAAATTACTGGCACGCTCGCTTAAATTAAAAAAGGCAAAAAACATAAATATATTAATTTCTGCTTGGTTGGAACTATAATTTGACCAAGAGTATCAAGTTTAAGAAGAGTTAAACAAGGAAAGTAATTAATGTGTAAAAAATTGTCTTTAAGTTATATGAACTATACTTTTTTAATCTATGTAAACAGTAAAATTGGATAATTTTTTGAGACGTGGGAGTAACATATTGCCATTGACTAGACATGTATTATACTTTGCTTACTACTCTCTACGTTCTTGAAAAGATGTCATTTTAGGTCATGATATATGAATTAAGAAACACATTAAAATGTCTTAATTATAGTATTGTTTTACTAAAATAACGCTATAAAAAATTTTTGGAAAACAAATTATTTTGTTAATTATGTTGTAATCAACATTAAATGGACGGATAAATTTTTAAAAAAAAAGTAATAAATGTTTTCATAATTTAAAAAAAAAAAAAAACAAACATCTTGAAATAAAATAGGAGTACTCAATAAGGAGTCAATGACTAATAAATCCTCAATATATGCTACATATTCCATCCACGTTAACCAAACTCATCTAATTTTTTGGCAAAATATTAAACAACTAATTATTGACAATAAATCGTGACAACTTTAAAAAGGGTTTGGTTTAGATTTAAGCAAAAGTGATTTAAAGAACACAAATAACAAGAAATAGTAATCGCATATTGCCAAATTTTGAGGCTCTTTAACAAAAGGATATAGGCCGTGTATGCCCCATTTCACTTTAAGATAATCTAGTCAATGCTTTCAAATCCTAATCCACCATCTTAGTTCAAGCCGGCATTTTGCATGCCATATATAATATTTTTTTAAAGAGTAATTAGAAGCGATGTTATCAAACCCAGTTCAGATTGATGGGTTCGATCGGTTTAACCACAGACCAATCATGGATCTAATCAATTTGATAAAAAATTTTAAGTTTTAAAAAAAATTAATCAAAAGGGTTCAACGGGTGATTAAACCGGTGAACCGATCCGTTGAATCACGGGTTTAACTATAATTCATTATAATTTATTATTAAATAATATTTTTTTAAAATAAATATTTGGTTAAACCATCGATTCAAACCACGAATCACTAACTTTGTCGGTTCGCTATCCGATCTAGTTTTAACAACATGGATTAAAAGTTGAAAAATAAAGTTGCTTTTGATATATTATATGAAATATTCATAATATAGCAATTTGCTTTGTGAAGGAAAGACACATGCCAATTAAAGCGGTGAAAAGTATATGTATTATCATGACACACTATATTGGTCAAATTAATTAACTTAATTATGCATGCGTTTCCTTTTTAAAAAATTAATTTATTTGAATAAGTACATAACTGAGTTGAGCTTTGCAAACAAAATTGACATTTAATATTAAAAAATCATACACTCCAATTATATTGGGAGAGATAATTAATGTAATATATACACAACTCAACTATAAATTTTGTATAATTTAATTATTTAACTTGGGATAGTTTTTATAAAAAAAAATGGTAACATAAATTAGTACGAAATTAGGGATAAGTATAAAAATAAACTCTGTGGTTTGGCTATTTGTAATATAGTACATGTAGTTTAAATTTTTACAAAATAGGACATATAGTTTCACAATGCTAATAAAAGTAGTTTATCGTCTAATACACTTCCTTAAAACTTGCTTATCCTTTGAATTTTTATCTGAAGTTTTATATGTTGGTTAATTAAAATACAATGGACCATAGTGTCGAAACTTGGAATTTTTCGTTAAGCGCTTATATTTTTAATAATTAATAATAAAAAAATAAAAAAAATCATAAAAAAATTGAAAAATGGCTAGAAAATTTTCAAATCTTCAAAACTTGATGGAAATTTTATTTAATAATGTGTATAAATTATTATGATACCAAATAGTAGAAAGCATTGAGTTTTACACGGAGATTAGGTTAAGAACGTAAAGCTCACACCGTTAACCCAATTTCTATACGAAACTTAATTTTTTACTATTTATTTTCTCAATATTTTATACATATTATTTAACAAAATGTTACAAAGTTTTAAAATTTTTTGGCTTTTTTCTTTTTTTTTTTTCTAATTTTTTTCTCTTGTTGATTAAAAGAAATACACGCATTTCCCAAAAAATGATCAACTTTGTCACTAAAATTTATTATGTTTTAATCATCTAACATGCAAAATTTTAGGAGAAAAATTGAAGGATAAGAGAGTTTTTAGGGAATGTATTGGACGATAGATTACTTTTGTTAGTATCGTGAAATCACATGTTTTATTTTGTAAAATTTTAAATCACATGCATTTTGCAAATAGCAGAAACTACATGGTTTATTTTTATATTTATCCCAAAAAATTATGAATCACATATTAATACGTGTGATTTTTAATATACTAATATACTTAAGCCTTTGATTAAATTGAAAGCCTAATTTAATATGTAAAATTTATTTTGAACTTTTTTTTTTTGTCATATATTGATGATTTCTCTCCAAATAAATCATCTAAAGAAAACAAAATAAAAAAGTACACTAAATTTTTTTTTCTCCATATCTTTATTTTTAATTAAAGATATAGTATCTGATGAATGAGACTTGAATCCTGAACTCTTCAATTAGAAAAAAAAATCTTTTACTACCACACTCGAGCCGGATAAGCCACCGAATAAATTTAATAAAGTAGGAGCACTCTCCTTAATCTATAGATTGGAGTAATCAATTAGTGATTACTAGCACCACTCACCATTAAATATTAATTAAATAATATTTTATATATATAAATACGGTTTGATTAATTAATTGGTCAAACATACAAATCGTGCACATTTTCATACTAAGATATCCACATCTTTTTTGCTCCCTTTTTGCAACCATTCAAGTCAACAATAGATGAAAAGTGATTAAAAAAAAAAAACACAAGAAACACCACTAATTAACCCTTTAATCCAACAATAAACACTTATGGGACCCAAAATATTATGACAAAGGTATCTTCTCCAACACTTGTACTGCTTCCTTCATGGATGGTCTCTTTTGTGGTACAAAAGAAGCACAACTAAATCCTAATTTGAAGCATGCCAGCACGGCTTCCTCCTTCGCCTCCACATCAGCTCTAATCGCCACATCGGCCAATCTCAGAACTCGGTTTTTATCGTCCACCACTAATGAACCAGCAGCTGCGCTCCATTGGCTCAGCTCTCGGTCCGAAAACACTCTCCCCGTGAGAAGTTCAATCAAAACGACACCGAACGAATACACATCCCATTTAGGGTTCGGTTTTAAATTCTTCAACGACTCCGGAGCTTGATATGGCGATGTTCCGGTTGTGGAAGAGCTAGGGGTTGCATAAGGACTAGCTACGATATTAGGGTGATCCGATAAGATGGAATTGGATCGTTGACTTTCGAAATTTCGGCCAGAACCGCTTGCTTTGTTATTGTTGCTAGATACTAGTCGATCTAGCCCGAAATCGGAGATCACAGGCTCCATATCGGTATTTAAGAGGATGTTGCTCGGTTTGATGCTACCATGTGTGTGTTTTTTCTCATGAATGAAGGCTACTCCTCGAGCTATGCCTCTTGCTATCTTGAATCGGATTTCGAGAGGTAGATGAAATGGTGATGAACCTGGTTTTTCTGTAAATATTGGAGAAGCAATTAGTATCACTAATAACTATATAATGCAAGCAATTAGTTAAAAGTATACATGCAAGCAATTAGCAATTTGACTGACTATGGACTTACCTGCTTAATTATAATACTAAGTACAAATTAGGTCAACTAATGAGCTTATTTTGGTTGCAAAACTAAACTTGGACGGTTGGACCATTGGATGACTAATTGTACTTCTGTTGCTCATTTAGTAATCTATGTATATAAATTAAAAATTAATTGCTATAAAAGAAGGAGAAAGGTAGCGTAGGAAAGGAATATCTGTTGAGCACATAAGTACATAAAAAAATATACAACATTCGAGGAGTAATCACATGATTGAATGTAAATCTAATCAATCATTAATCCACCCACCCACCCACCCATTTAATTAATTAATTAATTAATTGATTGATTAACAAGTTCTGGTAGTAAAAATCAACAAAAAAATGTGAAAAAAAAAGACAGACCAAAATTCACAAGAACGAGTAATAAAGAGAAAGTCAGGTGAAATCATGTCTAAACTTAATTAATTAATAATTACTAGACCCACAAAAACATAGCAAAATCAAAACTGTACTCTCAAATAAATCATGAGCAGTGAAGGAGCCAACTGATTTGGTTGCTGTTTTCCTACGAAAGTGACATATGATTTTGGCGCATTATGCGTTTTCTTTTGTTCCCTTCTAAAAAGGATTTTTTTTTTTTTTTTATTGTAAAATTTTTCAATTAATATCATAAAAACTCATAAATATCACTTCAATTTGAGTGGTTGAGTGCCTAAAGTACAATAAAATTTTCTCCGATTCGAGTTTTAATGTAGAGATATATATAATAGATCTGGTTCATGTGGAACTTTCCAATGAAAAACTGACATATTAGTTTTTTTATTTTCCCAATGCTCATGTTGCTTATGTGTCGGTTTTTTTACTTGAACGGTCCACGTGGATCTAGTTCACTGTAAAATTTCTCTTTAATGTATATAACTAACTTCATTTAAAGATAAATCACCTAAAAAATAGGTAATCAATCTTTTGATAGTAATCATTTTAAAGAAAACAACTACTCATAAGTTTTAATTTAATTATGTTTGAATTTTTTTCTCACTAAAATCATATATATATATATATATATATATATATATATATATATATATATATTTGTTTCAGCAGTGTTTGAATTTTATATACCTACACCAAAATTTAATTTAAGGAAAAATAATATTTATTTAATGTATAAATTTAATTTATTAATTTGAAGCTAGTTAGACATAATTTATATAGTTTTTGTTCTAATTGAAATATGTTTCATGCTCTATGCAGCTACAGTCAGGTTGTAAAAGCATCTCTCTCAACTAGTAAGTACAGAATTCGAGTGTCAGTGAGACTAAATAATACACCTTAATTAAGAATGTAAATACTAAAAAAAAGAGCTAACATATGTTGTAACTTACACTCGGAATTTCTAATTTAATTAGCTAGCTTAAAACCTTTAATGAGTAAACCTAATCTTAATTAAATTTTTATGTTTCTCTTATTGAGGCTTGTTAATGTTGTCCTTATAATCATTGAAAAAAAAAACATGATTTTTTTAAATCAATTTTAAGAAATTTTGGTGTCAAAAATTAAATTTTTTAAACCTTTAATAAGCCTAAACTTTTATAACAATTTTAAAAATCATCTTCAAAAAAGAAAAAAAATTATCTTCAAAATATTGAAAAGCAAAATGGAAAGAGATCAAAAGAAATCAACGTGATCTGACCCCACCAAGAATATCAAACGGTCGATATCCTAACAGTACAATCTATCAAAAAGCACTAGATTGAGAAGCGTATTTTAGCAGAAAACAAATGAACTTGCTAACATGCACCAAAACACAGAAAGAAGCAAAGAAGATGAAGAAAAACTTACTGTGACTGAAGCTAGCAAGGCTGCCATTGGAGATGTAGTCGTAGATAACAAGCTTTTCATCTTCTCCCCAGTAAAACGCACGAGTTTTAACTAAATTTGGATGCCTCAATTTCGCAATCAGCCGCAACCGGTTCTCGAAATCCTTGAACCGGTCAATCCCAATTTCTCCGATTCTCCTCACGGCGAATGCAGTTCCGTCGGAAAGCACAGCTTTGTACACTATGCTAGCTCCGGTGGCTCCTAAAATGTACGCCGATGCTTTCAGCAGTGTTTCCATGTCTAATTCCGTCTCCCCGTCGAGTATCACAAGCTTTCCTCCGCCTCTCTGTTGGTGGCTTTCGCCCTCGTTTTTCGTCGGTAATTCGTCGCTCTGTCCGTCGGTATCAGAAGTCGTCGCTTCCTCTGATGTTTCTTCTGCAGCTTTGATTGGTAGGCATGGCCAAATTGTGGGTTTTCTTGGTTCTTCCTGGGGTTCATTTTTTGATACTATTGTTTCTGATGATGCTAATTTTTGCTCGCTTTTTGGTGGGTTTTGGATTATTATGCTGCTGTTGCTGACGCTTTGTTGGTTGAGAGCTTTCTTCTTCTTCAATTGGTACACATAAAAAATAGCTAGAGCTAGAACTGTTATGCCGGCCAAATCCGCCACTGCAATAGCCACTATTGTGGTGGGTTTTAGGCCGTTTTGGGTTTGGTTTTTTGTTGAAGGATTTGCAGAAGAATTCGCCATTGGTGTTGATTCTAGCGGTTTGGGGATTACAGCAATGGCTGGAGAAGTGGTTGAAATGTTTGGTGGTGTAGAAAGAGTTGAAGGGATTGAACAAAGATTCTCCAATGGTTTCCCACAAAGATCCATATTTCCTCTGAAAGATTCCATCTTTTGATTCAGCAGAGAAGGTGACTGAGGAATTGCTCCTGTTAAGTTGTTGAATGAGAGATCAATGGTGGAATTTGAGGGAATATTCTTCCCAAATTCTTCTGGTATTGCACCTGAAAGCTTATTCCAAGACAGATTCAAAAACCTCAAATTTGCTCCACCAAAATCAACAGGTAAAGACCCATTTAGCAGATTAGAAGACAGATCGAACACTTGAACAGAATTGAACCCATTAGGCACATAACCAGAGAAGTAATTACTCCTCAAAGAAACAACAGTTAGATTCTGCAAATTGCTCAAATTCTTAGGCAATCTCCCAGCCAATGCATTATCAGAAAGATTCAGCAACTGTAAACTCTTCATTCCACCAATGGATTCAGGCAACTCACCAGAGATCTCATTACCTGAAAGAGACATCACTTGCAGTTCAGTGGAGTTAAAAAATGAACTTGGCAGTGACCCATTTAAGAAATTGTTGGAAAGATCAAGATGCCTAAGGTGTTCAATGAGGCCCAAATCAGGAGGAATTGAACCCAGAAGCTGATTTCCAGGGAGGACTAAACTTATAACTCTAAACATATCTGGTGTGCCATTGATACCCAATTCTGCGCAGGTGACTCCATTCCAAGAACATGGGGTTTCATCTTCATAGTTCCAGCTTTCAAGGACTGATAAAGGGTCACTAAGAGTAGAGTATTTGAAGGAAAGTAGAAGCACCCCATCTGAGTTAAGAGCAAATGCAGGAACTAGAACAACAGAAAGAAGAAGAAAGACAAAGAAAGTCATCCTTTTTTTTTTTTCTTTTTCTGTCTGTCTGTCTGTCTAATGAAACATAAGAGTTAGATACCCTTTTACATACTCAAAAGCTGTGGAGTTGGAAGAGATGGTGACAAAATTGCTGTTGAAGTTGTTTTGGTGACCAAATTGGGATAAGAAAAAAGGAACTGAGAAGAGAAATTAATGGGTTTTAGGAAGAAAGATTGGAACTTTCGAATCAGTTTATGTTGTTCTTGTTGGCTGGATATGGCGAAAGGGAAACATGAAAGAAGAAAAGGAAAGACGAAAGAGATGGATGGGGGAGTAAGTTAATTTGGGGATTCAATTAAGTAATGGGAAAAACATAGAGGAATCTTGTATTGCTACACTACTAGACACCAAAGCGAGTTGGAGCCCATAAGATTGCAGAGTCTGTGTTCCAACTCCCAACTCCAAGTCACTACTTTCTTATTTACCACTTTGCGTATTTGACCTCTTCTTACCGTTAGTTTTGCACTTTTTCTTTGTTACTAAATTCTTACCATGAGTAGAACCTGAATTTACACTTTGTCCATGAATGGGTTTGTTATTGCTTTCTGTCTATCCAATATCACTTTTACTTTTCCTCCTTTCTCCAAATTCTATACCCCTTTACACATGTGAAGTGTTGGTACATGTTAATGTGGACTTTGAGGATAATTTGTTTTCTTTTTGGATTAAGCTACCATTTAACCAACTCCCTAACCTTTACACTGTGTTTGTTTTGAGTGTTATCATGTTAAGATAAGGTCAAGTAAGATATGTGTAGAAAAATGTCCATGTTTACTTTAAGATGTAAATAAGGGATATGATAACTCATGGTAAATCCATGGGTACGTGATTCTTTAATATCCCGAATTGGAGTATTTTCATGGTAATATAGTTTGTTGTTACCAAATTATCCTTCATTTTTGTCATGGAACCAATTGACCTAAAAACTTAAGCTGATAGGTAAAGGCCAATCATAGTTTTTATTATTATCTCTGACACTCCCCGGCACGCGAATGCCCCTTGGGCTTGAAGCGTGTACAACACAGACCCACCTTGCCATGTGTTGAATTTTTAATCAACAAATTGAGCTGCCAGGATTCGAACCATCGACCTCAAGATCTAAGCGGCTCTGATACCATGTCATGGAACTAATTTACCTGAAAGCTTAAGCTGATAGGTAATACCCAATCATAGATTTTATTATTATCTCTGACAATCTTTTCTATTATTTCCATTCACAATTTTAAGTCTTCAACTATAAATATAAAGATTATAATTGTAATTTTTGTATAACTTTACATTATTAAACCACAAATTAACCTTACCATGAAGCCAAACATAATATGATATTTTATATACCATCACTATACCATACTTCATTTATCATACTTTACTATACTTTATTAACACCTTAAACCAAATAAAGTGTTAAGGGCCATATTGATAATAGAGAGAAACATTGAGAACTAAATTGATAAAAATTTAAAATTAAGAGCTAAATTGATAATCCTGATACATGTTGGGGCTAATTTGCACTTCACAATTCTTTTCTTTTTTTTTTTTTCTGTCAAAATATAGTGGGTTCTTTGATATTGTGACGCTAGAGAGCTTTTACTATGGTTCTAGACTAATTCGGTCTAGGATAGTATTAAAATTTGTGTATGTGTTGATAAGTGTAAATATTTTGACTACTATGTAAATTTAAGCTTCGATATTGTGATGCTCGGGAGCTTCTACTATGGTTCTGGACTAATCCGGTATGAGACAATAGTAAAATTAGTATATATGTTGACAAGTGTAAAATATTTTGTAGGATATAGATCAACAATGGTATGAAGCATTTAACGCTAGCTATAATTTGCTTTTCTACGATCAAATTGAATTTAAAAAAGTTTATAAAATAATTAAAGTTTTGTTACAGTGGTGAAAATGACTGTAAAACATTAAGGAGGATATATATTTTTTTGAGTAATCAAACTGAGTTCATAGTTAATGCACAGCATCTGACACTAACTTAAACAAGATTGAAAAGATCATAATTGGTCCTTTCTAAACCATTAATTTAGCAATAATTGGCATGTTTGGTACATGGCAATAAGCCCTAAACCTAACATAGGATAAAATTTTAAATTCCAAATTTTCAACCACTCTAAAACCTCCTAATTCCTAATTCAGCTAACCTTTACACATTAACAATGTGGAATCTCAATCTGTTAACCAAATCCAATTCTTTTCTATTCCCTGCTTTTAGTTGCAGCAGATCCCTTCTTATTAATTTAATTAATTTGCAAATTAATATGTTTTTTTTTTAATTACTAGGTTATGGGTGATTCTATTTTTTTTTTAAAAAAACATGTGAATGCCTACAGTAGGATTTTAGTGGTAGGACTGCATTATTTTAGTGGGCCAAATAATCAGCATTATTATGCATAAAATCCAAATCCTAAGATAAATATATATATATATTTTTTTATTGTTTTAATCACAGTCACGAGCTCATTTGGGGTGCCCAATAATTCATTTTACAGTGACATTTTTTTCTCTTTACTCACACAATCACATCTAAGACAAGACATCGTTAAACAAAGGAAATTACAATGAAGTGTTTTCTTTTTTGTAGAATAATAATAATAATAATAATAATAATAATAATAATAAGGTCAAATACATAGATAACCCCCTGAACTTGTCCAAAAGCACCTACTGCCCCCCTGAACTTTGAAAAAGTGACCCAGTTTACCCCTTTACTGACATGTGTCACCCAATTATTGGTTGTCTCATGTTTAACTTTTCAAAGTAAATTCTAGTTTTTATGGGACTTAGGGAGCAAACTGGACCAATTTTAAGAAATTCATGTTGGAAATTTGACAAATATATTGGATTATATATTAGTGATTATTTGTCAACTTTGGGCCAAATTATATTATGGAAAGGAAGCGTACTTAATTAAATGATTAGTGTCATTGTATAGTACGTAACGTGAGCTTTCCAACGGTATATAATTTACCCAAAACGGGCAAGTAGTGAATGAGAAATTGTTGCTCAAAGTTAGCCTAATGGAATGGAATATTTGGAGAAAAATTTGGCTTATGTTAACTTATCCCACATGGGAAAAATATGAAGTGGAAAAGGTGTTTATATTGAAACACACTTTTGTAAGGTGTTAACTTGTATAAGCCAAAAGGCTCTCTCTTGCGTGCGCAGGGGGGGTGCAAATCCTAGCCCCGAGCCTTCAAAGGCCCAATGCGCACCCGCACGACGTGGGCGTCGCGAATGCCGGACCGAAATGGGCAACTACGGGCCTGCCTAGTTTTTGCTCCGGCCCAACAAAATTTTCTCCAGATATATTTTTTTTTTTTTTGAGCTTATTCAAATTCTCTGTGACAGTTTTATTTTTGAATAAAACTGTAACTGCAAAATTAATTCCCTTAATGAGAGAATTAATCCAATTTAATGTCAATTATTTCCATTCTTTTAAAATCCTCCTTCTGCCATTTTTTTTTCTTTCACTTCCATTCTATTGATTTGTATTTCCTTTGCATTCTGCTTCCTCCAAAAATTCTTTCCTTTTTCCCGGTGATAGTACACTTCACATAGTTCGGTTCGCCTTCGAGAGTCGTTGTATCCTGGGAGACAAATCGCTACTACGGGGCAGATAATTGTCTTAAGGAAACTGTTTTTACAGGCCTCGTCTCTACCTCCCTTCCGTTAAGGTTGAAAAGTATTTTAAATCTTTCGTTTGTTCTTCGTTTTATTTTCAATTTTGTTTTCTATAATCTGCAACTAACAATTCAGAGGGGGCATTAGAACACTTTTAAGAAGTTCAGGGGAGCATTATGACATTTTCAAAATTCAGGAGGATAGTAGGCGTTTTTGGCTAAATTCAGAGAGGTATCTATGTATTTGGCCTAATAATAATAAAGAGATATATAAGTTTCTGAGTGATAACCATTCTTTTTTTTTTTTTTAATGCATTTTGATCATAATGATAGTGCGATCTAATTTATGGGATTCTAATATAAAAACATAATGCATAAAAAAAAAATGAAATTAGTGAAGTATATTATTATAAATTAAAATTCTATGATTATCAAGCTGTAGTTAGAAAGCTAGAGAATCGTGATGAGTATAATTAACATATAATTATAAGTCTAATTAACAACTAAAACTTTTTAGTACTCAACTTATGAATGGGAATGGAGGAGGTGATATTTCAACTTTTTAATCTCTTATTTCTATTTACCAAAATGTATCTCAATTGAAACCTTAATTTATGGGATGAGTTGTAGAAAAATTTTAATTTTACTTCAAGCATATGAGTTCCTATCAAATAAAATTGTTGCAACTAGGACTTTGTGTGAGTGATTTCAAAAATCATAAGATATTATGGCTCTAAATTTTTTATAGTATTTGATAGTGAATGACATAATTAATAATAGGCCGAATACATCAAATTCCCCTGAATTTGGTATTAATCGCCTACTAACCCCTTGAACTTTGATCGAGTCCTATTTATCCCCTCAACTTGGTAAAAGCAGCATAAAATGCCCCCTAAATCCGACGTGGCATAACGCGTTTTCTTCCTTCAAAATAGAGCGCGTAAAGCACTTCTACACTTCATAAATTAAGATCTAACAACTACAATAAATCAAGATGGTAAAGATCGTAAGACTGAAATTTATTTGATGAAAAATATCACTCCCCGTCACCCATCCCTCTCTCATCATCTTCTTCTCTTCTTCATCTTATCTCCCTCATCTAAATCCGGATCCAACCTAATCCTCGCCCCCAGCCCGCCACCTTCATCCCTCACCCTTTCTTTCTCTCCTCTTCCTTTCTCAAGAGCTATTGCCCACCACCTCCATCTATAGTCTCGATCGATTGAACTGTCGCTCTCGCCATCACCACCGTTTCCTTCACCGCGCCGTAACAGCCACTGTTGCCAAGACTTCGAATGTCGCTATAGCCATCTCCGCCACTGTTTCCAACACCGCGCTTTTTTGAAGATCTAGTTCTCGAAGGTCTGTTACTGATTTGTGTGTTTATTTTCTATCTCCATGTACACATTTTTTGGGTTTTTTAGAAGGTAATTTTGTTCAATTGAAAGTTATTTTGTTACTGATTGAAGTTTACTTTGTTTGTTCTATTTATTAGGTTTTGATTTATGTCAAAATTTTGAAGATATGATAGCTTAGATGGCTAAGCTACATAACTTAAAAGCATTTTGGTACTTGTTTTGCTTTGGGAGCATAATTGACAATTGCAGGAAACCTACCAAAATGTATAACTTAAATTTGTTCTTCAATTACTCTTGATTAGTTCTGGATTTTTATTTTTTATTTCACTATCTTAGCTCCTTTTTTTTTTTTTTTTTTTTTTTTTTTGAGACATAAAAAGGTGGAAGGATGAACCACAAAAGCATTTTTTTTATTATATTTTGCCACATGGCAAGTTATGATTGGTTGTTCAATGTTTGACTTGTCACAATTGCCACGTGTACGCGTGTGTTATGCACCCCTATAGCTGAGTCTCATTAATCATATTTCAAGGAGCATTTTATGCCCTTTTTGCTAACTTGAGGAGGTAAATAGGACTTTATCAAAGTTCGAGAGGTCGGTAGGGGATTATTGTCAAGTTCAGGGGGCATTTGATGTATTAGGCCTTAATAGCCTTTGATGTTTTAGGCCTTAATAATATTTGATAACATATTGGGCTTAACTCATTTTAAATGTTATGGGTAAATTGAACTCTTCTGCTAATTATGAATGCTTTTTTAGGGTTAATCCTTAATGTACCAAGTTTGAGATGTTAAGGACTTGCTTCTTTTTGAAGGTTTATATATATATATATATAATTTGAAAGAATACAGTAAGTATCTAATTATGTATTTTTGAGATTAAATTTTGATTTCAAATGGAAATTCTGTTTATATGGCTCAACTGAAATTTCAATTTCATCGCTTAGGGTCAAGGACTGTAAAAAACTAAGAAATCCTTTTTTTTTTTTTCTTGGAAATATATTAGGGCAAATTACAAAAAAAACCCTGTGGCTTCACTTTTTTACAAATAAAGGATTGTGGTTTTTTTTGTTTAAAAAAGAGGATTGTGTTTTAAAATGTTAACAAAAAAAGGATAACTAATATTTTTCCGTTAAAAATGATGATATAGCGGAGGGTATTTTTAGTTATTTAACATACCAATAATTTATGTATATTATTTAAGAATTTTATATCAAAATTTGAATTTTTTTAAAGATTTTTCAATTTGTTATGATTTTTTTTAAATCTATTAGCATTATTTAATTTATAAAAATATTTGCGCGTTTCAAAAATTTTCAAAGTTAATCATTCATGTGTATTGTATTTTTATTAACAAACTTGAAAATTTTGAGTTCAAAATGAACAAGAATACCCTATGTAATGTCATGATTTAATTTTAGTTATCCTTTTTTTGTTAATATTTAAAACACAATCCTCTTTTTTTTAAAAAAAAAAAAAAACCACAGTCCTTTATTTGTAAAAAAATGAAACCACAGGGTTTTTTTTTGTAATTTTTCCAATATATTAATAGTAGGCCTGAGCATGATTAGGACCAATCCGGAGACTTAGAAATCCATAAAATTAAATTGGAAGTCGGAGATTTGTATTAGATTTGAGGAATAAATCTCCAGAATTAAATCGCCTCAAAATTTTCGGTCTAATCCAGTTCGAGTATTCGAGGATTCGGTTCCGGTCCTATCTGGCCCTAAAGTTCGGGGATTCAATCCAATCTAAATATATAAAATTAATCGTAAAATTAAAAAGACATGGATAGTTTCTTATAAAAATTTAAATAACATCTATCAAAATATTATAAATTAAGTTGTGTTCGGTGGTTAGAAGTAATAAAATTGTTTTATATGATAATAATTATTTTTCTCATACATATTACAAAACTACTAAAATTAAATAATTTCTCTATATATAAGATATAAATTGAATAGTCACAAATTATTGGTTCTTTCAGTCCAGTTCTTGGTCCAATCCAATTCACTCGGTCCGATTCTAGATAAATTTCATTTAAGCTAGTTATTTAAAAAAAATCAACGGTCCAGTTTAGTAAAATTTTGAAAAAATCAACACTCAGTGTCTTTTTCCTTAGATATTCGGTATGGTCCAGTATACCCAGTTTTCATGTCTAATCATGTCATAATCCAATTTAAATCAAGATCACATATTGATCAATCTAACAATTTTATCTCGAATTTATGGCCACCCATTCATCCAAGTTGACATGAAAAAGAATTATTATTAGAAATTGCAAAATTTGGCAAGAATTTTAATGTGACCCAATTCCATAGAGAGAGAAAAAAAATTAAATCACTCCATGCTCCAAAATATTGGGACCAATCAATTAATGGTCCCTATATATAAAAACACAAATTTCCAGAAAATTCCCAAATCTAATTTGTCTAAATTTCGTGCATAATTTTCTGGAGTACAACACAGAATCAATTGTGTCCTTGTGCTGTTCTGCATCTCTTCAGTTTCTTTGATAGATATATCTCCTATGATCCGACTTACTTGCAACAATAATCATTGAAGTTTGAAATTTATGCATCTCCGGTCACTAATTATATATAATATTTTCGGTAAATGAATTTGATGGATTATGGTCAAAAGTACAACTGAATAAACAATACTCAAACTCTTAAGTGTTTTTATATTATAAATTAAAATTTTATGATCATTTTGTTCCATTTATGATAAATAATTAGAGGATCATAGATGTAGGATCAGTTTGGGATTGTTGTTAGTGAAAGTGCTGCCGGAGAAAACTAGGTCTCATTGCTTTCTTTAAAAATAGTTTTAAGTGTTTTTCCAGTACTTTCCTGAATACAATCTGATTTTTACCAATTGTGCATTTGAGACTGCTTTCTGCAGTCCCAAAAGCAGCTTTCAGCCAAAGTAAAGTTCCCCATACTTTGGCTGAAAGCTGCTTTCGGGGCTGCTGAAAGCTGCCCCAAACTGGCCCGTAATTAGCCCGATTTGCATCTCTTCACTTTTGTTTGGCTGTTTACATGCAGCTTATTTCCAAATTCAGCTTTTGTTTATGTTTTTGGAATCATCCAACAATTTCAGATTCATCCATGGATAATGTTTCACCTAATACAATTAGTGTAAGTTGACGTAAATTTGAATTATTAGTTTAATTTGTTGGGCAAGTGTGGAGTTAAAATCCCACATCGGAAAATTATGAGATAAGTGAATGGTATATAATTGAGAAGAATCTATAAATCTATCACCTTAAAATTTTGGATTGGATGTAGTGTCAAACCCATGAATATACTTATTCACTTGGTTCTCATTTACCCCCGGGTAGAGGCTCTGCAGTCTGCCACTTATAATTTAAGTGATTTGTGTCCCTTAACCACATAAATCAATCTTTAATTAGTGTTTAAGTGAACTTTAAACTTAGGCTGATATAAAAAGAAACTCAAGAATATGTTTTATTATTATTATTAACATAACATCAAACATAAATGTCTTTTGCGTTTAAAGTGTGTACGACACAAACCCATCCATTTTTCAGTACCAAGTAATTTCAAACTTTGATATCAATAATGGGCCGCCATAGGCCCATCAAACGGTTGTGTGAAGAAAGCCCAATAGCCCAATTTCAAACTCTAAATATGGGCTTTCGAATGATGGGCCCATCTCATCGGATGGTTCAACCGCTTCGTGTTGAATACACTGAAAAGAAAAGCCCAAACGCCCAAATCAAATCCTCATCGTCAATTTCTACAACCAACGCTCACTTCACTCTCCAGTCTCCATTCTCCACGCTCATCATTTCAATATGCAGACTCTCCTCCTGCCGGCCAGCCGCTCACCGGCGGCGGCTAATTCTGTGACGGTGAGTCCAGCGCCTCCTCTCCTTTCCCGCCACCACCTAAAATCTCAACGACAGCTCAATTCTTCAAATTGTTCACTGAAATTCACGCAATCGATATCATTCGCTAAAACTTCATTATCTTACGATCCTCTTAATAGTAGAGAATCCAAATTCTCCTTTGCCAGAGCAAATGCTTCTTCTCCAGTTTCTCCTGCTTTCGTCCCTTCTAGCGATGACGCCGAGAGGGCTAAGCTCGCTCAGGTCACCTCTCTTTTTATAATTCTGCTAATTTTTCGGTTGTGAGCTGTTTTGGGGGAAATGTGGATATTTGGATTGATATTGAAACATTGTTTATTGTGTTGTGTAGGTTGCGAAGAGATTAGAGAGTACATCGAGGTATTTTAAGCGGTTGGGAAGTTTAGGGTTTTGGGGGCAGCTAACGTGCACAGTGGTAGCAGCTGTGATTCAATCTTTTTCCGTTGTGGTGACTGGGAAGATTTCATCTCCTTTTACTTTTTATGCTACCGCTGCTGGTATTGCAGCTGCATTCATTTCGGTGTTTTGGTCTTTTGGGTATATTCGGCTTTCTGATAGACTCCGGAAAACTGCTAATGATCCTTCTAAGGTATTATAGTTATATATTGTCTTGTGAATGTTAAGTTAAGAGTCAACAGGTTCTGAGTTTGAATGCTTCTTAATCATGTTTGTTTCAGAGAATTTTGAAGTGAAGTGAGTGTTTGAAATCAAGTGCATTTCTTATTTAGACGTTGTGTTTTTCAGTTAGAGTTTAACTTGAATTTCTCCATCTGTGCTTGTGTTAAGAGACTAATGGCAAAGAAAGTGAGTAGATTGGTATAGGATCATATGCGATTACGTAATTATGAGAGAAAGATAAGAGACTAATGGCAAAGAAAGTGAGTAGATTGGTATAGGATCATATGCGATTACGTAATTATGAGAGAAAGATAAGGAGGTGAACAGTTGTTTACAATAGCAATTAGCACCAGACAGCAATTGCATTTCATGTTCAGATTTTTGTGTGCTGAAAGATGAAACCTAAGAAAGAATGAGGTGAGGCACTGATATTTGATATACTAAAGATATTGTGCTGTAGGGTGATAAGTGATGGAGGAAAAATCATAGACTGAGAGTGAATATGGAGTACCAGAATAGAAATCATAGACTGAACAAAAAAATCTAGTTTTGTCTCTTCGAAGTTGATTATTTTCCTTGATGACTGAGGAGTTTCAAATGCCTGTAAAGGTAATGTTGAAGTGTAAGAGTTATACCGATTCCAACTTGGATGGCGTCTTTTTTATTTTTTTTCCTTTCATTTCATTTACTATCTATCATTGCAAGATAGTGTCATTTATATCAGTTTCATACTTTCATTGCATCATGCGAATAAGATGATATTTATAATGGTGCCTTCCTAATTAGCGGAGTTCATACCATGTTCATATATTATTTGGTTGCTAAAATTCTATGCTATAAGAGAATTAAAAACCATTGTGCCAAATACACAACCTGCATAGCAGGTCCTTAGAGTGACTGAGCTTAGATTTGTTGCTTGAATTCCTCATTTCTATTAAGTTTATACAGCAAGGACTCAACTTTGTGGGAATTTTATATCAGGCATTCCTATTAGGTTTTATTGGCACCGCTATAATACAATCTTTCTTACATAAACATACCATTGCTTTCCTTACGTTTTGTGGCCAATTAATGGTGTATTTTCAGGCACCTCCTCGTGCTGACGTTGTGAAGAGCTTGAAAAATGGCATAGTTGTGAATCTGTTGGGAATGGGAGCTGCTGTTCTTGGTATGCAAGCAACAGTGGGGTCGTTGGTTGCAAAGGCTCTTACTTCCTCTGCAAATCCTTACTATCAGGGCATTTCTCCTGGTTACAGCCCAGTTCTGGCATTGGATGTATTCTTGGTACAGGTACAAATTCATATTCACAGTTCGTATTCAGCATTTTTTCTCAACTAAGACTATAGAAAAATAACAGAACAAATGAATAAATAAATAAACAAATAGAATATGTCATCTCTTCCTAGAAGACTTTAATTTCAATGAACAGAACTTATGATTTGTATGATGGTCAGCTATAGTGCCACTCGTTTCTTTACCCTTTCTCAAGATACCTCATCATGTGTTTTTTCTTTTTCTTTTTCTTTTTTTTTTTTGTCCGTGAATGAGATGTCTCATCATCTAATATACTTTATTGCTGTTTCTTTTCTAGCTTGAATTACTCAATTCAGGACGAAAAGTTATTTAAACGTAATGGGGTCTCTGCATATAATAAAAAATTACTTAAGATGTGGATGTACCCATGTTTTTACTTGGATACTTAAGTTGAGCAACACATACTAAACGCACAACTAAGGACCATCAGTTTTGTTAATGAATTCACAAAGCAGAGGCTATGCTTTTCGAATTCCATGATTATCCACCGCTTGATGCAACAATCGGAATTACTCAAATTATGGAGTTAGTAAATAAACATTTAGTATTATTTTCATCATTGATATGTGAGAATGTGAATGCACAAATTTGTTCGAGTGGTTGCCATTATTTCATATGATCAAAGTGAACTTATCATTTCTACTTCCTCTGGTGCAGGCATCAGCAAACACCATCCTTTCTCATTTTCTAGGGCTTGTTTTCTCCTTAGAGCTGTTGCGGTCTGTAACGGTACCAACTGCAGAAAGCATTCCGGTACCAAAAGTTGCATAAATCCTCTGTGTTGTGCCAAGTTTCAGGTGAAAAACATGATTTTTGTAGCCAAAATGTTGAACCTTCTGGGTAAGATTATGATAAGAACAACAAAAAGAACTGTGGATTGTAAAGCAAAGGCACCAACACTAGTAGAATTTGATTGGTTTGAGTTATACCCTGGTAGAAATTTCACAGCATCTTAAGCAACATCTAAATGTGTTAATAATATCAAATTTGTTTTATTGCCATTCTGTTTGTAAATTTGACAAACAATGAGAAGTTTGTGCAAAACGTTTGAGGAATGAATTAAGCTTGAATGTCTTAGTTTGATCAGAATATAACCATGCATAAGAAGTTTAAATGGCAAAGGGCCAGGATTTCACTGCACTAACATATTTTTTTGGATACTAAAACTCTGTTTCATAGTTCTAATTATATAAATATGAGAAATCCATAGTGTTAGATCATAAATTCTTGATTCTTCCTCTTGACATCACTTGTAAATATTAGTAACTAAGGCTTAGTAAAACCAACAAATAATGTTCATGAAAAAAATGAACAGTTATTTAAATGAATAATTTCTGTGGTTTTTTGTGTTCGCTTACACATGACCAAGGTTCATAAACTGACAGTTCAGGTTCAAGAAATCCCTAGAATCTGAACCTTAATCTTTAAAAGGGTTGAACCACCGGTTCGGATCGGACCGGTTTAGTATTTTATCAGTGTTTGATCTGATTCAAGTTCAGTTCAGGTTCAACTCTTTTGAATAAACATTATAATTTAATTTGTGTGTGGTTTCGATGTAGACATTTTTCGATAAATTATTAATATACGTAACAAAACAATATAATTTCTCAAATATGAAAAACTAACTTACATTTTTTATTTTACAATTAATAATTTATATAATATACAAATTATTTACAAAAATATAATTTGTACAAATACATCATTTATTTCTCTTACACCTTTAAAAAGAAAATCAAGTGAAAGAGGTTGAACCGCCGGTTCAAAGGGTCAAAGGTTGATTGACCCTGACCCTTAACCTTCTTTTTTTTTTCCTGAACCACTAATCCAGTTTTAGTCCGGTCTGATTTAGGGTTTAACCAGTTTTGATTTAGTCTGATCCGATCTGGTTCGACCAGTTCATGTTCAATTTGGCCACCTCAATGCTCACCTATCAATCCAAAAAGAAATTCAGAAAGGTGAGGAGATTTTTTAATTTTTCATTAATCATGCAAAACAGTCTACTTCTAGTTAGAAAATTTTGCTCTATTTTATTCTATTTTATGGAATTTCACTGGTATTTACTTAAAATACAGTGATATTAAAGTTGGAGTTTTTATAATATGGGTAAGATTAAGCTATGACTTTCACTGAGTATCATTAAACTATTTTTTATAATAAGAATAACATTAAATTTTTTTCAATAATTTGAAAATCAAATTTAGTCCTTATCCCTGAAAGTTTATAATGACATTCATCAAATTCAGAAATTCAAGAATATTATAAACATAAATAATTAGTAAGTGGAATTTTCTTTTAAATTTTCATTTTTCCAATATTCTGAAAATAAAAATAAATTTGGAATTAAATTAAAAACTACGCATTTGAATATTTTGAGTAACAATTTACAAATTTGAAAAGAAAATACATATTTTAATTTGGAGAAGGTAAAAAAAAAAAAAGAAAAAAATTCTCATTTTTGCTCAACGCCAAATAGGAGAAAGAGAGAGGAAAAAAAAAAGAAAAGAAGGGACGATGATAAGATAAGCCCCAAAACTCCCTCCCCCTTTCTGTCTCTCTACACAGCCATGGAAACCACTCTGCTCTCCTTCCCTTCTTCCAAGTCCTTACCGTCTCAGTCCTATTTCCGGCCGGCAAACCCATTTTCCGTTTCAAAACAATTTCAAAAACCCACTTCCTACAAACCCATTTCAATCCAATCCGCCATTTCCCGAACCAAGAAAGAAGAAACCGTAGAAACAGTCAAAAGCCAGCTCGAAAACTGCTACCTTTTAGCTGCAATTAAATACCAAGGCTTTACTGTGAAGCAATTCCAAGAATTGAGGAGATCATTGCCTGAATCCTCCAAATTAATTGTAGCAAAGAACACTCTTGTGTACAAAGCAATTGAGGGTACTCAATGGGAGGCCTTAAAGCCCTGTATGAAGGGCATGAATGCTTGGCTGTTTGTTCATACTGAGGAAATTCCTGAGGCAATTAAGCCTTACAGGAATTTTCAGAAAGAGAAGAAATTGGAGAATAATGACTTTACTGGAGCTGTTTTTGAGGGGAAATTTTATGGGCCTGAAAATTTTAAGCAGCTGGAGACAATGCCATCTAGAGCTGAGATTTATGCTAAGGTTTTGGGGGCATTGCAGAGTCCTGCTATTGGATTGGTGAGTACTTTACAGGCACCTGCTAGGGATGTTGTTATGGTGCTCAAGGCTTATGTGAAGAAATTGGAGGAGGAAAGTGGTGGACAATAGTTCTTGCAAGTGTAAGTGAACTTCTTTATGTTGTTTTTTTGAATTGTTGTAGCAATATTGATGGATACATTTGTTGTTTTGAGTTTAGAGATTCAATTCAAGTTGTAGAACTTTGTAAAATTCTGATTTTGATAGTGAATTTGAATGTTAAATGTAAAGGTTTCTATTATTGCTTTTGCCAATTGATTACATTGTTTGAGAATGAGGATTTTGGGTCGGTTTTTCTGATTTGAGATTTGAACAAAGTTGCAAGATTGTGAAGCTGGCTAGCTCATGTTTTTGTTTTGAATTTTAGAGATTCAGTTCAAGCTGTTGAATTTTGTAAAAATCTAATTTTGATACAGAATGTGAATGTTAATGTATTTGTTACTGTTTTTGCTAATTGATTTCATTGGTTTTTTGTGAATGAGGATGTTGGGTTGGTTATTTTGATTTGACATTTCAAAAAAGTTGCAAGATTGTGAAGTTGGCAATCTTGAATTGAGAAATTCAGTTCAAGCTGTAGAACTTAGTAAAGTTCAGATTTGCAAATTGATTACATTGGTTGTTTTGATTTCAAATTTTCACAAAGTTGCAAGATTGTTGACTTTGGGAAGCTCATGTTTTGTCTTAAGTTGAGAATTTCAATTCAACCTGTAGAACTTTGTAAAATTCTAATTTTGATTGTGAATCTGAATGTTAATGTAAATTTATCTCTAATTGATTAAATTGGTTGTTTGAGAATGAGGATGTTAGGTTGGTTGTTTTGATTTCAAATTCCAAAAAGTTGGCAAGCTCATGTGTTAGTTCAAGCTGTAGAACTTTGTAAACAGATATGTGAAGATCTTATTGGATTTGTAAACTGCTATGTTGAGTTGGTTGGTTGGTTTGATCAGAAATTTCAAAAGCAAGTTTCAAGATTTGGCAAGTTTAGTTGTGATTGCTATAGCCATGGCAAGTTCCTGCAAGGTTGCCAAGTTTTAATGAACAAGATAATGGTATTTTGTGTGTACAGGTACTTTCAGTGATAGAATTGCAATTGGAGTTTCATTGTTCATTAGTGGATCCAAATTTTCGGAGCTTATTCTGTCATTTGATGTTTAACATGGATATGTAATTTGGCCCCTTAAGTTGGCTTGCGGAGTCAGTTCACCTCAAAATGAATTTGAGGTTCAATTTAGCTCTCTAACATGACATGTGTGGTCGAATTAGTCCAAAATAACACATGTCAAGTTTAATTTCTAATCTTGATACATGACATTGAGGGTTAATTTGGCCATAGATGCAATGTTCAAGGGCCAAACCAATACCAAAAATTCCTTTTGGACTAAATTGATTCTCTAACCCAAAATTTAGGGGTCAATTCGACTCTTTATCCGAAAAAAAACTAAACTTGTATGCAAACAGTTGTCTGGTTTTTTTAGTCTTATCCTTTCGGCTGCAAGGGTGCTAATGAACTAAGTTTCTGAGTCTCTTCTCTTTCAGCAAGAAATTTTGAGTTTCCTTGGGATTTTCATTGTGGTAAATACCAGCTACTGCATTGAAATGCAAATAATTTTAATTAAGAATTAAAAAAACATAAAAAATTTCTTAACAATTTTGAGCTACAAAATTATTCGCCCTCCTTGATGTCAGGTGGGATTTCCCATCTTCACCCTGCAAAGAATTTTCCGTAGATTCTCTGCCCCGATCGAGTCGAGACAAGACCCCAACAAGGATGGGCTTCTAGCCCCGTTGATAATCCTTGGCGATAAAAGGTTTTCACAATTTTCTGTAATGGCTACATCCTAATGAAATATGATCTTCCAATATAAAATTTGATCCTGCCTCCACAATCAAATGAAAATAAACTTCTTCGCCGTACTTCCATTATTGTGGTGTTTATGACTCATGAGGTGGTGAACTTGGTTAAACAGTAGCTACCAAATAATCCTAATTTGGTACTTGGCAGTGAATGCAGCCCAAGTTAGCACCAACAACAATTCTAGTACCAGCAGCAATATTGTCTGGAGTCCTTCCCTTATTATCTTGATTACAATTTGAGATTATTTAAAGCTGTTGTCGATGGTTTCAGTTACAGAGCAGTTTTTGGATGTTGAATGAGTTATCTTCAAAAAAAAAAAAAAAAATTCATGCCCTGGATGATACTGTCACTGTTTTCTTTTTTTCCTTTTTTTTTTCCAGTATTATGCTATCCATTTTCAATATTTGAGACACAAACTCTCATGAGAGGTCCAATAATTGTTTTTGCCAAACACAAGACTCGAACCTGAAATTTTATTCAAAGGAAATAAGCTCTTTACTGTACCAACCAATGGCTGCTTGTTGGCACTATCATATATTTTCTTTTTTTTATCAGATTTTTCGTTGACAAAGAAATAAAAACAGCAAAAAGTTTGTTCACACAAGATTATATAAAGAAAAAGGAAAAATCCCAAAAATGTTACCCGTCTCAGGAGATAGAAATGGTAAAATATTATCAGCCTTTGAAGCAAGAAACAAACATTCAATGGCCAATGTTCACACAAACATAGAGCATGACTTGCTCAGTCAATTTACAGAAATATGGAACACAAGTGCTTAATGAAGTGGATGTGTCAATACAATATTAGATCGATGAGATGTTAAACAAAATTTCCAATTTCTCTAGTTTGCATTCATGTCGATATCATGATTGGAAAAACACACACCGAAGTATCAATTATCATATTCTAAAGTTATCCAAAGGGGAACAACAAAGCCACTTCTCTCTGATCAATCACAACAAATGCAAACCCAGAAAGAAACAATGAAAATTGAATATTCTCCCACTTGTAGAAGCTAGTTAGGTCAGTTCTGCTCCTAAAGATTACGATCACTAACTGATGTTTGGCTGGCACTAAGTATCCAAATGGACTGAAACCTGATTAATGTCCTTTGTCCACAACCACTCCCGCGCTTGCTAATCACACTTCGCTGAACTACTTGAAACTCTGTATCAAAGTGAATGTTGAATTGCTCTGTAACTGATAATATTCACACCAATAACAACAACAATATCTCTACAATAGTTTAACAACAATAGGATGAAAAAATCCAGTGGAGTTGAAGGAAATAACTAGATAACTAGACCATTGACACGAGCACAATTCTTTTACGAGCACATTATCCCTTGTGCAAGTCTACGTGAATCAAGGGTAGTACAATATTTAAAATTAATGCTACTTAAGCTGCCACTTGAATGCTGGTGGAAAAGAACAGGGAAATAAAAATTTAAGGCATACTGACCCCATAATCACCACATCTTGTCTTAGTTTCTGTATGACTAAGCATTTATGAGGAGACTGATAACTGTGATAAAATAAAATAAAACAAAATAAATAAACCCTATCTGTGATAAGCAACAAAGGTAAAAGGAGAGCTCAAGGCAATAAGGTCAGTGATTCAACAAAAACTACAGATGGGCAAAATTCATACAGAGGAAATGACAGCAGACTCCTATTATGGATGATACTATAAATTGCAAAACGCAAATGGAAACTCTACAGTAATGCAATTAACAACCTTTGTAATTTTTCCTTCCAAAAGAACACCTACACTCTAGCATTTTCATATTATGTTATCAAATGGACTCTGGAGATTCATAAAAGAACTCATATTGTACACCCAATAAATGAACCAAATAACAGACAGTGTGTGCTGGTGAGTGGAAAACTTCCTCTGATCCTAGCTGTCTACTTTCCCAGTTTAAGTGCCCTGATACAATCAAAATACTTAGTACTACTTTGGATGAGAAAGCTTACAGTTTACAGTCAGCTATGCCATGATAAAACTTTATATCATATTCTAAATGGTAATAAAGTCATCAGATTGATGTGTATATAACAACCATAAAGTTGCACAAGGAAAAAAATCTGCAGGAATTGATAAAGTGTACATCTTATTCCTAATAAGAGAGCATTACTTCAAGCTCAATCATCAGCAAGCCTCACCAAAGAAACCACTCTCACAATAAGACAAGATTGATCAACTACTGCCACATATCAGAGTGAACAAACGAGGCAGAAACAGAGACTCACCTACTCAATCTTCTTCTCCTTGTTTGATGGGAGGGGAATTTTTTTTAGGATGCTATCATCAATCTTCCTGTACTGTGTTTGAATAACTTTGTGTGTTACAGACAGCTTTTCATCAATGTGGTGCTGATATTTGTCATAAAGCACAGGGACTGAAAAGCTAAGGAGAACCCCTGCAGGAGAAAGAGCATAAGCCAGATAAGTAACATTTAGTCAAACCCTACATGAAGAGTAACTAATGGAGATAAAAAACTTACCAATATAGACAAAAGTAAGAAAGTTGCAGAGACTGCCAATATATGATACTACCCACAAAGCAAAAGCAACCTGAACAGTCACAAGTAGGATCACACATGATAATCTTTTCCTTCTTAATCAACACGTAAAAAAAAAAATAAAAATAAAATAGAGTAACCGATTCCAGATGAATTCTGCCAACCTGAAGGAACAATATCAAATTTCTGCCAATTGCAATATCACGTGCAATAGCCAATGCACGATTTCCATAGAATTGAATAAAACCAGCAATCATAACTATAGTCTCCTCGGATATTTCCAAGTCAGGCAGAGGCGGCAGTGGCCTAGAACACATAAAATAATCATTTCTCCCACTTTAGAGAAAAACGAAAACTAACAGTACAATGAAAGAAACACCATATCTTGCTTCCTCCCGTACAAAATTGGATTTGAAGAACTTCAATTCAAAAAATAATCTGAAAATTGCAAAGAACGATGTGCAAGAGAACCTGTTGAGAAGGCAAGCAGATTTGGCCCAGAGGAAGAGAATGGCAACAAGAAGGAACAACACATTGGATACAAAGGACAAAATATTATAACCGCCTCGCTCAAAAAGCAACCACAGAGTAGTTGCAGTTACTAGAACCATTAAACTCCCACCCCATCTCTTCCATAGCAGCACATCAGCCACTACAAAACGAAACCGTCAGATTCAAGTCAAAAATATAAAAAAATTCAAACAGAATAACAACGCAAATGTAATCCAAATGATCAGATCCAAATAGAATCGAAATTAGAAGTTAAAATTACGTTAAAGATTGAACAAAATGATTATATAAAGAAAGGGAGAAACCTGAGCCGCCACCAAGAGCTTGATGAACGGAAATAGAACGAGGAATGGATTCTCCCATCAAGATCGAATTAGGGTTTTAGGAATAGGAAAGATTGTAGAAAGAAAAGAGGAGAGAAAACAGAAGAGGGCGATGATGAAGAAACTGATATTTGTGAGCAAAATATTCATAAACCGTAACGTACAGTTTTGGAGGAGAAATTGAGACACAGAAAATATTTTAGGATTTTCGGAATTAGCCGCAATATAATTTCTTTTTAATTTCTTTAAAAAAAAAATAAAAATTAAAACGAATTATTTTCGGGTATGAATTGAAATTGAAAAATTCAATTAGACCTGTAATAGTATATTAAATTAACAATTTTTGACATAATTACTTTTTATTAAGGAAATTCTGTAATTATCCTTTTTTTTTAAATACCGTTATTTTGTTTATTTAAAAATATTTGATGATTAGAGTATATCCCTTCTTCGAATATATAAAGTTGAATCTGATTAAAAGTTTAAATTCAATTCTTAGGTGAACTTTTCAAAATTTTTAGAAAAAATGTCTACTTTGTCTTTGGAAGAGTAATAAGAAATTTAATTAATCAAATCTTGATAAGCACAATATTCAGATAAAATATAATAAACGTAAAGTAGCTATAAAAAAGGTTTGTTTGTTTAATTGATGGTGTTTATTAAAAAAAGCTTAAGTAATAGCTTTTATTTGCATAAATTCTAAGGGTAGAGCTTAAGAGCCAGTTTGAGATTCCTATTAGTGAAATATTGTCACGAAAAGTTAGGTTTCATTACTTTCTTTAGAATTAATTTTAAGTGTTTTTCCAGCCCTTTCCTGAATACAATCTGACTTTTACCAATTGTGCATTTGAAACTGCTTTTTACGGTCCCAAAAGTAGCTTTCAACCAAAATAAAATTTCTCTTGCTTTACCTGAAAGCTGCTTTCAAAACTGTGAAATAGAACCCCAAACTGGCCCTAAATTGGACGTGTTTTTAATAAAATTTATCAAAATGTGCATTCAAGACACTACAGAAAAGAAAAAATTGAAATCATGGATAAGTATATCCTTACAAAGTAAGAATACATTAGGTGAAAAATCATATTCAAATGTGCAGATCAACCACCATCTAACTTCCTATCTACGTTAAGCCATTTTCGGCATTACTTAATCTTGGAGATACATTCAAACTTCTTGGCTAATCATAGGAAGTGAAAATGAGCATTTCTCCAATAATAGCGAATTTCAATTCTCTAATCATGTTACCTTTCGCGGCTCGCTTTGAATTACATATCAAGAAATCTCATCTGCATAAATGGAAATGCTTAGAAAAGCTTTGAGGCGGTTTTTCTAGTTCTCTGAACATGCCTGGTGAAACCAGGGATTGGCTTAAGAAATTCAGACAGGTCTTGCTCATTTAGCTGCTGCTTCTTCACCATCGTCGGAGTCGCCTTCATCAGCGGATGATTCTTCCTTTTGATGCTCCTCTCCACCAGAATTCACTTTCGTCTTCTTCTCCTTTTTCCTCTGCTTTTTCTTTTGTCTTTTCAAACGTTTTTTCGCTGTTCGTTCCTCTGCTGCTTTTAACCTTTCCTCCCGCCTCATACTGAATTCAGCCAGTTCTTTTCTTTTCTGATAGTCTGCGTCCATTCTTGCAAGCCGGTCTTGCTCTTTCCGTCTCATTTGACGGTACTGTTGCAACCAAATGCATTAGCACAAGTTCGAAATTAATATGTCCATGAACTAGCATTTGCGCAGAAATCATAATTGCATGCATAAACAAATAGGTATGCTGGTATGCTAAGATTCCCCCATGCAATTGAATTTAGCTTTTTACTCAATTCACGTGTATGTTAGATGTTATGTTAAGCCACAGGGGGTTCAAGTTACACATTTAGCGCAGAGACCCAATCATTTCCATCAATGATATTCATTTAGCACAAATAATTCTGTGAACCAAATAAAGCTTCCAGCTGAACACAGTTCATTCTAAGGCCTTTTTTTACACTAAATAGTTTGAACATGAGATCTCCAGTTGCCACTATGACAATAATGTAATCTATATAGGATGATCTAAAAATCAAATCTCCAATTTCCAAAGAATAATAAGTCTCATGGATGGCTAGCAAAGGGCAAGTATTTCAAGCTTCTAAACTGAAGTTCCATGTATGAAAACTCATAATACCTGGTGAAAGTCACCGGAGCCTGAACCTGCAGAACTGCCAGAAGTGTTACTGACTCGGACAGGAACATTCTCAAGGATTCGGCGGAGCTTCACTTCTAGGTCCTCTTCCTCTTCCTTGAGCACTGGACCTGTGTACTCAACAAGAGCTGTTGATCCAGATGAAACCACCAGCGGACGTGGGGGCAGCGCAGGTTTCGGCTTCTCTTGCGGTACCACTATCTGTAAATCACTGTCCTTTGGCCTACCCGTCGACATTTTCACTCCAAATCCGTAACTTGTTGATCTGAGGCTTTGTTGAAGAAATTTTGTCAATGTTGTGTAGTTATGGTGTTGGCTTTGATTGATCGACCGGAATACTCAAATCAAAATGTTGCTTTCCAAAACCAATCGCCACCGAATACAAACTTATTGAATCATTTGCAAAGTTATTGAACTTGTTGCCAGAAAAATGGAAATTGTTGCCCAGCAACGGCTCTTTATGACACTGCAATTTACAGTTTAAGTAGTAAGTCATCTAAGGTATATGTTCATGTTGGAATCAAACAGATTAAACCACCATATCTATCATGTAGTTGCTAACAACTATATAAAAAAAAAAGACAAGGACCATGAAACTATCAAGATCAGGAGGCCACAAGAATAGAGCAATCACAATTTTACTTCAAAATATCACAAGAAAGGATATGCAGAGTCATAGAAGATAATATAAATAGATCCATTAACTGCAAAAGCGTTATACCAATAAACAGAATCACTTTTCCATATCAGAATCAAGCAAACCAAGCTTAACTCGGTCACAAACCATAAAAGGTAATCCAAGACAGCTACAAATATCCCTCAATCTTGCACACAGCCCCTAATCACAGTACTTAAAAATCAAATGTGATTCAGCAAAATGCAACATGCAACTAAATAGTTCCAATATGGAACGCACTGAAATTAGAACCGAATATCAAGAAGTAGCCCTACTGTTCACACAAAACCCTGACTAAAAATCATTAAGAATGGCAGAATGCATTAACAAGCTAACTGGAAACCTCACAATCCCTATTAACCAGTAATTTATGAAAAAAATTAAACAACTATAGTGTACCAAACAAGGCCTTAGTAAATAAACAAAATTAATTCAAATACTCGAAATTTAATTCAAGCAAAATCAAAAACCCTAGTTAAGAATTTCAGTTCCCAACAAAATCAATCAAAGGCATGCAAAAATCGAACATGTCGATTGCATATGAATTAATAGAAATCAAGCAGAAAGAGTAAACCGTTTAACGAGCATAGTTTCCAGCCTATCTACCTCTGGCTTTCTTCTTTCTCTTTGCTGCAGAGTTTTCTTCCTTCTTCCTCCTCTTCCAGCGTTCTCGCCCGGTAAATCCGGTTTCTTGCGTCCACTGCCGCCGCCGAGATAATTATTCTCCTCTTTCACCGGCCGTAAGCGGCTACAACTGCAAATCCTCTTGCTTCTCTGCCGCGATTCTTCCCTTCGTTTCCGTTCTGCGATTTTTTCTGATATTTCCCTGACCTAATGTTTATCTGATATTCTCATAATGAAACGATGCGTTTAGGAAAGGTTGCTTTAATTTTAATTTAAATGAAAACAAAATATATATATATACAGCAATTTTTTTCTCTATAATAGATTTAAATATTTTTGTGGGATAAATTATATGTTTTATTGAAAGAAATTTGATAATTATATTATAATTATTCTATTATTCTTTTTTTATATATATATTATATACAAAATTTGAGATAAAATTCAAATAAGCCATGATACGTTTTAAACATATTAATACGATCCATTTATAAAAATAAAAAATAAATTTAAGTTACTATAGGATAATAGGACTAACCAATTCATATTGACTTAAACAGCAAAGTCTTCAAGTTGTTTAAATTAAAAAATTCGAATTTAAATCCCAATATATGCAGTAAATTTCAATTATAGTATGATAATCCATATATGATTAATGAAATTCTGACCAATTAATTAAATCTACTTAAACAAAATATGATAACGAGAATATCAAACTCTCACCGTTATCATTTAATACTCCATCACTACTAATGCTTGAACATACCTTTAGAAATTAAGTATTTAATAACCTTGTAATCAAGATAGGAACAAAATATGTGGGTTTTAACTTAGTTGTCAACACATACCGAGTTGGATGGATAATAGGCAGGTTCGATTTGGAATACATTTAAAAAAAAAAAGCAATGAGTCAAACTGTAGCTAAGTCTGGACATAATTATCTTAATAAAAATATTTATAATAATAAATAATAAGATAGGTACCAAAATGTATGTTCTTTGGAGGGTTGAACAAGTTAAAATAATGCATAAACAGAAACCTCTTTTTGACATTTGATGCACATTCTTCTTTCCAAAAAAAAAGATTCTGTTTTGCTCAATTACCTAACAAATTGGTTTCTTTTATTTTTAATTGATTGATCTCTACAATGATATAATTTGGAATCAAGATGGGCAACATGTGCAGTTGCTTTGGAAAACCAATCTCTGGTTTTTTATATCACTAAATTTTAGCAATACAACTGCATGTATAATTAATTCATCATAGGAATATTATCTTTAAAAAAAAAAAAAAAAAATCATCTTAGGAAATATCCTAGATCCTTCATCACCACGTGCAATTTCTCAATTTTAATTACAGTATTGCAGTTTTTTTTTTTTTTTTTTTTTTTTTGGAATTTAAATAGCCTCAGAATTCTTTAAACATAACAGATCATATTGAATAATTTTGATCATTCAATTAAAAATAAATTACATAATTGGGTACATCGAATTCTTTTTGAGTTTGAAATCTAACTCTTCTCTATGTTCTTAAACGGATATCTTTCTGGATTTTAATACATTAATTTAAAAAAAATTATGTATTTCAATATTTTATTATAGTGTTATTTTATCAAAATATTCTCATAAAATTTTTAATTTGTATTAATTGTAAGGATAAACTTGGAAACAAGTAACAAAAGGTCTTTGGAATTCTCGAAATCACTAACATTTTGCAACAAAAATAATATTCTAACAAGAAATCCTTTCGAGAACAAATGGAGTATTTCATACACAAACACGTTGATAAATTTTGTACAAATCCCTTTGGAGATCCAGGTTTGAAGTGTTTCGGATCGGATCTGGATATGTTCCTACAAGATAGAAAAAGGTGAGACTCCGGTAACCCTTTTGTTTATGCTCTGATGCTCAAGTCAACCTTGACTGTGTTAATCTCTAGCTATATTAACTTGATTAGAATCAGTTAGAATGAATTTATTTTACCTCTACGCTCCCTTTTTTTTATAAGGCCAGTGATAGAGTTTGCCCTGAACTAGGATACCCCAAGGCTCTTATCTTGGCCAGACTAAAAGACTTTCATCCTAGACTCCGTATGAGACATAAGTCCTTCCTCAATGCAACACAGCAAGTAGACTTCCACACGGACTACATCACCTATATCAGGTAGAAACAATTCGATCCGCCCCTGACCTCCAAGACCGGCTACATGCCTTCCAAGAATCTAGGCGGGAGACCCGGTATTACGATACCCGGATGACAGACCCGACATCACAATGTCTGGATGTCATCACACGTGTAATTGATTAACTTTAAAAAATAAATATTAAATTTTTAAATTTTGGAAGGTTTACATGTTAATTTATTTGTTTTATAAAAACATTTACATATTTATTCAATAATGAAGTATTGGCCATCAATACCAAGACCGGCTACATGCCTTCCAGGAATCTGGACTGGAGACCTAGCATTAGATACCCGGATGACAGATTTGGTATCACAATGTCCGGATGTCATCACACATGTAATTGATTAACATTAAAAAATAAATATTAAAGTTTTATTTTTAAGTTTTGGAAGGCTTACATGTTAATTGATTTGTTTTATAAAAACATTTCCATATTTATTCAATAATGAAGTATTGGCCATCAATATAATCTATTGTGTTAAACAAAAACATGTAATAATAATCTAGATCCTAACAATAAAAATTGATAATCCAAATTCCATTTGAAAATTGTGATCATATATTACCTAACTAAGCACTAGTGGATTTTGAATATTTTATAAGATATGTTTTGATTTCTTGTAATTGTTTTGTGTTTGTCCCCTATTCAGGGAGCTTGGCTCTGCAAGTTTTATATGGTGATTTGAATTTGGTATGCATCCATAATCTAAATTAATTAAAATGCAACTTGATAATAATTTAATTAGTGGATTGATTATATACATATTATATCTTCATTGTTATCTCCTTACAATTTGTGTCATGTGAAAGGAATAACATGTGCATTGCTTTGGGAAAGCAATGTCCAATATTATCATTTCATTATACTATATAGTATAATTATTACATACTCATGGTAACGCTTTGATGAGACATTCTTTATAAATTCCTTTTCTCTCTCTATTCATATTGCCACCCTTAATTATTGTTTGTACCATAATATTTAATTTTATCTTTAAAACATGCATTATGCTATGAGAATAAAAGAATTGTACTATTGTACTAATTGAGATTGACATGAATAATAAGAGTGTATGAGCTAATTAGATATCAACCCTCGTTTTATCTTACACGCGGAGGACCCATATCGTACCTTTGCTCACCATGCTAAGCTAAGGTACGATCTATATCATGCTTATGCATGGACGACTGAATTTACTTGATAGCTACTAAATCGTTACTGAAAATGAGCTTATCTCAAGCCCACACGTGTGAGATCAGGTGGACTTCTAGATCATAACAAAATTCGGATTTTATGCACACTCCGTATTGTAAATGGTATACTCTGCAAATGCATCTCTAAAATCCTAAAACCCAAAATATCATTAGCTCGTTTTTGTGGAATGCGGAGTGAAATTGCAGTGAAATTATTATTAAAACAAGCAACAGTTACTAACACAATCTAGAACCAAACTGATTTAAGACCTAATATGTGATCGGGGAACTCTACTGTGTAGACACGTAGAGAGTGGAGATACATTTTGGGAATTGAAATTTTATAAAATTTTTTAAGGAAGAAAACAACAAACAAGAGGTTGTTCATCATTTTGGGAATGATGATGACTCAGTATAGTATAGTGTTGGTGTTGGCACCCAATATGGTTGTTGTTTGAATTATAACTACAAGTTTGGAGCTTGTTCTGTTCCTATTCAGTTGATATTCCACCACAATACAAAAACCCAAATCGGTTGAGTCGGTGACCGCCTGTGTCGGTGACCGTTGTTATGTCATTGCTGTCTGGTTCACAGCCTGGACTGCCAGCTCATCTTCTTTGTCCTTTTGTCCAACTCATCATCGCTCCACGTCATATACTTTTCATATATTTACTTTTCGAACCATTTGCCATATTTATCCCTTCCATGCCTATGCTATTTTTCATTACTCAAATTGTCTAATTATTATATATATATATAATAAATATTTAATCACAAAGTTAGTTTGAAATTTAATAAATAAATAAATTTAATAAAAAATCAGTGGACATGGTAATTTTATTTGAAATTTGAAACTAATCTTTTAAATTTTTGAGAATTTTTTTAAAGTTTTGAAATTATGGTAGTTTTGTTTGACGTATTAACCGCTCCAACAATAATAAATGTATATATTATATATATAATAAATATTTAATCACAAAGTTAGTTGTTTTAATAAATAAATAAATTTAATAAAAAATCAGCGAACATGGTAATTTTATTTGAATTTGGAACCAATCTTTAAAATTTATGAGAATTTTTTTAGAGTTTTGAAATTATGGTAGTTTTGTTTGACGTATTAACCGCTCAAACAATAATAAATATATGTATTAAACTGTTAGTTACTATACAGTTTATATCAAAGTCAACGTGAAACTATTCAGTTAAAATGTTATTATTTATTTGATTTGCATTTAAAATTAAATTATAATAATTTAAAAGTAACATTTTTATATATTTGACATCATTGTAAAAAAATAAATATTTTATTTTAAATAATAAAAAATCAAAATTTAAATGCACGTGAAATAGTAGAGTTTTTACCGTTATTTATTGTTCAAATTAATTTTTATCTAGTGCCAAATTTTAATATATGTAATTGTAATTGATAGACTATAATTAAGTGTAAAATTAAAAAATTTATATATAAATAAGATCATAAAAAAACAAAGAGATACATATGAGTGCTATATTTCATTGTAGGTAACAATCAAATATAATAAATGTATGTTCAAAAGTAAAAGGATAAATACTTCAAATTTTCAAATAAAATAAAAATATGTTTTCCTAATAACAAATTTAGATAGAAAACAAAAGACTTTCATGTTAGTCAAATACCTTTAAAATTTGTCAAGTCATCTTTATCAGATTAATGATTGAGATGTTATCACTAGAAAAATTAAAAACTAATAATTATCATAAAATTAAAATATTAAATTTTTATGTCCTAAAGAATTTATAGCTGAATTTGATATTTATATTTACAATTGCTTAACATTGTCAATTTAGAGTTACTAAATATAAAAATAGAATATTTATCTAATTAAATTCAAATAGTAAAGATATCTATTCTCGACTGGAAGATCTGAAATTCAAATTTTTTTGAGAAAAAATATTACACCTTGTTAAGATATTAAAAAAAAATAAAATACTAAAAAAATAATAATTCATATGAAATTTAATATTTATATACATATAACTTTATCTCTATCACGAGACAAAAGGAAATACAATGATACTACCGTTAGAAAATTCAATGAATTTTTTTTTTGATTGAGATGTGTACTCTAAAGTAACTCATCTTTATCATAAAAAAATATATTGTTAATTAATTTTGTTGGAAGAACATTTTTAATTAAATTATTGATAGACTTTAGCGTTTTTTTTAAATTCCTTTTTCTCTATTGATTTTATTTTTTTTTATTTTTATTTTTATGATTCTATTGATAACGGTTGGAAGTAGAGATGTAAATGGGACAGGACGGGACGTGGATTGGCAATCCCATTCCCGTTTTCCGGCTAGACGGGGATCCCCGTCCCTGTCCATGTTTAGTAAATAGGGACGATCTTCATCCCCATCTCCGGTCCCGTCGGGGAATGGGTTCCTCGCGGGAATCCCCGTCCCCGTTAAGATTTTTTTTTTAATTGTAAATAAAGTTCAATCTGTTACAAAAATAAGTTAAAAATCATATTACAGTTTGGAGACCATTAAATAAATCACTTAATTTTTCTTATAAGAAAGTGATATTTAATTAAAATATTACAACTACTAATATTATTATTTCAAAATAAAGTACAGGAGTCCAATATACAAAAATTAAATTAGAGGTTTCTAAATTAATAAATTCTATCAAGTGCAGAGGCTAAATTTTAAGTTTTGCACCTAGGCAGAAGTTTGCAAATAAGCACACAATTGCATATAGTTAGTATCAGCAGCAACAATTAAGCACACATGATTGATTGTTAGAAACTTTAAAAGTGGAAGAGGGATGTAAAACAATCCATAGTTTTAGTTTTATTATTATAAAATTTAATTATTTATGTATATATATATATATAAATAAATAATAAAATAAATAAATAAACGGGGATATGACGGAAATTCCGGCCGGGGACTAAACGGGGATGGGGACGGGTCCGTGGGACGGGAGAGGTAAATACCATCCTCGTCCCCGTTTAGTAAATGGGAACAAAATTATCCCTGTCCCCGCCTCACGGGGATTCTAAACGGGGAATCTCCGTCCCCGTTCGGACGGGCCTTTGTGTCCCCGTTGACAACCCTATTTAGAAGCATTGTGCAAAATATATATTTTTTTTCTTTTTTTTTTAAGGCAAAATACATCATGAGTCCTCTGGTCTTATATCAAAACTGCAATTGTTTCCTGATCAATTTTTTGAACACATTGAGTACTTGATATTTTTATTTCAATATTATTAGCCTCAAATTTGACCTATATTCTCAAATTTGACCTATCTTCTCAAATTTGACCTATCTTTTGCATAGATGTAATACGCTACGTTCAGAGACGGAACTATAAAATAAACATTCCCAAATAATTTTAAAATTAGATGGTTTTATCACTTGAAATTATAAAATTGACATTTCCAGCAAATCTGTTTTCTTATCCAAACAATTTTCTGAAATTGTGTTACATACTAAAATATTATTGGTAATATCACTTAATAAAGCTTATTATATAGACATGAAATAAAAACGAGTTTAGAACTAATAATATTAAAATGAAAAGATCAAATATTCAATATGTTCAGAAAATTAATTATGATGTCAATTACAGTTTTGATAAAAAATCATAAAGCGCGAGATGTGTTTTGTATTTTTTTAATAACATATAATGTTCATCTTATTTTTGAAAATTTGGTTGTAACTAATTGTTATTTATCCTATCCTACTATGAAGTAACAATATCAAAATATCATCTAGGATACAAACAACAACATCAAAATAAAATACAAAAAAGTTCAAAATCGATTACGTAATGCACTCCAGCCTGTCTCTCAGTCAAACTTATCCTTTTAACCGCCAACACAATTTCTCAATTTATCGCGATATTTTCCCGTCTCATTCACTTTCCATTTTTGCAACTTCCATAACTGTAAAAATCAGTCCGTTTAGGAAAAAACTGCAGCGATATAACCATTCAAATTACCATATTTGGCGATATTTTAGTTAAGATTCTTTAGCAATCCAACCACCTTACGTGGCAGTTATACAGCTGTAATGTCCATTACCGGCAACTTACCATTCCCGGTTTCTCATAACGCTTCATTACCGGCTCTATCTGTTACCCCTGCCCTCTCCTTTATAAACCCTCTCCCCGTGCAAAAAAAATCAGTCCCTTCTTCCTTCGTCGGCTTCTTAATTCTCTGGCTTAGTTTTGAGTTTTTTTCTTGCTTGGATCAATGGAGAAAAGTTCGTTTGTGGATCGGGATCGTGTTAAGGGGCCGTGGAGCCCAGACGAAGACCGATTGTTGCAGAAACTCGTTAAACGACATGGAGCTCGGAACTGGACTTTGATATCTAAATCGATTCCGGGGAGATCCGGGAAATCCTGCAGGCTGCGGTGGTGTAATCAGCTCTCGCCAGAGGTAGAGCACCGGCCGTTCGCTCCGGAGGAAGACGAGATCATTATCAATGCGCACGCGAAGTACGGGAATAAATGGGCGACTATAGCACGGCTCCTCAATGGCCGTACCGATAACGCGATTAAAAACCATTGGAACTCGACGCTGAAGAGGAGATACGCGGCGGCGTTTGTTGACGGCGGAAACGTCGATCTCGAACTTCAACCGCCGGAGAAGAAACTTCAACTCGCTACCGTAGCGATGTCGTGTACTCCTCCTTCCTCGGGATCTGACGTCAGCGACGCCGGGAGGAACGACGATGAGGAGGAGGACGACGATGACGACGAGGACGATGTTTCAACTGAGCTGACGCTGTCGCTACCGGTGAAGAACGAGGCGGCGGCCCCGTGGAGAAGAGAGCCGACACGTGAAGAGTTGTCTGAGGAGCAAACGGTGACGTTTAGGCCGGAGTTGTTAGCAGTAATGCAGGAGATGATAAGGGCGGAAGTGAGAAATTACATGGGAGGAATGGATAAGAATATGGTTAATTAGGAGAATTAGATTAATTAGCAATGTGATTAGGGTGATAGATTAGTTGCATAATTAAGTAGCAGAAAATTTGGTTATACTGAGACAAATCGAAATTGAGTGTACAGGAATCAATAGAGTCGTCTAGAACTCTATAGATGGCAATTCAAGAAATTAGAGATCAATCCCTTTGTGGTTTTTTTTGTTTTAATCAAAACAAATACCCAAAAAAAAAAAAAAAATTATGAATGTTTTTATTGTAGAATAATTCATTATCACATTATATTATTGTAGTGATTTCTTTGAAGTTATGGTAGCATTTAAATGCAAGTTATGAAAACTTTGAATCAAAGGCAAAGTGAAAAACAGCTTATAGCTAACATTGGATGGATCTAAACCATAATCACGAGTAATTTTAGTGTCAGTTTGGGATTGCTGTTAGTAAAAGTGCTGCCAGGAAAAGTTAGGTTTAATTGTTTTGTTTAAAAGTAGTTTTAAGTGTTTTTTCAATATTTTTCTGAATACAATCTGATTTTTACTAATTGTATATCTGAGGTTGTTAAAAGCAGTTTTTTACAGTCCTAAACAGGCCCATAATAGGTTCGCATAACCGCAACAAGTAACTTTAGCATTAAACTCACTATTAGGCTAATTATATAATTTTTGGGAACACTTCTCTTAAGGGTGTTGCTGAATTTACCTAAAGATTATAGTGTAACACATTTTTATATATATTTCAAGTTCGGGTTTTGTATGTCAGCACATTTAAAATTAGATTTTTTTTTTTCGTTTTTTTAAGGCTCATTTATTTATTTAATTTATGCAAAGTGAAAAATTAACTGGTTTAAATTTGACCATAAGCTGTTTTTGTAACTTCACTTCTCAATTAAAATTTTTATAAAATGAACTTAAGAATGTAACTGTATAAAGAATTTATTTTTTGTAATTATATTTAATGGTAGACACAAAAAAAAAAAAAGGCAATTGGTAGATTGAAAGCCGTTGTAATTATAAATATCATTAAACTTGCAATTATGTTAAAAATAATTAAATTAATTAAAAGCTTAATAGTTTTCATTTTCTTTTCTATGTTCAATTTGATTGAAAAAAAAAATAAATAAATAAATTGGTGGGTTTAGTGGTGGGGTATTGGCGAGTAGTGTTGATTGTACGGATATGTACGACAGTGGTACAATTTTGGACGATGCTCTGTTTCGCATACGCAATAGGTGCATTGGTTAGTGCAGCTATTGGCTTGCACAGTAGAAAATGACCTCACGTCACGTGCACCATCCCCGTGCTAATTATATTTTTATTTCATGCTAATTGAAACTCATAGAAATTGAAAACTCATTTTTTAAATATAAAAAATTAAAGTTTATTTACTTTTTTTTACATAGAAAATATATGATTTGTATTTAAATTTTTTAGTGTAATATCTATTAAATTAATATATCTTTATATTTTTTAAATTTATAAAATATATTCTTATATTTTTATCACTTACATGTTTTTGTATCCTATATTTTTAAAAAATATCGTTTTCAGTATCCGTTTCGGTGCAACGTAGATGATAAAGTTCATTGTATAATTTAAATTAGAGATTTCAGATAAAAGAAGTAGACAATACAATGGACCATATAAAAATATGATTAGTTTAACATAACATTGAATAATCAAATTTCATTCAAAAAGCATAATGTAAAACTGATGTAAAATACTGAATAAAAGATCAAAACAAAATAACTATGAAGTTTTTTTTTAAAAAAAATTAGTTAATATTAATGTAGATAATCAATGCATAAGTGATGAATCTAGAAAAATTACAACTATAATTATACTAAAAAATCAATTATTTGATAATATCTATAACTAGGCTAATTATATTTTTCAATTTCTATTAAATATTAGACTTTTATTAATTTGTCAATATTAATTGTATGATTAACTGATTATGGTCAATTTAAAGTGTAAGGCTCTCTAATTTAAGCTAGTTTTTTTTTTTTTTTTTTTATTTCAATATCAAATAAAAATGCATAATTAACATCAAACCAAATTAATGTGATGTATAAACTAAAATAATAAAGGGGAATAAATTATTTTCACTAGAAATTAACTTTTTGTATGTCACATTTTAAGTAATAATATGTTTAGTAATTTCCTAATACAATAATGGAGAATTTACAAAATATTATTTTTTAATAAATAATTACAATATCAACCCCAAATTTTTTTAACTTTTCATCTATGACAACAAACTTTTTTTTTTTTTTTTGTAATCTTTTCATTTATATGTTTTTCTTTTTCTTTATTATTACTTTAATTTTTATAAACGTAGTGAAAGCACTCTCACTCTTATTTGTCTCTTTCTTCACTCGTATGGAGCAGCCGCCTCTTCTCTAATCTCTCCCCCTCTCCAATTTCCATCGCCAAATCTGGTAAATTTTCCTTCTTTACTGTGATTTCTACCTCTCTGATTGGTCAAGTTTATAAATCCTTTTAAAATTCTGCTCCTTTTTTCGATTTTTCAGCAATTCAATTGTGAATCTTCCGTGTTCCTATTACCAGCTGATTCCGGTAACAAGGTGTCCTCAACGCAGGATCTCATCTTTGTTGGCTGCCACTTGCCAGCAACCAGGAGAGACTTCCTTAAATCTGGGGGTGCCTGGAACCACCCCGTAAGGGTGGATTCCGGCGGCCTCCGCCTCTGGTCGAGGGATTTTCACTTCTAATTATGTAAGTGAACTACACAAAGCTCGAAGTTCACCAATGGATATCAAATTTGAGGAAAAGGATGTGCCTGATTGGGTGTACAGGGGCGAAGGTGCTGCTAACCTAGTCCTTGCTTACGCAGGATCATCTTCCATCTTTGTATGTTATCAACCCTACATTTTCTTTTTCCAATTTAATTTCGTTAATGCAGTTTGTGGGAATTCTTTTTTGAATGGAATAAAATCTGAAGTGAAGAAAAAATCATTACTTTTGTAGTCACTGTTGCTTTCTTAGAGACAAAAATTCTATCTGATTGGTTTTTTTTTTTTCCTTGAAAATGTACATTGGTATAATGACTCAGATTGGGAAGGTAATGAGAATACAAAAAGTAGAGAGGAACAGATTTTCAAATCGTGTGAAGAAAGTCAGAGTATTAACAAATGAAGAACGGTTGTTATGGAGAGAGTCAAAAGAGCTAGTATCCTCTCCGACAAAAGAACTTGCAGAGTTGCTCTATGTGCAGCATATTATGAGCCCTTTGTTGGGTCCCCAACATGTTGATGCTGGTGTATGCCTTTCTTGCTTCTTCTATTTTTTATTTTCTTTGTACACACATATTATATTTCTTTCAATTACATCTTTTGATTGTTTTGGTCCTTCGCATGTTGGATTTGAATTTACTACTAGTTGTCTGTGAAGCTATTGTCTATTTGAGGAAAATATATGTAATTTTGCCTGCTCAAATTTGAGGACGAATACTGGATTAATTCTGATTTCGACTTCAATTGGAACTTGATGCAGCTACATGTCCCAGTTTCCAGGCAATTTCTTGAATCTATAGAGGAGAAAGTACTTTCTCAGCGTCCTTCTTGGCGAGTTGATGCTGCCAAGGTTGATACGCAGCGTGATTATGTCCTCCTCATGTCTGATCATTCTCTTTTTCCTCATGGTAACTGCCAGGCCTTAAAAAACCATCCTTGCCATTTTTTAAATACAAAATTGTCAGTATTGGCTGTGTTATGACATGCTCCCTGTTCTGCAGTAAGTAGGCGAGGTTGTATACCTTCTAGTTATGTTATAATTAGCTTGGCTGCCCTCATCAGAGTAACAGCTTTGATATGTTGTCTTATCATTGTTCAGAAGACACACAAATGACTTGAATTTTATCTTTGTGGATATTTTACTTGATGGTGTCTGCTCTATTTTGCTTCTTTAATCACGAAGAATTCTTTTTTTCTTTTATGCTTTGAGGCTTCATTAGACCACAGAATACTGTGTACCTGACTCATATACAGGGTGATGAGAATTGAGAAATTGGCCTGCCTAGCATGACAGTGGAAACATTGTTACAGCCCTTATCTTATATATAAGAATTACCTAAGGTGTGCTTCAATTTGTAGCATGTTATGGGCTGTCGTGTATGGTGTTTTGTGGTTTGTTGTGTGATTGCTGTTTCGTGCTTGTATGGTGGTTTGAATAAAAGCCTTTCTTCCCTGTGTGACAGTTACGAGTTATGTATTGGTTATTTGTGTAACATATATGGAAGGAAAGAGAAGTTAAGTTCCTTCTCACCAAACAAATTAAGAGATCTGAGGTTCTTCGTATGAGCCTCAGTTAACTAGCAATAATAGGTCCTAAAGGTAGAAAATCAAAGTTCAGACCTGTTGTAGATTGGAGTGTAACCACCAATCGTCCCATAAATCGACCACAGACTTGAGAGCATAACATAACACTAGGAAAGAAACATCTTTGACAAAGTGATCAAATGGATTAAGCTATTTGTTTGGCATAACATCAAGGACTGTGGTAATTTATTTTTCTTTTTTCATTTCAGGAACACTTGAAGTTGGATCTTGCATATCTGTTGAGATAAAGGTATAACCACATATTTTGCGTATCTGTTGAGATAAAGTTGTATCATGCATGTACCTACGTGATAAAGCATATATTACTTTTCTCTACTTTGTATAGTTTTTATTTGTTTGTGAGTAATATTTTCCCTTCTACGCTTTATAACATCCCTATTTGTTTCCATCAAGCAGCCTAAATGTGGATTTATTCCGTCATCAAGATTTATACCCTCAAGAAATCGCATTAAAAGGGGCATAACTCGTTTTAGAATGCATCAAGTCTTGAAGTTGCAGCAGCACGAGGTAATTTTTCTGATGCATCATGGCTAACTATTTACGACTCAATAAGTTGATTTACTATGTCAGCTGTTCGACATGACTTTATTCTGGTAAAACTCCATTGTGTGGCTACCTTTGAAAGGCTTGTGCATCCCATGAATGAGTTATCTGTATTTTCTGAATTTTCATTCGGGCTCAAGTGCGTACTCTTTTCAGGTATCAGAGTTAAGCCAGTATGATCCTTTGGATATTTTCTCTAGTTCCAATAAAAGGATTCATAAAGCAATCAATGATCTCTACATCACTCCCCAGAATAATTTCCGTGTATTCCTGGATGGTTCACTTATATTTGGAGGCTTGGGAGGCAGCACAAAGAAGACTAGTATTCTCATTAAAAAAGCTTTTGAAGATGCGTTGAAAGGAGTTATCAAGGCAGATGAGGGCTTGCGTACTACCAGTTTCTTAGACCTTGTTGCTGGGGCATTATATAATTCTCAAGTGCTGGATAGGCTCCTTCAAGTTCAAAAGCTTGATAATTTTGACATTGAAGGGGCAATTCATGCTTACTATAACATTATTTCGCACCCTTGCATGGTATGTAGACAATTGGACGAAACAAGACTACCTAATAAATATGCCTCTTTGCATTCTATTTCTATGGATGAGAGCTTGAAGATTGTTAGGGATTATTTGATAGCTGCGACTGCAAAGGATTGTAGTTTGATGATCAGTTTTAGGCCAAGAGAAGGTAGGAATTGTGGCTCCTCATATAGCAGTATATATCTGCAATCAACCAGGCAAAATTTTGATTACAAGGTAGGCAATTAACATATTTTATTTTCATCTTAATTTGTGTTGTTCTATTACTAGGATATCCATGGAGAATCCATTTTAGTAAACTTTATGATATCGTTATGTCTGTTTATTGCAAACTGCCTCCAGAGAGCCTCCTTAGTTCCGACCCTGGCTCAAAAATGGTAAATTTTGGATGTCACCATTGCAAACTGCCTCCAGAAAGCCTCCTTAGTTCCGACCCTGGCTCAAAAAGGGTAAATTTTGGATGTCACCATTGTCGCCTAAAGATTTAGAATTAGTCTTAGAACTTCCGCCCTTAGTTTCATATCCTCAAATTAGTAGTGGCATTTTATTGCCTGTTAATATTGTAATGCTTCAATTTTCCAGTAACAGCTTTAATACATCAAGTACACTATTAGCTTTTTGACAAGGATGTTAAGTTTTAATTAATTTTGGATTTTGCTAGTTACACATTCTCCTTCATAGTAGATATCTCATTTGTGTTGCAATTGCCTTAGGTGAATTTCCTAGACCTAGATTTGAAACCTTTGAGGAAGATGGAGCACTATTATGAAAAGGACAAGAAGATCGTGGATTTGTATGCTCGATGGCGGAGGAAAAGCATATGAATGGCAAAACTTTGTGCAAGGAGTTTTAATGAGCTGTGAAGTGAGCTTCATGAAGTCTATTGAGCATTTTAAAGTTTACAAAAACTTCAGTGGGTAAGTGCACATCCATCCATGTTTTCCACTGTTTCTTGCTATATATTACTTGTAAAAGTTAATCCATACGGTTGTTGGCTCATAAGTCCTACCTTATTTCTCCAATTTATATATGAATATTTCCAGATTATATTTTCTACAAAATTGTGAAATCCCTTTTTGTTAAATTCTTTCCAATGTTTTCATGCAACACATTAGCTGGGTTTGACTCTTGCATATGACATGGATGTGCAAATAGTTTTTTCGTATGCTTTGTAAACTTTTGGGTGCAAGGATTTTGAAATTTTGTATAGATAATCTGTTGTTTTTTCTCCTATGATTTAACAACTGTGCTGATATAGTTTAACTGCAAGCATCATTCATTATCAAGTATGTTTACTGAGTAATGTACCCAATTTACAAGTGAACTTAATATTGTGTGCCACGTTCCTTGAAGCTTCATTGGTTAAATTTTCCTATTGATTTATTAACAAACAAAGACAGATTGGAGGCATGCTACTCCATTGCAAATCACTAAGATAAGCACAATGGGGGATAAATCAAAGCATTTTATACCCCACCAAGAAATTGAGTTTGTGCATCCACAGACATTCAGTGGTGATTTCTCGGCCCATATTGTACAAATCTGTCGTGGTTTTTTCTAACAAGGAGTTTGAGCTGAGAAAGCTACAAAATGTTGTGTAATTAGGCAGTGTCTGGCTCGTTGGTTGAAGTGAGTTGTGGCATTGTTTGCAGAAACCTGTAATTGACTTGTTCCTGACTTTACTTTTACATAATGATGACTATGGCAGGCAGGCAGGCAGGCAGGCAGGGTAGAAGTTACTGAAGCCTCTTCAAAAGCTTCGTTGACACGGGCACAAATGCAATGTCACTAGTTAAACCAGGGTCTTCTATGCCGATATTCAGCTCATCTTTTCAGGTAATATTTTGTTCGGAATACCAGAACCGAATGTCCATCATTGTTCTAGAAGAAACAACAGGGTCTTGGCAATCTGCCCAGTATCTTTGTTGGCATGTATATAATCATCCTGCTCTTCTGATATTTTTCACATGATGACTGTTAGAATATTCTTTTGTGCGGGATTCGAGGAAATTGCCATGAAATTCACCTTTGATGATGATAGCAGCAGCCTGTAACAAATGAAAATGACCTTGTAACAGGTACATGGTGAGCATACTTGAATTTGTTATATTAGAATTGAAAGTAGCAGCTTTTAGTTTATCTTAGCATTACCAAAACGACAAACAGAGAAAAGGTTCCAGCTTGAGCTTTGCTTAGAAATTCGCTTTAATATTATTTTCCTAACAGTGTGCATAGATAATTTTATTTTGCTTTATTTTGGTTTATAAAGCTCCATAATTTCTTTTATTTAAATTACAAGTAAATTTGTTTCTCTTTAAAGGAAATAATTTGTATATCTAATTTTACCTTTTGACTTTATGTGTATATATATATATATATATATATATATATATAATATTTCTTAAATTTAGGTTTTATGCCACAATATTTTTGACTGAATATTAAAAGAAAAATTAAGTGAAATGTATACGGCATGATTATTCGATTAATATATCTTACATATGCAAAAATATTTATAATTTATTCAAAAAAATTTAATGAAAAAAAGTCATAAATTTAACTTAATGAAGGTAATTACTAAACTAAATAGATGAGAGTGCATTCGATAACAGAAAAATAACAGCAATAACTGAAAAAAAAAAAATCTCCACACTGGTAAATAGAAAAAAATCTCCACACTGGTAAATAGAATTGTAAATGGGGCGGGACGGAGTGCATTCGATAATAGAAAAATAACAGCAATAACTGAAAAAAAAAAAAAAAATCTCCACTAGATAAATAGAATTGTAAATGGGGCGGGACGGGACGGAGATTGCATTTCCCATCTCCGTTCTCAGACTATTCGGGGATCTCCGTTCCCGTCCTGTTTATTAATCAGGGACAAATTTATGTTCTATCTTCGATTCTCGAGGGGAACTTTCCCCGTTGGGATCCTCATCCCCATTAAGTTAATTTTCAATATTAGAAAAAAAATTTTTGTAAAATTTCAATTTTCACCTTCTAACTTATCCAAATGTGCATTAAACTATAAACAAAAAATTTTCAAAACTCAATTCTCGAATACATTAATATATAATTACTAATTATTCATATGAGAAATTGGTTTTCTTCTTTACTTTAGTTTATAAAATTATAAATAATAAATAATAATAATGTAATGTAATAATATTAATAATAAAGAAACAAAAACGAGAAATTGTCGGGGACTTGGGTATTTAGCTGGGGAATTTATCGGGGATCCTCGCGGATTTTAAACGGGGATGGGGACGGCGTAGGGCAAGTAGACCCATTACCATCTCCTTCCTTGATTAAGAAACAAGGATAAATTTGTCTCCATCCCCGCTCCGCAGGGATCTTAATCGGGGATTCCCTGTTTCCGTCTGGGCGGGCCCCCATTGAGGACGGGTCCCTGCCACCTGATTAACAACCCGATAAACAGAAAAAGGGAAGAATACAAATGCAAGTTGGACAATAATAAAACATAAAAGATAAAACTAGAATAATATTTACAGGATAAAAGTTAAGAAATAATAAAAAAAAAATAGTGATTTCAGTTAAAAAATTAACAACTGTAGCATTGGACAAATAAATTGAAAATAAAATTAACTTATAATTTAAATAACAAAATAAAAAAATGTGAAAACATATAATAAAATAATTCTGTATAGAAATCAGATAATTTTCCACAACAAAGTCGGCCCAAAGCATAGGCCCAGTATTTCCCCGAAGCATAGGCCCAAATAACTGACCGTAAAACGCAAAAGGCTTCGTCGTTTCTGATTTCTTCTTCTTCCTCTTCCCGTCTAATTTCTCATCGAAAGAACAAGAAGAAAAAATTTCTCCACAGATCTTCGATCAAAAACCTGCTCACTGGATTTCCTTCAAATCCAAGCTGAAGAGGGAAAAAGATCAGTGGGAAGAAGAGGAGGAGGAGAGATGTTGCCTACTTCGTCTAAAGTTCGTACGTCGTCTTCCGCATCTCGACCTAATCCTATGTTTCCACAGTATCTCCGGCGAATTGTTAAGGTCGCTTAAGATCTGACTTATCTTCTTACTTTCAATTGGATCTTGTGGCTTTTTCTAATCCGGAATTTCTCGCTTTAGCTCTCTAATTCTGAAATTTCGCCTCTTCAATCTCAAATTATTGAAAATTCTGTAATTCGTTGTGTTCGTCACGGATGGCACTGTTATGTTCTTTCATTTCTGTTAAATAGTTCGATTTTACTTTGTTTTGTTATTTTTTCCAGTCTGCATCTGTGTATAGTAACGAACATAAATGTTAATGAGACTGTTATTATTTGCAATTTTTATGAGCTTGTAAGCATCAGCATTGCAATTGATCCATTTTTTCCTTTTTGAATCTTGATTGGATGTATGTTCATTTTTGCGGTGGTGTTCATTGTAGTGGCAACAAATGGACATTGAGTATACTTTTTGGCAAATGCTTCACCTTTGTACCTCACCGAAAGTAGTGTAAGCACTCTCACTCTTTTTGTCTAACTGTTGATATCTTCTTTATGTGTAGTTTTTTTTATAAATAAACCTTGTAGCAGAAACAAGCTTAGAAATATTATCACATTACATTAATGTTGTTTAAAATGTTATTAGATTTTATTGTTGATATTCTATTTGTGTCTAGTTTAACTTGTTTCTTAGGGATGCTAAAATTTCTGTGTTAACTATTGATTTTCAGTACCTATGAAACCAAAGAATTTCACAACTAATATGATTTTCTTTTCCAAAATATAATCCGTGACAATGATTCGGCGTTATGTTTGGTGTTGGCTATTATTGTTCTTTATTAGCCCCTTTATGAAGTAAAATAAGACCACTTTCTTTGGCAAATTGAATTTTATGCAGCTAGGTAAATGCTTTCATTATATTATGTTTGGGTGTTTTCCATTTTATATTATATTTTTATGTGCATATGCCTAGAAGAGAGTCAGCATATAATTTTCTTTAAATTGTTGCTATGTGTAGCATTTGTTTAGTCCAGTAATTGGTGATTTTCTGATTGAGTAACTTGGCATTTTGCATATGGGGCTATGCGAATGACTGATTCAGCTATCAGCACACTAAGTATCACAAACGTAAGTCCTTTATCCTACTGAGAAGGGTGTTCTTGTTTGTTTTGAATTATAGTTTGCAGATGTTTGCAAGAACTTATAATTGGGCTATATTTCATGTGTATTTGGATAGTTAATTAGTGGATCTTAAATTGCCTTTATCCAAAATGTGTTAGCATTAGGATTATTTTTTCAGTTACTTAGAAGAAGAGTGTTTTGCAGCTTTTGCTGATACTAGGTTCTAATGGGAGAAAAATTAATTTAAGGAACTTTGACATGTCAAGTACTTGTGAATTTAATTTAATGTCATGTATTTATGATTTCTTGGCTATTGTATTTAATTTCCAAAGTTGATGCTATTGCTGCTGACAAAATTATTAATTGAAATATTACATTTGGATTAAAATGCATAGATATTTTGATTTTACAGAAATAATATATTGTAAATTGTTATGAACATGAGGAATTTACTAGAAGAGGGTTGTGTAGTAGTAGTAATGTTACGTAAGGTGAATGAACCTAGCTATTGTATCACAAACTTTTGAAGTGGTGCGTTCAAACCTTAGTTGGTAATATTCTCTTAGATCATGGGATGGTAGGTTTCCTATGGTCTATATATAAAAAAAAGGACAAAAATACTATACAACGTACCTTTTACAAGTCTTGAAATTGCTAGTAAAGTTTATGGTAAAGTTTTGGATACAATTGTAGAAAAGGGTTGCTAACATTTTTCAAGAGCCAGCTGTGGATTTTAAGTATCAACCGGAACACAAATTTAGTCATTTCTGGTATATGTATTGTGCTTATATAGTTCAGATGTATGTATGAGGCAATAGTGCTATAGTCAGAATTTTGCTCAATCATGAAAAGGGATGAAGACAATAGTTATGTTCAGTGGCTAGTTTTTTGATGTGGTACTTTCCATTTTTTTTTTTTTTTGTGTTCTTTCTTTTAAATATAATTTGGGATGATTTTGTTGATAAAAGTGATGAAATTTCCTTAACTCGTATTCTGTCATATACTAAGATTAACTTCGGTTCCAGAAACCAAGAATCAATGGGCACGTGATGATCCAGCTTTTGTTGTAATCTGCAGTCTCCTTTTGGCAGTTGCTACTTTGGCTTATTGTGCCGCGTAAGTACCTTCAATACTTTCTGCCTGTGGCTACCTCTGGTAATTAGACAATGTAATGATTGTTATTTGATATTGTAATTAGCAGGTGAAGGTGCAAGTTTTGACTAAGGTTTTCATGAGAAATTTGTTAGGCACATATTTATTGTGGTTCTATTTAATGTCTGAACTTTCAATACACAATGTCGTAGCCATTTTTTCACATGCATTTATATATTTGCTGTCAAATTTTATAGTCATACTCTTATTTTTTGATTCTTTAGTCTGTGGTTTCAAGTGTTCCATATAAATTAAATCTAATTTTGATCCTTAATTTTTACAGGTATGACCATAGTGCCGGGCATGCCGTTTTTGTAGTTTTATCTGTATTGCTTTTCCATTTTCTGATTACTGGGATTATTCTGGCTACATGTTGTTGGTAAGGGCAATAGGGCAATCACCCTGTTACTAACTATGATGTACCAATGTTGACGGTTTAAATATTACTCTTTGGTTTCTTTTCTTTTTTTTTTTGTTTTCTCGAGCTTCTCTCTGATAGTTTACCTCAGCTACTTTGCTCATTGTGTATGGTTGAGATCCATTACATACCTGCAAAATGGAAGCAGATAGAGCGATATTGGCATACATTTTGAAATGTCTTTTGATTGATATTCAATTTTCAAATTTAGATATCCTAAACGAGTGAGCTGAAATTGTAACTGCAGTGTAACGTGTACCTTGTGGTATTTTTGTTGTAAAAAGAAAATATTCTTCTGCAGGGTTATGTAGCTGCTGGTTTCAGTTCTTTTACATAAGTAGAAATTTCTTATTAACATCATAACTTAATCAGTTACTTCTTATGCCTCCAGTTCTCCTGAATGTTGTTTCAGGCTCAGCATATTAATTGCCTTAATGGTGCTAGATTTTTGTAAAATTGTTTGCTAATTTGTAGAATGCAATTCTGTATTTTCTCATTCATAAGTAATTCATGTTTTGGTTTTGTTTTCCTCTGTTTTCCTTGTTTTTTTAACAGCTTGAAAATTCTTTTGTTTTCCCTGCCATTTTTCTTCGAATTTTACTCATATATTTTTTTGGCACACTAGGATGATTATAATCATTTGTTAATGTCATACAGGTTTATGACTAATGCGTACCTTAGAGAGGAGGCTCCAAACAGCCATGTAGTTGAGCAACGAGTTGAATGGCAAGTCTACAAACCTTTTGATTTCTGCTTAGATATATTTGTTTGGTTATTGTGTGCAATATATTTTTGTTTGTTTAACTTGTAGATTCCTGACGCCTGTTGTAATAGTTATTTATGCATGTGGTTACGAGGGTTGTTGTTTTCTTTAGCACCATATAATAATATTACTGTAGATTGCTGACTTTATTTTTCCTTTCATCTTTGGTTGAAGGCTTTATGCATTTGATGTGCACTGCAATTCTTTCTTCCCAATGTTTGTTATACTTTATGGTAATTTCTGTTTCAAACTAGTTTTGGCGCTCATTTTCACAACTAAAATGTCTCCTGGCATAACATCAATTCTGTCTTGACCTTTTTGCAGTTATACATTATTTCTTATCCCCTGTCTTGGTAGCCCATGGATTTCTACCTGAATTGCTGTCAAATATGCTTTTTATGGTGGCAGTTTCATACTACCATTATCTCAACTTCTTAGGTTATGATGGTAAGATGGATTTTATTTTGAATTTGATTGGAAATTTCTTGCCACAAGTTAGCAGGATGGTAGTGAATTTTTTTGTAATAGGTTCAACCTTCTAGTGTTATTTTCGTATTTGTTTTCTTGCCTTTATAAAACTGTTTGTTCTACTAGGATTCTCAAGTGTATTACAGACAATTGAAATACTTATAAATAGACTGTTAAGCAACAATTATGATAAATGACCATCCATCTATCTAATCCAGTTATGTTTTTAGAACAGAAGTTGACTAGTTAGTTGAACTGGGTGAAGCCATGAGCTGGTCCCTCTTTTTGGTTTCGGGTTGCATTATGAACTCAACGTGGCTGCTGCTTTTTCTTTCTTATGTTGCAGTGCTACCCTTTTTGGAAAGGACAACATTTTTCCTATATCCCATTGGCATCGTGCTCATCCTTTCTCCTATATGTAAGTATCAAATGCAGCCATTTCTGAGTTCGGTCTTTGATTTGGGTTCTAGTGTTGTTACGGTTATTTTATTCTATATCTTTTTGAATCTTTTCCAGTGATTTTAAGTGGCTTCAATCCTTCAAGATACTTTATGAATATGTACTTCAGTCAAAGGATGTGATCATCCCGAGCTAACACTTTGGACAGCACATAGAAGGAGATGGGTGGATAGCTCAAGATTGCATCAGTCATGAAAAGGCATAACTATTTCACTTACATCGAAAGGTATAGCGATTGAGCTGCGATTATATGAAAAACCATTTTAGCTTCATTGTAGTCAATTCCCTTACAAGTGAAAACCGGAACCGAGTGAAATAGGATAGAAGTTTTCCTGATAGGAACAAGAGGGATACGTAACGTGTCAATTATGTAATTTCCATTTTTCAAAAGAATCTGGAAAATTGAATTCGATAGCCATTTTGATATGCAAAGTTCTGCATTTGTTGATATATAGCTCTTGAAAAAGACACTGGTTAATGATTATGGCATTTTATTGTTTGAAGCTGCATATTAAAAGCATTCCTTTAAAAAAAAAATGCTGCATATTAAAGTATACAAAGATTTATTTTTTAATTTTTATTTTTCATTTTGTCCTTGAATAAGGGTTGAATCAAGCCGTACATACATTATGTCATTGAATAAGAGTTAGGGCTAGTTTGGGACTGTTTTTGGCAGTCTCGAAAGCAGCTTTCAGACAAAGCAGGGGGAATTTTACTTTGGCTGAAAACTGTTTTTGGGGTTGCGGAAAGCAGCTTCAAATGCACAATTGGTAAAAGTCAGATTGTATGCAGGAAAGCACTGGAAAAACACTTAAAACTACTTTTAAAGAAAGCAATGAAACCTAACTTTCTCTGACAGCACTTTTACTGACAGTACTTTCACTAAGAGCAATCCCAAACTGGTCCTTAATTAAATAATAAATTATAGGAGTATATTGCTTGAAGGTTACAAAATAATGGTACTAAACAACAGACCAAATATATGGGTCAAATGTCATACTTTATTTTTCTTGTACCTTGGGTTACCTATAAAATTATTTAGGCAAAACTTGACTATCAGTCCTTGATTAGGTTGAAATTGAGTTTAGATGATAGCTAGAATTACAAGTCTTTAGTCATAGCATGGTTCACAAAGTCCATTCTTTATTGAAAATAATTAAAAAAGAAACGACAAATGGGATTTAATTACGTGGTCGACTAGTTCTACCAAGAAAAGATTAATACTTCAAAATTGCGACACAACACTGTTGTAGTTGGGAAATAAAATATTACCAAAAATTATTAAAAAATTATGTAAATATTGAGTTTTCAGTTGCAGGGTTGCAGAAATTTATTTTATTTATTGAAGATTTTCAACAACCAAACATATATAAAATTTGAACAATTTATACAAGAGTTGGACCTTAAAGTTTACATAATCAGAAATAATTTTCCTAAATCTCTGTGATATTTTTAAAGCAAAAACACATCTTGAGGCCCCTAAACGTTTATGAAATTTACAATTGGCCCTCTGATCAATTTTTTCAACACCTTGGGTACGTGATATTTTTGTTTTGATAATATTATCCCCCAAACTCGACACTTTTTTCTCCTGTGGGCTATAACATCTATTCACTGGTACATAACACAATTTTCGCAGACACGTGAGATTAAATCGGATGTATAATTTATATTCGTAGTTATCATAAAACTGAGGTTAATTTCACTCATGGTATACCAACTATCTCCCTAATCATAGTTTGGTATATCAACTACCGTTTTGTACACTGTAGTACCCCAACTTCTAGGTGACCTCCCATTGTGATACATGTGACCTGTTATTGCAGGTTAACTGTGCCACGTCAGCACTTTGTTGGGCTTAATTTCACTTATGGTATACCAACTATCTCCCTAATCACAGTTTGGTATACCACTTTATACTTATTGTTTCATTTTATTTTATTTTTAAAAAAATAACAGAAATATATAAATCAAATTTTTTTTCTTTTATTTTTGATTTATATATTTCTTTTTTTTTTAAAAAAAAATGAAACAATGCGTATAAAGTGGTATACCAAACTGTGATTAGGGAGATAATTGGTACACCATAAGTGAAATTAAGCCCAACAAAGTGCTGACGTGGCACAGTTAACCTGCAATAACAGGTCACATGTATCACAATGGGAGGTCACCTAGAAGTTGGGGTACTACAGTGTACAAAACTGTAGTTGATATACCAAACTATGATTAGGGAGATAGTTGGTATACCATGAGTGAAATTACGCCATAAAACTGCATAGGAAGTATGATTCTGATATCTCCAATCAACTCTAGAGTCTTCTATTTTTCTCAAAAATTGTATCACGTGTTAGTGAACAGATACTGTAGCCCACAAGAGAAAAAAATATCGAGTTTAGGGCTAATACTATTAAAACAAAAAGATCATGTATTCAATGTATTGAAAAAATTGATCAGGGGACAAATTGTGAATTCCACAAAAGTTCAGGAGCCTCAGGATGTGATTTGCCTATTCTTAACTTTTTAAACCCACTCCTACAAAATTCAACCCACATTAATGATTAAATTTTTCAATCATTTTAATAATAGTTGTAGTAGTAGTAGAAACTAGTCAATTAAAATTTGGTATATGAAAGCCTTGTCAATCAGTATAATTATAGGTGAGGATTTTGGTATTTTCTCTCTTTTGTTTTTTTAGGATAATTTATCATTCTGACTAATAAATTTATAAAATTTTACAGATGGGGTGATATTATAGATATAAAATTTAAGAATTTATTTTGGTTTAAATTGAAGGTCAAAAAGAATATCTTACATAATCTAGGCAAAACACATTCTCAATCCTTTATCTTTTACCAAGATCTTCATAGTTACTTTGATCAAATTTTTTAATAAATTGATAATTTGATTTTTTTCATTTTAATATTATTAGCTCAAAATTCGACATAATTTTTTTGCGTGTTTGTAACACACTTTGTTTAGTGGGTGAAACAGTGAAACAAAAATTTTCCAAATAATTCAATATTTACATGTTTTTATTGCTTGAAACTCAGTTCTAGTGAATCCGTTTTTTTATTCAAACAATTTTCTGAAATCTTGTTATGTCATGCCACTTAACAGAACATGTCACATATAAAATAAGATCAAATTTGAGAATAATAATATTAAAATAAAAATATAAAATATCCAATGTGTTAAAAAAATTTATCAAAAGAATAAATACTAATTTTGGTAAAAAAAATCAGCTGCTGAGGATTAATTTCGCCCAAAATCTAATTATTAGGATGTAAAATTCTCAACCTCATGTTACATCCTTTTTGCCGCTTAAATCTAAACAAATTAAATAATAGAAATTTATAAAGTTTACATATATAATTCCTCATTTGTCTAACGGCTACATTAGGACTGTCAAAATGGATGGTGACACGATAACACGATTCGTTTAACACGGAATTTAATGAATTAGGGTTGGATTTATGAGGGTTAGTGTCGGAAAAGGGTCGACACATTTATGACACGAGATAAACATGTTGGGTCATGAGTCAACCCATGAACCCATATAACCTGTTAACAAATTAATAATTTTAACTAATACAAAGATTAAAACTATCATTTGCACTTGAGAGCTGATAGTATAAATTTATTCTTTGTTCAATACTTCCAAACACTTATTCATTGTGATTTAATGGATATTTTTTGGACTATATTAGGCTAGTAGCTATTATGGTTTTTGATGTAGAAATTGCAGCTTCGGAAGGACTGCCTGAATGAAATGTAAAAGTTTCACCAGATATTGTTTGATTAGTAAAAATGCAGAAATTTAAACTAATTTTTACTTTCCATTACCTATTTGCATTGTTGCATGTTTAATTGAGTTGATGAATTCATGTTGATTTATTTTTAGAAGGTTAATTGTTGTTTTTATAGATAATGTGGTTCAATATTGAATTGATTTATAAATAAATCTATTTTTTTGTTACTATAAATAATCTATTTTTAAATAAATGGGTTGAACATGTTAATAGTGTCAACCCGTTATAATATAGTGTTGTATAGTGTCAACCCATTTAATATATTAGTAGTGTCAATATTGACCTTATAAGTGTCACCAAACTGTGTCAACACGATACGAATACGACACGTAAATCCATTTTGACAACCACAGGCTATATTATCCAAAACTAAAAATACGGAAACTAATTTATTGCTGTCAGAAAAAAGTATTATTTTGATGATTTTGACAAATAACAACTTTTCCATTCCAAACAAAAATCAGTAATTATTACTTAATCCTACTCAAACGAAAAAAAAGTTTAATACTAAAAGAAATCTTTAAAGTCCAAATGAAAGTAGAATGGCTAATTCAAGAAATGAGACAATAACGCAACAAATAACACATGGAAAACATGGCAATTGAAGAAATTAATTACTTGTTCCATTCATCGCAAAGTTCCTTCTAGATCTGCCACTTGGAAACTACTTAACCCTTTGCCTTTCATCATCTTCTCTGTACCAATTCTTCTCCTTCTTCTCTATAGAAGAAAAAAAAAAAAGAAATGGGTAGCTCTGAAACTGAGAAAACAGTTGTTGGATGGGCGGCAACAGACCCATCTGGAATCCTTTCACCTTACACCTATTCTATCAGGTTTTCACTGCTTGTGAATTTTCTAATTGTTATTTTTGTTGCATTTGTATTACATGTATATGCTTTTATTTTTGTGTTAAATGCAGAAATACTGGGCCAGAGGATGTTCTGATTAAGGTTACTTGTTGTGGGATTTGTCATACTGACATTCATCAAGTCAAAAATGATATTGGCAAGTCACACTACCCGATGGTCCCTGGGTGATAATACTCTCCATCATTAGTTGATAGTACTATCGATTTGATTAATTTGGTCTTTTTGTGTTATTAATCGATGCTAATAATTAATTGGACAGGCATGAAGTTGTGGGTGAGGTTGTGGAGGTAGGATCAGATGTGACCAAATTCAAAGTAGGAGATGTAGTTGGTGTTGGACTTTTGGTTGGGTGCTGCAGAAATTGTAGGCCTTGCAATTCAGATATTGAGCAATATTGCAACAAGAAAATCTGGTCTTTCAATGATGTTTACACAGATGGCAGACCAACTCAGGGTGGTTTTGCCCAATCTATGGTGGTTGATCAAAAGTAATAACCCAAACTTAGTATTTCATCAGAAGGATTTTTTTTTTCCCAATTTCTCTTAATTTTTTTCAGGTTAGCAGTAAAAAAATGACTAATTGCATTGAAAACATGATCTGTTCTTGCATTGAAAGCAAACCCATTTCAAAAAGAAAAATATTTATATATATGATGAACCAAGTGAAAGATCGAAACTTTTCTATTCTGGTACTCAAATTTTTGAGCTTAGAGCAAAACCCATTTTCAAAAAATGATTCTTTTTGTAATTGGATTGATTTGAACTTTTGATAATGGTTTCAGGTTTGGGGTAAAAAATGTTGATTAATTCTATTTGAATCAAAACCCATTTCAAAAGAATGATACTTTTTGCCAATTAAATGATTAATGAAGCAAAAGATTGAAGCAAAACCCATTTCCCAAAAACGTTCCATTTTGTTAGGGAAATGATTAAACAAGCAAAAGATTGACTTTTTCATATTGGTTTTAACATTTTTCCATTTGTAGCAAAACCCATATCAAAAAAACTATTCTTTTTGTTATTGGATTGATTAAACAAGGAAAAGATTGAAACTTTTCATAATGGTTTTAACATTTGGAGCATAACCCATTTCCACAAAATGATTCTTTTTGTTATTGGATTTGATTAAAGAAGCAAAAGACTGAAACTTTGTCATAATGGTTTTAACATTTTTGCATTTGAAGCAAAACCCATATCCAAAAAGTGATTCTTATGGTTATCGGATAGATTAAAGAAACCAAAGATTGAAACTTGTTTGAATTGGTTTCAGGTTTGCGGTGAAAATACCAGATGGGATGGAACCAGAACAAGCAGCGCCACTATTATGTGCAGGAGTGACAGTATATAGCCCACTGAACCACTTTGGGTTAAAAAAGAGTGGGCTAAGAGGAGGGATTTTGGGGCTGGGAGGAGTAGGCCATATGGGTGTGAAAATAGCAAAGGCAATGGATCATCATATTACAGTTATAAGTTCTTCAGACAGGAAAAGACAAGAGGCTTTAGAACATCTTGGAGCTGATGATTACTTAGTAAGCTCAGACACAACTAAAATGCAAGAAGCAGCAGGTTCACTTGATTATATCATTGATACTGTGCCTGTCGTTCACCCTCTTGAACCTTACCTTTCTCTATTGAAACTTGATGGCAAATTGATCTTGATGGGTGTTATTAGTACTCCTTTGCAATTTGTCACTCCTATGGTGATGCTTGGTGAGTCCCAATTTCTTTCTTCTTCTATTTTTTTTTTTTATTGATTTTCAATAAAAAACTTGCATTCTTTAAAAAACTAGTTTAATATCAATTTTTAGTTAAATCGGTTTAAAATTAACACTTTTTAAAATAATGATCATGGATTTTTAACATATGTTCATTTCTGATGTTGATATGTATTATTTGGAGTTAATTTATTAAAAAAATTGTCAAATTAAAGAATATAATTAATACCAATTCATAAGTCAAACATTTTACCTTAACCCTTAAAAGATTGAGCAAAGTAAAAATATAACTAATAAAGAAAAAAAATTATGATAATTGAGTAAAAATTATCAGAAATAAATTAGTTAAATTGGTTTAAAATTAAAACATAGTTATAGACTCTTAATTTCTTATTTCTGGCTGATGAATTTGTATTTTTGGTTGAATTTTTAATTTAGGGAGGAAATCAATTACAGGAAGTTTCATTGGAAGTATGAAAGAAACAGAGGAAATGCTAGAATTTTGCAAAGAAAAAGGATTAAAATCCACAATCGAAATTATCAAAATGGATTATGTTAACAAAGCTTTCCAAAGGCTCGAGAAAAACGACGTCAGATATAGATTTGTTGTGGATGTTGCTGGCAGCAACCTTCAACCATGAAATCCAGACAAATTACAGCAATCAAAATTATCTCTAGAAATTATAATCAAAATTAACTCCTATTTATTTGGTAATTAAAAAAAGAGGCTGAGGTATTATTATTATTATTATTATTATTATTATTATTATTATTATTCTCTCCGGTTTTAAATATTAGTCACTTTAGGATTTTTACCAATGTTATCATAACCGTACCGGACATCAAACCGGTGAAGCTATTGGTACGTGGTTTACCGGTTCAACCGGTGGTTATACCGGTGGTTATACCGGATTATTGATTTTTTGAAAAAAATATTATTTAAATAATAAATAAGCTTATAAATTCATCAAACATAAGTTTTAAATGTTAAATATTCAAAATAACTTCACAAAATATTTTAAAACTTAATTAAATACAAGCCTTAAATAATAAAAATAAACTAGTAATAGTAAGGACAAAAACAGAGACTAGTAATAGTAAGGGCAATACTAAAGAAATCAAAGGTACTACTGCTAGATTAAGCAAGTAGTAAACTGGATTTTGAATGAGAAATTAACTTACAAAATGGTAGGATTCAATAAAACATAATGAACTAATATAGAATATTCAGTTTTATTGTACTATACAAAAATTCATAAATTCAAATTCAATTTATGTACGTTTTTCAAGATTAAGGACGAAAAGTGTCATTATGATTTTATTATTTTTTGATATAAGCAAATAATTTCATGAAAATACTTTCTTTATGATACATTTTTATTTAATTGATATATTAAAAATTTAAGTAAAACCCATCAGTAAAGTCAGGATGGCCCAGTGGTATAAGATGTCAAACTTAAGTGAGGAGACATGGGTTCAAATCCTACTTTCAACATTTTCTTAATTTCAATTTAAAATTGGTCAAGAAACCGGTTTTTGACCGGTTCGCCGGTTTACCGGTTTTTCGCGGTTCGAACCGGTCAAATCCGGTTTTTGACTAAACCGTTGAATTTAATTAAACCGACCGGACCAATGGCCGGTTCGCGGTAAAACCGGTCGAACCGGCCGGTCCGGTCCGGTTTTCATAACCATGATTTTTACTTTGGTTTTTTTAATATGTCATCTTAGATTACCAATACATTTTGTGCAATATTTTCTCATATTTACCCTTATTAAAAGTATGAGAGAAGTTCAATATTTAATACAAATAAGTCTTAATAATTAAGAAGGAAGAGAATTTTAACATAGAAAGTAGAGTTTTAGTACAAAATTATTAAGGATAGATTAGTTATTTTAATAACACAATTAATTATTTATGGTTGTGATCAATTCTTACCAATAATATGGTCCAGCTCTGACAATGAAAGATACCAAACTGCTGAAAATTTGTGCGATGTTTGCTTATTCGTTTTATGTATAATACGAGTCAATTTGGCCTAACATTAATTTGGAAGATTAATTACTTCCCTACATTATACCTATTACTCTCTCCGGTTTCAAATATTAGTCACTTTAGGATTTTTACTTTGGTTTTTTTTTTATATGTCATCTTAGATTACCAATGCATTTTTTACAATATTTTCTCATATTTACCCTTATTAAAAGTATGAGAAAAGTTCAATATTTAATACAAATAAGTCTTAATAATTAAGAATGAAGAGAATTCTAACATAGAAAGTAGCGTTTTAGTATAAAATTATTAAGGGTAGATTAATCATTTTAATAACACAATTAATTATTTATGGTTGTGATAAATTCTTACCAATAATATGGTCCAGCTCTGACAATGAAAGATACCAAACTGCTGAAAATTTGTGCGATGTTTGCTGATTTCGTTTTATGTATAATACGAGTCAATTTGGCCTAACATTAATTGGGAAGATTAATTACTTCCCTACATTGTACCTATTACTCCCTCCGGTTTCAAATATTAGTCACTTTAGAATTTTTACTTTGGTTTTTTTTATATGTCATCTTAAATTACCAATGCATTTTGTACAATATTTTCTCATATTTACCCTTATTAAAAGTATGAGAAAAGTTCAATATTTAATACAAATAAGTCTTAATAATTAAGAAGGAAGAGAATTTTAACATAAAAAGTAGAGCTTTAGTACAAAATTATTAAGGGTAGATTAGTCATTTTAATAACACAATTAATTATTTATGGTTGTGATCAATTCTTACCAATAATATGGTCCAGCTCTAACAATGAAAGATACCAAACTGCTGAAAATTTGTGCGATGTTTGCTGATTTTGTTTTATTTATAATACGAGTCAATTTGACCTAACATTAATTTGAAGATTAATTACTTCCCTACATTGTACCTATTACTCCCTCCGGTTTCAAATATTAGTCACTTTAGAATTTTTACTTTGGTTTTTTTTATATATCATCTTAGATTACCAATGCATTTTTGTGTAATATTTTCTCATATTTACCCTTATTAAAAGTATGAGAGAAGTTCAATATTTAATACAAATAAGTCTTAATAATTAAGAAGGAATAGAATTTTAACATAGAAAGTAGAGTTTTAGTACAAAATTATTAAGGGTAGATTAGTCATTTTAATAACACAATTAATTATTTATGGTTGTGATCAATTCTTACCAATAATATGGTCCAGCTCTGACAATAAAAGATACCAAACTGCTGAAAATTTGTGCGATGTTTGCTGATTTCGTTTTATGTATAATACGAGTCAATTTGGCCTAACATTAATTTGGAAGATTAATTACTTCCCTACATTGTACCTATTACTCCCTCCGGTTTCAAATTTTAGTCACTTTAGGATTTTTATTTTGGTTTTTTTTATATGTCATCTTAGATTACCAATGCATTTTGTGCAATATTTTTTCATATTTACCCTTATTAAAAGTATAAGAGAAGTTCAATATTTAATACAAATAAGTCTTAATAATTAAGAAGGAAGAGAATTTTAACATAGAAAGTAGAGCTTTAGGACAAAATTATTAAGGGTAGATTAGTTATTTTAATAACACAATTAATTATTTATGGTTGTGATCAATTCTTACCAATAATATGGTCCAGCTCTGACAATGAAAGATACCAAACAGCTGAAAATTTGTGCGATGTTTGCTGATTTCGTTTTATGTATAATGCGAGTCAATTGGGCCTAACATTAATTTGGAAGATTAATTACTTGTTGGAAATTTGACAAATATATTGGATTATATATTAGTGACTATTTGTCAACTTTGGGCCAAATTATATTATGGAAAGGAAGTGTATTTAATTAAATGATTAGTGTCATTGTATAGTACGTAACGTGAGCTTTCCAACGGTATATAATTTACCCAAAGCGGACAAGTAGTGAATGAGAAATTATTGCTCAAAGTTAGCCTAATGGAATGGAATATTTGGAGAAAAATTTGGCTTATGTTAACTTATCCCACACGGGAAAAATATAAAGTGGAAAAAGTGTTTATATTGAAACACACTTTTGTAATTTGTATAAGCCAAAAGGCTCTCTCTTGCGTGCGCGGGGGGGGGGGGGGGGGGGGGTGGCAAATCGTAGCCCGAGCCTTCAAAGGCCCAATGCGCACCCGCACGATGTGGGCGTCGCGAATGCCGGACCGAAACGGGCCTGCCTAGTTTTTGCTCCAGCCCAAATAAATTTTCTCCAGATATTTTTTTAGCTTATTCGAATTCTGTGTCAGTTTTACTTTTGAATAAAAATATAACTGCAAAATTAATTCTCTTAATGAGAGAATTAATCCAATTTAATGTCATTTAATTCCATTCTTTTAAATCCTCCTTAATGTCATTTAATTCCATTCTTTTAAATCCTTCTTCTGCCTATTTTCTTTTGTTCTATCCCTTGAAATTCGAAATTCCTCTCCATCTTTGCATTCTGTTTCCTTCAAGAAAGCCTTCCTCTTCCGGTGATAGCCCACTACGCACAGTTCGGTTCGCCTTCGAGAGTCGTTGTATCCTGGGAGACAAATTGCCACTACGGGGCTAATAATTGTCTTAAGGAAACTGTCTATACATGCCTCGGCTCTACTGCTTCCTTTCTTCTGTTAAGGTTGAAAAGTATTTTAGCTCTGTCATTTGTTCTTCGGTTTATTTCTATTGTGTATTCTATAATCTGTAATTTACTTAAATCAATTGTATTTCAATTTCATGCAACTAACATTCTTAAGACAATTATCTGTAGTACTTGGTTAAGTTTTGCAGGATTACCTTGACATTTTGGATAATTAAAACCTTGACATTCTAGATATTTATACCTTGACATTTGGAGAATTTTTCAGACCTTTTACTGGATTATTTTGGACTGTTTGGACATTTGTTGTTCTAAATTAACAGTTCTTTTTGTGATTCATTTTTTGTGTTTAATTTGTTGATTTTGGAATTTCGCTAACTTTGTTTGTTTGAAATTTCACACTGAAAAATGGTTGATATTGTCGCACCTATTGGAGGCAATGGTTCTGAAACTGGCCAAGGCTAGAATAACCAACATGGACAAAATGGTCCTAGTGGTTCTAGGCTTGTTATGCCTAACGGTCCTGTAGCTGGTTCGGGTTCATACCCAGTAACAGTGCCTAAAAGGCCGGAAAAATTCAACAGAATGAATTTTAAGATGTGGCAGCAGAAAATGCTTTTCTACTTGACTAGCATGCAATATCATAGGCTGCTGAAAGAAGATCCTTCTGTTGTTCACGAGGGTGTGGTGGATCCTTCTACTCAATTAGCTATTGATGCTTGGAATCACTTGGATTTCCTTTGTAGAAACCACATTCTGAATGGATTGGTTCCTGATTTGTATGAGGTTTACACTGTTAAACGAACTGCAAAGGAATTATGGGACTCCTTGGATAGGAAGTACAGAACTAAGGATGCGGGTGCTAAGAAATACTTAGTAGGCCAATTCCTTAGTTACAAAATGGTTGATTCCAAATCTGTTGTGAGTCAAGTGCAAGAAATCCAGCTTTTGATCCATGGGATGCAACCTGAAAGGATGGAGACTAATGAAACCTTCCAAGTGGCTGCAATTATTGAGAAATTACCACCTAGTTGGATTGATTTCAAAAACTATCTCAAGCATAAAAGGAAAGAGATGTCTGTTGAGGATCTAATTGTTCGACTTCGTATTGAAGAAGACAATAGAAGATCAGAGAGGAAATCTTCTGTTGCTGCTAATCAAGCTGTGGCTAGAGCGAATGTAGTGGAGGTCAAGAAAGACCCCAAGAAAGGCAAACAGCCTGCTGGATTTAAGTCTAAATTAGGACTTAAAGGGGGCATTACCAAGAAACCAAAGTTTAATGGGAAATGCTTCAATTGCAACAAAATGGGACACAAGCCCTCTGATTGTAGGCTGCCAAAAAGGGTCAACAAAATTAAGGCAAATGCTGTGGAAGAAATTGCTAGAGATGTGTCTGATATCGATCTGTGTGCAGTGATTTTTGAAGTCAACCTAGTTGACTCAAATCCACGAGAATGGTGGCTTGATACTGGTGCTACACACCACATTTGCTGTGACAAAGGGTCTTTTGCTGGATTGACTCTTACAAAGAAAGGAGAGAATCTCTACATGGGCAATTCTGCTACTTCAAAGATCAAGGGACATGGAACTGTCATTCTAAAAATGGCTTCTGGGAAAGAAGTGAAGCTGCAAAATGTCTTGTATGTTCCTGAAATGAGGAAGAATCTGGTTTCTGGGAGCCTCTTGAGCTCACATGGCTTCAAGATGGTTTTTGAGTCTCAGAAATTTATTTTGTCTAAAGGGGGTATGTATGTGGGCAAGGGATATGAATGTAATGGGATGTTCAAATTTAATTGTATCTCTTGTAAATCAAATTCAATTGAAATGAATAAGAATAATGTTTCTTCTGCTTATATTATTGAGTCTTCTAATTTATGGCATAGTAGACTTGGACATGTTAATTTTGATACGTTGCGACGTTTAATTAACTTGAATCATATCCCCATCTTTCAAATTGATAAAAACCATAAATGTGAAATTTGTGTAGAGACAAAATTGACAAGATCCTCATTTCATTCTGTTGAAAGAAATTCAGAACCACTTGATCTTATACACACAGATATTTGTGACTTGAAGTTTGTTCAATCAAGGGGAGGAAATAAATATTTTATTACCTTCATAGATGATAGCACAAAATATTGTTATGTGTATTTGCTTAAAAGCGAAGATGAGGCTTTAGAGAAATTTGTTCTCTATAAGCAAGAAGTAGAAAACCAACTTAATAAAAAGATTAAGGTGGTAAGAAGTTATCGTGGTGGTGAATATGTTGGACCATTTGGCGAGTTTTGCTCCCAACATGGTATTATTCACGAAGTAACACCACCATACTCTCCTCAATCTAACGGTGTAGCTGAACGAAAGAATCATACCTTAAAAGAAATGATGAATGCGATGCTAACCAGTTCTGGGTTACGACAAAACATGTGGGGGGATGCTGTGTTGTCAGGAAATTACCTTTTAAACAAGGTACCCCATAAGAAACAAGACAAAACCCCTTATGAATTATGGAAAGGTAGAAAACCTTCTTATAATTACTTCAAAGTGTGGGGGTGTCTTGCAAAGGTAATGGCCCCATTACCTAAGAGAATGAAAATAAGCCCAAAGACGGTGGATTGTATTTTCATTGGATATGCGGAACACAGTAACGCGTATCGGTTTCTTGTGCATGAATCTAAAAACCTGGAAATACACAAGAATACATTAATGGAGTCAAAGGACACCACATTCTTTGAAAATGTGTTTCCATGCAAACAAAATGATGTGGGGTCAGGATCTAAACGGTCTCGTGTGACTGTTGAAGTTGACAGTCAAGATGGTCAACATGACGTAGTTGAGAATAATGAAGAGCTTCAACAAGAGGTGGAAGAGAATGTTCAAGATCTTCAAGAAGAGGATGAGATGGACATAGAGGTTGAACCTCGAAGAAGTAAAAGGGCAAGGGTGGAAAAATCTTTTGGTCCAGATTTTCTTACTTACATGTTAGAGGCTGAACCACAAATTTACAAAGAAGCTGTAAGTTTAACTGAAAGTCCTTTATGGAAAGAAGCCATAAGGTGTGAGATTGATTCCATTCTGCAAAATCATACTTGGGAATTAGTGGATCTTCCTCCCGGAACTAAACCACTAAGCTCTAAATGGATTTTCAAATGGAAATTGAAAGCAGATGGAACAATTGATAAGTACAAGGCCCGTTTGGTTATAAAAGGTTATAGACAAAAGGAAGGCCTTGACTACTTTGATACTTATTCTCCAGTGTCAAGAATAACATCCATTAGGATGGTACTTGCTATTGCCGCTCTACGAAATCTTGAGGTACATCAAATGGATGTGAAGACAGCTTTCCTGAATGGAGATCTGGAAGAAGAAATCTACATGGAACAACCTGAAGGTTGTGTAGTTCTAGGTCAAGAAAAGAAATTCTGCAAATTGGTGATGGCACAAAAAGTTTGATGATGCCATGATGGCTAGTGGCTATCGTATCAACGAGTGTGACAAATGTATTTATGTCAAAACTACAACTGAAGGATATGTTATCCTATGCTTATATGTTGATGACATACTCATTGTGGGAAGCAATGAGAAGATGGTAAAGAGTACCAAGAACATGTTAAATTCTAGATTTGACATAAAAGATATGGGACCGGCGGATGTGATGTTAGGCATCCAAGTTAAACATTCACCTAACAGTCTTGTTTTAACTCAGTCACACTACGTGGACAAGATACTTGATAAGTTTAACAAGGATGATTCTGGTATAGCCAAAACTCCGTTAGACATTAGTCAACATTTGTCCAAGAACAAAGGTGAAGGCATAGACCAAGTGGAGTCTGCTAGGGTTATAGGTAGTCTGATGTACCTTTCGAGTTGTACAAGACCAGATATTGCTTACACTGTAAGTAGTTTAAGCTGATATACGAGTAATCCAGGAAAGATTCAATGGGTAGCTATCGTGAGAATACTAAGGTATTTGCGATATACTCGTAATTATGGTTTACACTATACGAGAGAACCTGCGGTACTAGAAGCGTATTCTGATGCTAGTTGGATAGCTGACATCAAGAATTCTAAAGGTACAAGTGGGCATGTGTTCACTCTAGGAGGAGGAGCAGTGTCCTGGAAATCCTCAAGGCAAACGATTATAACTAGATCCACTATGGAAGCTGAGTTTGTAGCCTTGGATAAAACTGGAGAGGAAGCTGAATGGTTACGGAATTTCTTAGAAGATATTCCAGAATGGCTAAAGCCTGTGCCCGCAATTTGTATACATTGCGATAATCAAGCAGCGATTAAAAGAGCACAGAACATTATGTACAACGGTAAGTTAAGACACATGCGTCATCGTCATAATACCGTTAGACAACTGATCTCAACGGGAGTTATCTCTATTGACTTTGTAGGGTCAAAGGATAACACTGCGGATCCGCTAACCAAAGGTTTAAACCGAGATCAAGTTGAAAAGATATCAAGAGGAATAGGACTAAAGCCCATAAATATTTAAGGCACTATATGAAGGAAAACCCAACCTTGTTGACTGGAGATCCCAAGATCTAGGTTCAATGGGACAACCTAATTGCATAAACCTTGTGAGGTCACTGTAGGGGTCAACCCCTTGTCCATTCCTGCGATGTAAACAGTGATAAAATGTGGAAAGGTTAAGCTATGCTTTTAATGATTCTTTATGCTTCAAAAGTTTGAGCAAAAGAGATCACCTATGTGAGAGTGAAGTGGGGTCGCTTCAAAAGAAACTAACGGGGCTTAGTTATCTGAAACTCTTGCAGAACCAGGAGATGTCCATGACCATAACGGACATAACCATGAGAACCAAAAACTGTGTTATGTTGGTGTTTGTGTGAGGTATATCGTCGTTTACACATACGGTAGGATAGTTCGAGGACATCGTGTCTACTAGTCAGCCATTAAAAGTAAATATACTAGCACAAGGGAAGGTTCAAGGGTTGATGCCTACCTATCCTATGCAAATATCGACTATAGTTTACTATCACCACTTCGATTTTGATCTTTCTTTTCGTCAATCAATTTCATTCATGTGGGGGATTGTTGGAAATTCGACAAATATATTAGATTATATATTAGTGACTATTTGTCAACTTTGGGGCAAATTATATTATGGAAAGGAGGTGTATTTAATTAAATGATTAGTGTCATTGTATAGTACATAACGTGAGCTTTCCAACGGTATATAATTTACCCAAAACGGACAAGTAGTGAATGAGAAATTGTTGCTCAAAGTTAGCCTAATGGAATGGAATATTTGGAGAAAAATTTGGCTTATGTTAACTTATCCCACATGGGAAAAATATAAAGTGGAAAAGGTGTTTATATTGAAACATACTTTTGTAAGGTGTTAACTTGTATAAGCCAAAAGGCTCTCTCTTGCGCACGCAGGGGGGTGCAAATCCTAGCCCGAGCTTTCATAAGCCCAATGCGCACCAGCACGACGTGGGCGTCGCGAATGCCGAACCCAAATGGGCCACTACGGGCCTTCCTAGTTTTTGCTTCGGCCCAAATAAATTTTCTCCAGATATTTTTGGAGCTTATTCGAATTCTGTGTCAGTTTTACTTTTGAATAAAAATATAACTGCAAAATTAATTCTCTTAATGAGAGAATTAATCCAATTTAATGTCATTTAATTCCATTCTTTTAAATCCTCCTTCTGCCTATTTTCTTTTGTTCAATCCCTTGAAATTCGAAATTCCTCTCCATCTCTGCATTCTGTTTCCTTCAAGAAAGCCTTCCTCTTCCGGTGATAGCCCACTACGCACAATTCGATTCGCCTTCGAGAGTCGTTGTATCCTGGGAGACAAATCGCCACTACGGGGCAGATAATTGTCTTAAGGAAACTGTCTATAAAGGCATCGGCTCTACTGCTTCCTTTCTTCTGTTAAGGTTGAAAAGTATTTTAGCTCTGTCATTTGTTTTTCGGTCTATTTCTATTGTGTATTCTATAATCTGCAATTTACTTAAATCAATTGTATTTCAATTTCATGCAACTAACATTACTTCCCTACATTATACCTATTACTCCCTCCGGTTTCAAATATTAGTCACTTTAGAATTTTTATTTTGGTTTTTTTTTATATGTCATCTTAGATTACCAATGCATTTTTTGCAATATTTTCTCATATATACCCTTATTAAAAGTATGAGAGAAGTTCAATATTTAATACAAATAAGTCTTAATAATTAAGAAGGAATAGAATTTTAACATAGAAAGTAGAGCTTTAGTACAAAATTATTAAGGGTAGATTAATCATTTTAATAACACAATTAATTATTTATGGTTGTGATCATAGTTGTGAAAACCGGACCGAACCGGCCGGTCGGACCGGGTTTGACCGGAACCGGAGGTCAGACCGATCGGTTTCTATCCGGTTTTCACTTTGGTCAACAACCGGTCAACGGCCAGTCGGATGACCGGTCGAACCGGAAAACCGTGAACCGGACCGGTTTTCCGGTTCAACCAGACTTTTTTTTTTTAAAAAAAAAAATATTTAAATATAAAATTTAAGTTATTATTTTGAGGTGTTTTTAATCAAAATAAAATATAGTTTGTATTTTTAAATTATTTTAAATTAAATTGACATTTAATTGTAACTATAAAAACTATATTTCATAAATTGAGTTTTTTTAATTAGTATATTGTGTTTGAAATGCTTAAACTTAAAGAATTATAATAAAAATATTCAAATTTTCATAAATTATAAATGTAAAAATAAAAATATTTTAATATTTTAATATATTTATTAAATCCGGTTCGATTCCGGTTTATTCCGGTTTAATCCAAAATCCATGAATCCATCCCTTCATCGGTTCGATGACCGGTCCGGGTCTGAAAACCATGGTTATGATCAATTCTTACCAATAATATGGTCCAGCTCTGACAATGAAAAATACCAAACTGCTGAAAATTTGTGCGATGTTTGCTGATTTCGTTTTATGTATAATACGAGTCAATTTGGCCTAACATTAATTTGGAAGATTAATTACTTCCCTACATTGTACCTATTACTTCCTCCGGTTTCAAATATTAGTCACTTTAGGATTTTTACTTTGGTTTTTTTTATATGTCATCTTAGATTACCAATGCATTTTTTGCAATATTTTCTCATATTTACCCTTATTAAAAGTGTGAGAGAAGTTCAATATTTAATACAAATAAGTCTTAATAATTAAGAAGGAAGAGAATTTTAACATAGAAAGTAGAGCTTTAATACAAAATTATTAAGGGTAGATTAGTCATTTTAATAACACAATTAATTATTTATGGTTGTGATCAATTCTTACCAATAATATGGTCTAGCTTTGACAATGAAAGATACCAAACTGCTAAAAATTTGTGCGATGTTTGCTGATTTCGTTTTATGTATAATACGAGTCAATTTGGCCTAACATTAATTTGGAAGATTAATTACTTCCCTACATTGTACCTATTACTCCCTCCGGTTTCAAATATTAGTCACTTTAGAATTTTTACTTTGGTTTTTTTTATATGTTATCTTAGATTACCAATGCATTTTTTGCAATATTTTCTCATATTTACTCTTATTAAAAGTATGAGAGAAGTTCAATATTTAATATAAATAAGTCTTAATAATTAAGAATGAAGAGAATTTTAACATAAAAAGTAGAGCTTTAGTACAAAATTATTAAGGGTGGATTAGTTATTTTAATAATACGATTAATAATTTATTGGTTTTGATGAATAACCTTAAACGACAAATATTCAAAAGCGAAGGGAGTCATTTAATTCATCAATTTGATATTTTGATTGAATCAATGTAAAAGAAGAAATTCACACTTACCAAAAAGTTACTAATCACACGTTAATGGATGTTAGTTTACACTTTTTCGAAAATATTTTTTTATTTTTATAGTATTTTTAACTTTTTTTTAAAAAAAAAAAAATATGTCAAAGGAAATATTGTCATACTCAAAAAAAAATTCTCATGGAAAAAAAAAAAACCTTCCATTTTGTAGACTAGAAGTTATATATTTTCCGAATGAAAGAAATAAATCAAGGTTATTTTTTTTTGCACTTTATTTCATAATTTGTTATGGTAATATTTTTATTTCACGTATTTTCATATTAAATAGTAACAAAGAAAATAATTTATCTTTTGCAAAAATATTTTTCACGAAAAATATTCTTGCAACAGAATTTACTTTTCACCAAAGAAATGTGGTCTAATTAATAATTACAAAAGGAAGAGAACGTATATAAAATCTTTTGTTATATCACTTTTTAAAGTTACCTATTTACTCATATTTATATTTTAGGACCAGTTTGGGATTGCTGTTAGTGAAACTGCAGTCAGAGAAAGTTAGGTTTCATTGCTTTCTTTAAAAGTAGTTTTAAATATTTTTCCAGTCCTTTCTTGAATACAATCTGACTTTTACTAATTGTGCATTTGGGACTGCGGCCAATTGTGCATTTGAAACTGCTTTCCACAACCCCAAAAACAGTTTTCAGCCAAAGTAAAATTCTCATTACTTTCGTTAAAACTGTTTTGGGACTGCAGAAAGCAGTCCCAACTGGCCCTTAATTATTTTCTTTTAACCCTTATTTCATTATAGTTTCATTAGTTTTCAAATTTCAATGGTATAGCACCGGATCTCTTTCATTTTTTCGAATTTAGAAATCTTACCAGTTTCCTTTGGCGAGGAGCAAATAATAGTCTTCCTACTCGGTCAAATTCAGTGCAGCGACGCGTATTGGATTCATCAATCTGTCCTGTTTGCAGCAGAGGTGAGGAGACGATTGTCCATGCCCTTATTACTTGTGATTTCGCTAAGGAAGTTTGGAGAGGTTCCGGAATTGGCTGCTTTTTCGGAAATATCACTAGCTTTGCTGACTGGATGACTATGGTTCTTAATCAGCTGCATAAAGATCAATTGACTCTATTGGCTACGGTTTACTGGAATATTTGGCACAATCGGAATCAGGTGGTGTGGGCGGGTAAACAGTCGTCTGCTAGGGGGTTAGTACACAGAAGCTGTAATATGGTTGATCAGATGAGGAGGGACGCTCCGTTAAATCAACAAAATCAAGAAGTAGATCATACGGTGGAGGAGGCGAACGCTAGCTGGAAGAGACCGAGAACAGGCTGGATCTCCTGTTGCGTTGATGCTGCACTTTTCAACGATAATGGAGCTCTGGGCATGGTCAGGAGAGACCATAATGGGAGGTTCTTAGGCGCAGCAGTTCATCGCTACCCTCATTGTCGGGATCCGGCAATTCTTGAAGTATATGCCATTAGGGAAGCTCTTAGTTGGATTAAGGTTAAGTTTCTTCGGAATGTCATCATTGAATCAGATTGCTTGGTGGCAGTCAATCTATTAATTGTTCTGACTTTTTCAATTCTTATTTTGGTTTGTTGGTTATGGATTGTAGAGACATTTTGTCAACTCTTGATTGTGTCCGAGTTGTTTTTGTTAGGAGGACTGCGAATCTGGCTGCTCATGAATTGGTTAGGGCAGTGGGTTCTAATCCAGGACTCCATGTTTGGAGATTTATAGCCCCCCATTATATCTCTGCCATTTTTGTTTCTGAGTCAATGAATTAATCTTCTCCTTTTGTCAAAAAAAAAAAAAAAAAAAAAAAAAGCAATTCTAGATTTTTTTTTTCCCTTAAAAAAATAGTAAAAGGTTCCGTACTCCCTTTAACAAATTATAATTAAAGCTGTCGAAAGGGAATTTTTATTTTTAATTTTTCTAATACACCTTTATTTAACTTCTAAATATAAGTTGAAACATTAAATTATTATAAGATATATTTTTGTTGGTTATCATACATAATAAATAAGAGTATATTAAAAAAAAATTAAAAAAAACTAATTTTTATAAAAATAAAATTTTTTATAATTTGAAACATACCATAATAGAAATTTACTCTATCAAATTTGTATAAAGTGGATATAATATTTGATTGATTGAAACGGCTTTCGTATACCAAATCTCAATTGACTAATTTCCTATTCTAATAATAATAATTATTATTAAATAATTGAAAGTTCTAGTGATTGATTTGGGTTGAAATTTATATGAGAAGGTTTAAAAAATGAAGAAAATTCCAAAAAAAAGTCATAATCAGTTCAAAAAGATCCTTTATGATGATATAATTTATATTTATCTGACTGAAATATTCAACTCTCCAGTATAAAAACATGTTCAAATTTTTTAAATGTTAGTTTTTTTTTTTTTCAAAATCTTAAAAAGACACTTTAAATGTCACTATTTCAGCAACTCTGCATTGAAAACTCAACATTTACTACATTATTTTATATTTATGGTTTAGTCAGAAGAAATAATAATAATAATAATAATAATAATAATAATAATAATAATAATAATAAAAGAAATTATAATATGTCCCGCAATTTTTTTTATTGATTAAAAATGTCCTACTTATTCTCAGCAGCTTGGAATCTTCATTCAATCATCCTTAGAGATGTTTAGAATTAGAAATTTGAATTATATGCTTAACCATGGTTTTCAGACCTGGACCGGTCATCGAACCGGTGAAAGGATGGATTCATGGATTTTGGATTAAACCGGAATAAACCGGAATCGAACCGGATTTAATAAATATATTAAAATATTAAAATATTTTTATTTTTATATATACAATTTATGAAAATTTGAATATTTTTATTATAATTCTTTAAGTTTAAGCATTTCAAACACAATATACTAATTAAAAAAAACTCAATTTATGAAATATAGTTTTTATAGTTACAATTAAATATCAATTTATTTTAAAATAATTTAAAAATACAAACTATATTTTATTTTAATTAAAAATACCTCAAAATAATAACTTAAATTTTATATTTAAATAAATTTTTTTAAAAAAAAAAAGTCTGGTCGAACCAGAAAACCGGTATGGTTCACAGTTTTTCGGTTCGACCGGACGTTGACCGGTTGTTGACCAAAGTGAAAACCGGATGGAAACCGACCAGTCTGACCTCCGGTTCCGGTCGAACCCGGTCCGACCGGCCGGTCCGGTCCGGTTTTCACAACTATGTGCTTAACAATTTAGAGATTAAATAAAAATAAATAATTTTTTCATTTCCGTTTTGCCTTCTGCTTATCCATAAATCGATACTTATAGGGGTGTATTGGATTAAGACTTTTAATAACTTTTACATAGTTTTAAAATCTGGAGGTATTCAATTAAGATTTTTAGGAGTCTTTAAAAGTCATCAGGTATTCAATTATGACTTTTTAAGAGTCTTTAAAAGTCATCAGGTATTCAATTATGACTTTTTAAGAGTCTTTAAAAGTCATCATGTATTCAAAAAGTGATTGACAATTAATGAGAATGACTTTTATAGACTTTTCTTACAAAATATAACACAAAATCGTTAGATTAAAGTCTTGCATCTATACGCAAGACTTTTTATTTATGGTGAACTTTTTATTTATCGTAAAATATATTTTATTATTTTATACTTTATTCTTTCTCGCCATCTTTCTTCTATTTTGCCATTTTTTGTTCTGTTTTGTTTTCTTTCCGATTCAGATAAAAAGAAAACTCCAGAATATTTCGCAAGTCAAGAACCTCCATAATCACCCGCCCTTTTTCGTTCTGCAATAACTGCGAGCTGTCATCCTCCCTATCGCCAAGTTCAAGAGGTACTATTTCTTTTCCGTTTGTTTTTTCTCTTTTTTATTTTTGTTTCACTGAAGGGAATAGATCCTTGACTATTTGCTGCGTTGAGAAGTACTTGACTACTGGCCTGTTATAGTGGGAATTCTCTTCTCAATTTGAGTGTGTGTGAAAGGTTTAGGAGAGTTATCTTTATGTTTTTGGTCTTTTATGAATCCTTCACTTTAATTTCGTTCTTATATTTGAAGGTCTAATTTTGCTCTGGACTGGCAAAAATTAGCCTACTTGTTTACGTTTTATCTAATTTCTTTAAAATTATTTTGAGAGAACTATTTTAGATCTCTCATTATGGTTCTCTCTTTGAACCTTTGAAGACTGATGCAACTATAAACCCAGATGTAATGCTAGCAAGATCTTATGTGTGACATTGGAGGAATAAGCAAAATCTAACTGTTTTTTCTAAAAACTTTCAAGCATCCTACACTCTCTTGATTTTTTCGTTGAATATCTTTATCAATTCTGTGTCAATTGGGATCTAGAGTACAACATGGATCTTGATAAATTACTAGCATGCTAACAATTCTGGATGGTTCAATGTATATTGAACCTATGGTATTTTGAACAGCAACCTATGAAGAGCCTTTGATTGATTCAGTTTCAGGCACTTATGAGGATGCATGGGTTTATGTGGAAGTTAGGAGTAAGGTTTACATTACAACTATGTCTATGGGTACATGTGTCATGAACTTATTGAGCCTTGCTATGTGTTAGCAATGATGCCAAGCTAGACAAGGATAGAGGCCCAATGATTAATCAATTAACTCATGGGGCCTAGAATTTGGAATGTTTATAAGAGGAGGAACTTGAATCACGGGTAGAGAGAATGATTTCAACTTAAAATCACGGGTACAGATTCTGTTGTTGCTGTAAATTTAAGTTATTTTATATTTTCGCATTTAGTTCAACTTTTGTGTATATCTTTGGCTATGCTGAGCTTGCTGTGAGTGGATGATTTCAATTTTCATATTGATGTCATCAATATTTTTGAAAAGACTATAAAAGTCTTTAAAAGCCTATAAAAGTCTATAAAATAAACTTTTTAAAAGTCATCAATACTTTTAAAAATTCTCTGTAAGATATTAAAAATTACTGAAAGTTAGTAAACTCTATAAAAGTCATTCACTAAAAAATAATGCATAAAAGTCTTAATCAAACATCAACTCCTCAAGTTTATAGGTAAAAAATAATTAAAAAAAAAGTCAAAACCACAAATCATTGAATTAAAAAACAAAAGCATCCACATCAAACAACAAACATCATATTTCATAATAATAAAAAAAAAAAAAGAAAAAATTAAAAAAAAAAAACTCAAGTATGGTGGGTTATTAATTTATGGATGTTGGTGTTTGTTTAGGTTTGAAGGTTGCTGCCAGCAACATCAACAACAAATCTATATCTGACGTCGTTTTTCTCGAGCCTTTCGAAAGCTTTGTTAACATAATCCATTTTGATAACTTCGATTGTGGATGTTAATCCTTTTTCTTTGCAAAATTCTAGCATTTCCTCTGTTTCTTTCATGCTTCCTATGAAACTTCCTGTAATTGATTTCCTTCCTGAATTTCAACCAAAAACAAAAAAGCAAAAATCACCAGCCAGAAAATAAGAAATTATAGTTTACAATAAAGTACTAATCCCCGAGAAATTTTATAGTGGACCGGGTCCATGTGGAGCGTTCCAGGAAAAAATTGACACGTAAGCAATATGAGCATTGGAAAAATAAAAAACACTTACGTGTCAATTTTCATTGAGAAGGTCCATATGGACCGGATCTATTGTATAATTTCTCCTAATCCCCTCTTAATTATGTTAAGTCTTAATTAAAGTAATAAAGTAAAATTGGGACCTTGACTATTTTATATTTTGTGTTTGAATTGATCACCCAACACCCTAATGATATTTAGTAAAGTGGGACCATGCTATCTTTCTATGAAAGATTTTCAATATCTTCAGGCCACCCACAAATAGCAAATAATTAAATTACAATCAATTATATTAAAATTTTCATTTGGAATCAATGAGATTTTGGTTTACGAGGGTTAACAAACAAAGAAAAAAAATTTTTTTTAAGGGCTAATAAATGTACAAGTTTTTCCTCATATATTTGGATGTGGGATTAGGGATAAAAAACATAATCAATTTAATCATTTAATTTGATATTCTTAACAAATTAATTATGTTTTGAATGGTGAAATATCCTTACAAATGTAGATTTATCTAAGAATGATAATTATTGATTTATTTCCAAGTAATTCAACTATTATTTTGAACTAAACTAATCGAAGAAGGGCTATACTGCTACGATGATACCACATCAACAGTTTTACTGATGTAATATGATTATAGTAGTATGGACCGATTCGGTAAGAGATTTGTAATAAAATGTTTGATTATTGTAAGCTGTTACCCTCAAATAAGGGCAATATTAGGCTTAACATATTTTTTCCCATTAAAAGTAAAATTAGTAAAATACTCTAAATAAAATGCCAATCCCTAATCAAGTAAATTAGCTCAATTGGGTCAAATTTCTATTTCACTTATTTCTTCACAGGCTGTAGGAAGATAGCAACTTGAAACTCAATAAAAAACATGACAAGTAGAAAGGTGAAAAACAGAAAATTTAGTAAGAAATACTCACCAAGCATAACCATAGGAGTGACAAATTGCAAAGGAGTACTAATAACACCCATCAAGATCAATTTGCCATCAAGTTTCAATAGAGAAAGGTAAGGTTCAAGAGGGTGAACGACAGGCACAGTATCAATGATATAATCAAGTGAATCTGCTGCTTCTTGCATTTTAGTTGTGTCTGAGCTTACTAAGTAATCATCAGCTCCAAGATGTTCTAAAGCCTCTTGTCTTTTCCTGTCTGAAGAACTTAAAACTGTAACATGATGACCCATTGCTTTTGCTATTTTCACACCCATATGGCCTACTCCTCCTAGACCCAAAATCCCTCCTCTTAGCCCACTCTTTTTTAACCCAAAGTGGTTCAGTGGGCTATATACTGTCAGTCCTGCACATAATAGTGGCGCTGCTTGTTCTGGTTCCATCCCATCTGGTATTTTCACCGCAAACCTGAAACCAATTCAAACAAGTTTCAATCTTTGGTTTCTTTAATCTATCCGATGACCATAAGAATCACTTTTTGGATATGGGTTTCGCTTCAAATGCAAAAATATTAAAAAAACATTATGACAAAGTTTCAGTCTTTTTGTTCTTTAATCAATCCAGTGACAGAAAGAATCATTTCCCGGATATGGTTTTTGCTTCAAATGCAAAAAATGTTAAAACCCATTATGAAAAGTTTCAATAGTTTACTCATTTAATCAATCCAATAGCAAAAAGAATCATTTTTCGGAAATGGGTACTGCTTCAAATGCAAAAATGTGAAAGCCATTATAAAAAAGTACCTATCTTTTGCTTGTCCAATCATTTCCCTAACGAAAACAAGCATTTTTTCGAAATGGGTTTTGTTTTAAAAGCAAGCATGCATGATTACTTTTTGCAATGAATAGTGAAAAGCAAGCATGATTACTTTTTTCAATGAAAATAGTCAAAAGCAAGCATGATTACCTTTTTCAATGAAAATAGTCAAATATTTTGATATCAAACCTGAAACCAATATCAATAGTTGAAATCTCTGGCTTCTGTATTAATCAATCCAATAACAAAAATAAACATTTTCTGGAAAAGGGTTTTGCTTTAGATGCAAAATTGTAAGACCAGTATAAAAGAAGTTTCAATCTTTTGCTTCTGTAATCATGTCCGGAAATGGTTTTTGCGTGAAAACCAATAATGACCATGTTTTCACTTGGATAAAAAGTTCAATCTTTTGGTTGCTTAATCTATTCAATAGCCAAAAAAATTATAAAACAATGGTGAAGGGTTTTGTTTTTGATGAATTAGTAATCTGGGTTATTACTTCTGATCAACCACCATAGATTGGGCAAAGCCACCCTGAGTTGGTCTGCCATCTGTGTAAACATCATTATAAGACCAAATTTTCTTGTTGCAGTATTGCTCAATATCCGAATTGCAAGGCCTACAATTTCTGCAGCAGCCAACCAGGCATCCAACACCAACTACATCTCCTACTCTGAATTTGGTCACATCTGATCCTACCTCCACAACCTCACCCACCACTTCATGCCTATAAATTTATCAAATTAATTAATTAGTATCAATTAACAATACAAAAGAACAGATTAACCAATCGATTAGTATCAACTGATGGTGGAGATTACCCAGGGACCATGGGGTAGCGTGACATGCCAAGATCATTTTTGACTTGATGAAGATCAGTATGACAAATCCCACAGCAAGTAACCTTAATCAGAACATCCTCTGGCCCAGTATTTCTGCATTAAAAGAAAATATAAGAAAGGGGGGAATTTTTAAATTAATTAAACAATTGAAGAATCGATTGAAACCTGATAGAATAGGTGTAGGGTGAAAGGATTCCAGATGGGTCAGTAGCAGCCCATCCAACGACTGTTTTTTCAGTTTCAATGCAACTCATTAGTTGTTTTTCTGTGTAGAATATAAAGAGATTAAGTTTGTCAGCAAAAATCAGAATGGAGAAAGAGAGAAAGCGATGAGAGGCATAGTGAAAGAGGGACAGAGATGGATAAATAAAGGAGAATTGAGGAGTGGGGTTGGTGAGTGGGGTGTGTTAGTGATTATCTTTAGGGTGAGCAAAACCAAACCAATGTCCAAAAACCGAAAATCTAAACCGAACCAAACTGATCCATTTCATAGTTTGATTCGGTTTGGTTTTAAGTTATGAATAAGATTGGACTTCGGTTCGGTTTGGTTCGGTTAAAAACCGAAAAAACAAAAAACCGAATAATTGGTAAAATATTAAAATTAATTATAAAAGTAAAGAATTTAATTGAAAAGAATTTTAGACATTATATTCTTTTATAGTTTTATATTGTGATTTTTTATACTAATTTATAATTGTTAAAACTTGAGAGTTGAAAAAAAAAAAGAAGAGAATTTTAGTATTTTATTGTGATGTAATAGTATTATTTAATATTATTATTTTTTTAAGTTAATTTTTTTGTATTTCTTTTTTTTTTTTAAAAAAACAAACTACTTATATAAAATTTTTATTTTGATTTTTTTTTTAAAAAAAAGTTGATGTTTTTGATTCGATCTAGTCCAAACCGAACCGAACCGAACTAGTTCGGTTTGGACTAAACCGAACCAAAATTTAGTTTGGATCGGATTGGTTTATAAAATACAGTGTTTTTTGGATCGGTTTTTTTCGGTTCGGTTCGGTTTTTGAACCAAACCGGTCCATGCTTATCTTCTAGGCCAAATACATACGTGACCCCTTCAATTTTAATTTTTGAACCGTTTGACCCTTTAACTATTTTAGTGATTTATTTAACCCTTCATTTAAAAATAAAATACATACGTAGCCCCTTCAATTTTTATTTTTAAGCCGTTTAGCCCCTCAACTATTTTAGCAATCTATCTAACCGCTCATCTATTTTAAAGTGATATTTTTAAACCTTTGAGTGAACATAACCAGGCACAACAGAGTACTATGCATTACACGCATCCGACACTAAAGACATATAGGACACACGCTGGAAACTATCTTCTATCTAATTAAAATTACAAACTATTATAAAGTGAAGATTTCTCAGCAATTAATTAAACTCAAGAGGAGGAAGAAGTACGACACATCAGCGTTTAAATGTCTAAAAACGTCACTTTAAAATAGATGAGGGGTTAGATAGGTCGCTAAAATAGTTGAGGGGGCCAAAAAAATAAAAGTTGAATGGGCTATTTATGTATTTGGCTTTTAGATAAGGGATTAGATATGTCGTTAAAATAGTTGACGGGGCCAAGCGGCTCAAAAATTAAAGTTGAAGGAGCTGCGTATGTGTTTGACCTTATCCTCTACTCCTACATTTTGGACACCTCTTCCGTTTTGATTTTGGAAAATTTTTCAAATGCGACTGCTCCGGTGCGCTTGCCACATCAGTATGTGTATTAACCTGGCAGTTTATGATTGGCCGGGAGTAATTACCTCTGGTACACAATAGAAATTCTCTTGATTTTGAAGGTTTCAATTCTTGCTTTTCTTTTTCTTTCTTTTTTAATTTTTTTGGGATTTTAAGGATTTCAGTAATATACCAACAAGTCCTTGGGATTTTTGTAAAAAAAAAAAAAAAAAATCAAATATATTTTTTCACTCATCAAAGTAATTACTAATTAAAATTGACTAAAATTTTTAAGAAATTCAAGTCGTTTAAGTCAAGTCTTAGGTATACAATAACAAAAGTTTAACTAGAAGGAGATCTATTAAAAATATCTGATGAAACTCGAGCCGAGTAATCGAATTATAATTAATATATTGAAACCATACTTAGAAGGATTAAATATTAGATTCGACCTTGTCTAATTTGGACATTTTCTTTCATTTGGAGAAACAAAAGATTGCCAATTGAAAAATAATGTGAAAAATCACTAGATATATATTGAATGTATTATTCTTAGATATTAAATTGTAAACTAAATTAATATTTAGAGTATATTTTTAGAAACAAATCACTATTCCAAAGCGAATTAAAGGATTAAATTAAACTTTTGTCTAATGAACCGTTAATAATAGCATTTTGAACTAAACTATATATAAATATGCGAATCTTTTGTTGTTGTTTCTGTTTTTATTATAATAAAATGAAACTTGTTGACTTATTCATACTTTAATTTATACGACAGTGAATCTTAGATTAAAAAAAAAAACTAGTTGTTATGATTGCTACATTAGGAAATTTATTCATTTTTAGTATTTTATACAAAAATGAGTTGTCGGCCCTGTTTTTCGTAACATTGGATTTTTTTTTAAATTTTTTTTCACCAACTAATTTTGGTTGGGTCCGCCTGCATTACCACGGCGAGTACTTTTAACCCAAAAATTTACAGCCAAACTAATCTCCATTCAAGACTTGTCGAGTTTATTTATGGATACATCTCTGATGTAGCGGAAATTTTGAAAAAAATATTAAGATCCGTTGATCGCGCATGATGCCGGAAATTAGCCTTCTACTAATTGAATTTTGCAAAATTCACAGAAGCAGAGAATTAGAATTAGTTCCGAAAATATTATTGATCAAGAAAACTGTCTCCCAAAAAGACAAATTACAGTTTAGAAAAACCCTAATTAGAATCCAAAACGAAAAAGGAAAACAAAAACTGAAAAATTGTAAAAAGGTCTCGGAAAACAGTAAATCACAAATATGAGGTCCTAAACGACTTTTTTTTTGCTAAAAAGCAATGGACCTCACAATAAAACAGTGACTTTTGACTGTTGGCCCGTTTCCAATAAAATTAGGGTCCGAAAACACAAAAAATTGACAAGCCAAACTTGAAACTATTTACGGTTCTGCCACTTCTTCAAATACATCAAAGCCTTCTTTTCTATTGCATCACTTTCACAAGTTTTAAAGGTGTTGCTGTGTACACAAGAGTTTGAAAGAAATCGAAATCTCTTGCTTAATCGATTATAGCCATTCCACGGTGCTCAACACCTTTGGTTATGTCACATGCATTTCAAAGTCAACATGATATAAGTGTTTTTCTATTTTTTTTTTTAAATTAAATATACTAAACATGATTCAATAACTTTTAACATTTTCAATTATTTTATCTGGACCGAATGAGGGCTACAAAATATAAAATTTTTGAATTTTTGAAAAAATTTTGGATTTATCTACTATAGTTAAAGGTTTATTTAAGATTAATTTATTGGTCATTTTTACTTAATATTTTACGAGTCTGAATTCTATGAAAATGAAATCATTGAAAATGCAAAATAATTTGGACAAAATGATTTTAAAGGTAATTTGGTTGAGGGCAAATTTGTAATTGAAGCTAGCCAAAAGTTGGCGTTAGCTTGATGTTGTTTCTGGCCAACTAAACGACTAACAACAATGCGTTCAATATTACCTCAGGCCTATGTCATACCTCCAATATTTTATTTTCTTTTTATCCATAATTAAATGATAAAACGTCGTAGCTTATCAAAATAAGTAAAAATTAAATTAAATATAACATTACCTTGTAATTTAATTCTAATTGTTTTAGTAAGGTAATTCTAAATTTCTTAATTTACTAAATCTTTTTCAATTTCTTTCTCAGTGGATTAACCATTTTAATTTAATTCACTACAAAAAAAAAAAAAAAAAAAATCATAAGATCAAATGTTAGTATATAGATATTAATCTATTTCGATTATAAAATTTAAATGTATTTAATTTCTATCATCTATAACTGTCTAACAATATATAAAAGTAAAATTTATATGCATAAATAATTTATTAGTCCCTATATTTTTATATATTAAACTAGTCAATACACATAATAATTATATAATTCTTAAGTTTCATCGTTGTTAACTGTTTAATCATTTTAAGTCAAATTAGACTAATAATACCAAAATTACCCTTTATTCTATTTCATGATAGTAAAACATATCATCTTTTTTATTTTATATTTTTTCCTCACATAACCCTAATATCAATAATAGTACTAATATTGATTAATTAATTTGCTAAATTTTATATAACTATATAACTAAACTTTTGGCATAAAGGTTGTTTTATTAAAATAACTAAATAAAAAAATATTTTAAAAAATATAAAATCAGGAGTAGAACTATATAAAATTATAAATTCGAAATTTCTATCTCTAATGTACTGAAGAACAGAGTAACATGGTATCTCACAAAAAAGGAGAAAAAGTGACAACTGAGATATTTTTGAGAAAAAGCTTGAATTGAACTGAACAAAATTGGCCTTAATATAGGCATACATATCCGAAATTAAAAAAGACGTGATGTTACTGACAAGATCCACTAAGAGCTAAATAATAGGACAAAACAGCATTTAATGGACTGAAAAATAGCAACTAACTAAAGACTTATTCAAACTAAGATGACTGCCTACAAATTGGACACCTGGACACAGACTTTAGATAGCTGGACTTTCATGAGCTGGTGTTGATTTTTAACACTCCCCCTCAACACCAGCTTATGTCCTTCTCACCATGCTGAGCCGATAACGAAACCTTTCAACCTTGTTACCACTCAGGCCTTTAGTTAACACATCTGCAATTTGGTCTTCTGTTTTAACCTTCTTCAACTCAATCTCTTCTTGCAAAACTTTTTCTCTGATAAAGTGATAACGGATTGCCACATGCTTGGTCCTTGCATGTAAAACTGGATTTTCTGCCCAACATATTGCTGATTGGTTGTCGTAAAATAGTGGAATTGCGTAATTTATTATACAATTAAGATCCTTTAGCAACTTTATAAGCCATACACTTTCTTGAGCTGCCATTGCCGCTGCTCGATATTCCGCCTCTGCTGTAGACAGTGATACACTTTGCTGTCTTTTACTGCACCATGAAACTGCAGCCTGCTCCTAGCATGAAAACATACCCAGTAGTTGAACGACAAGTATCATGATCTCCAGCAAAATCAGCATCACAGTAGCCAATCAATTTGCAATCTTCACCTTTTCTATAAAGGATACCATAATCAAGTGTACTTTTCACATACCGCAAAATCCGTCGAACTCGTTCAAGATGTGGCTTCTTTGGACTTTGCATATAACGACTCATCACACCCACTGCATAAGAGATATCAGGCTTGGTTAGAGTTAGATAGATTAGACTACCTACCAATTGTCGATACATAGTCGCATCTTCTAAATCTTCCCCTTCAAGAGAACAAATATTATCATTTGGCTCCACTGGAGTTGCGATTGGCTTGCACTCGGACATTCCAAACTTTTTCAATAAATCTCTGGAATACTTTTGTTGATGGAGAAGCATTCCTTCCGATGTGTGATCAACTTCTAGACCGAGAAAGTGCTTGAGCTGTCCCAATTCCTTCATTTGAAAGCGAATCGATAGATTCTCTCTTGTTTGCAGAATTTCTTCTTCACAATCTCCCGTTATTATTAAATCATCCACACACACTAGAACAATTACCAGCTTCCCTCCTTTGTTTTTAACAAACAGACTTGGATCTGCGGATGCCACTAAGAACCCATCATGAGTAAGAAATTCTAAAATCTTACCATACCTAGCCCTCGGCGCTTGCTTCAATCCGTAAAGTGCTTTTCGAAGCTTACACACATAGTTAGGATGAACTGAACACTGAAACCCAATTGGCTGATTCATATAAATTTCACGATCTAACTCCCCATGTAAAAATGCATTCTTCACGTCCATTTGCCACAAACACCAATTTTTGCTAGCTACTAGTGCAAGTAAGACCCGAACCGTGGTAATCTTAGCAACAGGACTAAACGTTTCATCATAGTATTGTCCATATTGCTGAGAGAACCCACGCGCTACCAATCGAGCCTTGTATCTTATCAATTGATCCATCGGTGCGGTGCTTTAATTTGTAAATCCACTTGTAGGAAATTGGTTCTGCATCCTTCGGCTTTGGTACAAGTTCCCAAGTCTGGTTGTGTTTAAGTGCAGTAATTTCCTCTTCCATGGCTTTAATCCAATTTGCATTTTGAGTTGCTTCTCCAAACGTCTCTAGCTCCATTGTATCTGCTTCTTCTACTGTGGCAGTATTAGCATATCTAGGATTCGCCTTTTTGATTCTTGTTGATCTTCTGAAAGGAGCTGGTGTTCTCGCTTCACCATGTTCAGCTGCTGCATGTGGTTGTTGATACAAACTAGTTTGCCATGGATTCCGAACTATTTCACCTTCTCTATCAAAAACGTTATCATTATTTTTAGGCTCATCATCAAAACTCAGCTGGATTTGAGAAGGCTGTGCATCATAAAAAATCTCCGAATTTGGCAGCTCATCCTTTTTCGAAGTCCACCAAGAAGAAGCTTCATCGAACACCACATTTCGAGATGTGTAGCATTTGCCACTTATAGGATCACAACATCTCCAACCTTTTCTTTGGTTGTCATATCCTATAAAGATACATTTTATAGCTTTCTTGTCCATTTTACTACATAAATGGTCAGGTATGAACACATAGCACACACATCCGAAAACTCGAAAATAACTAACCGAAGGTTTTCTATTCCATATTTTTTCAAAAGGTGATAGAAAACCTGACCTTTTTTGAGGGACGCAATTGATAACAAATGCAGCAGTCCTCATTGCTTCTGCCCAAAATCTGCCTTGTACATTCTTTGCATGAAGCATACTCCGACAAATTTAAGCCAAGTGTCTGTTCTTCCTCTCAGCTACACCGTTTTGTTGCGGCGTATTAGGACATGTAAGCTGATGATGTATTCGACAATCTCGAAGATACTGAGAAAACTCATTCGAGCTATATTCTCCACCATTATCCGTTCGCAAGCAACGAATTCTTTTTCCAACCTCTGCTTCAGCCGTCTCCTTGAACTCTTTAAATTTCAAAAATGTTTCAGATTTTTCTTTTACAAAATAGACCCACACATACCTTGAGAAATCATCAATGAAGGTCACCATGTACTTCATTCCACCATTTGATGCCTGTTTAATAGGTCCAAACACATTGGAATGCAGTAACTCTAATGTGTCTTTTGCTTGAAACTTAGAGTCTGCATATGGCAATTGATGGGCTTTTCCATATTGACAGCCAGCGCAAATCGCATCAGTTCTTACTTCAAGTTGTGGAAGACCTCTTAACATCGATTTCTTCATCATCACATTAAGCTTAGAATAGCTTACATGACCCAATCGTATGTGCCACAAATCCGCTGTCTTGTTCCTCCTAGTCTTGTCTACATATGCAGCCTCCGCTGATATCACATAAATCGATTCTGATTTCTGCCCCTCCATTATTGGCTTTTCTGAAATCTTGAGATCTCGATATACCTTCACATCTTGTGGGCTAAATAAAACAAAGTGACCCATAGATGTTAATTGTGATACTGAAAGTAAATTTTTCTTCATACCTGGAACATGATAGACATTTTGAAGTGATACATCATTATCATTCTGCTGCGAAGAAATTATTGTGTTACCAATGTGGGCTATTGGTAGCTTTGTGTCGCTTGCTGTCACCACCACAAGACTTCCCTTGTACTTTGACAAATTTTGCAGCTTTTCTTTATCACCTGTCATATGATTTGAGCAGCCTGAGTCAACAACCCAGTCCTTCCTGTAATTAATTTCCTTTGTTGTTATAGTTAGAGCTGACTCATCTTCTTCTATCGCAACAAGAGCCTCAACATCCCATTCGTCTTCACTTTTGGACGTAGCAGCATTGCTCTCAATAGGCTTTTTCTTTGACCAGCAATCTTTTGCCGTGTGACCCTTCTTTCCGCAATTGTAACATTTTCCTTCAAACTTCTTTGTGTTACCATAATGCTTTGGTGCTCCCCCTGCAGGGTTACCCTTTTCATCTTGATTTCTTTTTTATCCTGAGGCAGCATTTTGCTTGGAATTTCGTTTACTCCTACCGGCATAGAGTGCTTCCTCTTCACTTTTCGATGACATTCCTATCATTTGCTTAGCCAATGCTTCTTGACCAGCCAATAAATTCTCGAACTCAACAATTGATGGCTGATTTTGCCATCCTTGTACTGCAGCAACGAAGCCTCTATATTCAGGTCTCAAACCATGAATGATTACTCTCTTCATTCTGGTTTCACCGATTGGAGCTTGTGGATCCAATTCAGAAATCTCTCGACATAAGGAGTTCACCTTGTGAAAATACTGAGCAATTGTCATGTTACGTGTTGGAAATGCCCTAGTCCCGAGGCATTGGTCCTTGTATTTGTATTATACATTTATTGGATTTATGTATTATACTCATTTGTGTTATTAATAAAGGCATCAATTCATTTATTATATTTATCTTGTGCAATATATTAAATGAAGTATCCAATGGACATATCTATATCCATGATGACAAGTGTCATGCACTTGGCAGTAAGACCATGGATAGGGTAAACGATATGACCATAAATAGATCTGTAGTCTGTTCCAGTCATGGGAATGAATGGAACCAGAGACTATCATTAACCTGGTTGTATGGTGGTGTCTTACCGGTCATTGGACATGGAATGTCAACCAAGTTAATGGGTACACGCATAGGGGGCATGGTACTGGATAGATCCACTAAACGAGAAATCCACATGGTATAGTATCACAAGTGATTCTCGTGTAGTACTTGTATGGATCCTTTGACCTGACCATATGATGGCGTTGCATGTGAGGTCGCATACTTAGGGGTACGCCTAAAGGGCCTATAATAGGGTGCCAAGTATGGGTGCTTTCGGGTATGTCACTTGGTATGACAATGATATGGATATGCAGAAGGAATTTGTCACTCAGTAGTCCGCTGAGAAGATATCACCGGCCTCTTGATGAATGTGACTGATAAGAGTGTGGCCACACCCAAACAAGTTGGAACTTGTTTGTGAGCTTCAGTACATTTGGGATCAAGTTAATGTCCGGACACAAAAGAGGGTGATCAATCCATGCCTCTGTGTTGGACACCGATATCGATGACATGGGATATACAAGTTTAAACTACTGGGTTATGATAACAGTTAGACTGCCATCTCCATCTTAATTGGGGGCTGCAGTGGCTTGCTAGAGCCCAACTGCAGTCTGTGGGCCAAAGGCCCGCTGCCAACATAAAGATGGACCCACGGGATCGTACACATAGAACGACTGAACACAGACTTAAGGAATCACATGTATACTTGAAGTATACACTATGGAGAGAGAGGTGTATGTATGTTAATTATATTATAAAGATCAATTTGATTGATCCTAATAATAAAATTAATATATTCAATTGGCTCTTCATAATTAATTGGATTGATTATGAGATTATTTCCTAGGTGGAAATATTCATATGTATTGGTTTACATATGATTTTATTTTGTGAAGATTTAATTTTAATTTGATGGATTAAATTAATTGGTCAAACTAATTTTAATTTAAATGTAAATAATATATTACTTGGTGTAATATATTAAATACATGGGTATATTAAAATTGGGCTTGAAATTAATTTAAACTAGAATAATTAAAATTAGACTGGGCCTAAATTAAAACATGTAAGCCCGCACAGAATGAAAAGGAGCCAAGCTGGGCCTGAATTCCCCTAGGGGAATTCGGCCACCCTAGGTATAAAAACCTAGGGTGAAAATTTCGGCCAGACTAACCAAAAGAAGAGATAGCCGAAATTCCTAGTCCCTTCTCAGCATAGTTTTTGTTTTTCTAACGCTAGCACGGGTCGTGTTCGTTAGGCGTTCGTGTACGAAAACGAGGAGGGAATCTAATTTGATTTCTGCAGTCTTCATCCATCTCTTGAAAGAGATATTCCTGGTAAGAATTTAATCTCTTTCTATTATATTTTTAATTTTTACAATTTCCACTTCAATTGCTCCTAGGACTGGATTTGAGGAAATCATCGCGTTCTTCCGCTTTTATCGGGTGATTTCCGGTGAAAAATCCCAACATTACGCTGCGTCATTGACAATAACTCACTCTCTAGAAGTTGGAGTATTGTCTCATTTTTCTTCGAAAACAGATCAACAAAAGTATCCCAAGCTTCTTTTGGGGTCTTTGCATTCCGAATGTGTTCCAACACATCCTCTTCCACTGTTGTCTTCAAGGAAAACATGGCTTTACCTGCCTTAATCTTCCATTTCCTCAGAGCACCATTTTCGTCTTCTTTTGGTTGTGTAGTTTCAGCCCCATTAATTACTTCCCATAGATCTTGGCCTTGCAGATATGACATCATGCATGTAGACCATGAATTATAATTTTGATTGCCCAGCTTTTTGATTCCACCAATGACTTGTAGATCAGCCGTCTCATCAACAACAAGAACAGCTCTCAGGAAATTAGTACGCAGGCTCTGTAATCAAACCTTGCTCTGATACCAAATTGAAGAACAGAGTAACATGATATCTCACAAAAAAGGAGAAAAAGTGACAACTGAGATATTTTTGAGAAAAAGCTTGAATTGAACTGAACAAAATTGGCCTTAATATAGGCATACATATCCGAAATTAAAGTAGACGTGATGTTACTGACAAGATCCACTAAGAGCTAAATAATAGGACAAAAACAACATTTAATGGACTGAAAAATAGCAACCAACTAAAGACTTATTCAAACTAAGATGACTGCCTACAAATTGGACACCTGGACATAGACTCTAGACAGCTGGACTTTCATGAGCTGGTGTTGATTTTTAACATGTACCTTATAGATAACATTAATAAACAAAAAAAATATCATTGTAAAATAATTAACAAGATTCATAATAACATTTATTGTTAGTTTATAGATATTACATTAAACTAATAAAAAATGATAAAATATATTAAAGAGAATAAATAATAGAAATAATATTAACATATAAAAGTATAGAAATATTGGTGCATGTGTGTATACTACAAAATTTTTTATTAGAAATAGTTTAATTAAAATTAAAAACTAAAAGATAAACTCTTACCGATCAACAAGAGTAATTTTATCGTTTCATAAACAAAAATAAAAGAAATTTTAGTTTATTGAAACAAAATTTAAGGACCTTAAAAATTTATGTATAAACTAACTAGTATAATATGTTAAAACATAATCATATTTACATAAAATGCATTAAGAATTTACTTTTTATTTATGCATAATCAAATTGCTGAATATAGGGAATATTTATCCTATGACATACTGTCAGAGTATTTTTTTTTTTTTTTTTTTAACGCCTTAACAATTTGATTTTGTTTTATCGAGCCCTAAAATATTCATTTTAAACTTTGTTAAGGTCTCTGGTTATTTTACTAACAGCTTGATTGCTCAATATATTTTAATATAAAAATTTGAAAATTCAATTATACTTAAAAAATTAACTCCAGTGCAGTATAATATAGTAGCAATTTGGTATTTTTTATTGAGAAAATTATGAACTTCTAAAAGAAAAAAATTGAATACAAGTGAAAAAAAAGTATTTTATTTCTTGATAATATTAAAAAAATAATTAAAAAAAAAAACGTTGCTATCATGTTTAGCTTGATACTGTAGATAAAGCATCAGTCAAATTTATTATTTATTTATTTTATATGCAAGGAAGAGGATTTCTTGGAGTATAATGGAAAGAAGATATGTGTCATCCAGCCGACACTTCTGACTTTTTTCTTGGATTAAAGATTTTTTTTTATCCTATTATCATAGGTTTATTCTTTTAGCTCTTGTACTATTAAAATTTTCCGTTTTACTTTTTATAATATAAAAAAGTTCTAAATTGATTCCTAAAAAACATATTTTATTAGATTCTGTTACTAAAATTTTTAATGAAATCTGGCGGAATTTTTTTTAGAAGTTAATTTGAAACTTTTTACATATTATAGAAGCCAAAAAAGAAATTTTAATAGGACAATAACCAAAAGAATAAAACGAAAACACAAAACTGAAGGAGTCTTTATACCCATTTTTCTTGAAATACAATTTTAAAACTGACTCCTTCCATCTGTTCTTTTCTTTTGAAAAAAATATCTATATATATTAATATGAGAAAAATCTGTTTTGATTTTTGTTTTGTATTTGCGGTTCCAAAATCGGATGCACGTCTATCAAGGGACCTACCATTCACTTGTAATTCAAAAAACCAATTGAAATAGAAAAATCCAAAAAATAAAAAATAAATAAAATAAAATAATAATAATAGTGAAGTCTTTGATGTTATTAAATTTAATGGTTATTCCTTATCTGTCAGCTTCATATGTTGGCGCTTCGGCTGATTATAATTGACCACCAAATTGGTGGTGACATTGGAAGTTGTCAATCAAGCATTTGAGATATACGAGATGATAAGTTTGTTACTCATTAGCTAAATTATCTGAAAATTACATGTTTAATTAAGGCCAAATCAAAATACAAACGTTTATTAAAGAAATTTAGGCAACAAAAAATATGGGTTTTTTACCTTGCATACAAAACAAACTAGCCAATTGAATTCAATAATTTTCCTTTATTTTAGGGAGAATACGTGACTCCAATTACTTGCATAAACTTGAATGGTTGGTAGCTATCTTGCACTTAAAAAAATATGAATATATGATAAGATAGAACACATCAATCACTTGTCAAACAATAATGTGCCAACCAATTCCACCAAACTAATAGTAGCTCAACCTATACAATAATGTCTTTCGCAAGATTTTGACGTAAATTGGGTGGATTGAAAAAGAAACATAATCCATATAGTTGAAGCCAACTAGTTTGTCACTTGCAGTTGCTTGACGTCCAATTATTTGCAGAAGAGTAGAGCACCCTTGAGCATCATTGCTCGCGGCTTTTTCTGGCCTTCATCCGTGTCTTAACAGAAACTGCTTCCGGTAACAACGAGAGAAATGGGTGGTTAATAGTACTTTTCACCTCTTGCAACAAACTTGAAAATAGATGGCTGGCTGGTTTGATAAATTTTTCAGAAAACTTGCCAAGATAGTAATCCTAGTAGCCTCTTATGTTGCCTTCGGTTTATCTATTAATGGAAGATAGAGATTCAGCAAAGATGTTTGTCGTATGCTATTTAGGAGCTCAAAAGCTCCCAGCTTCTTTGCATATAACAAGGCAAGGGAGCATCCAACTTGATGCTTTTCAGATCTGCAAGATTATAATCAAAGGACATTTGCAGACCTTGCAGAGCCTTAGACACATCGGGTAAAACCATTTGTTTGCAGTGAAGGTGCAAACGAGGATTCTTTTCAGATATGCTTCCACTGTTCAAATCAATGCCAAAAGGAAGTATCTTTTGACAGGGCGCTTTCTCATGAGAGTTTTCCTCAAGATCAGACACAGCAAAGCGTTTCCACCTCTTGTGAGCTTGCCAGCCATATTTGCAGTCTCCAACTATTGGCGTGCCTAATACTTCAGCGCAATGTACACGCAGCTGTCATGCCCAGACCATCGAATTAGAGCAGTGTAAAAGATCAGACTAATTAGACACAGATATAAACACAAAGTTTTTCGCTCTCATTCATACCTGATGTTTTCTACCAGTGATGGGTGATAGCTCAAGCCATGTGTATCCTGCACTAAGACACATAAATTATCAAAAGGCAAAAGCTATATTCGAAACTACTTGAGTGTGAACAATCCTTTCATATCCTTAGTTAAATTCTACTCCAGAATCAAGTATTTTTCACTTTGTTTTCAAGAAAAAACATTCCTCCAATCAATGACGATTGAAAGAATAGTTTAAAGTTAAACAACCAGGCTCAAGTAAAGAATTTACAAATGAGACATTCTAAGTCGAAAAACGATAAAGAAAAAAAAAAAAGTTCTGTTGCTGTGTTCACAGCAACATTGACCTGAGTTATCCATAAAAGTTCTGTTATTGACCTGCGTTATCCATCCCTTTTATACTAACGGAACATACGAAAAAACCTTAAAAGGGGGCTCATCAATTGTTAGTATAAACTTTAAATTAGATTGCAACTTGTTTGCAAATTGTTGCCAACTGAACATAAAAGTCTATTTTCAAATGTTATCAGAATATTTCTGAAAAAACAGTGTTGTTTTCATAACAAAACAATCCTTTTTATTTCTGAGGTTATTTTACATTTCATGTTCTAGCCTTGAAGCTTATACGCTATGGAACTAAATGTGCACAAAAGGTATTGCAAAGAAATTGATGCTAACCATGAGATGATTCAATTACTCTATATTGTGTCACTGCATGCTGAGAAGATGTGTGGTTGGCATTATCAACTACAGTTATTCGATCGGATTTACCATTGTCCATCACTACCTGAAAGCAATCAGTGTCGAAATATTTTCAATAAAACATATTTAAATGACAAGACAAGTTCCATTAGATATTACTCTATGAAGATATAGAAAATTCAGAAACAACTTGAAAAAATACAAAAAATAATGATTTTGTGAATCAAGCTCGCTCCAACCTTTCCTAATGGTGCTGAAATCAACCCCTCTTGACGTCTTGGAGACCCCATGACAAGAGCCCAATACTTTCTTTGAAGGATTCTTCTTTGGTTTCCAATATCCTTATGAAAGAATAAAACCGATGTTAAGTTTTAACCCACAAATATAACAAAAACATATACAATCATCCATTTCTAATTGACATTTAATATATTCTACAAAAAAAAGTAGAAAAATAGTGTAGCTAGTTACTCACATCATTTGATGCTGCAAAGGTCTTCTCTCGAAAGATAGAATGCAGAACCGTAGTACTTGTTTGTGTCCTTCCCATCACCAATATACCACTACTATCTCTGTCAAGTCTATGGACCTAATCAACAAAAGAGTGATAACACAATTATTTGTGTGCAACCTGATACACGAACATCCTATGAGACTATTGATGAAATATGATAGAGATCTGCTACATCTTCAGCCCAGGCCTGTTTTAGCCCATCTCTTCCGTGGCCCAAAGGTTTATTAAGTCTACTCTAGGAGGCAGAAGAAGATACCTACAGCTAGGAATGTTGAGCTGGCAAAATAGTTATTTGCCTAGGGAGTGAGCTAGGTGGTTATATGGGCAGTGCGTGTGTTGTGTGATGGGTTATGGAATGATTATACTCAAGTTTTGGCTCTTAGTGTAACTGAGAGAGAGAGGGAGAAGATCTCTGGAAGATAATTCTCTGTTTCTTTCCTTTTTACTCATTTCTCTGTTCTTCTTTTCTATCTTTCAATGCAATCCCTCATATTTCTTCTTCTAATCTTCCTCTATTAGTTGTTAATTTGTTAATCAAATTCTGAGTTTCCATCAAAATAGGATAAAACATCTCCATTCAACTAAAGAGTGATCATAATTCACTTCCAGCGTACCAAACGTAGTTTACAAATAATTATGTAAGAACTCTGAGATCATCAAATGAAAATGCGTTCAATTTGGCAGTTCTTTTTCCTCAATATGAGCTAACAGAATTCATCAAACTCACCAGCCTAGGAGATTCAGTGTAGTCATAACATAAACAGCTTGCAGCCAGTTCATCTAAGCTTATTTTGATGCCAATACCACCCTGTCCAAACATGTTTAAACTAAAACTTTTAGCTCCCCATATATGCAAAAGAATGGAAAACAATCAAGGAGCAGTAAACTGTAGCTAACCTGAACAGGCAATCCAGGAGGTTTATTGACCACAATAATGGCCTCATCCTATCTCCGAAACCCACATAAGTTCAAATTTTTGAAACAAAGATTAAGCTATACATATTCAAACTAACAGAGTCAAAGCTAATAACCTTATACAACTCAAGGCTACGAATGAAGTTCACTTCGTCTTCATTGTAATGGTGATGTTCTTTCTCAGACTCAGTGGGCAATGCTACGACTGAATTAGGAAGAAAGATTCTATCTCCTAAATGCATCAAATCCTTAGCTGCAACCTTCCAGCAATTTTATCACAATAAATTATATGTTAAAAGGCAATAAAATGCTAACATTTCCAATCTCAAAGAAAAAATTGAACCCTTTAATCAAATCAAAGCATTATCGGTTAGTTACCCTTTTAACCCGATTTTTGTCTGCTTGATCGCCTATATTAGAGGACTCTCTTCGAACCTGCAACCAAGCGAACCGTAAACAAAACAATTATACAATACAAATTCAAAAAATTTGAATGTGGCAAAGAAATTACAAGATTAGGGATTCCAATTTCAAAAGAAAAACCTGTCTCAAACGAAATAACTTCTGCACAAGGTTTCTAGGAAGTTCCGGGCAGCAACGAAGGATCCACTTGAGCGCCGTCGTTTCAGTCGCCGCTTTATCCGGATTAGTTGCAGCTATAGCTTTCCCTAAGGTTGAGCCGCTGATTGTGGAAGTGTAAGGAGGCAAAGTGAACCATTTCCCTTTCTTTTCCTTGACATTGTTTCGGTCTTCGCGTGGGCACGGTGTGTTGGTGGCGTAGTTAGAGCGAAGTACATAGGCGGCCGGAAGAAAAGACCTTGAAGAGTGCCGGCAGGAGTCGTAAAGTACCGATTGTAATTGGATTATGCGGCGGAGATGGGTGAATTCCGGCATCGGAGTGAAATTTTTGGGGTTTATTTGTTTCGGTGAGGGGGAGAAGAAGGGTTTTACGAAACTGGGTAAACCTAAGCCCATAAGAAGCGAGGCCCAAAAGGCCCAATTCTTTGAAAACCTTGATAAGCAAAGCCCAAATCAGTTTAAATAAATAAAATAGAAATAAAATCTGAATTTCGTCCTCGTAATAAGTAAAGATGGCTATCAGATTGTGTATTATAATCGTGTTATGTTATCTATATAACATTTTATAATCGATCAGACGGTGCATAATATAAAACAGAAAAATAAGAGACTAATTATGGCAAATGTGTAGTGTTAATTGGATTGTCTTTGTACATGTAATCATACGAAAAAATATCATCTCTAGTGAAAATTTAAATATTTATTTTTCCCCAAAATTGAAATATAATGTAAAATTAAAGTTGATTGGAGCGAAAATAATCTGTAATTAGTTAATTAAGGATAATTACGAATTTGATTTTTGGTGTTTACAAATCTTAATTAGAAGATCTTACCAAAAAAATATTTGATTAATTGAATTAACATATAAAAATAAAATAGTAATATGAAATTCATGAATAGCATTATAAGAATATTGATTATTAAATATAGGCTGAATATATATATAACCCCTGAACTTGGTCAAATATATCTACTGCCTCCCTGAACTTCTTAAAAATTTTGTAATGCTCTCCTGAATTTCTTAAAAAGCCCAGTTTGCTCTCCAAATCTCATAAAAACCAAAATTTGTTTTGAAAAGTCAAACATAAGATAACCAATTATTAAGTGACACGTGGTAGTAATGGGACAAACTGACTCACTTTTTCAAAGGTCATGAAGATATTACAGTATCTTAAAATTTTAGGAAAATAGTAGACGTTTGTGGACAAGTTCAGGAAGTATCTATGTATTTAATCTTAAATATACTTATACAGAATTTTCAATCTTATAAAAGTGATATTTAATAAAGTCTTGTAGGCGCACTATGAGTATGACAAGATAAATCTATTTATGATGATCATTAAAGTCAAATTGAAAATAAAATCTTAAATTTGCAGATCAAAAGTTCCATTATTTATTAATTAATTGCAATACAAACGAATCATATATATAATTTAATAATTTAGTAATTTTTTAAATAAAAGTATTGCTTGTAAAAGCAATTGTGGACACATAAGACATCAACTCACAATTTAAAAAAATTCCAACAATCTATGTCACCATTTCTTCTCTGTATTTTAGTGGTTTACAACTTACAAATGTCACCTTATTGAATTGTAATGATATAATATTTTTATTTTTGTCAACTATTGTCCAAAAGTTTGGTAATAAGTTGGTCAACATTATCTAATCAATTTCAATATTCTAGGTTAATCTAATTAGTTAGTTAATAAATGGATTTTGTTTTAAATGTAATCATTGACGTGAACACTTTTGGGACCTTTTCTTCTTATACTTAAAAAAAAAAAAAAAAAAAAAAAAAAAAAAAGAGTCTAACAACCCTACAAAACACAAAAATAAAATGAAAAATGAAATAAAATGAAAAATCTAACAAATTAATAATATAAATTAAAATTATTTTAATAATAAACACAAATATCAAATATTGCCTCACTAAGTATACATATTCTCTTCTACTCATACTCACCACATATACAATTTTTAAGATTTATTTTCATTCCAGTATAGTTTGAATAACTCTAATTCTGATAAGATTTGATGATTGAGAAACATTTGACATTTTGTGAAAAGTTATTTTAATAAGCAAAGTATATAATATTCCTTATATTATTTCCTAACATAAAAAAGGAAATGCATTTTTTTTATCTATATTATCAATAAGAGTCAACCTTTTAACTTTTGTTACTTATAAGAAGAGATGCTTTTAATGATAGATATAAAAAAAAAAAAAAAATTGTAAAATAAATTTTCTCATTTGCTACTGAAAGAAAGAGAAATTAAATAAAGAAACTCTTAAATTTGAACCTAACTCATCCCAAAAATAACCATAAAAAAGAGAGAATTGTCATGTACTTATAAACGACATTGCCAATATGAGATACCTGACAAAACTCTCATTCTCTTATACAAGAAAAGAAATTTCTCAATTAAAAAACAAAACAAAAAAAGAAAACACAAAAGAAGAAGAGAGAAAGAAAGTTGACTACCGAACATACTAAGGAGTGGGCTTGGGGAGGCTATGTCCTACGCCCGGACTAGGACCAGAGTCAATAACATTTGTGGATTTATGACTATGACCAGGACCGCTATGACTTGGGCCAGAATGCTTAATACCTCGAAGAGTTAGCCTGAAGAAGAAATCCTGGTCTATAGCCTTGAAAGAATGGTACGGAACCAACTTCGTGAACTCCTTATTGTTAGCTTCTGATTTGATCATAACAAAGACTAGTAGTAGTAGGAGAAGGAGAATATTATAACTCATAAACTTTTGTTGTTTAGCCATATTTAGGAAGGGTGAAACTTAGTTTTATACGAAAACAAACTTGGGAGTGAAGAGCCCTAATTATAGTAGTAAATTAAATAATTAATTAGCAATGGGTGTTTTTTTAATATTTGAAATGCATTGGAGGTGATGTTTAGTGCCTAATTCAATGTAACATACCATGTGTATTTTTCTTGGAGGATTTGGTGAAGTCCAAGAAAAGGATATTGGATTTTAGTAGGTACATTATACGAGGTCATTTTTTTATGGAGGAAGTAACCCAAAAAAAAAAAAGTACACTCATTTTCAAATTCAAAATTGTTTCTTCTTTTCATAATGTCAAGATTTTTTTTTTTTTTTTTTGGCATTTAGCAAAACAATCTATCAGAGTTAAGTTAGTTATGGTGTTAATACTATTTTAATTCACTAGTATTTATATTTATATTTATATTTATACAATATAATTAACTATTATTTGTATTTATACACTAATAGAAGATAATTGAGTACTTTATATTACCATTAAGGTCAAGTAATCAATGTTAAGTTTAATATAATTTTCTTTAATTTGATGATATATTTTAATATGGTTTCTTTTAACAAATTTATATCATTCATAATAAATATACTATTTAAATGCAGTTAAACTATTTAATATGCTTTAAAATTTTACTATAAAGTTTGAGTTGAATTTAAACATGAAGTTGAATCTCTACATATGGAATGAATAACTATAAAATTTTAAAGGTTGGCTCAAAAAAGTTTGTTAACAAAGTAGCTCTAAAGTGAAAATCTACCTCCACTTTCATTTTGAATATTAGATAACTATATATTATGATATATATATATATATATATTATAATTAAGGAATAATTAATAAATTAATTAGGAGGCAAAGAAAGAAACTAATTAAGGATGCAAATGAGCAAAAGGAGTGGGAAATTAGATAGTCAAAATAAGAAGGGAATTAAAAAAAAAAAAAAAGGGCAAATAAATTAATTCCACAGCCTCCAATTAGGGGTCCAAACACCAAGAGATATATTCCTTCAATTAAAATTCTTTTATTTGCTTTTTCAGGTACATTTAATTTTTCCAACATTTTTCAGATTAATTTCAACTCAACTACTTCAAATCTTTTTCATCAATGCTCACTTTTTTCCCCCCTTTCTTAATTTCAGCACTTATTATCTTACTTTCATTGCCAATTAATTTTTCAATTCCATCTATTTTTTTTAAGGAATTCCATCTAATTTATTCTTATTGGTTAAAAACTTAATTAACTGCATTTTAAATTTTATATAGATAAATAATTAATTCATTAAAAATCAAGAGAAAATACTATCGAGTCAATACGGGATTTCTTTTGACTATATATATATATATATATATATATATATATATATATATATATATATATATTTGTACTTTTCCATTATTTAAGTTATTTAGTGTAGAATATCGATAAAGATTTGAAATTACGAGTATACATTTGGACTCCTAAATTCAAAAATATCTAAAACAACAGAAAATAATATTTAAAGTAAATTTGTGATATGATGGAAAGAAAGATATGTATTTTTTTTTTTTTTGACCGAAAACAAAAGATATTTATATTTAATTTAACTAAAGAGAGATATAAAAATATAAGAGATCAGAGTATTTGCAATATCTTGTTGATTATTATTAGGGGTGGCAATGGGGCGGTGATTACTCGAAAACCGTGGGGATCCGAACCGGCAAGTGCGGGGAATAACTTTCTAATAAATTTGCACATATTTTGTAATATTTGATATATTTTGTAATTTGAATATTTAATGTTAAATCACATTTGTGATGTGGTAAAATTTGTATTTTGGATATTGAATGTTAAAATAGTTATTAAAATAACAAAATACTATTTTTTTTTATTTGTTGGATATGGGTGGGGATTCATCGATATCCGTAGCACCTGCGCGGGGCGGGGATGTGTGTGAAAAAATCCCCGAAATATTAAATGGGGAATCCCTGAAACCGCCCCCACAATCATTGTGGCGGAGTGGGGAATGCATTTCCGCCCCCGCACCCGCACCGTTGCCACCCCTAATTATTATGTTATTAAATAGGTATTTTTTTTTTTTTTTAAAAAAAAAAGAGATGTAACTATAAAATATTGTGATCTATAATTTGAAATAATTATGAATAGATTTATTAATGGGTGGATAATATCTATACAGTTATATTCGTAGTGTCTTGCTCTATTAGGGTCGGAGATCATTTAAGGAAATAGGTGAAATTGCGTGTGGACGGTAATAACCATCTCCACGCTATGGAGATTCTTAATCCATTAATGCATGTATACAAATGCGCATAATATGTAATATTAATAATATATTCGACATTTGTATATTACATTTTATCATTATATAAGTTGTAGCATGAGTACAACAGTAGATTTATAAAGGGAAGACCGATCGTCGTGTGTTTGATTTGAGTTTTGATAGGCTGGGCTTGATGGTTGGCCTTGGATGATCGTAGCTTTGATGTAATGGTTGGCGATCTTTGACGAGATACATGTTATAGTGAGGAAATGTGTTCTCCCACAAACACTCCGATGCTAAAGTCAAATGACATAGTAATAGCTCTGAAATTTCTGAAGATCCAATCCCTTTATCATTAAATGTGAAGCTATTTATAGCTAAGGAAGGAAGTTACGTGAGAAAACACCATGTGCTATATTTACTTTGTAACTGCCAAAGGTAAGGGTGACATGTGGAACATTATGATAACTGCTGTTATAAAATTATAATCTAATAATGATATATATTAGGTTGCCCCTGCATTTATATTAGGGTTATATCAATTGCTCCTACTTCTTTATTTATGTTTTTCCAAAGAAAGAAGTTAAAAACTTTAGTGTTAACCATCTGTTGACTTTTTTATAATTACGCATGTAAAATATACGGATTAAAATAAAAAGAAGACTAATATATAAAAATTACAAAAATAACACCAGCCAAAATTTAACCACCAAGGATTATTGGAGTTTGAGATTCTTTATATCACTTGTTGCTTCAACAAATTCAATTTCATTTAGAAATTGAAATCCCTTTTTTAATGGGATTGAATTATATGAGAAGAAGGACTCCTTATCCTTCGCTATAAGAAGGCGTTTGCTTTACCCTCAGCACCTTTAATTAGCAGCCACCCAGGTCTTGATCTTCCTTTGCTTTTCCTTTTCTCTTTTCACTTCCAATATATGTGATCTTGGCTGGATCATCTTTTCTCAATTTCACAGTTTCCACCTCTTCAACTGGTTTTGGCTTATTATCTGATTCTTCAGAAATTGTCAGTGTTTCTCCTTTTGCAATTTGCTTTCCTTTGATGGAGGAAATATAGCAGCTACGAGCTTTTCTTTGATCACCACGTACTTGTCCTATTCCCTTGGGTACAGGAAATTTCATCAATAGATAACTTGACGAAATCACATCTTTCGTATCGTTTAGTCATGGCCTTCCTAGTATCACGTTGTAAGCTGGAGATACTGATTTAATTACCATAAAATTTGTCATCCTAGCAACGCTACGAGGCTCTTCACCCAAAGTGATTGGTAAATGAATTGATCCTGCTATAGGAACAGCTTCTCTTGAAGGTAAATGAATTGATCCTGCTATAGGAACAGCTTCTCTTGAAGGTAAATGAATTGATCCTGCTATAGGAACAGCTTCTCCTGAAAAACTAAAGAGACGAGCTTCCACTTTCTCCAGCCTGTCCATAGATAGGTTCATCTCCTTAAAAAAATTCCAATAAAGAACATTGATAGAACTTCCATTGTCAATAAGAATTCTTTCCACCGAAAACTTCATAATGATGGCTGTTACCACCATTGCATTGTCATGAGGTATAACCATGTTCCCTTGATCAGTAGGTGTAAAGATTATGGATTCTTCTTCTTCTTGGATTTCCATAACATGATTCACTTCATAAGCTTGTCTTTCATAAGCTTTTTTAGATGTAGATGATCCTCCCGCCAAGGTTTCTCCACCTGAAATAACATTTATTGCTGGATGTGTTGGCTTATTATCCAAGACAAGGGCTTTTTCTTTCCTATCTTCTCTTGGATTGAAATATCCTTGATTATCCTTCTCTTTGTTGTTTTCATACCTCTCTCTTTTTGAGTATGAGGGTCTTTCTTCCTTCCAGCTTTCTGCATACATAAACCTTCCAAGCTTACCTTATCCCACCAAGAATTCTATTTCATTCATTAATTCTCTACATCTGTCTGTAGAGTGGCCATGATCTTGTGGAATTGACAATAGGCATCAACAAACTTTCCTATTGTCCTGTTGGTTTTTATAGGGAAGGTGAGGAGTCCAGACCCTTCTATAGCTGCCAGGCTGTTAGAGCGAGGCTAAAGTAAAGGTGTGAAGGTTTCAAATCTTAACTTTGGAGCATGGCTTACTTCTTTCCCTTTTCCATTCTTCTTACCTCCATCATTCGCTTCATCCCTTTCTTTCCTTTTTTTTATCCCAGCTTCCTCCTCCAACTACATTTCTCATGACATCTTCAGAAAGAATGAATTTATTAGCTTAACTAAAGAAATCCCCAAGGGTGGAAGGTTGATCATAAGAAAGGGATTTTTGAAAATCTCATGACCTCGTTCCCTGAAGAACTCCTGCGACTGCCATCCCAACTTGAAGATCCTGAATCTCCAATGTTACAACACGAAATCTTTCAACATAATCTCTCAAACTTTCTCTTTCTTCTTATTTGATGGTGAGAAGATAAGTAGCATCCTTCTTTTTTCTAGTATTGATGATGAAAATGTTTATGAATTCCTTTCGAAGCTGATCAAAGATAAAGATGGATCCTTCTCTTAAGCTATTGAACCATGTGCGAGCATGTTCAGTCGACGTAAGGAAGAACGCTCGGTACATGATTCCATCCTACCGTCCATGAAGTAACATTACAGCTTCATAATTCTGTATATGGTCATGAGGATCACCTTTCCCAGAGTATGTGACTAGTTGAGGCATATTGAATTACTTCCAAAGGGGTTTATTCATAATCTCTTCAGTGAAAGGAACCTTACTCCTTTGTTGTTCTTCATTGGTAGAAACTAGCTTCTTCTGCTCTAGAACCTCTTCAATCATTTTTTTCAAGTTCCCAGGTTCTATCACACTAAATACAAATTCTCCTTTATAAGTATTTTCCAAAACTTCATCTCTTTTTTCTTCATTCCTTAATGGGACTTCACCTTTTCCCCGAGTGTATCAATGCTCATGGTTAGGAGAAGGATAAGAGAATTCATCTTCTGAACATGATTCTGTACATGAGTCTTCTCTTTTTGCCAGAGATTTGATGGAAGTTTATCATGAGGGTGTTTTTGTGGAACAAATTACAACAAGTTTTCAAGCATACGGTTGTTCTCATCAAATTTCTGCTTGAGAGCTTCATACTCTGTTAAAGGAATCGTATTTGGAGCAACTCTCGAACCTCTAGTTGAGTTACGTGTTGGATCACAAGTTGAATTACAACATTTTCTTCTCGATCATTGTGTTGCACGTTTGTTTCTTTTGGGTTAATTGTTGGCTTGAGATTTCTTTCGAGGCATTTTTCCTGATCAAAAGAAACAAAGTAGTAGCTTTTCGATCGATTTCCTACAGACGACGCCAACTGTTGTAGCCTGAGTACAGCAGTAGATTTATAAAGGGAAAATCGATCTTCATGTGTTGATTCAAGTTTTGATAGGTTGGGCTTGATGGTTGACATTGGATGATGTAGCTTTGATATAACGGTTGGCGATCCTTGACGAGATACCTGTTGTAGTGAGAGAAGGTTTTCTTCCCACAAACACTCTGATGCTAAAGTCAGATGACGTAGTAATAGTTTTGAAATCTCTGAAGATCCAACCCCTTTACCATTAAATGTGAAGCTATTTATAGCTAAGGAAGGAAGTTAACTTAGAAAACACCACATGCTATATTTACTTTGTAACTACCAAAGGTGAGGGTAACATCTAGAACATTACGATAACTGCTATTATAAATTTATAACCTAATAATGATATATATTAGGTTGACCCTGTATTTATATTAGGGTTAGATCAATATATAATAAATTTTCTAATAGTTTAGTATCCAGTATCAATGAGATTCGAATACTAAACGGCTAAATCTCCCAATTAAGGAGAGATACCCCATGACAGACCAGGACCTATATGGGCAACATATTAATATATTATACTTTTAATTACTAAAATTGAATATATTTTCATGCTGTTAGTTAATTAATTAGCACAATAAAAAAATATAATTTATTTCATTGATCCCATACAAAATGAAAATAAGCAAGCAATTAAAGAAAAAATTAACATCAGTGGTGGTCTAATTAATCCAGTGATGGAGTGTATTATCAGTTTATAACATAGATGTTTGGAATATTTCATTTTCACAAAAAAAAAAAAAAAGAGTTTACTTTTTGTTTTACTGTTTTAATTTTTTGTTTTTATTATATTTTTTCAAATCTTAAATTGTAAATATCTTGGTGGTTATATACATAGTCGGCAATGACTTCACGGAAGAAAATGCTACTAATTAATTTTTTTTTTTATTTTTTTATTTTTTTCCTTCTTTGTTATATTTTTACTTCATTACGCAAAGAAAAAGTTTTCATGTTTGTGTTTTAATTTTTTTATACATCTGTATGTTAATGTAACGACGCCAGAAAATTCAGGACTGATTTGAAGCTTTGATGGACTACCATTTAAATTAAATGAATTTGATAGGATTTTAATATAGTTAGAATTTAAAGTTGTTATTTAAATATAAATAAAGTTTTGGGAAATAAATTACGTGAAGTGTGTGAATTTTAATCGAAGTCCACTAAAATATATAAACTTTGCCAATTAATTTCATAAATTAAATGTTTATCCACCTATAACATGTTACTATAAAAACATCTTTTTCTAATTGGAATGTTTAGACTTTGAATCTTAGTTAAATAATTAATTGAAATTTAATGTAAAATGCAGATGGAATAATTTCAAATTTTCAATCGTTTTTAGGGTTAACTCATCTGTAAAACAAATGACTCAATCTGTTATCATAATTAACCAAAAACCAGATATATAAATATCTCATTGAACTTGTCAAAAAACGTCTGCTGTCCCTCCGAACTTTTAAAATGTCTTAATGCACTTCTGAACTTTGAAAAAATGATCCAGTTTGTCCCCTTGCGCCACGTATCACCCAATTATTGGTTGTCTCATGTTCGACTTTTCAAAACAAACTCTGATTTTTATGGGACTTTGGGGGCAAACTGGACAAATTTTAAGAAATTCAGGGATTACTGTTAGTGAAAGTGATGTCAGGGAAAACTAGGTTTCATTGCTTTCTTTAAAAGTAGTTTTAAGTGTTTTTTCAGTGCTTTCTTGAATACAATCTGACTTTTACCAATTATGCATTTGAGGCTGCTTTTCGTAGTTCCAAAAGCAGGATTCATCTAAAATAAGGATCCTCATACTTTGGATGAAAACTGTTCCAAATTGGCCATAAGTAAAATTAAAAATTTAAAAATCTTAGGAGAATATATGCATATAAATGTATATATATTCTTTATTTGAAAGGGATCTCATGTGATTCACAAATTACTGCTTGAATTTTGGTGATTTGACAATTAATACATGATGAAATTGACACATCACATGAGAACGTTAACGTGTTAAATCAACAAAAGTTGAAAGGGATATTTATTTATTTATTTTGTCAACAACAACATAAATATAAAAATATAATTGAAATTTTAATCAAAATATTTTTAAATCTAATCTCATCTACTAGACTAGATAAGTGGAACTCAAAACACGAGCAATGCTTATAGTTATTTATCACTAAAACATTCCATTATTCCTCCTCCAAATAAACAAATCCAGTCCTTTGAGTATAACTACATTTAAATAAACTTAATTAATTAATTAATTAATTAAAGTGATATTCACTTATAATAATATAATGTAAAGATATGTAGGGAAAAAAGGTCTAGATATGGAAATAATTAGGTTGGGCAAACCTATAGAGTCAAATATTCAAAAGAAGACGCAATAACAAAATTCAAAGCATTTTCTATTTTTGGATGGCTAACTTAATTCAAATAAAATATGAACAAATCAATCAAAGAAATTGATTATTAATTTTCGTTAAGTAATTATCATGCCGTTGTAAAGGACAATTAATCACTTGATAATGACTCCAATAATCACCATTTTGTCCAACACATATCATATGTTACTTGTGTTCATATACAATATCTTACCACTTTTCTTTATTTATTTATTATTATTTTTTCTTCAATTATGTGGCTTTCACTATCTCTCTTTATGACATCTCATTTGCTTGCAACAAAATTCTCCCAATTTTTACTATTTAAAAGTCCACGATTCACTTCTCCAATAAATAAATAAATAAAAAACAATAATTTTACTAATAATATAAGGTGGCAATTACAAAATTCTAAACCAAAACAAAAATGAAGCGGAAAAAAAAAAGAAGAAAATTACAAATATAGTAAAAGTTAGCTAATTCTACTTAAAATTTCGGTTAGGTCTACGTGGACCTAACCAATAAAATATTAACACATCAGTATTACAGATTAGAAAGGTTAACTCTCTTAACCGCTAGGTTGACAGGGGCACTTCTTGTATACCGAAAAATATACTACATTGAGCGTGCAATAGAAAATTATGACTTCTAGACCGTTTACTCTTCCATCCGGTCGCTGTATGTAGTGCTTTGCCCCTAATTCCACAGCATTTATTCCTTGAGAAAAAAATTTTCTTTATTGTAAAATGTTGAAAGATTTTTATGGACTTAGGTGAAATTAGAGATAACACAATACTTTAAAGGATATTTGTTTCTCTTAAAAAAAAAAAAAAAAAGAAATTTGTTTAGTCAGCATATAATGATAATTTGTGAATAACAGTCAATCACCTAAAAAAAAGGGTTAGGATATATATGGACTTAATTTCTCCAACAAACGAGGAGGATTTCTGATCAATAGGCTAGCTAGTTAGTAAAGTCAAAGTACTGCAATTTATTAGGTCTTAATCTTTTAAATTAGGTACATAATCACCTAATTTAACTATAGAGGCACTAAATTTCCTTACAATTAGCTAGCTAGTTTGTGAATTTATTAAATATTATCTATGTATTCCATCCGTTGAAAAAACAATAAAAAATCATTCTTTTACTTTATTCAGTCAATTTTCTATTTCAGATTATATATAAATTAATGGACCAATGAAAACTCATTTGTAATAGGCTTTGTAAAATAGACATGAGTAGTGGGTGTAATTCTTTTCGTTCCATACATAAATTGATCATTCATTTTTTAGATTCGAGACGAGACGAGAAGTGGTCTTAAAGAACACGAAAACACTCTTAATCAATATAGGTTTTCATAATTCAGAAATCAAACTTCGAATTTTGTTTAACGGAAAATCTAGGGGTGCACAAGAAAAACCGAAAAACCGTGAAACCGAATCAAAATCGAGCTAAAAATATGGTTAACCGAAACCGATAGACTAGTGTACGGTTTTTATTTTTAGAAATTGACGATTACGGTTACGGTGTAGGTTTTTATACCGAAAGTCCATGTGAACTTGCGGTTAACCGACATTTTACAAATATTTTTCTTAAAAAATTATGTAATTATATATATATAGGTAATATGAATAATAAGTGAAACATTTGGGCCTTTGATGTTATTTTACTTCCTTACTATACAACACCAAGTAGTCTCGGTCACTTCCTTCCAATCCTATATCCTCTCAATTCTTAATTTCACACTCACTGAAAAACGAATATCGAAAAACATTTCATTAATTAATGTTTGATCTTGTACAACAATTTCTATGTTTTGGAACTTTTTTTATTAATGTTTTAATTATTAGAGTTTATGGTTAAAATGTTATTTTAATTAATAATTAAGATGATGGTTTGTAATTTTATATTTTTATTTTACGTTTGAGATTTATGGTATATTTATTTAAGGTTTTAAATACTATAAATTTAGCAAAATTACAATGTCTATTTCGTAAATGGTTAACTGTAAAGAAACGGTTAACCAACCGAAATTAATGGTTAACCGACTAATGGTTAACCGAATTTAATGGACAGTGTATGGTTAGTAAATTAACCATTTATAAAAGTCCATATGGACCGGTTAACCGACCGTGTGCACCCCTAGGAAAATGGACACTAAATTTTTTGAAAGGAAGAGATAGTAATTAGTAGTAACTAATTAATTTATTATGGGTATGATTAATTTGAGAGGAAGTAGCATTAGTAAGTGTGAATGAAAGTGGATAAACTCTTTAAATGGAAAGTTCCCTACTTTTGAAAGTTGCCACTCACGTGGGAGGCGAGACTAATGGTTGGAAAATGTAGCAAATTGAATTTATTTAGTAACCCAAATTTGGAGCAAAAATTGACTACTCATATATCTTCACACTTAGCTAAATGTTAAACACTTGTCTACTTTAGAACCCAATTAGCCTCCAAAAAAAGTATTTCACTTTCATAAGAAATTAACTACCTTTGATTATTCCCTCTTTGCACATATATACCATGAACTCAATTAGAGGTGGCGGCAAATCAACAAAATTAAAATTAAAAAAAAAAAAAAAAATTCTCAAAAAGTCCCACATGCCATTTGATGTATGGCGTGATTAATACAATTGGTCAAATTAGTCCCCAAACTTTCACTTCAAAAAACACTATAAATACAACTCTACTAATTTTTTCTTCTTTGTAATTTGAACTCCAAGAGTCAAGAAATTATACGTTACCAACATCTAGAAAATGGGAAGAACCCAAAATTCTATTTCTCTCTTCTACACTATTCTTCTTTGTTCTCTCTTGTTTTCCGGTGCCGGAGCACGGTGGTTGAGTGTCCGCAGTGGCGCTGGTGGTGGTTCGAGGTTAATCGGAGATGTGGCTAAAGAAATTGAAGATGTGAAAAGATCAGGCCCAAGCCCAGGTATAGGCCATAATTTTAAGACTTTGGCAGTGGGGAAGGAGTCAGGCCCAAGCCCAGGTGAAGGGCATAAGTATATTAATGGTGGCAATAATCCATAACAAAATTTATGGTTAATTAAGGGAGAAATTCATTTTCTTTTTTAGATTTTTTTTTTATTTTTATTTTTTTATATATAAATGTAATTTGCTTGGAGGGTATTATGTACATTCATCACATAATTATGTAAAACATATTGTTTAGCCAAAAAAAAAAAAAAAGTTGAAATCAAGAAGGATATCATAATTTTAACATGTTTTATCCAAGTTATTTATGTACTTTATTTTTTTTGGAAAAAAAAAACTAATTGGATCGTGTAAGATTTTGTTGGTTATTCTGGAATTAATTTAATTTTATTTATATGAATTATTTTAAAAAAATGTTAGACTTGTTAGAAAAATAATTAAAATAAATTTTGCTGCAAAAAAGAGTTAATTTAGCAGCAATAATCAAAATTTATCACCATATGTACATCAATTACATTAAAAGTTTATCAAATTTAGCTGCTAAATACATACATGTCACAACTTTATAGTAGCAATATGCTGCCTAAATTTATGATAACAACTTTTCTGTCGTTGCTTAAAATTATGATAACAACTTTACAGCATTAACATACAATAATTTTTCTATTACTGTTTAAAATTATGATAACAGCTTTTTTTATTACTGTCTAAAACTACGATAACAACTATTAAATTTTTTTCTTTAGTGAATATTTAATTCTTGTATAACAAACCTTAAATTTGCACCATATTTTGTCAAAAATTTGTCATCTGAACATCAGTGTGTATTTTAATTTGTCAAATTTAACTAAATCAGAAGTAGAAAACTAAATAATAAATGTTGAAAATTATGGGATTCTATTTTTTTTTTCTTTTAAATTTGTTAATAGTGGAATTTGAACTTGCAATTTAATGCTTTTTTTTTTTGTTTTGTATTAAATTAAAAAAGAAATATTTAGCAAAAAGATACTGCAATTGACTAGTGTGATTCATGTATAAGAAGAAAGTAGCCTATTGGCAATCTTATAAAAATATATTAAATTAGTTTGGATACTATTTAAACCAAAATTCAAGATTGGTGTGATGGAATTTATGTCAAATGTTTTTAAGGATAACAAGAAATTGAAATTGAAATTGAAATTGACATTTGAAAGTTAGTCCAGGTGAAGCCCCTCTTCTTTTCTTTCCTTTTCATTAATTTTTTTTTTAATAATAATTAAATATGAAGTAAATATATATTAAAAAAAAAATATTAATTTTAATGAAGTACTAGGATATTTTGAATGTCAAATTTTATTGGAAGATTGCCACAAACAATAAGTCAGATCAATCTTAATCATACAATAATATTTATTAGCCTATCTACTAACAAGAAATCTACAGCCACAAGTAAAATTAATCAACAAATTTAATCTATACAAACAATAATTAAATGTCATAATTAATCTATCATCAAGGCATGATGTGTGTGGTCAAGAATTAATTAAGATTAGTTGTTTTCAACTTGCTTGTATATTCTTCTCCTCCCATTACTCTTCTTCTTGCCTGCAAAAAAATCAATCAAGAAAGAGTGATTAATCATTGAAAATGATGTGATTAAGCAGAAAATCATTATGATTTTCTGATTAGAGCAAAGACAAACCTGATCTAAATTTTCTAGATTTGACAATTTGAGGTATAAAAACACCAGTTCCACTTCCTCCATTTCCATTTCCATTTCTCCACAAATTCACAAGCCAATTTGGAGCTGAATTTCCATTTTGATTTGTCTCCCACCAATTAAAATAATTTCCTGCTGGTTTGATTGCTTTAGCCATAGTTCTTTTCGGCCTCTGCGTAGTTGTAATAAAATCATTATCATTGTCGTCATCTTCTTCCATTAGAAGTAAAATTTGCCTTCTTAGTTCGTCATAGAAAACATCTTCTTCGAGATATCGGTGTTCAAGATCATAATCCATGGCCATGCTTCAACTAATTAATTAGTCTTGTTGATTGAATTAGTGATGATCTTGGATTTGATGTTATATAGAAAAAATTGAGGAAGAAGAAAGGGAAGAAACTCTTTGGTTATTGTCAAATATCTCAGAATTTGTCCAAGAAAAATATCCCTATTCTTGTATTTTAGTAAATGTCCTTTACTTAACAAAAAAAAGTTTCATTAATTTGATAGTGCTCTATCTTAGCTTATGCCAAATGGATAGTCATAAATGCTGGTCAATGGATGATTTGTGCATAAAAAAAATAAAGTTAAAATCAAGTGGAGGAATCAATAAGTTGACTTGAGTTTCCACCTAAATTATCAGTAACAAATAGCTTTGTGAGGCCACTATCTGAACCTTACTTGTATTATGCAAATGTCTAACATATTTTAAATCATAGTATATAAAAATTAACAAAGAATGCTAATTTGGGTCTTAATGCTTATAACATAAAGTGCTACCGCTATGAATCTTGAGGGAGCGTCTTATGTATTTTCAATTTTGGATAGCTTTTATCAATTCCAATAATTAGTCCTTTGCTGGCTGCTGCCCACAATCCGGAGCAAAAAATTCTACTATGATTCCGACCAACTGCTGACATGCACCGGTCGGGGACCGATGCAGAGCTCTGATTTGAGTTTTCTTAGCTCTGTTCTGGTAGTTTCAGGTGAATGCTACCACTTCTCTCTTTCAACCCGCTCTACATCATTATTTAAGCTACAAAGGTACAATTAATGCTAATCATATTGTTAAATTTAAATTAGCTGCCTGATTATGTTGCTAGAATCACTTTCAAGGGCTCAGTAGATCATATACAGACTAAGACAAAGGAGTTGAAGTCATTACAAGTTGAATTCCAAATGTAAAATTATGTTACAATATCAGAAATAAGGTAGCCCATGTTAGACATTCCACAGAAGTATTAAAACCTGTTGTTTTGAATAAATAAGCTTTCGAATTAATCAATTCGAGACGAGTCGTATCGAGTCAAGAGTTTGCACATGTATTACACATGCTTCCAAGTATTTAAGTTGACACATTCAAATGCCTATTTACTCGAAAAATTTGATTGGGACCAATGCATTTAGAAGATATAAATTAGACATAAATGCAGCATTACAAAGCAGTGTGATGATGAGCAGAATACCATAATCATTGGTGACTCCAAAAACTCAGTAGTTAGTCACAGTCATTTACAAGGAAAAGAATTTGTACTTCAACAATCATAGTACCATTTGCATAGCTTGCAATTAAAATAGAAGACATCCAACTTACATCAGATTCATAGTTTCCTCAACTCCAAAGAGTCAAAAAGCTGGTAACTTTGCGATGTCAAGAGAAGTCGTTGACCACTGTCAGGAAAAGAATTTGTACTTCAACAATCATAGTACCATTTGCATTTATATATCCTTGAGATGGTTCCTTTAGATTGCTGAGAGGCGTAAAATCACCGAAGCCACAGCTGCTTGAAGAAGCAGTGAATTGATAATTAGCTGCAAAATGTTAATAAAAGGTAAACAATAATGGATGTTCATTGGTTAGGGTTTAAGAAGAGAAAGTTCCAAATAGATCAATGTTCAATGCCATTCACCTAATTGTTCAAGGTGTTTTGTTCCCCGGATTTGATCCTTGATACGGATAATAAATTTAACATGCAGCCTTTCTCCAGGATTAAGAGCTTGCAAATCCTGCAAGCGTAAATATATGGACAAGCTTTTGCCTAACTCTTTTCCATCACCATTTGGATAAAGCGATAAAGCCCTACAAATATGACCAACTAATAGTTCACATACTTATATATGAAGCTAAAATCATGCATATATTTATCTCCCACGTACCATTTAAATCCACCAATAACAAAGTCAAGGGATCTATAGGATTCCCCGCTCTGCTTTCCATAATTGTAGATATTCCAAGTGTAAGTTTTGAATGTGCTGTTGACAAGCTTCTTAGCAATAGTTGCGCATTCCCCTTCACTTGTACACTCCAAAACGAAAACCTCAGCTCCGAATATGCAACAATCATCAATGAGGTACCCGTTTGAAGCGTCCTTGAAAACATTGAGTGGAATGAATTGGTCGAAACCCCATTCTGTTATCGTTCCACGAAAACGCCTAACCCTCTCCTTAGCATCTAAACAAATGATCAAAGCATACAACAAATTAAGCGCACAGACAAACACACACACAAAAAAAACAGAAAGGACAACAGAAACAGTGTGACTGAACATGTTACGAATCCGCCCGAGTAAAAGAGTAATTTGCAAAAAGTATGCTAGAACAGAACAATACCTTGAACTGCCAAATAAATGTCCTTGATTTGATTATAAACAAACAATTTGAAGGACACATTAACCTTCCGATGTAAAGCAAGTGAATTTGATTTTGAAAGAACTAAATAGAGAGAGATATGCCCTGTCTCATTTACTTTCTTGTTTCCTTCAGGGTGAAGGGACAATTTCCTGCATAAATTAATTCAGGCAGCAGATCAATAAACAAATCGCAGACAGTAAAGTAGAAAAATAAAAAAATAATAATATTATTATAATGAAGAAACCCTACCATTTGTATCCACCAACTTCAAAATCACTGGACTCATAGTTGTCTATTTTGGCATCAGAAAACAGGGAAAAGTTTTGAATCTTAAAGAGGTAGTGAGCTGGAGGAAGATCCCTCAATTCCCGTTTTACTTCTTCCATTACTAGCATTTGTCTCTCTTTACTTGTTCGAGAAAGAGGAAAGTTTTACGAACTGCGTGGCTCAAAATCTCAAATGCTCAATCAAAGTAGGGCAAATGCACACTCACTACTACTTCGACGACAAATTTTAAAGTTTACCGTTCCAATCAAAACTTGTGGAAGATGTCGTAGTGAGGTATAAGGGCTTTTCTCTTGCTGTAAGAACATTGGAGTTGAACTTCATATTTATTGAAGTCTCTGGTTTATATATTAGGAATCCAAATTCAGTTAGGTTGAAGCATCCTTTCATTACAAACTGCACCAAAGATAAAGCATAATTTTAAGGTCAAGAAAAGTTAAACAAATCTTCCTTTCGTAATTATTCTTTGAGTGTATAACTTTTGCTTATGGAGTTGGAGTTCAACTTGCATATATCCTTAACCTGATTCCTAATGGAATAATTATATGCTAGCAAGTCGCATCCACATACCCTCTGTCAAGTCAAGAATGAAATAATTATATGCTAGCAAGTGAAGAGCAGAATGAAATAATTTTTTGGTGTCATACACTCTGTCATAGGATCGGACAATGATCCTGAAAATATATGCTAGTAGCTGTTGCAATTTCATTGAAAATATCAAAATTAGCAAAAGATTTCAGTAATGGATATTGGAAATTTATATACCCTTCCTAGATCACCACATCAAACTAACAATGCATTTTCTCGGAAAAAAAAAAAAAAATCACGACACGAATATGACTAATAGGACTAATAACCTAATCAAACTTTACCACTTAAGTTCTTTGTTCCATAATTAACCTAGCTTAGGCTAGAGGTGGCAGTTATGTACACGACCTGCTGACACGATATGAATTTAGTAGGTTCGGGTTTGATTAAACAGGTAATAGATCATTTTTGGGTTGACACGAAAGTGACGCGATAATTTTTTTGTCGGGTTATGGTTGGCCCACTAATCCGAAAATGACACGAATATTTAAAATTTATTGTTATATTTTCCTATATTTTTACTTGTCACCATTAAAAAATGTAATATAAAATATATAACTCACAAACACAAAATAATTTTTCAATAATTTTACACGTCATTCTTAATAGATGAAGTAAAATGACACATAAATACGAACAAAGCATAATCCAAAATAAAAAATAGTGTGTTAAGATTTGTAAAATAAGTTTTGCTTCAATATTTTAGGTCGATAAATGTTAAATTGTTAATTTAGATGCTACATAAATATTTGAAATATATATTCTCCATCTTGAGGCTGATATTTCTTTTTTTTTTTTTTTTTTTTTTTTTTTGGGTTTGTAAGTTAGCTAGTTAATCATCATCAATCTTAATGAAAGTTTTCCTTCTCATTTTCATTTGTTGATTAGCACATAAAATCACAATTTATTAATTTTAAATTTACAATATAGTAAAATTATTAAAAAAAAGTATATAGTTTGCATCTAATAAAATATACATGTAAAAATTTAATTAGCATAAAAGAATTTCTAACTTAAATTTACAAATCTTGTTAGTTCATTTTCAAAACGAGGATGTTGTTTCGTTTTTTGCAAAAAGAGGTTATGTGGTTAATTTTAATTTAATACATGAACTTAATAGTAACATACCACTAAAATATATATGACATTCTATACAAGTTAATTAAAAAAACTGCTGACATGGTATGATTTTGACCAACCTGTTTGACTTTTTATGCACCCACTAATATTGAACTTATATTTTACCCTTAAATAAGTTTTTCCTTTCTTATCTTTTTCTCTCTCCATATTTTTAACATTTAATTTAATTAATTTTTCTACTTTTTCTTTTCTCTCTCCTCACCATCACCACGCTTCTTTCCCTCTTTCTTTCTTATCCCCAAAACTTAAATTTGCTTGAACCCTAGCCTCCATTAAGCCACTTCTTAAAGAACGACAACAACAACAACCTCTATCACACCTTCCATTACATCAAAGCTCTTCAATTTCTCTTCTCTTTATTAGAAATTTTCTCATCAAACAAACAGGTCAAAACAAGCTCCATGAAAGCCACACCTCCCCTTCTCTCTTCGCTTATTTTGCCTTTCTTTTGTCCCCTTCTCTCCAACTTTCCTTGGATTCATGAGAAACTCAGTGAAGGCCATTGCTATAAGGTTTGGACTTTCCATAAATTAAAATTCTTGTATTTGAGGTTCGGAAGTTCGCAAGCTTTATGCAGCAGGTGGATGTTTTGGGTACGGCGGAGGAAGAGTTTGACGAAATGGTAGCAGCAGGTGTGGGTTGAATATGGGTTGAGAAGAAAAAAGAGAATGAGATGGATCTGAAATTTATTTCTCAAATTTAGTCAAATAAAGAGGGAATAGAAAATATCTGAAATTTTGATAGAAAGCTTAAAAGTTTCAAAGCTACTAGCAAAAATTCAAAATGCAAAATTGAAGAATTTTAAGATTTTAATGCATAATTTTTATTTGATCTCAAGAATGAGTTAGTAATTTAAGTAAGATAGAAGGAAAGCTTGACAATTTCAATGGAGGAAAGGATAAGTTTTGATTTTGGAGAGAGGAAAAAATAGGCAGGAGAGAGAAAATGGAATTGAAAAGAAGAGAATGAAAAATGGAAAAAGAGGTCTTTAGTGTTATGTGGGACCCACATTTAAGTATTAGTAAAGTCAAAATGCCGATGTAATGTGTTAACCAGTCACTAACCAGTATTTTAGACCACATTGGCAGGTTACCACTAAATTCATGTATTTTACTAAGTAAAATTAAAGTTTGTGTACCAAACTGTGAATCGTGCGAAAATCTATGTACCATAGATGTAATTAACCCATTTATTAATCAATCGTTGTTGACTGAAATGGAATTTTTGAAGAATGACCTTATGCATTATATGTTGTCAAACAAGACAAAAATGTTTTAGGCCATTCATTTCGTAAAGAGGTAAAGCAAAGTCAGCGTTTCCTACCTCAACATCTAACTCCGATTAATTTAACTAAAAGTCAGCCGTATTAAATAAGAGTTTCAAAATGGGTTGTCGTATCATGTTGACATATTATGGTGACATGTAACAGTTCAATATTAACATAATTCACTTATTAAATGGAACGCGTCAACTCGTTTTGAACATTAACCAAATAACATCAATCATGATTCACCTAATTCGGGTGTTACACGAATTTTGTTGGAGTATTATGACCCATTTTTAAAACCTTACTATATGTATTACATTTACGCTTAATCTATGAATGAGTTAAACGATTTGGCAAGTCAATCCATGACACAACGTGTTAATTTATTGGCTAGATTAAACGTGTTGACTCGTTTTTCATATTAACCCGCATAATTCCAACGATAATACGTAAAATTTAGATATTATACAAATAATGTTGGCATGTCAAGATCCATTTTAATTCCCCTGTATGTATCTAAATATATTGAAGGATAATTTCCAGAATAATTGTCTTACAAAGAAATAGGAGGAACTAATCAAAATTTATGGATCCTTTACTATACAAGGCTGCAAGATCCGGGGAAATTAGTTTCCTAGAAACATTAACAGTTGACAAGGAAACAAGGTATTTCTCTAAATTAACACCAAGGAACAACACTGTTGTTCATGTCGCAGCTGAATTCAAGCAGGCAGAGTTCATGAAGAGAGTCTGTCTTAAATGCAATCCTTCACAAATTTGGCAGCAAAATTCAAGACATGAAACCCCTTTACATGTTGCTCTAAGAGTAGGATGTATTGAAATTGTTCGATTCTTAATAATCGAACATGATTCGTGTTATGTATCTGACATTAATCAAGGCAGACGACAAAATGGGGTGGAAAGAAGAACAGGGATGGAGATACTGCTTTAAACTGTGCTGTTCGATATGGTCATAAAGATGTTGTGGAGTGTTTGTTGGAGAAAGATCCTGACTTGTCTAGTTTCTCTAGTTATGTCGATGAATCACCCTTTATATCTCGCAGTTGCTAATTCCTTTATAGACATTGCAATGCTAATCATTCTACTTTCTCCATATTCATTTTCTCATCTCGGCCCTAAGGGACTAACACCTTTACATGCTGCCCTCACTATGATCTCTATGTCTACTTGTGACAACAACAGAGGTATAATTTACTACAATTTTATATCCTTGAAATAAAAATTTTTATTATCGACCAGATCAACAATGAAATAATTAATAATACATATACAACATTGGTACTCGAAAAAGAAAAAGTATCTTGGATACTAAAAACTACATAAAGATTAGTTTTTCATTGGAACGGACTGCATGGCCTGGATGCAATATAAAATTTCTCACTTCAAATCTTTTCTGCCTAATTCGGATTTTTTTTTATTATTACACCACTTTGAACAAAAATAGCCCCATACAATTTTAGAAATAAAGAATTTAGTAAAGGATTTAGGCAAACCGTGATTTACATTGAATGAGTGTTGGGTTTATATACCCAAAGAATACAAGGTCGAATATTTACATCTAGTACAATTAGAATCCTTATACAAGTAGAATTAGAATCCTTATACAAGTAGAATTTGTGTCCGATACATATTCCTATCACACCCCCGCAAGTTGAGCAGGGGGAACAACTCTCAACTTGTCACGCAAAAAGAGAAACTGAGATTTAGGAAGAGCTTTGGTGAGTAAATCGGCAAGTTGGTGTTCCGTTGGAAGATATCGAACAAAAAGAGACTTCGTTGCCACCCGTTCCTGGACAAAATGAAAATCGATCTCCAGATGTTTCGTCCAGGAATGGAAAATAGGATTAGCCGTAAGATACGTAGCACTCAAATTATCACACCATAGAACCGGCGAAGTGGGCAGAGGGAAGCCGATATCCTTGAGAAGCATCGTGATCCAAGACAATTCAGAAGTGGTGGTGGCTAAGGCACGATATTCTGCTTCGGTTGAAGAGCGAGAGACCGTTCACTGTTTTTTGGAGACCCAAGAGATGAGGTTGCCGCCGAGTACAATTGCAAAACCAGTAGTGGAGCACCGATCATTAGAGTCACCTCCCCAATCAGAATCCGAAAAACCATGTAATTGAGTGGTAGGACCTGGTCGAAACATAAGTCCATGGGAGGAGGTAGCCTGGAGATAACACAGGATACGTTTGACTGCCTGCCAGTGAAGATCAGTTGGAGCATGCATGAACTGGGCAACCTTATGAACCACATAGGTAATGTCTGGTCTAGTCACAGTTAAATATTGTAGGCCACCAACAATACTACGATACAAAGAGCCATCTGTGCGCTGTTTCCTAGATACCCATGAAACCAAGTTCGCACCAAGAAAAATAGCAAAACCTGTGGTGGATCGACGATCGTCTGAGTCTCCACCCCAATCAGAATCCGAGAACCCATGAAGCCGAGATATGGAACTTTGACGGAATACCAAACCATGCGTATCTGTAGCCTGAAGATAGCGCAAGATGCGCTTGACTGCTTGCCAGTGGATGTCAGTGGGAGCATGCATATACTGGCCAACCTTATGAACTGCAAAGGCAATGTCTGGTCTCGTAACAGTTAAGTACTGAAGTCCTCCCACAATACTATGATAAAGTGATCCATCGACCAGTGCATCCCCCTCAGTGGCCGAGAGCTTAGTAGAAACACATGTAGGAGTATTAATTGGTTTGCAACTAGCCATATCCGATTTGAGCAGCAAGTCTTTGATATACTTCTGTTGATTCACATACAATAATTTATTCTCCCATTGCAACTCAAGGCCTAAAAAATATTGAGCCCGTCCCAAATTCTTAATAGCAAACTGACTTTGCAAGAAGGTAATCAATGACTGAAGTAAGCCAGTATCATCACCAAGCAACAATAAGTCATCAACATAAATAAGGCAAAAGATCACCAAAGAACCAGAACGATAAACATACAGAGAGATATCAGCCTTGGAACACCGAAACCCAAACTGAATCAATGCCAAAGTAAGTCGCTTATGCCACATGCGGGGAGATTGTTTGAGACCATAAAGAGACTTACGAAGAGCACATACATGAGATGGACGAGTTGGGTCAACAAAACCTGTGGGTTGCTGCATAAAAATCTGTTCCTCGAGATCACCATGAAGAAAGGCATTGGAGACATCAAGATGTAACACTTGCCAAGAGAGAGACACAACAATGGCAAGGAGAAGTCGAATTGTGGTAGGCTTGACAACTGGGTTGAAAGTGTCGGTGAAATCCATACCGGGGCGTTGATGGTAGCCCTTAGCATCAAACCTGGCCTTATATCTGTCAACCGAGCCATCAGCTTTCCGCTTAGTTCTGAAAACCCATTTGCACCCTATCACATTAGCCTTTAGAGGTGCAATCACTAATTCCCATGTACCATTCCCAATTAATGCATTATATTCATCTGCCATAGCGGTCCTCCAGTGTGCATGTTTAGCAGCTTCAGAATAAGTTGTAGGGTCCGCCTCCTGAAGTTGGGTGTGCAAAGCTCTTGGTCTTGAGTTCTCGGTTTGGGAACGTGTGACCATGCAAGTAGAAGGAGGCACACGTGGGGGCGGAGAAGGGTTTGCTACTGCTGGAGAAAAAGTAGTGAGATCCACAATAAGAGGAATGCCATTGGGGGAAGAAAGGGTGGAGTCGGTGCAAGGGTTGGGTGGGGGTGGCGGGTCGGTTCAGTGGAGGACGGGTTGGGTGAGATGGGTGTGGACGTGGGTGAAGGGGCAGGTTGGGGCGGGTTGGGTTGGGGCGGGTTGGTGTTGAGTGCAACGCTGATGGGCGGGTCGGTGGGGTTAAGCGGGTGGGGTCGTGTAGGCGGGCTGGATGTGGTGGAGGGCTGATGGCTAGCTGGACTTGGTTGGGACAACACAGAGGCATCGGGCACAGGTGGTAGGAGAAGGATTGGGTTGGTGATGGAGGTGGTTGCCAAGGAATCATGGTGCCTAGTCATCTCTGAATATGGGAAAACTTGTTCATCAAAAATAACATGGCATGAGATAAAAGTTTTACCAGAAGAAACATCCAAACAACGATAACCTTTGTGTAAATGGCTATAACCAACAAAGATGCAAGGACGAGAGCGAAAATCAAGTTTAGAAGTAGAATACGGACGAAGCCATGGATAACATAGACAACCAAATGCACGAAGAAAAGAATAGTCAGGTGGACACAGCAACAATTTCTCAAATGGAGACTGAAAATTGAGCAATTTAGTGGGCATGCGATTAATTAAATATACAGCAGTGTCAAAGGCAAAGGTGCAGAGAGATTTGTCCAATTTGGCATGTGATAAGAGAGCAAGACCCGTTTCTACTATGTGGCGATGTTTCCTCTCCGCACACCCATTCTATTCAGGGGTATGCGGACAGGACACACGATACTGTATACCATGCTGAGACAAGTATGAAGAGATGGGCTGAAATTCCCCACCCCAATCTGATTGAAAAAATTTAATAGAACACTCAAATTGTTTTTCCACCAAAGACCGAAATTTAATAAATGCAGAAAGAGCTTCAGACTTATATTTCAGAAAATAAATCCAACAAAACTTGCTACAGTGATCATAAAATAATATATAGTATGAATAATTATCAAAAGACTTAACAGGGAAGGACCCCAAAGATCCGAACAAACAAATTTCAAAGGCCGCTTGGCCTGAAAACTAGACTCAACAAAAGGAAGTTTATGACTCTTGCTAACAGAACAATTAGGACAACAAAATGACTCCATGTTACTCGATACGGGAAGGGCATGTTGATGAAGAACACGGCGGACAATGGGCAATGCAGCATGACCAAGGCGGGCATGCCAGGTGGAGAGAGACGTTAGATGAATCCGGGGTGACGAGGCTGAAATTTCTGGAATAGTGTAGAGGCCCCCTCTATTCGGCCCTTGATAGATTATTTTCCTGGATTTCAGGTCCTTCATAACAAAACAATTGTTAAAGAATTCCACAGAAACATCATTATGATTAGTAAGAGCTGAAACAGATATAAGATTAGAGTTAGATTGTGGAACATGCAAAATATTAGAGAGTTGCAAAGGCCTATCAGAAGTATGAAAAAGAGATTGACCAGTATGAGAAATTTGAAGTTTAGAGCCATTACCCAAAAGAACTTCCTCCGGTCCGGTGTAATCGGAATGAAGTGCCAGGTTTTCCATATCATAGGTGAGATGATGAGTGGCACCCGTGTCCATAATCCAAGGTTGAGAGGCGGATGAGTGAGGTGCTAGGGTGGTATGGTTGGTTTGGGGATTTCGGTTTTGCGGAGTATTTAATCTTGGTGAAGGACATTGGCGTGCATAATGGCCATTCCCCTTGCAATTATGGCACACCACTGTTGTAACATCAAACCCAACAGAAGCTGAAAAATTACCATGTGAAAAAGAGTTCCCATTGCTGCGATTATTCTGACTGAAACCAAACTGCTGCTGCTGTCTCCCACGACCACGGCCACCACGGCCAAAACCGCGCCCCCTACCAGTGCCATGAAACCCGGAATTCTGCCCGAAAAAGCCACCTGCAGCGTTACCTTGCTGCCTCACCGTCACGTGTGCGGACGGGACTGAATTTTCGCGATTAATTCTACGATTTAATTTTCTTTCTTCTGTCAACAGCATGCCATACAAATCATCGAATAAAACGGACTCCATATTTATTTCAACAGCCCTCACAAATGCATCATAATTGTCATTTAATCCCTCAATAATAGATTCAACTAAATCATCTTCACGAATATTACTACCCAAAGCCAACAACGAATCAAAAATACTCTTAGCACGCTGTAAATACACAACAATTTCATCATTCCCTTGCCGTAAGCTATGTCAACGACTACGTAATTCCCGTATTTGAGACCGAGACCCGGATGCATAAGAAACATTTAATTTTTCCCACGCTGCCCTAGCCGTAGTAACACCAACCAATTGAGGCAAAATTGATTCGGAAATAGAATTAAGAATCCAACAAAGTACCTGCGGATCTCTGCGATGCCATAATGTATGGGCTGGATTTTTGGCGCCGTTGTCAAGAAATTCGATTGGAGAAGGGTCGCTCCCATCAAGGTGTCCGTCAAGGCCACTCCCTTTAATAATAGGAAGAATTTGTGTCTTCCATAACAAGAAATTGGAGCTGGTTAACTTAGTTGGCAGCTGTGTGGCCAACGATGGAAGAGGAGGAGCGGCTGCAAGGGAGAGAGATGCATCTCCAACAGAGACAATCGAATCAAGAGGGGCGCTAATGGTAGCCATGAATGCCGATTAGGGTTTGAAGAAGAGAAGAAGGACGGCAGGTTGAAACAAGAAGGAGGTGCAAGAAAGACGGTTGGACCAAGTGAGAGGGAAGGCTAGGTCTAGGTTTTTTCGGCTATGAGGCCTTGATGCTCTGATACCATGTGAGAATAATGTGAAACCCTTTCATTAGATTGATTTACATTGGGTATTTATACCCTAGTACATATGGGGAATTTACAAGAGTGTCCTTTGTACAATAATATTAATTCCTAATATATACATATTCCTATCACAAGTATTCCTTTATTTCCTATAGATCCAGAAATTGAGAGGACTTGTAGGAGAAGAAGTGGTGCTGCCAGAAGAGCTCGCAGAAGACAGAGAATGGCTGAACAAAACTTTATAAGAATTAAGATTTCAGATTTTTTTTATTTTTCCTCTCTTCATTTCATCAATAGCCTCATTTATTGTATTTATTTATAAATATTGTACTTCATTTCTCGAGCCATAATTCATTAATAGTGAATGCATTAGGTGGTGAAACACATGGGAAATGATAAGATTTTTTATTTATACTAATTAAACTCTCTCTTTTATTTTTTATTTTTTTTTTTGGAATTAATTTGACTGCCAATAAAATTATTTACTAGCCCAAATTCGACGAAATGAAAATAAATATTTATTTAGTCTATCAAATCAAATTTAATTTATCTATTACAATATCTTATTATCAAGCTTTATATACAGCAACAACTTGAATTTGCACTATATTGAATTTTTAACAACAACATTTTACAATTATTGTCAGATACCGAAAAGCGGTTACCACCTGCAAAATATCAGATTGAGGTTAAGTAGATAGAAATCCACAAAATGAGATTCCGTTGTAGAGCTCTGATTTGAGTTTTCTTAGCTCTGTTCTGGTAGTTTCAGGTGAATGCTACCACTTCTCTCTTTCAACCCCCTCTACATTATTTAAGCTACAAAGGTACAATTAATGCTGATCATGTTGTTAAATTTTAATTAGCTACCTGATTATGTTGCTAAATTTCAAGGGCTCAGTAGATCATATACAGACTAAGACAAAGGAGTTGAAGTCATTACAAGTTGAATTCCAAATGTAAAATTATGTTACGACATCAGAAATAAGGTACCCCACGTTCGACATTCCACAGAAGTATTAAAACCTTTTGTTTTGAATAAATAAGCTCTTGAATTAATCAATTCGAGACGAGTCGTATCGAGTCAAGAGTTTGCACATGTATTACACATGCTTCCAAGTATTTTTTTTTTTTAATAAGAACAGAATGAGAAACTAAAGAGAGCTCGACATCCCAACTAGGTTGGCACCTCGAGGTTACCTCAACAGAGACTCACCCGAAAACTTCCATTAACATCCAAGAAAGTCCCCGAGAGGAGGACAAGTACAAAGAAAGTTCTAAAAACAAAGAAGCCTAGAAGGGTCATTAACAACATCCGAAAAGGAAAATTGAAAACCTGGATCTAGAACTTTAATGTGAAAAATTAAAAAGCGAATACAATTGAATAAGATATCCTCATCCGTGTTAATGTTGGAGAAAATAGCGTTGTTGCGTCTAATCCAGATTGCCCGCGCAATTTGCAACCAAAGAGCAGCCCCAATTGCTTTCATTCTCTTCCCACGGAAATGGTCAACCCAAATTTCGAAAAAATGAGCTGCTGTAGCTGGAAGGACAAAGGAGATGCCAGACCACTTCAAGAGAGAATACCATATATTTGAGCTGCGATTACAATGAAGAATTATATGGCTTTGAGATTCGTCAAGGCTGCAGAAAAAACACGAAATGTTATCAGAATTCAGAATTCCCAGTTGAGAAAGGTAAGTTTTAGTTGGCAGTCGTTGGTGCAGTAAATTCCATCCAAAGAATTTCACTTTCGGAGTACTCAAACTCGACCAGCAGTAAGAAAAGCTCTCCGGAGCAGTTTGCGAATTGCCGTCATTGTTAAGAACCCCTTGCACAAAGGAACGAACCGAATAGGAAGAGTTATTGCCCCAATATAAAACATCTTCATGCTGGGAATCAGATATAGTGAGCGTTTCCAAGTGCAATTGCAGCAGCATATGTTGTTCTGAAATTCGAAGCCTCCTACGCCAAAAAGGTCTCCCATCCAAAGTGAACAAGCAACAGCGAGCCTCAGAAACAGACATGAGAGGCGTCATAGCAAGCTGGAATAAACAGGGGTATTTGTCCTTCATACTAGAATTATTCTGCCATCTGTCGAGCCAGAAAGAAGTTCGAGTTCCATTTCCAATTAATGAAGAACAATTAGATAAGAAGAAATTCCATAAGGAGTCATTGCAAAAACATGCCTTGAGAATGCCTTTCCATAACGGGGAAGCTCTTTCGAAGATAGAGCTGAGATTTTGCCAACCGTTGAGCCCCTCAAGTTGAACACAGTAAGCATACCAAAGATTATTCAACTGAGGTTCCCTAATCTTCCATAACCATTTAAATAGCAAACCTGCATTCTGAAGAGATAATTTCACAATGTTAAGCCCCCCCATTGAATATGGCTTGCAAATTGTGCTCCAAGAAATACGGCAAAGGCCCCTTTTGTTGATATCCCCCTTCCAAAGAAATCTATTCATAAGACCCTCTAGATTGTTGACAATCGTAATGGGCAATTTAAAAAGTGACATCAAATAAATGGGGATGCTACAGATAACCGATTTGATCAAGACTAGACGGCCTGCATAGGAAAGACACGACCCCTTCCACAGTGCTAATTTCTTTTCCACTTTCCGAGTCAACGGCGCCCAATCACTGACCTTTAAACTTCGAGAAGAAAGAGGGACTCCCAGATAAGTAATTGGCAAAGAAGAAACAGCACAGTTGACTAAAGAAGCACAATAAGAAGTGTAATCGTCTGAAACACTAAGACCCAATAGGGAGCTTTTTGAAAAGTTGATCTTCAACCCCGAGATAATTTGGAAGCATCTGAGAATTCTGACCCAGTTTCTCAACTCATTTTCATCGGCTGGCATGAAGCAAAGGGTGTCATCAGCAAATTGTAAAATCGGGAGTTGAGGGGTGGAATCATTAAGCTTAAAACCCGAAATGATTCCAAGGTCGATAGCCTTGTTAATAAGGCGCTTCAGACCCTCAATTGCAATTACAAAAATAAATGGGGAAAGAGGATCCCCTTGTTTAACCCCCTTCCGCAAATAGATGTTTCTCGAAGGTGACCCATTGATAAGAATAGCCGTTGAAGAGTCGGAGCGACAATTTTCCATCCAAGATAACCAAGTATCGGAAAAGCCCATAGAACACATAACCTTGTGAACATAATTCCGAGATACACTATCGAAAGCTTTATGGAAGTCCAGCTTTAAAAGAAAGGTCGGTTTCCTTGCTTGCCGAATTTGAAAAGCAACGGAAGAGGCTAAAAAAGAGCATTCATGGATATTACGCCCTTTGACAAATGCAAACTGACAGTCGGAGATGAGATTCGGAAGCACCTTTCTAATACGGAATGACAGAACTTTGGACAGCAATTTGTACATGCCATGAACGAGGGAGATAGGGCGGAAATGCTCAAGAGATTCGGTGCCAGCTACCTTTGGGATCAGTACCGTGAAGGAACATTTAAAAGCTGGCGGGATGAAACCAGTGTCATGAAAGACTTTGAAGAAATCCATGATCTCCATTTGCATAAAACTCCATGCTCTTTTGTAGAAAAAGAAATTATACCCATCCGGCCCAGGAGCTTTATTCGAATTGCAGGATTTTAGAGCCAAAGCAACCTCGTCGACTGTGAATGGAGCTGTGAGAGCTTCATTATGAAAATGGGAAACTTGGGGAAAAGACAACTCGGAGAGTAGATAAGGAACTTCAACCTCGGCCTTGAACAGATTTTTATAAAATGAGTAAATTGCATCCTTAATTTGAATAGGATCGGCAATTACAGAGCCATCGATCTGCAGTCTCGCAATTCTATTATTCCGGAAATGCATTGAAGCAACCCGATGAAAATAAGCAGTGTTGGAGTCGCCCATCAACGCCCAACGGACACGAGATTTTTGACACCAAATTACTTCAGATTGCTTCCTCTTTAGTAGCAGGGAGTTCCGCAAAATAGATAAAGCTACCTGTTGGTCTGAAGTAAGGGGCCGAACAACATCAGAGGAGGTCAAGGTAAGAATCTCTCCTTCAAGAGAATTAATCTCGTTTTGAACGTCGCCAAAAACTTCACGATTCCAGCTTGATAAGAAAAGACGAAGTTGTTTGAGTCTGTCATGGAGGGAAAGCAAGGTCGCCTCATTACGAAAAGAAAACCATTTGTCTTCCAGTAATTTCGGAAATCGGTTATCATCCCACCAAGGATTTAAAGAACGGAAAGGCTTCGGACCCCAGTTCATATTGGCCGAGACTCTGTATAATAATGGAAAATGATCCGAAAGAGAACTATCAACCGTGGAGATTAATTGAAAGGGCCAAAGATCAGCTAGTTCACTTGATACCATAATCCTATCGATGCGAGAGAAGGAGATCGAATTATGCCAAGTGTAATTTCTGCCATGTAAAGGAAGGTCAATTAACTCTGCCAAATTTACAAAATTCTGAAATTCAGACATAGAAGTAGAGAAAGAACCATTCGAGCGTTCATTGACATCCAAGACTTCGTTGAAATCTCCACATAAAATAACTTTATTAAGGGGGTTCAGAATTGGCAACAAAGAATTCCAAAGAACCAAACGCTCTCTACTATCATTGGGGGCATAAACAACCACAGTATGAATATCATAACCATCTCCCTGGACATGAACATCAATATGTCTCGAAGAGCTTGAGCAAACTGAACAATTAAGAAGTGCCGAGTTCCATGAAACCAACATACCGCCAGATCTGCCTACAGAAGGCACAACAAAAAATTGAAAATCCTGGTGACCCCAAATCTGTCTAAGAGCAAAGGTGTCAATAGATTCTCGCTTAGTTTCGACAATAGCGAAAAAACTCAAGCCATGATTCCTTATAAGAGAATTGAGAAAGCATTGTTTGACCCTGGAGCAAATACCACCTCTAATATTCCACATTATAAATTGTAAAGACATAAAACAGAGCGAAGAAACCTGGAATGGGGGAGCTGAATTAGGAAGCCAAGGCTGCCTCCCGGATTTGTGCGTAGATAGCCTTTTTATTCTTGCCTTTGAAGAGCCCCATTTTGCATCCAATTCGCCAGGTGGCTTCGATTTCTTCGGCCAGAAACTCAGCAGCATTGGGTCCTGTTTTTCCCAAAATGACATTGTTTCTGTGATTAATGTCAGCGCTGTAATCCACCGAACTATTTCCACTTAGACATGGTCCCATATCTCCCGATGGTAATAACCATTTATTCTTTTTACTTTTAGTACGGCGAGCCTTAAAATCACTACACTGAGCCAAAATCTCGACATTAGACTCAGGTTCCACGATAGGCGGTGTGGCAAGAGCCCTGGGGACGAACATGGCCAAGACCCCTGGTTCAGATTCATTAACCGGGGTGGGAGTCGGAGAGACTGCTTCAGGTTCAGTCTCATGAACAATGGAGCCAACCGAAACATTGTCCGCATTAGGATTAACATCCGTCTCAACATCCTCCGAAGAGAACAAAGGGAGCTGATTCTGAAATAGATTGTCCATGGATTTTTCTGAATTAACATCCTCCTTGTTGTCGCTTTCAACCACAATGCTGTCTGAAAAAATCGAACCCGGCAAGCTAGATTTCGAGATAGAAACCTCAAAAGAAACTGAGCATATACGAGCCAAAAAGGATTCACAAGAAAGATTCCTATTAGTAGAAACAAGAACAGACACTTGATCAAGACGTTTGCACTATAGATAGTCATCATGAATTCGGATCACTCTCCCAAACTTCCCGGCAAAAAGGTGAATAACTTCAACCGTTAAGAAATTAAGCGGTATTCCAGTAAAATTTAACCATGCAAGGTGTTCAGATGGGGGTGGACGGTTAGAGAAAGGCGTGCAATCATCAATGATGTCATCTAGAGAAAGACTGTCTGCTTTCATGAAGGCATTAAGAGCATCAGCCGAATGAAAAGAAATAAGCATCCTAGAGCCACCAATAGGGGCAAGATGCTTGAAGGAGATCTTACGCTCGGCAATAATCGTTCCAACATTCCAAATCATCTGAATATTTCTCAGGTTAATGATACAAGAGAAAGCTGACCAGTCAGGCAAGTCGGAGGAAACATCTTGATCAATAAGAGGCGGGGCTGGAGTAGCAGCAACCGAGGCATAAGACCTAGCATCTCTATCCGCAGGAATGAACCGTTTGACAGGCCTTCGAAAATCAGTTTGCTGTTTAACTGGAGCCTTGACAGAGCGTTGATTCTTATTGGGGAATCGAGCCGGGAAAGCTCTAAGTTTGAAGGACCCAATATTCATCATGTTGATAGCAGCCAATGTCGAAACCATGCTAAGATCCTGGTGGATTCTCAGAAAACCGAAACACCTATTGCGCACATTTTTCTTTCGGGCGAGGGTTATCAAGCCATGAACCCCATAGACAATGAAAACTCGATGAAGATCCTGAATAGTCCAACCAGAAGGATAACCTTCGAAGTAGATCACCTCTGACGAGGAGGAAGGGGTAGGGGTTTGGGAAGGTGTCGTAGAAGAGGGGGAGGGTTTGGAGGTGGTTCTATGGTGGGTGAAGGCTTGGTTTTGCTGGTCGGAAAGGGTGGTGGAGGAGGGCTGCCGGCGGGCGACACATTCAAATGCCTATTTACTCGAACAAGTTGATTGTGACCAATGCATTTAGAAGATATAAATTAGACATAAATGCAGCATTACAAAGCAGTGTGATGATGAGCAGCATACCATAATCATTGGTGACTCCAAAAACTCAGTAGTTAGTCACAGTCATTTACAAGAGGATCCTAAGCATAGCTGGCAATTAAAATAGAAGACATCCAACTTACATCAGATTCATAGTTTCCTCAACTCCAAAGAGTCACAAAGCTGGTAACTTTGCGATTTCAAGAGAAGTCGTTGACCACTGACAGGAAAAGAATTTGTACTTCAACAATCATAGTACCATTTGCATTTATATATCCTTGAGATGGTTCCTTTAGATTGCTGAGAGGCATAAAATCACCGAAGCTACAGCTGCTTGAAGAAGCAGTGAATTGATAATTAGCTGCAAAATGTTAAATAAAAGGTAAACAATAATGGATGTTCATTGGTTAGGGTTTAAGAAGAGAAAGATCCAAATAGATCAATGTTCAATGCCATTCACCTAATTGTTCAAGGTGTTTTGTTCCCCGGATTTGATCCTTGATACGGATAATAAATTTAACATGCAGCCTTTCTCCAGGATTAAGAGCTTGCAAATCCAGCAAACGTAAATATATGGACAAGCTTTTGCCTAACTCTTTTCCATCACCATTTGGATAAAACAGTAAAGTCCTACAAATGTGATCAAATAATAGTTCACATACTTATATATGAAGCTAAAATCATGCATATATTTATCTCCCACATACCATTTAAATCCACCAATAACAAAGTCAGGGAATTTATAGAATTCCCCGCTCGGCTTTCCATAATTGTAGATATTCCAAGTGCAAGAATTGAATGTGCTATTGACAAGCTTCTTTGCAATAGTTGCGCATTCCCCTTGGCTTGTACGCTCCAAAACGAAAACCTCAGCTCCGAATATGCAACAATCATCAATGAGGTACCCGTTTGAAGCATCCTTGAAAACATTGAGTGGAATGAATTGGTCGAAACCCCATTCTGTTATCGTTCCGCGAAAACGCCTAACCGTCTCCTTGGCATCTAAACAAATGATCAAAGCATACAACAAATTAAGCGCACAGACAAACACACACACACACAAAACAGAAAGGACAAAAGAAACAGTGTGACTGAACATGTTACGAATCCGCCCGACTAAAAGAGCAATTTGCAAAAAGTATGCTACAACAGAACAATACCTTGAAATGCCAAATACATGTCCTTGATTTGATTATAAACAAGAGAGATACTCCTGTGCACCGGGAGTAACTACTCCCGGTCCACTCATTGGTTGCCACGTCAGCATTTGTGCTGACGTGGCAACCAATGAGTGGACCGGGAGTAGTTACTCCCGGTGCACTCCAGACTTTTTCTATAAACAAACAATTTGAAGGACACATTAACCTCCCGATGTAAAGCAAGTGAATTTGATTTTGAAAGAACTAAATAGAGAGAGATATGCCCTGTCTCATTTACTTTCTTGTTTCCTTCTGGGTGAAGGGACAATTTCCTGCATAAATTAATTCAGTGGGTTTGGATTTGATTAAACAGATAATAGATCATTTTTGGGTTGACACGAAAGTGACGCGATAATTTTTATATCGGGTTATGGTTGGCCTACTAACCCAAAAATGACACGAATATTTAAAATTTATTATTATATTTTCCTATATTTTTACATGTCACTATTAAAAAATGTAATATAAAATATATAACTCACAAACACAAAATAATTTTTCAATAATTTTACACGTCATTCTTAATAGATGTAGTAAAATGACATATAAATACGAACAAAGCATAATCCAAAATAAAAAATAGTGCGTTAAGATTTGTAAAATAAGTTTTACTTCCATATTTTAGGTCGATAAAGATTAAATTGTTAATTTAGATACGACATAAATATTTGAAATATATATTCTCCATCTTGAGGCTGATTTTTTTTTTTTTTTTTTTTGGGTTTGTAAGTTAGCTAGTTAATCATCATCAATCTTAATGAAAGTTTTCCTTCTCATTTTCATTTGTTGATTAGCACATAAAATCACAATTTATTAATTTTAAATTTACAATATAGTAAAATTATTAAAAAAAAGTATATAGTTTGTATCCAATAAAATATACATGTAAAAATTTAAATAGCATAAAAGAATTTCTAACTTAAATTTACAAATCTTGTTAGTTCATTTTCAAAACGAGGATGGTGTTTCTTTTTTTGCAAAAAGAGGTTATGTGGTTTTTGACGTTATAACAAAAAAAAAAAAAAAAAAAAAAAGGGACAACTACCATTTTTCTGTTAAAAATGATAATATGATTGAAGATATTTTTGTCAATTTAACTTTCCAATAGCTTATCCATATTATTTAAGAATTTTACATCAAAAATTAAATATTTTCTAGAGATTTTTATTTTTTTTGTGATTTTTTTACAATTATTATCATTATTTAATCAAAAAAAAAAAAAATAATGTGCTATTTGAAAATTTTCAAAATTTTTCACTAAAGTCTATTGTTTTTTTGTTAACCAACTTGAAAATTTTTAGTTTAAATACCCTTTATTATTTCATGATTTAATTTTAGTTTTCCTTGTTTTTATAATATCACAAACTATATAACCTCTTTTTAATAAAAAAAAAAAACAAGTCTTCATTTTGAAAACGGGCTAAACAACAAGACTTGTTTTTAAAGTTTACCCTAAAATATTATATAAAAAATATAGAATAAGGTTAGTTGGTTCCTTTATTATATTATTGATATTAATCTACAACCTTATGGTTATTTGTGTGTCATAATGCACTTAATAATAAAAAGAATTTAAAAGAATAAATAAATATTCAAGATCTAATTTAAGGATTAAAGTAATCATAGAGAGTGGGGCTTTCCATAGGCACCGGAGTTAATTTTAATTTATTACCCATAAAAGGCACCGTTTTGTGGGTAAAAATGAATATATCTCTCTCCATATTTTTAACATTTAATTTAATTAATTTTTCTACTTTTTCTTTTCTCTCTCCTCACCTACCATGCTTCTTTCCCTCTTTCTTTCTTATCCCCAAAACTTAAATTTGTTTGAACCCTAGCCTCCATTAAGCCACTTCTTAAAGAACGACAACAACAACAACCTCCATCACACCTTCCATTACATCAAAACTCTTCAATTTCTCTTCTCTTTATTAGAAATTTTCTCATCAAACAAACAGGTCAAAACAACCTCCATGAAAGCCACACCTCCCCTTCTCTCTTCGCTTATTTTGCCTTTCTTTTGTACCCTTCTCTTCAACTTTCCTTCGATTCATGAGAAACTGAGTGAAGGCCATTGCTGTAAGGTTTGGACATTTCATAAATTAAAATTCTTGCATTTGAGGTTCGGAAGTTCGCAAGCTTTATGCAGCAGGTGGAGGTTTTGGGTACGGCGGAGGAAGAGTTTGACGAAATGGTAGCAGCACGTGTGGGTTGAATATGGGTTGAGAAGAAAAGAGAAAATGAGATGGATCTGAGATTTATTTCTCAAATTTAGTCAAATAAAGAGGGAATAGAAAATATCTGAAATTTTGATAGAAAGCTTAAAAGTTTCAAAGCTACTAGTAAAAATTCAAAATCCAAAATTGAAGAATATTAAGATTTTAATGCATAATTTTTATTTGATCTCAAGAATGAGTTAGTAATTTAAGTAAAATAGAAGGAAAGCTTGACAATTTCAATGGAGGAAAGGATAAGTTTTGATTTTGGAGAGAGGAAAAAATAGGTAGGAGAGAGAAAATGGAATTGAAAAGAAGAGGATGAAAAATGGAAAAAGAGGTCTTTAGTAAATGTGGGACCCACATTTACGTATTAGTAAAGTCAAAATGCTGATGTAATGTGTTGACCAGTCATTAACCAGTATTTTAGACCACAGTGGCAGGTTACCACTAAATTCATGTATTTTACTAAGTAAAATTAAAATTTGTGTACCAAACTGTGAATCGTGCTAAAGTCTGTATACCATAGATGTAATTAACCCATTTATTCATCAATCATTGTTGACTGAAATGGAATTTTTTAAGAATGACCTTATGCATTATATGTCGTCAAACAAGACAAAAATGTTTTAGGCCATTCATTTCGTAAAGAGGTAAAGCAAAGTCAGCGTTTCCTACCTCAACATCTAACTCCGATTAATTTAACTAAAAGTCAGTCGTATGTAAATAAGAGTTTCAAAATGGGTTGTCGTGTCATGTTGACATATTATGGTGACACGTAACAGTTCAATATTAACATAATTCACTTATTAAATGGAACGCGTCAACTCATTTTGAACATTAACCAAATAACATCAATCATGATTCACCTAATTTGGGTGTTATACGAATTTTGTTGGAGTATTACGACCCATTTTTAAAACCCTACTATATGTATTACATTTACGTTTAATCTATGAATGAGTTAAACAATTTGGCCAGCCAATCCATGACACAACGTGTTAATTTATTGGCTAGATTAAACGTGTTGACTCGTTTTTCATATTAACCCACATAATTCCAACGATAATACGTAAAATTTAGATATTATACAAATAATATTGGCATGTCAAGATCCATTTTAATTCCCCTGTATGTATCTAAATATATTGAAGGATAATTTCCAGTATAATTGTCTTACAAAGAAGCAGGAGGAACTAATAAAAATTTATGGATCCTTTACTATACAAGGCTGCAAGATCTGGGGAAATTAGTTTCCTAGAAACATTAACAGTTGACGAGGAAACAAGGTATTTCTCTCAATTAACACCAAGGAACAACACTGTTGTTCATGTCGCAGCTGAATTCAAGCTGGCAGAGTTCATGAAGAGAGTCTGTCTTAAATGCAATCCTTCACAAATTTGGCAGCAAAATTCAAGACATGAAACCCCTTTACATGTTGTTCTAAGAGTAGGATGTATTGAAATTGTTCGATTCTCAATAATCGAACATGATTCGTGTTATGTATCTGACATTAATCAAGGCAGACGACAAAATGGGGTGGAGAGAAGAACAGGGATGGAGATACTGCTTTAAACTGTGCTGTTCGATATGGTCATAAAGATGTTGTGGAGTGTTTGTTGGAGAAAGATCCTGACTTGTCTAGTTTCTCCAGTTATGTCGACGAATCACCCCTTATATCTCGCAGTTGCTAATTCCTTTATAGACATTGCAATGCTAATCATTCGACTTTCTCCATATTCATTTTCTCATCTCGGCCCTAAGATACTAACACCTTTACATGCTGCCCTCACTACGATCTCTATGTCTACTTGTGACAACAACAGAGGTAATTATAATTTACTACAATTTTATATCCTTGAAATAAAATTTTTTATTATCGACCAGGTCAACAATGAAATAATTAATAATACATATACAACATTGGTACTCGAAAAAGAAAAAGTATCTTGGATACTAAAAACTACATAAAGATTAGTTTTTCATTGGAATGGACTGCATGGCCTGGATGCAATATAAAATTTCTCACTTCAAATCTTTTCTACCTAATTCGGATTTTTTTTTTTTTATTATAACACCACTTTGAACAAAAATAGCCCCATACAATTTTAGAAATATCCAAATAAATTCCTCATTGTTATAAATCTTCAAATCCTAATATAGAATAATCTAATGCATTAGTAAAATTAAATATGAATTTTCTAATTTAATATACTTATTTTACTTGGACTTGATAATTATTTATTATCAGCTTCCTACGTACCCCAAATTCCTATTTGGAAATCAAAGCCACGTAGTTCTCCTTATCTTAAAATAACTTAATTATCCTTTTTATATAACTTATTTCGTATAATACCTCATCCTATCACTATTTACTTATACGATCACTGTTCGTACAAATTACTATTCCCAAATACGGTATACCACTATTCATTTAATTTTTTTTAAAAAAATCACCCTAAACACCATATATTCCTCCAAATGTATTTCTAGAAATTTTTACATTTTCTTTGTATATAAATCTCACTTAAACTAATTTTCCAACAAATAATATAATTAATTTAACTCCAAATACTTCGATAATTCATATAAAATAATCTAGTCAAAATCATCAGAAACTCCAAGAATTAATATTGCTCCAAATAATTCATAGATCGATATAAAAATATCAAACTACCAGAGGCTCGCCGGAAAATATTCCGGTCACCGGAAAATACCCATAATTCGAACGGAGAATACCATTAGATTCACAGCACTGCTAGGAGTCCAGAAATACTAATTTTATTCACATATCACTTCATATTTAAAAGTAATTTACAAAAATACTCGAAAATTTCATTTCTAAATTCACTATCATATTGTCCTCAAAATAAAATCTTAACCGTACATATTAAAATTAACTTAGTTCTAAACACATACCTAAAATTTCATTATGATCAGACGGCAGAATTTCAAATTATCAAAATTTCCTTCTTTATACATATATAAATAAATAAACACATTCGCTCTGGACATTTCGTCCAGAGCATTCTCCCTTCCCCCTCTTTCTCCTTTTATATATAAAAACAAAATATCTTTTCCGAAAAATTACTAATTTACCCTTATTTAATATATTTATTTTATATTTTTAAATTCCTCCATATAACTTTTGATTCCATTCGATTATATCCTTACTGTGTATATAAATTTTCACCCCTAAACTTTTTTATTATTATTATTATTTCATTTATAATATAATTCTCTCCAATAATTAATAGGATAACTAATTTATAATTTTGACGCTTTCTCCTTTATATATATATTTAAATTAATCATAGTAATATTAAAGACAATATTATAAATTAAAATTCACATATAAAATTTCGGGATGTTACAATAAAGTTGTCCTGATATTTTAGAACTCAGTAATAAAAAGGGGCAAACGGCTCTTCACTTTGCAGTAATAAACAACAGGATAACAGCTGTCGTCAAGTATATATTAAGGGATCCAAAACTGGCTGCTGGGCTGTTGAATGAACCAGACGAAGATGGAAACACTCCTTTGCATTTAGCTGTCCTTCACGGGGAAATTATACAATGGATCCGGTCCATGTGAACCTTCCCAATGAAAAACTGACACATAAGTGTTTTTCATTTTTTCAATGCTTATATTGCTTGTGTGTCAATTTTTTATTGGAGCGGTCTACATGGACCCGGTCCATTATAAAATTTCTCGTCCTTTATGATTAAAAAAAAAAAAAAATCATCCAATTGCTGGCAAAGGATAAGTGATGCGGGCCACAAATAATAAAAAGGATCTCCAATTCAATTTGGAAACAACTACTTGTTGTGGAAAGAAATTAAAGAAATATTTTGGATTATATCTTTATTTTAATTGTAATTATTTTATAATTTGGATTAGGAATAGATTTTATTGTAAGGATCCTAAATTGATAAGGATTCCTATTTTGTTTGTATTTTAATTTATTTAGTATTTTTTTTAATTAGGAAGTTTAGACTATTTAGAAGCTTTTATTGTTTAGGCGTTTTATTACATTAGGATAGTTTGCCTATAAATAGGCTTTTATTTCTCAATTGTAAGCAGTTTTGGTTTTTAAATAAAAATTCGGAATTATTTCCTTTACCCTGCTTTTGTGAATTTTGCGAAATTCAATTAGTAGAAGACTAAACTCCGGCATCGTGCGCGATCAACGGACTTTAGTAGTTGTTAGGGTTTGGGTATTCTTAGAATCAACAACCCCTTTCAATTTGTATCATCAAGTTTGAATTTTTCCGCTGCATCAATAAGAGGGTAAACATTAATGCTATAAACAAGGATTTTAAAGCGGCCGCCCACATGATTTATTTCCTATCCTATAGAAAGGTGTGCATATATGCATCTTCATAATTGTTATATAAGCCATAATTCGGTAATTACAAATTGGTGCTTGTGGTTTAAAATGTTACAAATTGACACCTGTGTTTTTACAATATTAACGAAAGTAGTCTATTGTTCAATACACTCTCCTAAAAACTCACTCACTCTTTGAATTTTCAACTCAAATTTTGCATATTGGTTCTTAAATATACAATGGATCTTATCGTAGCAAAGCTTATAAATTTTTTAGAAGCGCATGTATTTTTTAATCAATAATGAGATAAAGTGCGGTTTGAATTTAAAGTTTTTAATCAAATCTCGATGCAAAACTCCATATTTTCTACTATTTAGCATCCCAATAATGTATCATATTATTTAATAACATTCCTTCAAGATTTGACATTTGAACATTTTTCGACTATTTTTTTCGTGTTTTGCATTATTATTAATTAATAAAAATATAAGCACTTCTTGAAAAATTTCAACGTTCGACACCAAAATCCATTGTATTTTAATCAACCAACATTTTGAATTCCTTATAAAAATTTGAAGGGTAAGAGAGTTTTAGGGGAATGCATCGAACAATAAATTACTTTTGTTAATATTGTGAAATCGCATATCCCACTTTGTAACATTTTAAACCATTTGTACTAGTTTACAAATGGTCGAACCACAAATTTATTTTTGTAATTATCCCTATTATATATATTAGCCATTGGTATTACTTCAATTTTCGTTTTTCATCGTTTGTGTAGCCTGGTTTTACTACTTTAAAGTTTCTATCTCTGTTTGAAGAAAACAACACGATCCAATATGCACACATTTTGTGAGAGATGTAGCCAGGGAGTGGCTAAATAGGACACCTGAACTTAAACCACACCTTTTGGGATACAAGGAAGCCAGGGACCAAAGGAAAAAAAGCTACACAAAATATCCTGAAATCTATCTCTTAGTGGGAACGATCATAACTACTGTAAGTTTTTGAGCATTCTTCACACAGTGCCTGGTGGATACATAACCGAAGGCCATGAAAAAGGGGAGCCGATTCTTGTGGACAAAGCAGCTTTCAAAGCATTTGTGATCTTGGATATCATAGCATTTTGCTTTTCTTTGAGTGCTGTTTTCATTCAGCATGCTACAGCAATCTCTGAACAGATGCGCGTTAGATATCTAAGGATTCAAACAGGATTTATTGGTACTGCCATGATAGCATTGGCTTTTGCATTTGCTTCAGGCATATACGTAACGCTAGACAACTCCAATCCTGGATTATCCTACACAGCTTATGTGATGCTTTGCTGCTTGCTCTTAATTTACAATGCATTCTGGTGCATTGATCCTTTCGGCGGACGCTCACTAATTCAAGCACGTTGGGCAATAGGAAAATATCGTATCCAACTTTTTCGAGATAGGGCTGGCAGGTTATCACCGGTTTGTACTTGCTCTGTCGATAAATGAAATTTAATTATTGATCGAGTTTATTTAACAGTTAGAAAAATTCCTTATGTTGCTTCAGGTTGAATATTATAAGTGCCAACTGATAATAAAAGGTAAGATCTTAAATGAAAAAAAATATGCATGTTGCAGTTGTTCATTATATGTGCATTACATGTACAACAAAACTTATTAATTAAATGATTGCTTAAGGTTAACCACCATATTAATGGTCACCTTAAGTAACAATGAAGTACATTTAAGTAACATAAATTTAAACAAAGACGTAACTAATCCTAAAAGGTATCTCAGAATGAGATAACTGTTCACATATATAATGAGCCACATAACTTCCTTGTTTACCAATGTGGGATTCAATACACCAATTCACACCCAGAACCATTATTTGTTCAATAGCCCAACATATTGCATACAAGACTCAGGGACCATTATTTGTTCCTATTTGGTTCTTTAATCTGTCAAACTGTAGTTCCATCTGAGAAACTTGGCCAGCAAGTGATGCACTTGTGTTTTAGCATTAAACAATATAGTCCATATTATTCGAGAATGATAATCCATTGTAGTAAGCATATACTTGTTTCCAGTCAAAGAAACCATATGATATAAGCATCTACATGCAAAAGCTCAAAAAATTCATAATTGCACTATTACAAAAAGATAATTTATGCTGTTTGGAACAGTAACAGATTTCACAGACAGGAAATGTTTTGACATCGCTTGTGGTACATTTCAACTGAGGAAGACTCAAGAGACATATGCCTTAAAATTTTGTTCTTTAACCAATGATGTTCTGTTCTGTATCCTTTTCCATTTATGATAACCAATGCATTCATTATTTATGGAATGGGAAAGGTTAATAGGAAATTAGTAGGATATTTAATTAAGAATTAGGATTTCAGATTTTTCATTTTTCCTCTCTTCATTTCATCAATAGCCTAACTTATTGTATTTATTTATAAATATTGTACTTCGTTTCTCGAGCCATAATTCATTAAAATTTTACTTTTAATCCATGCCATTTTTATTACCTCAAATAAGGATAAAATTTAAGAAATAATTGCCAAAAGTGCATTGATATGGTAAGACATATAAAAAAGAATAACTTCATTTATTTAAAAGTTATATCTAATATATCCCTTATATGTAACTAAATATCTATTTTGATCATATGATCTTGCTATATCCTTCCGGTTTTTCTAAGGAAATTCCCATCCGTCGCCAATTTGTACATTGCCAAAAAAAACTCTATAATTCGAAAGTTTACGACTTTTGCACAAAGGGAGGCCAGACCATTCTTGGAACTGTACAAATTGAATTTAAGTAAATATGTTAGTAAATGTCCTTACAGGTATCATTTATATCAGCTTTTTCCTATGGCCTTTCAATTGGTGTCATATAATGCTTGTCCAAATTGTTCATTTGTGCACAGAAAATAAAATTAAAATCAAGGAATACGCAATTATGAGTTTAAGTTCTCACCAAAATTATAAACAAAATAGCTTGTAAGACTACCAAAAGAACCATGTACATTGCAATTGTTTAACAAACTTTGGATCATATGCAAAAGTAAAGCTAGCACCTTGTCCAAGCAGAGAATAAATGAGAAGTTCTTGTGGGCATGTAAATCCATCCATCTACAAATTCCGGCTTGTTCTTGAGAAAGGGGCCATCTTCATACTGGACCAGTTAGTAATGGAGTAACCAAAACAAGAGAAGGATTGTTTAACAGCATTCAAAGTCAATATGCAGACAGCAGATAAGCGCAACTATAAGCAGTTCCATGTTTACACATCCAAGAGCAAAAAAATATTAAATCCCAAGTCAAATCAAATTCATAACTTACTCAACTCCAAAAGATCAAAACTCTTAACTAACTTAAAGTTTCAAGAGAACTCCTTTGTCATTGTTATCAAAGAAATTTGAACTTCAACTATCATAGCACCACTGATTATATATCCCTCTGATGCATCATTGAGTTTGCCGAGTGACAGGGTGTCGTTAACCCGTCAAAGTTAAATTTATATCTCCGGTTCCTTATACTGGGTAGTATAGCAAGAACGGGGTCGAACCACAGGGATTAGTGCAGGAATATTTATTTGCTAAAATAAAATAAGTTGGTTTGAGATTGGTTTATGATAAATGAATCAATTTGCAAAATGTAAATTAAATAAAATAAATCAATGGGATGAATGACTAGCCGAGGTACTTTTCAGTTTAATTCCGTATTTCAATCACAGACACCAAAGATACAATTCAATTATCCAAATAGATAGAGTTAAAGTTAAAGGTGAAACGCACTCAATAACCAATCTTTTCTTAGTTAATTGATAGTTCCGGGAAACGCCCTGACAAACTACTCCCCTAGCCAAAAGATAATCTCCAAGAAACCTTTTAGTAAGGTTTAACCTTATGGCAGCATTAAACACGAAAAAGACCTCTATCTTAGTTAAATGAAATCGGAAACGCCGTAAATCATAAATACTAAACTACTCAATTCCGTTAACTTTACGCGAAGCTAACTTGCCACTTTGATAGAACAACAATCACGGATATATTATTCTATTCGGCGATATGCAATATAATCAATCAATTAACTGGCCAAATCAATTAGATTAAATCTAAAGCAATAAATTATAATCGCGGGAATTGAATAGATATTTAGATGAAAGAACACAATTAAAACAAAAGTCTCATGAATGGAATTAAACTTTAAAAATACCTCAACTAGAAGAGATTTTAGCTACTCATAATTAAACAAAAATCTGCAGAAAATCTTCAAGAAAAACTTGCAGCCTCCTTTCCTCTCCAAGCCTCCACCAAAACGTTTTTCAAGTAGTCAAAAACTGACCCCTAAACCTTCTCCTCTTTTTCCCTTTTATAGCTCTCCTACTCCTAACCTAATTAGGAGCCTCATTAACCTACTTAATTAAAGAGGCCTGCTGGGAATTAAAGTGCAAACCGTGGGCTCCTTAAAGAGAATTTTGGCCCAATTAAGAAGAGAAGGTCAACAAGGGTTGACCCGCAGGACCCGAACAGGCTGCATAAAACCTCAGCTAACTTCCTCGAAACAGCTCCGATTGGCGCGATTCAAGGTGCTATGGAAAGCTAACGGATAGACGCACAATCTTGCAGAACAAACCTTGAGCTAAGACAGCCTCGAACACTGTTGAAAATCCAGTTGAAGTTCAAGCTCCAACAAAACCTCTTCTAGCAGTCTTCCTAAAAAGCCAAAATCCACTTCCAAGCACCTAAAAGAGGTAAATAACACTAAATAAGGATATATAAAACAAAACAAACAAACTAATTAAGAAGATAATAAAACTAATACTAAAATGCTAAAATAACTAAGAAAATGAGTTAAAATGCACCTAAATATGCCTATGTAAATATGAGTTATCAAATTCCCCCACACTTAGATCTTTGCTTGTCCTCAAGCAAACTAGGACTAAAGGAAAATTTCTCCCGAAATTGACTATGGTTGAACCCTAGTAAATCCTTAACCGTTCATTCAAGGAAGTTAAACCACCAAGATTTCATAGGAAGTTTCAAAACTCTACAAGCCAATAAGCTTAATCATAAGAACTAGAAAATCAAACAAGTCGACATAAACAAAACATTTAACCCAACTTCACAAGACTTAGTCAATTGAAAAACCACCACAAATTATTGAATTAACTTTAGGCAGGTGAATTGTCCAACCTAGAAGGACATCTAGAGATTTTAAGCTTTTATTCACATTTAAAGCACTTCAAACCGAGATAGTTACCAAATTAAGCATAGGGTCAACATCCCAATTTTACGAGTATAGAAAAGGCCTCTAATGAGGGGTAACTCTCCCCATAGGTCATGCTCCATACACAAAGTCATTGTTTTTAACTTTGCTTAAGGTGAGGTGGGCCTATCCCCCAACTCAAAACCCATGGGTGTTAGAATGCGAAAGGTCTCGCTTTTTCGAGCAATGAAAAGGGTCTCTAATGAGAAGTTTGCTCTCCCTCTTAAGCCACTCTCCATACACAAGGAATGATTTTTGTCATACCTTGCTTAAGGTGAATTGGTCCCATCTCCCAATTCAAGGCTCAAGGGTAATCGAGACGATTAAATTATAAAATTTACATTCTCAGTATAATTCAACCAACATCATCAATTATAAGCTAGACTCTAGTTATCTCATCCTCCATAAGTTGGTAATAACTCACTTGCTTCACATTAGCCAACAAACTTTTTGAAAGCAATTGATCAATTAAACCTCATCACATTCTGTCAAAATTAAACGTAGAGTCATATGCAAACCAAGCTCAACCCCCAATCCTTACGACAAACCCACTAACATGCTTTGTTTCTAATTCTTCCTACTTCCAATTGGTTTATTATATTCAATGATGACAAAAATCAGGATTTTCCAAGGGCTAAACCAAGAAAATACCAAAAAATTTTCAAATTGGAGCTTAATTTACTCTTGGACAAACAACTGAGAATCCGATTTATGGAGGGAATTATGCAAAAACTTCATGCAATCCTAAATAGCACAAGCATTAAACTATCCTAAAAATTGAAAAATTGTTTCCCGATTTTCCTAACCCCTTCCCCCACACTTAACATGCATTTACTCCTGAAAATGCATCTAAATTAAGCACAAAAAGAGAAGGAAAGAAGTACTCCCTTAGAGTGTAGGAAAGAACGGTGGAGAATCGGAAGAACAATGTATGCAGAGGCAGCAAGTTCAAAGCCAATTTTGACACGGATAGATTCTGAATTCGGAGAGATGAAGAACTACAATGTTGTAGATCTTTCTCTTAGCTTTCCAACGCATTTTGAATCACTGCAATCGGAGGTTGGACGCAAAAGTTATGGTTGAATTACGAAACATGGTCAGATCTGGGCGCTGCGGTTGGTGCGGCATGCCGCGTGTGGCGTTGGAGAAGCAGAAGGGCAGCACGCCCGCGTGTCATTTTGGCACGCCGTGCCGCGCCTTTGGCAGGAACGCGCCCGAGAAGCAGAAAGGCAGCACGCCCGCGTGCCATTTTGGGCACGCCGTGCCGCTATGAATTTTTGCCAATCCTTTGTTTTTCGAATTTTCGATTGCACTTTCTTGCTCCTTTACCGGATCCTGCACAAAAACTCATAAAAACATATAAAATTAGCAGTTTTTTTTTTTTTTTTTTTTTGTTTTTTTTTGTTTTTTTTTTTTTTGACTTGGGTTGCCTCCCAAAAAGCGCTTTTGTTTAACGTCGTTGGCTCGACGGTGTCCACACTTAATGGTAGAAGGGTGTGCTGAGGTAATGTGCTTCAACTACGCATGGCGCAAACCCCTCATAAAACGGTTTAAGGCGGTGGCCGTTTACTTTGAAAATTTTACCCGTGGTGTTGCTCTGAATATCAACAGCTCCATTTCCGTAGACGTGAGCGACTACAAAGGGGCCTATCCATTTGGATTTTAACTTTCCTCCAAAAATTTTCAAGGTGGAATCAAAAAGAAGGACTTTCTGACCGAATTTGAACTTCTTTTCGGCGAGCCGATTATCATGGAAAGCTTTGGTGCGGGCTTTGTAAATTGCAGCATTTTGATAAGCATTATTACGGATTTCTTCAAGCTCCTGGAGTTGAAGACGTCGCTGCTGCCCGGCATCATCAAAATTGGTATTGCAAGTTTTGATGGCCCAAAATGCCTTGTGTTCAATTTCGAATGGTAAATGACAGGCCTTCCCATAGACAAGTCTGTAAGGGGACATGTCCAACGGTGTTTTGTAAGCCGTTCGGTATGCCCAAAGTGCATCGTCCAGGCGTAGACTCCAATCCTTGCGTGTTGGGTTGACGGTTTTTTCCAAGATGCTCTTGATTTCTCTGTTGGATAGCTCTGCTTGTCCATTCGTCTGCGGGTGGTAGGCCGTGGATGTACGATGTGTAACCCCATATTTTTTGAACAGGGCCTCTACCACCCGATTGCAAAAATGAGTCCCACGATCACTAATAATAGCTTTAGGAGTGCCGAACCTGACAAATATGTTAGTTCTCATAAAATCGACAACAACTTTAGCATCGTTAGTACGCGTGGCTTTTGCCTCAATCCATTTAGATACGTAATCAACTGCAACAAGAATATATTCAAACCCAAAGGAGGAAGGGAAAGGTCCCATAAAATCGATGCCCCAAACATCGAAAATTTCACAAACCATTATGGGCATTTGGGGCATTTCATTACGGGGGCCTATGTTACCTGTCATTTGGCATCTGTCACAAGCTTTGCAAAAGGCATAGGCATCCCGGAACAGGTCTGGCCAATAGAAACCTGATTCGAGTACCTTTCTCGCTGTCCTTTTTGGCCCAAAGTGGCCACCACAAGCCGATGAGTGGCTGGATTGCAGAATGGATTCGATCTCGTTTTCTGGCACACATCGTCGTATGATCTGATCCGAACACATCTTCCATAGATATGGATCATCCCAAATGTAATATTTGGCATCACTTTTGAGCTTATGGCGTTGTGCTGGAGTATAACTTTCAGGGTACCCATGTTGTGCTAAGAAGTTTACCAAATCTGCGTACCATGGGTCACGACATGGCCATTTTGTATCCACCTGGAACAGTTGCTCATCCGGGAATTCTGCATTAACGGCTTTCTCAGTCGTTGATGTGTTTATAATTCGACTGAGATGATCAGCAACAAGGTTCTCAGCACCTTTCTTGTCTCGAATTTCCAGCTGGAATTCTTGAAGCAACAATACCCACCGAATTAGTCTTGGCTTTGCGTCCTGCTTGTTCATCAAGTGTCTCAAGGCGGCATGGTCAGTGTATATGATCACCTTGGTGCCAAGCAAATATGATCTGAACTTTTCTAGTGCGAAGACTACAGCAAAGAGCTCTTTTTCAGTGGTTGTATAGTGTTTCTGCGCATCATCCAAAGTTTTAGATGCATAGTAGATGACATGAGGGTCCTTGCCTACTTTCTGTCCCAAAACAGCACCAACGGCGAAGTTACTAGCGTCGCACATAATCTCGAATGGTAGGTTCCAGTCTGGAGCTTTAATTATTGGTGCGGACACTAGTTTTTCTTTCAGCAACTCAAAAGAACGTTGACATGCTTCTCCAAATTCAAATACAGCCTCTTTGTGCAGCAAATTACTCATCGGATGTGCAATTTTGGCGAAATCTTTGATGAACCTGCGATAGAATCCTGCATGGCCAAGAAAAGAGCGAACTTCCCGCACACTTGCGGGGTAAGGCAATGAACTAATAACATCAATTTTGGATTTATCCACCTCAATGCCTCTAGATGAAACTATATGTCCTAAAATCAGCCCTTGGTTAACCATAAAATGGCATTTTTCATAGTTTAGAACAAGATTAGTTTCAATGCATCTTTTCAGGACTTTTCTTAAGTTGTTAAGGCATGCATCAAAAGAGTCCCCATATACAGTAAAATCGTCCATGAAGACCTCAATGATATTTTCTACATAATCAGAGAAAATGCTTACCATACATCTCTGAAACGTAGCTGGCGCGTTACATAGTCCGAATGGCATACGTTTGTACGCAAATGTGCCAAACGGACATGTAAATGTGGTCTTCTCCTGATCTTCAGGGGCAACTGGAATCTGGTGGAAGCCGGAATACCCATCCAAACAGCAATAATGGGTTCGTCCTGCAAGACGTTCCAACATTTTGTCAATGAAAGGCAAGGGAAAATGATCCTTACTTGTGGCTGCGTTCAACTTCCGATAGTCTATGCATACGCGCCATCCATTCTGAACTCTTGCTGGAACCAGCTCCCCTTTCTCATTTTCTACTACTGTGATTCCGGTCTTTTTGGGAACTACTTGAGTTGGGCTCACCCATCTACTGTCCGAGATAGCATAGATTACATCAGCATCTAGGAGTTTCAGAATCTCCTTTTTGACAACTTCCATCATGGGGGGGTTCAACCTTCGCTGCGGCTGCCTACTAGGCTTACAATCATCTGCCAAGAGGATTCGGTGCATGCATATCGTTGGACTGATTCCCTTGATGTCTGCAATTGTCCACCCCATGGCCTTTTTATTCTCCTGCAGCACTCTAACCAAGCTATCCTCCTCTGCTTTTGTTAACTCGCTGGAAATAATCACAGGAAGTGTTTCGTTAGGTCCCAAAAAAAAATATTTGAGATGAGAAGGTAGTGGTTTAAGCTCCAATTCTGGTGGTCTCTCAATCGAAGGGAGAATTCTGTTCCTCCCAATTGCAGCATGGTCAAGATGCACTTGCATTAAACTCTGGTTTATAGGTATGAGTGCTTCGAGGTCTTGGACGGTGTATATCAGCTCCTTAGGCATTACCCATTCCGCTTCCCATTCAGCCAATTTTGGATTTGTGAGGTTGTTGGTCAAAGAAACCTGTAAAGGGTCACCACTACACAACTCCAAAAACTTATCAGTGTGAGAAAAATTGATTGCAAAAATAGAGGCATAATCAACTGGGTGCTTAATTGCTCTGTTTATGTCGAATTTAATCATAGCACCATCAAATTCCATTGTTAAAGTTCCCTCATGCACATCAATTTTCGTACGGGCTGTTTTTAAGAATGGGCGTCCTAACAAAATCATTCCCGGGTTAGAAGACGTTCCCCCTTCCATATTCAAAACATAAAAATCCGCGGGGAAAACTAAGTCGTTTACTTGCACAAGTACATCTTCTAACACTCCTTCAGGAAAAACACTAGATCTGTCAGCCAATGTTAAAACTACACCATTTTGTTTTAAAGGACCCAAATTCAATGCAGAATATATAGACAGAGGCATCAGATTAATAGAAGCACCTAAATCACACATAGCTTGCTCTATGCCTACATTGCCTATTTTGCAAGGAATCGTGAACATACCTGGGTCTTTTTCTTTGATGGGTAATTTACCTTGAAGCACTGCTGAAACGGTTTCGCCCATAGGAACCCTCTCATTGGCCCGAACTCTATTCATCCCGGTACAGAGCTCTTTCAAAAATTTGCAATATCGGGGTACATGTTTGATGGCTGTTAGGAGTGGAATGTTGATTTCTACCTTCTTCAAAGTGTCGAATACTTCTGCATCGTCGGTAGTTTTCTTTTTTCTCGCTAGTCGGTGTGGAAATGGTGGTTTTTCGGGATTGGATTGGACTAGCTCCTCGATGGGGACTGTTGTCTCTTTCTCTTTCTCCGCTGGTGTTGCTTGGTCACATGGGGCTGATGCCTTTTGTGTTGATGTTTCAAGTTCTTTGCCACTCCTCAAGGTAATTGCACTGACGTTGTGCCTTGGATTCACATCAGGTTGGGAGGGCAATTTTCCTTTGTTTTCGAGCTTATTGAAAGAAAAGATTAATTGGTTGATTTGGTCCTCCATTTTACTCATTTTATCCACACTCTTTTGCTGAGATTCCACCAGTTGCGCCATCATGCCCTTCAAGGAGTTAATTTCTTCCCCATAGTTCATTCTTGGGGGTTGTGGCTGCTGTGGTTGGTTATTGCCATATCTAAAATTCGGATGATCCCTCCAACCTGGATTGTATGTATTGGAGAAGGGATCATATTTCCTTCGTTGTTGGGGATTAAAGTCTCCCATGGCATTTACCATCTCGCTGCTGGAATCGTCTTGAAGCGTTGGGCATGCATCCGTAGAGTGTCCCTGAAAACAACATATACCACAAACTTGGGCTTGTTGCCCTTGGTTAGAAGCACCTGTACCCCCAATAATACTCTTTTCCAGCAGTTGATTAAGCCTATCCAGTTTAGATTCGAGACCAGAAGATCTTACCTCATGAACACCTCGTGTTGGGATGTCAGAACGGCTGGTGAACTGTTGTGAATTTGCAGCCATGGCAGAAATCAGGTCTCGGGCAGCTTGAGGTGTCTTGCTGACCAAAGCACCTCCACTTGCAGCATCAATGACTCTTCGTTCAAGTGCTAGCAGCCCCTCATAAAAATATTGTATCAACAGCTGATCCGTTATACCGTGTTGAGGGCAACTAGCGCACAGCCTCTTGAATCTTTCCCAATATTCGTACAAGGACTCGGAGTCCCTTTGTCGGATGCTACAAATCTCCCTTCTCAAGTTAGCAGCTCTAGATGCAGGGAAGAATCGCTCTAAGAACAGCCTTGCCATTTCGGTCCAAGTGTTGACAGTTCCGGAAGGAAGATAGTACAGCCATTCTTTTGCAGTGGCTTCCAATGAGAATGGAAATGCACGCAACTTGATTTGCTCTTCAGTAACTCCACGTGGTTTAAATCCAGAACAAGCCACATGGAACTCTTTTAAGTGCCGATTCGGGTCTTCCGCTTGTAAGCCATGGAATTTTGGTAGAAGCTGAATCAATCCAGGTTTCAGCTCAAAGCCATCCTCCACATTTTGATATTGTATACACAGCGGTTGTTGGTTGACAGGAGGGGCGAGCATATCTCGCAAAGTTGCTAGTGGTGGATTGGCCATTTCGGCTTCAGAATCCGAATCTGTTTCAATGATGGGATGAGTTTCAGCACTATCAGAGTTGTCTTCTGCAGCCTCAAGCACTTGTCTCTTGCGCAACTTTGCCTCCTTTCTAAGCCACTTTGCAGTTTTCTCGATTTCTGGGTCGAACAGAAGTCCACCTACAGAGGAAGAACGCTGCATACACACTCAGAAAAGGAATTAGAAACAGCAAATAAATAAACCTTTTACAAAAATCCCCGGCAACGGCGCCAAAATTTGACAGGGTGTCGTTAACCCGTCAAAGTTAAATTTATATCTCCGGTTCCTTATACTGGGTAGTATAGCAAGAACGGGGTCGAACCACAGGGATTAGTGCAGGAATATTTATTTGCTAAAATAAAATAAGTTGGTTTGAGATTGGTTTATGATAAATGAATCAATTTGCAAAATGTAAATTAAATAAAATAAATCAATGGGATGAATGACTAGCCGAGGTACTTTTCAGTTTAATTCCGTATTTCAATCACAGACACCAAAGATACAATTCAATTATCCAAATAGATAGAGTTAAAGTTAAAGGTGAAACGCACTCAATAACCAATCTTTTCTTAGTTAATTGATAGTTCCGGGAAACGCCCTGACAAACTACTCCCCTAGCCAAAAGATAATCTCCAAGAAACCTTTTAGTAAGGTTTAACCTTATGGCAGCATTAAACACGAAAAAGACCTCTATCTTAGTTAAATGAAATCGGAAACGCCGTAAATCATAAATACTAAACTACTCAATTCCGTTAACTTTACGCGAAGCTAACTTGCCACTTTGATAGAACAACAATCACGGATATATTATTCTATTCGGCGATATGCAATATAATCAATCAATTAACTGGCCAAATCAATTAGATTAAATCTAAAGCAATAAATTATAATCGCGGGAATTGAATAGATATTTAGATGAAAGAACACAATTAAAACAAAAGTCTCATGAATGGAATTAAACTTTAAAAATACCTCAACTAGAAGAGATTTTAGCTACTCATAATTAAACAAAAATCTGCAGAAAATCTTCAAGAAAAACTTGCAGCCTCCTTTCCTCTCCAAGCCTCCACCAAAACGTTTTTCAAGTAGTCAAAAACTGACCCCTAAACCTTCTCCTCTTTTTCCCTTTTATAGCTCTCCTACTCCTAACCTAATTAGGAGCCTCATTAACCTACTTAATTAAAGAGGCCTGCTGGGAATTAAAGTGCAAACCGTGGGCTCCTTAAAGAGAATTTTGGCCCAATTAAGAAGAGAAGGTCAACAAGGGTTGACCCGCAGGACCCGAACAGGCTGCATAAAACCTCAGCTAACTTCCTCGAAACAGCTCCGATTGGCGCGATTCAAGGTGCTATGGAAAGCTAACGGATAGACGCACAATCTTGCAGAACAAACCTTGAGCTAAGACAGCCTCGAACACTGTTGAAAATCCAGTTGAAGTTCAAGCTCCAACAAAACCTCTTCTAGCAGTCTGCCTAAAGCCAAAATCCACTTCCAAGCACCTAAAAGAGGTAAATAACACTAAATAAGGATATATAAAACAAAACAAACAAACTAATTAAGAAGATAATAAAACTAATACTAAAATGCTAAAATAACTAAGAAAATGAGTTAAAATGCACCTAAATATGCCTATGTAAATATGAGTTATCACCGAGACACATGAAGTTCCGCAATCCCCAATTACTGTTTGATGCCGAGAAGTGGTTACTAGCTGCAAAATATTAGATTGAGGTTAAGTAGATAGAAATCCACAAAATGAGATTCTAAAATGGAAAGGTCTTTTTCATTAGTCAAATAGTTTCAATGCTCTTCACCTAATCGCTCGCGGTGTTTCCCATGGAGTTGATACACAGAACAAATTCGACATACAGCCTATCTTCAAGCTTAAGATTTGCCAAATTCTCCAAATGTAAAAACAAGGACAAACTTTTGCCATTCTCTTCTCCAAATGTGAAATGGTCTTTGTTGGGGGATAACAATACAGCTTTTTTCCATAGGACTGCTTCAACTAGATTTCGGCATAATAGGATTGCCTCATTAAATACTAGTTCTGGTTTATCGTCGGACCACGCGACTATGTGTAATCATGTTGTGAACTTTTTCTCTGGGCTGTTTAGGGCTTCTTCGCCGGTTCCTTTTTCTCTAGGTTCTTTGAATTTTGCCAAGGTCGGAGAGTCTGATAATGTTTCTCTGGTTGCCCCTTTCTCTGAAGATGAAATTTGGCATTCTGTGAAGTCTTGTGGTCAGAACAAGGCCCCAGGTCCAGATGGGTTTAACTTTTATTTCTACAGGCTTGCTTGGGGTGTTTTAAAAGAGGACATTATTACAACTCTCAATATCTTTCATGATTCTAGCATTTTTCCTGATACTCTGAAAACGTCATTTACTGTTCTCCTTGCAAAGGTCCATGGCTCTCCTGATATTGAAAACTATAGACCGATTGCTTTGATTAATGGTGTTTACAAGATCCTATCAAAGGTTCTGGCCCGTCGTCTACAATCTGTGCTACCAGAGATTATTTCTAATTGCCAGTTTGCTTTTGTTAAAGATAGGAATATTCATGAATGTTGCTTTATTGCCTCGGAGTTGGTTCACAAGATTAGACGTAGTCGGAGACCTGCTTTGGTGTTGAAACTAGATTTCAAAAAGGCTTATGATAGTGTGTCTTGGGAGTTCTTAGATAAAGTGTGTGGTGAAATGGGTTTTTCTGATAAGTGGATTAGTTGGATGTCCAGTCTCAGAGAGAATTCCTCTACCTCTATTCTATTCAATGGTACACCGACTAATATGATTTATTTGCAGAAGGGTGTTAAACAAGGGGACCCCATTTCTCCTTTCTTGTTTATCATGGCTGTCGAAGGTCTAAAAAAGCTGATTGATAAAGCTATGGATACTGGCTTTCTGTCTGGTGTTTGTATTGATGAATCTCTTCCTAGGGTCTCCATTCTTCAGTTTGCGGATGACACCATTTGTTTTCTCCCGGCGATTGAGTCTGAGATCATGTGCTGGGTCAGGATTCTCAGATGTTTCGAAATTATTTCGGGGTTAAGAATTAACTTTAACAAGAGCTCTCTGTTTGGTTTGAATTGCTCAGATGATAGTGTTCAGGAATATGCTGCTCGGTTGGGTTGTCTTCCAGGTAAGCTTCCTGTGAAGTATTTGGGTGTCCCTTTGTCTTATAAGAGTTTGTCGGTGAACCAGTGGGGCCCTTTAGTTTCGAAGTTTGAATCTCATCTAGCCAAGTGGATGGGTTCTTGTTTATCTTATGCTGGCAGGTTGGTGTTGATTAAATCAGTTCTTAATAGTATTCCAATTTATTGGATTTCCTTGTTCAAAATGCCTGTCTGTATTATCCGGAGATTAGAGGGGTACATGAGGAATTTTTTGTGGAAGGGTGATGCCTCTTCTAAAGGTTTGTGTAAGGTCAGTTGGGATAATATTTGCAAACCCTTTGAGTTGGGGGGCCTTAATATTCGGAGTATTAATCTTAATAATTTATGCCTTCTTCTTAAATGGGTTTGGAAACTTAGAAAGAACGACCCTAGTTCTTTGTGGTTTTCCCTTTGTGGTAGAGATTTTTTTGACTGGTTCAATTTGTCTTCTGTTAGTTTGGCTAATTGGTCGCCGATTTGGAAGGGGATTGCTTCTTTATGTTTAAAAAACATTGGGACTTGGGAGCATTTTTTGGGTAATATGTTTGCTAAATGTGGGAACGGCTCTACTTGTTATTTTTGGTTTGACAGATGGCTGGGGTCATATAGTCTCAAGGATATATTTCCATCTCTGTTTGCTCTCTCCCGGAACCCGGAGTGTTTGGTTAAAGAGTTTTATGAGTGGCGAAATGGGGCAACATCTGTTAGTGAGGAGGAGTTCTTGGATGTAGGGGTGGTCCGGCCGTTGTCTGTCGGTCCGGGGGTGGAGATGGCCGAACCAGCTAGTCAGCGTCAGTTTTTGTGGCGGAGACGGTTAAGAGGTTCGGAAATCGGCATGGTGGAGGAGCTGGAGGTGAGGTTGCCAGTGACGCTTCAAATGGAAGCTAGAGATAGTATTCGGTGGAAGTCCTGTAATCTGCATGAGGAATATTCAGTTCGTAGCTTGATTAATATTGTAGCAAAGGATCATATTGCCTCCTCTATGGTGAGGGATGAGGCCTTCTCTATCATATGGGGGTTGTCTTGTCCGCCAAAGGTTAAATTCTTTGCTTGGTTGATGTTGCATAAGCGATTGGCTACTAGAGATCTTTTATGCAGACTGAATATTATTTCTTTGGAAGCGTCGTCTTGCCCTTTTTGTGATTGCTTGGAAAGTGTTGATCATCTTTTTGTGCATTGTAACTGTAGTGCTATGTTGTGGAAGTCTCTTTTCTCTTGGTTGGGTGTCACTTTCACTGTTCCTTATTCGGTTGTGGATTTCTTTCATCAGTGGAGAGGCTTGTTCATGGGGCAGAAGAAAGTTTTTGCTTCCTCGTTATGGATTATCTTATGCTGGGAAATTTGGAAGATGAGAAATAAGCTGGTTTTTGTAGGTTCCCAGGGTTCAGAAGACGTACTTTTTAGAGCTATAAGCTTTTCTTGGTTTTACTTTAAATGTAAAAATAGGTCTTTTCCTCTTTCTTTTTCTGATCTTCTTGTAAATCCAACATTGTCTCTTCTGTAATTCTTTGTCCCCTCCTCGGGGTCTTGTTTAATGATATTTCTTTCGATTTGTTGGTTGGGAGAGGTGGTTTCGGTGCCAACCTAGTTGGGATGTAAATGCCTCTCCATCCTTCAAATCTTGTTCTTATCAAAAAAAAAAAAATTATCTGAAAGCAGCATTGTTTCACAGTATTAAAAGCTAAAAAACATAATGCAGCTGTGGCATACCATTTGTGTCCGCCGATGACAAAAACTTGGGATTCATAGGATCCTTGTGTCATCTCTGCAAAATTAAGGATATTCCAAGTGTAGGTGTTGTTAGGAATTAGGTCCCCCACAACAGAAGCACACTCACCTTTGCTAACAGGCTCTAAAACAAAAACTTCAGCTCCAAATATGCAACAATCATCAATCAAGTATCCGTTTGATGCATCATTGAAAACATCGAGTGGAACTAATTGGTCAAAACCCCATTCTGTTTTCGTCCCACGGAAACGCCTTATCCTCCACTTGGCATCTGCCCAAATGATCAACCCATTCAATAAATTCACAAGACAAACATTATATTGACCTATTTGGTTTTATTTTCAGATCAAGGTTCGAACTAATCAAATGATTATATATATATATATAAAAGATTGAGGGATCAGAAACGATTTATAACATTAGTATTCTCTTTTACTTCTTCCATTATTCAATTAACTCCTTTTTCATTTCTTTCTCTCCATCTTCTTCATATGTGTATATATACAAGCAACTTGTGTTATGGAATGGGAAAAGTCAATAGGAAATTAATAGGATATTTAATTAAGAATTAAGATTTCAGATTTTTCATTTTTCCTCTCTTCATTTCATTAATAGCCTAATTTATTGTATTTATTTATAAATATTGTACTTCATTTCTCGAGCCATAATTCGTTAATAGTGAATGCATTGGTGGTGAGCACATGGGAAATGATAAGACTTTTTATTTATACTAATTAAACTCTCTCTTTTTTTTTTTTTTTTTGGAATTAATTTGATTGCCAATAAAATTATTTACTAGCCCAAATTCGACGAAATGAAAATAAATATTTATTTAGTCTATCAAATCAAATTTAATTTATCTATTACAATATCTTATTACAAGCTTTATATATAGCAACAACTTGAATTTGCACTATATTGAATTTTTAACAACAACATTTTATAAGTTCCGGAATCCCCAATTATTGTCAGATACCGAAAAGCGGTTGCCACCTGCAAAATATTAGATTGAGGTTAAGTAGATAGAAATCCACAAAATGAGATTCCGTTGTAGAGCTCTGATTTGAGTTTTCTTAGCTCTCTTTTGGTAGTTTCAGGTGAATTCTACCACTTCTCTCTTTCAACCCCCTCTACATCATTATTTAAGCTACGAAGGTACAATTAATGCTAATCCTATTGTTAAATTTTAATTAGCTGCCTGATTATGGTGCTAGAATCACTTTCAAGGGCTCAGTAGATCATATACAGACTAAGACAAAGGAGTTGAAGTCATTACAAGTTGAATTCCAAATGTAAAATTATGTTACAATATCAGAAATAAGGTAGCCCATGTTAGACATTCCACAGAAGTATTAAAACCTTTTGTTTTGAATAAATAAGCTCTTGAATTAATCAATTCGAGACGAGTCATATCGAGTCAAGAGTTTGCACATGTATTACACATGCTTCCAAGTATTTAAGTTGACACATTCAAATGCCTATTTACTCGAAAAAGTTGATTGGGACCAATGCATTTAGAAGATATAAATTAGACATAAATGCAGCATTACAAAGCAGTGTGATGATGAGCAGAATACCATAATCATTGGTGACTCCAAAAACTCAGTAGTTAGTCACAGTCATTTACAAGAGGATCCTAAGCGTAGCTGGCAATTAAAATAGAAGACATCCAACTTACATCAGATTCATAGTTTCCTCAACTCCAAAGAGTCAAAAAGCTGGTAACTTTGCGATTTCAAGAGAAGTCGTTGACCACTGTCAGGAAAAGAATTTGTACTTCAACAATCATCTTACCATTTGCATTTATATATCCTTGAGATGGTTCCTTTAGATTGCTGAGAGGCATAAAATCACTGAAGCCCGAACTGCTTGAAGAAGCAGTGAATTGATAATTAGCTGCAAAATGTTAAATAAAAGGTAAACAATAATGGATGTTCATTGGTTATGGTTTAAGAAGAGAAAGTTCCAAATAGATCAATGTTCAATGCCATTCACCTAATTGTTCAAGGCCTTTTGTTCCCCAGATTTGATCCCTGATACGGATAATAAATTTAACATGCAGCCTTTCTCCAGGATTAAGAGCTTGCAAATCCTGCAAGCGTAAATATATGGACAAGCTTTTGCCTAACTCTTTTCCATCACCATTTGGATAAAGCAATAACTCCCTACAAATGTGACCAAATAATAGTTCACATACTTATATATGAAGCTAAAATCATGCATATATTTATCTCCCACATACCATTTAAATCCACCAATAACAAAGTCAAGGGATCTATGGGATTCCCCGCTCTGCTTTCCATAATTGTAGATATTCCAAGTGTAAGTTTTGAATGTGCTGTTGACAAGCTTCTTTGCAATATTTGCGCATTCCCCTTCACTTGTACGCTCCAAAACGAAAACCTCAGCTCCGAATATGCAACAATCATCAATTAGGTACCCGTTTGAAGCATCCTTGAAAACATTGAGTGGAATGAATTCGTCGAAACCCCATTCTGTTATCGTTCCGCGAAAACGCCTAACCCTCTCCTTAGCATCTAAACAAATGATCAAAGCATACAACAAATTAAGCGCACAGATAAACACACACACAAAAAAAACAGAAAGGACAACAGAAACAGTGTGACTGAACATGTTACGAATCAGCCCGAGTAAAAGAGTAATTTGCAAAAAGTATGCTACAACAGAACAATACCTTGAACTGCCAAATACATATCCTTGATTTGATTATAAACAAACAATTTGAAGGACACATTAACCTCCTCATGAAAAGCAAGTGAATTTGATTTTGAAAGAACTAAATAGAGAGAGATATGCCCTTTCTCATTTACTTTGTTGTTTCCTTCTGGGTGAAGGGACAATTTCCTGCATAAATTAATTCATAAATAGGAAGAATGAAAAGGCAGCAGATCAATAAACAATTAGCAGACAGTAAAGTAGAAAAATAAAAAAATATTAATATTATAATAATGAAGAAACCCTACCATTTGTATCCATCAACTTCAAAATCACTGGACTCATAGTTGTCTATTTTGGCATCAGAAAACAGGGAAAAGTTTTGAATCTTAAAGAGGTAGTGAGCCGGAGGAAGATCCCTCAATTCCCGTTTTACTTCTTCAATTACTAGCATTTGTCTCTCTTTACTTGTTTGAGAAAGAGGAAAGTTTTACGAACTGCGTGGCTTAAAATCTCAAATGCTCAATCAAAGTAGGGCAAATGCACACTCACTACTACTTTGACGAGAAATTTTATAGTTCACCGTTCCAATCAAAACTTGGTGAAGCTGTCGTAGTAAGGTATAAGGGCTTTCCTCTTGCTGTAAGAACATTGGAGTTGAACTTCGTATTTATTGAAGTCTCTGTTTTATATATTAGGAATCCAAATTCAGTTAGGTTGAAGCATCCTTTCATTACAAACTGCACCAAAGATAAAGCATAATTTTAAGGTAAAGAAAAGTTAAACAAATCTTCCTTTCGTAACTTACCAATTTTGCTTATGTAGTTGGAGTTCAACTTGCATATATCCTTAACGTGATTCCTAATTATTAGTTGAATGCGATGAAGTTGAGAATAATGTCAAGGGCTAAGTTGAAAGCTTACAAGAATTTGAAACAAATAAGAAGAAAATGTAAAATTTTTTTGGCATTTATATGCTAGCAAGAAAAGAACAGAATGGAATGATTTTTTGGTAAGTGAATGGAATGGAATAATTATGTGCTAGCAAATCACATCCGCATACGCTCTGTCAAGTCAAGAATGGAATAATTATATGTTGCCAAATCCTATTATCTCTTGTATTAATCATTAATTATACCACAACGTTTACCAATTTACCCTTATATCTTAAAATTTTACTTTTAATCCATGCCATTTTTATTAGCTCAAATAAGGATAAAATTTAAGAAAGAATTGCCAAAAGTGCATTGATATGGTAAGACATATACAAAAGAATAACTTCATTTGTTTAAAAGTCATATCCAATATAGCCCTTATATATGACTAAATATCTATTTTGATCGTATGGTCTTGCTATATCCTGCCTGTTTTTCCAAGGAAATTCCTTCCGTCGCCAATTTGTACATAGCCAAAAGACTATAAATTGGAAGTTTACGAATTTTGCACAGAGGGAGGCCAGACCACTCTTGAAACTGTACAAATTGAATTTAAGTAAAAATGTTAGTAAATGTCCTTACAGGTATCATTTTTATCATCTTTTTCCTATGGCCTTTCGATTGATATCATATAATGCTTGTCCAAATTGTTCATTTGTGCATAGAAAATAAAATTAAAATCAAGGAATACGCAATTATGAGTTAACTTTTTACCAAAATTATAAACAAAATAGCTTGCAAGACTACAAACAGAACCATGTATATTGCAATTGTTTAACAAACTTTGGATCATATGCAAAAGTAAAGCTAGCACCTTGTCCAAGCAGAGAACAAATGAGAAGTTCTTGTAGGCATTTGAATCCATCCATCTACAAATTCCGGCTTGTTCTTGAGAAAGGGGCCATCTTCATACTGGACCAGTTAGTAATGGAGTAACCAAAACAAGAGAAGGATTGTTTAACAGCATTCAAAGTCAATATGCAGACAGCAGATAAGTAACTAATAGCAGTTCCATGTTTACACATCCAAGAGCAAAAAAATATTGAATCCCAAGTCATATCAAATTCATAACTTCCTCAACTCCAAAAGATCAAAACTCTTAACTAACTTAAAGTTTCAAGAGAACTCCTTTGTCATTGTTATCAAAGAAATTTGAACTTCAACTATCATAGCACCACTGATTATATATCCCTCTGATGCATCATTGAGTTTGCTGAGACACATGAAGTCCCGGAATCCCCAACTACTGTTTGATGCCGAGAAGTGGTTACTAGCTGCAAAATATTAGATTGAGGTTAAGTAGATAGAGATCCACAAAATGAGATTCTGAAACGGAAAGGTCTCAAATAGTTTCAATGCGATTCACCTAATCGCTCGTGGTGTTTCCCATGGAGTTGATTCTTGATACACACAACATATTCGACATACAGCCTATCTTGAGGCTTGAGATTTGCCAAATCCTCCAAATGTAAAAACAAGGACAAACTTTTGCCATTCTCTTCTAAGCACCCTTTGGGATAAATAATTAAAGTCCTATATATATGACATTAAAAAATTATCTGAAAGCAGCATTGTTTCACAGTATTAAAAGCTAAAAAACATAATGCATCTGTGGCATACCATTTGTGTCCGCCAATGACAAAAACTTGGGATTCATAGGATTCTCGTGTCATCTCTGCAAAATTCTGAATATTCCAAGTGTAGGTGTTGTTAGTAATTAGGTCCTCCACAACAGAAGCACACTCACCTTTGCTAACAGGCTCTAAAACAAAAACTTCAGCTCCAAATATGCAACAATCATTAACCAAGTATCCGTTTGATGCATCGTTGAAAACATCGAGTGGAACTAATTGGTCAAAACCCCATTCTGTTTTCGTCCCACGGAAACGCCTTATCCTCCACTTGGCATCTGCCCAAATGATCAACCCATTCAATAAATTCACTAGACAAACATTATATTGGACTATTTGGTTTTATTTGCAGATGAAGGTTCGTACTATTCCAGAGTTATAATGTGAATTTTAACAATAGCCAGAACAACAATGCCAAAAAGTTCATCCACATAAAGCTAGCCTAACTAGCATGTGAATACCTTGAAAAGTCAAATACTTATCCTGGATTTGATCATACAGAAACAACTTGAAGTAGGCATTAACTTCCTTATGTAATTTCAATGTATTTGATTTGGATAGGACTAAATAGAGAGAGATATGATCCTTCTCATTTACTTTCTTGTTTCCTTTGGGGTAAGCAGACAATTTTCAGGATTAAAGATAAAATGGAGTTTAAACTTGAAAAACCTGAGCAATCAAGCTAGTAAGCAAGCTAGATGGGAACTGAAACAGAGCTGGTTAAAGAGAGAAAAAGGTGGGCAACATTTGTCCATGCCGTGGGGTCCCAATGAGAGAGAAGGAATTGTGTCTTCTCTCAAAAAGAGAAGTTGGACTTTTTAAAGATCTTTCTTTCGTATCTCACCAAACCTTAGTGGTTGAACATTTATATTATTTTATTTGTGTGGTTAAGATTAAGCCACATTCTTAAATACAATTTTTTTATTCTTAGGGAATTTTAATCTTTTAAAGGAGTGCCATATATACCTCCCTTGGTTCTAGTTGTAGAGAGTTTTTTGCTCTTAACTCTTGGTTCATTTTCTTTGTATTCTCATTCTTAGTTTAATATAATCTCTCTTCATTTATTTTCTTCTTATTCCTTTTCTGCTGTAGCTGCTCGTGTATGACTGAGTAGTCCATCCAGCAGGTTCGAGCCAGCTTGGCTGGCTTGAGTAAGTGACTTTTCTTCTTATTTATTATGAGTTTTATGTTTTGATGATTGTTTTATGGTGTTTTTAATTCATTTATGAGTTTGGTCATCTCATACTTTAGTAGTTTTGATGAGACCGAGAGAAGATTCATAACTGTAGAAAAGACCATAAAACACATGCATGTTTATTGCTGAAGAAATTCGAGTAGACTGCATGCTAGGGGTTTTTATCTTTGATAAAATGCTTGCTAGATCTTAATGCATTACTAAGTGGTCTATTGCTGAAAAGATTCGATTAGGCTGCTTGTCATAGTATTCACATATCCGGAGGTTCCTAGTATGGTGATTTGAGAGTGTGATACCCTAGATTTATGTTCTGTAACCCTGCTCATAATGGTTAAGGAGAGAATGTCACTGAAACTGCTTGCTATGCTTGGTTTGAGTCTGCTGCCTTTTATCATCGTTTTATCTTTATTGTTATTTCCAGCAACCTTAAATTTGTATATATTGTATTCTATTTTAGTTTTCTTAGTTATTTGTCTTTAAATCTTTATTTCTTTATTGGAAGAAATCATATCTGCTTGTTTGCTTAGAAATTTGAGATTGCTCACATCAATCCCTATGGAAAACGACACTTGGACTTACCACCGTGCTATAACCGACCTAGTGCACTTGCTAGTGTCGCATTTGGGGACAACATATAGAATTGAATTTTTGACATATAAAATTTATTATATGAATAGTTGTTCATGAGTCAGGCTCAGACCAGAAGTATTGGGTTTTTTCCAAAATTTACGAGGGTTAGATTTTTTTATTCACTGGGCTATTGGCTATAGGGCTTTTTTTAAAAAAAATTCAGCACGTTGGATTTGGTCAAAATATAAACAAATATTTTTCTTGCAGTCTTCTCTTTCCCCAGTTAGTCTTATTTCTTTCTCAACTTGGTAGTCAAGAGTTGGATTTAGTGAACACATGGACAAAGTTTTTTCTTGCAATATTCTTTTCTCTCAATCAGTCTTCTTTTTTGTTAGTGACGATTCTCCTCATCTGCTCCTCCTGTTTCGTCTCTCAAACTTTTTTCCTGTGATATGCTCTTTTCCATGTAATAGTTCTTTTCATCTACTTCTCCATTTTGAATATTTCATAAATGTATATTTCAATCGGAGGCTCAATTTAAACCACCATTACTTTTGGTTTTAATTTCTCTCTCAATGATATTAAAAATCTTTAATAATAATAATAATAAAAATATTGAAAATATATCCACTTAGAATAACAAACCAAGACTTTTTCCAAAACCTAGACTTTTTCTTTCCTTCCCCAGCAAAAAAGGGGTTTAAAACTAGTTATTTTTAAGCGCCAATTCTCTTCACACGCAACAAATCTCAATGTAGAAATTTCTTATATACACACAACTGAGGGTAAATAATTTATTAATTATTCGGTTTATGCATACCAAACTAACTATTACTTTTTTTTTATTATTTTTATATAAATTAAAAGATTTATTAGTCCTTATGTTCTTATATATTATATTAGTTAGTCCATATATATACTTTTAAGTCATTAAATTTCTCACTTTAATTAAAATATTTATAATAGAATTTTATTTATATATATATAGATATATCTAAGGGCACCCATATTTCTATAGTTTTATATATTAGTTATAAAATTAAAACCAATGCTATTACTTATTGTCTTAAATTTATATTATTATCTTTTTATTAAGTTTAATTTAATATTTTTAAACTATAGATAAATGAAACTATGAATCTCGATAATTTTTTCAAAATAATATTTCTTTTATTAATGTTATCCATAAGTTTCAGGTGAATACTACTACTGCTCTCTTTTAACCCCCTCTACATCATTATTTAAGCTACAAAGGTACAATCAATGCTAATCATATTGTTAAATTTTAATTAGCTGCCTGATTATGTTGCTAGAATCACTTTCAAGGGTTCTGTAAATCATATCCAGACTAAGATAAAGGAGTTGAAGTCATTACAAGTTGAATTCCAAATGTAAAATTATGTTACAACATCAGAAATAAGGTACCCCACGTTAGACATTCCATAGAAGTATTAAAACCTTTTGTTTTGAATAAATAAGCTCTTGAATTAATAAATTCGAGACGAGTCATACCGAGTCAAGAGTTTGCACATGTATTACATGTGCTTCAAGTATTTAACTTGGCACATTCAAATGCTTATTTACTCAGAAAAAGTTGATTGGGACCAATGCATTTAGAAGATATAAATTAGACATAAATGCAGCATTACGAAGCAGTGTGATGAGTACAATACCATAATAATTGGTGACTCCAAAAACTCAGTAGTTGGTCACAGTCACATGTGTCATTTACAAGAGGGATCCTAAAACATAGCAGGCAATTAAAATAGAGGACTTCCAACTTATCTCAAGCTCCAACTTACATCAGATTCACATTTTCCTCAACTCCAAAGGGTCAAAAAAGCTGGTAACTTTGCGATTTCAAGAGAAGTCCTTGACCACTGTCAGCAAAAGAATTTGTACTTCAACAATCATAGTACCATTTGCATTTATATATCCTTGAGATGGTTCCTCTAGATTGCTGAGAGGCATAAGATCATCGAAGCCCCAACTGCTTGAAGAAGCAGTGAATTGATAATTAGCTGCAAAATGTTAAATAAAAGTTAAACAATAATGGACGTTCATTGGTTATGGTTTAAGAAGAGAAAGTTCGAAATAGATCAATGTTCAATGCCATTCACCTAAACGTTCAAGGTCTTTTGTTCCCTGGATTTGATCCCTGATACGCATAATAAATTTAACATGCAGCCTTTCTCCAGGATTAAGAGCTTGCAAATCCTGCAAGCATAAATATATGGACAAGCTTTCGCCTAACTCTTTTCCATCACCATTTGGATAAAGCGATAAAGTCCTATAAATGAGACCAAATAATAGTTCACATACTTATATATATATATAAAGCTAAAATCATGCATATATTTATCTCCCACATACCATTTAAATCCACCAATAGCAAAGTCAGGGGATCTATAGGATTTCCCGCGCCGTTGTCTATAATTTTGGATATTCCAATTGACTGTGTTGTTGACAAGCTTCTTTGCAATAGTTGCACATTCCCCTTTACTTGTACGCTCCAAAACGAAAACCTCAGCTCCAAATATGCAACAATCATCTATGAGGTACCCGTTTGAAGCATCCTTGAAAACATTGAGTGGAATGAATTGGTCGAAACCCCATTCCGTTATCGTTCCGCGAAAACGCCAAACCCTCTCCTTGGCATCTAAACAAATGATCAAAGCATACAACAAATTAAGCACACTGACAAACACACGCACACAACAGAAAAGACAACAGAAACAGTGTGACTGAACATGTTACGAATCCGACTTAGTAAAAGAGTAATTTGCAAAATTTATGCTACAACAGAACAATACCTTGAACTGCCAAATACTTATCCTTGATCTGATTATAAGCAAACAATTTGAAGGACACATTAACCTCCTGATGTAAAGCAAGTGAATTTGATTTTGAAAGAACTAAATAGAGAGAGATATGCCCTTTCTCATTTACTTTCTTGTTTCCTTCTGGGTGAAGGGACAATTTCCTGCATAAATTAATTCATAAATAGAAAGAATGAAAAGGCAGCAGATCAATAAACATTTAGCAGACAGTAAAGTAGAAAAATTAAAAAAATATTAATATTATAATAATGAAGAAACCCTACCATTTGTATCCACCAACTTCAAAATCATTGGACTCATAGTTGTCTATTTTGGCATCAGAAAACAGGGAAAAGCTTTTAATCTTAAACAAGTAGTGAGATTTGATCAAATTGAATTTGAAACTTGAAAGCATCAATTTAACCATGCAGGGATAATGAGGGAGAGAGGATTAGGATAAGGAATAGTACCCGCTTGTTCTTCTTCTTCAGCGTGAAAATCAGCGGTGGGTATATCGAAATCCACAACTCCTTTTGCTTCTTCCATTACTAGCATTTGTCTCCCTTTACTTCCTTGTTTGAGAAAGAGGTAAGTTTTACGAACTGCGAGGCTCAAAATCTCAAATGCTCAATCAAAGTAAGGGCAAATGCACACTCACTACTACTTCATTGCTCCTAGCTTTGGCCAAAAGCCAAAAACACGAATGCAGAGAGAAGAAATTTATGAGCCAATTAGACTGTTTTATCTTTCATACTTTAAGTTTTCCTTTCAATTATTTTTTATTTTTTCTTATATTTCCTTTTCTTCAATTCTCTTTTCCATTTACTTTTCTCCCTTTTATTTTCTTTCTCCCTTTTCTTTTTTTCCTTTTTTTTTTTTTTTTTCACTTGGCTATCGGCTGTTGGACTTTTTTTAAAAAAATTTCAGTCATTGGATTTGGTCAAAGTATAAACAAGTCTTTTTCTTGCAATCTTATATTTCCCCAGTTAGTCTTCTTTCTTCCTCAACTCGGCAGTTAGGCGTTGGATTTGGTGAACGCATGGACAAAGTTTTTTCTTGCAATCTTCTCTTTTCTCAATCAGTCTTCTTCCTCGTTAGTCACGATTTTCCTCATCTGCTCCTCCTGTTCCGTCTCTCAAACTTTTTTCCTGTAATTTTCTCTTTTCCAAATGATAGTTCTTCTCATCTACTTATCCCTTTTAAATATTTCATAAATGCGTATTTTAATCGGAAGCTCAATTCAAACCACCATTACTTTTGTTTTTAATTTCTTCCTCAATGATATTAAAAATCTTTAATAATAGCAATAATAAAAATATTGAAAATAAATCCCCTTAGAATAACAAACTCAGACTTTTTCTTTATTTTCCCAGCAAAGCGGGGGTTTAAAACTAGTATATATATATATATATATATATATATAAAAGATTGAGGGATCAATTCGTTCTTCCATTATTCAATTAACTCCTTTTTCATTTCTTTCTCTTTTACAAGCAACTTGTTTTATGGAATGGGAAAGGTTAATAGGAAATTAGTAGGACATTTAATTAAGAATTAGGATTTCAGATTTTTCATTTTTCCTCTCTTCATTTCATCAATAGCCTAATTTGTTGTATTTATTTATAAATATTGTACTTCATTTCTCGAGCCATATTTCATTAATAGTGAATGCATTAGGTGGGGAGCACATGGGAAATGGTAAGATCTTTTATTTATACTAATTAAACTCTCTTTTTTTTTTTTTTTTTGAACTAATTTGATTACCAATAAAATTATTTACTAGCCCAAATTCGACGAAATGAAAATAAATATTTATTTAATCTATCTAATCGAATTTAATTTATCAAGCTTTATATATAGCAACAACTTGAATTTGCACTATATTGAATTTTTAACAACATTATATATATATATATATATATATATATATATATATATATATATATATATATATATATTTGTAAAATGTTTATTGCCAAATCCTATTATCTCTTGTATTAATCATTAATTATACCACACCGTTTACCAATTTACCCTTCTATCTTAAAATTTTACTGTTAATCCATGCGATTTTTATTAGCTCAAATAAGGATAAAATTTAAGAAATAATGGCCAAAAGTGCATTGATATGGTAAGACATATAAAAAAGAATAACTTCATTTATTTAAAAGTCATATCTAATATTAGCCCTTATATATGACTAAATATCTATTTTGATCATATGGTCTCGCTATATCCTTCCAGTTTTTCTAAGGAAATTCCCATCCGTCGCCAATTTTTACATAGCCAAAAAAAAAAAAAACAAAAAAAAAAAACTCTATAAATTGGAAGTTTACAAATTTTGCACAGAGGGAGGCCAGACCATTCTTGGAACTGTACAAATTGAATTTAAGTACATATGTTAGTAAATGTCCTTACAGGTATCATTTTTATCATCCTATTCCTATGGCCTTTCAATTGATGTCATATAACGCTTGTCCAAATTGTTCATTTGTGCATAGAAAATAAAATTAAAATCAAGGAATACGCAATTATGAGTTCAGTTTTTACCAAAATTATAAACAAAATAGCTTGTAAGACTACTGACAGAACAATGTATATTGCAATTGTTCAACAAACTTTGGATCATATGCAAAAGTAAAGCTAGCACCTTGTCCAAGCAGAGAACAAATGAGAAGTTCTTGTAGGCATTTGAATCGATCCATCTACAGATTCCGGCTTGTTCTTGAGAAAGTGGCCATCTTCATACTGGACCATTTGCTAATGGAGTAACCAAAACAAGAGAAGGATTGTTTAACAGCATTCAAAGTCAATATGCAGACAGCAGACAAGTAACTATAAGCAGTTCCATGTTTACACATCCAAGAGCAAAAAAATTTTAAATCCCAAGTCATATCAAATTCATAACTTCTTCAACTCCAAAAGATCAAAACTCTTAACTAACTTAATGTAATACTCCGAAAATTTAATAAGTATTAATATTTAAAAAGTGATATTATAATTTGAAGATTTTTGTGGAATAGAAACTTCTGGGGGTGAAAATTATATGCACAGTAAGGATATAATTGAAAAGAATTAAAAGTAATTTAGAAATTTAGAAATTAAAAATATATTAATTTAAGAGTAAAATTGTAATTTTGTAGGAAAGATATTTATATATATATACACACACGTATATTTAGAAAAAATTTAATAACTGAATATTCTATGTGTCCGATCGTGATGAAATTTCAGGTACGTGTTCAGAACTAAGTGAATTTCAATATGTATGGTTAAGATTTTATTTTGAGATCAATATGATAGTGTATTTGGAAATAAAATTTTAGAGTATTTTTGTAAATTAATTCTAAATATGAAGTCATTTGAGAATAAAATTAGTATTTTTGGACTCCTAGCAGTGCTGTGAATCTAGTGGTATTCTCCGTTCGAATTATAGGTACTATTCTAGTGATCGGCATATTTTCCGGCGAGTTCTTGTTGGTTTTATATTTTGATATTGATCTATGAATTATTTGGAATAATAATAATTCTTAGAGTTTTTAATGATTTTGAGTAGATTATTTTATATGAATTATTGAAGCATTTAGAGTTAAATTAATTAATTATCAATCAGTTGTTGATTATATTATCAGTTACAATTAGTTTTTGCATATTTAACTCAAATTTTGAAATGTAGTATAAATAATGACTGTATAAGTGAATAGTGATAGGGTAATGTATTATACGGAATAAATTATATAAGAATAGTAATTAAGTTATTTTAACATTAGGAGAGCTACGTGGTTTTGATTCCCAAATTAGAACATATTGGTGTACGTAGGAAGTTTGGTATTAAGTTAATATCAAGTCCAAGCCAAATAGATAGATTTAATTAGATAGTTTTATTAATAAGAGATTACTTGATCATAGAATTGGAGCTAGGTTATTAAAGATGAATTTATTTGAGGATAGTTTAGAGAATGATATAAATTTATATGTGCTGTGGTTATCGCCATAGAAACCAAAAGCTAATTTGTGAATATAAATTTGATATAAATTTATATGTGCTGTGGTGATATTTGTGAATTAATTTATGTAATATGTTTAGATGAGTGCTATTATGAGTTGTTCTATGAGTTAAAAGGGTTGAGCTGAATATGTGAATGTGTGTTTATGGTGGTTATATGGAATACGAGAAAGTAAGATGTTATACAAATTTATATGATATTACATGAATTATATGGTATATTTGAAAGTTGGTTTACATAGTTATATAAAACATAAAAGGAAGAAGATTCTATATTAGAATTTGAAGATTGATGACAATGGGGAATTTATTTGGATATTAAAAAAATTATTAAATCGGGTGGTTCGAGAGATATTAGGAGGAGTATAAAGGTTAAATTATTTTGGAGTTGGGTGTCATACTTAAAGTTTCAAGTGAACTCCTTTGTCATTGTTATCAAAGAAATTTGAACTTCAACTATCATAGCACCGTTGATTATATATCCCTCTGATGCATCATTGAGTTTGCTGAGACGCATCAAGTTCCGGAATCCCCAATTATTGTCATATTTCGAAAAGCGGTTACTAGCTGGAAAATATTTGATTGAGGTTAAGTAGATAGAAATCCACAAAATGAGATTCCGGAATGGAAAGGTCATTTTCATTAGTCAAATAGTTTCAATGCTATTCACCTAATTTCTCGTGGTGTTTCCCATGGAGTTGATCCTTGATACACAGAACAAATTCGACATACAGCCTATCTTCAAGCTTAAGATTTGCCGAATCCTCCAAATGTAAAAACAAGGACAAACTTTTGCCATTCTCTTCTCCGTACCCTTTGGGATAGATACTTAAACTCCTATATATATGACATTAAAAAATTATCTGAAAGTAGCATTGTTTCATAGTATTAAAAGCTAAAAAACATAATGCATCTGTGGCATACCATTTGTGTCCGCCAATTGCAAAAACTTGGGATTCATAGGATCCTTGTGTCATCTCTGCAAAATTAAGGATATTCCAAGTGTAGGTGTTGTTAGGAATTAGGTCCCCCACAACAGAAGCACACTCACCTTTGCTAACAGGCTCTAAAACAAAAACTTCAGCTCCAAATATGCAACAATCATTAACCAAGTATCCGTTTGATGCATCGTTGAAAACATCGAGTGGAACTAATTGGTCAAAACCCCATTCTGTTTTCGTCCCACGGAAACGCCTTATCCTCCACTTGGCATCTGCCCAAATGATCAACCCATTCAATAAATTCACTAGACAAACATTATATCGGACTATTTGGTTTTATTTGCAGATGAAGGTTCGTACTATTCCAGAGTTATAATGTGAATTTTAACAATAGCCAGAACAACAATGCCAAAAAGTTCATCCACATAAAGCTAGCCTAACTAGCATGTGAATACCTTGAAAAGTCAAATACTTATCCTGGATTTGATCATACAGAAACAACTTGAAGTAGGCATTAACTTCCTTATGTAATTTCAATGTATTTGATTTGGATAGGACTAAATAGAGAGAGATATGATCCTTCTCATTTACTTTCTTGTTTCCTTTGGGGTAAACAGACAATTTCCTAGATTAAAAGTAAATGTTAGTAGCAGAAAAACAGTAGATAAAATTGCTTCCAATAAAAGAGGGAAAAAATTAAAATTTTGTTGAAGAAAATAAAACTACCATTTGTATCCACCAACTTCAAAATCATTTGATTCATAGTGGTCTGCCTTAGCATTAGAGAGATGTGTGAAGTTTTCGATCTTGAAAAGGTAGTGGCCTGGTCGTAAATCTCTTAATTCCCGTATTACTTCTATCGATTAAGCAAAAATTAAACGAAAATTAAGATCGATTAATCATGTATAGATGAGTTATAAGTAACAAACTAGAGAGAAAGAGGCTACTAGGGTTTGAATCATACCAGTATGTTGACCCTCCGCAGTCCGGTGTTGTTGAGTTGGTTTAATATCTATCACTCCTTTTATTTCCATGTTTATTTCTACTAGCATTTCTTTCTCTCACCAATACTTGGATTACAACCCCTCATCTATATATTATTAAAATAGAAGCTTGTAACAGAATTTTAAAACAATGATTTCATATCTATTTTTAATTTTTTTTTATTATATATACATCCAATTTATTTCTTTCTATACATATTGAATTCTATTACAAGATTTAATTTCCTTTTTCTTTATCTTTTTCATCGTTCTCTTTAATTTTTTTTAATTATTTTTTTATTTTTTCTTATATTTCCTTTTCTTCAATTTTATTTGAAAAAAAATAATAAATTTTCTTTCTTTTTATTTTTCTCACTTTTATTTTCCTTTTCTCTTTTCTTTTTTCTTTTTTTCTTTTTTTCAATTTTCTTTATTTTTTCTTTTATTTTTCTTTAATTTTATTTTTTTTATTGTTTTTTCTTTAATTTTTCTTTAATTTTAGTTTTTTTTTAGTTTTTTTTTTCTTTTATATTTCTTAAAATGGCCCTTTTACTTTTTTTATAGTTGAAAATTAATTTTAACAAAAAATATTCATAGATACACAAATGTAAATTTATGCATAATTTTAAAAACAATGATTTCACATCTATTTTTAATGTTTTCTTTTATTATATATGCATCTAACTATTTTCTTTTGTACAAATTTCGCTAAAAAAATTTTCAAATTTATTATTCAATATGTATAGAATTGAATTTTTGACATATAAAATTTATTATATGAATTGCTGTTCATGAGACAGGCTCGGACCAGACGTATTAGGCTTTTTCCAAAATTCATGAGTGTCAGATTTTATTATTCACTGGGCTGTCGGCTGTCGGACTTTTTTTAAAAAAACTTTAGTCGTTGGATTTGGTCAAAGTACAAACAAATCTTTTTCTTATAGTCTTCGTTTTCCCCAGTTAGTTTTTTTTCTTCCTCAACTCTGTAGTCAGGCATTGGATTTGGTGAATCCATGGACAAAGTTTTTTCTTGCAATCTTCTCTTTTCTCAATTAGTCTTCTTCTTCGTTAGTTACGATTCTCCTCATCTGCTCCTCCTGTTCCGTCTCTCAAACTTTTTTCTTGCAATATTCTCTTTTCCAAGTGATTGTTCTTCTCATCTACTTCACCTTTTGAACATTTCATAAATGCATATTTCAATAAGAGGCTCAATTCAAACCACCATTACTTTTGTTTTTAATTTCACCCTCAATGATATTAAAAATCTTTAATAATAATAATAATAATAATAATAATAATAATAATAATAATAATAATAATAATAATAATATTGAAAATAAATCAGCTTAGAATAACAAACCCAGACTTTTTTCCAAACCCAGACTTTTTCTTTCCTTCTCCGGTAAAGCGGGGGTTTAAAACTAGTTGCTTTTAAACGCGAATTCTCTTCACATGCAACAAATTTCAATGTAGAAATTTCTTATATACACACAATTGAGGGTAAATAATTTATTAATTATTCGGTTCATGCATACTAAACTAACTGTTACTTTTTTTATTATTATTTTTATATAGATTAAAAGAGTTATTAGCCATTATGTTCTTATATATTATATTCGTTAGTCTATATATATACTTTAAGTCCTTAAATTTTAATCTCAATCAACTCTTTAATTAAAATTATATTAGTTAGTTCATATATATACTTTTAAGTCATTAAATTTCTCACTTTAATTAAAATATTTATAATAGAATTTATATATATATATATATATATATATATATATAAGCGCACCCATATTTCTATAGTTTTATATATTAGTTATAAAATTAAAACCAATGCTATTACTTATTGTCTTAAATTTATATTTTTATCTTTTTCTGAAGTTTAATTTAATATTTTTAAACTATAGATAAATGAAACTATGAATCTGGATAATTTTTTCAAAATGATATTTCTTTTATTAATGTTATCCATAAGCTATATTAGAGATGAAATGTTCATGTTTATTAATTTCATAAGGATCAACTAGTTTTTGACCAGTTTTAAAATATTTATTTATTTTAATGAAAGAAGTTAATATTTACTTATTCTGAAACTCCTAAAGTTTTAGCAAAATGTTACTATGTGTGTGATCGATAAGGATAAAGTGGTTGAAAGAGCATCTCTAATGGAGAACCCCTCCTTTTATGTATTATGATTGGAATTATGTCGGTTAGTATGAAAAACGAGTCAACACGTTTAATCTATCCAATAAATTAATACGTTATGTCACGGATTGACTTGCCAAATCGTTTGACTCATTCATAGATTAAACGTAAGTGCAATACATATAGTAGGGTTTTGAAAATGGGTCGTAATACTCCAACACAATTCGTATAACACCGGAATTAGGTGAATCATGATTGATGTTATTTGGTTAATGTTCAAAATGAGTTGACGCGTTCCATTTAATAAGTGAATCATGTTAATATTGACCTGTTACGTATCACCATAATATGTCAACATGAGACGATAACCCATTTTAAAACTCTTATTTACATATGACAACTTTTAGTTAAATAAATCGGACTTGATGTTGAGGTAGGAAACGCTTACTTTGCTTTACCTGTTTCCAAAATGGATAGCCTAACAACATTTTTGTCTTGTTTGACGACATATAATGCATAAGGTCATTCTTAAAAAATTCCATTTCAGTCAACAACGACTAATTCTTAAATCTTATTTCTCCCAATTGTGAAGGACATTGCTAAATCCATAGAAAATTTGTGGATAGAATGGCTAGAATTGGATTTTTTGTTAACCTTAATTAATAAATAATATTCCAACACTTATCAAAAAATCCGTAATTAAATGCCTAATTTCCAAAACCGTATTTTCTCAGTCTTATTAATTATTATTAATAAGTGGTAACCATTTTCTTTTCTTAGCATCATTTTTCCAAATTTTAAAATTTGTCTATCAATTTCTCATGCATGCATATAACAAACTTATATATATATATATATATATATATATATATATATATATATATATATATATATATATATATAGACACACACACACACACACACACATTCTAATTCCTCTCCCTTGCTCTTAAGTAAAGTATATATATTCTAATTCCTCTCCCTTGCTTTTAAGTAAAGTAATTTTATGTTCTAATTCCTCTCCCTTGCTTTGAAGTAAAGTAATTTTATGTTTTGATTTCTGTAAATATTTTGTTATATTTATATTATAAAATTTTCTTGTAATTAAGTAAATTTTCACTAAATTGTTTTTTTATTATCTTTACTGAAAAATTGATAATTATTCATTTAGAATTTCATGTGTTATAAATTAAAATATAATTAAAATAGGTTTAATGTTCAAGTTGGAGTTATTATTTACACATTTAGTTAATTGGGTACCCAAGATATATCAAGCATATAATATATTAGTAATGAATTTTATAATTGATGACTACATATTTAACCTTTTTTTTTAAATTGAAAATTACTATATAATTTCTTGTTAAAAACTTATATCTAAAATACGTAGTATCATAATGTTATGCAATATAATAAAACTATATATCAAATAAAAATATATTTAAACATTAATTATATTCTTAATTGTAATATAACATAAAATCAATAATCACTAATATTTTACTATTACGTAATTTTTGTTTTTTACAATCACCTAACAACTACCGGCTAAACTAAATAAACTCTAAGTTCAAACTCAATACCAATTCAAATGGATAAGAGTTACGCTTTATATGTAAGACTTATTTGGGCAAGGTAACATATAATTCTTTTTGAACTAAGATAACTATTAAGGCACAAAGCCAAATCATAATTAAATCATGATTCTTCACGGTTTAATTATACTAATTTCTATGGTATAATTTGTGTTATTACCATAACTAATAGAGTTCTAATGCAAATTTTTTTAAATAAATAGTCCTTTTCAATTTTTTTTTTCTAAAAAAAAAAAAGGTATTAGAGTCGTTGTCTAATTTTGGGTAGTTAATGATTTTTTTTTTTTTTTTTTCGTTGTATACTCAGAAGATGAAGAGAACAAGAAAGTGGTGCATTTATATATACAAGTTGCCTGGAAGCTGGATTTAACTGGAAATTGTGGTTATCATAATTAATTGAAAACAATTTTCAGTTTTGTTGAAGTGAAATTAATTTGTGTCATAAATAGTGTAGTAGTCATTACCTTTTCAAATTTATAAAGTTTTTGTGATAATGAGGCAACCTGAATGTTGTATTGACATAAGTGAATATATATACAGGAGAGGAACCCTAACCCTACAAGGATTCCTACAAGGATTAGACTTACAAATATACATAAATTGAAATTTACATTTATCACACATCTCTATCTCTATCACCCTCCCGCAATTTGAGCCGGGTGAGAACAAAGGCTCAAATTGTTTCGAAGTAATAAAAACCGGTCCTTGAGCATGGGTTTGGTGAGAATATCAGCCACTTGATCTGAAGTAGGAAGATATCGAACAGTGAGGAGTCCTTTGGAGACGCGATCAAGGACAAAGGAAAAATCTACCTCAATGTGCTTGCTTCGATTGTGAAAAATGGGATTTGCTGTGAGATATGTGGCAGAGATGTTGTCACACCAAAGTTGAGGAGAACATGGTATAGAGAAACCAATTTCCTGTAATAAAATCTGTAACCAACCAATTTCAGAGGCTCCGGTGGCTAATGCACGATATTCGGCTTCAGTGGAGGACCTTGCAACCGAATTTTGCTTCTTTGAGCTCCAGGAGATGGGATTACGGCCAAGATAGATAACATATCCCGTCGTAGATTTCCGGTCATCGAGACTTCCAGCCCAATCAGCATCAATGAACCCATGTAAAATAGGGCTGGAGTTACGGTGGAGGTGCAAATCATGGCTGTGGGTTTGATTTAAATACCGAAGAAGGCGTTTAACTGCTTGACCATTGGTGCATGCATGAATTGGGACAGCTTGTTAACTGGGAATGCAATGTCTGGCCGAGTGAGACAAAGCTACTGTAGGCTCCCAAGAACACCCCTATATTCAGTAGGATCAGGATGCGGATCACCATCGCCTAATTTCAGTCGTTCCTTAGGACACATGGGAGTGGAAATGCCTTTACAGCCAAGCATGTTGCACCTGGATAAAAGATCAGCAATATATTTTGACTGAGATAGGAAGAGGCTAGAGGGGTGCCAGGAAGCTTCAATCCCCAGAAAATAAGATAACTGACCCAGATCTCGGATAGCAAATTGCCTCTGTAATTGCTTGATCAAGTTACCAATAAAGGAGGAATCGGACCCCATGAGAAGAAAATCATCAACATAAATTAGACAAACCACAAATAAATCACCATCATGAATAAAATATAGACTTGTATCAGATTTGGAGCCCCGAAATCCAAGAGAATGGGGAGAGTCCGTCAATCGTTTGTGCCACATTCGAGGAGCCTGCTTGAGACCATAGAGAGATTTTTTTAATTTACAGACATACTCAGGTCGTGAGGGATCAACATACCCGGGTGGTTGGGACATGTACACTTCTTCTTCTAAGGAGCCATGAAGAAAGGCATTAGAGACATCCAGTTGATGGACCATCCAATTCGAAGTAACAGCAATAGCAAGAAGAAGTCGGATCGAAGCCGGTTTGATTACAGGACTGTAGGTCTCAAAATAGTCAATACCAGGTCTTTGATGAAATCCTTTGGCCACAAGGCGTGCTTTGTAGCGATCAATACTGCCATCTGCCTTGGTCTTTAAACGGTAGACCCATTTGCAACCAACCACATTTTGATTTTTGTCTGGTGGAACCAATGCCCAGGTGCCATTATTGATGAGTGCATTGTATTCCTCAGTCATGGCCTGACGCCATGCTTGTGATTTGTAAGCCTGCCGAAAGGTGGAAGGTTCCAATGGTAGTGTGGAACTGACAAGTGCCTTGGGTTTTAAGGAACCAGTCTGAGACCTGGTGACAATACGCCTTGGAGGACTTTGATCACTGGAGACAGGTGATACCATAGGTGCATCGGAATTGGACAAGGATGCCGAGGATAAGGGTCCATAGGAGGTGAGATCCACGGTAAGGGAAGGTGCAGTGGGTTCGGTTGTAGGGGATGGAAGGGGCGTCGGGTTGGCGGGGCTGTTGGCGGGTGCTGTTGGTGGTGTGGGTTTGGTTGACGGGTCGGTTTGGATGGAAGTTGGGGTTGCCGATTTTCCTAGGCTGGTTGACGGTGCGGGTTGAAGTGGTGGTGGGACTGCTGGGTTGGCGGGTTGTATTGGTAAGGTAAGTGTGAGTGTACCAGGATTGAGTAGCTGAGGGAGAGTGCCCATCATCATACCACTTGGAATAAGGGAACACCTGTTCATCAAACAAGACATGACGTGAGATAAATAAGCGGCAAGAAATGGGATCAAAGCATTTAAAACCCTTGTGGAGTTTACTATAGCCAAGAAAAATGCATTCTTTGGAACGAGGTTAAAGTTTATTCTTAGTGTAAGGGCGCAACCAAGGGAAACATAAGCATCCAAACACACGAAGGTTCATGTAGTCCTGGGGTGTGCCAAACAGACGTTGATAGGGAGTATAAAAATTTATGGAGGCCGTTTGGAGTCTATTTATTAAGTATGTGGCGGTATCAAAAGCATAGGTCCAAAATTTGTGAGATAAGTGGGTGCGGTGTAGGAATGCAAGGCCATGTTCAACTATGTGTTTATGTTTTCGTTCAGCACTACCATTTTGTTCGGGTGTGTAAGGACAAGAGATTTTGTGTGTGATGCCATGTTCCCGAAAGAATGGTTGTAATGCAATGAACTCACCCCCCCCCCCCCCCCCATCGGATTGAAAGGCTTTGATGGTATTGGTAAAGTAGTTCTCCATAAGTGTTTTAAATTGCTTAAAAACAAGAGCTACATCAGATTTATGCTTCAAGAAATAAATCCAAGAATATTTGCTATAATGATCTAGGAACAAGACATAGTAAGAGAAACCATCCACAGAAATAGTAGGTGCTGGCCCCCAAACATCAGCACAAATTAAATCCAAGGGAGCTTTGGATTCAGACTTAGACAAAGCAAAAGGTAATTTATGACTTTTATTAATTGAGCAAGAGTTGCACATAGAATGTTTGGAATCAGAAACACTAATTTTATTCCATCGTAACAATTGCTTAACAAGAGGAAAGTTGGCATGTCCTAGACGATCATACCAAGTAGTAAGAGAAGCTAAATTTGCTGAAGGGAAAGAAGAACCCGTGGAGGAGTCCAACTTCAATGCTACCGCACACAAGGAGAATAGTCCATTATCACTCCGGCCTTTGTATCGAATGCTCCCCGTTGTCAAATCCTTAATCAAAAAATGGTCAGCAAAGAATTCAACAGAAACGGGGTTAGCGTTAGTTAAAGCATAAACAGACAATAAATTTTGAGAAAAATGAGGGACATGCAAAATATTGGGGATATGAAAGATATCATCCCCAATTTTGAAGGAGGACTGACCGACTCTAGAGATTGTGAGTTTGGAGCCATTACCAATTGTAACTTCCTCAGGTCCTTGATATTCAGAGTGAAGATTCAGGTTTCCCAATTCGAAGGTCATATGATGAGAGGCACCAGAATCAACTACCCAAGATTGTGGCGGAGCATGGCTGGTGGCAAGGTTGGATGATGGGCGAGGTTGGGTGTTGTCTCGGCTTAGATTTGGAGAGGAACAATCCCTGGCATAATGTCCAATTCCTTTGCAATTGTGGCATGTGATTGTCTGTGGATCAAAGGACCTGAAATTAGACCGTGAGTCAGACCCAAAGGAGCTGAAATTCTGCTGCTGCTGTCCCCTATAGTCTGAAGAATAGCTGCTGCCCCAATCAGAGAATCTGCCGCTGCCCCATCCCCGGTATTGGCCACCCCTTCCTCGGCCTTGGTGACCACGTCCACGCTGATGGGGGGACTGGTGGCGGGCAGCGAGCATGGCTGTTGGCTGCAACTGGTCAGCCACGGCTGTGTTTCGCTGCTGATTCAGCCTTGCAATATTTCTTTCTTTAGTTAAGAGGAGCCCAAGTAAATCTTCGAAATCAATGGGTTCCATTTTAGTTTCAAGGGTGAGGTTAAAGAGACGGTAGTCTTCACCCAAACTAGCAAGTATGGAATCAATAAAATCATCATCTTGAACTCTATAACCCAAGGAAGCCAATTGATCTTGAATACTTTTTGCACAGAGCGTGTAATTGGTGATGGATTCAGTCTTCTCACGACTAAGGGTCTGAAGTTGAGCTCTTAAATTACGGATTTGTGATCGGGATCCGGAAGAGTAGGCTCTATTGAGGTGGTTCCAAGCCTCAATGGCGGTGGGGGCATCAATGACTTGTGGCAACAAACTGGATTCAATGGACGCAAATAACCAACTAAGCACCTGCTGATTTTGTTGTTCCCATATATCATATAATGGGTTGCGAGTTTGATCTTCAAGAAACTCGGACGGAATAGGATGATTCTCGTCAATGTGGTGCCACATCCGGCATCCTCTCAACATAGTTATGAACTGCGCTTTCCATAGGACAAAGTTGGATGAATTGAGTTTGCTTGTGATGAAGGTGGACGGATTGGAAAAGCTGATGGAGGAAGAAAGTGTTGTGTTTGGACCGCCGGAAATCGTTGAGGTTGCAGTGGCTGTGAGCGGCGGCGTGACTGAAGGGGAGCTGGAGTTGACGTCGGCCATGGTAGAGGAAGGTGGCGGTGGAGGTGTTAGATGAGATGGGGGCGGAAAATTATGTTGTAGGGTTAGGGTTTTTTTTCTAGCTCTGATACCATGTGATAATGAGGCAACCTGAATGTTGTATTGACATAAGTGAATATATATACAGGAGAGGAACCCTAACCCTACAAGGATTCCCACAAGGATTAGACTTACAAATATACATAAATTTACATTTACATTTATCACACATCTCTATCTCTATCAGTTTTGAATTGTATAGATTGACTTGAGAAGTCTAAAATGGATGAAAAAAAAAAGAGAAGAAAAGAAAAGAAAAGAAAAGGAAATGGTCTAGATATGCTTAATTCTCAAATAAAAAAGTCAAAAATTATATATAAATTTCTAAAAATCATTAATCCTAGTTCAAATCTCATAATTAAATAAGTACTACGGATCATTCATAATTTTTCTTTAGTATAAGATATTTTCATTTGATGATCAAACTGTAGCTAGCTCAAACTTTATTAGAAAATATTTTATTTTTTAATATTAAAAGATCTTAATTCATTAAACTACTAGCAGGAATGTTTCAGAAAAGCTATCAATCAACAACATTATCAGCTAATCAGGAGATTTTGGTTGTTGTAGGACCATGCCAATATACAAAATTACAAATGTAGACGGAGAACAAAACCTAAACCCTAACAATTAACCAACCAATAGTAAAGTAGAATCTTCACCTACATACACACTTCTTCTTAACTCTCTTACGCTTGACTTGGTGCATCTCTCCTTCAATTGCAGAACAAACCAGATGAAGATAAGATTTGGCGCATCTTTATTTCGATTATTGGGTCGGATTTGGTGCATCTTTCCAAATTGTTCTGCATTCCTTGTAGGTGTGGTGAGATAATTGAGAACATGAATAAAGATAAGATTTTTTTTTTTAATTTACTACTATTGTTACATGTAATGCAAACTTCATAATCAAACACTTTCCCTTTTAGCAAGTTCACATATTTAAAGTGTCCATCCCGCCTCAAATTCAGTATTAACTGGATTGTTCATTAAAAAAAAAAAACATTGTGATTGGTACAACTACGACGTAGAAAAAGATACAAAACAGAACATCATTGGTTAAAGAACAAAATTTTAAGGCATATGTCTCTGAGTCTTCCTCAATTGAAATGTACGACAAGCGATGTCAAAACATTTCCTGTTTGTGAAATCTGTTTGATGGAGTGGACGAGGTGGCGCTGACTTATTTGGAGAAAAAATTCGACAATCGGTAAAAAAATCGGCAAAACGGCGATGAAGGCAAATTTCACCCAAAACACGCCGTGCAATGGTTGCACGCCGGCGAGTTGTCTACTGGAAGGCAAATTTCATCCAAAACACGCCGTGCAATGGTTGCACGCCGGCGAGTTGTCCACTGGAATTCAGCGCCTATTGTTCGATTTTGTCCTGAAAAAAATATCATCCGATTTGGTCCCAAAAATAGTCAAATTTTATTGGAATCGGCCTGGTGAACAGGACCCACTACTTTGTTGTGGGCACCACCATAATTTTGCAAAAAAATTCTGTTTAGACCTTTAATTTTGCGTTTTTATATTTTTAGGGACTTAATTGCAAATTTTTAAAAGTTTCTGTATTATTCGGTTTGTTCCGAAATTTTTACCCTAGCTCTATAAACCTATAAATAGGGCTTTTATGTATGAACAACGTAGTTTTGAATAAGAATTCTTTTGAGTTAATTTGTTTTTTCCTATTCCTAGTTTTTGTGAAAAATTAGGTTTTAGAAGCCTAAATTCCGGTATCGTGCGCGATCAACGGAGTTTGGTAGAATTGTTTCCGGTATCTTGCGAGATCAACGGATTCAATTGGTTCGAGTTTAACTTTCGCTGCATCAGTTTGGTATCAGAGCCTAAACCCTAAGCCGAAACGATGCCGCCGCGAAGAGAACGGAGGGTAGAAGAAATTGTGGCTGAGGAGGACGGTTTAGAGAATCGACTTGAGCAACGACTGCATCGAGTGATTGACCAGCGCCTACAAGAGGCTGTCGATCAACTCACGGAGAGGGTGGCAGGATTGCTTGCGAATCAAAATAGGGCAAACGAAGGGCGCAACCGCGCGAGACCACAGTTTCGTGGAGAGGAAGAAAATCCTTTTGTCGCTGATGAGGATGAGGATTACGAGATTGATATAGGGAGAAATCGAAGGCGGAGACCGGAACCAGAGGATAGACGTTGGGAGAGTGGAATTCGAACGGAAATCCCAGAGTTCCAAGGAATCCTTCAACCTGAGGAGTTCATTGATTGGTTGACGACTGTTGAGGAAGTAATGGAATTCAAAGGGGTTCCTGAGGACAGAAAGGTGCAGTTGGTGGTGACTAGGTTGAGAGGACGCGCCATGGCCTGGTGGCAGCAGCTCAAACAGACTCGGCTGAGGCTGGGAAAACCGAAGATTGCCGCCTGGGAGAAGATGAAGAAACACATGCGGACTGCGTTTTTGCCCTACAATTACCAGCGGTTAATGTATCAACGCTTGCAGAATCTAAGACAGGGTAATCGGACAGTGGATGAATATACCACTGATTTTTACCAATTGATTGCCCGGAACGATGTTCAGGAGACCGAAGATCAGTTGGTTTCAAGGTATATCGGAGGATTGAGGGAACAAATCCGAGATTTAGTTAATGATTTTGATCCATTAACGGTATCTGAAGCACATCAGCGAGCAGTCAGGATGGAGAGGAGACCCCGTACTGTTGGCTTTACCAATACGGTCGGTGGTGGTGCAAATCGACCCTCCAATACAGCAGCAGCCCCTGCCAATAGAGTTGCCGCTTCACAACCAGCCAATAACCCTGTCAGACGAGTCAGTGGTAATAATGTTAAGTGCTTTTCCTATGGAGAGGTTGGACATGTCAGGTCTGAATGTAAGAAAGCAGGAAAGCGGGCGATGTTTATGGAAGCAGAAGAGGAGGATGAAGAGACCCAGTTACCGGAGGATGAAGAAGAAGCTAACAGTGAGGAAGAGGAGATAGTCGCCGGAGATACTGGAACTGCCCTAGTGGTTCGGAGGTTCTGTTTTACTCCTCGGGTAGTGGAAGATAACTGGCTGCGAAACAATATTTTCCAGTCCACATGCACGATCAAAGACAAGGTCTGTAAGTTTATTATAGATTCTGGATGTTGTGAAAATATTATCTCTGCTGAGGCTGTTAAGAAGTTAGAATTAGTGACAGAAAAACACCCAAAACCGTATAAATTGTCTTGGTTGAAACAAGGGGGTGAAGTAATTGTGTCAAGGAGGGTATTGGTTCCTTTTTCTGTTGGTAGTAAATACAAGGCTGAAGTATGGTGTGATGTAGTTGAGATGGATGCATGTCATCTGTTATTAGGACGACCATGGCAGTATGATAGGGAAACATCGCATGACGGGAAGAAAAATAGCTATAGCTTCTTGTTTGAAGGAGTGAGAATAGTTCTGGTCCCGAAGAAGGAGGAGAGCAAGGGTACGGTGATTATGTTGTCCCTAGCTCAGTTTGAAGAAGAATTTCAAGAAGCGGATTTGGCCTTTGCATTAGTAAGTAAAGAAGTTGGGGAAAATAAACCGATTGCTGAAGCAGTCCAGCCCTTGTTGAAAGAGTTTGCTGACCTGTTTCCAGAGGAGCTACCGGCTGGTTTACCTCCCCTACGTGATATCCAGCACCGAATTGATCTTGAGCCCGGTGCAGCCCTACCTAATTGGCCCCATTACCGAATGAGTCCAGCGGAACATGAGGAGCTGAGGAGACAAGTGGAGGAGCTGTTAGAGAAAGGATATATAAGGGAGAGCATAAGCCCTTGTGCGGTTCCAGCCTTACTGATACCAAAGAAGGATGGGTCGTGGAGGATGTGCGTTGACAGTCGAGCAGTCAATAAGATAACAGTCAGGTATCGCTTTCCTATCCCTCGACTTGATGATTTACTTGATCAAATCAGTGGGGCTACTATCTTCAGTAAACTGGACTTGAAAAGCGGATATTACCACATCAGAATCCGACCCGGAGATGAGTGGAAAACGGCTTTTAAAACCAGAGAGGGTCTGTATGAGTGGTTAGTAATGCCGTTTGGGCTTTCTAATGCGCCGAGTACCTTTATGAGAGTGATGAACCAGGTGTTGAGGCCTTTCATAGGCAAATTTGTGGTAGTTTATTTTGATGACATTCTGATATTTAGTGCCACCGAAGCTGAACATTTACAGCACTTGAGAGCTGTCTTAGAGGTTCTGAGGAGGGAGAGGTTATTTGCTGCCTTGAAGAAGTGTGAATTTATGGCAAGGAGCGTGCTGTTTCTGGGTTATGTGGTGTCGGCAGAGGGATTGCAGGTGGATGAATCGAAGATTCAAGCTGTCCAGCAGTGGCCCAGACCCCGGACTGTGACTGAGGTGCGGAGTTTTCATGGACTGGCATCGTTTTATAGGCGATTTATTCCCCACTTCAGTACTATCATGGCACCAATAACAGAGTGTATGAAGCAGAAGGATAGATTTGAATGGTCAGAGGCAGCAGAGGAGGCCTTCAAGGCAATCAAGTATAAACTGACTAATGCACCTATCCTAGTTCTGCCCGATTTCCATCAACCATTTGAGTTACACTCAGATGCTTCAAAACTGGGTATAGGAGCAGTCCTCAGTCAGAATAGCAGACCAGTGGCGTATTATAGTGAGAAGTTGTCAGGGGCAAAGCTTCGGTACAGCACGTACGATGTAGAGTTCTATGCAGTGGTGCAAGCCGTGAAGCATTGGAGGCACTACCTATTTCAGAAGGAGTTTGTGCTCTATACAGATCATGATGCCCTTAGACATCTGCATAGTCAAGATAAAATTTCAGCTAGGCATGCAAGCTGGGTGGCATATTTGCAGCAATTTACCTTTGTTGTGAAACACAAATCCGGAGTGACAAATAAAGTGGCAGATGCCCTCAGCCGGCGAAAGGCGTTCTTAACTGCCATGACTGTTAAGGTTCCGGGATTCGACTCTTTTGATGAGCTATTACGGACTGATCCTTATTTTTCTACTGTAATAGAAAAGGTTGAGATGGGGGAGCAATCTGATTATCATATACAGCAGGGATTTCTATTTAAGGGTAACCAGTTGTGTGTTCCGGAAAGCAGTTTGAGGCTACAAATTATAACTGAACTCCACAATGAAGGGCATGTGGGCCGAGATCGCACTTTGCAGCTTGTACAGTCCAGTTACTACTGGCCTTCCATGCGAAGAGAGGTGGAAAAATTTGTGAAACGGTGTGCTGTTTGCCAAGTCTCTAAAGGGTCGGCCACTAATGCCGGTTTATACATGCCGTTGCCTGTCCCTACACACCCATGGTCTGACATCAGTATGGATTTTGTTTTGGGGTTGCCAAGGACTCAGAGGGGCAATGATTCTGTTTTTGTAGTGGTAGATCGATTTTCGAAGATGGCACACTTCATACCGTGCAAGAAAACTACCGATGCTGTCAAGGTGGCGCAATTGTTCTTCCGAGAGGTCTATAAGCTGTATGGACTGCCCGAATCAATTGTTTCAGATAGGGACACTCGGTTCTTGAGCCATTTCTGGAGGAGTTTGTGGAAAATGGTGAACACGCAATTAAACTTCAGTAGTGCTTACCATCCGCAAACTGACGGACAAACTGAGGTAGTCAATCGGTCGTTGGGAAATCTGTTGCGGAGTCTGGTGGGAGAGCATGTAAAGAGCTGGGATGTGAAGATCTGTTTGGCTGAGTTTGCGCACAACCACGCAGTAAATCGAAGCACGGGTTTCAGCCCGTTTGCGGTTGTCTACTCAGTAGTTCCCAAAGGTCCACTGGATCTGTTACCCATCCCGTCCAAAAGCAAGCACCATGGAAAGGCTGAAGATTTTGTGGATAGCCTGCAGGAGGTACATGCTGCAGTAAGGCACAATTTGCAGGTTTCCAATGCCAAGTACAAGCAGTTTGCCGATAAGAAGCGTAGACATGTCGAATACGACGTGGGAGACTTTGTGTGGGCGATTATGACCAAAGATAGGTTTTCTGTGGGTGACTACAACAAACTTTCAGCCAGGAAAATTGGGCCAGTGGAGATCATTGAGAAGATAAATGCTAATGCTTACCGGTTGAAGTTGCCTAGTTCGGTTCGCACCCACGACGTCTTCAATATAAAGCATCTTCTACCTTATGCCAGTGATTCTTCCGAGGACGAAAATTCGAGGGCGAATTCTTTCCAACCCGGGGAGAATGATGGAGTGGACGAGGTGGCGCTGACTTATTTGGAGAAAAAATTCGACAATCGGTAAAAAAATCGGCAAAACGGCGATGAAGGCAAATTTCACCCAAAACACGCCGTGCAATGGTTGCACGCCGGCGAGTTGTCTACTGGAAGGCAAATTTCATCCAAAACACGCCGTGCAATGGTTGCACGCCGGCGAGTTGTCCACTGGAATTCAGCGCCTATTGTTCGATTTTGTCCTGAAAAAAATATCATCCGATTTGGTCCCAAAAATAGTCAAATTTTATTGGAATCGGCCTGGTGAACAGGACCCACTACTTTGTTGTGGGCACCACCATAATTTTGCAAAAAAATTCTGTTTAGACCTTTAATTTTGCGTTTTTATATTTTTAGGGACTTAATTGCAAATTTTTAAAAGTTTCTGTATTATTCGGTTTGTTCCGAAATTTTTACCCTAGCTCTATAAACCTATAAATAGGGCTTTTATGTATGAACAACGTAGTTTTGAATAAGAATTCTTTTGAGTTAATTTGTTTTTTCCTATTCCTAGTTTTTGTGAAAAATTAGGTTTTAGAAGCCTAAATTCCGGTATCGTGCGCGATCAACGGAGTTTGGTAGAATTGTTTCCGGTATCTTGCGAGATCAACGGATTCAATTGGTTCGAGTTTAACTTTCGCTGCATCAGTTTGGTATCAGAGCCTAAACCCTAAGCCGAAACGATGCCGCCGCGAAGAGAACGGAGGGTAGAAGAAATTGTGGCTGAGGAGGACGGTTTAGAGAATCGACTTGAGCAACGACTGCATCGAGTGATTGACCAGCGCCTACAAGAGGCTGTCGATCAACTCACGGAGAGGGTGGCAGGATTGCTTGCGAATCAAAATAGGGCAAACGAAGGGCGCAACCGCGCGAGACCACAGTTTCGTGGAGAGGAAGAAAATCCTTTTGTCGCTGATGAGGATGAGGATTACGAGATTGATATAGGGAGAAATCGAAGGCGGAGACCGGAACCAGAGGATAGACGTTGGGAGAGTGGAATTCGAACGGAAATCCCAAAGTTCCAAGGAATCCTTCAACCTGAGGAGTTCATTGATTGGTTGACGACTGTTGAGGAAGTAATGGAATTCAAAGGGGTTCCTGAGGACAGAAAGGTGCAGTTGGTGGTGACTAGGTTGAGAGGACGCGCCATGGCCTGGTGGCAGCAGCTCAAACAGACTCGGCTGAGGCTGGGAAAACCGAAGATTGCCGCCTGGGAGAAGATGAAGAAACACATGCGGACTGCGTTTTTGCCCTACAATTACCAGCGGTTAATGTATCAACGCTTGCAGAATCTAAGACAGGGTAATCGGACAGTGGATGAATATACCACTGATTTTTACCAATTGATTGCCCGGAACGATGTTCAGGAGACCGAAGATCAGTTGGTTTCAAGGTATATCGGAGGATTGAGGGAACAAATCCGAGATTTAGTTAATGATTTTGATCCATTAACGGTATCTGAAGCACATCAGCGAGCAGTCAGGATGGAGAGGAGACCCCGTACTGTTGGCTTTACCAATACGGTCGGTGGTGGTGCAAATCGACCCTCCAATACAGCAGCAGCCCCTGCCAATAGAGTTGCCGCTTCACAACCAGCCAATAACCCTGTCAGACGAGTCAGTGGTAATAATGTTAAGTGCTTTTCCTGTGGAGAGGTTGGACATGTCAGGTCTGAATGTAAGAAAGCAGGAAAGCGGGCGATGTTTATGGAAGCAGAAGAGGAGGATGAAGAGACCCAGTTACCGGAGGATGAAGAAGAAGCTAACAGTGAGGAAGAGGAGATAGTCGCCGGAGATACTGGAACTGCCCTAGTGGTTCGGAGGTTCTGTTTTACTCCTCGGGTAGTGGAAGATAACTGGCTGCGAAACAATATTTTCCAGTCCACATGCACGATCAAAGACAAGGTCTGTAAGTTTATTATAGATTCTGGATGTTGTGAAAATATTATCTCTGCTGAGGCTGTTAAGAAGTTAGAATTAGTGACAGAAAAACACCCAAAACCGTATAAATTGTCTTGGTTGAAACAAGGGGGTGAAGTAATTGTGTCAAGGAGGGTATTGGTTCCTTTTTCTGTTGGTAGTAAATACAAGGCTGATGTATGGTGTGATGTAGTTGAGATGGATGCATGTCATCTGTTATTAGGACGACCATGGCAGTATGATAGGGAAACATCGCATGACGGGAAGAAAAATAGCTATAGCTTCTTGTTTGAAGGAGTGAGAATAGTTCTGGTCCCGAAGAAGGAGGAGAGCAAGGGTACGGTGATTATGTTGTCCCTAGCTCAGTTTGAAGAAGAATTTCAAGAAGCGGATTTGGCCTTTGCATTAGTAAGTAAAGAAGTTGGGGAAAATAAACCGATTGCTGAAGCAGTCCAGCCCTTGTTGAAAGAGTTTGCTGACCTGTTTCCAGAGGAGCTACCGGCTGGTTTACCTCCCCTACGTGATATCCAGCACCGAATTGATCTTGAGCCCGGTGCAGCCCTACCTAATTGGCCCCATTACCGAATGAGTCCAGCGGAACATGAGGAGCTGAGGAGACAAGTGGAGGAGCTGTTAGAGAAAGGATATATAAGGGAGAGCATAAGCCCTTGTGCGGTTCCAGCCTTACTGATACCAAAGAAGGATGGGTCGTGGAGGATGTGCGTTGACAGTCGAGCAGTCAATAAGATAACAGTCAGGTATCGCTTTCCTATCCCTCGACTTGATGATTTACTTGATCAAATCAGTGGGGCTACTATCTTCAGTAAACTGGACTTGAAAAGCGGATATTACCACATCAGAATCCGACCCGGAGATGAGTGGAAAACGGCTTTTAAAACCAGAGAGGGTCTGTATGAGTGGTTAGTAATGCCGTTTGGGCTTTCTAATGCGCCGAGTACCTTTATGAGAGTGATGAACCAGGTGTTGAGGCCTTTCATAGGCAAATTTGTGGTAGTTTATTTTGATGACATTCTGATATTTAGTGCCACCGAAGCTGAACATTTACAGCACTTGAGAGCTGTCTTAGAGGTTCTGAGGAGGGAGAGGTTATTTGCTGCCTTGAAGAAGTGTGAATTTATGGCAAGGAGCGTGCTGTTTCTGGGTTATGTGGTGTCGGCAGAGGGATTGCAGGTGGATGAATCGAAGATTCAAGCTGTCCAGCAGTGGCCCAGACCCCGGACTGTGACTGAGGTGCGGAGTTTTCATGGACTGGCATCGTTTTATAGGCGATTTATTCCCCACTTCAGTACTATCATGGCACCAATAACAGAGTGTATGAAGCAGAAGGACAGATTTGAATGGTCAGAGGCAGCAGAGGAGGCCTTCAAGGCAATCAAGTATAAACTGACTAATGCACCTATCCTAGTTCTGCCCGATTTCCATCAACCATTTGAGTTACACTCAGATGCTTCAAAACTGGGTATAGGAGCAGTCCTCAGTCAGAATAGCAGACCAGTGGCGTATTATAGTGAGAAGTTGTCAGGGGCAAAGCTTCGGTACAGCACGTACGATGTAGAGTTCTATGCAGTGGTGCAAGCCGTGAAGCATTGGAGGCACTACCTATTTCAGAAGGAGTTTGTGCTCTATACAGATCATGATGCCCTTAGACATCTGCATAGTCAAGATAAAATTTCAGCTAGGCATGCAAGCTGGGTGGCATATTTGCAGCAATTTACCTTTGTTGTGAAACACAAATCCGGAGTGACAAATAAAGTGGCAGATGCCCTCAGCCGGCGAAAGGCGTTCTTAACTGCCATGACTGTTAAGGTTCCGGGATTCGACTCTTTTGATGAGCTATTACGGACTGATCCTTATTTTTCTACTGTAATAGAAAAGGTTGAGATGGGGGAGCAATCTGATTATCATATACAGCAGGGATTTCTATTTAAGGGTAACCAGTTGTGTGTTCCGGAAAGCAGTTTGAGGCTACAAATTATAACTGAACTCCACAATGAAGGGCATGTGGGTCGAGATCGCACTTTGCAGCTTGTACAGTCCAGTTACTACTGGCCTTCCATGCGAAGAGAGGTGGAAAAATTTGTGAAACGGTGTGCTGTTTGCCAAGTCTCTAAAGGGTCGGCCACTAATGCCGGTTTATACATGCCGTTGCCTGTCCCTACACACCCATGGTCTGACATCAGTATGGATTTTGTTTTGGGGTTGCCAAGGACTCAGAGGGGCAATGATTCTGTTTTTGTAGTGGTAGATCGATTTTCGAAGATGGCACACTTCATACCGTGCAAGAAAACTACTGATGCTGTCAAGGTGGCGCAATTGTTCTTCCGAGAGGTCTATAAGCTGTATGGACTGCCCGAATCAATTGTTTCAGATAGGGACACTCGGTTCTTGAGCCATTTCTGGAGGAGTTTGTGGAAAATGGTGAACACGCAATTAAACTTCAGTAGTGCTTACCATCCGCAAACTGACGGACAAACTGAGGTAGTCAATCGGTCGTTGGGAAATCTGTTGCGGAGTCTGGTGGGAGAGCATGTAAAGAGCTGGGATGTGAAGATCTGTTTGGCTGAGTTTGCGCACAACCACGCAGTAAATCGAAGCACGGGTTTCAGCCCGTTTGCGGTTGTCTACTCAGTAGTTCCCAAAGGTCCACTGGATCTGTTACCCATCCCGTCCAAAAGCAAGCACCATGGAAAGGCTGAAGATTTTGTGGATAGCCTGCAGGAGGTACATGCTGCAGTAAGGCACAATTTGCAGGTTTCCAATGCCAAGTACAAGCAGTTTGCCGATAAGAAGCGTAGACATGTCGAATACGACGTGGGAGACTTTGTGTGGGCGATTATGACCAAAGATAGGTTTTCTGTGGGTGACTACAACAAACTTTCAGCCAGGAAAATTGGGCCAGTGGAGATCATTGAGAAGATAAATGCTAATGCTTACCGGTTGAAGTTGCCTAGTTCGGTTCGCACCCACGACGTCTTCAATATAAAGCATCTTCTACCTTATGCCAGTGATTCTTCCGAGGACGAAAATTCGAGGGCGAATTCTTTCCAACCCGGGGAGAATGATGGAGTGGACGAGGTGGCGCTGACTTATTTGGAGAAAAAATTCGACAATCGGTAAAAAAATCGGCAAAACGGCGATGAAGGCAAATTTCACCCAAAACACGCCGTGCAATGGTTGCACGCCGGCGAGTTGTCTACTGGAAGGCAAATTTCATCCAAAACACGCCGTGCAATGGTTGCACGCCGGCGAGTTGTCCACTGGAATTCAGCGCCTATTGTTCGATTTTGTCCTGAAAAAAATATCATCCGATTTGGTCCCAAAAATAGTCAAATTTTATTGGAATCGGCCTGGTGAACAGGACCCACTACTTTGTTGTGGGCACCACCATAATTTTGCAAAAAAATTCTGTTTAGACCTTTAATTTTGCGTTTTTATATTTTTAGGGACTTAATTGCAAATTTTTAAAAGTTTCTGTATTATTCGGTTTGTTCCGAAATTTTTACCCTAGCTCTATAAACCTATAAATAGGGCTTTTATGTATGAACAACGTAGTTTTGAATAAGAATTCTTTTGAGTTAATTTGTTTTTTCCTATTCCTAGTTTTTGTGAAAAATTAGGTTTTAGAAGCCTAAATTCCGGTATCGTGCGCGATCAACGGAGTTTGGTAGAATTGTTTCCGGTATCTTGCGAGATCAACGGATTCAATTGGTTCGAGTTTAACTTTCGCTGCATCAGTTTGGTATCAGAGCCTAAACCCTAAGCCGAAACGATGCCGCCGCGAAGAGAACGGAGGGTAGAAGAAATTGTGGCTGAGGAGGACGGTTTAGAGAATCGACTTGAGCAACGACTGCATCGAGTGATTGACCAGCGCCTACAAGAGGCTGTCGATCAACTCACGGAGAGGGTGGCAGGATTGCTTGCGAATCAAAATAGGGCAAACGAAGGGCGCAACCGCGCGAGACCACAGTTTCGTGGAGAGGAAGAAAATCCTTTTGTCGCTGATGAGGATGAGGATTACGAGATTGATATAGGGAGAAATCGAAGGCGGAGACCGGAACCAGAGGATAGACGTTGGGAGAGTGGAATTCGAACGGAAATCCCAGAGTTCCAAGGAATCCTTCAACCTGAGGAGTTCATTGATTGGTTGACGACTGTTGAGGAAGTAATGGAATTCAAAGGGGTTCCTGAGGACAGAAAGGTGCAGTTGGTGGTGACTAGGTTGAGAGGACGCGCCATGGCCTGGTGGCAGCAGCTCAAACAGACTCGGCTGAGGCTGGGAAAACCGAAGATTGCCGCCTGGGAGAAGATGAAGAAACACATGCGGACTGCGTTTTTGCCCTACAATTACCAGCGGTTAATGTATCAACGCTTGCAGAATCTAAGACAGGGTAATCGGACAGTGGATGAATATACCACTGATTTTTACCAATTGATTGCCCGGAACGATGTTCAGGAGACCGAAGATCAGTTGGTTTCAAGGTATATCGGAGGATTGAGGGAACAAATCCGAGATTTAGTTAATGATTTTGATCCATTAACGGTATCTGAAGCACATCAGCGAGCAGTCAGGATGGAGAGGAGACCCCGTACTGTTGGCTTTACCAATACGGTCGGTGGTGGTGCAAATCGACCCTCCAATACAGCAGCAGCCCCTGCCAATAGAGTTGCCGCTTCACAACCAGCCAATAACCCTGTCAGACGAGTCAGTGGTAATAATGTTAAGTGCTTTTCCTGTGGAGAGGTTGGACATGTCAGGTCTGAATGTAAGAAAGCAGGAAAGCGGGCGATGTTTATGGAAGCAGAAGAGGAGGATGAAGAGACCCAGTTACCAGAGGATGAAGAAGAAGCTAACAGTGAGGAAGAGGAGATAGTCGCCGGAGATACTGGAACTGCCCTAGTGGTTCGGAGGTTCTGTTTTACTCCTCGGGTAGTGGAAGATAACTGGCTGCGAAACAATATTTTCCTGTCCACATGCACGATCAAAGACAAGGTCTGTAAGTTTATTATAGATTCTGGATGTTGTGAAAATATTATCTCTGCTGAGGCTGTTAAGAAGTTAGAATTAGTGACAGAAAAACACCCAAAACCGTATAAATTGTCTTGGTTGAAACAAGGGGGTGAAGTAATTGTGTCAAGGAGGGTATTGGTTCCTTTTTCTGTTGGTAGTAAATACAAGGATGAAGTATGGTGTGATGTAGTTGAGATGGATGCATGTCATCTGTTATTAGGACGACCATGGCAGTATGATAGGGAAACATAGCATGACGGGAAGAAAAATAGCTATAGCTTCTTGTTTGAAGGAGTGAGAATAGTTCTGGTCCCGAAGAAGGAGGAGAGCAAGGGTACGGTGATTATGTTGTCCCTAGCTCAGTTTGAAGAAGAATTTCAAGAAGCGGATTTGGCCTTTGCATTAGTAAGTAAAGAAGTTGGGGAAAATAAACCGATTGCTGAAGCAGTCCAGCCCTTGTTGAAAGAGTTTGCTGACCTGTTTCCAGAGGAGCTACCGGCTGGTTTACCTCCCCTACGTGATATCCAGCACCGAATTGATCTTGAGCCCGGTGCAGCCCTACCTAATCGGCCCCATTACCGAATGAGTCCAGCGGAACATGAGGAGCTGAGGAGACAAGTGGAGGAGCTGTTAGAGAAAGGATACATAAGGGAGAGCATTAGCCCTTGTGCGGTTCCAGCCTTACTGATACCAAAGAAGGATGGGTCGTGGAGGATGTGCGTTGACAGTCGAGCAGTCAATAAGATAACAGTCAGGTATCGCTTTCCTATCCCTCGACTTGATGATTTACTTGATCAAATCAGTGGGGCTACTATCTTCAGTAAACTGGACTTGAAAAGCGGATATTACCACATCAGAATCCGACCCGGAGATGAGTGGAAAACGGCTTTTAAAACCAGAGAGGGTCTGTATGAGTGGTTAGTAATGCCGTTTGGGCTTTCTAATGCGCCGAGTACCTTTATGAGAGTGATGAACCAGGTGTTGAGGCCTTTCATAGGCAAATTTGTGGTAGTTTATTTTGATGACATTCTGATATTTAGTGCCACCGAAGCTGAACATTTACAGCACTTGAGAGCTGTCTTAGAGGTTCTGAGGAGGGAGAGGTTATTTGCTGCCTTGAAGAAGTGTGAATTTATGGCAAGGAGCGTGCTGTTTCTGGGTTATGTGGTGTCGGCAGAGGGATTGCAGGTGGATGAATCGAAGATTCAAGCTGTCCAGCAGTGGCCCAGACCCCGGACTGTGACTGAGGTGCGGAGTTTTCATGGACTGGCATCGTTTTATAGGCGATTTATTCCCCACTTCAGTACTATCATGGCACCAATAACAGAGTGTATGAAGCAGAAGGACAGATTTGAATGGTCAGAGGCAGCAGAGGAGGCCTTCAAGGCAATCAAGTATAAACTGACTAATGCACCTATCCTAGTTCTGCCCGATTTCCATCAACCATTTGAGTTACACTCAGATGCTTCAAAACTGGGTATAGGAGCAGTCCTCAGTCAGAATAGCAGACCAGTGGTGTATTATAGTGAGAAGTTGTCAGGGGCAAAGCTTCGGTACAGCACGTACGATGTAGAGTTCTATGCAGTGGTGCAAGCCGTGAAGCATTGGAGGCACTACCTATTTCAGAAGGAGTTTGTGCTCTATACAGATCATGATGCCCTTAGACATCTGCATAGTCAAGATAAAATTTCAGCTAGGCATGCAAGCTGGGTGGCATATTTGCAGCAATTTACCTTTGTTGTGAAACACAAATCCGGAGTGACAAATAAAGTGGCAGATGCCCTCAGCCGGCGAAAGGCGTTCTTAACTGCCATGACTGTTAAGGTTCCGGGATTCGACTCTTTTGCTGAGCTATTACGGATTGATCCTTATTTTTCTACTGTTACTGTTCCAAACAGCATAAATTATCTTTTTGTAATAGTGCAATTATGAATTTTTTGAGCTTTTGCATGTAGATGCTTATATCATATGGTTTCTTTGACTGGAGACAAGTATATGCTTACTACAATGGATTATTATTCTCGAATAACATGGACTCTATTGTTTAATGCTAAAACACAAGTGCATCACTTGCTGGCACAGTTTCTCGAATGGTTGAATTACAGTTTGACAGATTAAAGAAGCAAATAGGAACAAATAATGGTCCCTGAGTCTTGTATGCAATATGTTGGGCTACCCTTAGATATTTGCTTCACGCTCTTGCTGGTTCTGGGTGTGAATTGGTGTATTGAATCCCACGTTGGTAAACGAGGAAGTTATGTGGTTCATTGTATATGTGAGACAATTATCTCATTTGAGATACCTTTTAGGATTAGTTACGCTTTAAGTTACATTTATGTTACTTAAGGTACTTCATAATTACTCAAAGTAATGATGAATATGGTTCTTAACCTTAAGCAATCATTTAATTAATAAGTTTTGTTGTACAATTAATGCACATATAATGAACAACTGCAACATGCATATTTTTTTTCATTTAATATCTTACCTTTTATTATCTGTTGGTACTTATAATATTCATCCTCAAGCAACATGAGGAATTTTTCTAACTGTTAAATAAACTCCATCAATAATTAAATTTCATTTATCGACAGAGCAAGTACAAACCGGTAATAACCTGCCAGCCCTAGCTCGAAAAAGTTGGATACGATATTTTCCTATTGCCCAACGTGCTTGAATGAGTGAGCGTCCGCCGAAAGGATCAATGCACCAGAGTGCACAGAAAATTAAGAGCAAGCAGCAAAGCATCACATAAGCTGTGTAGGATAATCCAAGATTGGAGTTTTCTAGCGTTACGTATATGCCTAAAGCAAATGCAAAAGCCAATGCTATCATGGCAGTACCAATAAATCCTGTTTGAATCCTTTGATATCTAACGCGCATCTGTTCAGAGATTGCTGTAGCCTGCTGAATGAAAACAGCACTCAAAGAAAAGCAAAATGCTATGATATCCAAGATCACAAATGCTTTGAAAGCTGCTTTGTCCGCAAGAATCGGCTTCCCTTTTTCATGGCCTTCGGTGATGTATCCGCCAGGCACTGTGAAGAATGCTGAAAAGCTTACAGTAGTTATGATCGTTCCCACTAAGAGATAGATTTCAGGATATTTTGTGTAGCTTTTTTTCCTTCGGTCCCTGGCTTCCTTGTGTCCCAAAAGCTGTGGTTTAAGTTCAGGTGTCCTATTTAGCCACTCCTTGGCTACATCTCTCGCAAAATGTTGTGCATATTGGATCATGTTGCTTTCTTTAAACAGAGATACAAACTTTAAAGTAGTAAAACCAGGCTACACAAACGATGAAAAACGAAAATTGAAGTAATACTAATGGCTAATATATATAATAGGGATAAATAAAAAATTAAATTTGTGGTCGACCATTTGTAAACTAGTACAAATGGTTTAAAAAGTTACAAAGTGGGACATGCGATATCACAATGTTGACAAAAGTAATTTATCGTTCAATGCATTCCCCTAAAACTCTCTTACCCTACGATTTTTCACAAGGAATTCAAAATGTTGGTTGATTAAAATACAATAGATTTTGGTGTCGAACGTTGAAATTTTTCGAGAAGATCTTATATTTTTATTAATTAATACTAAGAAAAATTGGAAAACACGCAGAAAAAAAAAGTCGAAAAATGTTCAAATGTCAAATCTTGATGGAATGTTATTAAATCATGTGCATACATTATTGGGATGCTAAATAGTTGAACATCTAGAGTTTTGCATGGATATTTCATTAAAAACTTTAAATTTAGACACACTTTGTCTCATTTTTAATTAAAAAGATACGCGCGCTTCTAAAAAATTTATGAGCTTTGCTATAGTAAGATCCATTGTATACTTAAGAACCAATATGCAAAATTTGAGCTGAAAATTCAAAGGGTAAGTGAGTTTTTAGGAGAGTGTATTGAACAATAGACTACTTTCGTTGACATTGTAAAAACACAGGTGTCAATTTGTAACATTTTAAACCACAAGCACCAATTTGCAAATTACCGAATTATGGCTTATATAATAATTATGAAGATGTATATGTACATACCTTTCTATAGGATAGGAAATAAATGTGGGCGGCCGCTTTAAAATCCTTGTTTATAGCATTAATGTTTACCCTCTTATCCTTTGCCAGCGATTGGATGATTTGTTTTTGATCATAAAGGACAGCTAAATGCAAAGGGGTGTTTCCATCTTCATCTGGTTCATTCAACAGCCCAGCAGCCAGTTTTGGATCCCTTAATATATACCTCACAACTGCTATCCTGTTGTTTATTACTGCAAGGTGAAGAGCCGTTTGCCCCTTTTTATTACTTAGTTCCAAAATATCAGGACAACTTTGTATTAGCTCTTTCATTACACTTACTGTCCCCCAACAAGCTGCAACATGAAGAGCTGAATTTCCATCATGATCTAACTGGTATGCTGCTGATGCATCACCTAATTCATATTTCAACAAAAGTTTTAATGCTTCAATGTTACCCAATGCAGCATAGTGAAATGTTGTCCAACCAATATCATCGGCTTCTTTGATCATCTCTGGTCTTTTCTTTATAACTTCTTCCATCATTTCCAAAACTTTAGCAACACCAAAATTTTAAATATTTAATTATCACCATCAACCAACAGATTCCAATCAATAATAAATTAATAATATAGGGGCAATATAACACTACACCTAATTCATACATTTTTTTTTAAAGTTCGGTTCGGTTCGGTCCTTGTACGATTCCAGTTGGAGTTGACTCTTTGCTTTTTACAGATTCAATCCGGTTCTAAAAACCATGATTTTCTGAATACGCCATCACTCAAAAGATATGTCAAAATTCTACTATTTTTGGAAATAATTTGTTCTACTACTAAATTCTTTAAAATTGTATGGGGCTGTTTTTGTTTTAAGTGGTGTAAAAATAATTAAAAAAAAAGTCCGAATTAGGTAGAAAAGATTTGGAGTGAGAAATTTCATATTGCATCCAGGCCATGTGGTCTCTTCCAATGAAAAATGAACCTTTAAGTAGCTTTTAGTATACAAGATACTTTTTCTTTTTCGAGTACCAATGTTGTATATGTATTATTAATTATTTCACTGTGGACCAGTTTCGTAATAAAATTTCTGATTTCAAGGATATCAAATTGCAGTAAATTAGAATTACCTTTGTTGCTGTCACGAGTAGACGGAAAGATTCCAGAGAGGGCAGCATGCAAAGGAGTTAGTCCCTTAGGGCCGAGATGAGAGAATGAATGTGGAGAAAGTCGAATGATTAGCATTGCAATGTCTATAAAGGAATTAGCAACTGCCAGATAAAGGGGTGATTCGTCGACATAACTGGAGAAACTAGACAAGTCAGGATCTTTCTCCAACAAAAACTCCACCACATCTTTATGACCATATCGAACAGCACAGTTTAAAGCTGTATCTCCATCCCTGTTCTTCTTTCGAATCCCATTTTGTCGTCTGCCTTGATTAATGTCAGATACATAACACGACTCCTGTTCGATTGTTAAGAATCGAACAATTTCGATGCATCCTACTCTTGCAGCAACATGTAAAGGAGTTTCATGTCTTGAATTTTGCTGCCAAATTTGTGAAGTATTGCATTTAAGACAGACTCTCTTCATGAACTCTGCCTGCTTGAATTCAGCTGCGACATGAACTACAGTGTTGTTCCTTGGTGTTAATTGAGAGAAATACCTTGTTTCCTGGTCAACTGTTAATCTTTCTAGGAAATTAATTTCCCCAGATCTTGCAGCCTTGTATAGTGAAGGATCCATAAATTTTGATTAGTTCCTCCTGCTTCTTTGTCAGACAATTGTACTGGAAATTCTCCTTCAATATATTCATACACATACATACATACTGGGGAATTAAAATGGATCTTGACATGCCAACATTATTTGTATAACATCTAAATTTTACGTATTATGGTTGAAGTTATGTGGGTTAGTATGGAAAACGAGTCAACACGTTTAATCTATCCAATAAATTAACACGTTGTGTCACAGATTGACTTGCCAAATCCTTTGATTCATTCATAGATTAAACGTAAGTCTAATACATATAGTAGGGTTTGAAAATGGATCGTAATACTCCAACACAATTCGTATAACATCCGAATTAGGTGAATCATGATTAATGTTATTTGATTAATGTTCAAAACAAGTTGACGCATTTCATTTAATTAGTGAATAATGTTTGTATTGATCTGTTATGTGCAATGTTATCATAACCGTACCGGACATCAAACCGGTGGAGCTACTGGTACGTGGTATGACCGGTTCAACCGGGTTGAACCGGTGGTTATACCGGTTTATTGATTTTTTTGGAAAAAATATTACAAAAATAATAAATAAACTTATAAATTCATAAAACACAATTTACCATTATTACAAATGAAAAGAAATATGTATATATGCATGAATTGTTACAGAGAAATTAATTAAAGACAGCAGCTGTAGAATGTTCAACAATTGTTATCATTATCAGCTACCTATCCTTTAACAACTCTGATTATTTTACTACAATTCCACCTCTTAATTATTCTACTTTTTAGCTTTGGTGGATATATGATCTCATTTGATATTTACTTCCTAACGCTTTGGCTATGCTCAAAAGATTTGAATTGCTCCAAGTATTCAGAAGGAAAAAAAAAAAAAAATTCACTAGAAATGGAGAAAAAACATGACTTATTATTCCAGGAGGAAAATGCAATGAAGTGATCCAAAAAATAAAATTAAGAAAGCAATAGCAGCTAGGAAGGTTCTATCAATAATCAATTTATTGTGTGGAGGTGCCAGGCATTGAACATTTGAACATTTAAACGTTCAAACATTTCATCTATAAATACTCAAGCATATCATCATGGCTTCTCGCACCTCTCAAATCACTTGAGATATAATTAAGCTTAAGAAATCTCTTAATTATTTCACAGGATAAAATAATTAAGAAATGATAAGTGTTAACTTCCTTGTTGTACCTCTAGCAATTTTAGCTTTAGCTTCCTCTCTGGCCTCTGCTTAGGATCCTAGTCCTCTCCAGGACTTTTGTGTTACCATACCTGAACCCAAAAATGCTGGTAATTTTCACTACTTAATTTCTCTCATGATTCTATATGATATCAAGTAATATTTATGTTCTTCATTTTTTAAAGTCACAAAATTTCTTACAGAAATATTAATTTTTTAATATATTGATGCAGTTTTACAATTGCTAATGCAGTGTTTGGGCCTAATCCACCCATTAATCTAGATGTTCTTGCTAAAGCCTTTATGTTGGATCAGGATGCAGTTAAGGATCTTCAGAACAAGTTTGCCAATGTCAACTAGATATTTATACTAAATCAATAGAAAAAACATCTGGAACAATTGAGTTACAGAAGAGGTGATAAAAAAAAAAAATGGGTTCAGAAACTCAAAAACAGATTCCAGTAATTGATCTGTCAAAGTGTTCATCAAAAGAGATGGAGAGAGGAAGCAAAGAGTGGAAAGAATTATGCAAAAGGGTAAGAGATGCTTGTGAGAAATATGGTTGTTTTGAAGTTATTTATGATAAAATTTCAAGGCAATTAAGAGATGAAGTTTTCTCAATAACAAAGGAGCTTTTTGAGCTTCCATTGGAGACCAAAAGGAAGAACACAAATCCAAAGCCATATATGGCCAAAGGAGCTTTTTGAGCTTCCATTGGAGACCAAAAGGAAGAACACAAATCCAAAGCCATATATGGCCTATTCTGGCCAATCTCCTGTTATGCCTTTACTTGAAAGCTTTGGCATTGAAGATGCTTCCAATTTTCATTCTCTCAATGCTTTTTCTCAGTTACTGCTCTCTGATCCTCTTGCCCAACATCATTTCTGGTTAGTTCTCTTCTTTATTAATTTTCTCACCATCATTTCCAAACTTTATTTTTTCACAATTTGCCCCCTTATCAATTTTCTCAACATATAATGTTTCTATTTTGAAAGTATTCCAAGTCAAGCTGTAATGAGATAAATCCTAATCGTAAGACTTAATTAAACATCGTGAAACTGCCAAGTTCATACATATCAGTTGTTTGGCTGAATAGAAAAAACAAGGCTGATTCTTACGTGTACTCAAAATATTCCAACATAAACATCACATTTAAATCACAAATTCAACCAATTCAAATCACAAATTAACCAATTCAAATCACAAATTACAAATTGCAACCACAACAAAAGGAAATCAATGTTCCAAAACCCAAAAGATAAAGAAAAGAAAATAGAGAAAACAAGAGTTTCTGTCCCAAAAAAAGTACCTGATCGGAAGTAAATCGGTCTCTTTGTTCGGCGACGGAGCTAGATTTCGACGGAAGTGATAGTCGCAGAGATTTTCACAGCAGAGATTGAAGTGAGGGTGAAGAGAACGAAGGAGCTGAAGTGGTGGAGGAAGATTTTTAGGGATTTCTTTCTTTTGGTTCAAATAAAACACAGAGATGGAGAAGAAAACCGGTTTTTGACCGGTTCGCCGGTTCACCGGTTTTCTGCGGTTCGAACCGGTCAGCTCCGATTTTGTATCAAACCGCTCATTTTAATTAAACCGACCGGACCCATAACCGGTTCGCAGTAAAACCGATCGAACCGGCCGATCCGGTCCGGTTTTCATAACCTTGGTTATGTGTCACCATAATATGTCAACATGTTAAATAAATTTGAGTTGATGTTGAGGGAGGAAACGCTTACTTTGCTTTACCTCTTTCCAAAATGGATGGCCTAACAACATTTTTGTCTTGTTTGACGACATATAATGCATAAGGTCATTCTTAAAATTCCATTTCAGTCGACGACGACTAATTAATAAATATTTCCTTTACAAAAATTAGTTTGATTAAACTAATTGGATCTAATCATGCAGTTTTTTTTTTATTCATAATCTAATGTCAAATTAATGTTATTGGAATTTCAATACTTACTAATTAATAAGATATAAAAAAGTGTTGTATACGCTTCAAATCTAATAAATATTCGCTTAAAGGATGTGTTCAGGGACAAAACCATATGCAGGTTTGAGAGGTTACCAGACCCCGATTTCTGATCGACAAAACCTTGAACAGTTCTTCAACCATGAAGAGGGTTGAAGAAGAACCCTCTCATGATATTTTATTTTATTTTTTATTATTATTTTTTTTTTTTGCTTTTTTACCCACAAAACGGTGCCTTTTATGGGTAATAAATTAAAATTACCTCCGTTGCCTATGGAAAGCCCCACTCTCTACTATTACTTTAATCCTTAAATTAGATCTTGAATATTTATTTATTCTTTTAAATTCTTTTTTTTTATTAATTGCATTATGACACACAAATAATCAACAGGTTGTAGATTAATATCAATAATATAATAAAGGATCCAACTAACCATATTCTATATTTTTTTTATATAATATTTTAGGGTACACTTTAATAACAAGTCTTGTTGTTTAGCTCGTATTCAAAATGAAGATTTTTTTTTTTTTTTTTTTTGCAAGAAAAAAAGTTATGTAGTTTGTGACATTATAAAAAAAAGGACAACTAAAGTTAAATTATGAAATTACAAAGGATATATTTATTCATTTTGAACTGAAAATTTTCAAGTTGATTAACAAAAATACAATAGACTTTAGTGAAAAAATTTTAAAATTTTCAAGAAGCACATTATTATTTTTAATTAAATAATGATAATAATTGTAGAAAAATCACAAAAAAAAAACTCTAAAAAATATTCAAATTTTGATTTAAAATTCTTAAATAATATGGATAAGTTATTGGAAAGTTAAATTGACAAAAATAACCTCAATCATATTATCATTTTTAACGAAAAAATGGTAGTTGTCCTTTTTTTTATAACGTCACAAACCACATAACCTCTTTTTGCAAAAAAAAAAAAAAAAAATACCACCCTCGTTTTGAAAATGAACTAACAAGATTTGTAAATTTAAATTAGAAATGAGAAGGAAAACTTTCATTAAGATTGATGATGATTAACTAGCTAACTTACAAACCCAAAAAAAAAAAAAAAATCAGCCTCAAGATGGAGAATATATATTTCAAATAGACTGTCCAAGCTAGGTTAATTATGGATCAAAGAACTTAATAGGTAAAGTTTGTGTACAATTGACATTGTGAAGGAACTACTAGCACTACTTTCTCGAACGAAATGGCAATCGAATTCAATATATGTTTAGTAATGTAATTAGTAGATAGGAACAACTAGAGGTTGTAGAATTTCAAAGAGCTTGTAAGAGAAACAACAACCATCGAACTTCACCATTGAAGCCATGGATGAGCTTCTTTTGAGCTACAAGAAAAAGCTGGTTGCAGCATTTCACCCCTAAAGCTTTCGTGGAGCTGGCTCTCGAAAAGGATCTCTTCATTAGAATGGAGCTGATATGGTGCGACTCACAATTTAACATGATTTAATTCTTAGCTAAAATAATATCATGTGAGTTTAGATTCGGCCCAAAAATCTATCGCACTATATTTAGTGGGTTAAGATTAATGTTTGATAGTTTCATGAAACTATTTGACCCAAAAGTTTAAGCTAATAGGTAAGGCCCAATCATAGTTTTTATTATTATCTCTGACACTCCTCCGCACGCGAATGCCGCTTAGGCTTGAAGCGTGTACAACACAGGCCCACCTTACCATGTGTTGAATTTTTAATCAACAAATGGAACTGTCAGGATTCAAACCATCGACCTTTAGGTCTAAGTGGCTCTGATACCATATCATGAAACCATTTGACCTAAAAGTTTAAGCTGATAGATAAGGTCCAATCATAGCTTTTATTATTATTTCTGACAGATAATTTTAATACTACAAATTGAAATTTAGTCACCGCAGCTAAAAATTAATTAAGTGAAGTTTATGGGACCATATTTTATAGAAAATAAAAAAACTAACACGCATTTAATAAATAAATTCATCTGATATTCTGCCACCCATTTTCAGAAGGGGTCCAACGTAGACTTTGACGTCTACTTTGCCAACGACAAAGCCAAAATGTATGATTGATTTTTCTTTTTTTTTTTTGCAATGAAGTCAAGGTCGTCTTAACTTAAAATCTTATTTCTCCCAATTGTGAAGGGCATTGCTAAATCCATAGAAAATTTGTGGATAGAATGGATAGAATTGGATTTTTGTTAACCTTAATTAATAAATAATATTTCAACCTTCTAAAAAAAATCCGTAATTATATGCTTTATTTCCAATACCATATTTTCTCACTCTTATTAATTATTATTATTGTTATTATTATTATTATTATTATTATTATTAAGTGGTAACCATTTTCTTTTCTTAGCCTCATTTTTCCAAATTTCAAAATTTGTCTATCAATTTCTCATACATGCATATAACAAACTGCATTATATATGTATATGTTCTAATTGCTCTCCCTTGCTTTTAAGTAAAGTAATTTTACGTTTTGATTTCTATAAATATTTTGTTATATTTATATTATAATATTTTCTTGTAATTAAGTAAATTTTCACTAAATTGTTTTTTTTATTTTTTTTATTTTTACTGAAAAATTGACAATTATTCATTTAGATTTTCATGTGTTACGAATTAAAATATAATTAAAATTGGTTTAATGTTCAAGTTGGAGTTATTGTTTACACATTTAGTTAATTGGGTACCCACGATAAATCAAGCATATAATATGTTAGTAATGAATTTTATAATTGATGACTACATATTTAACTTTTTTTTTATTGAAAATTACTATGTAATTTCTTGTTAAAAACTTATATCTATAATACGAAGTATCATAATGTTATGCAATATAGTAAAACTATATATCAAATAAAAATATATTTAAACATGAATTATATTCTTAATTGTAATATAACATAAAAACAATAATCACTAATATTTTACTAATACCTATTTTTTTTTTTTACAATCACCTAACAATTACCAGCTAAACTAAATAAACTCTAAATTCAAACTCAATACCAATCCAAATGGATAAGAGTTACGCTTTATATGTAAGACTTATTTGGGCAAAGTAACATATAATTCTTTTCGAACTAAGATAACTATTAAGGCACAAAGCCAAATCATAATTAAATCATGATTCTTCACGCTTTAATTATACTAATTTCTATGGTATAATTTGTGTTATTACCATAACTAATAGAGTTCTAATGCAAATCTTTTAAATAAATAGTCCTTTTCATTTTTTTTTCTCAAAAAATAGTATTAGAGTCGTTGTCTAATTTTGGGTAGTTAATGATTTTTTTTTTTTTTTTTTTTTTTTAAATTTTGGTTGTATACTCAGAAGATGAAGTGAACAAGAAAGTGGTGCATTTATATATACAAGTTGCCTGGAAGCTGGATTTGACTGGAAATAGTGGTTATCATAATTAATTGAAAATAATTTTCAGTTTTGTTGAAGCGTAGTAGTCATTACCTTTTCAAATTTATAAAGTTTTGAATTGTATAGATTGACTTGAGAAGTTTAAAATGGATGGAAAAAAAAAAAAAAAAAAAAAAAAAAAAAAAGAAAAGAAAAGAAAAGGAAATGGTCTAGATATGCTTAATTCTCAAATAAAAATGTCAAAAATTATATATAAATTTCTAAAAATCATTAATCCTAGTTCAAATCTCATAATTAAATAAGTACTACATATCATTCATAATTTTTCTTTAATATACGATATTTTCATTTGATGATCAAACTGTAGCTAGCTCAAACTTTATTATAAAATATTTTATTTTTTAATATTAAAAGATCTTAATGGAATCAAATAATCAGTGAAAAGAAAAAAAAAAAAAAAAAATCAAAAACTTGAAAAACATCTGCCACACATTTTGACCGGGGGGTAGTCCAAACGTAGACTTTGGCCTTTACTTTGTCGACAACAAAGCCAAAATACATGGGACCAATGATTTTATTTTATTCCATTAAAATCTTATTTCTCCCGATTGTAAATTAGTGGTTGTTCATTTCTCTAATTTAATTACAAATAAGCATATACAACTATATAGATGGAAATATATCATATATTGAAGAAAGAATATACCAAAAACAAACAATTAAACACTTAATGTTGAGCACATAACTACGTAAGACAACTAAAATTAACCCAATAATTTGTGACGCAATGAAAATAGAATTATAAATTATCTTTCTGAGACAGAAGAAATATATAATATTCGTTCTAGGTATTCCCTACGCCAAAGGTAAAGGAAAAAAGGAAAAAATACGCATATAACATTTCAATTGATAAAAACTCGATAAACGAACTCAAGAGAAGGGATAAAAAAAAGAAAAAACAAAATTTGATGAGTTTAGCTTTTTTGTTAATTTGGAAATGCAGTAGGTGTGTGTAGTAAGTTTTTTCTTTTTTTTTTTTTTTTTTTTTTACAAATATGGATTTTAAAGAGGTTATGTATTGAATTCACAGCCTTCTACTTCCATTCTGGGAGACGTACCAACTGAACTACACTCAATTGGTGATGTATTTGTATTTGATTTACTGGTATTAAGATGAAAGCCCCAAACCTTGCGGCATTACTAAAGAAATTAGGCCATTTCTCCATGTTATAAAGCCTTTTGGGTTTTTGAATGGGTTTCAAGTTGTCTCCATCCTAAGAGAATTTGAGTATCTTTTGAGAATCTATTTTTGGAAAGGGATAATTAGCTTTGTAGTATATTATTGTGTAATTATTTTCTAAATGATCCAAATTTGATTGTAAAATTTAAAATAACCAAAATATCTAAATAATATCTTTAATGGTGTAGATAAGAGAATGCTAAATAGGATAATACATTTTAATTTTTGGAAAATGATAATATGAAAAAATAATAAACAAAGTTAATTTAAATATTCATAATATTAATATCCAGTTAATATCTTTATAGAATTCTATTACAACTCAAATGCTTTTGAAAATACAAATCATAAACATGATAATTATCACATTTTATGGAAAATTTAATAGAAGAAACTAAAAAGAAATTATCATATTATATTAATAATAATATTCAGTAAATAAAATCCTAGTAGAACTAAAATACATTTGAAATAGTTTCTCCTCTCCTTTTTTCTCTATGGAAGCCAATTTTATCATCCTTTTTAACTGGAAAAAAAATCCAACGTACATCGTTGATAAATCAAACAAAGAAATTGAAAATTTTTACAATAGAAACAAAACACTAGATAAGAACATCTTTTGAACCAAAATTAATATCTTTATTTTAACACTATAACTCATAAATAATTATATGAATATACATGAGATTTTACTTGTATGTATTCTATATATATAATCAATATACCATTAATTGATACTATGTCAATATTTAAGAATTATACCAATATACTATAAATATACTGTATAAGTTTATATCAATATACTGCAATGTTATACAACAATACAACAATATAACATAAATACATGTTGTACAAGTTTATAACAATAAGAATATACTAATATATCATAATTACATGTTGTACAAGTGTATATCAACATACTGCAAGGTTATACAAATATATGTTAATTTGCCATATATATATAACAATATACTACAATATATACAAATATTGAAACCAATTAGAGAAAATCAAAATTATAGCAATGAAATCAACAAAATTTCAAATAAAAATTACAAACCTGGACAAAAAGCCAACGAAAAAAGGACATCGAAAGCTTATCATATCGACTGAAATTTCAATTTCTTCTTTCTGCTGAAAGACTAATAGAACCGGAAATATTCTATATTGGTTAAGGTGGAACGAAAAAAACAACTGTATAAGAATAGAACCTCTTAGAATACCAATGAGTGTCTCTAGTATGAAAATATAAATAAGAAGCTATACTTCACATAAAAAAGAAAAAAGTTACTGAGAAAGAATGACCAAGATATAAAGATAGTACCATTTATAATTAAAAAGATAAAGATAAGAATTAGAAAATAATATAAAAAAAATTTATAATTAAAAAGATAAAAATAAGAATGAGATAAATAATAAAAAAAATCTTAAGATGGTGATAGTTGTGATATTGGGCTAAAAGAAAAATTAATTTACTAATAATCTAAATACAAAAATCATGGGATGCTATAATAAATAATATTACATATTCATGGACAAATTAGGTAATTTCCCCTTTTGGGGAAAATCCCAAACTGTGTTATTGTTGGGCCAGGCCTATATTTTCATAATCTTCATATGGTGTTCACAACATTCAACTCTCTTTTTTCAAACTGTGTCATTGTATCGTAGAGCAACATCACGGGTTGTAACATGCAATTGAATTCTGCTGACAAATCTAATAATTCTTGTAGTGGCTATATATACCTTGGGGTGAGCTTTTTCCTCGTAACAAATTAATAAAAGTAACCATACAAAGTATCCATATGTAAACTAATATCGGATAAACGATTAATAAAATTGGCCAAGTAGAATTTCCAAATAATAATAATAAAAGCTACGATAAAATTGCCTTGTTTCTTAAACAATAATGTAAAATCCCTAAATTAAAGTCGTCATCAAAGACGCATCACAAGCTGAAGGGTGAAGTTTAATATGTCGGTCTCCTGTAGGGAGTAACAAGAAATAATTAAGTTTAAATTCATCAACGGCCCCCAAGAGATGAGCCATGGTATCTTCAAATGATTGATACATCCCCATTACATGGGCATATCCACCCAACTCCATTACACAAATTTCTTTATTTTGATCTGCAACATACAAAGAGAATGAACACAGCCATCTCTTTCCATTCTCTGACAATTTGATCACATTGCTTCTTTGAACTTTTCCAATGCTCGTGCCCAAGCATTTCTTCCGGTTTTTCTTCTCAAAGCCTTTCCTACTGACATAATCGCCAGAGGTAAACCACAACATTCTTCTGCCACCTGTTTTGCCAAATCTGTCAAGGCTCCGTCATTTAGATTGGCTGCATATTTAAACAAAGCCCACTCTTCTTCTTTTGTTAAGGTATTAAGTAGAATATTGCTTTGACAATTCAAAGCGTTACAAACTAGTACATTGCGTGTTGTTAGTAGAACTTTGCAGTTTTTGAGATCAGGAATAGGCAAGATGCCTTATAGTTAGATTAAGCTCTTCCCAAAGGTTGTCCAGCAATAAAAGCTCCTTGTTGTCATCCTGCAGCCGTGACATCAATCTGCCTGCATTCATTTCTGTACTACTTGTCTCCTCGAACACAACACCCAAATTGTCAGCAAGTCGATTTCGAAGATGAGTAATATCTGGTGTTTTTGATACAGTTATCATCAAATACTCATCAAAAAGCTTCCTTTCTTGAGCTTCTTTGATTACTTGTTTTGCAAGACTGGTTTTACCCACGCCAGGCATCCCATGTAGTCCAATCATCTTCACACCAATGGTCTCCAATGCAGTAAAGATATTTTGAAGAGCTAATTTTGAAGTGTTTGAGGACATGATACCATCGGATTGGATGGCTTCGATATTTGGGCGATCAGCTTCATATGTTAGCTCTTGGGGTAACTCGGAATGCTGAAGCTTCAGAACCCGGAGGGTTCCTATCAATTCAATTACAATTTTATGGGGTAACTTTGTATTCTTTCGCTGCTTCTCAACTATGTTGTCCAAACCATCTTTTAGCCCACTTAAAAAGCTTCTTCTTTATCCATGTCTTCCTCAAATTGCTTCAAACAACACATATAGCGACATTGTTTTACAACTGCTGTCACTCCTTTTTCTACATACTTTACAGCAATGCCGATAACAGTCCCACCAACACATGCCAGAACACTCATCATGTTTGCTTGGCTGCGATAGATAAAGTTCATATGCAGAAGAAAATAGTAATTAAGTAAAAGAAAAAAAAAATCAAAATTATCATTTTCGTAGGTACGCAATTCAAGTGCTATCTATATGGGAAAAAGCAAATTCCACATTAAATAATTGCTTCTCTTAACCTCCTTAAACATTCTATATAAAAGGAAGCAAATCTTAAATTGGAAATTCACTACTCTAAACATTCTTTAATTTTATATAAAAGGAAGCAGGCTTTTATTTAAAGAGAAGTTATAGAGTATGGCTCATAGATAACACAATCTTTGTATTAAGCAAACAGTGTTCTGGCAATTCACTTTTCAACCAATTGAATAATATGTGTAATTAATTAATTAATTGTTATTATTTAAATAAAATTTTATAACCTAAAATAAAAATCCTAAACTCTAAAATATAAATCTTAAAGGCTATTTTATAAATCGAAAACCTTAAAATATATTATGAAAAATAATTTTATTGGATTGACACACGGATGACGTAATGTCTAGGGTCTTAAAAGAAATCAATATTTGTTCGCAAGGGATTTTTTTTTTTTTTTTTTTTTAATTTGAAGACTCATTTGACCCTTGAAACCTGGTACCGATTGACCTTGTTTGAACGTGTCTCATTGATGTATAGCCTTTAGGTCTTAATAATTAATTAAGATATGTAGGTAGAGCAAAGTCGTTGTTTGTCCTACTTGAATATTCGTTTTCTTCAGCTATAAATAAAACATGGTATCAAATTGCTGGCGTGATCCAAAACAATAAATTAAAAAAGAATAATATATCATGGCAATTTTAATATATTGTGTGACATATAACGGTTTACTTTGACACATTAATTGAATTTTCAATCATTTATAAATATATATTCATTCCATATTTTAAATTTACATGTTAAACTCTTGCTAATTTTATTGTAAACATATTTTAATATTAATTTACAAAACTTATCTAATTTTTTTCAAACATATTGACTAATATTAACGTAATATGTAAAAATAAAGGAATTAATTAACTGTTAGTTGTCATACCGATGGGAGACACAAATTCAAGACTATATTATAATTTTTTAAAATAAAAATTTACTAGTATAATATGTAACTGATAGATATTTACCCTAAAGTAAATGAGTTACAAATGGATTTTACCAATTCACTCATTGAAAAATGAGCTTTTTTGCATATGACAATCTCTTTGAAGCATCCGTTATCTTAGTTCAAAGATAATATTTAGATCGCTATTATCTTTTAGAAGCATTCACAACTTCTTGTTTTCGGGTTGTAATAACTCCTATTTAGATGATTCTTATTGTGATTTAGTTATTGTCCACTGTAAACTTTTGGTTGCTTTTGTATTTATAGTTGTCTTTTTTTGTGTGTGTATGTTTCATCTGGAAAACATAGTGCACATGTCCATACTTTTAATTTTATGTCTGATATAAGAAGTTGAAATCTATTAGGATATTAAACCTTGCATTAAAAAAATATGAAACTAAAGAGTAACATATAAGTGGTGTGACTCTTAACATAAGTCAATTAATTTTGTGTTAAGTAGCACATAAATGGTATAAATTGGTCTTACCATAAATTAATTGATTTTATATTACATGGGCTTAGTCCACATGTGGGCTTATTTACGCAATTTAACCAAACACTCTATATTACTTTCCTTTTTTTATTGCCTCAAGACTAATAAGGGAGCTAGGAAGCTTAGTCTTAAACAGAGATCATTTAGAACAACATGGTCTCAACCTCTAATTGTAACACTTAACTCCAAAATATTTTAACCTTTATACTCCTCTTAACAACTCTCGAACCACCCAACAATGTCCTTAATATCCAAATAAATTCTTCGTTGACATCAATTTTCAAATTCTAATATAGAATCTTCTTATATTAATGCATCAGTAAAATTTATATATAAACTATCTAATTCAATATACTTATTTGGCTTGGACTTGATATTAACTTAATATCAAGCTTCCTACGTATGCCAACAAATTCCAATTTCCGAATCAAAGCCACGTAGTTCTCCGAACATTAAATAACCTAATTTCATTCTAGTATTTCTTTAACACATTACAAAACTTCCATAGCATATCACTCTACCGATAATAACTAACAAATTACAGAACTAACAAAAGCAACTAATCACATGCCCACGCATTGCATGGTAAACTTAATATTTCTAATTATTTCAAGTGCAAATTAACTATAAATTTAAAATAGTCTCGTTGCATCACATTGATCTCAAAGCAATTACCATTTCTCCCATAGAAATTCACCAAATCAAGGAAGAGCAAAATTAGATAAATTAAAACCAACTATTCATCAAGAAAATCCAACATGACTGTGAGCCAAATTGGATAGAAAAGACATCAATGAAACTCCTAAACATCTCCAAATATCAATTTACATCAATTAAGTACGAAATTTCCACATACATGTATATCCACATACAAATATTGATTAAACTAATTAACCAATAATAATAACACAATTAATTAACAAAAGAATGCATCTCTAGTAATTTTTTATGTTTTCTCCAAAATTATAAATATCATTTAAACTAATTTGCCAACAAATAATATAATTAATTCAACTCAAAAATACTTCGATAATTCATATAAAATAATCTACTCAAAATCATCAAAAACTTCAAGAATTAATATTATTCCACTTAATTAATAATCAATGCAAAAATATTAAACCAATAGAAACTCACCGGAAAATATTCTGATCACCGGAATAGTACCCATAAGTCGAACGGAAAATACCACTAGATTTACAGCACTACTAGGAGTCCAAAAAGACCAATTTTATTCTTATATCACTTCATATTTAGAATTAATTTACAAAAATATTTTAAAATTTCATTTCCAAATACATATTGACTTCAAAATAAAATCTTAATCGTACATATTAAAATTCACTTAGTTCTGAATATGTACCTGAAATTTCATTACGATCGGACTACAGAACATTCAATTATTCAATTTCTTATATATATATATATATATATATATATATATATATATATATATATATATATATATATATATATATATATATTAGTCCCAAAGCATTGGTCCTTGTATTTGTATTGTACATTTATACTATGTTATTGGATTTATGTATTATACAATTTGTGTCATTAAATAAAGGCATCAATCTATTTATTATATATCTTGTGCTATGTTTTAAATAGAGTATCCAATGGACATATCTATATCCATGTTGACAAGTGTCATGCACTTGGCAGTAAGACCATGGATAGGGAAAACGATATGGCTATAAAGTGATCCATAGTCTGTTCCAGTCATGGGAATGAATGGAACCGAAGACTATCATGAGCTTGATTGTATGGCGGTATCTTACCGGCCATTGGACATGGAGTGTCAACCAAGTTGATGGGTACATGCAAAAGGGCATGGTACTGGATAAATCCACTAAACGAGAAATCCACATGGTATAGTATCACAAGTGATTCTCGTATAGTACTTGTATGGATCCTTTGACCTGACCATATCATGATGCTGCATGTGAGGTGGCATACTTTGGTATACGCCTAAAGCGCCTGTAACAGGGTGCCAAGTATGGGTATGATCGGGTATGTCAGTAAACATGGCGGGACTATGGATATGCAGAAGGGAATGTCACTTAGTATTCCACTAAAAAGATATCACCGGCCACTTGATGAATGCAACTGATAAGAGTGTGGCCACACCCAAATAAGTTGGAACTTGTTTGTGAGCATCAGTTCATTCAGGATCAAGTTAATGTACAGACACAAAAGAGGGTGATCGGTCCATGCCTTTGTGTTGGACATCGATATCAATGACATGGGATATATAAGTTTAAACTACAGGGTTACGATTGCAGTTGGACTGCTATCTCCGTCTTAATTGGGGCTGCAGTGGCTTGCTAGAGCCCGCCTGCAGTCTGTGGGCCATTGGCCCACTGCCAACATAAAGCCGGGCCCACAAGATTGTGCACATTGAACTTCTGAGCTTGAACTAAAAGGATCAACTGTATACTTAGAGTATACACACTAAAAGAGAGGATTCTGTTAATTATATTATATATATCAATTAGATTTATCAAAATAATACAATTAATATTTGTATTTGCCTTTTCATAATTAATTCAATAAATTAATTTATGAGATTATTTTCTAGGTAGAAATATTTCACATGTATCGGTTTACATGTGTTTAATTTTAGGCATGTCTAATTTAATTCCTCAATTAGATTAATTGGTCAAATTAATTTTAACTTAAATGTATGTAATATATTATATGGTATAACATATATATATATATACATACATGTTGAATTAAAGTTATATTTGCAATTAAATTGGACCAAAAGAATTAATTTAGTCTTGGGCTCAAAGGAGAGAAAGCCCATATAAAATTATAAAGAAAATTGGGCCTAAAATTCCCCATGGGAATTCAGCCAACTAGGTTAAAACTCCTAGTGGAATTCGGCCAAGAGAGAGCTTCCTAGAGCAGAAAAATTACAGCCACCAAACCCTCTCTTTCGGTTGATCAAATCGCTAGCACGGGTTTGAGTTAAGTAGCCGTTCGTGTACGAGAACGTGGAGGAAGTCTACTTTGATTTCTGCAGCCATCTCTTGTAGAGATTTTTTGATGAGAATCTAATCTTCCTCTATTTTATTTTGGTTTTTGATTTCCACATCACTTGTTCCTGGGCACGGATTTGTGAAAATCAACACGTTTTTACGCTTTATCGGTTGATTTTCGGTGAAAATCCTAACATATATAACCTTTCGCACCATTCGCTCTAGATGAAAATGTCCAGAGCTTTCCGTCTCCTCCCCTGCTCTTCTTTCCCTCTTTTCTTTATATATTTTTTTAATAAAAATATCTTTCCTATAAAATTACCATTTTGCCCTTAAAGTAACATATTTTTAATTTCTAAATTCTTCACATAACTTTTAATTTCTTTCGATTATATATTTACTGTGCATATAATTTCACCCCCAAAACTTTCTTTTTTTTCTTTTTTATAAATTTCCTCAATATATCACCCCATAAATATATTACCAAATATATATATTACCACTGAACTCTATTCTACAAAAATCCTCAAATTGTAATATCACTTTTTAAATATTAATACTTATTGAATTTTCGGGATATTACACTAATCATATCCCATTAAGAAATCGGCTTGAAGGGTCTCGAAACCGGATCGATAACAAAGAGTCTAACGTTTCCTAAGTTGTGTGGATATCCCCTGATCAATTTTATGTTCCATTTTGGCTATCTAGACAAAAAGAAAAGGGGACAGAGAATAAAAGAAAAAAAGAACCACAATTCAGAAAAAAAAAAAGTACCGGATTCTAGTGGTACCCCTTTCATCCTAGAGGGTCTTGGGACAAGATTTACAATGAAAAGTCCCATGTGTAGGGGTGAGCAAAACCGAACCAATGTCCAAAAACCGAAAATCCAAACCGAACCGAACCAAACCGATTCATTTTATAGTTTGGTTCGGTTTGGTTTTAAATTATTAAGAAGTTTGGACTTCGGTTCGGTTCAAAACCAAAAAAACCAAAAAACCGAATAATTGGTAAAATATTAAAATTAATATATACTGATTGTAGAAAATTTTAGACATTATATTCTTTTATATTTTTATATTGTAATTTTTGGATGCTAATTTATAGTTGTTAAAACTTGAGAGTTGAAAAAAAAAAAAGTAGAGAATTTTAGTATTTTATTATGATGTAATAGTATTATTTAATATTACTGATTTTTAAGTTAATTTTTTTGTATTTTTTTTTAGACAAACTACTTATATAAAATGATTATTTTTATTTATTTTTTTTTAGGAAGTTGATGTTTTTGGATCAACCTAGTCCAAACCGAACCGAACCGGTTCGGTTTGGACAGAACTGAACCAAAATTTAGTTTGGATCGAATTGGTTTATAAAATATAGTGTTTTTTGGATCGGTTTTTTCGGTTCGGTTCAGTTTTTGAACCGAACCGGTCCATGCTCACCCCTACCCGTGTGCCAACTACTAAAGTAGTGGACTACTAAAGTGAAAGGACACAACACATGATATCATGTTTGCTAATTCGAAATCCTTGCTTCTAGAATGCGATGAAAAGAATGATGAATCAAAGGTTCAAGAAGATGGAGATGAGCTATGCTATGACTCAGGATATACAATGCAACCTCAACATGATGAGAAATTTAAAATAAAATTTAACATATAAGTTAATTCTCAGTTAATTATAATTTGACGCATTAAATTCGGTTTAAAAGTCTATTATTCACGTCTAAATGTGTCAAATTGAAGAACATAACGTAAAAGAATAAAGGATATGTTTTTTTCCATTTCTTTTTCTCTAAGCATTAATTAGAAAGATAAAGGGAAATTTCCAACCCATCAATTTGACTGTAAGCTAGTGATGACCCGGTCCCTATTGGATATCAAATTGGGATTACACTCATAAAACCTTGCCACTAAGAGCCTTAAAAGCTCATATCCATCTCAGCCCAACACCTGAAAGAGAGATTCTAGTATAAGCTGGGAGTAATATATTCTCAGCCAATCAAAACATATTACGTCAACATAGATATCGATGTATCACGGTTTGATTGGCCAGGAATAGTCTACTCCCGGCTCATACTAGAATTTTTCGTCCTTTATATAATATAAAACAACTTAATTTGAAACTTATCGCTACTATATATTCATAGTGTGTGCATACAGGTCCACTTAAAACATCTCGTGCTTAAAAAGAAAAAAAAAAAAAAAAAGTTCTTTTGGTCTTAAAATTATTAACAGGAAAGCAAAGTCGTTGATTGATTTCGAGTTGATTTGAATTATTATCCAGACAACTCCTGTAATGAGGATCAAGGAATAACGAAAAAAAAGAAACGAAAAGAAAAGCAGTCCAAATAAACAACAAAATGAAACTTCAACAGTACTAGTACCAGAAAATAAATAATAATTCATATATATATATATATATATATATATATATGACATCGCAATTGTTGGAGATTCATACTGAAAATAAATAAAACTAACAAATGATTTTATTTTCACAGAACTCTTTATTAATTTGAACACATAATGTTTGAGCAGATTCGAATTAGAGATTATTTTTGAATTATTTTACCCAATTTTTTGGGTATTCAACAGGAAAAAGAAATGAAGTTTCCTGGCATTTCAAAAGCAATGAAGTTGAGGCTGTCATTTTAAAGAAATTTGTCTTTATTATTAGTAATTGTAGCCAACCAAAGTCGTTGTTTCCTACTACTTTTTCTTTACAGGAAATTTCCTACCTATCTTCTAGGAAATTTCCTACTCCTTTTTAGATTATATATATATATATATATATATATATATATATATCATAGTTGTGAAAACCGGACCGGACCGGCTGGTCGGACCGGGTTCGACTAGAACCGCAGGTCAGACCGGTCAGTTTCTATCCGGTTTTCACTTTAGTCAACAACCGATCAATATTCGGTCTGACCGGCCGGTCGAAACCGGAAAACCGTGATTCGGACCGGTTTTCGGGTTCGACCAGACTTTTTTTTTTTTAATATTTGAATATAAAATTTAAGTTATTATTTTGAGGTGTTTTTAATTAAAATAAAATATAGTTTGTATTTTTAAATTATTTTAAATTAAATTGACATTTAATTGTAACTATAAAAACTATATTTCATAAATTGAGTTTTTTTAATTACTATATTGTGTTTGAAATGCATAAATTTAAAGAATTATAATAAAAATGTTCAAATTTTCATAAATTATAAATATAAAAATAAAAATATTTTAATATTTTAATATATTTATTAAATCCAGTTCGATTCCGGTTTATTCCGGTTTAATCCAAAATCCATGAATCCATCCCTTCATCGGTTCGATGACCGGTTCGGATCTGAAAACCATAATATATATATATATATATATTCGATGACCGGTCCGGATCTGAAAACCATAATATATATATATATATATATATATATATATATATATATATATATATATATATATGACATCGCCATTGTTAGAGATTCATACTGAAAATAAATAAAACTAACAAATGATAATAAATAAAGATAACAAATGATTTATTTATTTTCACAGAACTCTTTATTAATTTGAACACATAATGACTGAGCAGATTCGGAAAAACATTTGCAACTCGAATTAGAGATTATTTTTGAATTATAATCAGTAATCCTCACCCAATTTTGGTATTCAACAGGAGGAAAAAGAAATGAAGTTGCCTGGCATTTCAAAAGCAATAAAGCTGAGGCCGTCATGTTAAGGAAATTGTCTTTACTGTATGAAAATTGTATCTGTAGTGTAGCGAACCAAAGTCGGTGTTTCCTACTACTGTTTTTTTGGAAGGAATTTTCCTACTCCTTTTTGGATCACAGAGAAATTATTATAGCACCCAATTTTTTTTGGTATTTAACAGGAAAAATAAATGAAGTTTCCGGCACTTCAAAAGCAATGAAGTTGAGGCCGTCGTTTTAAAGAAATTCGTCTTGCATGTGAAGCCAACCAAAGTCGTTGTTTCCCACTGCTTTTTTTTAAAAGGAAATTTCCTACTTATCTTTTAGGAAATTTCCTGCTCCTTTTTAGATCATAAAGTAACCATTGCTTTGCCTATTTAGACAAAGCTTAACGGAGTAGACTACTCCTAGCTAATCAATGATTGTTATCGACCTTCAGTTCAGAACTGTAGTAGAATTTTTACTAAAGTAACACACAGGACCTACTAAATGTTTATATAAAAACGGAAAAAGCATGAATTAATGGTCTGTTTCACTTGCACCAAAAAAACCTTGCCATCAATATTGGGTTAGTTATAAACGTATGATGGATCCTCTGCTACACAGAGCTGCAAGATCTGGGGATATCAGTTTCTTAGAAACATTGACAGCAGACGAGGAAAAAAGGTATTTCTCACAACTAACACCAAGAAAGAACACTCTTCTTCTTGTTGCAGCTGAATTCAAGCAGGCCGAGTTCTTCGAGAAAGTCTGCCTTAAATGCCCTCCTTCACTAATTTGGGAGCCAAATTCAAAAGATGAAACTTCATTACATGTAGCTGCAAGAGTAGGATGTATTGAAATTGTTCAATTCTTGGTCGAACAGGCACCGGTTTCGCCTTATGTAGTTCATGTACAAGGCAGTACACAACACAATGTGATTCGAAAGAAGAACAAGGCTGGAGATACTGCTTTACACTGTGCAGTTCGATATGGTCATAAAGATGTGGTGGAGTTTTTGTTGAGGAAAGATCCTGTTTTGTCTAGTTTCTGCAATTATTCTGATGAATCTCCACTTTATCTCGCTACTGCCAATCACCTCACAAGCATTGCAATGCTAATCCTTGACATTTCTTCATCTTCGTTTTCTCATACTGGTCCCAAGGGACTCACTGCGTTACATGAAGCCGTCTGTCACGAATCAGGTACTTTTTTCTTTTTCTTTTTCTTTTATTTATTTATTTATTTATTTTTGTTAAATCTTGGACATACATATTTTATTATAATTCCGGCCCAGTCTGGACCCATAGAAGCCTGAATAAAAGATGGATTCGGATTGGAAATAGCCTGAAAACCCAGGCATGGCCCGAGTGATTATATAATATATATTTTATACTTTTGTTTTTATTTTTATGTATTAGGGATGTAATCTGAACTATTAAATAAATAAGGAGGAGAACTTGACCATTAATTAATTTGGCCCTTTGATTATCTTTTCTCTAGGATTTTAATTGTTCTCCAATACTAACAACTCCTATTTTATTGGTTTAATAGAATTTTGTTCACAAAAATGAAATATTTATTTGATAGACTGGTTGGACTGTAATTGAGAATTAGTTCCAAATACTTAACCCAGTCTGACCTGAGATCAATGTAAAATTAGTGTAGGCTGTACTAGGTCTGGGCAAAGATTTTTTCATGTGAAGCCCGACTCAACCCGGCCGGAGCTCGGCTTATGCCTAGGTGTAGTGGTAAGTTTATGTCCCCTAAATGGGAGATTAGAATTCAAGTCTTCCTAAGACTAACTATTAATACATCCTTAAAAGAATGAAAAGCATAAAAAAATATCGCAATAAATTCATCTACTAAGTTTAGATAATATAAATTTATTAAAAAATTATTTAATGTGATATAATATAATTACTTTTTTTTTTTTTTTTACTGAATAATATTCTATGCTTTAATAATCAATAATTATGAAAAATATTTAATTGTATAAAGTACATTCTATACACATTTGGATAAGGAACCTCTTTGCCCATCCCAAGTGTTGGTATATGGTTTCACCCATCGAGTTTGATTCATTGGTAACATTTCATATAGTGTACTTGTAAACACCAAACTTAAACATTTTTAATATTGATCTCATTGTACCTATAGTAACAAAATTTAATCTAAAAAATCATAACATAAATTTATCTAATTTAGTTAATTCAATTCCCGTATTTGGCTTCAACTTGATGATATATTCTTATCACATATAAATATCAATTAAACAAATTAACCAATAAAATTATAATTAATTAACATATTTTCATTGCCCAATTTTCCCGTTGTAACTATTGAGAATTAGTTTTGTTAATTTGTGGATTGATGCTGATAAGATTCCAAACTTTGGTGTTGTTAATGTATTTAAGCTTTAAAAGTAGTTGAAGAACTTGTAAAGAAAAGACCAGAAATAATCAAAGAAGCCGACGACATTGGTTGGACTGCTCTTCACTATGCTACAGTCCCGGGGATAGTTGAAGCAGTTAAAATTATGTTGAAATATGAAGTTGATTCATCACCAGCATACCTCTTAGATCAAGACGGCAATTCAGCTCTTCATTTTGCAGCTTATTGGGGAGACGTCAATATAATAGAACAATTAATACAAAGCTGTCCTGACATTTTTGAACTGACTAATAACAAAGGCCAGACATTTCTTCATGTTGCAGCCTTAAATGGTAAGGTTAATGTTGTGGAGTATATTTTAGGGAACTCACAACTTGGTGGGCTGTTGAATGAGGCAGATGAAGATGGAAACACACCTTTGCATTTGGCTGTCCTTCATGATCAGAAACAGATCATCAAATTGCTGGCCAAGGATGAACGGGTAGACATCAATGTCACAAACAAGGAATTTAAAGCAGCCTGCGACATTTATTTCCTATCCTTCAGAGAGGTTTGTATCATTGCATTAACACATATATGTTAAGCTTTTTAATACAACTATATACGTTGTTTACTTTCTATATATATTATTTGTTCAGTTCGGTTTTAAGAAGGAAAAGATTACAGCTTTGTTCAAAGAAAGAAGCTATAGCCGACATATACAACATTTTGTCAACAATGTCGTCAAGGAGTGGCTGAATCGAACACCTGAGCTTAAACCATATCTTTTGGGACGCAAGGAATACATGGAGCAATTGAAGAAAAGCTATCAAAAATTCCCTGAAGTCTACCTTGTAGTGGCAACGCTCGTAACCACTGTCAGCTTTTCAGCGGCCTTCACAATGCCTGGTGGTACTGATAAAGGGAAGCCCATTCTTGCAGAAAAAGCAGCTTTCAAAGCATTCGTGATATGCGATATTCTAGCATTCTGCTTTTCTCTGAGTGTTGTCTGTTTCCAGCTTGCAACAGCAACCTTTGACCACATTCGTGCTAGATATGTCAGGGTTCAACAATGTTGCTTTTCAATCGCCATGATAGCATTCGCATTCGCATTTGCTTCAGGCATATACATAACGCTAGCCATGTCCAGTCATTTATTAGCTATAGCAGCTTATGTAATACTTTGCGTCTTCTTTTTTATTTATCGGGCGTGCTGGTTGGTTGACCCTTTTGGTGGAGACATACGCATTCAGAAACGATGGCGAGTAGGAAAATATTATATCGAATTTCGATATGGAGGTTTAGCCGGGAGAATTCCTTCTTTTACTTACAATATTGTTCAGGAGTGAAGAAGGGGTGAGCCATTCAAACATTTTACCATTATAAAGTTTTCAATTAAATTTTTCCTTTGTTTTTAATGAATGTAATATGAATTGTGTGAGGTTCACAATTATATCAGAAGCTAAAAAAAAAAAAAAAAAGAAAAGAAAATGATTATGCTTACATTTGACATGAAACAAAACCAAGTTAATACTCTTATAAAAATATCCTCAGTGGACGGATTTGCTTAATTTTCTTTTAGCAAGTAATATATTCCTCCCTTTCGAATGTCTTTCTGAAAAATACTTTTATTTTAAAATAATAGAGGGAATATGTAATAGTTACATCACAAAGTTGAAAAATATAATCAACAATTAATATATAGATTTGCAGTTTAACATGCTTTTGTTTATCCTTTGATTAGCTATAGATTGACTGTAATAACGACAAATGAATCTTACGAATATATACACAAAAAACACACCTCCATCTATGCACATTTATTATATATCAGCAAAAACTATCAAAAATCCCTAAGTAAATAAATAAATGAAATTCATTACTTAATTAGTTACTTAGCTTTACCTTGTTCTTTAATTTTGAGCCTTCAACCTCATCGTTTTCCCTATATATTATATATTAACAAAACAGCAAACTCCAGGCCTTTTTTTTTATTTTGTAAAAGTTAGTTCCTATTAAGTAGTTCCTTCGTAAAAGTCATGACGTTAATTTAAAAAAAAAAAACCTATATATATATATATATATATATATATATACATATATAAGTTTATTATCAGTAATCACTCAAAAGAAAAAGTAGCCTACTAAGCATATTTAGCCTTATAATCACTCCAAAGCTGATCAACAGATTTGGAGTGAAGATCAACAAAATGCTGATCACTATAACCACTTCTCATCTTCTTATTCATTTACAAACCCATTTCTAATTTCATCACAATACTCCAAAAACCTTGCTGTAACATCGTACCCTTGATCCCACCTGTCACCCTCTCCTGCTTTAACCCAGTGACTTGGCACATAATTAGCTTTTAATCTAATATAATCAGCTATTCCTTCAATTAATCCTCCTGGAGTTTGCGCATTCCCATTCCATTGCCAAATATGTGTCATTTCATGGTAAATTACACCATTAAATTCGCTCCTCAATTCACCGCTGTAATTTCCTTATGTAATTTGCACTGAAGTGAATTTCATTGTTGTTAATTGCCTATGCTACACCGTCCATGTCATCAATGAATAAGCTGACCTGTTTGACATTTTTTCTGTCTTCTAAATTGGGTTGTTGCAACATCATCCATATGAATTCTGAGCAGCTGATAGCATCGTCTTGCTGTATTCCTCCCCGATTTCCGACTCGAAGCGGGCCCCTCCCGCTGTGGCCTTCGCGGTGTTGGTCACCGTGTACTCCACTGCGTGGTTGCCTCCAGTGGTGGCTAGGATTACTAGCAGAGATAGGATGAAAGCTGAATGGTTGTTAGCCATGGTCGAACTGATGTTTTTCCATCAACTGAAGAAATATGTAAGTTATACATGGTTCCCAAAAAAATTTAATCAATTTCTTTTTATATTTTATTAAGAACAAGTACATTAAATAGAGACAAGAAATTTCACAAAAAATAAATACATAAATAAATACATATTTACAAACTGAAAAATTAACTATATTCTTTATAAAAAAAAAAAAAAAGAAAAAGAAAAAAGAAAGAAAAAAAGAAAAAAAAAGTTGAACTCGGATGGAGTAAAGTGAAAATACAGATCATACCTTTTTAGGAAGGAGGGATATTATGTTGTAGAGCCTAAATTAATAGAAGCAAACTAGAAATTATATATTTGTGGCTAATCCAAATGTATGATCAATATATATATTACCCAAATATCTATCATAAATACACAATTGAATGCTTTAAACGAATTAAATTCTTTATGCCACGATGGGCAATTAAGGAAATTGACATTGTAATCCGATTTTCTTTGTGCAATTAATTTTTTTAATTAAGAATATAATTTAATTTGTAATTATTGTATGCATTCATTTTAGTATGATTCGATTTTAATTGTGCGTAGAGGATCAATTATGGGTTGGATTAGGTAGAGTGTGGATTGGGCCTAAATGGGCCGGCCTGTCTGTAAAAAAGGGGAAACCTAATTAGCTAAATATATGTGAAATAAAAAATATATTAAATTTAATTATATGCTAAAAGTCAGCACAACAATGAATTCATTAAACCATTAGCAGGAATGTTTCACAAAAGCTATCAATCAACAACGTTATCAACCAATCAGCAGATTTTGAGTTGCTGTAATCATGTAATAATTATAATACTCTAACATAAAATGTGAAATTTCTCATAATCAACAGAGCATAATTGGTTAAATACCTAAATTAACCATTTAACCAAACAGAGATCAATATTTGATCCCTCTAATCACATATCATAAAACTCTTTTTTTAAACTAACCGATAACTAGAAGTTAGGGTTTAAGTTCTTCATGGGTGGGAAGAACACCTTGAAGAGAGAAAGAAGGCTGCTAGAATTCACGTCCAAAACCAAAAAAAAATGTCGAAGAAGAAAAAAAAAATTGACCTAACTCCTTTAAACCTTAACAACTAAGGAAAAAGTTCTAAAAATGAAATAACTCTAATTAAGATTTTTGTAGGAAAATCTAATTAGAGTTATACTAGAAATAAAAATAAAAATATCCCAAAAGCTTATCATAAAAAGGCTAAACAAATAAAATAAAACTAAATAGGAAGTTTTCTAATCCCATAAAAATTCTTTAAATTCGCAGCTCCCCTTAAGCCAGGATCTTGGCTTATACAAAACAGCTTCCTAGGCTCATTTTCAGCATTAACAGCACTCCATAAAGCCATGCCCATGGATTAGGACTTCAAGCTCCAACTGCATTGCACTCCAAGCTCCCAAATACGGCTCTTTAAGCTTATTTCCAACTTCAGAGTCCCTAGCACTAGTAATTACACAAAATGAAGTAAATCTTCTTTAATTAACTAAAAATATAGCAATTAAAGCTTATAAACAAAGACAGATTACGTGCATAAAATGCACTTATCAAAATTCCCCCCACTTAAACCTTGCTTGTCCTCAAGCGAACAAAACAAGTCCAACTCCAAAAACAATTAAAAGCACATTATATCTCACAAATCATAGTTTCAAAATCAACTAATAAATCGAGCACGCTTATCAAGAGAGAGACACAATAAACTTGGCACTTAGCCCTAACTAATGCACTCAAAGCTATTCAATTAACAACTAGAATATGATTTGCATTACTAGGATAATTGATGTAGAGGAGCAAGCTTTAGCCTTTTTGGCTAAATTTTATGATGAATAGTGATTTTCGGAAAAAATGTCTGATTTTAGTCACTTTTTGGCCAAAAAACATCGTTTAAGGCCTCAAAATCGCGATTTACTATTTTTTATTCCTTTTCGGGAAGTTTTCGATTTTTATTTCTTTTAGCCCTTTTTGTTTTGCTTTCCTAGTTTGGCTAGGACTTTGTATAGGGTTAGGATTTCTTATTTTGGGTTGATTTTATTGTAGCCTATAAATAGGCTTTTATTTCTCCATTGTATTCGGTTTTCATTATTCAATAAAAATTTCGGATTTATTCCTTTACCATGGTTTTGTGAATTTTGCGAAATTCAATAAGTAGAAGTCTAATTTCCGGCATCGTGCGCGATCAACGGACTTTAGTGTCTTTTGTTCGAGCTTCCGCTGCATCAGTTGGTATCAGAGCCGAATTCCTAAACCTTAGTCGTCGTCATGCGCCAAGAAGAGAGCGTCGAGTCGATGAGGTAGCAGAGCAGGAAGATATGAATAGATTGGAGTAGAGATTAGAGCAATGTCTCGATGCCCTAATAGACCAGAGGATGGAGACTATTATGGATCGATTAGCCGATCGGATGGATGAACTATTAACCATGCGTATGAGGGCGAATCCCCGACATCGGAGGAACCCTAATCAGAGAAACTTTCAGCATCAGAACAGAAACAGTTTGCGGAATTGGCCGCGGAGGAGGAAGGTGAGTCTGATGACGGTGATCCTTATCGGCGCAGACGTCCTGCCCTGATGGAGGATAGGCGTTGGGAGTCAGGTTTAAGGATGGAAATCCCTGAGTTTCGAGGTACTCTCCAACCAGAAGAATTCCTTGATTGGTTGGCAATAGTAGAAGAGGTACTTGAATTTAAAGGAGTCCCAGAGGATAAACGAGTACCCCTAGTAGCCACAAGGCTCCGAGATCGGGCGATGGCATGGTGGATACAGGTGAAGTAGACTAGGTTACGGATGGGCAAGCCGCAGATCGTAACCTGGGAGAAGATGAAAAAGTAGACGAGGGCCACCTTCTTGCCTTTAAATTTTCAGCGACTAATGTATCAAAGGTTGCAGAATTTGAAGCAAGGAAACCAGTCAGTTGATGAATATACTACTGAGTTTTGTCAATTAATTGCGTGGAGTGATATAATGGAGACTGATGAACAGTTAGTGTTAAGATATATTGAAGGATTAAGGGAGCAGATCAGAGAAGCTGTTAATGATTTTAATCCATTGCACGTTTCTGATGTGCACCAGCGGGCCTTATGGCTTGAGAGACGAATGCAGCATCGTACTTTTGGATTTCAGGATGTTAGAGAGGGTGGACGGAAAGTAAAAGAGACAACCCCTGTTAGAAATCTAGAAATAGCCCCAAGGAGGACCGGCTAGAGTAGTACGCTGAAGTGTTTCGCCTGTGGTGAGGATACCAAGAATCCAGTCCATGACGATGGTGAGGAAGAGGAGCTGGAGGAAGAGATGGTGGTAGGAGATATGGGCACTGCTTTAGTGGTAAGGCGATCATGTTTGACACCAAGAGCTGTTATGGATGATGAATGGTCGAGGAGCAATATTTTCCAGTCAACATGCATAATTATAGGGAAGGTATCTAAGTTTGTGATTGATGGTGGATGTTGTGAAAATATTCTATCTTTTGAAGCAGTTCGCAAGTTGGGGTTATCCATAGAAAAGCATCCAAAGCCATACAAGTTAGCGTGGTTGAAACAAGGTGGGGAGGTGACAGTGTCGAAACGAGCATTGGTGCCCTTTTTTGTTGGGTCATGGTATAGAGATGAAGTCTTATGAGATGTAGTGGATATGGACGCTTGTCATCTGCTATTGGGGCGTCCTTGGCAGTTTGATAGAGATGTGATTCACCAAGGCAGAACCAACACTCATACCTTTATGTTTGAAGGAGTAAAAATCACCCTTGTCCCAAAGAAAGACTAAGTTAAGAATAATGCTGAAGCTGGTAGCATTGTGTTGTTAACCTTGTCCCAGTTTGAGGAGGAAGTGAAGGAGAATGAGGTGGTGTATGCACTGGTTGGGAAAACGACAAAAAAAGAGGTTGTGATTCCCTAGCAGATCAAACCCATTCTAATTGAGTTTGAAGATCTGTTTCCGGACAAACTTCCTGCAGGCTTACCATCCCTTCATGACATTCAGCATCAAATTGACCTGGAACCTGGGGCAATCCTTCCACATTGTCCCCATCACAGAATGAGCCCAGCGGAACATGAGGAGTTGAGGAGGCAGGTTGAAGAGCTATTGCAGAAGGTGATAGGTTGTCAACCCGTCAAAGTTAAATTTAATATCTCCGGTTCCTTATACTGGGTACTATAGCAAGAACGGGGTCGAACCACAGGGATTAATGCAGGTATATTTATTTGCAAAAAGAAAGAAAATTGATTGGATTGAAATAAAAATAAATGATGTGATTTGTGTATTTGCAGAATGTAAATTAAGACAGAATAAATCAATAGGATGAACAACTAGTCAAGATACTTTTCAGTTTAATTCCGTAATTCAATCACCGACACCGAAGATCCAATTCAATTATCCAAATAGATAGAGTTATAGTTAAAGGTGAAACGCACTCAATAACCAATCTCTTCTTAATTTATCGATAGTTCCGGGAAACGCCCGAATAAACTACTTCCCTAGCCAATAGATAATCTCCAAGAAACCTCTTAATAAGAATTAACCTATGGTAGCATTAAACACAAAAAAGACCTCTACCTTAGTTAATGAAATCGGAAACGCCGTAAATCATAAAAACTAAACTATTCAATTCCGTTAACTTTACTCGAAGCTAACTTGCCACTATGATAGAACAACAATCACGGATATATTATTCTATTCGGCGATATGCAATTCAATCAATCAATTAACTGGCCAAATCAATTTGATTAAATCAATAGCAATATAACAAATTATAATCGCTGGAATTGAATAAATATTCGGATAAAAGAATACAATTAAAACATAAGTCTCATGAATCTGATGGAATTAAACTTCAAAGTACCTCGACTAGAAAAGAGTTTAGCTACTCATAACTAAACAAAAATCTACAGAAAATCTTCAAGAAAAACTTGCAGCCTTGTCTCCTCTCCAAGCCTCCACCAAAACGTTTTTAGAAGAAGTAAAAAAACCTGAACCCTAAACCTTCTCCTCTTTTTCTCTTTTATAGCTCTCCTACTCCTAACCTAATTAGGAGCCTCATTAACCTACTTAATTAAAGAGGCCTGCTGGGAATTAAAGTGTAAACCATGGGCTCCTTGAAGAGAATTTTGGCCCAATTAAGAAGAGAAGGTCAACAAGGGTTGACCCGCAGGACCCGAACAGGCTGCCTAAAACCTCAGCTAACTTCCTCGATACAGCTCCGATTGGCACGATTCAAGGTGCTATGGAAAGCTAACGGATAGACGCACAATCTTGCAGAACAAACCTTGAGCTAAGATAGCCTCGAACACTGTTGAAAATCCAGTTGAAGTTCAAGCTCCAACAAAACCTCTTCTAGCAGTCTTCCTAAAAAGCCAAAATCCACTTCCAAGCACCGAAAAGATGTAAATAACACTAAATAAGGATATATAAAACAAAACAAACAAACTAATTAAGAAGATAATAAAACTAATACTAAAATGCTAAAATAACTAAGAAAATGAGTTAAAATGCACCTAAATATACCTATGTAAATATGAGTTATCAGAAGGGCTATATCCGGGAGAGTCTGAGTCCTTCTGCGGTTCCAGCCCTTTTAATTCCAAAAAAAGATGGCAGCTGGCGGATGTGTGTGGATAGTTGAGCCATCAACAAAATAACCATCAGGTATCGGTTTCCTATTCCTCGCTTGGATGATTTATTGGACCAGCTCAGTGGGGCTTCTGTTTTCACTAAATTAGATTTGAAGAGTGGTTATTATCATATTCGTATTAGACCTGGGGATGAGTGGAAAACAACGTTTAAAACTAGGGAAGGGTTGTATGAGTGAATGGTTATGCCGTTTGGGTTATATAATGCACCAAGCACTTTTATGTATGTCATGAACCAGCTGTTGAGACCCTTCATTGGTAAATTTGTTGTAGTTTCCTTTGATGATATTCTGGTTTATAGTGCTAGTCAGGAGAAGCATATCCAGCACTTGAGAGAAGTGTTGTTAGTATTAAGAAGGGAGAGGATGTATGCAGCCTTGAAAAAATGTGTTTTTATATCCCCTAGTGTTCTGTTTTTGGGATACATTGTTTCTGCAAGGGCTTGAAGGTTGATGAGGCGAAGGTGGAGGCAATCAAAAATTGGCCTAGACCTAGTTCTATTACTAAGGTGAGAAGCTTTCATGGTCTGGCCTTGTTTTATAGGCAATTTATTGCACACTTCATTAGCATAATGGCCCCAATCACGGAGTGTATGAAGCAAAGTGGTAAGTTTGAGTGGACGGAACAAGCTGAGGAAGTGTTCCAACGGATTAAGGAGAGATTGATTACAGCCCCCATTCTTATTTTACCGGACTTCCAGCAACCATTCGAGTTACATTCTGATGCCTCCAAATTAGGTATTGGTGATGTGTTGAGCCAGAACCACAAACCAGTTGCTTATTTCAGTGAAAAACCATCTGGTGCAAAGCTTCGTTACAGTACATACGATGTGGAATTTTATACGGTGGTCTAGGCGGTTAAACATTGGCGTCATTATCTTTTTCAGAAGGAATTTGTACTGTTCACTGACCATGAGGTGATACGACATTTGTATAGCCAGCAGAAGGTTTCGGCTAGGCATGCCCGATGGGTGGCTTATCTACATCAGTTTACTTTTGTGGTAAAGCACAAATCTGGTGTGTCCAACAAGGTGGCTGATGCATTGAGTAGGAGAAAGGGGCTGCTTGTTCGCCTATCAATTGAAGTTCTGGGTTTTGAGTCTTTTGCTGATCTATATGACACTGATCCTTACTTTGCAGCTATAGTTCAAAAGGTTCGAGAAGGGGAGCCATCAGAGTTTCATGAGTGTGAGGAGTTTCTCTTTAAGGGAAATCAGTTGTGCATTCCTGATTGCAGCTTAAGGTTGAAAATTATTCGAGAAGTTCATGGTGAGGGGCATGTTGGGCAAGATAGGACTTTGCAGCTAATCCAGGCCAGTTACTTTTGGCCATCCATGCGCAAGGAGGTGGACAAGTATGTGCAGCGCTGTCGAATTTGTCAAGTTTCCAAAGGAGCAGCCACTAATGCAGGATTATACATGCCTTTGCCTATTCCTTCTTAACCATGGGAAGAGATCAGCATGGACTTTGTGTTGGGACTACCACGAACTCAACGAGGCAATGACTCTATTTTTGTTGTGGTTGAATGATTCTTAAAAATGGTGCATTTTATTCCATGCAAAAAGACAACGGATGCAGTAAACGTGGCTCAATTGTTCTTTCGAGAGGTTTACAAACTTCATGGGCTACCTAAGTCCATTGTTTCATATCGGGATACCAAGTTTCTCAATCACTTTTGGCACAGTTTGTGGAAACTTGTAAACACCCAACTTAATTTCAGCAGTGCATATCACCCTCAGACCGATGGCCAAACTGAGGTAGTTAACCATTCTCTTGGTAATATGCTGCATTGTTTGGTAGGAGAGCATGTGAAGAGTTGGGATCAGAAATTATGTCAAGCTGAATTTGTACATAACTGAGCGGTGAACAGAAGCACTGGATTCAGTCCTTTTGCCGTGGTTTATTCAGTAGTCTCGAGAGGCCCCCTTGATCTTTTGCCCCTTCCCGACAGGACTCGAGTTCATGGAAAGGCTGAGACTTTTGTGGCTGAGTTGCAGTCACTTCATCAAACTGTCCATGATAATCTGGAGAAAGCTGCTGCTGCAAGATATAAACAAGCTGCTGACAAGAAGCGTCGTTTGGTGGAATTTAAAGTTGGCGATTTTGTATGGGCTGTTCTGACCAAAGACTGATTTTCGATTTGGGATTATAATAAGTTGTCGGCCAAGAAGATTGGTCCTATAGAGATTGTAGAGAAAATTAATTCCAATGCTTATCGGTTAAAGTTGCCTAGCCACATTCGTACTGCTGATGTCTTTAATGTCAAGCACTTGATTCTGTATGTTGGCGATTCCTCAGATGATGACAATTCGAGAGTGAATTCTCTTCGGCCACGGGGAGAATGATGTAAAGGAGCAAGCTTTAGCCTTTTTGGCTAAATTTTATGATGAATAGTGATTTCAGAAAAAATTTCTGATTTTAGTGATTTTTTAGCCTAACTTTATTGGAATTGGGCCAACGATTCAAACTCACAGATTTCAGATTTATTCCTTTACCCTACTTTTATGAATTTTGCGAAATTCAATAAGTAGAAGACTGATTTCGTGCGCTATCAATGGACTTTAGTGTCTTTTGTTCAAGTTTCCGCTGCATCAATAATAGACCCTTAATCACTTCTTAATCAAAAACATAAACAAGGGACAATAAGACTTGAATAAGCACACAATTTAGCTAAGACACAAACAACAAATGGATCGCTTTGTGATCTTATTTTATTTATTTATTTATTTTTCACAACATTTAACCTTACTTAAGATGCTTTAGCTTTTCCGAACGGATAACAAAAATGGAGCAAACACAATGCACCCGACTTACTTGGCTAAGCATATTCATTAAGCGGCTACTAGCACTATTCATCACTTGGATTTGCAAATCAAGCCAGTGGAATAGAATAATCATGTGAATTTTCTGTTCTTTTTGTTTTTTTTTTCAACACAAACATTCAAAATCAAAAACATGCATAATACCTATTTCATCCCTTAATTTATGGTCAATCAAAAGAAGTTTCTTATACAACCTATGTCTCTAAGTGATACATCTCAATTCAAGTGTCTATTGATGACAATGACTTCAACTATCGAGAGCCTCATGCTTTATTTATGCAAACATCTCCCTTAACAAGTGCACAAGATATAGAAGAGAATTTTTAGAACTACAATTTGTTAAAAAGAAACAATGCAAAATAATAAAGGAGTTGAAACTAATTTATGTTTGCGAGATGATAGTCAAGAGAACAAAACAAATCATATGCACATATTAATAAGCACACAATGTGTGACTCCTCCCCCCACTTAAAACTGCACATAGCCCTCGATGTGCAAGAGAGCATAGCAATCACAAACTAGAATAAAGTAAACTACGAAAGTGAGAATGGAACTCCCCTAGTTTATGAATGTCGAATATCAGATGCTCCTAAGGGGACGGCTGGCACGGGGGATCGTGCTCCTAAAACTGGTACAACTTAGCTACATTGGTTTCAATTCGAGTCACTTTTCAATGTAATTCATTGACATTGGTGTCAATGGCATGCAACTTCTCCATAGCCTACTACAACAAGCTAAGCATAGGGGAAAAATCAACAATAGCAGCTTCAGCATGAACGCCTCCCTTTACCCCGACGCCTTAGCTTCGGATCTTCACCAATAGGCAACCAACGGAGAGCGCTATCTACTCGAGAAACTAGTCCCATATTGTTCAAACAACTGAAATATAAAGGTTCCATCTCAAAAGCAACATGTAAATCAGTAGAAACAGGATCAATTAGGTTCAAATTTACAGCTAATTGAGTAATCAAGGAACCAAAAATCAAATCTCTACTAGCAGTCCAATTAGTACGCATCTGACTAGTTATCCAACAACCCAAGTTTACTTCCATATTAGGAAGCATACACCACAGAAAGTACAACTCGGTCTTGTTGCATGTTTTAGTACTAGAAATCCTCCCAGAAAAAGCATAAGCCAAAAAGCGAAATATATTGCAACTCAGGTCGTTTCAAGTAATAGGCCTTAGATTGACTAGAATCATAAGCAAAGACATCAACAGACATTTGAGGCCAGACCTTTCAACCATAGAAATCTCTAGGAAAATCAATTAAAGACAATTTATATTCATCCGTCTTAGCAAAATCAGAGTCAATCAAATCACAGGATATGTTAAACTCATTCACAGAAAAAGCAAATTCCTTTCCCATCAACCTAAATTTAATTACAGCTGGTGTTTCTATAACAAATTCCTTAGCTGTTGTGAATTGAAAAGTAGTGTAGAACTCCCTAATCAACTCAGTATACCCAGGGCATTTAAGTGGAAAGAAAGATATCCAACCAATATGTTCTACCATTAAATTAAATTCATCCAACAAACCATGCTCAACCAACAAAGAGGTATCAACACATTTACAAGGAATGATCTGTCAACTACAACCATCATCATATTTCTTTTTCAAATTAGCAGGAAAATTCAAACAACCATGTAAATGATGTTCAGGAACGAGTACAGATGTACCTTGGGGTAATCGGGAACGAGTTTGCGTTATCCGAGTTACCTTTTTCTTCTTTGATGGTGCTGGAGCTGGAGTGTTAGAATCTGAGGGAGCTGGAGGTGGTTCCAAATGGGGGCTACCTTGGGATTAATTCCTCGTTTCCGTTTTGAGGCTGCTTTCGACTTTGCTGGAGCGTTGGTTCTCTTTGCAATTGATTTTTTCTTCGATTTTGCCTTAATTTCTGGTTTAGATGGGATACTCGGAAGATATAGCACACTCACCGGAACTAGCTATTCAGTCACCGAAACTGGTTCAAGAACCAAAGAGTCTACGGCTAGTGGCTCAGGTGACGGTCCGGTTTTAACGGTCGGACTCATAGGTGGAGAATGGGGTGGAGAGGAGGCTGGGTCAGAAGCTTTTGACGAGGGCTGTTCGTCGTCGACAGAGGCTGAGACGGATAAGGCTAGTCTTGATGGAGAAGGAGGTGGCGTTGGACAGGGCGCGGTTCGCCACTGGGTAGATCCGGCGACTGGTGAAGTCGCGATTCTCGCTGGTGCAACAGGTTGCTTTTGCGATGGTGCTTTCCGGCCTAGTGGTTGGTGCGTCTTGGCCATCGGTGATGGAGAGGTTGTGACAACACACTAGAAACTAGCAGAAGAGGAGAACAACTGTTGAGAGAAGAGCAGGGTTAGAAGAAAGAAAGAAAAGAAAGAAAAAAAAATTTGATTTATATATTTTCCCCTTTTTTTATAATAAAATAAAATGAAAGGCAAAAACTTGAGCTTTGTAAAAAAAAAAAAAAAAGGGCAGAAGACTAATTGCCTCAAGCCATGATCATGGCTTAAATCACCCCTCTTGAATTTGGCACTAAAAAAAAAAAAAACAGAAGACTAATTCTCTCAAGCCCAGATCATGGCTTATGACGTTTCTTGAGTAAACTTTCTGATTCTGAAAATTCACACAAACCAAGTTCTTGGTTTAATTGAATTTTGCTACACCTTAAAGACAATTAATTAGTGACTTGAAGCATGATCAAAGGCAATGAAAGAAGCTCAAAATTTTTTTTTCTAAGAAATTAAAATAAAAAAAATACCAAATTAAAGCACAAAATGAAAATAATTAATCTAAATTAAAATCAATTTGGATTGCCTCCCAAACTCACCTTTCTTTATTATCTTTGGCTAGTCAATTAATCCGTTTATCCTCCATAATTCCGATCCTCCAAGATCAATTCCTCCACAGTATTAACTTCAAAACCTTCATAAAAGGGTTTGGCGGATATCCTTCTGTTACCTGGAATTGGATCTGCAGATCTTCTTTTTGTTGATTGATCTTGATGTTTCCTTTGATAGTTCGGTTGAAGTCATTGAATGTTGATGCTGTTGGTACTAGGACGCCACTTACTTTGCAGTTGATGAATCTGTAATCTTCAGTCCAAGTTCCATTATGATAGAGTAGAATTGCGATTTCTTGCATATCTTTGTGATCGATTGAATGTTTTTGTTGAATTGTTGTGTTTATTTGCAGTGAGACAGTGATCGATTGAGTTTTGCGATTCTGAGATTATCGCGATTGGAGGTTTTTGCGTGTGAGAAGATACTTATTTTGGAGATTATGTTTTTTTGCTTTGTGGTTTATTACAAAAGAATCTCGTAAAACTGGAATTTTCTGTTTTAGGTATTTTTGAAATTTTGGAAAGTTTTTAATGTATTTATGCAAACTTTTCCTTTGTAGGTAAAAAAGTTAGATGAGTGCCAAAAGGTAAGTATTTATGTAAAAAGCCCTATTTAATATCATGTGAGTTTAGATTCGGTCTAAAAATCTATCGCAGTATATTTAGTGGGTTAAGATTAATGTTTGATAGTTTTGATGATACAAATTGAAATTTAACCACCACAGCTAAAAATTAATTAAGTAAAGTTTAAGGGGCCATATTTTATAGAAAATAAAAAAAATAATATGCATTTAATGAAGAAATTCATCTAATATTTTTTTAAATATAAAACCAATTTACCATTGACAACAATATTTTATTTTTGTTTAAGAGATATTTGTATGTCATAAATAATGTACCGGTTATTACCTTTTCAAATTTACAAATTTTGAAGGCTAAATACATATTAAGCCCTTTGAAGTTTAATGGATTTAGTAATTAGTACTCTAATCAATTTTTTCAACATATTGAGTATATGATCTTTTTGTTTCTATAGTATTAGCTCCACGCTTGACTTTTTTTTCTCTCATGGAATATAGTATCTGTTAAATAGTGCGTGGTACAATTGATCAGAAGGGCTAATTGCAAAATTTATCAAAATTCAAAGGGTTTAGAATGTGTTTTCACTAATTTTGAATTTTAATGGTTGAGTTGGGTAATCAAGTCAACAACAGAGGCCATGAGCCTAGGGGTGGACATGGTCGGTTAGTCATACACTATCAATTAAATTCGGTTAATCATTAGTCGGTTAACCATTAATTTCGGTCGATTAACCATTCACGAAATAGACATTATGATTTTGCTAAATTTATAATATTTGAAACCTCAAATAAATAGTCCATAATTCTCAAATGTCAAATAAAAATATAAAATGACGAACTATAGTCTTAATTATTAATTAAAATAATATTTTAACCATAAACTCCAATAATTAAAACATTAATAAAAAAAAGTTTCCAAACATAGAAATTATTGTATAAGATCAAACATTAATTAATAAAATTATTCTTCGCTATTTGTTTTTCAGTGAGTGTGAGATTAAAAATTGAGAGAAAAGTGACCGAAACTACTTGGTGTTGTATAGTAAAGAAGTAAAATAATTTCAAAGGTCCAAATGTTTTACTTAATATATATATATATATATATATATATATATATATATATATATATATATATATATAGGTAATTACATAATTTGTTAAGAAAAATATTTGTAAAAAATAGTTAACTACAAGTTCACATAGACTTTCGGTGAAAAACCCTAAACCTAAACTGTGACCGTTAATTTCTAAAAAATAAAAACCGTACACTAGTCCATCGATTTTGGTTAACCATCTTTTTAATTCGATTTCAGTTCGGTTTCATAATTTTTGAGTTTTTTTTTTTTTTTGTACACCCTTACAGGGGCCAAAGGAAAAAGGGAAAGGGATTGGACTACAGAAAGGGAAGCAAAAACTTGAAAAACGTCTGCCACCCGTTTTCAGAAGGAGTCCAACGTACACGTTGACGAATACTTTGCCAACAACAACGCCAAAATGTATGATTGATTTTTTTTTTTTTTTTTTTGCAATGAAGTCAACTTCGTCGTAACTTAAAATCTTATTTCTCCCGATTGGGAAGGATAGAAAATTTGTGGATAGAATGGATAGGATTGGATTTTTGTTAACCTTAATTAATAAATAATATTTCAACCCTTATAAAAAAAAAAAAATCCGTAATTATATGCTTTATTTCCAATACCATATTTTCTCACTCTTATTAATTATTATTATTATTATTATTAATAAGTGGTAACCATTTTCTTTTCTTAGCATCATTTTTCCGAATTTTAAAATTTGTCTATCATTTTCTCATACATGCATATAACAAACTGCATTATATATGTATGTATTCTAATTCCTCTCCCTTGCTTTTAAGTAAAGTAATTTTACGTTTTGATTTCTATAAATATTTTGTTACATTTATGTTATAATATTTGCTTGTAATTAAGTAAATTTTCACTAAATTGTTTCTTTTTAATTATTTTTACTGAAAAATTGATAATTATTCATTTAGAATTTCATGAGTTATAAATTAAAATATAATTAAAATAGGTTTAATGTTCAAGTTGGAGTTATTGTTTACACATTTAGTTAATTGGGTACCCAAGATAAATCAAGCATATAATATGTTAGTAATGAATTTTATAATTGATGACTACATATTTAACTTTTTTTTTTTAATTGAAAATTACTATACAATTTCTTGTTAGAAACTTCTATCTATATAATGTTATGCAATATAGGAAAACTATATATCAAATAAAAATATATTTAAACATGAATTATATTCTTAATTGTAATATAACATAAAAACAATAATCACTAATATTTTACTAATATCTTTTTTTTTTTTTTTAACAATCACCTAACAACTACTGGCTAAACTAAATAAACTCTAAATTTAATAAACTCAATATCAATTCAAGGTTCCGTCATTTAGATTGGCTGCATATTTAAACAAAGCCCACTCTTCTTCTTCTGTTAAGTTAGTTCTCAGTTAATTATAATTTGACGCATTAAATTTGGTTTAAAAGTCTATTATTCACGTCTAAATATGTCAAATTGAAGAACATACCGTAAAAGAATAAAGGATATGTTTTTTCCCATTTCTTTTTCTCTAAGCATTAATTAGAAAGATAAAGGATAGATTATTTTTGCTGCTAAAAGTGAGAAATTTCCAACCCATCAATTTGACTGTAAGCTAGTGATGACCCGGTCCTTATTGGATATCAAATTGGGTTTACACTTATAAAAGTTTACTCCCAATTTACACTTATAAAAGTTTACTACTAAGAGCCTTAAAATCACATATCCATCTTGATGTGTCTAAAACACACACTATAGAGCAAGTGTACTCTATCGTTGAAGTAATATAGAAATAAGAAAGATGTCGATCCCACGGAGACTATCTATGCTAATCCTAAACGCAATCGGTTTCTCTTAATTTAGGCGGAGGAAATTATATCTTTGATTGTGGTTTGTAAAATAAGATCTACTGTAAAACAACAAATTAAATAAAATAATTTAAACTAAAATTGGAATGCAATTGGATAAAACTCAATGGAGAAATTAGCTAAGGCAAATGGTTTTACTTAGATTCATTCTAGCAATTTCCTCGGGTTATGCAATCAAACTTATTAAATTCCCAAGATGGCGAATTCCTAAAACAATTAACACCAGTTAGGGTTGCTAACTCTAATCCTCAACCTAACTACTTAAACTTGTTCGGTCTTTAAGTAATTAATTTGGGAAGCATTAAGCATATGAAAACCTAGCACAACTAGTGAGCCACAAAGCAATGGTCATCCATTTGTCATGTATGAAATTCCGTTAATCAAAACATGTCACGTCAACATAGATGTCAATGTGTCGCAGTTTGATTGGCTAGGATTAGCCTATTCCCAGCTTATACTAGAATTTTTCCTCCCTTATATAATATAAAAAAACTTGATTTGAAACTTATCACTACTATATATTCAAATTGTCGTGGAACCTATTCACCCGAAAATTTAATAGCTTTTATTATTACCAGAAAGGTACTCATTATATAGTGTCTAAAATAGTCCAATACAATTTGAATTAGATTTAGCTAACTTAAAAGTGTGTGTGCATACAGGTCCACTTAAAACATCTCATGTTTAAAAAGAAAAAAAAAATTGTTCTTTTGGTCTTAAAATTATTAATAGGAAAGCAAAGTCGTTGATAAATAATAATAATTCATATATATATCACATCGCAATTGTTAGAGATTCACACTAAAAATAAACAAAACTAACAAATAATTTATTTATTTGCATAGAACTCTTCATTAATTTGAACACATGATGTTTGAGCAGATTCGGAAAAACATTTGCAACTCGAATTAGAGATTATTTTTTAATTGTAATCAGTAATCCGCTCCCAATTTTGGTGTTCAAGAGGAAAAATAAATGAAGTTGGGGCCGTCGTTTTAAGAAATTTGTCTTTATTATAAGAAAATTGTATGTGAAGCCAACCAAAGTCGTTTTCTACTCCTTTTTTTTTTTAAGGAAATTTCCTAACTCCTTGTTAGATCATGAAGTGACCATTGCCTTGCCTATCTAGAGAAAGCTTGGCAGAGTAGACAACTCCTATCTAATCTCATGTTTCCATGTGCATATGTCGGAAAAAAAAAAATGAAAAAAAAAAGTTTTAATTATGTTATGATGATAAAAGAATCTTTTTCTAATTGAGAATTTTAGAGTTCGAATCTCCATAGATCCAATATCATGCTCTTAAAAATAACGAGATTTGTAATGCTATAGTAAAGTATCGCAAAAAGAATATCAAAGAAAAACCATGCGTAAAAGATCTTTTGTGGTCTCGTGAGACTCGAACCAAACTGGTTTGAACCCGTTAAATATTGCTTTACGTCATCAGTTGCACTGCCATGACAGCTATTCAATGATTGTTATCGATCATCGGTTCGGAACTATAGTAGAAGTTTTACTAAAGTAACACATGAGACCTACTAAATGTTTATATAAAAACAGAAAAAGCATGAATTAATGTTCACTTTCACTTACACCAAAAAAACTTTGCCATCAATTTTGGGTTAGTTATAAACGTATGATGGATCCTCTGCTATACAGCGCTGCAAGATCTGGGGAAATCAGTTTCTTAGAGACATTGACAGCAGACGAGGAAACAAGCTATTTCTCACAATTAACACCAAGAAAGAACACTCTTCTTCTTGTTGCAGCTGAATTCAAGCAGGCTGAGTTCTTCGAGAAAGTCTGCCTTAAATGCCCTCCTTCACTAATTTGGGAGCCAAATTCAAAAGATGAAACTTCATTACATGTAGCTGCAAGAGTAGGATGTACTGAAATTGTTCAATTCTTGATCGAACAGGCATCGGTTTCGCCTCATGTAGTTCATGTACAAGGCAGTAGACAACACAATGTGATTCGAAAGAAGAACAATGCTGGAGATACTGCTCTACACTGTGCAGTTCGATATGGTCATAAAGATGTGGTGGAGTTTTTGTTGAGGAAAGATCCTGTTTTGTCTAGTTTCTGCAATTATTCTGATGAATCTCCACTTTATCTTGCTACTGCGAATCACTTCACAAGCATTGCAATGCTAATCCTTGACATTTCTTCATCTTCGTTTTCTCATACTGGCCCCAAGGGACTCAATGCATTACATGAAGCCGTCTGTCACAAATCAGGTACTTTTTTCTTTTTCTATGAAGGCGTTACAAACCTTCATAGACCCTTTTCTAAGCTTGTTAGTTACCATAATATCCACTAACATTTCATATAGTGTACTTGTAAACACTAAACTTATACATTTTTAATATTGATCTCATTGTACCTATAGTAACAAAATTTAATCTAATAAAATCATAACATAAATTTATCTAGTTAATTCAATTCCCGTATATGGCTTCAACTTGATGATATATTCTTATCACATAACAATATCAATTAAACAAATTAACCAATAAAATTATAATTAATTAACCTATTTTCCCGTGGTAACTATTGAGATTTAGTTTTGTGAATTTGTCGATGGATGCTGATAAGATTCCAAACTTTGGTGTTGTAATGTATGTAAGCTTTAAAAATAGTTGAAGAACTTGTAAAGAAAAGACCAGAAATAATCAAAGAAGCCGACGACATTGGTTGGACTGCTCTTCACTATGCTACCGTCCCTGGGGTAGTTGAAGCAGTTAAAATTATGTTGAAATATGACGTTGATTCATCAGCAGCATACCTCGTAGATCAAGACGGCAATTCAGCTCTTCATTTTGCAGCTTACTGGGGAGACGTCAATATAATAAAACAATTAATACAAAGCTGTCCTGACATTTTTGAACTGACTAATAACAAAGGCCAGACATTTCTTCATGTTGCAGCCTTAAATGGTCAGATTAATGTTGTGGAGTATATTTTAGGGAACTCACAATTTGGTGGGCTGTTGAATGAGGCAGATGAAGATGGGAACACACCTTTGCATTTGGCTGTCCTTCATGATCAGAAACAGATCATCAAATTGCTGGCCAAGGATAAACGAGTAGACATCAATGTCACAAACAAGGAATTTAAAGCAGCCTGCGACATTTATTTCCTATCCTTCAGAGAGGTTTGTATCCTTGCATTAACACATATATGTTAAGCTTTTTAATACAACTATATACGTTGTTAAGTTTATATACATATTATTTGTTCAGTACGGTTTTAAAAAGGAAAAGGTTACAGCTTTGTTCAATGAAAGAAGCTATAGCCGACATATACAACATTTTGTCAGCAATGTCATCAAGGAGTGGCTGAATCGAACACCTGAGCTTAAACCATATCTTTTGGGACGCAAGGAATACATGGAGCAATTGAAGAAAAGCTATAAAAAATTCCCTGCAGTCCACCTCGTAGTGGCAACGCTCATAACCACCGTCAGCTTTTCAGCAGCCTTCACAATGCCTGGTGGTACTGATAATGGGAAGCCGATTCTTGCAGATAAAGCAGCTTTCAAAGCATTCGTGATATTAGATATTCTAGCATTCTGCTTTTCTCTGAGTGTTGTCTGTTTCCAGGTTGCAACAGTAACCTTTGACCACATTCGTGCTGGATATTTCAGGGTTCAACAATTTTGCTTTTCAATCGCCATGACAACATTCGCGTTCGCATTCGCTTCAGGCATATACGTAACGCTAGCCAAGTCCAGTCTTTTAGTAGCTATAGCAGCTTACCTAATACCTGGCGTCTTCCTTTTCATTTATCGGGCGTGCTGGTTGGTTGACCCTTTTGGTGGAGACATACACATTCAGAGACAATGGCGAGTAGGAAAATATTATATCGAATTTCGATATGGGGGTTTAGCTGGGAGAATTCCATCTTTTACTTACTATATTGTTCAGGAGTGAAAAAGGAGCGAGTCATTCAAACATTTTACCATTATAAAGTTTTGAATTAAAATTTTCCTCCTTTTTTTTTTTTTTAATGAATGTAATATGAATGAAGAGTATCTTGAGAAAAGGTCAAAAAAACTACAATAGGAATTGAGTGAGGTTCACAATTATATCATAAGCTAAAAAAAAAAAAGAAAATGATTATGCTTACATTTGACATGAAACAAAACTAAGCGAATACTCTTTTAAAGAATATCCTTAGTGGACGGATTTGCTTAATTTTCTTTCAGCAAGTAATATATTCCTCCCTATCGAATGTCTTTCTAAAAAATACTTTTATTTTAAAATAATAGAGGGAATATGTAATAGTTACATCACAAAGTTGAAAAATGTAATAAACAATTAATATATAGATTTGCAGTTTAACATGCTTTTGTTTATCCTTTGATTAGCTATAGATTGACTGTAACAACGACAAATGAATCTTACGAATATATACACAAAAAACACACTTCCATCTTTGCACATTTATGATATATCAGCAAAAAATATCAAAAGTCCCCAAATAAATAAATAAATGAAATTCATTACTTAAATTACTTACTTAGCTTTACCTTGTTCTTTAATTTTGAGCCTTCAACCTCATCGTTTTCCCTATATATTTATATATTAACAAAACACCATATAAAAATCACCCTAAACATCATATATTCCTCCAAATGCATTTCTAGTAATTTGCATATTTTCTTCACATATAAATCTCACTTAACTTATTTTCAAAACAAATAATATAATTAATTTAATAGAATATTCTTATATTAATGCATCAGTAAAATTATATCTAATCTATCTAATTTAATATACTTATTTGGCTTGGACTTGATATTAACTTAATATCAAGCTTCCTACGTATCTCAATAAACTCCAATTTGGAAATCAAAACCACGGAGTTCTCCTAATCTTATAATAACTTCATTATCCTTCTTCTATAAATTATTCCGTATAATACCTCATCCTATCACTATTCACTTATACAGTCACTGCTCGTAAGAATTACTACTCACAAATACGGTATACCACTATTCACCGAATTTTCAAAAATCACCCTAAACATCATATATTCCCTAAATGCATTTCTAGTAATTTGCATATTTTCTTCACATATAAATCTCACTTAACTTATTTTCAAAACAAATAATATAATTAATTTAACTCCAAATACTTCAATAATTTATATAAAATAATCTATTCAAAACCATCAAAAACTCTAAGAATTAATATTACCCTAAATAATTCATAGATCAATATAAAAATATTAAACTAACAGAGACTCGCCGGAAAATATTCTGGTCACCCGAAAAATGCCCATAATTCGAAAGGAGAATACCACTAGATTCACAGCACTGCTAGGAGTCCAAAAATACTAATTTTATTCTCATATCACTTCATATTTAGAATTAATTTACAAAAATACTCTAAAATTTCATTTCTAAATTCACTATCATATTGACTTCAAAATAAAATCTTAGCCATACATACTGAAATTCACTTAGTTATAAACACCTACCTAAAATTTCATTGTGATCGGACGACAGAATTTCGAATTATCAAAATTTCCTTCTTTATACATATATAAATATATAAACACATTTGCTCTAGACATTTCGTCCAGAGCGTTCCTTCTCTTCCGCCCTCTTTCTTCATTTATATGTAAAAGAAAATATCTTTTCTGAAAAATTATTAATTTGCCCTTAATTAATATACTTGTTTTAAATTTTTAAATTCCTCCACATAACTTTTGATTCCATTCGATTATATCCTTACTGTGTATATAAATTTTCGCCCCTAAACTTTTCCTTTTTTTTTATTATTATTATTTCATTTTTAACATAATTCCCTCAAATAATTAATAGGATAACTAATTTATAATTCTGAGTCTTTTCTCCTTTATATATATATATATATATATATATATATATTTTGGGATATTACAAGTCCCCTGCGTGGTTGCCTCCAGTGGTGGCTAGGAATTCTAGCAGAGATAGGATGAAAACTGAATGGTTGTTAGCCATGGTCTAACTATTTTTTTTTTTTAAAGAAATTTTTGGTTGTATGTTGAGAAGATGAAATGAACAAGAAAATGATGCATTTATATATACGAGTGGCCTAGAGGCTGGATTTAACTGGAAATTATGGTTTTCATAATTAATTATATTGTGATATTTTGAACTTACAAACGAATACAACAATCTATGTAGGAATAGCTAGTTGGAATTTAAAAAAAAAAAAAAAAAAAAAGAATGATCAAATAAGAAGTTTAAATTAGCAATTAAGAGTTTGGGTTAGTTTTAGTTTGGTAGATTTGTATTTTGAATTCGTGGCTAGTTTACCCTATACGGTTTCCTAAATTATAGGAAACGGTTTCTAAATTTTAATATTTATAGAAACGCGTCCGAAAACGTTTCATATTGGTTTCTGGGTGGGAAAATGTGAGTCCTTTAGAGTTTCGTGCTTCATAGGTGGTGATAAAGTAAATTAATATTCAAGAAAGAAATTAACAAAGACTTCCCATTTTTCTATCAATTTATATTATTTTGGCACATCAAATCTCTAAAAAATTTATTTTTGTACACATCAAGCCCTTATCTATCCGCAGACTCAAGAGTGATTTATAAACTTGTCAAAATTGCATCAACTGAAGAAATATATAAGTTATATATGGTTCCCAAAAAAATTTAATCAATTTCTTTTTATATTTTATTAAGAACAAGTACATTAAATAGAGACAAGTAATTTCACAAAAAATAAATACATAAATAAATACATATTTACAAACTGAAAAATTAACTATATTCTTTAGAAAAAAAAAAAAAGGTTGAACTCGGATGGAATAGAGTGAAAATACAGATCATACCTTTTTAGGAAGGAGGGATATTATGTTGTAGAGCCTAAATTAATAGAAGAAACCAGAAATATATATATATATATATATATATATATATATATATATATATATATATATATATATATATATATATATATATAAACAATGTTTTAAGCATTTTCACTCTAATCTCTTAAATTCTCCCAATTCTTTTTATTTATTTTTCTAGAATTTTAGAAATTTTATTTACAAAATTTCTAAATATTAAGACAAAAAATATTATGTAATAATTCTAATAATTTAATGGATTGTAATGGCCATAAAATTATATTAATTCAAGTATTTTTCATCTATAAATAAGTGACAATACAAGTATATATTAAATCAATTATCTTTCATCTATAAATAAGTGCCAATACAAGTATGCATAGCGATTCTTCTTTTTTCTTTTCAACAATCAGATCATATGTGTATTCTTTTTAACATATTCCTCTTTCTCTTTCTACGAGAAGTCTCTTCAAGATTTTCAATGTCTTTTTTGTTGTACAGTTATACTTCATAAGTTTTGTATTTTATATTTTTGTTTTCATTTTACAGGTCTTTTTTAATAGAGATTGAAGATTTTGGTAAGGAACAACGGGTATAATTCATTTGTTAGCCTTTCATAAAAGTTAAAAGCTTATTTATCTACTATTCATCTCTCTATTTGTTCTTTTTTTTCTTTAATAATTCATGTATGAATATTAAATGAATTTTTATTTGTAAAGTTTTAGTTGTAAATCATAACTTTTTTTTTTTTTGGCGTTTTATAGGTTCTATTTTAATAGAGATTCAAGATGTTAGTGATGAGCAACTAGAACAGAGAACAAAATAAAAAGAAATATAAAGTATTTGTAAAGCTTTTATAAAAGTTAAAGATTATTTATCTTATTTTCATTTCTTTTGTTTGGTTTTTTTTTTCTTTGTCTTTTTTCTTTTAACCAGTCATGTAGAGATATTAAATAACTTTTTATTATTACAATTTCAGTTGAAAATCATACTTTATATATATATATATATATATATATACACACACACACACACACACACATTGTATAGGTTTTTCTTAATCGAGATTGGAAATGTTAGCAATGAGCAAGTGGATTTGAGAAAAAATATATATAAATTATTTGTAAGGATTTCATTGAGGTTATCTTATTTGTTTTCCGTTCTTTATTTGGTCTTTTTCCCTTTATTTTCTTTAGCGAGTTATGTACGAAAATTATAAATTATTTTTTGTGTAGTTATAATTGCAAATTATGGCTTTGTATTTTTATATTCATACTTTCTTTTTATATTTTTTTTGTACAATTACATAGAAAATGAATTGCGAGATTTCAATTGTTGTTTCCATGTGTTCAATTCTTTTTATGTTGTCAATAATATCTTTTTTTTTTCAAATTTATATGTATATAACTCTAAGTTAAATGAATGCTATATATTTTTTATCAATCAATGTTATTCATTTATTGTAAATTACTTAAGTCATTTTTTTGTATCAATTTGTAACTCCTCATGACATTAAACAAGAGAATTATTGTCAACTTTTTAATCTTATTTGGTTCATAGTTTAATGTCATTATAGTGCATTAATTTTTGTAGCTGTTACTTGAATTAATTGTATAATTTGAACTAACTTGAGTAAAAAAAAAAAATTATATATTTTAATTATTACTTTTAATAATCATATGTATATATATATATATTTAATTACCTTAATATTAACACCATGGAAAGGAGACAAAGAAATTTAATATGATTAAGAAGGAATATTTATATTTTTTTTTATTAATGTCTATTCTTAAAATATTTAATATATTAATAAATTTTGTATATTATTCTTTTACAACATGAATAAGAAAAAAAATAAAAAATAAAAAGGTAGTCATTTTCTTAAAAAAAAGTAGAATTTAATTTAAATTTTTTTTAATTTAAGAGTAGTAATAAAATTTTTAATGTGAAGTTATCATACTAAATATATTTTTATATAATTATTGGAAAATTAAAACAAAATCAATTAAACATATATATTTTTATTAAAATCATGTCATAACAAGATTTTGATATAGTAACATAATTTCATTATAAAAAAGAAATGATTATATTAATATTTTTTTTTTTTTTTTGAAGAAATACAGGGGAAAACGGCCTAGAAGAAGCTAGACATCCCAACTAGGTTGGCACCCCTAGCAAAACCTAAACCGCAAACCCCCAAAAGAAAATATATTAAAAATGGGGACCTCGAGGAGAGGTCAAAGAAATAACAGAGTTACAAATGATTCTGAAACAAAAAATAAGACGGATTCACTAAAAAAGTAGAAAATTGAAAGAACAAATGCCTACGGTTACATTTAAAAGAGAAAAAAGCTTGATGGAGACTATGGAATAAAATATCCTTCGCCTTCGATGAAGAATCCGGCTCAAATACTCTTCTGTTTCGACGTTTCCAAAGTTCCCAACAGAGATACAGCCACATGGAGCAAGCAAGATCGCGAATGGTCTTGTTGGAGAACAAACCCCGCCATTGGATGAAGAAGTCACAAAGAGTCCGAGGAACAGCTAATGACACGCCAATAGTTTGGAAAAAAGAAGACCACACCACGAAACTCGAATGACAATGTAATAGGACATGATCTTGAGATTCAGGCTCAGCACACCAGGGACAAGAAACCATATCAGGGCTAATAATATGCATTGTGGACAGCAGTTTGCTAATATTAATTTGATTATATTAATATTGATTAATTTTGTTAGATTTTGTTAGATTTTAGCTAATGGTGGAAAATAGCAAATTATTTGATATTAACATTATTGACCAAAAGACTTGTTTACAATAAGATATATCTACAATATGCCTATTTGACACATGTTCTATTAGTTTTATATTTTAGTACATAACCTGTACTAATTGAGAATATTTGAGATTTAGAGTAATTGAAACACTGGAATTTAATGAAATTGATGATATTGATAGTTTAGAGAATAGTAGTAAACACATATAAACAGCAATGATTATAACCCAAATCGACACGTTAGGTACCAAATGAATAAATCGGATATCTCAAGTACAAAAAAGAATCCCCTAATATTATAATATATACTGTACGTAGTATAAAAATTATGAGACTAGGTAGGAAAAAAATTTATAGTGTAACAAAAAATAATTCCCTAATATTAAATATTGTACGTAATATAGAAATTATAAGACTGAGTAGAAAAAAGTTTTATAGTGTAAGCATGTTTGTTAGTCAATCGTCGTATTATATATATCAAATTATTGTTAAACAAAGGATACATAAACAACAGAATTCGGTTTCTTCGAATTCAGCCATTTCAAGCATTCGTGTTCATCAATCGCTGCGTCATCTCCCCTCACTGCTTTCTCTTTGACATCTCTATTGCAGAGTGAAATCGGGCCTATAGTCCACGCTCTCCTTCCTAAAAAGTTTTTGCAAATGATCAGCATAAGCAGGTTTGAGCTCGTAAAAACTGTTGACAATCACTCCAAAGCTCGTCAGTTCTGCTTTTCGGCATCCCATGAAGAGTTTGGCAGTAACCGACGATGGACTGCTTTTTGGTAATTTCTTCCCTGTTATCTTGATTTCATCAGGAAGATCAGGAATGATAAACGGCTTCGCCGGATCTGACATAATATTCTGATACTCTTTCTTCCCAAAAATATTCTGCTCAACAGAAATGTAAGCACACATAGCAAAGAAACAATTGCCATGACGGAATCCCGAATTTGGAAGCAGCATTAGTAGCCCAGGGATATAACTGATCAGCAACTATAAGATCCGGACGGACGTCACTGAGGAGTTTCTCAAGAGGATCCTGAAGCAGAGTTGTAGCAAAGGAAAATCTGTCAAAATTTTCCCAATTCATCTCCTTTCTTGAAAGGAGGAAATAGACATGCTCGCAGCCTTCAGGCAATCCAGCCTCAGCCGCCGGAAATTCAAGAAATTGAATATCGATTTCGAAGCCTAAGGATACGGAATTCTCAATTTGCCTGGGAACAAGAGAATGATTGAGAGGAGTGGTAACTATGGTAGCTTTCAGGTTTCTAGCTGCAAAAATCTTGGCAAAGTCTAACATTGGAATCATATGGCCATGTGCCAAGAATGGAAAGAAAAATGCATGCAGCTTTTGAGATTGAGATTGAGTATTCATGACTGAATTCAATTAATGGAGAAATTGAATATGAAATCTGTAAAGGAAAGCTGAAGAAAACTGAAATTTAGTGACTAATTGATTGTTTCGTAAGCATCAATAATTTACTTTTTAGAGTAGCAAGAAATAATTGCAACTTTCTGTTCAAGAAAAATAATTGATAATCCGTACATTTTTTTTTAACGTATTCGCTTGACGGTTATACGTACATTTTGGATCGTTATCTTTTGTAGTGTACTGTTATAAGTATGGGTATGAACATACGTGGCAGATTGGAAGTCCTCCATTTTTAGAACATCCTACGGTTCTGATAATTTGCTAGGAAGAAATTGATCTTCATCTAAAGCAAATATTAAGTCCGATTATGATAATAACAAGGATTGATACTAATAATTCAAGAAATTAATAATGAAAGATAGAAAAATTTTAGAATACTTCTAGTGTATGGTACTTCCGTAAGATATATTAGCAAAAAGGGTTGTTGCTTTCCTTTTTAAGGTATAATAAAAAATATAAATCACATTCAATATGAGTCTCACTCAAGCATGTATTTAAAAGTCAATCATTATTAATTGTCTAACTTCTCATAAAAAATTAGAATTATATTTTCGGGATTTTACCAAAAATGGCAACAAAAATTTAACAAATTATATGATTAGCAACATTAAAAGAAAAATAATGAAAGTAGTTGATAGAAAAAAAAAAAAAAAAAAAAAAAGATACGAAAATAACAATAGCACTACAAGAAAGATAAATTTTTCTACCAAAAGTATAAAACTTGTTGCCATAATTTTTGACACATCAACTGAGGCCCATCATCTAGGCTGATAGCATATCAAAACAAAAATGAGGTCTAGTTTTCTGATATTGTTACTAAAAAAATGTTCCTCCTTTGAGCTTCTTCTTACACTTGTTTTGCCAATGTTGTTTTACCAACGCCAGGCATATCCTGTGAAGCCCAATCATGTTGCCACCATCTGTTTCTAGTGTAGTTACCATTCCATTAAGCTATTACTGATATTGAAGCATTAGAGGGCATGAAAATATTGGATTGGAGGAAGCCAATATTTGGGAGATTACCTTGATGTTCTAGCTCTTATGGCAGTTTTCCATGCTCCTCTTTTACATTCTGGAGAGTTCCATTCAATTCATTAGCTTCCTTGCTTCTATTGTACCGCCAAAACCAATTAGGACAAATCTCATTCAAGGAGAGAGCTTGTCATCTCTAATTGTTTATTTTTTTCAACACTAACATCTTGCTCCATGTCTTGGATCCAGTTTTCCACAATCCTGTTGGGCACCTGTGTATTGGTTTGCTTCTGCTCAAGTTTTTTGTCCAAATCTTGTTGTAAGGCACTGATTACACTTTCTTCTTTGTTGAGCTTGTTCCCAAATATTGCTTCAAACAACAAATATACCGAAATTGATTTATGACTGCCGCCACTCTTTTGTTTATATAATTTGGAACAGTGTGAAGAGCAACCCTCTTAGCCCATGCCAGAAGACATGTCATGTTTGCTTGTCTGCAATAGAAAAATCTACAAGACACAAATTTATAAAACAATTTATAACAGTTTAAAAAATAAATAATAAAAAAAATTAAAATAGTATTAAAAATGTAAGACAACAATGTCAAAATAATTTAAGATAAACCAAAAAAAAATCATTACAAAGATCTTTAATGATTAATGATTAAACTTTTAATGAATGATCAAGATTGTGAAAAATACAGGTGACTAGTTGGACCAGCATAAGACAAACAGTTTATAATAATTCATAGTACTTGTGGTTAATATAAAAATTACAAATAAATAAATAAAATATTTGTGCAGTTATATGGTTGATAATTAAATTTTAAAATTAAAGAAAAAAGTAACTACTTAACTCTTAGCTAATTAAAATGAAGCAAGAAAATATACTGAAAATATGTTCCAATATATAATATATTCAAAACATACTGAATATATGTTTATGATTATATATTTAAATTCCATATACATTTATAGTTACATAATAAACGTGTTAAAGGTACATATATTAAATATTGATTTAAATGACATTAAATATTCACGAAATAAGCCGTACATATATTGATTTAAATGTACAACAAAAGATAAAAGGAATTTTTACATTAAATATTCACAAAATAATGAAATAAGCTTGATCTTAAAAGAATCATAAAATTAGTATTTTGTGAATTTATAAATTACAACATATGACATCTTTTTTATAGGAGAAAAAAACATATTCCTAATTAAAAATCTAAAAGATTGATGTCATGATGACATAATTTGTAAATCTTTTATGTAATTTCTACGCTGTATTTTCACAATATTTCCTCAGTATTAGTGGAGAAAAACAAACAAGTTACATATTATCTGCACAAACGAAAGTATCAGTGCAATAACACGAAATCTATTGTTAATATTTCAAAAGGGAAAAAAAATGTTATCTCTAAATAGAATTAAGATGGAGACACATACACTTTGATCATTGACTGTAGGGTACAGTAATATGAAATAGTGTATTTTGTTTAGTACAATCAATCAATCAATCAATCTATCTGTGTTTCATTTGTCCATAGATATAGTAATTGAAAGTTGGTAATAGCCTTCCAGCTGGACCCCCACATTTCATTCGAAAACGATATTTTCCTATTGCCCAAGTTTTTACGATACTATGGTTTCCACCCCACGGGTCTATTGTTCTGCATGCACAGTATAAGAAAAGCAAGAAGCAAATTATTACATAAGGTGCAGTGGCTAATCCATGACTGGAATTGGCTAGCGTTACGTATATGCCTGAAGCAAATGCCAATGCCAGTGCTACAATGGCTATCACCAGCGACATTAGCTGAAACAATTGATACCTTGCACGGATACGCTCGCCGAATGCTGCACCACTCTGAAAGAAAACAGCACTCAAAGAAGACAAGAATGATCCTATATCGAATATCACAAATGCTTTGAAAGCTGATTTGTCTGCAAGAATCGGCTTCCCTTTTTCGATCCCTTCCGTTTTATATACGCCGGGCATGGTAAAGGCAGCTGAAAAGTTGATGGTGGTTACTAGGGTTGCGACTACGAGAAACACTTCCGGATATTTTAAATAGCTGTTTTTAAATCGCTCGTTATTTTCCTGGAGTCCCGAAAGATATGGTTTAAGTTGAGATGTTCTATTCAGCAACCCCTTTGAGACATTGCTGACCCAATGTAGTGTATAACTGGTGGTTGCAGTCAACAATGATGCAATCTTTGCATTCTTAAAACCAGCCTGAACAAATGACAGTGAAATCAAAATAGTACATAATCAACTAATAGAACTACATTATCAAGTTGTCAAAGAAAGAAAGAAATATTCAATTGAAAAGATGAAGAATCTGTTTGGTTGGAGAGTTTGTAGTGATTAATAAGGGAAAAGTTAAAAGCAAATAACTCTCGGAAGGAAGAGTATCAAATCAGGGTGACGGTCTATAATAGCATACGACAGGGGGAAATTTTATTATGGTCCCGTCCAAAGTGGATCCGCCCGGTCAAAATATGACGCATCAATGCTACATGCTAGCATGTCATGTTTTGCCTAATCATGTCTCTTTGGACCCATACGGTAGATAATCTAGGAGAACTTCTACTATGGTCCCGTCCGGGACCGCTAGATGATGAATACATCAATGCAATATAATTGATGTGGCAATATTCTAACGGTCCCAAACCAGACTAGTCCAATCCGGTAGCATATTAGAATTTTTTTACCATGTAGGAGAAATTATACAATGGACCTGGTCCATGTGTACCTTTCGAATGAAAATTTGACACATAAACGTTTTTTATTTTTTAAATGGTCATATTGCTTACGTGTCAGTTTTTTAGTGGAACGGTCCACATGAACCCGGTCCACTATAAAATTTCTCTATCATGTAGAGAGATATGTCCAATTTAATAATTAAGATATTTGTGAATGTAAAGATGCATACCTCTCTAAAGCTGAGGAAATAAATGTCGGTGGGTGTTTTAAAATCCTTGTTTTTGGCATTGACGCCAACCCTCAAATCCTTTGCTAGCAATTCAATGATTGCTTTTTTATCAAAAAGGACAGCCAAATGCAAAGGGGTATTTCCATCTTCATCTGCATCATTCAATAGCCCACCAATTTGCAAATTCCCTAAAATATACTCCACAATTTTAACCTCGCCCTTTAAGACTGCAACATGAAGAGCTGTTTGCCCCTTTTTATTAGTCAATTCAAAAATGCCAGGACAATTTTCTATTAGCTCTTTTATTACATTGATTTTGCCCTCAGATGCTGCTACATGAAGAACTGAATTGCCATCATGATCTAAGAGGTATGCAGCTGATGAATTAATGTCATATTTTAACAAAAGTTTTAATTCTTCAACTCTACCCCAGCATGCAGCATAGTGAAAGGGAGTCCAGCCAAGAATAGCATCAGCTTCTTTCATCATTTCTTGTCTTCGCTCCACTAGTTCTTCAATCAATTCTAAAGCTTACATACATTCACAACATCGAAATTTTAAACCTCATCAGCATAAACGTTAAAATTTAGAAATTAAATTTCAATTTTCAATATGCATAGCACCAAAAAGAAGAGGTTCTAGCGTGTTCTAGGAACGGACTAGTCCGAGCCTACTGACCTGACATCATTGTAATAGACTCAAACCAGTCCGCAAGGCTGGTGGCGGATGTTTGTTGAGAATTCAACACATGGTAAAGACTATATGTGTTATACAAGCTTCAAGCCAAGTCTTAAACACTTATTTGCTCTCTGATCTATTTGAAATATTGGTACTCACCCTCAGACCTATTGATTGGTAACATCCCCTGACACATTTGAGATCTTTGGTATTTAACTCCTAACCTATCCAATTTGATAAAATCTCACCCAATTGCATTTTAAATTTATAATTTTTTTTTCTATTTATCTTAAACAATTTACTTATATTCTATGTTAGAGATCAAATTGATCTTTTCTATCATTTTTCTATCGCTACCATTGGATGAGCGACACTCAGCACAACTGTTGGTTAACGTGTTGCTCATCGAATGGTCCCATGCATGCTAGACTTTCTTCAATATTGGAAATATAGATTCTACTATGGTTTTAATCCAGAATAGTCCGGTACCGTTAGATGAGTGCCAAATCAACACAATAGCAGATGTAGCGATCATCTAACAATAACAAACTCCACCTTTTCTCATTATTTGTTCAACGTAAAAAAGGCTTAAACAAAAAATTATAAATACCATGTTGAATTTAATTAATTACCTGATCCGTAATGGACTGCTTCATGTAAAGGAGTGAGTCCCTTAGGGCCAGTATGGGAATATGAAAATGGAGAAAGATCAATGATTAAGTATGCAATGCCTATGAAGTAATTAGCAACTGCGATATAAAGTGGAGATTCATCAGAATAATTGCAGAAGCTGGACAAAACTGGATCTTTCCTCAACAAAAACTCCACCACATAATATTGACCATAACGAACTGCACATTGTAAAGCAGTGTCTCCAGCCTTGTTCTTCTTTCGAATCACATTGTGTTGCCTACTGCCTTCTACATAAGGCGAAATGGATGCCTGTTCGATCAAGAACCGAACGATTTCGATACATCCTGCTCTTGCAGCGACATGTAAAGGAGTTTCATGTTTTGAATTTGGCTGCCAAATTTGTGAAGGATTGCATTTCAGGCAGACTTTCTTGAAGAACTCAGCCTGCTTGAATTCAGCTGCAATATGCAGAAGAGTGTTCTTGTTTGGTGTTAATTGAGAGAAAAATCTTGTTTCTTCGTCTGCTGTTAATGTTTGTAGGAATGTGATATCACCAGATCTTGCAGCTTTATATAGCAGAGGATCCATCATATTAATATTGATCAATTTTTTTTTTTTTTTTTGGTTGAAGTGAAGAGATCATTACTGTTTTTTTTTTTCTAATTTATATATACATACAATGATTTGCTTTTGTCAAATTTTTAATTATATTTGGGTGCCTTTATATATTCCTTAGGCCAACATTGTTTTTTTTTTTGAGTGAAACTGTAGAGAATATTATTAAAGTGCCAAATCGGCTTCCAAAACAGACATAATAGAGGGGGGAATTCTCTCTGAAATACACGGAACAGAGGAGGCTAAGCCAAGTTGAGCTAGCTGGAGCGCAACCTGGTTGGCCTCTCGTCTAACAAAATTGAAAGATATAGAGCCTAGAGAACTCGCTAAGTCTTTACACTCTTCGATAAGTAATCCCATAGACGAGAAGTCTTCATGATCCGCATTCTTCAGAGCTATAACCACACTTTGCGCGTCACCCTCGAGGACAATTTCCTGAAGGGGTTATGGATTAATTAGTTATAAATAATTTCAAAGATAATAATAAAAACTATTATTGTCTGCTATTACCAATTGAGTTAAATTTTTTGATTAAATAGTTTTATAACATTGTTTCAGAGCCTTTTACACCTAGAAGTTGATGCTTCGAATCCTAACTACATTATTTATTAATTGAATTTCAACATATACTAAAGTGTACTTGTGTTGTACGCACTTCAATCTCAATAGATATTCACATGCTATTAGTTATCTTAACAACTGTTTTTTTTATGCTTTGAATAATCACATTAGGTAAAGTTGTTCTACGTTGGATCCTAGAATTTGGATTAATCTCTCCCTTTATGAAATTTGAACGATTTGGTTTTTAATACATTACATAGAGTAAAAATATGTGCACCCATCTAATGATTCCACATCAATAGATACACCTTTTTCATTTAAAAGAAATAATAAAAAATGATTAGAAAAAGGAAAAGGAAAAAGGTGCTTCCACACTTGAAATATAAAATTAACATATCATGTAAATGAAGAATTTTAAATGAAGTAGCACTTCCTAGGATGCTTAAACCTAGTATGTATGTATGATGCATTGCTTATTAATTATTTTATTGTTTTGAATCCCATTCGTCACGCCAGCATATTTTGACACAATATTATAATAAAATTAAAGGGAAAAATAAAGTAGTTGTGGCCCCAAAAGAATTCAAGTGAGAAAAATAAGGACTTTGCTTCACATATTAATCAAAGACCATTATTATAGTATTCCTTTATTCTCTATATACAGTAATTTATTTATTAAATCAATAACTATTTTATATTCTATAATAACATGTGTTAGGCATTCAAGTATCTGATCTTCATTAGGATTTTCTTTTGATCTTCAAACCTTACTCCATGTCTTGGATCCAGTTTTCTACCATCCTGAAGAAGTCAACTACAAATTTTCAGAGTCCTGAACATTGTATATGGCTACATTCAGAGACCTGAAGAAATTCAATTCAAATATTCAAAGACATGAACAATGTATAACGGATACATTCAGAGATGTGAAGAAAGTTCATTACAAACCTTTAGAGGGCTAAACACGGTGCAACTACTAGTTTTAGAGACATGAAGGAAATCAGAACTAAAGCTTCAGACGGCTGAATACATTATAATGGCTAGTTTCAGAGACCTTAATAGAATTTGAATTTTCTCTCCAAACCACTTCTCCAATGCCTATAAATAGAAGACAATTACAAACATTTCAACTGGGGAAGACAATTTGCAAAACATACAATATGTTCAAAGCATTCAAAAGCATTCTTGAGTTGTCTTTCCAACAATCTTCAAAGAGAGCAATTGCAAGAACTATAGTCTTCATCAAAGCAATTCTTGATCTTTCAAATCAAATATATTGAGTGAATTGTGTTTTCACACTAAGAGATATTAGTGTAAGGGAGAACTTTGTTATTAGAATTATATCAACAAAGTTTGTAAAAGTTTTGTTGTTACTATTTGAAAAATAACAAGTTGTAAAGGTTTGGTGTTTAAGCTTACGAAAAACACTGATTGTCTCGATCCAGACAGAAGAAGGACCACCGTCATAATCCTAGACAGAAGTAGAATTGATTTTCCCGATCTTGGATAGAAGAAAGATCATTTGGTTTGGTTCCTACCATTAAAAGGAATTATAGTGGAAAATCTCAACTAGTTCACTTAGGGATAGGAGTAAGACAGTTGGTCTGAACATGTATAAATCTCTGTGTCCACAATCTCTCTATTCCTACTCACTTTAATTACTGCTATTTATATTTCTACATTTATTTTTAGCAGTAATAGCCCTTTAGATATTTTACTTTATTTATCCAAGAGTAATTAAATCTACAAGTTTTATAAATCTTTTTATTCTGCATTTTAAAGTAAAACTTGCTTCTTGGGCAAAATTTTCTTTGATTTTAAAAGGTTTCCTCAAAAGAATTTATTTGGGTAGTTACACTATTCACCCCCCCCCTCTAATATACCTAAAATCCTATTTGGGACTAACAATTTGTATCAGAGCTTGACTCTTTCCCAAAAGGATTAGCATCCTTAGAGTGATCCAAGTATGGCTAGTACATCTGGTAACCAAAATGTTTTTATGGCTGAAGGGCATTTTATTCATAAGCCACCTCTATTTTATGGAGATAATTATAATTTCTGGAAAAATAGAATGAAAATATTTTTACAGTCAACTGATATTCAAATTTGGAAAATTATCAATGATGAACCTATTTTTCCTTTTAAAATAGTTGACGGTAGAAATATTCCAAAGGAAGAAAGTGAATATGATGTTGGTGATTGGAATAAATTAACTTTAAATTCCAAAGCTATTAATTTGTTATAGTGCTCCTTAGATATTAATGAATATTATTGTGTTTCATGATGTACAATAGCTAAGGAAATCTGGGATAAACTTGAAGTAACTCATGAAGGAATCAAGCAAGTAAAGGATGGAAAAGTCAATCTCTATGTTATTGAATATGAGTTATTCAAAGTGGATCCCAAGGAATCAATTTCAGAGATCAACACAAGATTCACATTAATAGTGAATAAATTAAAAAATCTTGGCAAGCATTATACTGATGAAGAGCTAATCAGAAAACTCATCAGAACAATGCCAACCTCATGGGATTCTAAGCTCACTGCAATAGAGGAATCAAAAGATTTATCTTCATATTCCTACTATGAATTTATAGGTTTACTACTGACCTATGAAATGAAGATCAAATCCACCACAGATCGTGAGCAATCGGAAAAGAAGAAATCCATCGCACTTAAAGCTGCAAGCCCAACAGTTGATGCATATAAAAGTGAATCAGAAAATGATGATAGTGATGAAGAGCTAGATCAAGAAGAAGCACTTCTTATCAGAAAGTTTCAAAAATTCTTGAAGAAAAAGAACAAAGATAAGAAGATGCCTAAGAAAAATTGCAACAGCAACAAGTACACAAAGACAAAGCAAGAATCATTAAAAGTCATTTGCCTCAATTGCAAGAAGTAGGGACATTACAAAATTGATTGCTGAAAGTCCAAACTAGAATCTAACAGGAAGGATAAGAAATCTATGTTAGCTACATGGAGAGACAGTGATGATTCTGATGATGAAGATACTAAAAATTGTGCTCAAATTTGCTTTATGGTAGATAATCAAGAAGAGTCTTCATCAAAAGAAAAAGAAGTAGAAGATGAGGTAATACTAACATTCTTATCTCATAAAGAAATCATTCAAGCATATTTTGAATTACATAATACTTTGCTAGAAAGTTTTAAAAGTTACAAATGCAAAAATTTTGAAGTTGAAAGAGAAAAACTTGAACTTTAGAACAAAGTAAAGTTTATTGAAAATGTTAATATTACATTAGTAAGCAAAGGATCATGTCTTGAAGACAAGTGTGAGAAATTAAATGAAACTTTCAATGAATTCACAATTGGTGAAAATATGCTTAATATGATGTTGGATGCCCAAAGAAATCCAAATGACAAAATAGGAATTGGTTTAAATCAAAATATTAGTGAGATGCCTATCCACACACCTCAAAAATCCAACTTCCTTTTACAAATCCTCAGTCTCTACCAAATTGCGAGATCCCCCATCTATAAAATTCGTTCAGCCATCTAAACCAAAAAGAAAACAAAAGGTTAGTTATATACAGCCTTCTAAACAAACAAGAAGTGTTCAGAGACACATTCTAAAAACAAGCCAGAAGCTTTAGCTCCCTGAACAGAAAAATAGAAAGAAAAATATTCAACCTTCTTTACCACAAAATCCATACTGCAAAAAGGCTTCCTAACCTATATATCACCAGTTAGGGGTGGCAATGGGGTGGGGATTACCCGAAAACCATAGGGATCTGAACCGATGGGTGCAGGGAATAACTGATATTATCCCCCATGGGGATAAGGGTGGGGGTTATTTTATCCCGGATTCTTAAATGGGCGTGGGGGCGGTAGTACTATCCCCGCCCCACGGGGATCCCCGCCCTGCTCCCGTATAAATCCCCGTACGTATAATGCAATTAAGGGTATGATGATTGAAAAGTAAACATTTAAATGCATCTTAAGCATTTAATTAAGCTAGTTTCTTTTATGGTTGTCCATTTTTTTTATTTGCTTATTTATTTTTTATATGCATCTTAAGCTTATGTATTTATTTATTTATTTTTTCATCTTCAATATAATGTACTCTATCCACCTAATTAATAGCATGGCATTGTCAAACGTTTTACTAATTAATTAGAAAGGTTTTTCTCACTAACTAAATGTTACCGTTTTGTTACTAACTAATTTTTAATTATTTTTTGTAGGTAAATTATGGATAGGGAAAATAATATTGAATGTTTGTAATATTGGATATATTTTGTAATTTGGATATTTAATGTTAAACCACATTTGTGATGTGGTAGAATTTGTATTTTGGATATTGAATGTTAAAATAGTTATTAAAATAACGCAATACTAATTTTTTTTATTTGTTGGATATGGGTGGGGATTCACCGATACCCGTAGGCACCCACGCGGGGCGGGGATGGGGGTGAAAAAATCCCCGAAATATTAAATGGGGAATCCCCGAAACTGCTCCCGCAATCATTGGGGACGGAGTGGGGAATGCACCCCCGCCCCCGCACCCGCACTGTTGCCACTCCTATCCAAACCAAAAACATGGTTACAAGTCAAAATTCTTTCATAAAAAAAAAACCATGGCCACAAGAACCTTTTCAAACCATAATATTCATCTTACAAGAAAAAGAAAAACATTACATGCTTTTATTGCAATCACAAAGGACATGCTATTCAAGAATGTCATTTTCGAAAAGGTTTATTAAAAGGAGAAGTAATCTGGATCTCAAAGAAACACAATGCTAACAAAGAAGGACTCAATAAAATTTTGGTACCTAAAACTATTTAATTTGTCTTGCAGGTATGTCTAAAGAACACCCTTGGAAAACAAAACTAGTATATTGATAGTGGATGTTCAAGGCATATAATCGGTTATAGTACCTACTTCACCACTCTAAGACAAGTTAAAGAAGGTATTGTGAAGTTTGGTGAAAAAAAGGAAGGATAGATTATTGGCAGAGGAAAGATTGGAAATAATCCTTACATTAATGAAGTATCTCTAGTCAATGGATTAAAATTCAATCTTTTAAGTGTCAATCAGCTGTGTGACAATGATCGAAAAGTAATCTTCAACTCAAAGAAGTGTGAAATTATCAAAGAAAAAAGTGGTAAGACATTACTTACAGTTCCAAGAATTGGAAATATTTATCCAAATTCAGATAGTGTTACACATGATTAATGCTTAATTTCACAAGAAGAAGAAAGTTGGTTATGGCATCGAAGATTAGGAAATCCTAGTATGCATTTGATTTCAAAACTTTCAAAAAGAGATTTAGTAAAAGGTCTCGCAAAAATCGATTTTAACGAAACTCATGTTTGCGATGCATGTCAAAGAGGTAAACAAATCAGAAGTTCTTTTAAGACTAAAGATGATGTTTCTACCTCTAGACCATTAGAATTATTGCATTTAGATTTACTTGGTCCTATACAGTCAACAAGTCTAGGAGGCATGAGATATGCATTTGTCATCGTAGATGACCACACTAGATATACATGGACATTATTTTTGAGCCAAAAAGTTGAAGCCTTTGAAAAATTTTCAAACCTTTGTAAAAGACTTCAAAACTTGAAATTCTATTATTTCCATTAGAAGTGATCAAGGAAAAGAATTTGAAAACCATCTTTTTGAAAAGTTTTACCATGAACATGGTATTTCCTACAATTTCTTAGCACTAAGGATTCCTCAACAAAATGGCGTTGTAGAAAGGAAAACTAGAACTCTCGAAGAAATGACTAGAACCATGTTAAATGAAAACAATTTACCAAAATACTTTTAGGCAGAAGCTATGAATACAACTGCTATATTCTAAACAAAGCTTTAATAAGGCACATTTTGAAGAAAACACCATATGAGTTGTGGAACATTAAGAAACCTAATATTGGTTATTTTCACTCATTTAGTTGCAAATGTTTCATTTATAACAACAAAGAATATCTTGGTAAATTTGATTCAAAATATGATGAAGGAATTTTCCTAGGATGTTCATTACATAACAAACCATATAAAGTTTTCAATAAAAGAACTCTTACCATAGATAAGTCAATGCATGTTACATTTGAAGAAGCTAACTCTCTCCCAAAAAATAATCAGCCTGAGGAAAATCTTCAGATGCTTAATCCACAGGGTGAAAATACTACTGACAATAATCTGTAGAAAAGTGATAACATCAATAGTCAAGAAGAGCATGTTTTGCAACAATTACAAACTCAAAAAAATCAACATCATGATCTTCCTAAAGAAATTAGATATCATAAGTATCATCCAAAAAATGATATTATTGATAATACTTCTGAAAGGGTAATGACTAGGAATCAGTTAAATGAATACTTTGATCACAGTGCATTCATTTTAGAAATTGAACCAAAGAATTTCAAAGAGGCAGAAAATGAAGAACGCTAGATGAATGCAATGCAAGAAGAACCTGATCAGTTTAAAAGAAACAATGTATGGGAACTAGTTCCTAAACTAGAGAATCAAACTGTGATAGGAACAAAATGGGTATTCAGAAACAAGCTTGATGAATCTGGTAAAGTTGTTCGAAATAAAGCCAAATTAGTTGAGGAAGGGTATAATCAACAAGAAGGAATAGACTATGATGAGACATTTGCTCCAGTTGCAAGATTAGAAGCCATAAGAATGCTATGTGCATTTGTATGTTATAAAGATTTTAAGCTTTATCAAATGGACGTAAAAAGTACATTCTTAAATTCATATATAAATGAAGAGGTATATGTAAAACAGCCCATTGGATTCGAAGGTTGTCATCATCATGAACATGTTTACAAACTAACCAAAGCTCTTTACGGTATAAAACAAGCCCTACGAGCTTGGTATGAACGGTTAAGCTCCTTTTTGCTCACAAAAGGTTTTGCCTAAGGTAAAGTTGACACAACACTATTTATAAAGAATATAAAGGACCATATATTAATTGTGCAAATCTACGTTGATGATATTATATTTGGTTCTACTAACGAATTATTGTGCGAGGAATTCTCTCAAGAAATGAGCAAGGATTTTGATATGTCTATGATGCGCGAATTAAATTTCTTCCTTGGATTACAAATTAAGCAGGAAAAGAAAGGAACTTTTATTTGTCAATCCAAGTATACAAAGGAACTCATCAAGAAATATGAAATGAAGAATTCCAAAGCAATGAAAACACCGATGAGTACATCAGTCTCACAAGACAAGGTTGAAAAAGATAAAAGTGTGGACACTAAAAAATATAGAGGTATGATTGGCTCTTTACTTTACCTAACTGCTAGTAGGCCTGATATACAATTCAGTGTGTGTCTATGTGCAAGATTTCAAGCTAATCTCTAAGAGTCACATTTAAGTGCTATGAAAAGAATTTTCAAATACTTAAATGGAACTCTAGATGCTGGTATCTTATATCCGAAGTGCAAAGATTTTGATTTAATAGGATACAGTGATGCAGACTATGCTGGGTGTAAATTAGAAAAAAAAAGTACATCTAGTACTTGTCAATTTCTAGGTCAAACATTAGTCTCATGGTCAAGTAAAAAGCAAACATCAGTGGCAACTTCAACCACTGAAACTGAATATGTATCAGTAAGCCAATGTGTGGCTCAGATGCCATGGATGAAGCAGCAAATGGAAGACTACAGGTTAAAGTATGATCACATTCCTATGCGATGTGACAATACAAGTGCAATTAACTTAACCAAAAATCCTATTCAGCACTCAAAGACCAAATATATAGATATCAAGCATATACAAAAAGGGGATATAATATTAGAATTTGTTCCCACTAAAGAACAAATTGCTGATATTTTTACAAAACCCTCAATGATCAAAGATTCAGTCAACTTCGAAGGGAGATTGGCATGTCTATTTTTGAAAACTAACTCTGCTCTTTTAGAAATACTTTCATCTGGGCTTAATCAAAATATTATATTTAATTAGTCATCTACTAATTAAATTTTCTAAAATAATTAGTCTTATACTAATTATTTTCTAATATTTTTATCCAAATTAATTAGTCTTCTACTAATTAAATTTTTTATCATAAAAATATTTTTCTATCTGAGATTATTCTTTTTGGGAAAACTCTTTAAATTTTACTAAGCCCGTTATCACTAAAAGGCCAAAAATTTTTATGGGCCACTATCTCTCACTAAGGCTATATTTACATATCGGACCACTCTCTTCTTTAAAGCCCAATATATAAAATATGATGTTAAGTTGAAGTCTATTCTTTTCGGACTAAAACAATACTCTTCAATCTTCATACAAGCAGCCATGTGTTAATCATCAACAAGCACAAGAAGAAAGCAAAAATGGCACTGCATAATATTCAAAATAAACTGTCAGGTTGAAACAGTTGAAGAAGGAGAACGAAAAGACAATTTATTGTACTTCTGAAATTTTTTTCTCAATATATCAAATCTTCTCTACCAAATCACTACAACTCATGATCATCCTTCTAAAGCCATTTGAGGTTAGCTAAAACAATGAAGAAGCAAGGTATTAAAAAGGAATGAGCTTCACAAGTTAAAGACAGAGTAGAGACATCAGGTAGAAGAAACAGAAATACAATGGCAGAAGAATAAAATATCAACATGGGGTCTTAAGAAAGGAAAAGCATGGAGCATGAAGAGCAAAGACCTACTCCTAAGCGAGTAAAGAAAAGCAAAAGAAATATGGGACAATCCAATCCTTCTTTGCCCTCCATGGTATTTATACCAAAACAAGGTACTTTAGTGTATTCTGATGCCTTTTCTAGGTCTAGAGTAGCATGTAGAAGAATCGATTGGGATCACTTAGGCAGCAGTGAACTTCTATTTCTTGAGTGGTTCAGTTTTTAGAAATGGGAACAATTTATACAAATCAATGAGCCTATCTTTCCCTATTTAGTAACAGAGTTTTTGGAACTTTGACTAACTTAGGCAATAGTCAGTATGAAGTTATCCTTAGAGGGCACACTTACAAAGTCAATAAGAAAGGTTTTTCCAAAATGTTTAATCTACCACGTGCAGGAGCAAAAATAACCAAACACACATCCTTTGACTACTTTAACTATGAGGAATTTGTGGGAGAACTATTCAATATTCCCACTAACCACCAAATTCCTACTTCAAAGCTTGACTCTAACTATCTAGGTGGCACATTCAGAACCTTGTAGTTACTAAACTCAACTTTCTTTGCCCCATAATCTTAAAGCCTAGCCATTATAGATACCTTTGATGTATGCTTCACTTGGCATCTAATCAATAGAAAGCCAATGAACTTGCCATGGATTATGATAAACTACTTAACAAGCTTGAGAGGTTCTTCCCCTGTTCCATATGGAATGCTCTTGATAAAATTCTTTCAATACCATAATATTCCCACTATTGATCTCACCACCCTTACCATTGGACCAAAGTCTATTCTGAACAAATTATCCATAGAAAGCATTTTCAAAATGAATCAACATAAGAAACAAATCCCTACCATTCCCCTAAAATACAACACTTATGGTCCTCACTCAGAACATGTAAAAGAAAACGATGATGCAAAGTTTTAAGTTACAGACATAGAGGAAAAGGGTGAAAGTGCACAGGAGAGTTGTGCAAGGAAGCAACCAAGTCAATTGGAAAGAAGCAGTAACAAAGAACATAACTCCTATCAGGTTCTTGTTTCTGAAAGTGTTAATGGCAAGGAGCATAGTTTTATGGAGGTTGTCAGCTCAAGGAAAGAAAATTCTGAACTAGTAGTATGCCAGAAATTTATGGCAGAAATATGCATCCGCAAGAAAAATCTGATGTTATCTTTGCAGCCATTTTAGAAGATTTTCATCCTTCTAATGTCATTAGTGGGATAGATTTGCTGGCTACTGAAGCTGAGAAGAATACTTATGATAGCCACTTTTCTGACACAAACTCATCTCCTATTGATACTGACCTTTTTGACTCACTAGAAGAACTATGTCCCACTTTCCAACCTAGCTTTATAAATTCAGAAGATGAAGTACTCCTTCCTATTATTCATTTCTCTCCTTCATCTACGGCATCCTCAAGTACAAATCCTTCCAGCCAACCACCACTGAGCCCTTTGAAAACCCCTGCTGGTAATTTCTATCTAAACAAGCTCATTGAAGGGATCTTGAACTCACCGTTTGCCAAGACTCTCAACTGCTACTCCTTTCAGTGTATTAATCCAGATTCCATCTGAATGGCTCAGCAGTACACATCTCCCACTTTTTCTTCAAAACTCTTGGTCATTAAATCCCCAACTCCCTCTCTACCTATCATAAACATTCCTATCGAGCCCACTCATTCCACCATTCCAACAGATTTTCCACACATCCACTTTACCACCACTCAGGACCATATTAGAACAACAACATTTACCTTGGAATTGTCAGTCAAGGTCACAACTGAGGTTCTCAAAATTGCTCAAAACATGATGAACAGTGACATCTTTCAGCAAATTCCTAATGGTTTGCACAATGCTCATATCCATATCATGGAGCTTTAATCTAGGCTACTCAACATTTTTTAATATCAAGAAGAGACTCTTGGTCGAGTCACTGGAGAAGTCAGAGGACTATCTAGCAAAGTTGACTCCATGCATCGCATGATATCTCATCTCTACAGTTACTCCACCAAAGCTTAAGGTCCATCCATTTCTGGTCAGCCCTAAAGCTGAGGTTTGCACAAGTGCAGAGATATCTTTAGTAGAAACCCAGTTGTGAAGCTGAAGCTTCTCCTAATCCACATATGGCTCTCTGTGCTTTTTGTTTTGTTTAGAATATTTCTATTTCCTAGTTATGTTTACACTCTTCTACATGTATTTTACTATATTTTGGTCTTTATAACCAAAACATCGGATTGAATGCTTGTCAGAACCTATCTTAGTTATATTTATCTTATTCTCCTATTATTATGGTCCTTATGTATTATCCTTTCTTTTTGTTGATGACAAAGGGGGAGAATTTGAAATTATGTGTGTATATCTTGTATATGTATATGTATATCTTATCTTGTGGTAATATTGCAAAATGTGTAGCATTACATGATATAGGTCTTACTGATAAGTGCTCTGTGAATATCAATGTCTTATACTGGTATATGTGCTGATAAAACCATGTTGTGTTACTACATTAAAATTACTGGTATGATCTACTAGTGAAGTATTTTTGCTTAAACTATGCATTAATATATTGATATATGCAATAGTAACAACTAATATGCAGATAAAGTGATTTATGAAATCATGTTTGTTGATACAGTTCTGCAAAATGTGTATTAGTATGAGTTTTTTATCTAAAATATGCATGTGCCTATGTCCAGTTACTGATAAAAATACAACTTACTAATATACTGCTATGGTGTTGCAGACTAATATGTCACTATGATATGAATGAAGTTATGATATTCTGAAAGTACACATTGATATGATAATATGGGATCTATGTGTCAAAGTAAAAATTTATTGATATAGTTGTTGTGTATGCTAATAAGTTTTAAATTCATCTTATGCATCTAAGTATGATTACTGTTTGACAATACTCTGTAGTGATATAAGTACCGTTAAAAGAGATGACTTAATATGAACACTTGCCTGTGTAAATGAGTCAACTGATGTAGGTAAGTATTGGTTGAAAGTTTATAAATAGGTTGTGTCACAGTTATGGCACTTAATGACATACAGCTCTGTGACAAAAAGTATATGTTGGATTGCATTACTAATATGTTGATACGAAACTCTATACTAAAACTGCAATTGATATACAAGATTACTTGTGTTTTTAAAATTTTATAGCACTCTATGATGTAGTCACTATATGATTATGCAGTTATGACATTTGCTGACAAGTCTATTGATATGTAGTATGATACGGTTGACATTATCAAGATGTACTGCGTATTGATAACCAAGCAACTTGTGGCTGTAAAATTCTTCTCTCTGCTTGCTAAAATTTATGCTGGTATATGTCTCACTACTTGTAATATATATGGCAAGAGTTGTATGCTTTTATGTCAAAAGCAAAATTTAATATGTGATGTGACATGTTTGCTTTTTTTTCACTACCATATGATAATATAAGTATGATTTACTCCCTGCTGCATACATGAGCCATGGGAAACAATGTTCAAATAAAAATTTCAATTTATCCTTTGCCAAATAGATTCAAGTTTATCTATATTAAGGCTTTCATGAATAAAAGATTCCTCTTAGTCCAAGCCAAGAAGAACATAGAAGTACATTTAAAAGTTTTGGGCTTTTAAATGGGTCAAGCTAATATCTCTATATAAAGCCCTTTCCATACAAAAAAAAAAAAAAAATTAATTATTAAAAGAATTTTTCAAACTTGAGAAGGTTTTGAAAATATTCAAATAACTAATTCCAAATTAACTACATTTGTCTAATACTCCCAAAATCTTATTTTTTAAATAGAATTTCTCAAAATCCATTAGGAGATCATGATTTCAGGAAGAGCTTAATTCGTACTAAATAAAACTATTCAGAAGTTTAATTTTTATCTCTTCAATACATACAAGATATAATAGGGTTGTCACATAAAAAAGGAGGAGATTGTTGAACCTTGTCTTGATGAAAACCACTTTACATTTGAAGAAGATAAAATTAAATAAATACTTTAGTAATTAATTAAAGATAAATGTAATTTTATTTTTAATTAATTAAATAAAGTATAAAGATGAAGAATCTCAATAAGGTCATTGGAAGAATAATACAAAAAGAGAATAAAAAGTTTGGAGAAATAAAATACATTTTACTTCAGAAGGCTGAAGACTTAAGAAATTCAATTACATATCTTTAGAGGGCTAAAACACTGTATAACGGCCATTTAGAGACCTGAAGAAGTCAACTACAAATTTTCGGAGTCCTGAACACTGTATAACGGCTACATTCAGAGACCTGAAGAAATTGATTTAAATCTTCAGAGACCTGAACACTATATAACAGATACATTCAGAGATCTGAAGAAAGTTTATTACAAACCTTTAGAGTGCTAAACACTATGGGGAAGATAATTTGTAAAACATAAAATATATTCAAAAGATTCAAAGCATTCAAAACCATTCTTGAGTAGTCTTTCCAACAATCTTCAAAGAGAGAAATTGAAAGAATTATAGTCTTCATCAAAACAATTCTTGATCTTTCAAATCAAATATATTGAGTAAATTGTGTTTTCACACTAAGAGATATTAGTGTAAAGGGGAGCTTTGTTGTTAGAATTATATCAACAAATTGGTGTTTAAGCTTACAGAAAACACCGGTTTTCTCTTTTCCAGATAGAAGAAGGATCACCGTCTTAGTCCTAGACAGAAGTAGGATTGATTGTCCTGATCTTAGACAGAAGAAAGATCATTTGGTTTGATTCCTACCGTTAAAAGGAACTGTAGTGGAAAATCTCAAGTGGTTCACTTGGGGACAGGAGTTGGACAGTTGGTCCGAACCTGTATAAATCTCGGTGTCCACAATCTCTCTATCCCTACTCACTTTAATTACTACTATTTATATTTCTGCATTTATTTTTAGCAATAATAGCCATTTGGATATTTTACTTTGTTTATTCAAGAGTAATTAAATCTACAAGTTTTACAAATTTTTTATTCCGCATTTTAAAGTAAAACTTGCTTCTTAGGCAAAATTGTTTTTTTTTTTTAAAGGTTTCCTCAAAAGAATTTATTTGGATAGTCAAACTATTCACCATCCTCTAATGTACCTTAAAGCTTATTTAGGGCTAATAAAAATAATTTAAGATAAACCAAAAAATAAAAAATAAAAATAATCATTACAAAGATTTTTAATGATTAATGATTAAACTTTTAAGGAATGATGAATATTGTGAAAAATACAGGTAACCAGTTGGGCCAGCATAAAACAAACAGTTTATAATAATTCATAGTAGTTGTGGTTAATATAAATTACAAATAAATAAATAAAATATTTGTGCAGTTATATGGTTGATAATTAATTTTTAAAACTAAAGAAAAAAAAGTAACTACTTACCTATTAGCTAATTAAAATGAAGTAAGAAAATATACTGAAAATATTTTCCAATATATAATATATTCAAAACATACTGAATATATGTTTATGACTATAAATTTAAATTCCATATACATTTATAAACATATAAGAAACGTATAGCGACAGATTTTTTGCGACACAAATAAAATGTGTCACCATATTTTAGAATTTTCCAACGTATTTTTATTTGTGTCACTTGTCATTATCGCTTAAGGACATTCTTATTATTTTGTCGTTAATTTTAAAAATTTAGCTACGCTTTTAGAAAAATTGTCGGCATTTTTTTCTAGTTAAAGACATTTTGAATTTTGCGTCAATAAAAATGTTCCAATATTTTTCACATTAAGACACATTTTATTTTTGTCGTTATGTATATAAATTTAGTGACACTTTTTTATTTGTGTCGATTCTTATTATCATTTAACGATGCTTTTAACTTTATGTTGTATTTAGAAAAATAATTTGACGACAATCTTTAAAAAAGGATCGATATTTTTTAATGTTAATTACTGTTTAAATTTTGTGTTGATATTTTTTTGTATTTTCTGATTTAGAGACATTTTTATTTTTATGAGAATTTGTATTAGTTTGGTGAAAAAAAAAATAACTGATATGTATTCAAATAAGGACACTTTGATATTATGTTGCGATAAGATACTTTGATATTGGTTTTGGACCTGAGGGATGTTAATGGTTGCTTAAGTTCATCTGATTTGGGATAGGCATTACTTGAGTGAGTTATAATTTATGAATGAACTAGTTTCCTTTGCATAAATGACAGCACCTTTTTGCACATGGAAGTTTTTTGTTGGTGAATCAAATACTTTACAAGCTTTGCAAGTATCTTATGACACTTATTTGTTTATTTATTTTTAAATACTTGGTGAATGGTAATACTCAACTTTATTTGGTAAATAAAAGGATAATTCGAGGATTGGAGTTCAAAATTTTGATTTTATTTTCCTGTTCTTAGAAAATTTTATCTCTGTAATATCTCGAAAATTCAATAAGTATTAATATTTATAATTGATGTTATAATTTGAAGAAATATAAAAATGGAAAGTTGAGGGGTGAAAATTATATGCAGTAAGGATATAATCGCAAGGAATTAAAAGTTATGTGGAGCAATTTAGAAATTTAAAAATAAATAAATAAAATGTATATTACTTAAGGGTAAAATGGTAATGTTTTAGAAAATATATATATATTTTTTTTCCATATAAAAGAAGAAAGGAGGGCAGAAGAGAAGGGGGACTTTTGGGGGATAATTGGTCTTCCCCATCACAAATTTACAGGCTCCCTCAATTCAAAGACATTGATTCAATTCAATGGCTTCCTTCTCTCTCTCTCCATTTCAGAAATGCGTCGTGATAGCTTTCTTCGACACCGACACCCGCACTCCGTCTCTTGAAATTTACTCTCTAAGCTAGTCAAATTCCCTTTCTTTTCTCTCTTCCTGGAACCCACTTTTCCGCATCTCTCCTCTCAAGTCCGCTTCCTCCTTGATAGCAGAATCCACATTCTCCGGCTCTCTCCACATCTTCCGCACGGCGGCTGAGAAAACGCATCGATCCTTGGCTATGGAATCATAAATCTCTGTGGCAGACAAGGATTTTCATGTTGGAGGCATTGGAGGAGTGGATTTAATGGAGGGCGGGAGTGATTGTGTTACTGTTGAGGAGGATGGAAGAGTGAATTTGGTAAAGGTTGTTGTTGAGGGTTCTTATGGTAAGGGAGATTATAGGAGGATATTTGATGGGAAAGGGTTGGTTTTTTTTATACAGCTGTGAAGTGGGCTTCACCGGCTGAGTTCGTGACCGATGGTTGTGGGTTTGGGTTTCAATGGTGGGACCTGAGACGCCCATATGCTGCTACTGCTCAGTTCAAGGGTAACTGGGACCAGGGAGCAACTTCTGGGATCATACACTCTGTTGATATTCATCCTTCAAGGAAGCACCCGTATTTGGTAATATCTTCAATCTTATTTTGCACAAGTACACTGTCTATATATATATATATATATATATATATATATATATATATATATATATATATTTTGTGAATGATTGTTGATGTTGTTTATTGTTTGAGTTCCTTTCCTGAATTTTTTTCTGAGTTTTCATAAATCTATTAGGAAGCTTTTGTTATTACAATATCTGTCTTTATAACCATATTTGGCCCCTGCTTACGCATAATAATAATAAACACTGTGGATGTTTTCTATCACCTCTTATTATGTTGTTAGTTTCTAATTTTCATTGGTGCTATTTTTGTTGTTGTTGGCACACATATTCTATTTTCTTTTTATATTTGTGAATTGTGATTCATATAGGATTTATGTTCTCAATAATGGATGCTATATATTTATATCTGTTTATAGTATTTTATAATCATTTGATACTATTATTAATTTAAATCAATATTTATTACAATAGGCTTAATATACTTAATTTGACACTGATATAAAATGCTCAATTACCATTCAATTATGTGTATGAATGAATCTAAAAACAAAGCTGTAATAATATAATACGTTGAATGGTTGTTATAGCATTAAGTAGTATCATGATCTTAACAGTTTCAATATTGGGTGCATTAGTTTTCACACCTTTTTATACTCCTTTTTCAGGTTGGTGAGTTAGAGAGGCCACTAGTATTGGATGATGTGGAAAGCAATGAATTGGCAAGAAATTTTGATCTAAAGGGTGCATGTTATCAAAATGATAGTCAATTGCGCATGTCCCGACCACATGGACTTGTGCATAAACAGAGACTTCCTTCTACATCGGTCTATTTGGCCCAAGGTATAGTATTTTACATCTTGTACTTTTCATCAAATTGTGATTTTTACTTGTGTTCTGCTCTTTGGGAAGACAGCTTTGGTCCTCTTTTTCTGATGTTATTATTGGTATTATTACTTTCATTTCAGGATATAGCTTAGTGTTAGATGTGGTGTCCAAACCTGGAGAGGACATCTCAGTTGGCCAGACCCTTAAGCGTGTAAATCTAAAAGAACACCTAGCTAAAGTGCAGACACATGCGGTGCAGGAAAATCAAAGTCCTGTCTTAATATCCGGTCTGGATAATGATAGCTTACAAGGCTTGGTGCCCAAGGTTATCACAGAACAAAGTAATTTCTTAAACTTTTATTTGTATGAGAGAGGCAAAATTTGGATGGTTACTTCTACTGGTATAAATGTGAAAAGCATTTTATCATACTTTTCTATTAGAAGTGCAGGAAGCTGCATCTCTTTGGAGGTCATCTCTGGTCCTTCTTGTGGACTTCGCTGTTCTATATAGTCAATGAGTGCTTCAAGGCTTCCACTGACTCTTGGAAGGGTTTCTAGTGATTTAATGTTGAAGGACTCAGAGGTGTCAGGGAAGCATGCAATGATTAATTGGAATATGGATGTAATCTCTGGATAAGCTCATCATTTTGATTAAGATTGTGCTATTTGTTCTGCATTGTCCATTGATTTTAATGGATTTTTGTCATTTCAGAAGAAAAAGTGGGAGCTGGTGGACATGGGTAGCCTAAATGGAACACTTCTGAATTCACGGCTGATCAATTATCCTGATTCTGGAAGTAGACACTAGGGTGATCCTGTTGATCTATGTAATGGAGACATAATAACGCTTGGCACAACCTCAAATATTTAAGTAATTCAAGATGCTCCTTTTACTTATGTTGTGAAATTACGCATTTGTATGGTGTCATAATTCCTCATTCAATATGCAGCCCATAATGACCAAATTCTTTTCTAGGATTTTAAATTCTCATGATAATTGAATAAGTTTTCAAGGATTCAGTCCCATTGAATTTCAGGATGTACAAATTTTTGTAGTATGTTTTGATGCTTTTATTCTGTGTTGTTACATAAGGATTCTACTTGAGCCATTTAAAGTTGTTCGAAGAAATGACAGGATAACTACCTTTCCTACGCCAGGTTTTTGTTTACAGTACATGTGTATGACCTTTGCTAATGGATTCCTTTGTGTATTTTGCTTCTGGCAGGTCCATGTTACGACATTGAATAAATAATGTTGTTGAATGACACAATAATTAAACGTTGTAATTTTCTTTAACCCTTTTCAATTATAATATCGTCACAATAATTGTAAAATTATATTTATGCGTCACAAATTCAGAGATGTTTTGGAAAAAAAAAATGTTACTACTTTTGTGACAGTTAATTCTAAGTATAGCTAAAAAGGGACGCTTTATAAAATTTTGTCATAAATTCGTGACACTTATAAATGAAGTGTTGTGCTATTTGAGACAGAATGAATAACTAATGTAACTGAATAACTACATAATTAAAATTATGCGTCACAAATTTTACGACACTTTAAGAAAATGTAGTGAATATATATAAATTTATAAATAAATAATTAAAAAAATATTAAGACGAAAAAAATGGAAGCGTCGTTAATTTTGAGATGCATAAATTAAAAGCGTCGTCCAATTATTCTTAGCAACATAACGTTAATGCGTCGTTAAATAAATCGCGACACGAGTTTTAGCAACACTAATGGCGACGCTTTTAAAAGCGTCAGGAAGCATTTAAGGACACAAAAAGCGTCGTTATTGATTTACAGATGGCATTATATATTCACGAAATAAGCCGTACATATATTAGAGTATGTTATTATTTTTTATTTTTTTATTATTTTTTATTTTTTTTATTTTTTTGGGATAATAAGTACGTATATTGATTTAAATGTACAACAAAAGGATAAAAGGACTATTTACATATCCACAAAATAATGAAATAAGCATGATCTTAAAAGAATTATAAAATTAGTATTTTGTGTTTTTATCATATGACATCTTTTTTATAGGAAAAATATAAAAAAGTGATTTCATGATGACAACATTTGCAAATCTTGTTTGCAAATTTTAATTTTTGTGCGGTATTTTCGCAATATTTCCTTAGTTTTAATGGAGAAAAACAAACAAAAACAATATTTACATATTATCTGCTCAGTATCAATACAATAAACTAAACTATCGGTGCAATAACACGAACTCTATTGTTAATATTTCAAAAAAAAAAAAAAAAAAAATGATGGAGACACATACACTTGGAAATAGCGTAGTTTGTTCAGTACAATCTATCTATCTATCTGTGTTTCTTTTGTCCATGGATATAGTAAGTGAAAGTTGGTAATAGCCTTCCAGCTGGACCCCCACATTTCATTCGAAAACGATATTTTCCTATTGCCCAAGTTTTTACGATACCATGGTTTCCACCGAATGGGTCTATTGCTGTGCATGCATAGTATAAGAAAAGCAAGAAGCAAATTATTACATAAGGTGCAGTGGCTAACCCATGACTGGAATTGGCTAGCGTTACGTGTATGCCTGAAGCAAATGCCATTGCCAGTGCTACAATGGCAATCACCAGCGACATATGCTGAAACAATTGATACCTTGCACGAACATGCCCGCCGGCTGCACCACTCTGAAAGAAAACAGCACTCAAAGAGGACAAGAATGATACAATATCGGATATCACAAATGCTTTGAAAGCTAATTTCTCTGCAAGAATCGGCTTCCCTTTTTCGATCCCGTCTGTTTTATATCCGCCGGGCATGGTAAAGGCTGCTGAAAAGCTGACGGTCGTTACTAGCGTTGCGACTACGAGAAACACTTCCGGATATTTTAAATAGCTGTTTTTAAATCGCTCGTTATGTTCCCTGAGTCCCGATAGATATGGTTTGAGTTGAGATGTTCCATTCAGCAACCCCTTGGAGACATTGCTGACCCAATGTTGTGTATAACCGGTATAGCTGGTTGCATCCAACAACGATGCAATCTTTGCATTCTTAAAACCATCCTGAACAAATGATAGTGAAGTCAAATAATAGTACATTATCAAATTGTCAAAGAAAGAAATATTCAATTGAAAAGATTGAAGAATCTGTTTGGTTGGAGAGTTTGTAGGGATTAATAAGGGAAAAGTTAAAAGCAACTAATACTCGGAAGGAAGAGTATCAGATCAGGGTGATTGCCTATAATAGAATATGAAAGGGGGAAATTCTATAATGGTCTCGTCCCAAGTGGATCCGCCCAATTAGAATAAGACACATTAACGCTACATGCTAACATGCCATGTTTTAGGTCCCTTTAGACCCATATGGTAGACAATCTAGGAGAACTTCTACAAAATGAATACATCATGCAATATAGTTGATGTGGCGATATTATAACCGTCCCAGACCAGACCAGTCTAGTCTGGTACAAAGTAGGGAGATATGTCCAATTTAATAATTAAGATATTTGTGAATGTAAAGATACATATATACCTCTCTAAAGCTGAGGAAATAAATGTCGGTGGGTGTTTTAAAATCTTTGTTTGTGGCATTGATGTCAACCCTCAAATCCTTTGCCAGCAATTCAATGATTGGTTTTTTATCAAAAAGGACAGCCAAATGCAAAGGGGTATTTCCATCTTCATCTGCCTCGGTCAATAGCCCACCAATTTGCAAATTCCCTAAAATATACTCCACAATTTTAACGTTGCCCTTTAAGACTGCAACATGAAGAGCTGTTTGCCCCTTTTTATTAGTCAATTCAAAAATGTCAGGACAATTTTCTATCAGCTCTTTTATTACATTGATTCGGCCCTCAGATGCTGCTACATGAAGAACTGAATTGCCATCATGATCTAAGAGGTATGCTGCTGATGAATTAATGTCATATTTTAACAAAAGTTTTAATGCTTCAACTCTATCCCAGAATGCAGCATAGTGAAAGGGAGTCCAGCCAAGAACAGCATCAGCTTCTTTCATCATTTCTTGTCTTTGCTCTACTAGTTCTTCAATCAATTTTAAAGCTTACATACATTAACACCACCAAAATTTTAAACCTTATCAGCATATATATTAAAATTTAGAAATTAAATTTCAATTTTCAATATGCATAGCACCAAAAAGAAGAGGTTCTAGCGTGTTCTAGGAATGGACTAGTCTAAGCCCACTGATGTGACATCATTGTGACATTCTCGAACCAGTCTGCAGGGTCCGTGGCGGACAATTGTTGAGAATTCAACACATGGTAAAAACTATATGTATTACACACGCTTCAAGCCAAGTCTTAAACACCTATTTGCTCTGTGATCTATTTGAAGTATTGGTACTCACCCTCAGACCTATTGATTGGTAACATCCCATGACACATCCGAGATCTTGGTTTTTAACTCCTAACCTATCCAATTTGATAAAATCTCATCCAATTCCGTTTAAATTTATAATTTTTTTTTTCTATCTATCTTAAACAATTTTAGCTATTGCAATACTCTTCAATGAATGATATAATTGGCACTGTTTAATAATATTCGACCCTCAGTTTACTTATTTTCTACGTTAGAGATGGAACTGATTTTTTCTATCAATTTTCTATCGCTACCATTGGATGAGCGACACTCAGCACAACTGTTGGTCGACATCCCAGACCGGACTAGTCCGGAACCATTAGATGAGCGCCATGTCAACACAATAGCTGACGTGGTGATCAAAAATCAGTCGCGACTTATATTACAAATTTTATTTTTCCACCTTTTCTCATTATTTATTCAACGTAAAAAAGGCTTAAACAAAAAATTATAAATACCATGTTGAATTTAATTAATTACCTGATCCATAATTGACGGTTTCATGTAATGGAGTGAGTCCCTTAGGGCCAGTATGGGAATATGAAAATGGAGAAAGATCAATGATTAAGTATGCAATGCTTATGAAGTAATTAGCAACTGCGATATAAAGTGGAGATTCATCAGAATAATTGCAGAAACTGGACAACACAGGATCTTTCCTCAACAAAAACTCCACCACATAATATCGACCATATCGAACTGCACAGTGTAAAGCAGTGTCTCCAGCCTTGTTCTTCTTTCGAATCACATTGTGTCGCCTACCACCTTCTACATAAGGTGAAATGGATGCCTGTTCGATCAAGAACCGAACGATTTCGATACATCCTGCTCTTGCAGCAACATGTAAAGGAGTTTCATGTTTTGAATTTGGCTGCCAAATTTGTGAAGGATTGCATTTCAGGCAGACTTTCTTGAAGAACTCAGCCTGCTTGAATTCAGCTGCAATATGAAGAAGAGTGTTGTTGTTTGGTGTTAATTGTGAGAAATACCTTGTTTCCTCCTCTGCTGTCAATGTTTCTAAGAAACTGATTTCCCCAGATCTTCCAGCTCTGTATAGCAGAGGATCCATCATAAGTTAATAACTAACCCAATATTGAAGGCAAGGTTTTTTGGGTGTAAGTGAATGTGACCATTAATTCATGCTTTTCCTGTTTTTATACATACATTTAGCAGGTCCTATGTGTTACTTTAGCAAAAATTCTACTATGATTTCGAATAGGACTGATCGATGACAATCATTGAATGGTTGTATCAACCAGTTTGGTCCAAGACCATAAAAGTTCTCCTATGCACCGTTTTTCTTAGATCTTTTGTTGGCGCTCTACTATAACAATAGATTTTTTTTTTTTTTTTTTACAATTTTCGTTCTTTTTAAGGTTATTCTATCTATCTTATCGAATTAGATACAGATGTTTTTATGCTATCAGAACATAGGTGGATAACAACAAATTGGAGTGCAACAAAATGCTAACATGATAACATGGAATTGGTTGGGAATAAGCCCTCACTAGATAGTCAAAGCAATAATTTCTCCATGATCCAAAAAGGAGTAGGAAATTTCCTAAAAGATAAGTAGGAAATTTCCTTTTAAAAAACAAAAGTGGTAGGAAACATCGACTTTGGTTGGCTACAAATACAATTTTCTTATAATAAAGACAAATTTCCTTAAAATGAGGGCCTCAACTTTATTGCTTTTGAAATGCCAGGAAACTTAATTTCTTTTTCCTGTTGAATACCAAAATTGGGTACGGATTACTGATTATAAGTCAAAAATAATCTCTAATGATTCCATATCAATAGAATTCTGATAGATACACCTTTTTCATTTAAAAGAAATCATTAAAAATGATTAGGAAAAGGAAAAGGAAAAGGAAAAAGTAGTTGTAAATGAAGAATTTTAAATGAAGTAGCACTTGCTAGGATGCTTTTAAATTAAACCCAGTATGTATGTATGATGTATTGCTTATTAATTATTTTATTGTTTTGAATCCCATTCGTCACGCCAGCATATTTTATAATAAAATTAAAGGGAAAAAAAAAAAAAGTAGTTGTGGCGCCGAAAGAATTCAAGTTAGAAAAATAAGGACTTTGCTTCACATATTAATCAAAGACCATTATTATAGTATTCCTTTATTCTCCATATACAGTAATTTATTTATTAAATCAATAACTATTTTATATTCTATAATAACGTGTGTTAGGCATTCAAGTATCTGATCTTCATAAGGACTTTCTTTACATCCATTTACAGTTTTAATTGCTTCTCCACGTTTCCTACTGTTCTCTCTTTCTTGGACCCGTCTATATAAATTCTTCCAATGAAAAATTAACATACATGCAAGAAAAAATAATAATACATATGTGTTGGTCTTTCATTGAAATAGTTCGTATAGAATGGAATGTTAAATTAATTGTTTGTTGGGTTCATCCCATGATTACCACGATTATTATTATAAATTTTTCTTTTCTAACACACTGCATTTTCATTATCAATCGGTTTAATAATTAATCTATTTATTGCTTGACCTATTCACAACATAATATGGATTAAGCCCGCCCCAAGTTTGACGATACCTACCTCTAATTCTCCAGCGGATTGAGATCCTTTCCTGTTTTGGTCAAACAGGAGAGACCTATTGAATTCATCTTGACCATTCATTTGATATCTAAGGTTCATATTACAAAAAAATTACTTAAAAAATATAAATGTATTTAATGCTTAATTAACTATGGGATTGGTATTTTTTCCATTCTTACTCTTTGCTCTGTCTGTCATCGTGCAATTTCTCTCTCATTCCTCTCTTTTTCTAGAGTGATACTCCTTAAAAATACATTAGTAAAAAGGGATATTGCTAGGGGTTTTAAGGTATAATACAAAAAAAAATATAAATTTCTTTTTATAAGTAGAGAAATATATACTCCAAAAATACTGTAAAATTTCTCCAAGATATAATAAAGATATAGATGAATCACCAATAAATCAGTTTTTTCCATTTACGTAAGATAAACAAAATAAAAATTCGTTTCTCTCAAAAGAAAAACAAAAATAAAAATTCATGCTTACAAAGTTTTCAAAAAAATAGTCTCATTTCCGAACACAAAACATCTACAATGAACAGTTGAAAAATAAAAAGAGATTTCTAGCACCAACAAGTTATGTCTTGATGGTAAAACCATACAAAATGAGATCTCTGTTTTCGATTCTCGTTAAATACATCCTCAAAAGAGATAAAAGCATGATAATCTCAATAAAAATTCATGTTCTTCCACCAAAAAAAAAAAAAAGATCCCCACCATCATGGGTTTTCATCAATGGCCACGCCCACGATGGCCAGGACCCGAGTAAGCTTTTGGGCCAAAAACCTTCATTGGTGTTATTGATGGAGAAGAAGAATGTTGATCCTTAAGATTTCTTGTGCAATGAAAGTGCAAGGAGCAAGAAAGAAAGAAGAAGAAGATGAAGATTAGGAGCGTAATCGGGGCGGGACGGGATCGGGGATTGTTACCTCCATCCCCACTCCCCGACAAGTTGGGATCGGGATTGGGATTGGAGATTCCCTAATTGGCTTATGGGTAAAAATCTTCCTCCATTCCCCATTTTTGTGGATCTCCTTAGGGATCGGGGATTCCCCAATTCCAAGTCATGTTGCAGTTTTTTTTTCCCACAAAAATACACATTCTGCTCATAAAAAATAACATATAATCAAAACAAAATCCAATTAAACATAAGATTTAAACATTAATATGCTGAGTTCATTACTACCATACTAAATAACAAATTATAAGCTTAATTTAAATCGACTACTCAATTTAAAGCTCAGTTTAGAAAATGAAAGTGAGGACTGAGATGATAGACAGTATCGTGAAAGTGAGAGAGTGAGTGGGTCAGACACAGAGACTTGAGAGAGGAATAAAAATTAAAATAGGAAAATATTAAATTAAAAAATAAGTGCAAAGTGGTCTTTATTAGTGGGCCAAATGGTAAAATGAAATTGGGCTAGCAAACTAATAATAAGATTAAGTAGACGGTAATAAGCTGTACAGAAATAAAACAAAACATTATTAATTATATACATATGTTTCGGGGAAAATTTGTGGAGACCGTTTTGGGGGCTTATCGTGGTTGGGGTTGGATCCCCATGGATCTGGGGGTATATCATCTGTCTCCATCCCTAATAAGCTTATGGGGAAAAATACGCATCCATTCCCCATCCTATTGGGAATTTTTTTCGGAGATTCTCCATCTCTATCGGTTTCGGGTAATCCCTACCCCGTTTACAACCCGAATGAAGATGATGAGTAAGTCTTCCTATCTTATAGTTCTAATAATTTGATGGGATGAAATTGATTTTTATCTAACAAAAATATTAAGTCCGATTATAATAAAAGCAATAACTGATACTAATATTCAAAATTGATAATGAAAGATGCTAATAACAAACCAGATTATCCATTAAATTTAAATCACACTCAATGTGAGTATCAGCATGTATTTAAAAAGTCAATCACCAATTGTCTAACTTCTCAAAAGTTAGAAGTATAAGTTTAACAAATTACATGAGTAGCAACATTAAAAGGAAAATAATGAAAGTAGTTGATAGGAAAAAATGAAAATAACAATATCACTATAAGAAAGATAAGATTTGACAATAGAAATTTTGCTTGCCAAAATTATAAAAATTGTTGTCATAATTTTTTGTAGTGACAAAACAATTATTGCATGTTACTATCATAAAGTTGTGATGACATGTATTTGGCAATAATATTTGGTAAATTTTGATGTCATTGATATAGGGATTCGCTCCAATGAGGATGGAGAATCCCCATTTAATTTCCCCATGGATGAGAATGGAGAAAAAAATTTGCCCAGAAACGGCGATGGGGTGGGGACCTCTCTCGCCACCCAATGGGGAATTCCATGGGAAATAAAAAAATAAAAAAAATAAAAAAAAAAAAAGAGAGAGAGAGAGATCGGGTGGGGACCTCTCTCCCCGGTGGATTCCATGGGAAATAACAAAACAAAACAAAAACAAAAAAAAAGAGAGAGATGGTGTGGGGACCTGTCTCCCCACCCAATGGGGAATTTCACAGGGAATAACAAAAAAAAAAATTATATTTAATTAAATTGCATGTATTTTAATAAAGATCAAAATATTTTGAAGTAGTAATTGAAGATTATGTTAGATTCATTAATATGTTTTGTGCACTAAACAATGAATATGGATTTCTAGATTTTAGATTTTATTTTTATATTTGGATAATTGTTATTTATTTATATATTTAGTAGATTGGTTTTATAGCTTCTCAATTATGAACGATACATTTTTTGTATCAAGTAATTATGCTAATATTTTTTTATTAAATATGTAAGATTGTATTTTATCGTAAAATTTTTTGAATTTCATAAAAATAAATATTATGAAGTGGCGAATGGAGTTCCCTACGAACATCTTGTGGAGACAGGGATGGGGACAAATTTTCTCCTAGTTTATAAATGGGGATGGGACGGGGAATCACAAATATTCGAGAAGCATAAATATTTTTCTTAATTAAATAATGATTGTAAAAAGAGGTCATGTAGTTCATGAAAAGTATGTATCAAATGAGTTTTAAAGCCTTATTTTTTATAAATAATTTTTTAAGAACCGAAAATATCAGCATTTTGAATTCAAAATCTCGTGCTTCTTTCACTAGCCTATCAACAACCAGATAAGATTAGTATTTGATTCTTATACTTATCGAAGCAATATATCAACAGACCAATAGTATAATAATTGGTGTAACTAAATGAAGTAAGATGGTAATTATTGGGTTGAATTAATTAGTAGTTAGTTATTTGATAATGATGATTGAGGGGTTTGAGCTAACAAAGTATATAATTTAAAAAAAAAAAAAAAAAAAAAAAAAAAAAAAAAAAAAAGCATCCTTTTAGAGAGTGGGGTAGGGGAAAGGATAAAAAATGAACTCGATGGCCTCTAAAAGGAAAATGCCCACTAACTTAAACTTTATGTCAAAGAGAAAATAAAATAAAATAATATAATTAAACTAGAGGAAAGAAAAAGATAGAGCATAGATTGATTGGTGAATGGTAATTGGGAAGGATGAACTACATGCAACTTCTCTTAAGGGGGATGTTGCCTTTTTATTAGTTTAATTTCTAAAGAATATCATTATCAATTATTATTAATTACCTCTACTTAATTAATGCTCTCCTATGATGCTTCAGGTGCTACTATTATGATCTTTAACCATCTTATTATTATTATTATTATTATTTTTAAATTTACAATTTGTTTCTAATTGGCAGGAGGAAGGTGATGAATAATATCTTGGGAATGTTGGAATATGCCAATTTGTAGGTTTTAGCCATGTTAATGGTGGCATTCTTCAGTGTTAAAAGCTATTCTTTTTCATTTCTGACACATTTTTCACTAATTTATTCGGTAGTAGTTCATATCAGTGAATATTTAGACAAAAAAAAGCACATGTTAGTTACTTAGTAATTTCTATAAAATTTTTCTCAAATAATCTCTTAAAAAACACTCTCATGATCATTGGGACAAAAAAAAAAGAAGAAGAAAGATGTACATGTATATGATACACTCCAGCCAATGCCCTTTTTTTTCATTTTTAGGTCTGTTTGACACACTGCAGGCCCCAAAACTTGCTTATCAAACAAATTACCTATAGTCTTTTATTTTTATTTTTAAAAAAAAAAACAAAAAAGAGTTGAACTCGGATGGAGTAAAGGGAAAATACCTCTTTAGGAAGGAGGGGAATTATGCTTGAGAGCCAAAATTAATAAAACCAAGCTAAAATTAATCCAAATGTATGATCAATATATATCATAAATACACAATTGAATGTTTTAAACTAATCCTACCCGAATTATATTTTTCTTCAAAATGATTTACTAAAGAAATTAAATAAAAGTGAAATAAAAAAAAATATATATTAAATTTAATTATACGTTCATTAAATTTAGTTTTCTTTAATTATACGTTCATTAAAGCTATCAATCGGCAGATTTTGGGTTGCTGTAATCATGTAATAACTATAATACTCTTACATAAAATGTGAAATTTCTCATAATCAAGATACACAACACAACACAGCATAATTGGTTAAATACCTAAATTTTTCTAACAATAACAACATTGTGAACTGAATTTTGGTTTGTCTTTTTGGCTGTTTGATTATCTGAATGTATGCTTATATATTGATTTTAGGATTAGAGAGTTATTGGAATGTGCAATTGTAAAGTATACTAAACTGCTTTATTTTCCATATATCGATCAGATGCAATTAAACAAACAGAGATCAATAATTGACCCCTCTAATCACATATCGTAAAACTCATTTTTTAAACTAACTGATAACTCAATAACTGGATTAACACATTAAATAAAAAAAAAAACATATCATAAAACATATCAATAACTGATCCCTCTAATCACATATCATAAAACTCATTTTTTAAACCGAGGAAAAAAAAAGTCAACAGCTCATTATTTTAATATTAAACTAATGACTCATTATTCTAATATTAAACTAACTAATTAGTAATTACTCAATTGCTCTAAACTGAACTAATTAGCCAAATTTAATTTATAAATACTACTAATTCCTGCTTCTCTTAAGCTCATCAATGAGAACAGTAATATCAGAATACGATGATCCGCCTTCTTCCACAGCCTTCTTAGCCATCTCCCTGAGTTCCTTCGCTTTCTTCCTCATTTCTTCTGCTTCTTCACCTTCCATTATTTGACTCACAGCCTTCTTCACAGTTTCACTCTTTATAATGCTATCACCACCAATCCCTGTCCATTCTTCAACACCAACAGATACACCTATTTTCAGTAAATCCGTTAACAATTTCTCATTGTAAAATTGTTCAGACCCAATAGGCCAAGTCACCATTGGCAATCCAGCAGCTATTGCTTCTAGTGTCGAATTCCATCCGCAATGAGTCACAAATCCCCCTATTGCTTCATGTTCAAGTATCAACACTTGCGGCGCCCATCCTCGAATTATCAGCCCCTTCCCTTCCATTCTCTCTTCAAATCCTTCCGGCAACCAATTATCTTCTTTAAATTCTCCGGCCAGCCTTATCACAGCCCAGATATAATCATATCCGGAAGCTTCGAGTCCGATTGCAATCTCCCTCAGCTGAGATGTACTGAAGGAAGTTGTGCTACCAAAGGCTACATAAACAACAGAATTCGGTTTCTTCGAATTCAGCCATTTCAAGCATTCGTGTTCATCAATCGCTGCTTCATCTCCCCTCCGTGCTTTCTCTTTGACATCTCTATTGCAGAGTGAAATCGGGCCTATAGTCCACGCTCGCCTTCCTAAAAAGTTTCTGTAATGATCAGCATAAGCAGGTTCGAGCTCGTAAAAACTGTTGACAATCACCCCAAAGCTCGTCAGTTCTGCTTTTCGGCATCCCATGAAGAGTTTTGCAGTAACCGGCGGACTGCTTTTTGGTAATTTCTTCCCTGTTATCTTGATTTCATCAGGAAGATCAGGAATGATAAACGGCTTCGCCGGATCTGACACAATATTCTGATACTCTTTCTTCCCAAAAATATTCTGCTCAACAGAAATGTAAGCACACATAGCAAAGAAAGAATTGCCATGAAAAACAAGTCTCGGAATCCCGAATTTGGAAGCAGCATCAGTAGCCCAAGGATATAACTGATCAGCAACTATAAGATCCGGACGGACGTCACTGAGGAGTTTCTCAAGAGGATCCTGAAGTAGAGTTGAAGCAAACGAAAATCTGTCAAAATTTTCCCAACTCATCTCCTTTCTTGAAAGGAGGAAATAGACATGCTCGCAGCCTTCAGGCAATCCAGCCTCAGCCGCCGGAAATTCAAGAAATTGAATATCGATTTCGAAGCCTAAGGATACGGAATTCTCAATTTGCCTGGAAACAAGAGAATGATTGAGAGGAGTGGTAACTATGGTAGCTTTCAGGTTTCTAGCTGCAAAAATCTTGGCAAAGTCTAACATTGGAATCATATGGCCATGTGCCAAGAATGGAAAGAAAAATGCATGCAGCTTTTGAGATTGAGATTGAGTATTCATGATTGAATTCAATTAATGGAGGAATTGAATATGAAATCTGTAAAGGAAAGCTGAAGAAAACTGAAATTTAGTAACTAATTGATTGTTTCGTAAGCATCAATAATTTACTTTTTAGAGTAGCAAGAAATAATTGCAACTTTCTGTTCAAGAAAAATAATTGATAATCCGTACTTTTTTTTTTAACGTATTCGCTTGACGGTTATACGTACATTTTGGATCGTTATCTTTTGTAGTGTACTGTTATAAGTATGGGTATGAACATACGTGGCAGATTGGAAGTCCTCCATTTTTAGAACATCCTACGGTTCTGATAATTTGCTAGGAAGAAATTGATCTTCATCTAAAGCAAATATTAAGTCCGATTATGATAATAACAAGGATTGATACTAATAATTCAAGAAATTAATAATAAAAGATAGAAAAATTTTAGAGTACTTCTAGTGCATGGTACTTCCGTAAGATATATTAGCAAAAAGGGTTGCTGCTTTCCTTTTTAAGGTATAATAAAAAAATATAAATCACATTCAATATGAGTCTCACTCAAGCATGTATTTAAAAGTCAATCATTATTAATTGTCTAACTTCTCATAAAAAATTAGAATTATATTTTCGGGATTTTACCAAAAATGGCAACAAAAATTTAACAAATTATTTGATTAGCAACATTAAAAGAAAAAAAAAAAGATACGAAAATAACAATAGCACTACAAGAAAGATAAATTTTTCTACCAAAAGAATAAAACTTGTTGCCATAATTTTTGACACATCGACTGAGGCCCATCATCTAGGCTGATGGCATATCAAAACACAAATGAGGTCTAGTTTTCTGATATTGTTACTAAAAAAATGTTCCTCCTTTGAGCTTCTTCTTACACTTGTTTTGCCAATGTTGTTTTACCAACGCCAGGCATATCCGGTGAAGCCCAATCATGTTGCCACCATCTGTTTCTAGTGCAGTTACCATTCCATTAAGCTATTACTGATATTGAAGCATTAGAGGGCATGAAAATATTGGATTGGAGGAAGCCAATATTTGGGAGATTACCTTGATGTTCTAGCTCTTATGGCAGTTTTCCATGCTCCTCTTTTAGATTCTGGAGAATTCCAATCAATTCATTAGCTTCCTTGCTTCTCTAATTGTGTTTTCTACAATCCTGTTGGGCAGCTGTGTATTGGTTTGCTCTTGCTCAAGTTTTTTGTCCAAATCTTGTTGTAAGGCACTGATTACACTTTCTTCTGTGTTGAGCTTTTTCCCAAATATTGCTTCAAACAACAAATATACCGAAATTGATTTATGACTGCCGCCACTCTTTTGTTTATATAATTTGGAACAGTGTGAAGAGCAACCCTCTTAGCCCATGCCAGAAGACATGTCATGTTTGCTTGTCTGCAATAGAAAAATCTACAAGACACAAATTTATAAAACAATTTATAACAGTTTAAAAAATAAAAATAAAAAAAAATTAAAATAGTATTAAAAATGTAAGACAACAATGTCAAAATAATTTAAGATAAACCAAAAAAAAATCATTACAAAGATCTTTAATGATTAATGATTAAACTTTTAATGAATGATCAAGATTGTGAAAAATACAGGTGACTAGTTGGACCAGCATAAGACAAACAGTTTATAATAATTCATAGTACTTGTGGTTAATATAAAAATTACAAATAAATAAATAAAATATTTGTGCAGTTATATGGTTGATAATTAAATTTTAAAATTAAAGAAAAAAGTAACTACTTAACTCTTAGCTAATTAAAATGAAGCAAGAAAATATACTGAAAATATGTTCCAATATATAATATATTCAAAACATACTGAATATATGTTTATGATTATATATTTAAATTCCATATACATTTATAGTTACATAATAAACGTGTTAAAGGTACATATATTAAATATTGATTTAAATGACATTAAATATTCACGAAATAAGCCGTACATATATTGATTTAAATGTACAACAAAAGATAAAAGGAATTTTTACATTAAATATTCACAAAATAATGAAATAAGCTTGATCTTAAAAGAATCATAAAATTAGTATTTTGTGAATTTATAAATTACAACATATGACATCTTTTTTATAGGAGAAAAAAACATATTCCTAATTAAAAATCTAAAAGATTGATGTCATGATGACATAATTTGTAAATCTTTTATGTAATTTCTACGCTGTATTTTCACAATATTTCCTCAGTATTAGTGGAGAAAAACAAACAAGTTACATATTATCTGCACAAATGAAAGTATCAGTGCAATAACACGAAATCTATTGTTAATATTTCAAAAGGGAAAAAAAATGTTATCTCTAAATAGAATTAAGATGGAGACACATACACTTTGATCATTGACTGTAGGGTACAGTAATATGAAATAGTGTATTTTGTTTAGTACAATCAATCAATCAATCAATCTATCTGTGTTTCATTTGTCCATAGATATAGTAATTGAAAGTTGGTAATAGCCTTCCAGCTGGACCCCCACATTTCATTCGAAAACGATATTTTCCTATTGCCCAAGTTTTTACGATACTATGGTTTCCACCCCACGGGTCTATTGTTCTGCATGCACAGTATAAGAAAAGCAAGAAGCAAATTATTACATAAGGTGCAGTGGCTAATCCATGACTGGAATTGGCTAGCGTTACGTTTATGCCTGAAGCAAATGCCAATGCCAGTGCTACAATGGCTATCACCAGCGACATTAGCTGAAACAATTGATACCTTGCACGGATACGCTCGCCGAATGCTGCACCACTCTGAAAGAAAACAGCACTCAAAGAAGACAAGAATGATCCTATATCGAATATCACAAATGCTTTGAAAGCTGATTTGTCTGCAAGAATCGGCTTCCCTTTTTCGATCCCTTCCGTTTTATATACGCCGGGCATGGTAAAGGCAGCTGAAAAGTTGACGGTGGTTACTAGGGTTGCGACTACGAGAAACACTTCCGGATATTTTAAATAGCTGTTTTTAAATCGCTCGTTATTTTCCTGGAGTCCCGAAAGATATGGTTTAAGTTGAGATGTTCTATTCAGCAACCCCTTGGAGACATTGCTGACCCAATGTAGTGTATAACTGGTGGTTGCAGTCAACAATGATGCAATCTTTGCATTCTTAAAACCAGCCTGAACAAATGACAGTGAAATCAAAATAGTACATAATCAACTAATAGAACTACATTATCAAGTTGTCAAAGAAAGAAAGAAATATTCAATTGAAAAGATGAAGAATCTGTTTGGTTGGAGAGTTTGTAGTGATTAATAAGGGAAAAGTTAAAAGCAAATAACTCTCGGAAGGAAGAGTATCAAATCAGGGTGACGGTCTATAATAGCATACGACAGGGGGAAATTTTATTATGGTCCCGTCCAAAGTGGATCCGCCCGGTCAAAATATGACGCATCAATGCTACATGCTAGCATGTCATGTTTTGCCTAATCATGTCTCTTTGGACCCATACGGTAGATAATCTAGGAGAACTTCTACTATGGTCCCGTCTGGGACCGCTAGATGATGAATACATCAATGCAATATAATTGATGTGGCAATATTCTAACGGTCCCGAACCAGACTAGTCCAATCCGGTAGCATATTAGAATTTTTTTACCATGTAGGAGAAATTATACAATGGACCTGGTCCATGTGTACCTTTCGAATGAAAATTTGACACATAAACGTTTTTTATTTTTTAAATGGTCATATTGCTTACGTGTCAGTTTTTTAGTGGAACGGTCCACATGAACCCGGTCCACTATAAAATTTCTCTATCATGTAGAGAGATATGTCCAATTTAATAATTAAGATATTTGTGAATGTAAAGATGCATACCTCTCTAAAGCTGAGGAAATAAATGTCGGTGGGTGTTTTAAAATCCTTGTTTTTGGCATTGACGCCAACCCTCAAATCCTTTGCTAGCAATTCAATGATTGCTTTTTTATCAAAAAGGACAGCCAAATGCAAAGGGGTATTTCCATCTTCATCTGCGTCATTCAATAGCCCACCAATTTGCAAATTCCCTAAAATATACTCCACAATTTTAACCTCGCCCTTTAAGACTGCAACATGAAGAGCTGTTTGCCCCTTTTTATTAGTCAATTCAAAAATGCCAGGACAATTTTCTATTAGCTCTTTTATTACATTGATTTTGCCCTCAGATGCTGCTACATGAAGAACTGAATTGCCATCATGATCTAAGAGGTATGCAGCTGATGAATTAATGTCATATTTTAACAAAAGTTTTAATTCTTCAACTCTACCCCAGCATGCAGCATAGTGAAAGGGAGTCCAGCCAAGAATAGCATCAGCTTCTTTCATCATTTCTTGTCTTCGCTCCACTAGTTCTTCAATCAATTCTAAAGCTTACATACATTCACAACATCGAAATTTTAAACCTCATCAGCATAAACGTTAAAATTTAGAAATTAAATTTCAATTTTCAATATGCATAGCACCAAAAAGAAGAGGTTCTAGCGTGTTCTAGGAACGGACTAGTCCGAGCCTACTGACCTGACATCATTGTAATAGACTCAAACCAGTCCGCAAGGCTGGTGGCGGATGTTTGTTGAGAATTCAACACATGGTAAAGACTATATGTGTTATACAAGCTTCAAGCCAAGTCTTAAACACTTATTTGCTCTCTGATCTATTTGAAATATTGGTACTCACCCTCAGACCTATTGATTGGTAACATCCCCTGACACATTTGAGATCTTTGGTATTTAACTCCTAACCTATCCAATTTGATAAAATCTCACCCAATTGCATTTTAAATTTATAATTTTTTTTTCTATTTATCTTAAACAATTTACTTATATTCTATGTTAGAGATCAAATTGATCTTTTCTATCATTTTTCTATCGCTACCATTGGATGAGCGACACTCAGCACAACTGTTGGTTAACGTGTTGCTCATCGAATGGTCCCATGCATGCTAGACTTTCTTCAATATTGGAAATATAGATTCTACTATGGTTTTAATCCAGAATAGTCCGGTACCGTTAGATGAGTGCCAAATCAACACAATAGCAGATGTAGCGATCATCTAACAATAACAAACTCCACCTTTTCTCATTATTTGTTCAACGTAAAAAAGGCTTAAACAAAAAATTATAAATACCATGTTGAATTTAATTAATTACCTGATCCGTAATGGACTGCTTCATGTAAAGGAGTGAGTCCCTTAGGGCCAGTATGGGAATATGAAAATGGAGAAAGATCAATGATTAAGTATGCAATGCCTATGAAGTAATTAGCAACTGCGATATAAAGTGGAGATTCATCAGAATAATTGCAGAAGCTGGACAAAACTGGATCTTTCCTCAACAAAAACTCCACCACATAATATTGACCATAACGAACTGCACATTGTAAAGCAGTGTCTCCAGCCTTGTTCTTCTTTCGAATCACATTGTGTTGCCTACTGCCTTCTACATAAGGCGAAATGGATGCCTGTTCGATCAAGAACCGAACGATTTCGATACATCCTGCTCTTGCAGCGACATGTAAAGGAGTTTCATGTTTTGAATTTGGCTGCCAAATTTGTGAAGGATTGCATTTCAGGCAGACTTTCTTGAAGAACTCAGCCTGCTTGAATTCAGCTGCAATATGCAGAAGAGTGTTCTTGTTTGGTGTTAATTGAGAGAAAAATCTTGTTTCTTCGTCTGCTGTTAATGTTTGTAGGAATGTGATATCACCAGATCTTGCAGCTTTATATAGCAGAGGATCCATCATATTAATATTGATCAATTTTTTTTTTTTTTTTTGGTTGAAGTGAAGAGATCATTACTGTTTTTTTTTTTCTAATTTATATATACATACAATGATTTGCTTTTGTCAAATTTTTAATTATATTTGGGTGCCTTTATATATTCCTTAGGCCAACATTGTTTTTTTTTTTGAGTGAAACTGTAGAGAATATTATTAAAGTGCCAAATCGGCTTCCAAAACAGACATAATAGAGGGGGGAATTCTCTCTGAAATACACGGAACAGAGGAGGCTAAGCCAAGTTGAGCTAGCTGGAGCGCAACCTGGTTGGCCTCTCGTCTAACAAAATTGAAAGATATAGAGCCTAGAGAACTCGCTAAGTCTTTACACTCTTCGATAAGTAATCCCATAGACGAGAAGTCTTCATGATCCGCATTCTTCAGAGCTATAACCACACTTTGCGCGTCACCCTCGAGGACAATTTCCTGAAGGGGTTATGGATTAATTAGTTATAAATAATTTCAAAGATAATAATAAAAACTATTATTGTCTGCTATTACCAATTGAGTTAAATTTTTTGATTAAATAGTTTTATAACATTGTTTCAGAGCCTTTTACACCTAGAAGTTGATGCTTCGAATCCTAACTACATTATTTATTAATTGAATTTCAACATATACTAAAGTGTACTTGTGTTGTACGCACTTCAATCTCAATGGATATTCACATGCTATTAGTTATCTTAACAACTGTTTTTTTTATGCTTTGAATAATCACATTAGGTAAAGTTGTTCTACGTTGGATCCTAGAATTTGGATTAATCTCTCCCTTTATGAAATTTGAACGATTTGGTTTTTAATACATTACATAGAGTAAAAATATGTGCACCCATCTAATGATTCCACATCAATAGATACACCTTTTTCATTTAAAAGAAATAATAAAAAATGATTAGAAAAAGGAAAAGGAAAAAGGTGCTTCCACACTTGAAATATAAAATTAACATATCATGTAAATGAAGAATTTTAAATGAAGTAGCACTTCCTAGGATGCTTAAACCTAGTATGTATGTATGATGCATTGCTTATTAATTATTTTATTGTTTTGAATCCCATTCGTCACGCCAGCATATTTTGACACAATATTATAATAAAATTAAAGGGAAAAATAAAGTAGTTGTGGCCCCAAAAGAATTCAAGTGAGAAAAATAAGGACTTTGCTTCACATATTAATCAAAGACCATTATTATAGTATTCCTTTATTCTCTATATACAGTAATTTATTTATTAAATCAATAACTATTTTATATTCTATAATAACGTGTGTTAGGCATTCAAGTATCTGATCTTCATTAGGATTTTCTTTTGATCTTCAAACCTTACTCCATGTCTTGGATCCAGTTTTCTACCATCCTGAAGAAGTCAACTACAAATTTTCAGAGTCCTGAACATTGTATATGGCTACATTCAGAGACCTGAAGAAATTCAATTCAAATATTCAAAGACATGAACAATGTATAACGGATACATTCAGAGATGTGAAGAAAGTTCATTACAAACCTTTAGAGGGCTAAACACGGTGCAACTACTAGTTTTAGAGACATGAAGGAAATCAGAACTAAAGCTTCAGACGGCTGAATACATTATAATGGCTAGTTTCAGAGACCTTAATAGAATTTGAATTTTCTCTCCAAACCACTTCTCCAATGCCTATAAATAGAAGACAATTACAAACATTTCAACTGGGGAAGACAATTTGCAAAACATACAATATGTTCAAAGCATTCAAAAGCATTCTTGAGTTGTCTTTCCAACAATCTTCAAAGAGAGCAATTGCAAGAACTATAGTCTTCATCAAAGCAATTCTTGATCTTTCAAATCAAATATATTGAGTGAATTGTGTTTTCACACTAAGAGATATTAGTGTAAGGGAGAACTTTGTTATTAGAATTATATCAACAAAGTTTGTAAAAGTTTTGTTGTTACTATTTGAAAAATAACAAGTTGTAAAGGTTTGGTGTTTAAGCTTACGAAAAACACTGATTGTCTCGATCCAGACAGAAGAAGGACCACCGTCATAATCCTAGACAGAAGTAGAATTGATTTTCCCGATCTTGGATAGAAGAAAGATCATTTGGTTTGGTTCCTACCATTAAAAGGAATTATAGTGGAAAATCTCAACTAGTTCACTTAGGGATAGGAGTAAGACAGTTGGTCTGAACATGTATAAATCTCTGTGTCCACAATCTCTCTATTCCTACTCACTTTAATTACTGCTATTTATATTTCTACATTTATTTTTAGCAGTAATAGCCCTTTAGATATTTTACTTTATTTATCCAAGAGTAATTAAATCTACAAGTTTTATAAATCTTTTTATTCTGCATTTTAAAGTAAAACTTGCTTCTTGGGCAAAATTTTCTTTGATTTTAAAAGGTTTCCTCAAAAGAATTTATTTGGGTAGTTACACTATTCACCCCCCCTCTAATATACCTAAAATCCTATTTGGGACTAACAATTTGTATCAGAGCTTGACTCTTTCCCAAAAGGATTAGCATCCTTAGAGTGATCCAAGTATGGCTAGTACATCTGGTAACCAAAATGTTTTTATGGCTGAAGGGCATTTTATTCATAAGCCACCTCTATTTTATGGAGATAATTATAATTTCTGGAAAAATAGAATGAAAATATTTTTACAGTCAACTGATATTCAAATTTGGAAAATTATCAATGATGAACCTATTGTTCCTTTTAAAATAGTTGACGGTAGAAATATTCCAAAGGAAGAAAGTGAATATGATGTTGGTGATTGGAATAAATTAACTTTAAATTCCAAAGCTATTAATTTGTTATAGTGCTCCTTAGATATTAATGAATATTATTGTGTTTCATGATGTACAATAGCTAAGGAAATCTGGGATAAACTTGAAGTAACTCATGAAGGAATCAAGCAAGTAAAGGATGGAAAAGTCAATCTCTATGTTATTGAATATGAGTTATTCAAAGTGGATCCCAAGGAATCAATTTCAGAGATCAACACAAGATTCACATTAATAGTGAATAAATTAAAAAATCTTGGCAAGCATTATACTGATGAAGAGCTAATCAGAAAACTCATCAGAACAATGCCAACCTCATGGGATTCTAAGCTCACTGCAATAGAGGAATCAAAAGATTTATCTTCATATTCCTACTATGAATTTATAGGTTCACTACTGACCTATGAAATGAAGATCAAATCCACCACAGATCGTGAGCAATCGGAAAAGAAGAAATCCATCGCACTTAAAGCTGCAAGCCCAACAGTTGATGCATATAAAAGTGAATCAGAAAATGATGATAGTGATGAAGAGCTAGATGAAGAAGAAGCACTTCTTATCAGAAAGTTTCAAAAATTCTTGAAGAAAAAGAACAAAGATAAGAAGATGCCTAAGAAAAATTGCAACAGCAACAAGTACACAAAGACAAAGCAAGAATCATTAAAAGTCATTTGCCTCAATTGCAAGAAGTAGGGACATTACAAAATTGATTGCTGAAAGTCCAAACTAGAATCTAACAGGAAGGATAAGAAATCTATGTTAGCTACATGGAGAGACAGTGATGATTCTGATGATGAAGATACTAAAAATTGTGCTCAAATTTGCTTTATGGTAGATAATCAAGAAGAGTCTTCATCAAAAGAAAAAGAAGTAGAAGATGAGGTAATACTAACATTCTTATCTCATAAAGAAATCATTCAAGCATATTTTGAATTACATAATACTTTGCTAGAAAGTTTTAAAAGTTACAAATGCAAAAATTTTGAAGTTGAAAGAGAAAAACTTGAACTTTAGAACAAAGTAAAGTTTATTGAAAATGTTAATATTACATTAGTAAGCAAAGTATCATGTCTTGAAGACAAGTGTGAGAAATTAAATGAAACTTTCAATGAATTCACAATTGGTGAAAATATGTTTAATATGATGTTGGATGCCCAAAGAAATCCAAATGACAAAATAGGAATTGGTTTAAATCAAAATATTAGTGAGATGCCTATCCACACACCTCAAAAATCCAACTTCCTTTTACAAATCCTCAGTCTCTACCAAATTGCGAGATCCCCCATCTATAAAATTCGTTCAGCCATCTAAACCAAAAAGAAAACAAAAGGTTAGTTATATACAGCCTTCTAAACAAACAAGAAGTGTTCAGAGACACATTCTAAAAACAAGCCAGAAGCTTTAGCTCCCTGAACAGAAAAATAGAAAGAAAAATATTCAACCTTCTTTACCACAAAATCCATACTGCAAAAAGGCTTCCTAACCTATATATCACCAGTTAGGGGTGGCAATGGGGTGGGGATTACCCGAAAACCATAGGGATCTGAACCGATGGGTGCAGGAAATAACTGATATTATCCCCCATGGGGATAAGGGTGGGGGTTATTTTATCCCGGATTCTTAAATGGGCGTGGGGGCGGTAGTACTATCCCCGCCCCACGGGGATCCCCGCCCTGCTCCCGTATAAATCCCCGTACGTATAATGCAATTAAGGGTATGATGATTGAAAAGTAAACATTTAAATGCATCTTAAGCATTTAATTAAGCTAGTTTCTTTTATGGTTGTCCATTTTTTTTATTTGCTTATTTATTTTTTATATGCATCTTAAGCTTATGTATTTATTTATTTATTTTTTCATCTTCAATATAATGTACTCTATCCACCTAATTAATAGCATGGCATTGTCAAACGTTTTACTAATTAATTAGAAAGGTTTTTCTCACTAACTAAATGTTACCGTTTTGTTACTAACTAATTTTTAATTATTTTTTGTAGGTAAATTATGGATAGGGAAAATAATATTGAATGTTTGTAATATTGGATATATTTTGTAATTTGGATATTTAATGTTAAACCACATTTGTGATGTGGTAGAATTTGTATTTTGGATATTGAATGTTAAAATAGTTATTAAAATAACGCAATACTAATTTTTTTTATTTGTTGGATATGGGTGGGGATTCACCGATACCCGTAGGCACCCACGCGGGGCGGGGATGGGGGTGAAAAAATCCCCGAAATATTAAATGGGGAATCCCCGAAACTGCTCCCGCAATCATTGGGGACGGAGTGGGGAATGCACCCCCGCCCCCGCACCCGCACTGTTGCCACTCCTATCCAAACCAAAAACATGGTTACAAGTCAAAATTCTTTCATAAAAAAAAAACCATGGCCACAAGAACCTTTTCAAACCATAATATTCATCTTACAAGAAAAAGAAAAACATTACATGCTTTTATTGCAATCACAAAGGACATGCTATTCAAGAATGTCATTTTCGAAAAGGTTTATTAAAAGGAGAAGTAATCTGGATCTCAAAGAAACACAATGCTAACAAAGAAGGACTCAATAAAATTTTGGTACCTAAAACTGTTTAATTTGTCTTGCAGGTATGTCTAAAGAACACCCTTGGAAAACAAAACTAGTATATTGATAGTGGATGTTCAAGGCATATAATCGGTTATAGTACCTACTTCACCACTCTAAGACAAGTTAAAGAAGGTATTGTGAAGTTTGGTGAAAAAAAGGAAGGATAGATTATTGGCAGAGGAAAGATTGGAAATAATCCTTACATTAATGAAGTATCTCTAGTCAATGGATTAAAATTCAATCTTTTAAGTGTCAATCAGCTGTGTGACAATGATCGAAAAGTAATCTTCAACTCAAAGAAGTGTGAAATTATCAAAGAAAAAAGTGGTAAGACATTACTTACAGTTCCAAGAATTGGAAATATTTATCTAAATTCAGATAGTGTTACACATGATTAATGCTTAATTTCACAAGAAGAAGAAAGTTGGTTATGGCATCGAAGATTAGGAAATCCTAGTATGCATTTGATTTCAAAACTTTCAAAAAGAGATTTAGTAAAAGGTCTCGCAAAAATCGATTTTAACGAAACTCATGTTTGCGATGCATGTCAAAGAGGTAAACAAATCAGAAGTTCTTTTAAGACTAAAGATGATGTTTCTACCTCTAGACCATTAGAATTATTGCATTTAGATTTACTTGGTCCTATACAGTCAACAAGTCTAGGAGGCATGAGATATGCATTTGTCATCGTAGATGACCACACTAGATATACATGGACATTATTTTTGAGCCAAAAAGTTGAAGCCTTTGAAAAATTTTCAAACCTTTGTAAAAGACTTCAAAACTTGAAATTCTATTATTTCCATTAGAAGTGATCAAGGAAAAGAATTTGAAAACCATCTTTTTGAAAAGTTTTACCATGAACATGGTATTTCCTACAATTTCTTAGCACTAAGGATTCCTCAACAAAATGGTGTTGTAGAAAGGAAAACTAGAACTCTCGAAGAAATGACTAGAACCATGTTAAATGAAAACAATTTACCAAAATACTTTTAGGCAGAAGCTATGAATACAACTGCTATATTCTAAACAAAGCTTTAATAAGGCACATTTTGAAGAAAACACCATATGAGTTGTGGAACATTAAGAAACCTAATATTGGTTATTTTCACTCATTTAGTTGCAAATGTTTCATTTATAACAACAAAGAATATCTTGGTAAATTTGATTCAAAATATGATGAAGGAATTTTCCTAGGATGTTCATTACATAACAAACCATATAAAGTTTTCAATAAAAGAACTCTTACCATAGATAAGTCAATGCATGTTACATTTGAAGAAGCTAACTCTCTCCCAAAAAATAATCAGCCTGAGGAAAATCTTCAGATGCTTAATCCACAGGGTGAAAATACTACTGACAATAATCTGTAGAAAAGTGATAACATCAATAGTCAAGAAGAGCATGTTTTGCAACAATTACAAACTCAAAAAAATCAACATCATGATCTTCCTAAAGAAATTAGATATCATAAGTATCATCCAAAAAATGATATTATTGATAATACTTCTGAAAGGGTAATGACTAGGAATCAGTTAAATGAATACTTTGATCACAGTGCATTCATTTTAGAAATTGAACCAAAGAATTTCAAAGAGGCAGAAAATGAAGAACGCTAGATGAATGCAATGCAAGAAGAACCTGATCAGTTTAAAAGAAATAATGTATGGGAACTAGTTCCTAAACTAGAGAATCAAACTGTGATAGGAACAAAATGGGTATTCAGAAACAAGCTTGATGAATCTGGTAAAGTTGTTCGAAATAAAGCCAAATTAGTTGAGGAAGGGTATAATCAACAAGAAGGAATAGACTATGATGAGACATTTGCTCCAGTTGCAAGATTAGAAGCCATAAGAATGCTATGTGCATTTGTATGTTATAAAGATTTTAAGCTTTATCAAATGGACGTAAAAAGTACATTCTTAAATTCATATATAAATGAAGAGGTATATGTAAAACAGCCCATTGGATTCGAAGGTTGTCATCATCATGAACATGTTTACAAACTAACCAAAGCTCTTTACGGTATAAAACAAGCCCTACGAGCTTGGTATGAACGGTTAAGCTCCTTTTTGCTCACAAAAGGTTTTGCCTAAGGTAAAGTTGACACAACACTATTTATAAAGAATATAAAGGACCATATATTAATTGTGCAAATCTACGTTGATGATATTATATTTGGTTCTACTAACGAATTATTGTGCGAGGAATTCTCTCAAGAAATGAGCAAGGATTTTGATATGTCTATGATGCGCGAATTAAATTTCTTCCTTGGATTACAAATTAAGCAGGAAAAGAAAGGAACTTTTATTTGTCAATCCAAGTATACAAAGGAACTCATCAAGAAATATGAAATGAAGAATTCCAAAGCAATGAAAACACCGATGAGTACATCAGTCTCACAAGACAAGGTTGAAAAAGATAAAAGTGTGGACACTAAAAAATATAGAGGTATGATTGGCTCTTTACTTTACCTAACTGCTAGTAGGCCTGATATACAATTCAGTGTGTGTCTATGTGCAAGATTTCAAGCTAATCTCTAAGAGTCACATTTAAGTGCTATGAAAAGAATTTTCAAATACTTAAATGGAACTCTAGATGCTGGTATCTTATATCCGAAGTGCAAAGATTTTGATTTAATAGGATACAGTGATGCAGACTATGCTGGGTGTAAATTAGAAAAAAAAAGTACATCTAGTACTTGTCAATTTCTAGGTCAAACATTAGTCTCATGGTCAAGTAAAAAGCAAACATCAGTGGCAACTTCAACCACTGAAACTGAATATGTATCAGTAAGCCAATGTGTGGCTCAGATGCCATGGATGAAGCAGCAAATGGAAGACTACAGGTTAAAGTATGATCACATTCCTATGCGATGTGACAATACAAGTGCAATTAACTTAACCAAAAATCCTATTCAGCACTCAAAGACCAAATATATAGATATCAAGCATATACAAAAAGGGGATATAATATTAGAATTTGTTCCCACTAAAGAACAAATTGCTGATATTTTTACAAAACCCTCAATGATCAAAGATTCAGTCAACTTCGAAGGGAGATTGGCATGTCTATTTTTGAAAACTAACTCTGCTCTTTTAGAAATACTTTCATCTGGGCTTAATCAAAATATTATATTTAATTAGTCATCTACTAATTAAATTTTCTAAAATAATTAGTCTTATACTAATTATTTTCTAATATTTTTATCCAAATTAATTAGTCTTCTACTAATTAAATTTTTTATCATAAAAATATTTTTCTATCTGAGATTATTCTTTTTGGGAAAACTCTTTAAATTTTACTAAGCCCGTTATCACTAAAAGGCCAAAAATTTTTATGGGCCACTATCTCTCACTAAGGCTATATTTACATATCGGACCACTCTCTTCTTTAAAGCCCAATATATAAAATATGATGTTAAGTTGAAGTCTATTCTTTTCGGACTAAAACAATACTCTTCAATCTTCATACAAGCAGCCATGTGTTAATCATCAACAAGCACAAGAAGAAAGCAAAAATGGCACTGCATAATATTCAAAATAAACTGTCAGGTTGAAACAGTTGAAGAAGGAGAACGAAAAGACAATTTATTGTACTTCTGAAATTTTTTTCTCAATATATCAAATCTTCTCTACCAAATCACTACAACTCATGATCATCCTTCTAAAGCCATTTGAGGTTAGCTAAAACAATGAAGAAGCAAGGTATTAAAAAGGAATGAGCTTCACAAGTTAAAGACAGAGTAGAGACATCAGGTAGAAGAAACAGAAATACAATGGCAGAAGAATAAAATATCAACATGGGGTCTTAAGAAAGGAAAAGCATGGAGCATGAAGAGCAAAGACCTACTCCTAAGCGAGTAAAGAAAAGCAAAAGAAATATGGGACAATCCAATCCAATCCTTCTTTGCCCTCCATGGTATTTATACCAAAACAAGGTACTTTAGTGTATTCTGATGCCTTTTCTAGGTCTAGAGTAGCATGTAGAAGAATCGATTGGGATCACTTAGGCAGCAGTGAACTTCTATTTCTTGAGTGGTTCAGTTTTTAGAAATGGGAACAATTTATACAAATCAATGAGCCTATCTTTCCCTATTTAGTAACAGAGTTTTTGGAACTTTGACTAACTTAGGCAATAGTCAGTATGAAGTTATCCTTAGAGGGCACACTTACAAAGTCAATAAGAAAGGTTTTTCCAAAATGTTTAATCTACCACGTGCAGGAGCAAAAATAACCAAACACACATCCTTTGACTACTTTAACTATGAGGAATTTGTGGGAGAACTATTCAATATTCCCACTAACCACCAAATTCCTACTTCAAAGCTTGACTCTAACTATCTAGGTGGCACATTCAGAACCTTGTAATTACTAAACTCAACTTTCTTTGCCCCATAATCTTAAAGCCTAGCCATTATAGATACCTTTGATGTATGCTTCACTTGGCATCTAATCAATAGAAAGCCAATGAACTTGCCATGGATTATGATAAACTACTTAACAAGCTTGAGAGGTTCTTCCCCTGTTCCATATGGAATGCTCTTGATAAAATTCTTTCAATACCATAATATTCCCACTATTGATCTCACCACCCTTACCATTGGACCAAAGTCTATTCTGAACAAATTATCCATAGAAAGCATTTTCAAAATGAATCAACATAAGAAACAAATCCCTACCATTCCCCTAAAATACAACACTTATGGTCCTCACTCAGAACATGTAAAAGAAAACGATGATGCAAAGTTTCAAGTTACAGACATAGAGGAAAAGGGTGAAAGTGCACAGGAGAGTTGTGCAAGGAAGCAACCAAGTCAATTGGAAAGAAGCAGTAACAAAGAACATAACTCCTATCAGGTTCTTGTTTCTGAAAGTGTTAATGGCAAGGAGCATAGTTTTATGGAGGTTGTCAGCTCAAGGAAAGAAAATTCTGAACTAGTAGTATGCCAGAAATTTATGGCAGAAATATGCATCCGCAAGAAAAATCTGATGTTATCTTTGCAGCCATTTTAGAAGATTTTCATCCTTCTAATGTCATTAGTGGGATAGATTTGCTGGCTACTGAAGCTGAGAAGAATACTTATGATAGCCACTTTTCTGACACAAACTCATCTCCTATTGATACTGACCTTTTTGACTCACTAGAAGAACTATGTCCCACTTTCCAACCTAGCTTTATAAATTCAGAAGATGAAGTACTCCTTCCTATTATTCATTTCTCTCCTTCATCTATGGCATCCTCAAGTACAAATCCTTCCAGCCAACCACCACTGAGCCCTTTGAAAACCCCTGCTGGTAATTTCTATCTAAACAAGCTCATTGAAGGGATCTTGAACTCACCGTTTGCCAAGACTCTCAACTGCTACTCCTTTCAGTGTATTAATCCAGATTCCATCTGAATGGCTCAGCAGTACACATCTCCCACTTTTTCTTCAAAACTCTTGGTCATTAAATCCCCAACTCCCTCTCTACCTATCATAAACATTCCTATCGAGCCCACTCATTCCACCATTCCAACAGATTTTCCACACATCCACTTTACCACCACTCAGGACCATATTAGAACAACAACATTTACCTTGGAATTGTCAGTCAAGGTCACAACTGAGGTTCTCAAAATTGCTCAAAACATGATGAACAGTGACATCTTTCAGCAAATTCCTAATGGTTTGCACAATGCTCATATCCATATCATGGAGCTTTAATCTAGGCTACTCAACATTTTTTAATATCAAGAAGAGACTCTTGGTCGAGTCACTGGAGAAGTCAGAGGACTATCTAGCAAAGTTGACTCCATGCATCGCATGATATCTCATCTCTACAGTTACTCCACCAAAGCTTAAGGTCCATCCATTTCTGGTCAGCCCTAAAGCTGAGGTTTGCACAAGTGCAGAGATATCTTTAGTAGAAACCCAGTTGTGAAGCTGAAGCTTCTCCTAATCCACATATGGCTCTCTGTGCTTTTTGTTTTGTTTAGAATATTTCTATTTCCTAGTTATGTTTACACTCTTCTACATGTATTTTACTATATTTTGGTCTTTATAACCAAAACATCGGATTGAATGCTTGTCAGAACCTATCTTAGTTATATTTATCTTATTCTCCTATTATTATGGTCCTTATGTATTATCCTTTCTTTTTGTTGATGACAAAGGGGGAGAATTTGAAATTATGTGTGTATATCTTGTATATGTATATGTATATCTTATCTTGTGGTAATATTGCAAAATGTGTAGCATTACATGATATAGGTCTTACTGATAAGTGCTCTGTGAATATCAATGTCTTATACTGGTATATGTGCTGATAAAACCATGTTGTGTTACTACATTAAAATTACTGGTATGATCTACTAGTGAAGTATTTTTGCTTAAACTATGCATTAATATATTGATATATGCAATAGTAACAACTAATATGCAGATAAAGTGATTTATGAAATCATGTTTGTTGATACAGTTCTGCAAAATGTGTATTAGTATGAGTTTTTTATCTAAAATATGCATGTGCCTATGTCCAGTTACTGATAAAAATACAACTTACTAATATACTGCTATGGTGTTGCAGACTAATATGTCACTATGATATGAATGAAGTTATGATATTCTGAAAGTACACATTGATATGATAATATGGGATCTATGTGTCAAAGTAAAAATTTATTGATATAGTTGTTGTGTATGCTAATAAGTTTTAAATTCATCTTATGCATCTAAGTATGATTACTGTTTGACAATACTCTGTAGTGATATAAGTACCGTTAAAAGAGATGACTTAATATGAACACTTGCCTGTGTAAATGAGTCAACTGATGTAGGTAAGTATTGGTTGAAAGTTTATAAATAGGTTGTGTCACAGTTATGGCACTTAATGACATACAGCTCTGTGACAAAAAGTATATGTTGGATTGCATTACTAATATGTTGATACGAAACTCTATACTAAAACTGCAATTGATATACAAGATTACTTGTGTTTTTAAAATTTTATAGCACTCTATGATGTAGTCACTATATGATTATGCAGTTATGACATTTGCTGACAAGTCTATTGATATGTAGTATGATACGGTTGACATTATCAAGATGTACTGCGTATTGATAACCAAGCAACTTGTGGCTGTAAAATTCTTCTCTCTGCTTGCTAAAATTTATGCTGGTATATGTCTCACTACTTGTAATATATATGGCAAGAGTTGTATGCTTTTATGTCAAAAGCAAAATTTAATATGTGATGTGACATGTTTGCTTTTTTTTCACTACCATATGATAATATAAGTATGATTTACTCCCTGCTGCATACATGAGCCATGGGAAACAATGTTCAAATAAAAATTTCAATTTATCCTTTGCCAAATAGATTCAAGTTTATCTATATTAAGGCTTTCATGAATAAAAGATTCCTCTTAGTCCAAGCCAAGAAGAACATAGAAGTACATTTAAAAGTTTTGGGCTTTTAAATGGGTCAAGCTAATATCTCTATATAAAGCCCTTTCCATACAAAAAAAAAAAAAAATTAATTATTAAAAGAATTTTTCAAACTTGAGAAGGTTTTGAAAATATTCAAATAACTAATTCCAAATTAACTACATTTGTCTAATACTCCCAAAATCTTATTTTTTAAATAGAATTTCTCAAAATCCATTAGGAGATCATGATTTCAGGAGGAGCTTAATTCGTACTAAATAAAACTATTCAGAAGTTTAATTTTTATCTCTTCAATACATACAAGATATAATAGGGTTGTCACATAAAAAAGGAGGAGATTGTTGAACCTTGTCTTGATGAAAACCACTTTACATTTGAAGAAGATAAAATTAAATAAATACTTTAGTAATTAATTAAAGATAAATGTAATTTTATTTTTAATTAATTAAATAAAGTATAAAGATGAAGAATCTCAATAAGGTCATTGGAAGAATAATACAAAAAGAGAATAAAAAGTTTGGAGAAATAAAATACATTTTACTTCAGAAGGCTGAAGACTTAAGAAATTCAATTACATATCTTTAGAGGGCTAAAACACTGTATAACGGCCATTTAGAGACCTGAAGAAGTCAACTACAAATTTTCGGAGTCCTGAACACTGTATAACGGCTACATTCAGAGACCTGAAAAAATTGATTTAAATCTTCAGAGACCTGAACACTATATAACAGATACATTCAGAGATCTGAAGAAAGTTTATTACAAACCTTTAGAGTGCTAAACACTATGGGGAAGATAATTTGTAAAACATAAAATATATTCAAAAGATTCAAAGCATTCAAAACCATTCTTGAGTAGTCTTTCCAACAATCTTCAAAGAGAGAAATTGAAAGAATTATAGTCTTCATCAAAACAATTCTTGATCTTTCAAATCAAATATATTGAGTAAATTGTGTTTTCACACTAAGAGATATTAGTGTAAAGGGGAGCTTTGTTGTTAGAATTATATCAACAAATTGGTGTTTAAGCTTACAGAAAACACCGGTTTTCTCTTTTCCAGATAGAAGAAGGATCACCGTCTTAGTCCTAGACAGAAGTAGGATTGATTGTCCTGATCTTAGACAGAAGAAAGATCATTTGGTTTGATTCCTACCGTTAAAAGGAACTGTAGTGGAAAATCTCAAGTGGTTCACTTGGGGACAGGAGTTGGACAGTTGGTCCGAACCTGTATAAATCTCGGTGTCCACAATCTCTCTATCCCTACTCACTTTAATTACTACTATTTATATTTCTGCATTTATTTTTAGCAATAATAGCCATTTGGATATTTTACTTTGTTTATTCAAGAGTAATTAAATCTACAAGTTTTACAAATTTTTTATTCCGCATTTTAAAGTAAAACTTGCTTCTTAGGCAAAATTGTTTTTTTTTTTTAAAGGTTTCCTCAAAAGAATTTATTTGGATAGTCAAACTATTCACCATCCTCTAATGTACCTTAAAGCTTATTTAGGGCTAATAAAAATAATTTAAGATAAACCAAAAAATAAAAAATAAAAATAATCATTACAAAGATTTTTAATGATTAATGATTAAACTTTTAAGGAATGATGAATATTGTGAAAAATACAGGTAACCAGTTGGGCCAGCATAAAACAAACAGTTTATAATAATTCATAGTAGTTGTGGTTAATATAAATTACAAATAAATAAATAAAATATTTGTGCAGTTATATGGTTGATAATTAATTTTTAAAACTAAAGAAAAAAAAGTAACTACTTACCTATTAGCTAATTAAAATGAAGTAAGAAAATATACTGAAAATATTTTCCAATATATAATATATTCAAAACATACTGAATATATGTTTATGACTATAAATTTAAATTCCATATACATTTATAAACATATAAGAAACGTATAGCGACAGATTTTTTGCGACACAAATAAAATGTGTCACCATATTTTAGAATTTTCCAACGTATTTTTATTTGTGTCACTTGTCATTATCGCTTAAGGACATTCTTATTATTTTGTCGTTAATTTTAAAAATTTAGCTACGCTTTTAGAAAAATTGTCGGCATTTTTTTCTAGTTAAAGACATTTTGAATTTTGCGTCAATAAAAATGTTCCAATATTTTTCACATTAAGACACATTTTATTTTTGTCGTTATGTATATAAATTTAGTGACACTTTTTTATTTGTGTCGATTCTTATTATCATTTAACGATGCTTTTAACTTTATGTTGTATTTAGAAAAATAATTTGACGACAATCTTTAAAAAAGGATCGATATTTTTTAATGTTAATTACTGTTTAAATTTTGTGTTGATATTTTTTTGTATTTTCTGATTTAGAGACATTTTTATTTTTATGAGAATTTGTATTAGTTTGGTGAAAAAAAAAATAACTGATATGTATTCAAATAAGGACACTTTGATATTATGTTGCGATAAGATACTTTGATATTGGTTTTGGACCTGAGGGATGTTAATGGTTGCTTAAGTTCATCTGATTTGGGATAGGCATTACTTGAGTGAGTTATAATTTATGAATGAACTAGTTTCCTTTGCATAAATGACAGCACCTTTTTGCACATGGAAGTTTTTTGTTGGTGAATCAAATACTTTACAAGCTTTGCAAGTATCTTATGACACTTATTTGTTTATTTATTTTTAAATACTTGGTGAATGGTAATACTCAACTTTATTTGGTAAATAAAAGGATAATTCGAGGATTGGAGTTCAAAATTTTGATTTTATTTTCCTGTTCTTAGAAAATTTTATCTCTGTAATATCTCGAAAATTCAATAAGTATTAATATTTATAATTGATGTTATAATTTGAAGAAATATAAAAATGGAAAGTTGAGGGGTGAAAATTATATGCAGTAAGGATATAATCGCAAGGAATTAAAAGTTATGTGGAGCAATTTAGAAATTTAAAAATAAATAAATAAAATGTATATTACTTAAGGGTAAAATGGTAATGTTTTAGAAAATATATATATTTTTTTTTTCCATATAAAAGAAGAAAGGAGGGCAGAAGAGAAGGGGGACTTTTGGGGGATAATTGGTCTTCCCCATCACAAATTTACAGGCTCCCTCAATTCAAAGACATTGATTCAATTCAATGGCTTCCTTCTCTCTCTCTCCATTTCAGAAATGCGTCGTGATAGCTTTCTTCGACACCGACACCCGCACTCCGTCTCTTGAAATTTACTCTCTAAGCTAGTCAAATTCCCTTTCTTTTCTCTCTTCCTGGAACCCACTTTTCCGCATCTCTCCTCTCAAGTCCGCTTCCTCCTTGATAGCAGAATCCACATTCTCCGGCTCTCTCCACATCTTCCGCACGGCGGCTGAGAAAACGCATCGATCCTTGGCTATGGAATCATAAATCTCTGTGGCAGACAAGGATTTTCATGTTGGAGGCATTGGAGGAGTGGATTTAATGGAGGGCGGGAGTGATTGTGTTACTGTTGAGGAGGATGGAAGAGTGAATTTGGTAAAGGTTGTTGTTGAGGGTTCTTATGGTAAGGGAGATTATAGGAGGATATTTGATGGGAAAGGGTTGGTTTTTTTTATACAGCTGTGAAGTGGGCTTCACCGGCTGAGTTCGTGACCGATGGTTGTGGGTTTGGGTTTCAATGGTGGGACCTGAGACGCCCATATGCTGCTACTGCTCAGTTCAAGGGTAACTGGGACCAGGGAGCAACTTCTGGGATCATACACTCTGTTGATATTCATCCTTCAAGGAAGCACCCGTATTTGGTAATATCTTCAATCTTATTTTGCACAAGTACACTGTCTATATATATATATATATATATATATATATATATATATATTTTGTGAATGATTGTTGATGTTGTTTATTGTTTGAGTTCCTTTCCTGAATTTTTTTCTGAGTTTTCATAAATCTATTAGGAAGCTTTTGTTATTACAATATCTGTCTTTATAACCATATTTGGCCCCTGCTTACGCATAATAATAATAAACACTGTGGATGTTTTCTATCACCTCTTATTATGTTGTTAGTTTCTAATTTTCATTGGTGCTATTTTTGTTGTTGTTGGCACACATATTCTATTTTCTTTTTATATTTGTGAATTGTGATTCATATAGGATTTATGTTCTCAATAATGGATGCTATATATTTATATCTGTTTATAGTATTTTATAATCATTTGATACTATTATTAATTTAAATCAATATTTATTACAATAGGCTTAATATACTTAATTTGACACTGATATAAAATGCTCAATTACCATTCAATTATGTGTATGAATGAATCTAAAAACAAAGCTGTAATAATATAATACGTTGAATGGTTGTTATAGCATTAAGTAGTATCATGATCTTAACAGTTTCAATATTGGGTGCATTAGTTTTCACACCTTTTTATACTCCTTTTTCAGGTTGGTGAGTTAGAGAGGCCACTAGTATTGGATGATGTGGAAAGCAATGAATTGGCAAGAAATTTTGATCTAAAGGGTGCATGTTATCAAAATGATAGTCAATTGCGCATGTCCCGACCACATGGACTTGTGCATAAACAGAGACTTCCTTCTACATCGGTCTATTTGGCCCAAGGTATAGTATTTTACATCTTGTACTTTTCATCAAATTGTGATTTTTACTTGTGTTCTGCTCTTTGGGAAGACAGCTTTGGTCCTCTTTTTCTGATGTTATTATTGGTATTATTACTTTCATTTCAGGATATAGCTTAGTGTTAGATGTGGTGTCCAAACCTGGAGAGGACATCTCAGTTGGCCAGACCCTTAAGCGTGTAAATCTAAAAGAACACCTAGCTAAAGTGCAGACACATGCGGTGCAGGAAAATCAAAGTCCTGTCTTAATATCCGGTCTGGATAATGATAGCTTACAAGGCTTGGTGCCCAAGGTTATCACAGAACAAAGTAATTTCTTAAACTTTTATTTGTATGAGAGAGGCAAAATTTGGATGGTTACTTCTACTGGTATAAATGTGAAAAGCATTTTATCATACTTTTCTATTAGAAGTGCAGGAAGCTGCATCTCTTTGGAGGTCATCTCTGGTCCTTCTTGTGGACTTCGCTGTTCTATATAGTCAATGAGTGCTTCAAGGCTTCCACTGACTCTTGGAAGGGTTTCTAGTGATTTAATGTTGAAGGACTCAGAGGTGTCAGGGAAGCATGCAATGATTAATTGGAATATGGATGTAATCTCTGGATAAGCTCATCATTTTGATTAAGATTGTGCTATTTGTTCTGCATTGTCCATTGATTTTAATGGATTTTTGTCATTTCAGAAGAAAAAGTGGGAGCTGGTGGACATGGGTAGCCTAAATGGAACACTTCTGAATTCACGGCTGATCAATTATCCTGATTCTGGAAGTAGACACTAGGGTGATCCTGTTGATCTATGTAATGGAGACATAATAACGCTTGGCACAACCTCAAATATTTAAGTAATTCAAGATGCTCCTTTTACTTATGTTGTGAAATTACGCATTTGTATGGTGTCATAATTCCTCATTCAATATGCAGCCCATAATGACCAAATTCTTTTCTAGGATTTTAAATTCTCATGATAATTGAATAAGTTTTCAAGGATTCAGTCCCATTGAATTTCAGGATGTACAAATTTTTGTAGTATGTTTTGATGCTTTTATTCTGTGTTGTTACATAAGGATTCTACTTGAGCCATTTAAAGTTGTTCGAAGAAATGACAGGATAACTACCTTTCCTACGCCAGGTTTTTGTTTACAGTACATGTGTATGACCTTTGCTAATGGATTCCTTTGTGTATTTTGCTTCTGGCAGGTCCATGTTACGACATTGAATAAATAATGTTGTTGAATGACACAATAATTAAACGTTGTAATTTTCTTTAACCCTTTTCAATTATAATATCGTCACAATAATTGTAAAATTATATTTATGCGTCACAAATTCAGAGATGTTTTGGAAAAAAAAAATGTTACTACTTTTGTGACAGTTAATTCTAAGTATAGCTAAAAAGGGACGCTTTATAAAATTTTGTCATAAATTCGTGACACTTATAAATGAAGTGTTGTGCTATTTGAGACAGAATGAATAACTAATGTAACTGAATAACTACATAATTAAAATTATGCGTCACAAATTTTACGACACTTTAAGAAAATGTAGTGAATATATATAAATTTATAAATAAATAATTAAAAAAATATTAAGACGAAAAAAATGGAAGCGTCGTTAATTTTGAGATGCATAAATTAAAAGCGTCGTCCAATTATTCTTAGCAACATAACGTTAATGCGTCGTTAAATAAATCGCGACACGAGTTTTAGCAACACTAATGGCGACGCTTTTAAAAGCGTCAGGAAGCATTTAAGGACACAAAAAGCGTCGTTATTGATTTACAGATGGCATTATATATTCACGAAATAAGCCGTACATATATTAGAGTATGTTATTATTTTTTATTTTTTTATTATTTTTTATTTTTTTTATTTTTTTGGGATAATAAGTACGTATATTGATTTAAATGTACAACAAAAGGATAAAAGGACTATTTACATATCCACAAAATAATGAAATAAGCATGATCTTAAAAGAATTATAAAATTAGTATTTTGTGTTTTTATCATATGACATCTTTTTTATAGGAAAAATATAAAAAAGTGATTTCATGATGACAACATTTGCAAATCTTGTTTGCAAATTTTAATTTTTGTGCGGTATTTTCGCAATATTTCCTTAGTTTTAATGGAGAAAAACAAACAAAAACAATATTTACATATTATCTGCTCAGTATCAATACAATAAACTAAACTATCGGTGCAATAACACGAACTCTATTGTTAATATTTCAAAAAAAAAAAAAAAAAAAATGATGGAGACACATACACTTGGAAATAGCGTAGTTTGTTCAGTACAATCTATCTATCTATCTGTGTTTCTTTTGTCCATGGATATAGTAAGTGAAAGTTGGTAATAGCCTTCCAGCTGGACCCCCACATTTCATTCGAAAACGATATTTTCCTATTGCCCAAGTTTTTACGATACCATGGTTTCCACCGAATGGGTCTATTGCTGTGCATGCATAGTATAAGAAAAGCAAGAAGCAAATTATTACATAAGGTGCAGTGGCTAACCCATGACTGGAATTGGCTAGCGTTACGTGTATGCCTGAAGCAAATGCCATTGCCAGTGCTACAATGGCAATCACCAGCGACATATGCTGAAACAATTGATACCTTGCACGAACATGCCCGCCGGCTGCACCACTCTGAAAGAAAACAGCACTCAAAGAGGACAAGAATGATACAATATCGGATATCACAAATGCTTTGAAAGCTAATTTCTCTGCAAGAATCGGCTTCCCTTTTTCGATCCCGTCTGTTTTATATCCGCCGGGCATGGTAAAGGCTGCTGAAAAGCTGACGGTCGTTACTAGCGTTGCGACTACGAGAAACACTTCCGGATATTTTAAATAGCTGTTTTTAAATCGCTCGTTATGTTCCCTGAGTCCCGATAGATATGGTTTGAGTTGAGATGTTCCATTCAGCAACCCCTTGGAGACATTGCTGACCCAATGTTGTGTATAACCGGTATAGCTGGTTGCATCCAACAACGATGCAATCTTTGCATTCTTAAAACCATCCTGAACAAATGATAGTGAAGTCAAATAATAGTACATTATCAAATTGTCAAAGAAAGAAATATTCAATTGAAAAGATTGAAGAATCTGTTTGGTTGGAGAGTTTGTAGGGATTAATAAGGGAAAAGTTAAAAGCAACTAATACTCGGAAGGAAGAGTATCAGATCAGGGTGATTGCCTATAATAGAATATGAAAGGGGGAAATTCTATAATGGTCTCGTCCCAAGTGGATCCGCCCAATTAGAATAAGACACATTAACGCTACATGCTAACATGCCATGTTTTAGGTCCCTTTAGACCCATATGGTAGACAATCTAGGAGAACTTCTACAAAATGAATACATCATGCAATATAGTTGATGTGGCGATATTATAACCGTCCCAGACCAGACCAGTCTAGTCTGGTACAAAGTAGGGAGATATGTCCAATTTAATAATTAAGATATTTGTGAATGTAAAGATACATATATACCTCTCTAAAGCTGAGGAAATAAATGTCGGTGGGTGTTTTAAAATCTTTGTTTGTGGCATTGATGTCAACCCTCAAATCCTTTGCCAGCAATTCAATGATTGGTTTTTTATCAAAAAGGACAGCCAAATGCAAAGGGGTATTTCCATCTTCATCTGCCTCGGTCAATAGCCCACCAATTTGCAAATTCCCTAAAATATACTCCACAATTTTAACGTTTCCCTTTAAGACTGCAACATGAAGAGCTGTTTGCCCCTTTTTATTAGTCAATTCAAAAATGTCAGGACAATTTTCTATCAGCTCTTTTATTACATTGATTCGGCCCTCAGATGCTGCTACATGAAGAACTGAATTGCCATCATGATCTAAGAGGTATGCTGCTGATGAATTAATGTCATATTTTAACAAAAGTTTTAATGCTTCAACTCTATCCCAGAATGCAGCATAGTGAAAGGGAGTCCAGCCAAGAACAGCATCAGCTTCTTTCATCATTTCTTGTCTTTGCTCTACTAGTTCTTCAATCAATTTTAAAGCTTACATACATTAACACCACCAAAATTTTAAACCTTATCAGCATATATATTAAAATTTAGAAATTAAATTTCAATTTTCAATATGCATAGCACCAAAAAGAAGAGGTTCTAGCGTGTTCTAGGAATGGACTAGTCTAAGCCCACTGATGTGACATCATTGTGACATTCTCGAACCAGTCTGCAGGGTCCGTGGCGGACAATTGTTGAGAATTCAACACATGGTAAAAACTATATGTATTACACACGCTTCAAGCCAAGTCTTAAACACCTATTTGCTCTGTGATCTATTTGAAGTATTGGTACTCACCCTCAGACCTATTGATTGGTAACATCCCATGACACATCCGAGATCTTGGTTTTTAACTCCTAACCTATCCAATTTGATAAAATCTCATCCAATTCCGTTTAAGTTTATAATTTTTTTTTTCTATCTATCTTAAACAATTTTAGCTATTGCAATACTCTTCGATGAATGATATAATTGGCACTGTTTAATAATATTCGACTCTCAGTTTACTTATTTTCTACGTTAGAGATGGAACTGATTTTTTCTATCAATTTTCTATCGCTACCATTGGATGAGCGACACTCAGCACAACTGTTGGTCGACATCCCAGACCGGACTAGTCCGGAACCATTAGATGAGCGCCATGTCAACACAATAGCTGACGTGGTGATCAAAAATCAGTCGCGACTTATATTACAAATTTTCTTTTTCCACCTTTTCTCATTATTTATTCAACGTAAAAAAGGCTTAAACAAAAAATTATAAATACCATGTTGAATTTAATTAATTACCTGATCCATAATTGACGGCTTCATGTAATGGAGTGAGTCCCTTAGGGCCAGTATGGGAATATGAAAATGGAGAAAGATGAATGATTAAGTATGCAATGCTTATGAAGTAATTAGCAACTGCGATATAAAGTGGAGATTCATCAGAATAATTGCAGAAACTGGACAACACAGGATCTTTCCTCAACAAAAACTCCACCACATAATATCGACCATATCGAACTGCACAGTGTAAAGCAGTGTCTCCAGCCTTGTTCTTCTTTCGAATCACATTGTGTCGCCTACCACCTTCTACATAAGGTGAAATGGATGCCTGTTCGATCAAGAACCGAACGATTTCGATACATCCTGCTCTTGCAGCAACATGTAAAGGAGTTTCATGTTTTGAATTTGGCTGCCAAATTTGTGAAGGATTGCATTTCAGGCAGACTTTCTTGAAGAACTCAGCCTGCTTGAATTCAGCTGCAATATGAAGAAGAGTGTTGTTGTTTGGTGTTAATTGTGAGAAATACCTTGTTTCCTCGTCTGCTGTCAATGTTTCTAAGAAACTGATTTCCGCAGATCTTCCAGCTCTGTATAGCAGAGGATCCATCATAAGTTAATAACTAACCCAATATTGAAGGCAAGGTTTTTTGGGTGTAAGTGAATGTGACCATTAATTCATGCTTTTCCTGTTTTTATACATACATTTAGTAGGTCCTATGTGTTACTTTAGCAAAAATTCTACTATGATTTTGAACAGGACTGATCGATGACAATCATTGAATGGTTGTGTCAACCAGTTTGGTCCAAGACCATAAAAGTTCTCCTAGGCACCGTTTTTCTTAGATCTTTTGTTGGCGCTCTACTATAACAATAGATTTTTTTTTTTTTTTTTACAATTTTCGTTCTTTTTAAGGTTATTCTATCTATATTATCGAATTAGATACAGATGTTTTTATGCTATCAGAACATAGGTGGATAACAACAAATTGGAGTGCAACAAAATGCTAACATGATAACATGGAATTGGTCGGGAATAAGCCCTCACTAGATAGTCGAAGCAATAATTTCTCCATGATCCAAAAAGGAGTAGGAAATTTCCTAAAAGATAAGTAGGAAATTTCCTTTAAAAAAAAAAGTGGTAGGAAACATCGACTTTGGTTGGCTACAAATACAATTTTCTTATAATAAAGACAAATTTCCTTAAAATGAGGGCCTCAACTTTATTGCTTTTGAAATGCCAGGAAACTTCATGATTCCATATCAATAGAATTTTCTTACAATTTTCTTTTTCCTGTTGAATACCAAAATTGGGTACGGATTACTGATTATAAGTCAAAAATAATCTCTAATGATTCCATATCAATAGAATTCTGATAGATGCACCTTTTTCATTTAAAAGAAATCATTAAAAATGATTAGGAAAAGGAAATATAAAATTAACATATTATGTAAATGAAGAATTTTAAATGAAGTAGCACTTGCTAGGATGCTTTTAAATTAAACCCAGTATGTATGTATGATGTATTGCTTATTAATTATTTTATTGTTTTGAATCCCATTCGTCACGCCAGCATATTTTATAATAAAATTAAAGGGAAAAAAAAAAAAAGTAGTTGTGGCGCCGAAAGAATTCAAGTTAGAAAAATAAGGACTTTGCTTCACATATTAATTAAAGACCATTATTATAGTATTCCTTTATTCTCCATATACAGTAATTTATTTATTAAACCAATAACTATTTTATATTCTATAATAACGTGTGTTAGGCATTCAAGTATCTGATCTTCATTAGGATTTTCTTTACATCCATTTACAGTTTTAATTGCTTCTTCAAGTTTCCTACTGTTCTCTCTTTCTTGGACCCGTCTATATAAATTCTTCTAATGAAAAATTAACATGTATGCAAGAAAAAATAATAATACATATGTGTTGGCCTTTCATTGAAATAGTTCGTATAGAATGGATCAATAATAGTTCGTCTTGAGTTTTGAAGATGTTAAATTAATTGTTTGTTGGGTTCATCCTATGATTACCACAATTATTATTATAAATTTTTCTTTTCTAACACACTGCATTTTCATTATCAATCGGTTTAATAATTAATCTATTTATTGCTTGACCTATTCACAACATAATATGGATTAAGCCCGCCCCAAGTTTGACGAAACCTACCTCTAATTCTCCAACGGATTGAGATCCTTTCCTGTTTTGGTCAAACAGGAGAGACCTATTGAATTCATCTTGACCATTCATTTGATATCTAAGGTTGAGATTTAAAAAAAAAATTACTTAAAAAATATAAATGTATTTAATGCTTAATTTACTATGGGATTGGTTTTTTTTCCATTCTTACTCTTTGCTCTGTCTATCATCGTGCATTTTCTCTCTCATTCCTCTCTTTTTCTAGAATGGTACTCCTTAAAAATACATTAGTAAAAAGGGATATTGCTTGGGGTTTTAAGGTATAATAAAAAAAATATATATAAATTTCTTTTTATAAGTAGGGAAATACATACTCCAAGAATACTATAAAATTTCTCCAAGATATAATAAAGATATAGATGAATCACCAATAAATCAGTTTTTTCCATTTACGTAAGATAAACAAAATAAAAATTCGTTTCTCGCAAAAGAAAAACAAAAATAAAAATTCATGCTTACAAAGTTTTCAAAAAAATAGTCTCATTTCCGAACACAAAACATCTACAATGAACAGTTGAAAATAAAAAAGAGATTTCTAGCACCAAAACGTTATGTCTTGATGGTAACACCATACAAAATGAGATCTCTGTTTTCGATTCTCGTTAAATACATCCTCAAAAGAGATAAAAGCATGATAATCTCAATAAAAATTCATGTTCTTCCACCCAAAAAAAAAAAAAAAAAAGAAGATCCCCACCATCATGGGTTTTCATCAATGGCCACGCCCACAATGGCTAGGACCCAAGTAAGCTTTTGGGCCAAAAACCTTCATTGGTGTTATTGATGGAGAAGAAGGATGTTGATCCTTAAGATTTCTTGTGCAATGAACGTGCAAGGAGCAAGAAAGAAAGAAGAAGAAGATGAAGATTAGGAGCGTAATCGGGGCGGGACGGGATCGGGGATTGTTACCTCCATCCCCACTCCCCGACAAGTTGGGATCGGGATCGGGATTGGAGATTCCCTAATTGGCTTATGGGTAAAAATCTTCCTCCATTCCCCATTTTTGTGGATCTCCGAAGGGATCGGGGATTCTCCAATTCCAAGTCATGTTGCAGTTTTTTTTTCCCCACAAAAATACACATTCTGCTCATAAAAAATAACATATAATCAAAACAAAATCCAATTAAACATAAGATTCAAACATTAATATGCTAAGTTCATTACTACCATACTAAATAACAAATTATAAGCTCAATTTAAATCGACTACTCAATTTAAAGCTCAGTTTAGAAAATGAAAGTGAGGACTAAGATGATAGACAGTATCGTGAAAGTGAGAGAGTGAGTGGGTCAGACACAGAGACTTAAGAGAGGAATAAAAATTAAAATAGGAAAATATTAAATTAAAAAATAAGTGCAAAGTGGTCTTTATTAGTGGGCCAAATGGTAAAATGAAATTGGGCTAGGCAACTAATTATAAGATTAAGTAGACGGTAATAAGCTGTACAGAAATAAAATAAAACATTATTAATTATATACATATGTTTCGGGGAAAATTTGTGGAGACCGTTTTGGGGGCTTATCGTGGTTGGGGTTGGATCCCCATGGATCTGGGGGTATATCATCTGTCTCCATCCCTAATAAGCTTATGGGGAAAAATACGCATCCATTCCCCATCCTATTGGAATTTTTTTCGGAGATTCTCCATCTCTATCGGTTTCGGGTAATCCCTACCCCGTTTACAACCCTAATGAAGATGATGAGTAAGTCTTCCTATCTTATAGTTCTAATAATTTGATGGGATGAAATTGATTTTTATCTTACGAAAATATTAAGTCCGATTATAATAAAAGCAATAACTGATACTAATATTCAAAATTGATAGTGAAAGATGCTAATAACAAACCAGATTATCCATTAAATTTAAATCACACTCAATGTGAGTATCAGCATGTATTTAAAAAGTCAATCACCAATTGTCTAACTTCTCAAAAGTTAGAAGTATAAGTTTAACAAATTATATGAGTAGCAACATTAAAAGGAAAATAATGAAAGTAGTTGATAGGAAAAAATGAAAATAACAATATCACTATAAGAAAGATAAGATTTGACAACAGAAATTTTGCTTGCCAAAATTATAAAAATTGTTGCCATAATTTTTTGTAGTGACAAAAAAATTATTGCATGTTACTATCATAAAGTTGTGATGATATGTATTTGGCAACAATATTTGGTAAATTTTGATGTCATTGATATAGGGATTCGCTCCAATGAGGATGGAGAATCCCCATTTAATTTCCCCATGGATGAGAATGGAGAAAAAAATTTGCCCAGAAACGGCGATGGGGTGGAGACCTCTCTCGCCACCCAATGGGGAATTCCATGGGAAAAAAAAAAAAAAAAAAGAAAGAGAGAGAGAGATGGGGTGGGGACCTCTCTCCCCGGTGGATTCCATGGGAAATAACAAAACAAAACAAAAAAAAAAAAGAGAGAGATGGTGTGGGGACCTATCTCCCCACCCAATGGGGAATTTTACAGGGAATAACAAAAAAAATATTATATTTAATTAAATTGCATGTATTTTAATAAAGATCAAAATATTTTGAAGTAGTAATTGAAGATTATGTCAGATTCATTAATATGTTTTGTGCACTAAACAATGAATATGGATTTCTAGATTTTAGATTTTATTTTTATATTTGGATAATTGTTATTTATTTATATATTTAGTAGATTGGTTTTATAGCTTATCAATTATGAACGATACATTTTTTGTATCAAGTAATTATGGTAATATTTTTTTATTAAATATGTAAGATTGTATTTTATCGTAAAATTTTTTGAATTTCATAAAAATAAATATTATGAAGTGGCGAATGGAGTTCCCTACGAAGATCTTGTGGAGACAGGGATGGGGACAAATTTTCTCCTACTTTATAAATGGGGATGGGATGGGGAATCACAAATATTCGAGAAGCATAAATATTTTTCTTAATTAAATAATGATTGTAAAAAGAGTTCATGTAGTTCATGAAAAGTATGTATCGAATGAGTTTTAAAGCCTTATTTTTTATAAATAATTTTTTAGGAACCGGAAATATCAGAATTTTGAATTCAAAATCCCGTGCTTCTTTCACTAGCCTATCAACAACCAGATAAGATTAGTATTTGATTCTTATACTTAACGAAACAATATATCAAGAGACCAATAGTATAATAATTGGTGTAATTAAATGAAGTAAGATGGTAATTATTGGGTTGAATTAATTAGTAGTTAGTGATTTGATAATGTTGATTGAGGGGTTTGAGCTAACAAAGTATATATTAAAAAAAAAAAAAGGCATCCTTTTAGAGAGTGGGGTAGGGGAAAGGATCAAAAATTAACTCAATGGCCTCTAAAAGGAAAATGCCCACTAACTTAAACTTTATGTCAAAGAGAAAATAAAATAAAATAATATAATTAAATTAGAGGAAAGAAAAAGATAGAGCATAGATTGATTGGTGAATGGTGACTAACAAATTAATTGGGAAGGATGAGCTACATGCAACTTCTCTTAAGTGGGATGTTGCCTTTTTATTAGTTTAATTTCTAAAGAATATTATTGTCAATTATTATTAATTACCTCTACTTAATTAATGCTTCAGGTGCTAACTATTATGATCTTTAACCATCTTATTTTTTTATTTTTTTTTTTAAATTTACAATTTGTTTCTAATTGGCAGGATGGTGATGAATAATATCTTGGGAATGGGGCAATTCCATGTTGGAATATGCCAATTTGTAGGTTTTAGCCATGTTAATAGTCTTTTTTTTTTATTTAAAAAAAAAAAAAAAAGTTGAACTCGGATGGAGTAAAGGGAAAATACAGATCATACCTTTTTAGGAAGGAGGGGTATATTTGTGGCTAATCCAAATGTATGATCAATATATATCAATAATACACAATTGAATGTTCTAAACGAATTAAATTCTTTAGGCCACGACGGGAAATTAAGGAAATAGACATTATAATCTGATTTTCTTTGTGCAATTAGTTTTTTTAATTAAGAATATAATTTAATTTGTGCAATAAATTGTATGCATTCATTTTAGTATGATTCAATTTTAATTGTACGTACGTAGAGGATCAATTATGGGTTGGATTAGGTAGAGTGTGGATTGGGCCTAAATGGGCCGGCCAGTCTGTAAAAAAGGGGATACCTAATTAGCTAAGCCCACATGATATTTGTACAGGTTTGGACCTGAAATCAATTAAATATAAGTGAAATAAAAATAATATTAAATTTAATTATATGTTCATTAAATTTAGTTTTCCTTAATTGGTTTAAATGATTCCTCTGTTTAGTTAGTGATGCTAAAAGTCACCACAACATTATCAACTTAATCAGCAGATTTTGAGTTGCTGTAATCATGTAATAATTATAATACTCTTACATGAAATGTGAAACTTCTCAATTCGTGTTCATCAATCGCTGCTTCATCTCCCCTCCGTGCTTTCTGTTTGACATCTCTATTGCAGAGTGAAATCGGGCCTATAGTCCACGCTCTCCTTCCTAAAAAGTTTCTGTAATGATCAGCATAAGCAGGTTCGAGCTCATAAAAACTGTTGACAATCACCCCAAAGCTCGTCAGTTCTGCTTTTCGGCATCCCATGAAGAGTTTCGCAGTAACCGACGATGGGCTGCTTTTTGGTAATTTCTTCCCTGTTATCTTGATTTCATCAGGAAGATCAGGAATGATAAACGGCTTCGCCCGATCTGACATAATATTCTGATACTCTTTCTTTCCAAAAATATTCTGCTCAACAGAAATGTAAGCACACATAGCAAAGAAACAATTGCCATGAAAAACAAGTCTCGGAATCCCGAATTTGGAAGCAGCATCAGTAGCCCAAGGATATAACTGATCAGCAACTATAAGATCCGGACGGACGTCACCGAGGAGTTTCTCAAGAGGATCCTGAAGAAAATCTGTCACAATTTTCCCAATTCATCTCCTTTCTTGAAAGGAGGAAATCGAGATGCTCGCAGCCTTCAGGCAATCCAGCCTCAGCCGCTGGAAATTCAAGAAATTGAACATCGATTTCGAAGCCTAAGGATACAGAATTCTCGATTTGCCTGGAAACAAGAGGGTGATTGAGAGGAGTGGTAACTATGGTAGCTTTCAGGTTTCTTGCAGCAAAAATCTTGGCAATGTCTAACATTGGAATCATATGGCCATGTGCCAAGAATGGAAAGAAAAATGCATGCAGCTTCTGAGATTGAGATCGAGTATTCATGACTAAATTCAATTAATGGAGGAATTGAATCTGAAATCTGTAAAGGAAAGCTGAAGAAAGCTGAAATTTAGTGACTAATTGATTGTTTCGTAAGCATCAATAATTTACTTTTTAGAGTAGCAAGAAATAATTGCAACTTTCTATCAAAGAAAAATAATTGATAATCCGTACATTTTTTTTAACGTATTCGCTTGACGGTTATACGTACATTTTGGATCGTTATCTTTTGTAGTGTACTGTTATAGGTATGGGTATGAACATACGTGGCAGATTGGAAGTCCTCCATTTTTAGAACATACTACGGTTCTGATAGTTTGCTAGGAAGAAATTGATCTTCATCTAAAGCAAATATTAAGTCCGATTATGATAATAACAAGGATTGATACTAATAATTCAAGAAATTAATAATGAAAGATAGAAAAATTTTAGAATACTTCTAGTGCATGGTACTTCCGTAAGATATATTAGCAAAAAGGGTTACTGCTTTCCTTTTGAAGGTATAATAAAAAAATATAAATCACATTCAATATGAGTCTCACTCAAACATGTATTTAAAAGTCAATCATTATTAATTGTCTAACTTCTCATAAAAAATTAGAATTATATTTTCGGGATTTTACCAAAAATGGCAACAAAAATTTAACAAATTATACGATTAGCAACATTAAAAGAAAAATCATGAAAGTAGTTGATAGAAAAAAAGAAAAAAGATACGAAAATAACAATAGCACTACAAGAAAGATAAATTTTTCTACCAAAAGAATAAAACTTGTTGCCATAATTTTTGACACATCAACTAAGGCCCATCATCTAGGCTGATAGCATATCAAAACACAATTGAGGTCTAGTTTTCTGATATTGTTAGTAAAAAAGTGTTCCTCCTTTGAGCTTCTTCTTACACTTGTTTTGCCAATGTTGTTTTACCAACGCCAGGCATATCCTGTGAAGCCCAGTCATGTTGACACCATCTGTTTCTAGTGCAGTTACCATTCCATTAAGCTATTACTGATATTGAAGCATTAGAAGGCATGAAAAAATTGGATTGGAGGAAGCCAATATTTGGGAGATTACCTTGATGTTCTAGCTCTTATGGCAGTTTTCCATGCTCCTCTTTTACATTCTGGAGAGTTCCAATCAATTCATTAGCTTCCTTGCTTCTATTGTACCGCCAAAACCAATTAGGACAAATCTCATTCAAGGAGGGCTTGTCATCTCTAATTGTGTTTTTTTTTTTTTTAACACTAACATCACTCAAACCTTGCTCCATGTCTTGGATCCAGTTTTCCACAATCCTGTTGGGCACCTGTGTATTGGTTTGCTCCTGCTCAAGTTTTTTGTCCAAATCTTGTTGTAAGGCACTGATTACACTTTCTTCTTTGTTGAGCTTGTTCCCAAATATTGCTTCAAACAACAAATATACCGAAATTGATTTATGACTGCCGCCACTCTTTTGTTTATATAATTTGGAACAGTGTGAAGAGCAACCCTCTTAGCCCATGCCAGAACACATGTCATGTTTGCTTGTCTGCAATAGAAAAATCTACAAGACACAAATTTATAAAACAATTTATAACAGTTTAAAAAATAAATAATAAAAAAATTAAAATAGTATTAAAAATGTAAGACAACAATGTCAAAATAATTTAAGATAAACCAAAAAAAAAAAATCATTACAAAGATCTTTAATGATTAATGATTAAACTTTTAATGAATGATCAAGATTGTGAAAAATACAGGTGACTAGTTGGACCAGCATAAGACAAACAGTTTATAATAATTCATAGTACTTGTGGTTAATATAAAAATTACAAATAAATAAATAAAATATTTGTGCAGTTATATGGTTGATAATTAAATTTTAAAATTAAAGAAAAAAGTAACTACTTAACTCTTAGCTAATTAAAATGAAGCAAGAAAATATACTGAAAATATGTTCCAATATATAATATATTCAAAACATACTGAATATATGTTTATGATTATATATTTAAATTCCATATACATTTATAGTTACATAATAAACGTGTTAAAGGTACATATATTAAATATTGATTTAAATGACATTAAATATTCACGAAATAAGCCGTACATATATTGATTTAAATGTACAACAAAAGGATAAAAGGAATTTTTACATTAAATATTCAGAAAATAATGAAATAAGCTTGATCTTAAAAGAATCATAAAATTAGTATTTTGTGAATTTATAAATTACAACATATGACATCTTTTTTATAGGAGAAAAAAAAATATTCCTAATTAAAAATCTAAAAGATTGATGTCATGATGACATCATTTGTAAATCTTTTATGTAATTTCTACGCTGTATTTTCACAATATTTCCTCAGTATTAGTGGAGAAAAACAAACAAGTTACATATTATTTGCACAAACGAAAGTATCAGTGCAATAACACGAAATCTATTGTTAATATTTCAAAAGGGAAAAAAAAATGTTATCTCTAAATAGAATTAAGATGGAGACACATGCACTTTGATCATTGACTGTAGGGTACAGTAATATGAAATAGTGTATTTTGTTTAGTACAATCAATCTATCTATCTATCTGTGTTTCATTTGTCCATAGACATAGTAATTGAAAGTTGGTAATAGCCTTCCAGCTGGACCCCCGCATTTCATTCGAAAACGATATTTTCCTATTGCCCAAGTTTTTACGATACTATGGTTTCCACCCCACGGGTCTATTGTTCTGCATGCACAGTATAAGAAAAGCAAGAAGCAAATTATTACATAAGGTGCAGTGGCTAACCCATGACTGGAATTGTCTAGCGTTACGTATATGCCTGAAGCAAATGCCAATGCCAGTGCTACAATGGCTATCACCAGCGACATTAGCTGAAACAATTGATACCTTGCACGGATACGCTCGCCGAATGCTGCACCACTCTGAAAGAAAACAGCACTCAAAGAAGACAAGAATGATACAATATCGAATATCACAAATGCTTTGAAAGCTGATTTGTCTGAAAGAATCGGCTTCCCTTTTTCGATCCCGTCCGTTTTATATCCGCCGGGCATGGTAAAGGCAGCTGAAAAGCTGACGGTGGTTACTAGGGTTGCGACTACGAGAAACACTTCCGGATATTTTAAATAGCTGTTTTTAAATCGCTCGTTATTTTCCTGGAGTCCCGAAAGATATGGTTTAAGTTGAGATGTTCTATTCAGCAACCCCTTGGAGACATTGCTGACCCAATGTAGTGTATAACTAGTGGTTGCAGTCAACAATGATGCAATCTTTGCATTCTTAAAACCAGCCTGAACAAATGACAGTGAAATCAAAATAGTACATAATCAACTAATAGAACTACATTATCAAATTGTCAAAGAAAGAAAGAAATATTCAATTGAAAAGATGAAGAATCTGTTTGGGTGGAGAGTTTGTAGTGATTAATAAGGGAAAAGTTAAAAGCAAATAACTCTCGGAAGGAAGAGTATCAAATCAGGGTGACGGTCTATAATAGCATACGACAGGGGGAAATTTTATTATGGTCCCGTCCAAAGTGGATCCGCCCGGTCAAAATATGACGCATCAATGCTACATGCTAGCATGTCATGTTTTGTCTAATCATGTCTCTTTGGACCCATACGGTAGATAATCTAGGAAAACTTCTACTATGGTCCCATCCGGGACCGCTAGATGATGAATACATCAATGCAATATAATTGATGTAGCAATATTCTAACGGTCCCGAACCAGACTGGTCCAATCCGGTAGCATATTAGAATTTTTTTACCATGTAGGGGAAATCATACAATGGACCTAGTCCATGTGTACCTTTCCAATGAAAATTTGACACATAAACGTTTTTTATTTTTTAAATGGTCATATTGCTTACGTGTCAGTTTTTCAGTGGAACGATCCACATAAACCCAGTCCACTATAAAATTTCTCTACCATGTAGAGAGATATGTCCAATTTAATAATTAAGATATTTGTGAATGTAAAGATGCATACCTCTCTAAAGCTGAGGAAATAAATGTCGGTGGGTGTTTTAAAATCCTTGTTTTTGGCATTGACGTCAACCCTCAAATCCTTTGCTAGCAATTCAATGATTGCTTTTTTATCAAAAAGGACAGCCAAATGCAAAGGGGTATTTCCATCTTCATCTGCCTCATTCAATAGCCCACCAATTTGCAAATTCCCTAAAATATACTCCACAATTTTAACCTTGCCCCTTAAGACTGCAACATGAAGAGCTGTTTGCCCCTTTTTATTAGTCAATTCAAAAATGTCAGGACAATTTTCTATTAGCTCTTTTATTACATTGATTTGGCCCTCAGATGCTGCTACATGAAGAACTGAATTGCCATCATGATCTAAGAGGTATGCTGCTGATGAATTAATGTCATATTTTAACAAAAGTTTTAATTCTTCAACTCTACCCCAGCATGCAGCATAGTGAAAGGGAGTCCAGCCAAGAATAGCATCAGCTTCTTTCATCATTTCTTGTCTTCGCTCCACTAGTTCTTCAATCAACTTTAAAGCTTACATACATTCACAACATCGAAATTTTAAACCTCTTCAGCATAAACATTAAAATTTAGAAATTAAATTTCAATTTTCAATATGCATAGCACCAAAAAGAAGAGGTTCTAGTGTGTTCTAGGAACGGACTAGTCCGAGCCTACTGACCTGACATCATTGTAATAGACTCAAACCAGTCCGCAACGCTGGTGGCGGATGATTGTTGAGAATTCAACACATGGTAACGACTATATGTGTTATACAAGTTTCAAGCCAAGTCTTAAACACTTATTTGCTCTCTGATCCATTTGAAATATTGGTACTCACCCTCAGACCTATTGATTGGTAAGATCCCCTGACACATTTGAGATCTTTGGTATTTAACTCCTAACCTATCCAATTTGATAAAATCTCACCCAATTGCATTTTAAATTTATAATTTTTTTTTCTATTTATCTTAAACAATTTACTTATATTCTATGTTAGAGATCAAATTGATCTTTTCTATCATTTTTCTTTCGCTACCATTGGATGAGCGACACTCAGCACAACTGTTGGTTAACGTGTTGCTCATCGAATGGTCCTATGCATGCTAGACTTTCTTCAATATTGGAAATATAGATTCTACTATGGTTTTAAACCAGAATAGTCCGGTACCGTTAGATGAGTGCCAAATCAACACAATAGCAGATGTAGCGATCATCTAACAATAACAGACTCCACCTTTTCTCATTATTTATTCAACGTAAAAAAGGCTCAAACAAAAAATTATAAATACCATGTTGAATTTAATTAATTACCTGATCCGTAATGGACGGCTTCATGTAAAGGAGTGAGTCCCTTAGGGCCAGTATGGGAATATGAAAATGGAGAAAGATCAATGATTAAGTATGCAATGCTTATGAAGTAATTAGCAACTGCGATATAAAGTGGAGATTCATCAGAATAATTTTAGAAACTGGACAACACAGGATCTTTCCTCAACAAAAACTCCACCACAAAATATCGACCATATCGAACTGCACAGTGTAAAGCAGTGTCTCCAGCCTTGTTCTTCTTTCGAATCACATTGTGTCGCCTACCGCCTTCTACGTAAGGCGAAATGGATGCCTGTTCGATCAAGAACCGAACGATTTCGATACATCCTGCTCTGGCAGCAACATGTAAAGGAGTTTCATGTTTTGAATTGGGCTGCCAAATTTGTGAAGGATAGCATTTCAGGCAGACTTTCTTGAAGAACTCAGCCTTCTTGAATTCAGCTGCAATATGAAGAAGAGTGTTGTTGTTTGGTGTTAATTGAGAGAAAAATCTTGTTTCTTCGTCTGCTGTTAATGTTTGTAGGAATGTGATATCACCAGATCTTGCAGCTTTGTATAGCAGAGGATCCATCATATTAATGTTGATCAATTTTTTTTTTTTTTTTTTTTTTTTTGGTTGAAGTGAAGAGATCATTACTGTTTTTGTTTAATTTATATATACATACAATGATTTGCTTTTGTCAAATTTTTAGTTATATTTGGGTGCCTTTATATATTCCTTAGGCCACCATTGTTTATTTGGTTTTTTTTTTTTCAGAAAAACAAGAACTTTGCTTCACATATTAATCAAAGACCATTATTATAGTATTCCTTCCTTTATTCTCTATATACAGTAATTTATTTATTAAATCAATAACTATTTTTATATTCTATAATAACGTGTGTTAGGCATTCAAGTATCTGATCTTCATTAGGATTTTCTCTTCTCCAAGTTTCCTATTGTTCTCTATTTCTAGTGCCCGTCTATATAAATTCTTCCAATGAAAAATTAATATACATGCAAGAAAAATAATAATATAAATGTGTTGGTCTTTTATTGAAATAGCTCGTATTTATCTTGTTTTGCTTTCTATATTCTTTTTCTTCCTAGTCTTGAGTTTTGAAGATGTTAAATTAATTGTTTGTTGGGTTAATCCTATGATTATCACGATTATTATTATACATTTTTCTTTTCTAAACACACTGTGTTTTCACTATCGATCAGTTTAATAATTAATCTATTTATTGCTTGACCTATTCACAACATAATATGGATTAAGCCCGGCCCAAGTTTGACGAAACCCACCTCTAATTCTCCAGCGGGTTGAGATCCTTCCTGTTTTGGTCAAACAGGAGAGATTTGTTGGATTCATCTTGACCATTCATTTGATATCTAAGGTTAGAGACTAAAAAAAAAATTTACTTAAAAAATATAAATGTATTTAACGCTTAATTAACTACGGGATTGGTTTTTTTTCCATTCTTATCCTTTGCTCTGTCTATCATCGTCCATTTTCTCTTTCATTTCTCTCTTTTTCTAGAGTATGGTACTCCTTAAAAATACATTAGTAAAAAGGAATGTTGCTTGAACATTTAAGGTATAGTAAAAAATATATATATATAAATTTCTTTTTATAACTAGGGATATATATACACTCCAAGAATACTGAAATTTCTCCAAGATATAATAAAGATATAGATGAATCACCAGTAAATTGGTTTTTTCCATTTACGTAAGATAAACAAAATAAAATAAAAAATAAAAATAAAAATTCGCTATCAAAAGAAAAACAAAAATAAAAATTCATGCTTACAAAGCTTTCAAAAAACATTGTCTCATTTCCGAATACAAAATCCCTACAATGAACAGTTGAAAAAAATGAGATTTCCACCACCAAAAGGTTATGTCTTGATGATAACACCAAACAAAAATGAGATCTCATATTTGATTCTCGTTGAATACATCTCAAAAGAGATAAAACCATGATAATCTCAATAAAAATTCATGTTCTTCCACAAAAAAAAAAAGAAAAAAAAGATTCCCACCATCGTGGGTTTTCATCAATGGCCACCCATGACTAGGACCCGAGTAAGCTTTTGGGCCAAAAACCTTCATTGGTATTATTGATGGAGAAGAAGAATGTTGATCCTTAAGATTGCTTGTCCAATGAACGTGCAAGGAGCAAGAAAGCAAGAAGAAGAAGATGAAGTTTAGGTGTGTAATCAGGGCGGGACGGGATCGGGGAATGGTACCTCCATGCCCACTTCCCGACAAGCAGGGATCAGGGTCGGGGATTCCTTAATTGGCTTATGGGTAAAGATCTTCCTCCATTCCCCATTTTTGTGGATCTCTACAGGGATCGAGGTTTCTCCAACTCCAAGTCATGTTGCAGTTGTTTTTCCACAAAAAATACACATTCTGCTCATCAAAATAACATACAATCAACAATGAAATCCAATTAAACATAAGATTCAAACATTAATATACTGAGTTCATTACTACCACACTAAATAACAAATAACAAGCTCAGTTTAAATCCACTATTCAATTTAAAGCTCAATTTAGAAAATGGAAGGACTGAGATGATAGACCAGTGGCGGAGCCAGGATCCCAGCATTGGGGGGGCCAAAACCAGACGGAGACTAGCAGGCCATCATGATGGTGGACCGGCAGATCATCACGGTGGTAGACCAATAGATTATTACGGTGGCGGAGCGGTAGACAGCGATAGAGAGAAATCAAATAATAACCCACACTTATAAATTTTAAACAACAAACTATATAAATAATGTTTTGATTGGTATTAATCATAATCATAATTACAAAAAAAATGAAATCCCATTTTTTAGAAAATAAATATTATGAATTTAATAATTACAAATACATAAACCAAACAATAAAAATACATATGACAATAGCAGAAAAAAACTCCAATACAGTATGAAAATTTGAAAATAACAAGAAATTCATCTCATTTAAATTTTTTTCCTAAAAAAAGAAAGACAAAGAAAAAAATGACATTTCATTGATTAATATATACTAATATTTTTTAAATATACTTTAAATCAATTTAAAAGTAATATAAACAATTTAAAAATATAATATCTTTTTATTAAAAAAGATAGCCCTGCACTTTCCCCAAAAGTTGGGGGAGACAATTGCAGCACCCCCAACCTCTGGGGCAGGGGTGGCTATCTCCGGGAACACTCCTATTTGGAGTGTTTTCCAGCGGCTGGGAGAACAAATGCCTCTCCATGACCACTGCCACCCCCCTCCCTCTCTCAAAGTGAGGAAGTGAGTGGATGAGACATAGAGACTTGAAAGATGAATAAAAATTAAAATAGGAAAATATTAAATTAAAAAATAAGTGTAAAATGGTCTTTATTAGTGGGCCACGTAGTAAAATGAAATTGGGCTAGCAAACTAATAATAATATTAACTAGACAGTAATAAGCTATGCGGAAATAAAATAAAATATTATTAATTATATACATATATTTCGGTGATTAATTGGGAAAAAATTATGCAGACCTTTTTGGAGGCTTATCAGGGTTGGGGTCGGATCCTCACGGATCGGGGGTATATCATCCGTTCCCATCCCCAATAAGCTTATGGGAAAAAATATGTATCCATTCCTCATTCTATGGGGAATTTTTTCAGGGATTTTCCATCCCCATCGTGATGGATCTCCATCGGATTTGGATAATCCCTGCCCCGTTTAATGAAGATGATGAGTAAGTCTTCCCATCCTACGGTTGTGATAATTTGATTGGACGAAATTTATTTTTATCTAAGAAAATATTAAGTCCGATTATAATAATAATAAAAGCTGACACTAATATTCAAAATTAATAATGAAAGATGTTAATAACAAACCAGATTATCCATTAAATTTAAATCACACTCAATGTGATTATCAGCATGTATTTAAAAGTCAATCATCAATTGTCTAACTTCTCAAAAGTTAGAATTATATTTTCGTTTACCAAAAATGGCAACAGAAGTTTAACAAATTCTATGAGTAGCAACATTAAAAGGAAAATAATGAAAGTAGTTGATAGGAAAAAAATGAAAATAACAATATCACTATAAGAAAGACAAGATTTGACAATAGAAATTTTGCTTGCCAAAATTATAAAAATTGTTACCATAATTTTTTGTAGTGACAAAAAAATTATTGCATGTTACTATCATAAAGTTGTGATGACATATATTTGGCAACAATATTTGGTAAATTTTGATTTCATTGATATAGGGATTCGCTCCAATGGGGATGGAGAATCCCATTTAATTTCCCCATGAGGTGAGAATGGAGAAAAATTTCCCCAGAAACAGGAATGGGGTGGGGACCCCACCCCATGGGGAATTCCACGAGGAATAACAAAAAAATATTATATTTAATTAAATTACATGTATTTTAATAAAGATCAAAATATTTTGAAGTAGTAATTGAAAATTTTGTTAGATTCATTAATATGTTTTGTGCACCAAACAATGAATATGGATTTCTAGATTTTAGATTTTATTTTTATACGTGGATAATTGTTATTTATTTATATATTCAGTGGATTGGTTTTATAACTTAGCAATTATGAACGATACATTTTTTGTATCAAGTAATTATACTAATATTTTTTTATTAAATATGCAAGATTGTATTTTATCGTAAAAGTTTTGAATTTCATACAAAAAATATTATGAAATGGCGAATGGGGTGGTTCCCCACAAAGATCTAGCGGAGACTGGGATGGGGACAAATTTTATCCCAGTTTATAAATGGGGATGGGACAGGAAATCCTCGTCTGGACGGGGATAGGAGGAGCAGTTCTCATCCCTTCCCTGCCTCATTTGCAATGCTAGATATAGATTTGACATCAAATTTTAGATATTGCTATTAAATGAATTTTTAATACTAAACTTTTTACCGTCAAATTTAACATTTTTTCAGTGAATTCCAATGTTGTATGTCATTAATTTAACTTTTCAAGCTTGAAAAATTTTATATCAATCCTCTCTTTTTCTTTTTTTCATATTTCAATACTGTTTCGAAAATTTCTTATTGGTCGTCTCTTCCTCTTTTTTCTTTGATGAATACCATCTTCTTATTCCTTCCCTCCCTCCATTTTACAAGTATTGGTGTGTGCTTCTTGACTATTAAGATAATTAAAACCAGCTAACTGAATAAGATATAATAAAGCTATAGATGACTCACTAATCAATCAGTTTTTCCTTGTCATTTAGGTACATTTGTGTTATAAAGATTAGAAATAAGACAAAATAAAATAGAAATTCCTTCTCTCAAAAGAAAAAGAAAAATTTACAAAGTTTTAACAGAAATAGTCTCATTTCCTAAAACAAAAAATATGTAATAAGTAGTTAAAAATGAGATTTCCACCACCAACAGGGTTACGCTTCAATGTTATCACCTAACAAAAACGAGATGTCATATTTGATTCTTGTTAAACACATCCTCAGTAAAGATAAAAGCATAAGAATCTCAATAACAAAAATTCATGTTCTTCCACAAAAAAATAAACGATTCCTCCCCGATTTCGGGGGGTTTTCATCAGTGGCCGCGACCACGGTGGCTAGGACCCGAGTAAGCCTTTGGGCCAATCAAACTAGAAGCCTTCGTGGATATTGTTGACGAAGAAGAATGTTGGCCGTTAAGATTTCTTGTGCCTTGAACGTCCAAGGGGCAAGAGAGGAAGAAGAAGATGAAAATGGAAATGGCATTTAGAACCAACACAAAAGAAAATTGACGATAATTCATTTTCGTTGGAATTTGCTAATCTTAATTATTAGCTGAATAATATGAGGAGACGTACATATGGTTTTTGATGTTGTATATTAACTCTATATATAGATAGTTTTTTGGTGTTGGTTGGTGTTCATAGTTTGACAAATGACAATTACACAAAATGAAAACAAAGAGAAAGTTAAAAGAAAAGATATGATCATCTTCTGTTTCTGTAAATTAAAATATTTGTATTTGAGACCTAAAGTGAGAAGATGCGGCTTGATTTGTTCATTACATCACAAAAATATTAGTTTAACTCACTGATTCGCAAGTAATTAACTGAAAAGAATCACTTTTCTATTATTTTCAGGATCTAATTTGTACGATTAATCAAATAACAATCCTCAATTAGGCATTAATTAACCTCTTACTTTATAAACCAATAAATTGGTTATTTATTTCCTTTTTTGGGGTTGACATATTGCTGCTGTAAATGCTGAGGTGTGAGAAGACTTTTTATACCTGAACGTATTTTCATATGGGGCTTTGAGTTTAGGATTTCAAAACGTAGAGGCCACGATTTGACTGCTGAAAATGGTTGGGAATTGGTCAATTCAGAGGGCAATTTGATTTTGGATCCAATAATATTATTCATTAGTATTGTTAGAAAACAATATACACAAACTTAAAGAAAAAAAAAAAGTAAAAGATAAATTTAACTATCTAAATATTAGCTGCTAAGTGGAGAGTGTTTCTAACTACTCAACCTAACCCCAAATTTCATACATACAAATCCTGACATTTGCAAACTACAAGCAGAATTGTCGGCAATATTAGGTATCAGTAGAAATATTGGTTTTCAATTCATACATAAAATCAAGCTATTCAATTTCTTTGTTTGATTAATTACTTTCTTTTATAATCCAATTAATTTGTTTGGGATTAATCCGACAGATCAACCTTTTCAAGATTGTCACCACTCAAATCAAACCTTTTATTCGGATGAGATATTTAAAAAAAAAAAAAAAAAGAAACAGTAAGTTATGTACAATTATCAAATGGCAAAACACATTCTGAGCCCTCTGATCAATTTTTGAAACACATTGAATATCCAATCTTTTCATTTTAATATTATAAGTCCCAAACTCGATTTTATTTTATATTTATGTAACAAACACTATTGAGTAACATGACCGATAATATTTTAGGACGTAACATAATTTTAGAAAATTGCCAAGATTAGAAAACAGATTTGCTAGAAGTGTACATTTTACAGTTTCAAGCAATAAAACCATATCATTGTTAAATTATTCCAGAATGTTTATTTTACATAGGGTTGTCAACGGGGACCCGGGGACCCGTCCCCGCTGGGGGCCCGCCCGAACGGGGACGGGGATTCCCCATTTAGAATTCCCGCGGGGCGGGGACGGGGACACTTTTGTCCCCGTTTACTAAACGAGGACGGGGATGGGATTTATCTCCCCCGCCCCGCGGACCCGTCCCCATCCCCGTTTAGTTCCCGATGGGGATTTTCGTTAAATCCCCGTTTATTTATTTATTTTATTATTTATTTATACATATACATAAATAATTAAATTTTATAATAATAAAACTAAAACTAGGGATTGGTTTATATCCCTAGGTGCAAAACTTAAAATTTAGTCTTTGCACTTGATAGAATTTATCAATTTAGAAACCTCTAATTTAATTTTTGTATATTGGACTCATGTACTCTATTTTGAAATAATAATATTAGTAATTGTAATATTTTAATTAAATATCATTTTCTTATAAGAAAAATTAATTGATTTATTTAATGGTCTCCAAACTGTAATCCTTTTTAACTTATTTTTGTACCAAATCAAATTTTATTTAAAATTTCAAAAAAAAAAAATTCTTAACGGGGACAGAGATCCCCGCGGGGAACCCATTCCCCAACAGGACTGGGGCTGGGGATGAAGATCATCCCCATTTACTAAACGGGGACGGGGACGGGGATCCCCGCCTAGCCGGGGAACGGGGATGGGATTGCCAATCCCCGCCCCGGCCCGGCCCGTTTACATCCCTAATTTTACAGTTCCGTCACTGAACGAAATACATTACGCAAGAAATAGATCGAATTTTGATCAAGGTGCCAATTGCTGTTTTAATAAAAGATCATGAAGCTCGAGATGTGTTTTGCCTCATCCAATTAATTAATTAACTCAAAAAATAACCTAATAGACAAAAACTTTATTTTCTTTTTCATAAAATGCAGCATGTTGCACAAAGACCTTTTCCCATATGTAGTTGGTTATAAATGGACTGAAACCTATCGTTGGGATGTTAATTTCCTTAATTTCGTACACAATGTAAATTAAACAATTATAATGCAGATTGAAGTCATTATCATGTAGTGATCAATCTGAATTTTCAAACTTTACTTCATTTATCCCGTAATTAAATAAATAATTATGCATCATCCAAATGAATAATATAAAAAAAAATGGATAGTTTACTAGTCTTCGAGGCTGTTGTCTACTAAAATAGCTACATGCCTTTGAAATGCTATTGAGTTTTTAAATTTTTTTTTTTTTTTTTTTTTTTTCAAGCTACTACGCTGACGTATGGAATTTGTAATTATGACTTGTTTACAGGTCATATCATTCCTTTCACGTATAAAAACTTTAAATTAATACTACATATTTTAAACTTTTGAAATAAAATAATAAGTATTTTTGCAAATGTAATTTTGCAACATATTCCCTGCTGTTCCAATACTGCTACGAAGAGACCACTATTGTTAATTTTTATTTTAAACTAATCACTATTAAATGAGGCTACACATTCCCAAAGTTTAAAGTGTAATTTTGATTTGATCTAGACATACTATTACTATAGATGGAAAACCATCTTTGTGTTTGACTTCACATTCATAGATCGGTTGATAGCAATATTATATATAAAAATAAAAATAAAAAAACAATTATAGATTTCAAAAGAAAAGTGAACTATCTAAACCAAATAAAAAGAAAATGTGAACAACCCTTGCACAGTAATACAATATATGTGGAATTAATTGACTGCTATTAAATTATAACAAGCAAGATATGCAAGTTGGAGTAAAACTAAAGAACTCGTTGAAAACCAGCACTAAATTAATAGATAAATGAAGAAATAAAACATGTACAGATGAAGACATAAGCTAAGAACTTTTCAAGTACAAAGGTTTGGTGGGCTAGTCTAAGTCAAAGTTCCAAATATTCATATATATATATATATATATATATATATATATATAACTGAGATTACGAGAATCAAACAAGTTGACACAGAAAATTTTATTTAATTCAAAAGTTTTGTGGTTTAATAGACAAAATGGACTCATGAAAATCCCCAATGTATTTTAAATTAACAGCTCAAATTCTCAGATTGAAATAGAAGTGTGTAGTTTGCCTCTATTTTTTTAATGAATGATATTATATTCACCTCTCCAGGGTCAGAAATGTATCAAAATATATAATGAACTTTCACTATAATCAAAATCAAAATCAAAATCAAAACCAAATACTAATTAACAATGCAGCAATTATAATTGCTCCTCGACATAGGTCGCCTGCATAATCAAAATTAGCAGTTCCACAGTTCACACGCTTCTTCCATTTCAGATTCAACACGTATCAGTCTCTTCTTTACAAAATCTAAAAATCATGCCATTCCGGTAGTTTCTATAAAATTTATGAATTTGAAGTTAACTTCACAGTTCAAATCCAGCTTATTCTAACGAATATCTCGCTGGATTACTGACATGTCTGTCTAAATAAACATTGACGCTTAACATGTATTAACACCTTACCTGACTTTTAGGTTTAACATCCTCACCCAGTAATTATTACACCTAACTGTGAATTTTGATTGGATGTCATGTTATTCGATGGAAAATTAACTGGAGTTGTGCACAATATCCACTGCACCAGCAATCTAAACTGTATTATGGAACCCAACTATTAGGAGCATCAACTCCAATTAGCAAATCAAGTAGTTGGCTTTTCCATTAACTACTGACACTGAGAGATTATATACAGGTGCCATCCATGTACGGCTTTTCTGATTTCTTAGCCATATAACTACACGAGAATGCCCTGTGATCGAGGAAATAAACCAAGTAATGCAATAAACAAGCACGGCCATCATGATGCATTTCACCAGTGGCATTCAACTGCCTATCAAGACAATTTTGACTTCACTTCAGGGCACCCATATGAATCATAATCATTCAACAATACTTTCAACTCTAAGCAAAATCAATTCTCATACCTGTGATCCATAGCCACAACCTTCATCAATATCGAGGCTCAACCTTCAATATCCAGACCCAGAATCCAAAGTATTCCAAGAGGAATCTTTTCTGCCATTAAGCAAAGATATAAAGCAAGTACATTATAACTTACAGGATCCCAATGGATTTTTCTTTATAAACAATAAGCAGTAGAACAAGGAGAAAACGCACCAGTATAGATTTTATATTGATAACATTCAATATGTTTTTGGTCCAATATTCTGAAAGTGCAGTTACTCAGACAATCACTCGCAGACAACGGTAACTTGCAGCACCAGATACTTCTCTACTCTGAAAAATGCTGAGGACCAAAATTTCATTCCTTACTGGAGCCTGAGAAAGGAAGGATAACCATGGTAAGAAATTCTTCGCAGATCCTGAGAAAAATTAGCAATTAACTGTCCAAGCTAGAGTCAAATCTCACCTTTTGAATATGTAACTATTGTGATTTGTGAACCCCAGCTTGGGCTACCAAACATGATCACTCAACGGTATAACGGTATCCTTATCCATTAATTGTCAAGTGCTCAACTTGATGGTAGCAACCGTCAGTTCAGTATGGAAGGAGTCACATCAAAACAGGAACTACTCAAGTAGTGGAATATGCAAATTTCCTCCATAATTTTCTCCAACACATGACTGAAATTAAGTTTATGGAAACAAGTCAGGCATATAAAGCATCACTTCAAAAAAGACCAGTGCATATAATTAACAGGAAATGGAAACACTACCTGAAGATATGGAAGGACAGTATTGTATATTTGCAAAAAGAATTTAGACTTTTTTGTAAACCTGAACGAATTGAAACTCCAATCAATGTAATTAGGAACATTTAAGTAAAGAAGTCTATCCAAACCATATTAATATTCAATCAAACTACTCCATGTTAGCAGTTGAACCATGGACAAGCAAAACTATAGTGCATCCAATTGAGCATGCACATTTTCTTGCGTGTGTTTGAAGAATATGATAATGAATATGATAGACAATCTCAGTAAGTAACACCCACCTTCTAAGGATCTGGAAACAAACATATATCTCTTCGATATCAAATTCTATCTTTAGTTTAATATACTGCTTCAGAAGTTCGCACAAGTAATAAGTAGCCTCATCATCCGAATTATCATCATTTTCATCCAAGTAGTGAAGACATAGAGAAATTGCGCGCTGCAATATAGAAGATAAAGTTCCAGCTGAACCCACTTTGTAATATGTTTCAGCCAGAGTGTTTAGCATCCAACAATGGCTGCTCGTAAACTTATCAACCCAAAGTGGGGGGTTTCCTTTCAATAGATCTTTGTCTAGAACAGAATCAACTGAAATGGATTGATACTCAGCAATCTTTGATGATTCCTGAACATTTTCTGCAAGAGGGGCCAAGGGTACAATTGATTCTTGTCTCCTGTGTGCAGGAAGCAAACCAAGAATGTCGCTTCTCAATTCATCAGGCAATTGTTGTAACACTGAGGTATCGACCTGACTTAGAGATGAAGGCATTACATCAGTGTTTCCAGGTCCCACAGTAATAGGTTCTACTGATGGTGCTTCCTCATCCATTTGCCAGTTTAACTGAAAAAATTCGAAGCTCATCTTACAATGCCATAAGTAATAGTGCATGATGCATCCAAAATGTAAATAACCCAAACTTTTCTCCAGCTCCCAGAAAAGGAAATAAAAACTTATTTGTGGTAGGCTGGTGCATCATAATTCAAGGTAGCTAACATTACATATGAAAGAAAGAGATATCACTGTTCACGCTTGAGGTAAAGCAAATCTTAGAGTCAAACCCTTTTCCTGCCATTTATTGATCACCTGTGATCTTACTAGAAAGGAAAACATGACAGCAATATTGCAAGTACTTTTAACGTGAATGACAAAGTTCAATTCAACCAGCTCTCCTTGATTTATGCACATAGCTCTCTCTTTCTCTCTCTCTCTCTCTCTCTCTCTCTCTCTCTCTCTACTTATGTCACTGCATTGTTTTCTAGGGCAATTTTAATAAGGAACATAGCCTTATACCTGTCATTCTAAGCAATGATAGAAAAACCAAAATATCTCATTTTTAACAAAGTAAATGATTTTAGATGTCTATCAATAGATGAACTGCTATTTGGTTCGCTTATCAAGGACAAAGTTTACAAATATAAAGATTCATATTGCTTGTCTTTAAGTAAGCCGCAAGGCAACAAATTTCTCATCCCATGACAACAATAATTTAGAAATAAAAGCTACCATTTCTGACTGGTTGTTCAAATAGTCTAAAATACCAACTCTAGTTTCATTTACTAATATTAACTACTATGTCAAGACCAAATTTTATAGCTCTTGATCTTAGAATTCATTAGTGATATTCTCATGGATAATGCATAGTTGCACTGAAAAATAAGTAAGGTACCTATATAAAAGCCAACAAAAATCAGAATCGATGCAAGGAAACTTTTTTTTACCTTGTTTTCCACCAATTCTGAGCTTGAAGGATCCATTGTTGATGTAGAAGGTTCCTCACCAGGAGCAGCAGCACCTGAAAAGGACAGTCCATGAGACACTCTAGTAAAACAGCGTTATACTAGCTACACAGTAAGAGTTACCTTCTCGTTCATGAGAAGAGATACACGGAGAACTATCACCATTTCCACTTTTCATTTTAGTTTGAGAAATGAAACATGCTAACTTCCCTCCATAAATTTCATTTAATTCTGAAAAGAGTTCTGGAGGAAGACTCTGAATAACTCCAATATCAAGATCTTGAAGAAGAGGTGGAGCTGAAAAGTGATTTGAGAAAAACGCAACATTAGAAGATAATATTGTTCATTTGAGTAAAAATTAAATCTGACGAGGCATAATTAAGATGGCTTTTTTACTCGAGAATCTGAAAGGTGAAATCATAACACAAGTAATACAATCCAAGATTGTTTCAAAGAAATCAAAGGGAGTAAATAACAAACACTTTTTCACAGTCCCATGGCCCAATTCTCCAGATGGCGCAGAATGCCTAATGTTTTGTTAGGTTTCAGCAAGCAAGCATGCGTACAAATAAAATAAAATCAATATAGTTAAATTTCCTTACGCACTAGAACCAAAGTAAATTTCCTCTGGCAAATCCAACCCTTTCTTACAATGACCACGTATAGTAACAGTTATTAATTTTGTGACTCTATTTAATAGTAATATAGTTAAATATATATGAGTGTCATTACCTACATTATCTCTGTCATGGGATATGCTATTGACCCTCCCCTGTACTCCTGTCGTCCCAGTTGCTGAGGCAGACGTGAGCCATGATTTTAAAGAATTTCTTTCAGTCCCTTGAACAAAGAACCATACTAGTAAATTTCAAAATAACCATGTAAAAAAAAATTGCAGCTTGAGGAATGAATTTGCTAATTTCATCAACCAAAGGGAAAATGTTGGGAAAACAAAAGTCTCAACTTTATACAAAAAGCGGTAGAACTTCATAAACACTTCCATGTGACTTTTCAAGACTACAAAGTAAATACCTTGCTTAGAAATGTTAACATTTTCAAGCTTCGAAACTTGCAGGCCTACACCACGAATGTCCTTGACATCTATGTAAAATGCCAAAAGATTCACATCAGTTCAACCATTTCCAAACAAATCTAGGAATTGCTACTATATGGATTACAAGAGAAGGAAAAAAACAAAAGCTTAACCCAGTAAAAGAATCTGAAAAAAGGGAAAAAGAAAAGAATCTGAAAAAAGGGAAAAAGACCTTATAGTATTATAACTATTAAGCTATTCCACATTGACTGCTTACAGAGGCAAAGAGTCGTTCATAAATATGAGGTAATCTTCCCTTTTGGAGTACCTCCTAGAGTAGTTCTACAAACTTCACGCTCCAAATGTCTAGCCCTAGGGTTGAGGAATATACTTATATATTCAAGTCCACTAACTATTAATGCGAAGAGTCATTTAAAAGCGTGAAGTTCTTTACAAAAACAATTTATATGGTGAGATAAGTAAATGCAAGCTTATCTTTTATCAACATTAGTTCCAAAGCCTACTCATCCTCATCCATGTAATTACCTATTTACCCATGTAAACCTACCTAAAGAGGAATCAAAGAACAACTACAACTGCAAATTTAGCAAACTTCTATAATTCCAAGATGAATTTTGCTACTATATAATAAATGTATATCACCATATAATAAATAAAATTAAGTGTCGCAACAATCAAAACTAATTCGAAGTGCACAATATAAGGGAATGAAAAGAAGAAAGCATATGCACCCACTACACTATCAAGAATGCTATAATTCATGGATCGATCAAATTATGCATAAGCATTGCCATCAAGAACATAATATAATACAATTTATACATGACCAACTGACTTACCCAGGTGAAAATAACCAAAGAGTTGCTTTGTTATCCTTTGAAGCACTTCTACATCATCAGTAGCAACTGGAACCTACTATGTAAACAACATCACAAATGATTGAGCACCAAACAAAAAGGCTTAAGCATATTGGATATGGGATGTTGGACATTATATTTTTATGTGTACACAGACATATTTGAAAACACATATTTGGCTCATATATACCGTTATAGAGTGGCTAAGGTTCTCACAGTCCCCACAGCCCATAAACTTTGTAGGCTCCGCAGCATCTTTTCTTCTCTTTTTTATCTGAAACATATCGACCAAAGCATTTCAGTTAGTTCATCCTGTGACAGCTTAAGAAAATCATCAAGCAATGACTTGTTAAAAAAAAAAAAGGAGCCAATCCACGACTGAAATACCTTAAGGGTAAAGGTCCGCCCTTGCATTTCGCATCCCTGCAAGCGTAATGAGACTTCCTTGCAAAGGTTTAGTAGGAAATGCTGACTCTGGAGTAATCAATTTATCACTTATTAAACCATTTAGTTTCAAAAAATAAATATATACATAAATCAAAGCACTGTAGTGAAGAAGAATACCCACATCTTGCAAATCCTTAAACCTCACACCCCAGTTCACTTCAGCACCTATAGACTTGCTTTCCTGCAGATCAGCATTCAACAGAAGTACTCAAACAGCAATAATAATTAAAAACATGGCAAAGTAATTAATAGATATTGATCCAAGCAAGGTAGAAAACTTTAAAATGCACCACTTAACAGCATTGGATTAGAGAAAGCATCTTCTTTGCCAAACCTGAATAACTCCAACTGGCCGATTATCTATTCCTCTACTATAGTTCCAGAGCATTTCTCCTGTTTTAATGCCAAAATCTTTCTGCAGAGATTCCTAAATATTCCAGGAAGACATAGAGTGAGGTACTTGGAACATCTCCCTTTGTTCATGATCTATAATGCCAATTTATATTGTAAACGAAAACAACATACAATTTCTGAAGCATACAACAGCAGATCCCAAAAGCTGTTTCAGTTTCTAGATGGATGAGGAGATGGTCCAAAAGCCAAAAAGCATTATGATTATCTAAATGTTTGAAACGTATTGTCCAGTTTTAATCCAAAAAATTGTACACAAGATAGACACAGAGGACCACAAAATGCTGGTACAAAATATACCTTGCACACAACTTCTATCGCAATGAAAGATGCAATGGGGTTTCAAGTTTATAAATCATTTTCAAGAGCTTAAGTAATAGAAAACACAGACCACAGTTCTTTACTTAAGTGAGTAGGAATTTCTATATTGTTCCTGTGTACCCTCATGTCTAACCATTACTATCTAAAACTAGGTTATTTTATATCAAAACCTACAAGAAAAGAACTGAAGAAAAGTTATTGCTAAAAGCAAGAAATAAAGTTGGTTTTAAAAAATAAATAAATAAAAGAGGCTTCAAAAAGTAATTAGAAATCCCAATAATAATCTCAAGTAATTCAGAAATCCCTATAATGAACTCAATAATTTCATAGAAAAATCTCATAAGTTCTTTAAGTCTTCCAAGCACATAACAATTATACTTTCATAGACATCTTGTTTCTGAATTCCTTTAGATCATCTCATGTAAGAAATAGTCCAGCAGTTCAAAAATTTCCCCAACTATTACATTGCTCATGTTATTCAGGTTTGAAGAGAAAGGTGGGGACAAATGTGGTGCTAGTACTTGTATTATTCAAATATGATTTATCTCGTAATAATGTCCACAATGAAAATTTCACCATTTATTGACTCAATATACTTGCTTATGACAGCTAAAAGAGCAAAGCAAGATCACAAATGTTTTTTTTTAATATAATAGACAGAGAGAAAGGGCGAAAAAATGAATAGAATTACGGTTAGTAAAAAAAAAAAAAAAAGAAAAGAAAGAAAGAAGCAAGCATTTGTTAATCAAATACTATTAACAAAAAGAATCCCAGAACATTTCAACACATAGAAGTACAAAATTATGCTTCTACTGATTCTAACCTTAGAAATCAAACGCAATTGTCCACAGGTCCAAACATTTTGCTTCTTCAACTTCTCCTCTAACACATGCCCTATTCCTGGAAGTGCCTTAATAGGCAACTCATGTAAAAATTCATCCACCTACAACAATCCAACTACTTCAGTTAACAAAACAGGGACAGAAAATGTATACAATTGCAAGTATATTTGCATATGAAGCCAAAAAAAATTGAATTTCATGTACATGTAAATGTGCAGAACATTCTAAAATTAACATAGTTTGTACTAATGTCAAAACGTTTAAAATAAATTACAAAGTTCATTAGCAAATTATATTCCATTAAAAAAAATGCCAATTACACAAATAACCAAATGATAAGATTAAAGACAGTGAAAAAGGCATCCAAAACCAACAAGACCCGAAGAAACAAGTTCAAGCACACAAATTTCAAAAAACACCTAATTTTAGAAAAGAGCAAACCCAGATGCAGATACATCTTCCATTTCTAGCTTAGCAAACTAAACTCGATAAAAATTTAGATAACCAGGTGCATCTATGAAATATAATCAGCCAAATAAATAGCTATTACATTGAATGGCGGTATATCACAACAAAATGATCAGCTCATAAATGCTACTGTACAAAAATTCCAAACTCGTGGAAAGCAAAAATAGGAGCTAATGCAACAATCGACAAGCATACTTGCTCAGGAGGGATGTAGCAATGACCATCAGGTTTAGCAGTTCGAGTGGCAAGGCGAGCCATGAGCATATTCCCAGCTATTCCAGCACTTGCAGTGCAGCCTGTAGTCTCAAAAATTTCTTTTCTTATTTTTGAAGCTAAAAACACTGGATCTTCCCCTCCCAATTCTGTGATATCTAAGAAGGCCTCATCACAGCTGACTGCCTATGATCATATCAGTAGCAATATCATCAATGCAGCTAAAATAATTAAATGAATTCAAAGAAAATGGTTCTACAAATAAACCTAACCTGAACTTTGTTGCAGTACTTGTGTAAGACATCATAAAATTGATCTGCTACCTGCATGAAGTGACATATTATATGCTTCCATAAAGCAGAATGAGAAGCAAGTTAACTAGTAAATGAATGCTTAAATATATGAACTACCTCTTCATAAGCTTGAAAGTTGTATGGAACAACAATGAGGTGCGGACAAAGAGCTTTGGCATCTCTAACAAAAATTCCAGCCCTAATTCCTGTATAATGAGAACAGCATTGCGCTTGAGTAAGAACAAAGACAATTCAAATGAATAGTATGCAAAAGAGCAATGAGCAAGGAAAAAACAGACCATATTTTCGGGCAGGATAGTTTGCAGACGAAATTTCAGCAGTTCCTTTTGAATTGTCTGAGTGGCACACAACTACAGGCTTATCATGAAACTCAGGATGGTTCCTGATAACTACTGAGACAAAAAAGCAGTCCTGCGCATCATCTTAATGTCATTAACTGCTTAAGAAAAGAAAAAGGAAACAGAAAACCAGGACAAAAGGAGAAGATAACCATGCAAAATAAAAGGCAGACAGTTATTTGAGATATTTAGAAGACCTCATATCAAGTCTAAAGTCTCAAATTGATCGAACACAAGTGAAATTATCCATATAATAAAAGTGAGAAAGTCAAATTTTTCCGGTTTAGTTAAATATATCAATTGTTAGTTTAAGACTTGTGGCTCCAGTGTGCATAGCACATTAGACTGAACTAGTTGCAAACAAATATTACATAATTAAGGAGTTAAATGAAAAATACCATGTCAATATGGATGACAGTATTCTTCTGGGAATTATCAGAAGCATTAGTAGGTGAACTTCTGCACTTAAACTCACTGGACAGGCAGGGAAAACGCTTGCGGTACCGATTCCTCCAGGTTCCTATAAAGTGCAGTCTTGAACTCTGCAGAAAGTGAAGCTCAGTTCGCACAACGCCATATAGTGAGCCATAATTGATAATATATGATAAGTTATCAGAATATTGCATGATGCATAACTTCAAAACCGTAACTGCGATTAAAATAACAAAATCAACCCATCAAGAATTCAGAAATTGTTTGCCTTAGTTCTGCAGCAGAGTTCCAAGCATGCATGTTACTACAATGAAATTAGTACATTAGTTAGTGGAACAAAAAACTGTGGGAATTATAGGAATCTGATATCAGTTAAACACACTGTACAAGGGCCCATATTATGGATGAAGTATGAAATACCATGCCAGTAGTTTTGATAATATAAAAAGAATAAAAATAACTTGTTGTCACCATAGTGTTAGAAAGCATTCCATTCAACACAGTCAATTTCAATGATATGTTAGTTGTGAAGAAAGAACAAAATAAGCCAAATTTCCTAAAACTACATGTACTGGTCATCCAGACTTCATTGTCCCACCTGCTTTGCAATGAAGAAAATGATGCCTATATATATCTAACAAGCATCTATTTTAAAATATGTAAAAACTAAAATGAGAACAGAGAGAGATAAGACAAGAATATAAATAAGGTAAAGACATAACAATCTAACTCCTTTTTATTGAAAAAATGCCAGAAAAAGAACTAACAGTATATTGGAGTACAAAAAGCAACACCAATAGGTCATTGGTGAATTGTTATTTTCCAAAACTGTACCTTGAAATAATTCTCCACAAAATTGGGATCCTCGAGAGTAGAATGACATGAACTTGAAGGTCCTAAGATTGATGGAGTCGGTGATCTTTTCATGTTTGCATTATCTAAGCAGGAGCTGTCAACTGACGCAGGCAACTGATAGGAGCGAGAACCAAGTTCAGTGTTTACACTGTTTTCATCTTCTGTATTACTCCAGTCTGCCATCCTTACTTCTGAAGATTTTCCACTACTGCTATCCGGTTCCTCAATGTGATGATCAGCATCATCAAATTGTCCATCCATTTGCTCTCCATCTTTCACAAGATCAACTCCTTCGGATTTCGCATTTCGAAATGTGCCACCCTTTAAAGATGGGTCTATATTTACATGACATTCCATAAAATTGGAACTATCCTCAACAACTGGTCTACTTTTTGCAGCAAAGAAGTCAGATAGCTTCGGTTGATTATTAGCAAGCTGCTCAAGTTGGTAAGGAACCCCTAGAGACAGCAAAATCAAATCAACAGCAATCAAGAATTTAGCCAGCTTTCCAAACACAAAAGAAATAGAAACAAGAAAAGCATAACTAAATCTGGTGATCTGGTCTTGGAGGGTCTCATCTGTTCCTCCAACAACCCTTCCCAAGTAGCAGGGCATCCTTGAAATGTTTTAAGATATATTCTTAAGAGAAGTTGCCGTTATTAAAAAGATACAATATCATTATTTGGCATAACAAAATAACAAAAGGTGAATCCCTTATTAGTTCAGAACGATAAGACAAGCTTTAATATCATTCCGGTTTCATTGAAATGCCAAACCAAAAAGAAAGGGAAATTCTTTCGATTTTACTTCAAAGCAATGAATTAGAGCACCGCAAATTCCAACTATTATTGTTTCCTTAAAACATTACACAATTCATTCACCGACATTTTTTCTACTAACTTTCATAAGTTGTTTTATTTCTGCATTTAACTATGTCATCTCTCAATCGAAAGTACACATCAACAGGAAAAAAAAAAGGCATAATCTTACAACTCAAAAGTTTGTTTGCAAGAACAGAATCCAAAACCCATGCAGGTTTGACAACTGGCAACCCTCCACTGAAAGACCTGCATTGGAATTAACAGCAAAAAAAATAATAATAATAATCCAACATCTGTCAGATTCAGAAAAAATAAAACTAATTAATGACTGCGAACCTTAGGTTTTTTATTTTGCTGTCCGGAAGATTGCTGCAGATAATATGTGTAACACGATGCCTGGAAAAATAGTTCTGAAATCGTCCACCATACTTCAACATATAACCTCGCAGTTCCTAAAGCAAACATAAAATGTCAAACACTGTATTTAACAATAGTATCTCCCGACGGAAATAAATCCAGATAAAAGAAAATAGAGACCCCACCTCTTTCACTCCTAATAACAAACAATAATTAACCAAGCAAAAGAGTATCAAATAATTATTTCATATGGCGAACCAAGAACATCAATTTTTCCGTATCTCTATCATTTTATCACTCCACTTTGGAAGTCAAAAGCAATAAAAATAAAAATAAAATAAAAGTATTAACTGGGAGTATGAAACCACCTGGCTAGAAGGAATAGTGAAACCATCAACAAAGATGGAAACCCCATGAAAAATCAGATTCCCAGAAGTGGAACCACCATGAGAAGAATTAGAAGCCTCGGAAGTGAACTGGTTTTGAAGTTTCCTATTCTTCTCTGCCATGTAACTACATCCAAAACACCAAAACTCACAAATTCAAAACCATTAAGATCCCATTCAAAACAGCAGCTAAACACACACACTCATAAAGAGAGAGAGAGAGAGAGAGAGAAATCCTTCACGAATCAAGTTCCGTGTGATCAGATAATTAACTTCTAAATTATAAAAAAAAAAAAATGAAAACCAAGAAACACAAGTAAATAAGCACGGAAACCAACCAAAATCATCTTACACAGCATAATTTATAACTTTTGAAGAAAAAAGCAACAAGGACTATGGGGAAGAGAAAGGACCTGCCGAAATCTGAAAAAGGAGAACTGCGGAAGGAGGAGCGAGAGGACGAGAGAGAATTAGCACCCCAGGCCATGCCTAGGGTTTTCTGCTTGCTATTTTTGCTATTCTTATTGCTCTGATTAGAAGAACACGAATTGGCGAGGCTTCTCTTTGATTTTTGGCCCGAGTTAGCCGATCGAGTGGAATCGTGACTCATCTATTGAGAGAAGGAGATAGCCAGGGAAGAAGAAGAGTGCCGAGGAAGAAAGGTTGCGCCTCTGTTCCTTTCTGTTATTTAAAAATGAAGCGGCAAAATTGAAAGCCCCTTTTTATATCGCCTCATTCGCTGCTTCAGTCGTTCTCTCCAGACGACTGTCGTTTCAATGGGGATCGTACTACTTATTTTGTAGGGAAAAATCATCTTCAAGCCCTTCATATTTTCAATTTTATTAATTAAGCTCTTGAGCTTTTTAATTTGACATATTTAGCTTTCAATTAATCATAAAAGAAATTTCATAATAGACCGAGTCTATGTGATCCTTTCATTTAATTAATTATATTCATTTTATTTTAAGGTGTTGTATTAAATGTTAATAATGTATTTTTATAGTTCATTGTGTAAAATTATTTTTTTTATAATTTGTTTTCTTTTGCTTGTGTTGTATTAAACTTAGTTAATTTTCTTCTAAAAGAAAAACTTAGTTAATATTATGTTAATTCATTTACTTGAATTTTTTTTTTATGTATTTATCAGATATTTGATGGCACGGATAATATAAAATTAGTATAATTCGAATTTGGAACGAGTCCAATGTCCAAATGATGTATATATATATTATCAATCGCGTTTAGAACAAACTAAAACAATGAGTGAAGGGAGAGACGAAACGCTGCTTCTGCTTTCAGTGGCTGCTAGGAATCCATACTTTCATTCAACGCAAGATAACCCACGTTCCGTGTTTTTGGCTTTTCCTAAAAACGATAGGTGACGTGGTTTACCAGATACCTTGTTCCTGGCTTTTCTTGTTGGGAACGCTGCTTTTCTCCTTTCAAACGCACAGCCAAACTCGCTCTAAGTATGAATAAGTAAATTTGAGTCGGAGAGGTAATTGTTGGATTATTGGAGTGAAGACTCGGTGATAAGAGATTCTATTTTGCTTTGAAGACTACTTAATCGTCTGTACTGTGAATGATCGTCACATCTGCAGATTATGCTACAAATTTCCTGGACTTTGGATTTGATACATCTTAACTATTCAATATAGAATCAATAATTAAAAATTAATTATACAATAAAAAGAATAATAATTTCCAGAAAATGAAAAATTAAATATCAATCACTAATTTTGTATTGGATGATTAATATTACAACTTGATCTCTTAAGTTGAAAGCCAACCGAAAGAATCCTAATCCGACAACAGTGGCTGTGCTCTCTACTTTATGTCTGGCATTTCTTCAACATAATGAAGCTTGTCTGATGTCTGCCCGCCGCTCAAGTTAGCATGTTACTTGCTTTATGTGTTAAATTTTCATTGGAAAGGTCGTGTAGGTCATATGCATTAGAAAATTCCTCTGTTATGGAGCTTGGGTTGGGCTTCTGTCTTCGGCCGTATAGGCCAGAGTTCTACCAATTTCTTCTCTGAGCTTCTGCTTCTTGCTTCTTGCTTCAAGTGTAGAAGCTTGGAAAAAAAGGTTGGTCCAAAATTACTCGTTAAAACTGGAAGGTGGTCATTGCTCCATCTTGGCCTGATGAGGGTGGATAAATCTCCAAAATAGCTTGTTACAAAACCTGAGAAAACCATCTTTCAACTGATCAAAGCAATTAAGAAATGGGGTTGGGAAACTTGCAGTAATCTTTTTCTAAATCAATTTGTACCTTGTAAAATACCATGGTGTGTACTATAACCAAAAACTACTGAATCTGCCTAGCAATTTGCAGCAAGTGGTTGACTTCACTCAGACTCAACAACTAACTTCAAGATGAGGCATGCTGATGCCAATCCATTCCTCTAGAAATTATGTATGGCTGGCTCCTTTCAATTGAGAGAGGCTAAATAATCAAGCTTGAAGTAAAGATAGAAGAGCAACAGAAGTTAATGCATAAGAGATTAGTGTACCTGAAATCTGTTCTGGAATACGCAAGGCTAGTGCTGAACTAGAAAGTGCACCGCCACCAATTGGATACCATCTTAAACCGCATTCTTAATCAAAACCAGACAATATGAAAATGGTTAATCATAGGAAAGAAAAATATCGCAAAAAAATTTTTTAAGTAAAAGAACCAGAATCATGAATGCTGAAAATATAAGAAAATGAAAAGAGAGATGAAGATGATTACTTGTTAGCCAACAGGTAAAGCCCCCCATGACTCTACCATTGTAATAGCAAGAGGAGATTTGAAAACATTCCTAGTATTGTCATTAGTTGCTGTCACTGCTCTTCTTGCACCATCTTTTCTACGAAGATGATTCGGATCCAAGGTGCTTCAGGAATTAGAAAGAATCTGTTTTGAATTAATCAAACCAGAAGACTATTTGTTCTTATAGAAATATCAATAAATGTAAAAGAATTTCATGGAACTATATACGAGAATTGAGCAAAGTACCTGTATGAAGCTAATTTCAATAGAATATATGGTTGCTAAATGATACTGTTATGGCAGTATGAACCCAGAAATTGCTAAAGAACCTGAATATTGGTTACAGCAAAAAGACAACATAAATGTTTCAGTTTTCTTGTCTTGATGGCATAATCAGTGTATAAATGGAAGTGAAAAATGTTATATACATTATGGACTTAGAATTCACCTTGAAGAAACCAATGAATCAGAACGTAAATCTAAAAGGCGTTTTACTTTAAGACTAGATACACTGAAAGCCAAATCGAGCTCTGAAACCACCAAAACTCAGAGATGCTAAATGTTGCTATTTCCTGAAATAGGATAACAGATAAATTTATGATGTCAAACTAAGTCAAAAGTTTCAAAATTATACAGAAATGTTATACTGAGTTCAATTTATAGGTTTTCGTTATACATAATGCAACCTGCTAATATGAGGTCCATAAAATTATTCTCAAATGAAGGACGATTACAAAGAAAATGGGTATAAAAATTGAAAATAATATTCAATGAAAGGAAAAGAACAAAAGAAAAATTTGAATTATTATCGGCAGCGCAATTTTCCAATGTCATGCTGGAATGTTGAATCTTAGGATTCAAGCCAAAACTCAACGATGAAATAATCTATCAGAAGAAAAATTAACAAGTGAACTTACCATCTCACTTTGTTGCTCAGTATAGAGATACACATGCCCACATGATTTAATTCTCCGGCTCTGTCTCTAATTTTTCGCTAGCTATCGTCTGCACCTATAATCATGGTAATACTTCTTATCAAAGTTTGAACAAAATAGATGAATGAAATCGAAAAAATATAAGAATAATGAAATAGAAATGAAATTTTATTGAAGTTGCAAATATAAGAGACAATTAACAACAACCTGAGATACAACAGCCTTGCCATGTAACCTATCATTAATCGATTTCAACATTTTGGATGTGTGCAATGTTAGGCCAATCTTCTCCATCATTGTTTCTACATCTTTCATTCAAGAGGTGGCATCCACTGATATGAAGCTTCTGTAAAGAGGAAAGAAGGTGCATCTCAAGAGGCAGAGAAGCTAATCTTGGGCACTGCACAATATGTAGCTCTTGAAGTGAAACAAGATTCTGCAACCACATTTTTGGTAGAGACTCAAGATCTTCAATTGTCATAATCCAAAATGCCTTTAACTTGGAAAGAGGTTGAACTGAATCAGTTGTCTTCATCTGCATCGTCTGTTGTAATGGTTCTGTATTAGCATCCTCCAGCTGTAGTTTCTCATCAAGAGTTGGAAAAAGTGGCATCCAACTTAATTTAGGACAATGCTTTATTTCCAGCAGAGAAAGAGATGGGAATTTGGGTGGCTCTGCCATTGTTGTAATTCTTATACGGCTTTCGCTCTTCTTCCACCAGCCAACCAAGTTAGGACAATTATAAATCCAGAGTTTCTCTAAGGATGGAAAGACTGTTGATCTTGTTTTGCCTCCTTCAAAGAAATCATCTTCCTCACAATCGATATACTCTAAGTCCGTTAAATCAGAAATCCATAATTCCTTGAGGTTGGCAAAAGAAGAAACACTTCTTGACAACTTCATTGACTGCTGCAATGGTTGTATGCCGGCATTCACATAGTACAACCTTTCATCAATGGATGGAAACAATGGCATGCAGGAAAGATTAGGACAATGCTTTATTTCCAATAAAGAAAGACAAGGAAACCTGGGCAACTCAACTGCTGTAGTATCACCATCCTGTTTCGTCCACCACCCCTTCAAGTTTGGACAGTAACTGATCCAAAGTTTCTTCAAGGATGGGAAGACTGTTGACCCTCCATGCCTTACACTAAAACAATCAACACTATTCATGTACTCTAGATCTGCTAATTCAGAAAGCCATAATTCTTGAAGATTTGTCAACGATGAAACTGTAGTTGTCTTGACCTTCATGGTCTGCAGCAGTGGTTCTATACCAGCATTTACATAGTACAACCTTTCATCAAGAGATGGAAACAATGGCATACAAGAGAGTTTTGGACAATGCTTCATTTCCAAGAGAGAAAGAAAACGAAACTGGGGCAGCTGTCCAGTTGTGTCATCATCTTCCTTCTTCCACCATCCCTCAAAGTTTGGACAATAATCTATCCAAAGTTTCTTCAAGGATAGGAAGGCTGCTGAACCTCTTTGCCCTCCACTCAAGCAACTATCCCCTGCACTATCTAAGTATTGCAAATTTGATAGTTCAGAAAGCCATAATTCTTCAAGGTTGGAGAAGGACGAAATTGTAATCGACTGTAACAGTGGTTCTATGCCTGTTTTCACATAATATAACCTTTGATCAAGAAATGGAAACAATGGCATCCACGAGAGCTTAGGACAATGCTTTATTTCCAACAGAGAAAGACTGGGAAATCGAGGCAGCTCTTTTGTTGATGTTGTTGTATCATCATCATCTCTCCTTTTCCACCATCCCTTCAAGTTAGGACAATTATAAATCCAGAGCTTTTTGAGGGATGGAAAAACCATTGATGCTTCTTCGCTAATGTAATTATCCTCATCCCAGTCTATGTACTCTAAATCAGATAAGTCGGAAATCCATAATTCTTTGACCTTTGTGAGAGGAGAAGCTATACTCTGTAACCTTGCATCTTCATATTCAGCTGACTCCATCTTCATTTTCATTGTCTGTTGTAGTGGCTCGATTCCAGTATCCACATAATACAGCCTTTCATCCACAGTTGGAAACAGCGGCATACAATTCAAATGAGGGCAATTTTTTATTTCCAACAAGGAGAGGCAAGGAAAATAGGGCAATTCTGCTGATGTTGTTGTTGTCTTCTCGTCATTTTCATCTCTCTTCTTCCACCATCCCTTAAGATTAGGACAACTATAAATCCATAGTTTCTTCAGGGATGGGAAGAATTTTGATCCCATTTCTTTTCCATACAGAAAGTTTGCCTCATCATCCTCCACGTACTCTAAGTCGGACAGCTCAGAAATCCAAAGTTCCTCAAGATTGGTGAAAGGGTGATTTCGACTCTGGAACTTTGTACAGTCATGCTGAGTTGAAATCATCTTCATCTTCATGGTTTGCTGCAAAGGTTGGCTCCCAGAATTGACATAGTACAACCTTTCCTCAAGAGACGGAAATAGTGGCATGCAAATTAGCTCTGGGCAATGCTTTATTTCCAGCAGGGAGAGGCAAGGAAATGCAGGAAGTTGTGCTACTGTTGTGACTGTTGCATCATCATCCGTCTGCCTTCGCCATCCCTTCAAATTAGGACAGTTCCAGATCCAAAGTTTCTTTAAGGATGCAAAGAATGTTGAATCTGCATCAAGAGAGTTGTTCCCAACATAATCCACATACTCGGCATCAATTAAATTATCAAAATACAATTCTCTAAGAGAATGTATTTGATCTAGTGGGGGAAGATGCTTGCATCCTTTGCAATTTTTTAACCAAATAATGGCTAAATTTGCAGAAGAAGAAAGTTGACTTGTCAACCTGTTGCCTCTTGATCGAGTTGGTACCTTCACATTCATTATCAGCTCCAATGATTCTAAATTGGCATTGTTGAAATCCAACTTCTCTTTGACAGACAGAATCAGCGGCATCCAAGTCAACTGAGGGCAGTTGCGGACATCCAACAAAGAGATACCAGGCTCCATTGTTGCTGCAGTCACTTCATTACCATTCCTTGTCTTCCTCCATCCCTTCAGATTTGGACATTGCCAAATCCATAGTTTCTTCAAGGAAGGGTAGTACAGGGATTGCCTTCCTCCACTGAGGCTATTATTCTCTTCAGTTTCTATGTACTCCAGATGATCTAATTCACTAAGCCATAATTCCTTAAGAGAAGGGATTTTATCTAGTGAAGGAAGATATTGACATCTTTTACAATTAACTATCCAAAGCTCAACCACATTTTCAAGGTAAGAAAGCCAACTAGGGAAACTCAAACCTCTATACTGATAGAGCTTTAGTCCCTTAAGATTTGGGTTTGGCTGGAGGTTTTCTAATAGCTCTTCATCATTAGCATCATTGCCCTCTGCATCCCCATCCCATGTTAAAATTAATGACTGAAGATATGGTTTCTCTTTCAAGATAGGAGCCTTAAGTTCACCTACACCATTTCTCACACATCCCAGATTTCTAATTTCTAGACTCCCTCTCAAGCAATTGAGCCTACCCAATTCATTCAAGCTAGCAATATGCTTAGACACAGAACAATCTTTGGCAGTTACAAACCATGTTAAGGTTTGTAGGGAAGTTAATTGCCCAATGCCACTTGGCATATGAGTCAAACTTGAACATCCCTCGCAATCAAGATGCCTAAGATTAACCAGCTTTCTAATTTCTTTTGGGAGTTCCATTAGGTTTTTACAACCAGAGAGCTTCAGGACTTGCAAATTTTGAAGCTTTGTAATAGAATCTGGGAGGGTCGTGATTCCACTATTTTTTGAAGCATCAAGATATCTTAGGTGTTTCAGTTTTTTTAAGGAATAAGATAAATTCTCAATCCCTAAACTATGCAGATCAAAAGCACGTAAACGCCTGAAGGTTGAAAACAAAGCTTGATTACTTGGCTGGTCCCATCTCCCACTATCACTCGAACTTGATGCTTGACTTGGTAGAAGAAATGTCCGCAACCGTTTTGCTTGAAGCAAATTGGTTGGAACTTGCCAAGATGAATCCAGATCATAGCCGTATGACACATGACGAGATTTTTCATTGATATTTTCTGCATTTGAATGTATTATTTTGCACTCATTCCCTCCCACTAAGTTTGCAAGATCATTCATCAAGTCATGCATTTTGCAACTAATTACATTCCCAACTACATCCCTAGTCAATTCTTGGAAAAATGACCTCCATGATAACTCCATAAAATACTCAAGCCCTATAACTTCAGGAGACAAACTAGGATCTGATGATTTGACAAACCCTTCAGCAATCCACAAACTAATCAACAATTTAACATCAAACTCATGATCTTTTGGAAATAAACTACAAAATTCAAAACAATGCTTCAAATGTGAAGGGAGATAGTTGTAGCTCAGCTTCAGGGTCGGCAAGATACCATTTTCATTTTGATCTAATTTTGAAAGTTCATTATCCATAAAGGGTAACCACTCAGTCTCTGGATCTTTGAAGGACAAAAGGCTTGCAATGGTTTTTATAGCAAGAGGAACCCCAGCACATTTCTCTAAAATCTCATTCCCAATAGCTACCACATGTTTGTTTTTTGGCTGTTTTCCCCCAAACACAATTTCCACTAACAAAGACCAAGACTGACTTGGAGACAACCCTTTTAATACATGTGTGGACAAAGTGCTAGTTATTGCTGCAACTTTTTGAGAACGAGTAGTTACTAAGATCATACTCCCAGTTTGACCCCCCACAGACACTCCCTCTTTTTTTTCTTTTGGCTTAATCACTAACAATCTCTTTAGACTATCCCACTTCTCACGATTCTCATTCCACACATCATCTAACACAAGAAGGAACTTTTTGCTAGCTAAACATTTATCTAGGCGTTTTTTCAAAGTATCAAGCTCAAGATCTTCAGCTTTTTTGCCTGTTGCAGACTCCAAAATCTTTTTGACAATGGTTTTCACATCAAAAGGTTCAGATACACACACCCAAAGCCTAGACACAAAGTGATCCATAACTCGCTTATCATTGAATATGACTTGAGCAAGTGTGCTCTTCCCTAAACCACCAATCCCGACAATTGAAACAACAGACACAAATTCATTCTCCTCTGAACCCAACAAGAGCCCTACAATTTCATCCTTATCATCATCTCTACCAACAACAATTTCAGGAATAGAGGAATTAGTTTGATACCTCAAATTACTCGTAGGACTTTTCTCCACAGGACGAATTTCTAAATTAAGTGTCTCCCTGTCCTTGTAAATATCATCTAATTTCAGCCTAAGGTCTTTGATTTTATGACCCATCTTAAGACCATAAACAAACTGGTTTGATCTTGAAAAGAAAATCCGTACCTCTCTTGTCAGTCTACGCCCATTCATCAATTTTCGACGCAAAACCTCTGTGAGAAAATCGTCGAGCAGGTCATCTGCATCAAGCACAACCTCCTTCAGCTTCAATAGCCAATCTCTAACTTGATGATTCAGCGCCTGCTGCTCCTCCGCATCAAGAAGCACAGCCTGTATGCTTGAAACTGTGCCTTTGAGCCTGTCAATTTCGTCACTCACACCCCACCATAGTGCGATTTCTCGAAGAGCTCGAGAACCCAATTGCAGAATGATTTCTCCTGCAATGTCGAAGAGAATTGATTCAGCCATGATGTCAAACACTGAGGAAACTAACTCAAATTGTGTTTATGTTGTAGTGCAGAGTAGAAGCAAAGTCCATGGCTTATTTATAAATGATCAAGGGGCTTCTTCTTCTTCTTCTTCTTCTCCTCCAATTGGGAGATTAAATTATTATTTTCCTGCACCAGTTGTTCAACCGTAATTGAATGGCAATTGGTTTCCCGCCATAGGTGATATCCGTTGAAAGAGAGAGTTGGTTGAAATTGTAACCGACAGAAATGTCTGGCAACAACAATAGAAATATAAAAAATAATACATCTTTGAAAATTTATAACCTTTCTTTTTCAATAATTAACTTCCTACTACCACAACAGACATAACTAGATAAACTTTAAAAATTAAAATTACTTATATTGAATTTAATACTTTAATCTGTTACTCGTTTTTTATCATATGATTTTTAAGGTTGTTCACTAAGACCAATGAAATATTAATTAGGTTACTAAAATGACTAATTTACCATTAATACTTATCTCCTAAAACCCTATTTTCCATGTAAAAATTCTCTTTCTTCTTAATTGTTCAGTATTTTTTTCATTAAATAATGAATATCTCTCATACTTTAAATAAGGGCAAATATGAGAAAACATGGTAAAAAATACATTGGTAATATAAAATGTCAAATAAAAGAAAATTGAAAAACTTAAAACATCCTATTATAAAAAACGGATAGAGTATTTTTTTTTCTGTCGATTTTGATTTTAGTAATACCAAACAATATTGCTATAATTCCTTATGCCTTTTTAAAAAAATAAATAAAACATACGAATTCATTTTGAATAAAGATATTATAATTTTTTACTAAGTCAATCTGTTCGTTCAAGGATTGATTAAATACTCTTTAGGTTGATTATCTTTTCAATTAAAATTTATTATGTGCAATTAGATAGGAACTTGAACTCTCTAAGTTGACTAATTTTAAGTTCTTAACCATTCAAGTAAATCTTAATTGGTAAAAATTATTAGAATTTATTAAATGGATAAAACATTTGAAAAAATAAATGATTGAGTGATGACAATCATCAATAAATTGCTTACGGAAGATGGACTGGTCATGCATTACCTCAGGATTATAAAAGAATAATTTACAAAATTTGACCAAAAAATAATTAAAATAAATAAACTTTAATACAACTAAGCTAAGGTATTTAATTATCATATAATGATGTTACTTAATATATCTTCTACATCAAAACTTTTTGATTTGCACGTTAAAATAATTTTTATGCTTAAGATTTATATGGAAAGTAAACTGTGGCCATTAATATGTGTTTTCCTTTTTTTTTTTTTTTTTTTTTTGAAAGTTTTGGGTATCAACTTTTAGCCTGTATATTTTTCAAATATTATTCTAAAATATTTCGAATTAATAAAATAATTCATAGTTAGACATCTAGTTCAGTAAATAAAATAACAAAAATCATTAAACTATAGTTCAATAAAAATGATTGAGAAATATCTAAAATTATTAATTGATAAATAATTTTAAAATTAATAATAATGTCAACTGAATGGTGTATGATTCATTTTGAATAATTTAATTGGGTTGGAAAAAAAAAATACTAATTAATCTTAATAATAAAATATTAGCAATATGAATAAGAAAATGAGATTATTAAAATAGAATAAAATAAAATAAAAGGAAAATGAGAGATTGACAATTTAACTTTGGAAAATTTATACAATAAAAAAAAATTTATACATCTTTGAAAATTTATAACCTTTATCTACTTACTCTTAACTTCCTATAATTATGAAGGGTTAAACTACTGCCACAACAGACATAACTGGGTAAGCTCTAAAAATTAAAATTACTTCCATTGAATTTAATACTTTAATCTGTTACTTATTATTTTCTTTCCGTAGATTTTTATTTTAGTAATACCAAACAATACCTAAAACTAAGTTGTTCTCATACTTAAAACAATATTGCTATAATTCCTTCATGTGTTGATATGCCTTTTTCTATTAAAAAAAAAAAAAACAACATTTGATTTCATTTCCAAAATATATTTCACTTAAGTCGATTCTATTTTTTCTAAAATAGATGTTACTTTTGAAAACCAAGACAATTTTAAATAAATTTTTCTCATCTTACCCTTATATTAATTTCATATAATAACTATTTAGCACAAAAAAAAGTAAAAAATAAACGCATTAAATTTTCTCCATTCCACCTATTATAAACTATGTAGAACTCAAATATAAAGATGGAACAAATTCCAAAATGAAATTTAATATAGCCAAATTAGTAAAATAACATTATTTCATAGACATATTAATCATTTTCTTTACATGTGTGCATAAACCTTAAATGATATCTATTTTAGAACGGAGGGATTATAATTTTTTACTAAGTCAATTCAATTGCTTCACTTCGTTTAAGGTTTGATTAAATACTCTTTAGGTTGATTATCTTTTCAATTAAAATTTATTATGTGCAATTGGATAGGAACTCGAACTCTCTAGCTTGAGTAATTTTAAGTTGTTAACCATTCAAGTCAATCTTAATTGGTAAAAATTGTAGAATTTATCAATTGGGTAAAACAAGGAAAAAATAAATAATTGAGTGATAACAATCACCAATAAATTGCTTAGGGAAAATGGACAGGTCATGCAAAAGAATAATTTACAAAAAATGACCAAGACTTTTACTTATAAAATAATTAAAATAAATAAACTTTAATACAAGTAGGCTAAGGTATTTAATTATCATATAATGATGTTAGTTAATATATGTTCTACCTCAAGACTTTTTGCTTACAAGTTAAAATATTTTATATGCTTAAGACTTATATGGAGAGTAAAGTGCGGCCATGAACATGTGTTTTCCTTTTTTTTTGTGAAAGTTTTGTCTATCAATTTTTGGCCTGTATATTTTTCAAATATTATTCTAAAATATTTTGAAGTAATAACGTTCAATTAATAAAATAATTTAAAGTTAGACATTTAGTTCAGTAAATAAAATGAATAATAAAAATCATTACATTATAGGTCAATAAAAATTATTGAGAAATATCTAAGATTATTTATTGACAAACAATTTTAAAATAAATAATAATGTCACCTAAATGGTGTATGATTCATTTTGAATAATTTAACTGGGTTGAAACAAAAAATCCTAATTAATCTTAATAATAAATATTAGCAATATGAATAAGAAAATGAGATTATTCAAGAAGAAAAAAAAAATAAAAAGGGAAAATGAGAGATTGACAGAAAGAATATATACTAAGGAAGTAGGTTTATCTGACTTTTTTTTTTTTTTTTTAAATGAAATTTGCCACTTCATTTAGGGCCAATTAAAAGAAATTTGGAAATGAGAATTCAATCCTCACCCAAATCCCCGCAGTGCCTTAACATAGTGTGAGAGAAGACAATACTTTATTATAGAATTTAAAAGGAGGGTGTGTTAAAAGAGAGATCATAATCACCGTCTCTCTCACACCCGAAATTGTTATGGCCTGGTCACCACAATAACACGTTACTAACCAATACGTTCTCTATCGTAAGAAAGTGTAGCCTAAGTCAGGAGTACACTACTCCCAGCCAATGGCAACACAACACATCAATACGAACACGGACATCTCACGGTTCCCATAAGCCCGATATGGTATACTCCCAACATAGGCTAACATTTTGTAGCTGCCTCTATACCATTACGGGATAGGACATTGCACTTCTAATGTGCTTGATATATTAATAAGATCCTCTGTATATTATTTCATATTGTATCTCGCATATTCTATTCAACATGTGTGCGAACATCAATCCTTGCCTGCATGTTATGTCGATAATTGCACCTCTTATGTTATATCAGTTGTGTAAACATCCATCCGATTTATTCAATAGGAAGCTTATAGCTAAACCTGATAGTGTTATATATAAAAGTACAATGAATTACAACACTTGGATGGTAAAAATCCACACGGCCCCAAAGAGGTGGCCACATAACGCGGAGCACCTAGTGTAGTAGCAAAAGCCCCTAGGAGGCCTCTGCCGGCAGCAACAAGGACGGCCGGCCCCAAGTTTTGTACCTATATGTTAGCATTTGTTAGATGTCAATAGATCCCTTTCACCGAACATCAGACAAAGTCGGTCAATTTTATATAATGATAGAAGCATTGCCAGTTATCCTTTGCTCAACTCCTGATATATAAAAGCTCAAGTACTGAATAAAACTTTAATGGAGAAAAATTGTCACAAAAAATAAATGATCAAAGAAAACGAGCCAAAAATTTTATAACATGTAGGTTGCTTCAGCAAACATCTCTCTACCATAGAAACAGGAAACTAAAACTACCGAAACAGTATGTTGAGGGCAAAACCGGCTTCTCATGATCAAGGGGCAACCACAATACGCCCAGCTACTTGGTCGAGATCCCTCTGACCGCTTGAAGTGATTCTCCTTCCTCTGGTCCGACATTAAAATAAAAAAAAAAAGACACGCCATCAACATCACTTATCAAGAACATTATCAATAAAATATGTAATGAAGATGTTAGGAGTAAAAATTCAGATAGACCGACACCAATGCAAACAAATACAGAGACAGATACTCTACTGAGACAGTGCACCTATAACATGGTAAAATCAAGGGTCTCAGGAAGTATAGTGCTTACCCTTTCGGGTCAATGTCAACGATGTTGGTGTTTTGCAATTGCTGAAGAATGTGGCGAGCAATAGCTCCACTGCTCTTGCCGAAATGAGGTGGACGGCTCCCATTCCTCTTGCTCCCGCCATAAATTCTACGGAAAGCACCCACACCAAGGCCCCCCCTCAAGTAAATCTTTCTGGCCATTGAGGCTGCAGCACAAGATGTAATAATATCAAGATAAGCAAAATAAAGTCCACACTGAATGCCAATTTATAAGTGCAGACACAGAGAGAATTCACAAGGATATAAATGCAACACATGAGACTCACCAGCTCTAACATAGTACCAGTCAGGATCATAAGGTGCAAGCTCCTTGAGTGTCCCAGTCTTTACAATGTCGGTCCAAGGGGGCAACTCGATCTGAAACCCAAATGGGAAAAAGATGTGTGATTAAAACTGTATACCATATTACTAATTACATAGCATGCTATAACACCCAATATTTTGTCTTCTCATCTCAAGAAGAGTCAGCAAAACCAAAATATGGACAACTTCAAGCGTAATACTACGAAACAACTGACACAAACAAGATTACATATTTTAATTTATCAGAAGCACTTCCACCACAACTTCTGCTTCTATATAGGCTAGCAATCTACCATCATTTAAGAAATAAACAAGCTTGAAAATAGCAGAAGTAAGAAACAATAACGACTCAGGATTCAGAAAACTCAGGATAGTCTTGAACCTTCGAGTGACAAGGTAAAATTTCTCAGATATTCAGACCTCAAAACACGTAGAAACTAAATGAGAAAATATATGTTTCCTCTTTCTAAGAGATTACAATCCACTCAAACAAATAACATAACATAGCTCAAAACTGTCATATAAGGTTACAGATGCAACATAAATGTCATGACGAACAAGAAGATCCTCAGTCCCAAATTTATTACTCAAGCAAAAAAAGCAAAATTCAATACAGGAGCAGAGCCAGGACAGAATCTGAGTGTGCTCCACCACTATAAAAAAAAATGTAGTAATGGTTGCATGTATTAAAATATCAAACAATATAAAATACAAATTCTATTGGAACTTAAAAAAAACCATAGAAGAATATTTATACCCTATCGTCTGTAGTTATAGATCTTAGACTCTTTTATGCGAAATCAGAAAACAGCAAACAGTTTCTTTTCCTTACCCAAACAAGACCACAACTTTGTTAACTTTCCAAATTTTCGACAAACAATTAAATCAACTATAAAAGAATAATTTACATCATGCAGATGCATAGCTAATACAATTATAAGCAGCATAATTGAATAGAGATTTTAGATCAAAGAATGGTACAACTACAGAACCAGCGCATAAAGATTAGCGGCATAGGAAAAAGAGTCATGGAACGGTAACAATCAATGAATGGATAGAAAAGATAGCCGCATAAGATACAATCAGATCGTAATCCTCAGCAACTTTTCCGTAGTAAAAGTTAGCATCGTTGTTTTTTACAGTCTTAAACAAAAGAGTGTATATCAACTTCTGGTTCACAATTCCTAACATCAACTTATCATCCACCCATGATTAACATCTGCCTTCAGCTCTTCTCTTTCACTTTGGACAAAATGGTTTTTTGCGACATAAATTTGAATAGAAACACCTTACACAACAACAGTACTTTATGGGCATGGGATAGGACATGGGAGTAATAGAACATTCATTCAATGGACAGGAGGAAAACCAAGGAGAATTGGTCATTAAATTCGATTATAACCTGCCCACTCACCCAATGAAAACATTCAATCAAATAGATATCTCAATGAGCTATAAACCACGGAGAAGCCCAAAAGAAACCGATAAACCGAATAAAACAAGCATTAAAAAAAAACTTCCCATTTACATAATAACATTGAACATAAGAGGAGTCATGTCCATCCAACAGAAAAGATAACTAAACAAGCACAATCAGAAACCATATATAGTTTTTTCAAAAAAGAAAAAGAGAAAAAGAAAGCGTGATTATCACTATTCTAAACCCAAAATACATCAAAAACTTTAATGTTCCTAACAAAATCATAAAACAGAAATGAAATAAAATGCCTGATAACACAAAAACAGGAAAAGCAAAAAAGACGGAGAATACCTTGCCAGATCGTTTAAGGTGAGCAGCATAAGCCTTGACGAACTCATGAGGTGACACGTCCTTAACAGTCCTAGCGGTGGCCATATTGGAGATAAGCCAAGAACCCGAAGGCTGCAGTGTATATAGCTCAAATCAGGGTTAAAATAAACAATATATATATACTCTAATAAAGGAGATATTGTTGGACAGTAGTAGATCAAAAATGACCAGAACCAATGTGCAGCAAAAACGAAAACGAAGTCTTACTCGAAGGAAGACAACTTGAACGGCGGGAAACGGCGGCAAAAATCAGGGAATGATTTGGAAGAGTGGTGATAAGGGAGGCGGCAGGCTACTTCTCCTTGAAAGAAATAGATAGGGTTTTAGTTACCCAATTTTGAACCGAAGTAAATGGGCAATTCAGGTTCGGCCCAATTTTTAAATTGGGCCTCAGGCCTAGCCTGAATTGCCTATTTAATTCACCATTAATTGGGCCGAGCCTGAATTGCCCATTTAATTCACCATTAATATAAAAATGATGTTCTTGTGCATGCAAATAAGTTGGGCCAAATAGAGCTGTGCAAACGACCAGCGGCCCGCAAAGCTCGTCCAAACCCTCCCGCTCTGGGTTGGGCTTAAACATATATATTTTACTTTAAGCCAAACCCGGCGTGAACCCATAAAAACCCGAGTTAATGATGGGTTGGGCTTGGGAATAACTATAAGACTTAGGCCCGGCCCGACCCGACCCGACCCAGATAATTTTATAACATATACTTTTATATTTTATTTGTATAATTATATATTACAGATATTAGATATTCTTTTTTTTTTGTGAATATTATGTTATCCTCTTTTGAATCTTTTTTTGCACAGTGGGATTCAAGTAATATTGTATAGTTTGGCCCTTGGTGGGTTGGTGGGTTTATAATGTTGAGAGGTCTTTTTGGTTTTTAATACTTTAGATGACGGGCTTATGGTCTAAACTCTAAATTATGTAATTATAATTAATACTTCTCAACTTATAATATTATAATGAAATTTAAGATGATCATGGTGGTTTTGATTATAATTTCTCTCTAAATACTATTTGTAACTTAAATTTGTTTAATATAAGTTATATTAAAAAAAAATTTAAACATTTATTTGATTGGCGGGTTGGGCTGGGCTTAGGAATGAGTTTCAGTTGCTTGGCCTAGCCCCGCTCGAGCCCAATGTAAAATTAGTGCGGGCCGGGCTGGGTTTGAACAAGAGATTTTTATGTCAAACCCGATGTAGCCCGGCTCAGCCGACCCATGAACAAGTCTAAGCTAAATACATAGATACTCCCATGAACTTGTCCAAAAACGCCTACCACCCCCTTGAATTTTTAAAATGTCCTAATGCCCCCCTGAACTTTGAAAAAGTGACCCAGTTTGCCTCCTTGCTGCTACGTGTCACTCAATTATTAGTTGTCTCATGTTTGACTTTTCAAAGCGAACTCTGGTTTTTATGGGATTTAGAGGTTAAACTGAGACAATTTTAAGAAATTCAAGGGAGCATTACAATACTTTTAAGAAATTTATGAGGGCATTAGGATATTTTTAAAGTTTAGAAAGACAACAAATATTTTTGGCTAAGTTCAGGGGAAATCTGTATATACGGCCAATGAGTTGCTAAATGGAATAATCAATATGTTTCAACAAAATAATAATAACAATAATCAATAATTGTTTTCCGCAATGGTTAGGCTCTCACTTTAGACGTTTTATTGGATTAAATACATGAGCTTTCTCTTTCTTCTTCACGGAAAGATGGAAACGAACCCACTTGCACACATTTATACCGAACCTTTTTAGGAATATTCTTCGCAACCAAAACTAATCAATTAGTGGGGCAACATCATTAAGTAGGCAAATCCAAAATTTTTGTGGCAAAAATTGCATCGAGAGTCACTAAAATTTGATATTTATACAACTTATAAGCACTAAAGTTTAACTGGTGTTAAAGAAGCTATTAAACTTTCATTTTAGTGTTAATGAAGTCACTTTCTTCCTATTCCTTCAAAATTTAGAGCCGGAAAAATAATATGACAAGTTTATACTAAGTTCAACCTGCTAGCACGGTTCCCTGTCAAACTCTAACTAATTTTGATTTTTGATTTTTTTTTTCAGTATAGTGTTGTATACATTTTTTTATATAACCTACAGGTTTTCACGTTGGGATAATCTTGTTAAGACTTAACTATACTTAAGGTTTTTCACTCTTCCCTACCGTTGTATTTAATGAGATTCGAACGTGAATCATATAATGTTGTATCCATGGTAGTTACATTAATGACACATATTAATTTTTTTTTATTATTATTATTAGTTAAAGTTGATGTGACAATGTATTAGTAAATTAAATTTCGTGTGAATTGACATATCATCATTTCTCCATCGAATTTCGATGGAGTGGAACCCCGGTAACTTTCTTAGCAAGACAAAGAATATTTAGTGACTTTACTTTTATTCATATCGATGAAAAAACGTTATCAAAACTTATTGGTGACAATTGATGCAATTCTCCCAAATAATTTATGACAAACTTTGCCTAACTCTTGGAATCAATCTTTAATTATGATTTATGACTTTAGCAATGCCTTGTGCCTCCTTTCTTTTGTTCTTTTTTTTTTTTTTTTTTTTAATTTGCATTGTTGAGTCAAACAAGGAAAATAACATAGAAATAAACTATACATATGGGACAATAAAATAAAATTGGAAATTAGAATCATTTTAGCATATGCTTGGGATATAGATAGGGTTGCCGAATTAAAGTTATCATGCCTATAATGCACGCAATGGCCACACCCTATGATGAAAAGACTTTAAGTTAGATTGATGTGAAAATATTCTAATCTAATGGTGTCATATTATGTGTGGAGAATTAAATAATCTTGTTCCAATAGATATCTATTAGAAAATTTTAATCCAATTATCAACCATTTACGTATCGATTCATCTGTAGAAATCCTAATAACGTCAGCGAAAATCAAACCTAAATGAAATATTTAAAAGAGTCATTTTTTTATCATTGAATTCACAATAGTCCTCAAATGTAAAATTATAAAAATTAATCCTCAAATTCAAATCTTTATCCAAAAGAAATAGTCATTTTGCTTTGTCTTTCTTTTGAATTAGAAATCCAATGGTAAAGGTACCATTTTATTGTTAAAGTCAATAATAATAATAGAATTAAACTAATTTTTTTTTATATATAAATACGAGCTTTAAACAGGTTGGATATTGAATTCAGTACCTCCTATCGTTGTTACCAATTGAGCTACACCAAATTGGTGAATTAAATAAAATCATGATTGTGATTACTCCTTAAATGCATATTTTATTGATGAAAAATTGAAGTTTTACGCTGTGTGTAGACATCGCAGAGTGGAGATGGGAGGTTATGGATTCAATACCGCACCTATTCAAAATCCAAATTAAAAAAAAGCAAAAAAAAAATTATGTGTGAACATGTACACAACTCTTGCCAAAAACTAATAAAAAATTACTAGAAGAAAACAATATTAAAAAAAATTAACACAAATAATAGAGGTTTAGCGATGAATTTAAAATGTGATAAAGACATTTCTTGACTTCTTGCCATTATTGATAAAACCAGCAAAGAAACAAAGAAAACAAAGGCCTAAGAAAAATGTCTAGCCATATAGGTGAAGATTTGCTGACAGAAATCCTCAAAAGATTACCTGCAAAATTGCTAATCAAGTTCAGGTGTGTATCCAAATCATGGTACTCTTTAATCACAAATCCATCTTTCATTTCTATACACACTAATCACACCCTGAACTCAACCTCTGCTACTACTACTACTAAATCTCTACTTAGGCACTATTCATGGATTCAAAAGCAAGAAAAATACACAGTTCACTGCAACTCATTTGATCAGTATCAACAAATTGAATTCCCTTTCAAGAGCTACTCTCAGTACTTTGAGATTGTTGGTTCTTGTAATGGGTTGTTATGTTTATCTGATGCTTACAGGGTCAATTCTCACACAATCATATTGTGGAATCCCACAATTAGAAAATCAGTCACTCTGCCTTCTCCCTGCAAAAATTTTGATCAAATTTACATGTTTGTTCTTGGGTTCGGGTTCAGTTTCAAGTCCAATGGATACAAAGTTGTAAGAGTTGTTTATCATATGAGCAATAATGGGAGTACTGGAGTTGAAAATAGACCTCAAGTAGAAGTTTATGAATTAGGCATGGATTCATGGAGAAGCATTATGATTAGTGCTGCTCCCCAGCATGTTATCTCTGAGCTTTCTCTGCAGGTTTTTCTTAATGGTTCTGTTCATTGGATTGGGTATAATCCAAGTAGAAATGATGATTTTCGGGATTTAAGTATAGTTACGTTTGATATGAACCGCGAGGCGTTCGATGAAATGTGTCTTCCAGATAGTGTTTGTGGGTTGTCTGTGCTAGATTTGTGCGTTTTTGCTTCGGGAAAGTTTCTGTCTTTGATACAGTATGATCGCCATTCTCATAGCCAATGGATACGGTATGGTAGCTGCTCTATTTGGGTGATGAAAGAGTATGGAAACGTTGATTCTTGGTGTAAGCAATTCACCATTGATCTACAAGGCGGAGTGGGGAAAGCATTAGGCCTTAGGGACATTGATGGCGAAACACTGCTAGTAACGAGCAGTGGTGAATTAGCATCATATGATATCAAAAATGAACAAATTACTCTTGTTGGAATCAAAGGCATTGTGAAGTCCTTCCATATGGAAGCTTATATTGAAACTTTGGTCTTGCTTGACTGCTTCAATGGATCCTATTAAGTGGAAGAAGTTATATCGATGCAATTTGCTTGTTCATCCAGTTGAACTTGTAGCAGAGGTTTTCAGTCAAGTGTTGACAAGAAATAGTGAAATACACACTTGATTTTTGATCTGGTAGTTAGATATTTGATGCCATTTTTCTCTGCAGAATGTATAGATTATACTTGAGTTGTATTAAGAGTCATCTTTAGAATTGTAATGTTGTAAGTTTAAACCTTAATACTAAGCTTATTGATCTAATTAAATAATAGTATTCCACAGTTTCAATTATTGAAGCAAACTCTTCAAGTGGCAATTCAATAGCTCATAGATTTTCTTATTTTCATTTACCCTTCACAAATATGGAAGTATTTTCTTATTGTCTCCTTTTGCCATTTGAACCAGAGGTTGAATAAAGGGTATACAGTTTGAAATATACCTGTTGATAGAGTGAGTTTGGGCAGCCTCGGGCCAGGCCTAATCGGACTTGGCAGTAAAAATTTGAATATAAGCTTAGCATAGTCCATCTAAGTGTATGAGCTCAGTCCTTGAGATTAATTCGACAATTCCTATGCCCACTCGGATAAAAAAGAAAATCAATAGTTATTTTATATTTAATATATTATTACATAACATAATATAATATATATGAAAGTTTATATCGTTGGTTCGGGTTCAAGTTGGGATAACTCCAAGTTTAGCCCATAAGAAGTCGGACTATGTCAGGCTTGGACTTAAAACGAACCTAGGCTGGTAGACAGGTAGTGACCCGATTAACAGTTGTAGCCATATTAGACTCTAATGTAGTTGAGAATACATATTAATTATATCCCATCTTTATCATAACACAGATCTTTGAAATGTGAACAATCACATTGGACTTTTCCCATACAAGAAAGTATGATGCAGTTTCCAAATTTGACCATTTTGCAATTTTCTCAAAACTCGTTTATTTATCTTTCCTTGTACAATTAAAAAAACCTCACAGATTTTGTCCTTATTTGACTACAAAACCGATGGAATGGAAGTCAATACCAATGAAGCAATTCACATTAAAATAAAAAGAAGCCATTATCAAACATTTCATCTCAAAATCCAAGCCGAAAAACAGAACGAATGAATTAAAAGAATTCAAAAAATGTCTGATCATGTTCCTCAAGAAGTCTTAACAGGAATTTTCCTAAAATTGCCTGTGAAATCACTCCTCAGATTCAGGTCTGTATCCAAATCTTGGTACTCTCTAATTTCCGATCAGAATTTCATTTCAATGCATACCAAGCACGCAATCGAAACCCGAATCCACAACAACAAGAACAATTACATGATCCTGAGGCGCTATTCCAGGGCCCTCAAGAAAGAAAAATTCACCATACACCTTGATGATCATGATCCTGATCCTGATGACCATAACAATACCGATTTCTTCGGTACGTATCAAGAACTTGATTTTCCAATACAGAGCAAATGGGATTATTTCGAAATTGTTGGATCCTGCAACGGAGTCATATGTTTAACAGATAATCATTCTTGCATATTGAAACGCATAGTTCTATGGAATGCTTCAATAGGATTATCTGTTACTCTTCCACTTTACAGGATCAGCTACAATGTATGCAATGCAGTTCTTGGATTCGGGTTCGACTCGTTAAACAACAACTACAAGGTTATCAGGATTGTGTACTATTGTGCTAATGAAGGGTCAAAATTGACTCCACCAGAAGTTGAAGTTTTTGATTTAAACAAAAGGGTTTGGAGAGTCAACAATTCTGCATCAATTCCTGCTTATGCCATATCGAAATATTCGTCGCAAGTTGTATTGTCCGATGCAATCCATTGGGTTGGATATTACACCCAAAACGAGGTGGTCATTGCCGTTTTTGATGTGCAAAAAGAGGAATTTCAAGAGTTTCAACTGCCAGATGAAATCAGCAGTACCAGCATAAATTTGCAGAATTTATCTGTTATGTTGTGTGGTGAGCTTCTTGGATTGATACAATACAAGAAAAGGAGAGAGAATATGCATTACAAGAGTTGTTGCATTTGGGTGATGAATGAATATGGAGTCCAAGAATCTTGGAGCAAGTTGTTGAATGTTGTTGTGGGTGGAGGCTTGGGGAAGACATTGGGATTAAGGAATAATTTTGGGGTTCTTATGGTAGGAGGTGATGGTGAATTGATTTCATATGATCCTTGGAGTCAAAGAATTAGAAGTTTGGGGATTTACGGTGAATCTTGCTCCTTTTATGCTGATAGATACATGGAAAGTTTGGTGTTGTTAAAAGGTGAAAAAGAGTTGTTGAGGGAGTAAATTTGTTAAAGTTGTGAAGAGAATAAAGTACTAATTCGAACATACAAGATTTTGGTGCTACGAGAGATAAGCCAACAAAAATTACATGTGATGTTGTTTGTATCTTCCAATTGTTGATTGGCCTAGGGCTTGTTAACAAACGTTACTCGCACGTGATGCAACTGATGCTTTCTAGCTGTTGTTTCGGTGAAGGGAATAAAGTACTAATTTGAAGATACAAGATTTTGGTGCTATGAGAATCAGCAAAAAGTACATGTGATGTTGTTGGTATTCTCCAATTATTGATTGGCTTGGGGCCTGTTAAGAAACGTTACTCACACGTGACGCAACTGATGTTTTCTAATTGTTGACTCGATGTGGTTTCCATACCACCAATCAACAATTAGATATGTCAAAAGTCACATGATGATGCTTCTCAACTATTGATTAGTGTAGACTACAAATTGAGAGTTTCTAGCATAGTCTAAGGCCGGAGTGGTTCAAAATCGCGACAATAATGTCACGTCAAATCAATTGCTAATATGTCATTATTGTAGCAGTTTCGGACTATTACGATTTGGGACTACGTTACAATTCTTGCTCTAAACCACTAATCACATTCATGTTCAAATGTGTTTAGGTATGCATTAAATGTATATACTAATATCATTAATTATCAATGAAAGATGAATACGAGTAGTTCTTGCATTTCAATTTGTTACCAAAGAAATTATGTGTTTGGTTATGAAGACTAATTAACCTTTTTGCGTTCAACTTTGGTTTTTTTTTTTTTTTTTTTTTCTCTAAAAAGAAAATATTTTTTGCTTTGAATTTACATAAGAAGCCAAGGCATGGTGTTTCATATCACTTCAAATTAATTAATTTTTTTTTTTTTAAAAAAAACAATGTTTAAAATCATTGGTAAAAGGGTCCATTCTCATTTCTCATTGTTGATGTCTAGGAACTCCACATTAGCATTTAGACATAAACAATGTTTATAGACATAACCGCATTCGGTAATCATAGTACGTGCGACATAAACTATACACAAATGTTACTTTTATTTTATAATAAAATTTATAAATTAAATGTTATCAAAAGAAAAGATAACCAATTAAATTTTAATTTTAAATTACATTTTCAAAGCTGTTGCTAAACTAATTAAGATTTAGGCAAACAATATCCTGAGACCCCTGAACTTTTATAGAATTTACAATCGGCTCCCTGATTAATTTTTTGAACACATTAGCTACATGATCTTTTTTTTAATAGAATCCAAACTTGATATTTTTTTCTCTTTTGGACTACAGTATCTGTTCACTAATACGTGCTACAATTTTTGAGAAAAATAAAAGACTCCAGAGTTGATTAGAAAGATCAAAATCATACTTTATATGTAGTTTTATGATAGTTGCGAATATAAATTATACGTCCGATTTAATCTCACGTGTCTGCGAAAATTCTGTCACATACCAGTAAATGGATATTATAGCCCACGGGAGAAAAAAAATATCGAATTTGTGGCTAATACTATTAAAACAAAAAGATCATGTACTCAATGTGTTCAAAAAATCGATCAAGAAACCAATTATAAATTTCATAAAAATTCAAGGGTCTCGAAATGTGTTTTGCCTAAGATTTTTATAATGATAAGAGTCTCTCGGATTACTTAAAATAAATTTCGAGTTTGATTCTTATCGTATACAAAAATTTAAAGAAAAACTTATTTTGAGTTTTTTTTTTTTTTATAATTCAAAGTACAAAACTAAAGATTAAACCTAATTTAGTAATTAAGATTATGCATAAAAGACATAAGAAAGAAGGCCTTTTCTCAAAAATGGCATTGGTAAATGGTGAAGCCTACAAAATGTACAATTGTAAGCCATGCTATAACCTTCCCATCTTGGCCCCCACCCATTTACCCCACCTGTATATATTCTTAACCCCAAAAAACCAAAAAAACCCTTTCCACCTTCACCTTTTTTACTGTCCTTTTTAACCCCCCCTTCCAAAACGGGGCTGGCCTTGCTCAAGTACCGGATTTACTGCCTGTTTGCTGACATGGCAGGTGACCAGTAATCAGCACCGTTGCTACTTGCCACGTGCAGGGTGCATTCGACTGGTACGAGACACAATCCCCTGCTCCTCAGCTCCTTTCTTGGCTCTTCTCCACCATTTTCTTTACCCTCCTACATGATTTACCACATCTTAAAAAATAAAATAAAATAAAATTTTCCATGGTCAAACTTCCACAATGTCACAGCAGTACAGGTAAAAATTGTGCCGCGTCAACATAGTTTCTGAGGTGGCACAATATTATTGGGAGATGCTACAATTTTTTTTTTTTTTTTTTTTGCTACTTAGAGATGTGAATGTTTAATGAAAGTAAACATAGTGAATAATGTTAGAAGTTGGGAACTCAATGAAATTCATTTTCGTACTGTAAACATTTGGGGGACCCACAGCGGCGGTGATAAGACAAAAGATGGGAAAATTTTACAATGGAACGGTTCACGTGGATCCGGTCCATTCTAAAATTTCTCAGATAGAGAAATTTTACAATGATCCGGTCTATATGGATCTTTCCAATGAAAAATTAACACATAAGTATTTTTTATTTTTCCAATGCTCACATTACTTATGTGTCAATTTTTCAGTGGAACAGTCCACATGGACCCGGTCCACAATAAAATTTCTCAGATGGGGAAATTTTACAATGGATCTGGTCTATATTGACCTTTCCAATGAAAAATTGACATATAAGTGTTTTTTATTTTTCAAATGCTCATATTGCTTATGTGTCAATTTTTTAGTGGAACGATCTACATGGATCCGGTCCACTATAAAATTTCTCTAAAAGATGGGGCCGACACATTTAAAGGTGGAGCTGGGTGTGGTGACGTGGACGCAAGTGAGAAAAGAATAAAAAAGGAAAAAGAGTGGGGTGACTCACAGTCAGGTAAGGAGAGCAGAGGACCTGAAGTTGATCATGAAGAAACCTGATATATCCCATCGCTTCATGTAGCACTGATGCTGTATCTGTCTGCATTTAATCCATTTTTTACACTACCCAATATTTCCCCATTACCATAATCACAATTCCAATTTTTTTCAGAATATTATCCAAAAATAATTTAACAATTTTACTCAACATTTTAAATTACTTGCTCATCACTTGCATTATTTTTAATCCATTAATTTATGAATAAATTTGATTATTTACTAATCACATTCTCCTACCTCTAAATCAACATCCCAAGTTACCATTCATGCAGCTTTGACACACACAATTGTGATTAAAACTGTTAGTCAGGGACCGTTAATATTAAAAATCAATAATCAAGAGTTTAATACACATTATGCATATAACAATAAAACTTCAAAACTTACTTATCAAATTAGTTCAAAAATAAAACAGTGTGATTTTTTTCAATGCTGATACGTTGTTATTTTCAAATTTAGATTAATAAACTAATTTTATTTACCAAGGATAGTGAATTCAAGGATTGATAATTAAAATTCCTAGACTCTAATCAAATTAAGTCAAAAGGCCAAATTAATCAAATTATTCAAAAGAAAAACATCAAAATTGCAAATAGTTAATTAGTGCAATTCCATAGTTTAATTGTGCCCTTTTTCTTGAAAAAAAAAATAAGGGAATTGTACGTGTGAATAGTTCACCTTGCCAAATGGTGATACAAGCTGCTGCAATGCAGCGATTCTCTCCCCGAGCTTCTCCTTCCTTGCCTGAATCAATACCATGAACAAAAGGGGACCGATTAATTACAAAGCATTAGTTACATTAAATGAAAACTCTATATATTAATTAACCCAATAATTAAATTAATAGATCACTTTAGGCTGGCCAGTTGAATTGCATGGATTCTCCGTTTTGATCTTTTTACTGCTTCTTTGAGCTTTAGCTATGGAGTTATTATTCCGTTTCTCCATTTCTTGGCTTGACCCATTTCTTCTTCTCTGCAAAAATCAAATAAAATTAAACAAATAAAACCCAAAACACAAATTCTGATAAAAAATTTTACCTATGATCCCTCACATTGGGTTTGGTGGCGGCGGTTGTTGCGACGGCGGTGGTAGTAGAAGAACAAGAAGATGAGTCACAGCATGTCACCGCCGGCGAATTCTGATGATGATTAAAACCACCATCGAAGCAAAGCATTTTAGGAGGTTTAACAGAGGAATGAACAGAAGTAGATGAAGGGAAAAGTGGACCCAAATCAGAACAGAAAACGTCGCTTTCGTTAATATCAGAAAACAGTAACTGAGAGAAACTAGTAGTAATTCCAGTGTCTCTAAAATGGTCCCCTTGATCATTTTCATCCATGGTAATTGATTTACAAAAAAATGGTAAAAGTTGGAAACTTTCTTCAATTGGGTATCCGGCAAAGGTGGCGGTGGCGGCGGTGGTGGAGAAAAGAGTGAGAGTGGTAATTAAAAAACAAAAAATGGTGGCTATAGACTGAGAATGAGAACAGCAGCCATTAGAAGAGAAAAAAGAAAAAAGGTTTGTTGGGGTTTATGGGGGGAAGTTCCAAGACAAGGCTTTGGTTTTGGGGTGTTTTCAGTCAAAGCCACCAGCCCGAGAAAACCGTGGTTTAGCCGTCCAAAGCATCTGGTTGGGTGGTTGGTTATGGTCATAGATATGGTTGAGTAAGTCTTATATACTAGTTAGCTTCTATTGTTGATTAGGAACTAGACTTGTCTTTGTCTAAATACTAACTTACCAATCCCCTTGCTTACTAACAAAAATTTGCTACACTAGTTTTTCGTTGAAACATGTTTATAGTAGTATAATCTAACAAATTAATTAAATAATAATTAATTAAGAAAATAATCTAGATTTTGGCAGCCCAATGCGTCTTAGCTTAAGAAGAGTGTATTAGATCAACACACATATAGGCGTGATACGTGAGAGTATATTAGATCAACACACATATAGACGTGATATGTTTTTATTAATTCAGGAGAATAATATTTTTGGTATATATTAGAAGTGGTCTAAATTAGCTAGATTTCAATTTTCTCTTAAAAAAAATATAGTAAGAATTAGAGGTTCATGGTAAATTTGTAGTTTACAAAAAGTGGCAGCTACTAGTGGGTCACGCTAGGAGTGATTATCCTTTGATATTTTGTCTATTAAAATTAACCAATTCACGGCTGTTAAGACATTTCACTCCAGTGCTATCAATGGTTTATTATTTTATTTTATATCCTATTGATATTTCCTTTTTATCTCATATGCTATTTAAAAACACTTCAAAATGGTCTAAAATAAGTCTATAATAACATAATATATTAACAGAATATGACGAAATATATATATATATATATATATATATATATATATATATATATATATTAGGTCATTTTGGAGCATTCCTTTATAGTATAAAATCAGATAAGAATCACACGACTTAGTATCAAAGAGTAAAAGTGTAATAGCAAAAGAGCAAAACCCTTTAAGCTGCAATGAAATATTATCTAAAACATTGACTTTGGCAGTAAATTTATCCAATCTTCAAACTCACATGGAGCCATTGAATGTGAACAAATCTATGTGGCCTACAAATATGGACGAATTAAATATAGTATTTGCATTGGATAATATTACCTACAACAGTTACTTCAATAGATTTTACTAATTCCATTCGTCGATATTTTGTGAACTCGATCATATGGAGCCTCCAGAAATTAACGAATCAATGTGAGCCTACAAACATATAACAAATAAAATGAAATTCAATATTCACAATGAATTGCAAAAGTATCTCTAGAAATGAAACTTGCATGCAAAATTTATTCAATCTCATTCATTGATATTCTGTAATCACATTGAGTCAGCAAGTATTTACAGACATTAACAATTGGAATTCATTGTTCGTATTAAGTGCTTTAAACGCATACATTATCATATATATGAACTTTCATTGTTTTGTTTTGCATTTATGAGCAATTATTTTACTAATTATTGAAAATAAGTTTATGGGTTTCTTTTAAAACTTTTCATGGAAACTTGGATATATCATTATCTATATTTGGATAAACAAAATATTATACTTTTAAACCAGATTCTTAGGCATATAAGAGTTTTCTTTCGATTTTTTTTTTTCATTTAAAGTATAAGTATTTTAGATAATCATGTTCGGAACTTGATTCTTGATAGAATTCCGCGTCTCAAATCTAAGTCTTTCTTCAAAAACGCAGCATGAGCTAATATTATTGATAAAAATTTTAATAGGTATAAAGACCCTTTTAGTCCATGTACTATTATTAGTTTACTCTTTTGGCCCTTGTCATATTGATATTGTCTTTTTACCCCCCGCGATATGTAAAAACGTTTCCAAATAACCTTTGAAAATCATATTCCATAATATTCCGTTAACAATTTTAGTAACGGAATCTGACGGAATATGCTTTTTAGAGACCATTTTAGAACGTTTTTGTATACCACTGGGGTGAAGGGCAATATCAATGGAAGAAGGATTAGAAGGACAAACTAGTAATAGTACAAAGGTCAAAAAAGTATTTAATCTATTTTTAATATATCAAATTAGAAATTCTTAATCAATACAACACATATGAAGAAAAATAAGAAGCCAAAAAAAATTTTTTTTTCCCCTAATAACTGTAACAAAAGAAAGGTGTAAAGTGGGAAAAGTCCGATAACAAGTGGAGGTAAATTTATTTATCCCAGCAACTCTAGCTGGCAGTGTCATGAACTGGTGACAAATGTCTGCTACGTGGCATAGGAGAAGTGACACGTCGGCAAGGCATGCTTCGTTGGTTAAAGATCGTTTGCGCTCTGTTCCCGTTTTCAATTACTTTTCTCTTTTTTATATAAAAAGAAAATAATAATAATAATTTTCTTTTTCCAAATGGTAATATTTATGCACTAGCAATAAAATTCATTGAAATTCCTCTTTTCTCCTCGTTGATTAGATATTCTTGAAAGCCGTTGATTAGATATTCTTGAAAGCTATGATGAATGGATACCAGGGGTAAGTTGTCGTGTCCGATGTCCGACACATTTGAACACCGACACTGTGAGATACTTTGTCAGATACGTCTTGGACGATGTGTCCGTAATTTCCGAAAATTGGACATTTCGTATTCTTATTTCTAGGCATATCGCTTACTCTTTTCCTTTGATTTGAAATTCTTTAGGAAGAATTTCAATTTTATACCATATTGAATTCCTATAAACTTAGTATTGACAAGAGATGAAGAATAATGAATATGAAATAAAAGATAATCAACTAATCTTTTGAACAAAATTAAACCAACACTATTTACTATTGTTACGTCTTTGTATTTATGTTTTTCATTAAACTTATTTTTATAATTTTAATGTTTCTAAATTCATCTATATACTTTTATTAATTACACGAACCCCCACATATCGTGTCATAGAACTTTTAGAAATAACGTTTTTCGTATCCATGTCAGTGCAACATAATTTGAAAGTGAAAACTACGGAAAATTACACATTTTATAATATATTTTCACTCTCATTACACAGACAGAAAAGCCATGTTTAAATTTTGTTTCATTCTATTAAAAGAATTGTTTTATATTTTATATTAATCAATGCAACTCTTAAGTCACTTATGTTTAACTCCAATCACACATGATATACTCGTAATGTATCTTTCTCTTCACATTCTAACTTTGTTTACCTTGACTAACAAAAAGAGAATATTGTCTAATAATTTATTTTTTTTTTAAATGAAATATCATTTGCTGAAGAAATGATTCAAATTGGATTTTCGCAACGACTAACTTTGGTTACACACAAAAAAAAAAAAAAATCAACTCAATACAACCTTGATAGAACAGTTAAATGATACCAGTAGAAACTTAAATCTTCAACATTTATCAATACAGCTTCGCCCATACCGAAAGAGAATTATTTATTTTTCTGCTAGAATTCTATCATGGAAAGACAAATACAGCAAACTACTTGAACATTGCACCTGTTTAGAGTCCAAAATTGCAATACTTGATCAAATCAAGACACAGCATTTACTCAATACGCATACCCCATCTCAAAACAGAAATTCCTCAACAAATTAACGCGTATTATGCAACAAAATGAAGAAATTTAAACGATCAGTTAAAGAGAGTTGGTGCACACTCGTTTGGGCATTACATCAAACACTTGACCTGCAAACAGTCATTATCTTATTTCTTAACCGCAACAAATCTCCTTCAACTTTTTAGCAGCCGATTCATCAACCGAATACTGTCGAAAACAAATTGAAACCGTAAGAATAAAAAAAAAAAGAAAGTCGAAAACCAACCCAAATAATTATAAAAAAAAAAAAAAAATCCAAAAAAGACCTTGTTGAGGATCCAGAGGGAATGATTATAAGCCCGTAGAAAATGCTCGTTGAGGGCATTGGAGTCGTCGGGATCAACCTCTCTGAAGTTAACGAAATTTTCGCGGACGTATTTGGCGTAGTAAGGCCTGGTGTCCTGCGGCAGAAGCCTCACTAGCCTAAGAACCTCGCCGTACACTTTCAACGCTTTCTTCATCTCTATCTTTTAGCGACAAGCATTTGGTTTTAAACTTTAAAGTAATATATAGATTAAGAAAGTAATCAAAATATTTCAATTGTATTGTAATTTTAAATGACTCTTTTAGATATAAACATATCTTTTAAAATTTTAAATTTTTTCTTAAAAAAAAAAATCAACTCGTTTATTTTTTTTAAAATTAGATACTATATTCTTAATTAACGAAACTTTACTAACAAAGAGATGAAAAATTAATTTTAAAACAATATAACATTGTCGTCAGCACAATAAAGTTAGCTCAATTTGATTAAGAGGGTAGGTTGGTAATTTTTTCGGAATGCGGATAAAATTGAGCTAGGAGTTCTATTATAGTAGTAATATTAATATAAAATTTTTACCATATAAAACTAATATTGGGCCATTTTATACATTAAAACGTAAAAATTGACTTTTCAAAATAATTTTAAATAATACGTTAAAAATTCCAAAATGTAGGAAAATTTCTAGAATGCATCGGGAGTAGACTACTTCCGGTTCATTCAGTGCTTGCCACATTAGCATATCTATTAATGTGATAATCTGTGATTAGCCGAGAGTAGTTACTCCCGGCATAATAGAAGTTCTCAAAATAAAATGAAATTGTACCAAAAAAATTTGATTAGAATCTAGAATAGGCCCCAACGGCTATGCCATTGAAACGGGTTAGCCGACCCAACATATATGGGCGGGCTTCTTCTTCGTCTTCTTCATGGATCAACAATTCTTCTCACAAATAATTCCGAACAAACAACGATATCGCTATGTGTCCTTTGGACTTACCCTCGCACTCAGTCTTTGTGGTAAAGTAAAGCTGGGGAAGCGAAAAGGAGGGAGAAGGTGAACACACTCTTTTTTGCTCTATGTGTTATTTTTATCAATTGGGACTATCATCTTCCTCCGATCGTTTCTGAAATCCAGGTCAGTTCTACTGATTCATGCGATTTTCTGTTTCCATTTGTGTCAAATTACAGTTTCTTTGTCATTCTTTTTCAGCATTATAATGTTAATTTTTGAATTTCACTGATGAGTTGGTTTTAGGTTATTTGTGAACTTACTGTTATGTTGCTGCTGTAGCTTCTCTTTTGATCTTGAGCTAGACTAAGTTCTAGTGTGGTAGGATTTTGTTCTACTTAATACTCTGAATTGTGATTGTGATAATGTTTCATTATTACCATTGTTAAATTTTCAAAAACATCATCTTTATCTGTCAATTCTGTTGCATTTGCATTCAATTCGAGGTTTTAAAGGATTTTCCATATCTGGGTTATTGTTATTCGTGATTCATGTTTGCTCACAAATCTTTATTTGTAAAAAAAAAAAAATTCCTCTTTTATCAAATCCTTGGAATGAACTTTCGAATTTTCTTTAGCTGTCTTTGGCATTGTGTATACTCTGCAGGGTTGTGTTTAAAACCCAATGTCAATTGTCATCTTCTTCTATCCTGTATTTTCAAAAAAGGAAGTTAATGATATAAATGGGTGAAATGATGTCTGTTGAAATATAGACAAACTATTGTATTGTAAAAAAATTCATCTGGAGTCCAACTTCTTCTCCATTATGGGTAATTTCTGCACCCAACTCGTTATTACTGGTGCGAAGATGCAAATGGTTCTTAGTTGTTTCCTGGTTAGTTGTTTGTGATTGAGTAGCTCGTTTTGTATTTCTTTGAGCAGATGGCAAGGGAAGTGGAGAAAATCATTGATCCTTTCTTGAAATGTGGATGACTTGATTGTGACGCTGAATTGGCAAGCACTTAATGGTTAACTTTGTTGTTGTACTTTCTATAACTGCTCTTTGCTTCTGGTAAAATTGATTTAGACTTGACAATTTAAGGAACTGAAGAATTGCTAATGATTTAAAAATTGAAGCCTATCTAACTTGAGCGAGCTGTTTTAAAAGATTGATATCACAGTAACAAGCCATACAAGTGAAGATATTTATCAGATATCTTTTAAGGCAGAGCATCCACTTCAGAGACAGATTAACTGGATTAAAGGAGAGGAATAAGTGAAGCAAAATATAGATGTTCTTGTTAAAATATGATAGATGTAGACAAGAACAGAGTTATCAATGTAGTTTTAAACTCGAGAAAATAAAAAAACGAGATGATCTATACTTTTGATTCTTATGGTTTGTTTTTCTTCAGTTTTTTGTTCGTGCATGTATTTGTTGCATAAGTAGCAACTAGCAAGGCCAAAGTAGAGTCTCCTCAGCTTATAGAGCTGTTGCTCTCAATGTTAGCTAACCTGTTAGAATGGTTTTCCGTTTTCACTACTTGATATGGTTCACATCAAACATCTTGATATTCGAAGAAAATCAAATTCGATTGGACAATCTGACAGGAACCAGTGTTTGCTCTTTATGCTAGTATCTTTCCTCCACTATTCAAGTTCAGTTCGTCATGTTTATTGCAAATTTGTGGCATACTTATGTTAAGCTTTTCAGATACTATATAAACCCGTAATTAATAAACCATCTGTTAGTAACAATGCTGTAGAGATGCTTCTTTTGGATTAAAAAGTATGGGTTGCTTTAGTGTTTCTTGTGTATGCCCTTCCAATACAAATTGTATAACTGAATCTTTGCTCAAGAGTTATTAAAAAAATGGATGTTTTCTTTTGAACAGGAGTTGTTTTTACGTCATGAGTAATCCTGGACATTCTGCGATGAGTTACTCTGAAAATTTTGAAATTAGTAGCCCTGAAGGTTCCGAGTTCAGTTCATATGAAGGCTCCGACAGCAGCTCTAATGAAGAAGAATCTGACGTGAAGTGCTATTGCGGTTTTCTGGCAAGATTATGAGTGTCTCATACGAGAAAAAATCCTTATCGCCTATTCTACAACTGCCCCCAGAGCTACAGTCTGGTAAGTGCATCTTTCCTCTCTATGAAAGAGGAAATTCTATTCTTCAGCCTGCTCGGTTTGTCCTAGTTGTGCCCCTTCCTGTCAATGCCAGCAATGTGAACCGTTGGGCTGAGGAGCCAGCTCTAAGCGGCAATAGACATGTCGACGAGCTAAATCTCATCCGAAACGAGTGTACCCGACTACATGAAAGGATGGATGAAATCGAGCAGCGACATAATTAATGATGATATGGGAAAGGGAAAGAACTGAGCTTATATCAGAGTTATCTAGTATGCAAAATGAGCTTATGGAGATTAGACAAACAATTCAAATAGCTAATGAGTCAGATCTGATGCCCCCAGTTGATAAATTCTTAACAACAGAAGATGAAGGAGATGATGCAATAGTGGTACACACTATATAGTTAGCTTAGGCAGCAGAATAGATGTGAATACAAATAACTATCTTGCAGTTTTTTTTTTTTTTTTTAAAGCGTGTAACTACTAACTAGAACTTTTAAATCTGATGCCTTTCGGTTTTGATTAGAACAGCTTAATCCCTAGAACATACTATGGAAATATGACTAAAACTTCATTTGCTAGTTGGCTTAAGACAAGTGTGATGGTCATTGAATTTTAGAGTTTGTGCGTGTACATGGTCACTAGAATTTAATTTCAATAAACAATTAACTTTCGTTTCGGTATGAGAAATCAACACCAAGTGTGATCTACTATCACAATGCACAATTAAAAAAAGGGCAGAATACAAAAAAAAGGGGTAAATTACAAAAAAAAAAAAAAAACCTTTGTGGTTTCACTTTTTTGCAAATAAAGGATTGTGATTTTTTTTGTTAAAAAAAAAAGATTGTGTTTTAAAATGTTAACAAAAAGAGGACAACTAAAATTAAATCATGACATTACATAGGTTATTTTTGTTTATTTTGAACTCAAAATTTTCTAGTTGGTTAATAAAAATACAATAGATATTAATGATATGAAAGCGCAAATATTTTTCTAAATTTATTAATGATAATAAATTTTAAAAAAATCATCACAAATTAAAAAATCTTCGAAAAATATTCAAATCTTGATTTAAATTCTTAAATAATATACATAAAGTATCGGTATGTTAAATGACCAAAAATACCATCCGCTATATCATCATTTTTAATAGAAATATGTTAGTTGTCCTTTTTTTGTTAACATTTTAAAACACAATCCTCATTTTTTAACAAAAAAAAAAAAAAAACCCTACGGTTCTTTATTTACAAAAAAGTGAAACCACAAGTTTTTTTTTTAATTTTTTTTAATTTTTTTGTAATTTGCCTAAGAAAAAAAAAAGTAAAACTTAACTCATTTTTATAAATGGAAAGTTATATATAATATAAGACGGATCAAGATCGCAAAATAATCTAACAAAAAGATTTGTTTTGCCTGTTTTTTATACATTAAATACTCATTTGACCCTGTCTTTTTCTTTTTGGCCATTGTATAGAGATAAATTTATCCTCATTTTCCTTAATGAATTGGGGATATCATTTTTTTTTTAATACAACGGTATCCTCATTAAGATAATTTCTCTCTCAGTATATATATTTAGTTGGGTTTGAATTTAAATTGATTCCTATATACTTAGCCTGCATTGCCAACTAAGCTACAACCTGTAGGTATTTATATATATAGTTATACACAAAGAAATTGAAGACGATTACGATACAACAACAGACCATAATACAAACACAAAGGATATGTAATTGAATAGGAGAATATACCCAAATAGAACTCTATTTTCTTTACGAAACTGAACTACAATTATAATCTTTTTTTTTTTTTTTTTTTTATGTACTTATCTAAATCTAAAAATATGGAATGTAATTCCAATTGCAAAACAGATTAAGCCTCTTTCACGTACGTACAAAACTTTTCTTATGGCTTGGCGAACTGGAGCATCACTCCTACGGACACTCATTTCTGCGCAGGTAGGCACCTCTTGGCCGCCCGTCATCCCCCACTTCCGTCAACTTTCCTCCAGCAGCCGCCTCGTAAAAGGTCATTATGTCTCTTATAGGTACGTACGTATTTGTGTTTTTATCGATCCGATTGATGTTGTCCTAAAAGCTTTGAATCATACCAATATATGTCCGTGTTGGTATTGATTTGAGTGGTAAGGAGTTCAAATAAGTTTTTAGATTTGAACATTAAGAACGAAAAATATATAGTCGCGGAATTAAAAGAGTTAAGAGAATGGTTTGAATCACGGATTTTTATTTTTATATTTTTCATAGTCGGGATCCGACGAGTTTTATTGTGTGAATTACATAATTGGCAGCGATGAAGTGTTTTGCTTTTGCGGGAAACAGGCTACTATTAAAATTTGTGAGACTAAGGAATATCATGGCCGACCATACTTTTGCTGCCCCAAAAAGCATAAAAAAGGGGTAAGTGCAAAAATCCTATACATACATGAGTGTGTGGGGCATCTTAATCCCAAATCAGCATGTGCGTGTTGAAGCCTGGTTAGCCAAAATTTCTGTTGTTTATTGGGAGAATAGGCTACTCCCGACCAATCACATCATGCCACGTAAGCATAGCTGCTAACTTGGCAAGGTGTGATTGGCCAAGAGTAATCTATTCCCCGTCGATACACAACAAAAACTCTCCCTAAAAAACAATTATTTAACGTGACATGATGATATTATTATAAGGGAGTAGTCCACTTCCGGTAATGTAGTAGTAGAATGTGTTGAGTCTATCTCATAGCTCCGGTAGGAATTTTTTTGCTTATCTCTAACCATGGCTGACTCATAACCTATTTCTAATTCGTGTTATATATCAAAAGCAATTATGTGACATGACATGATGATATTATTATAAAGGAGTAGTCCACTTCCGACAATGTAGTAGTAGAATGTGTTGAATCTATCTCATAGCTCCGGTAGGAATTTTTTGTTTATCTCTAACCATGGCTGATTCAACCTATTTCTAATTCGTGTTATATATCAAAAGCAATTATTTGATGTGACATGATGATATTATTATAAGCGAGTAGTCCACTTCCGGCAACGTAGTAGTAGAATGTGTTGAATCTATCTCATAGCTCCGGTAGGAATTTTTTGTTTATCTCTAACCATAGCTAACTCAACCTATTTCTAATTCGTGTTATATATATATATATATATATATATATATATATATATATATATATATATATATATATATATATATATATATATATATCAGCCGCTGATGTTTTAATGGAAATTAAAAATGATTGATAGCGATGTAGATTATTCTTCCGATGGTACATAAATCCTGATCACGAGAAAGCATATGAAAGCTACAACTTCTACCCAGATCAGCGCTTGTCCTCTCTTCCTGGTGAGATATTATTATTCTTATTACTGCCACAGATGTATATATATATATATATATGAATTGTATTGTTGTGTCAGAACATCTAATAAATTGTGTGTAATGAAATAAGTGATTTATTTCACATATATGGCAGCATCAGCCATAGAGATTGATGATTATAAGGTAGAAACAAATGATCAAAATAGGTTGCAGCATCCACAGGACGAAGCATCTTCAGATTCGCATAATGTCTTGTAAGTATAATTAATTAATTAATTAATTAAAGATTTGTTACTTTTATTAGTTTTAAGATTAAGTAAATATGTTGTTGATATATCAAAATAAAAGTTAAAATTCAAAATTCTGAACCAATTAATGTTGGTTGTAGTGGTAATGGTTTCGATAGTTTACGCTAAAGATATCGAGTTAGAATCCTAGTATTTGTAAAAGAAAGGGAGATAAGTCAATTGAAAAATAGTGTACAATCAATTTTAAATTGACAATTTAATATATATTTGCGAAAAATATCAAAATTTTGACAAATGCATGGTAACAATATACTAGACTATTCTTTATTTCGTACGACACTACATGTTAAAGATGAAAATTAATTTGTATAGATAGTGTCTAAGGTTTAATTTTGCCCAACATTATTAGTTTAGAGCAATATTACCAATGTACCCTTTGTTCAAGAAATTTCTTCCCAAATCCGTGAGTAATTCAGCAGTAGATTTTCAGCTAGTAATTTTAATTGGTAGAAATAAGGTTGATTTAAGTGGTAAAAATTTCATTTACGTAAGCAGAGATCTAATCAAAACTTTAATTAAGAGATGAGCCATCCAAAGAGTACATCATCAATCTCGAATCGAGTATACTGGATATATATATTTCTTAAAATAAATCAAAATTTTGACAAACACATAGTAATAATATACTAAACTATTTTCTTCGTAGGGTATTAAGTGATATGACAATAATGCTAAAGAGGAAAATTAATTCATATAGATGGCGTATGAAAAGGTTCTTCAATATATAATTGATTTTTCTCTCTCTAACAAGTGACTTTTTATTGTAGGTCTTTGAGATGCAACAGCAAGGACGAGAAAAGTGAAAAAACTTTGAAGGAAGTGATTGTTCGTTGTTACTGTCAGCTTCCAGCTGCACGACGAGTTTCAAAAACACCCACAAACCCGAATCGACCTTTCTCCTGCTGCTCCAAACTAAAGAAAGATCAAGTAAAGTCCTTCTTTCAACTCTCTCAAACAATATGTTGTTTATCTATTCTTCGCTAAGATAAAAGGGTTAATTCTTAATTTGACTCGCAAAGTTAATCAATCTGGTTCAAAATAATTTTGGATATCAATTTAATTGCTCAATTTAAGGTTTTTTTTTAAAACTTAAATAAGTTTAAAGTTGGCTTTTGGCCCATTATGTTCTCTAACCTATCCAAAACGTTGTTCTTATGATTTGTAGAAATAAAATACTTATCCCCTAAACCGGTTCTAATTAAGAATAATTGATCCAATCTAAAAGTGGTCTCTTAACTAAATTGAATAAAAAATTCATTACTTTCAATTTAGACCATCGGAGATAATTATTCATAATTTGAATAGTTCAAAGATAAAATATTCTGCCCTAATTCTACAGAATGTTATTAAATGTCAACAGTGTACATTTTTTTGCTGGGATGGGCCACGTTCGTTTTCGAATTGTGATATATTCATTATATTTTGAATCTAATTTTCTCTTTTTGTTGCAATATTTTGTGATTATGTATTGATTTTATTTCATATTTTGATTAGGAAAATTGGAATTTTGGAGCTTATTTGAGAATTTTGGAAATAGCGGACAATTTTCCGTTAGGCATGACCAAGCTCTACTCAAAGGGAGATTTCAAGATTTCCATTTAAAGCAAATTTTGCTTAGAAAGTGAGCACGGCTAGCTGCATATTCAGACATTAGTCATATCCATCTTAGTTGAAGGGAAGACTTGAATGTGAGACTTTGAATGAAGATTTAAGAGAGGAGATTTAATCTTGATTGGAGAAGACTTGAGAGACATGTTTAAACATGTTTAGCTTGATTGAAGGAGAGATTGGAGGACTTTGGTTTTTCTCGATTGACTTGTTTCTATAAATAGTTGCATGCTTTTCATTGTTAGATACGTGAAAACTTTCATTATTTTAAGGAATTAAGAGGGAGAAACTATATCATGAGTGGCTAATTTTCGTACTTCATCTTTTTTGTTAGAGTTGTGAGGTTTTTGTACTTCATCTTTTAATTTATTAATTGAGTTCTGAATTTTCTTCCGCATTTCACTTAATGATTTTTGAATCGTATTCAATCTTCTATTGCTAAGTGTTTATTCTTGATTCATAATTGTCTTGAATAAAATGCCCAAAGTAGCACAAATCAATTTTTGAGAAACTAAGTTTTGTTAAAAATTGGTTAGGAAAAGAATTCAGTCGGTTCTTATTGTTTGTCGATGTATTCCTTTCAGTAAAAATTGGTTTGATAAACATTCTTAAACTTAATGCGGTCAATTAAGAAATTGGACATGCATCATTCTTTTTTCTCAATTACTAGTTTTTATTTTGATGCTTGATTAAAATTAATTAATTAAGGGAAAGTAAAATACTAGTATTGGCTTCCAAACCTTCTTTAATCAAAGACTTGAATAATTAATTATTCTAAGAAAGCTAAGATCAACAACCAGATGAACCAAACCTCTTGAATAAGAGATTTCAGGTATTGAATTCTTCTTCAATTTATTTAGCTTTTTTTTTTTTTAATTGCTTAAATCAATTTGTTGTAATCAAAACCCCCCTATTTTATTTTGCTATCAATCTAAATTAAGAAATTAGTTATTCTCTTGAGATTCGATCCAATCTCACTATTACTACAAAATAAGCTAATAAAGGAATTGGACGGGCTCGACAATTGGAATTGGAATTGGAATCAGAATTGGACTCGAACTTTCTCTCTTAGATTGTGCCCAAGAGCACATATGTATGAGACTTTTTTTTTTTTTTTATTCCCCTGAAGCAGGAAGGTTTAATTTATTTCTACTTCACTAATTCACCCTCGTGTTTGATTTGGGTTTCAAATTAAGGGTTTGACTGGATAATTAATACGTTATAGTTTAACTGATTAAGGGTTCAATTGATTTGAATTTTGTGATCTACTAATATATTCGGGAAGAGAAAAAAAAAAAAGGAAATTTTAATTTTTAAATTGAGTAGTTTATAACATAAAGGGAGAAGTATACATATTAATAAAAGTATTAACGTGGTTTTGCTGGTTCATAGGTCGAAAATTATGGTTCGTTTATTGTAAAAGAGAACAAGTGTTTTAAATCGTTAGAAAACAAAATAATTCATAATCTATGAATTGTTGTTATTATTATAGGAAAACATATAATTTGGTGATTAGCGATTTATTGAGTATAAAATAAGCAATTTGATGAGTTTAGTGAGATCAAATGAACAAATTCATGGACTTAATTGATTTATTCAAAATTTTGACAAATACATTGTAACAATTTTGCCTGCCATTATTGGGTTAGACCAATATTACCAATATATCTTTTAGCCAAGAAATTTCGTCGCAAATCTGTCGGTAGATTTTCAACTACTAATTTTAGTTGGCATTTAGTAAAAAAGGAGTACATTGAGCACAATTTTGCATAACCGAAAAAAAAAAAATGCATAATAATTTTATAGGTTAGGATTTATAACTTAAAAGTCTCGTATTAATATATATTATTTTTATATCAAATAAATTATTTGTTTAAAATATAAAATCAGACAGAAAAAAAAAAAGCAAATTAAATTTCTATAACATGGTCTCGGACTAGATTGATTTGGATTCACTATGTTGATGTCTCATCAGTATAACTGACGATATAGCATCAACGTAGATCACGCTAGAACTTCTCCAGAAAATGTGTCTTTCAATATATAATTCATTTTTTTTCTCTATAAAAAATGATCTTTTATTGCAGGTTTAAGACGCAACAACAAGGGTAAGAAGAGTAAAAATAACTTTGCGGAAAGTGATTGTCCATTGTTATATGTGGGCTTCCAGCTACACGACGAGTTTCAAAAACACGCAAAAATTTAAATCGACCTTTATCTTGTTGCTCTGAGCTAATAATAGACAAAGTGAAAGTATTTTTTTGTAACTCTCTCAAATAACAGATCATTTATTGGTTTTTCACCGTGATAAAAGTGTCAATTCTTATAATTTGACTTGTTGAGTTAGTTAATCTCCTTCAAAATAACTTTGGATATCAATTTAATCACTCAAAATGTTTCTAACCTATCTAAAATGTTGTTAATTTGATTTATTGAAATAAAACATTTACTCATCTATCTCCTAACCTATATTTAATTTAAGAATAATTATTGATCCAATTTAGACTTACCTCCTAGTACCGTGTAAATTGAACAAAATTGGAGACATTTTTTCTCAATTTTGATAGTTCAAGGACCACAAATTTCATTTCTATAAATTAAGAAAATTTTTGGATGAGTCAAAATCGAAATCTATTAATATGCTTTTAATACATGTTAATATTGGAAAATGACACATGCCAACAATTATGTAGGTTGACATGTGTTATTTTAGGATTATTATTTTGTACAAAAGTATCAGACTTTAGTGATATCAAATTTTTTTTTTAGAATCAAATCAATACCGCTAATTAAGTTTAATCATACTGATCAATCTCTAGTAGAGATGGTTTCTAAGGGGCTGAATGATAAATTTTTTATTTTTAAGTTGAGTAGTTAATAACATTATATATATATATATAGTTTTGAATATTGTATCTTTTATTGTAAAAGAGCCTGTGTTTCAAACCGTTAAAAAAACAATTAGAATCCTACAATGAACAGTTAATATGTCATTAAGTCAAAATATTTCATAAGTAAAAAATTAATAATATCAAGCATATTATCCTAGCATAGAACAATTCTATCCATCTCATTCTCTATTTTTAGTGACGATATAAACACTACCGTAAATGAAATTTGGTAGTAAATAATTTACAACAAAACATATTCTACTCCTAAAAAGCGATTTTAACAATATAAATTTAAGCTGTAAATTTAGGCTGGTCTCCCGTAATTTGGGTATCACGACTAGAGTTACGTCTCTCTAGGCTGGCTACTGGCATCACCCTGCGTGGTGCTCTAATTTTTTTTTTTTTTTTTTTTGTGATAAAATAATTCGATTTCTCATATTGAGAAAAATTTAAATTGACTTTCAAAAATAAAGTTGAGGGACCAATTGACGATTTATCCAAAACTCTCAACTCTAATTATAAACCCTTTGTTATCAATGGCAGCAATGCAATTTTTCCGATGGGATGGGCCACCATCTGTTCCTCTGAAGATGAGAGATAAGCCTCAAATGGTTGTTTTTTTCTTAATTAGGTTTTGTTCAGAAGTGGAATCAGTAATCTCCATTAAGACCTAATTTTGGATTTTGTGATTTCTATGTTCCTACTAACCCTACCCGATGTTGATGTTTAATTAGTATCTAAACTTAATCAATAGCTTGTAACTATATATGGTGGAAACCTGTAGTTTCAGTTGAATAATTTAATTCTCAGGTTTCATGATGGTGGCTTACATACATCTATAAAATGTCTTTAGATTCGGTGGCTTACAATATAAATTCTACTTTTCTTGTGTGAAAAAAAATTGGACAGAAATGCGGTCGCCATTCCCTCGCAGTTTTGTCAACTTACTAAAATATCAGAATTACCAATGAAATATTCGTCGCAGAAGTATCTACTGTTGGGCATTAAAATTTCCGTCAAATTTACTGTTTCAATAAACTTTTCCATTTTCAGGGGTCAACGGACCCGGCGACCCGCCCCTCTTGCTTGATGCAGACCCATGCAAGTTTTTCTCTCTTTCTTGGGCCACTTAACGGTAACAAGGAAATTGACTCTCTTGTGCCACTCTATATACAAAATTGAATTATTGGGTATAATTTGTTCAAGGAGTTCAAGTGGACATAGGATTTTTGTAGTAAAAAAGTATGGAATTGAAAAAATTAGGATCTGAAAATAAATTGATATGATCTTGTTATGCAATCTATATTTTTAATATGATTATGTGATATTTTGATATTCGTATCAAATGGATAATAAATATTGTCTTGTTAAAAGTTAATAGTCATACTTCAGTCTGGAAACCATATATCAAACGGATAATAAATATTGTCAGGTAAAGAATTAAGGAAAAAGTACAAAAAAATACATGTGGTTTGCAAGATTTGCAAACAAAAGTTTGTGTTTGAAAAGTTGGTAAACTCATATATGTGGTTTCGCTGTTTGACAAATAAAGTCTTTAATTCAACTCGCCCTCTAAAAACTATCTTTTGTTTTGGATTTTGAACTAAAATTCTACATGTTAGTCGATATGAATATAATAGATATTGATAATTAAACTCTGAAATTTTTGGGAAGCACATATTTTTTTAATTAAATATATAAAAAAATGGAAAAAAATTAAAAAATAGATTTATTACCAGAAAATATTAAAATTTTGATGGAAAATTCTTAAATAATATAGCAAATTAGTAGAATGGTGAATTGAAGAAAACGTTAAGGTTTGCATGAGAATCGGTTCAAAATACCTATGTTTATACTGTTAACCCGATAACTTTATTAAACTCGAAATTTATTCATAGTTAATATCTAAATAATTTATTCACGTTATTTGAAGAATTTTCCATCAAAATTTTAATATTTTTGAGCCCTTTTTTTCTATTTTTTTGTGATTTTTTTTTCACTTTTTTCTATTATTTAATTAAAAAATACTTGTGTTTATAAAAAATTTCACTGCTTCGTAGACAGTATCCATTATATTCGTATCAATTGATATGCAAACTTTTAGATGAAAATAAAAAACACTAGACAATTTTTAGGGTATGTGTTGGATTGAAGAATTTGTTTTTTATCAATGGGGTTTCTATTTGCAGATGAAAAAAAAAAAAATCTTATACATGTTTTTATCAACTTTTAAAATACAGACCTTCATTTATAAAACCGGTTAATCATAGGTATTTTCCTTTTGTACTTTTCCCAAAAATTAACGTCTGAAATCATCCCTGGATTATTACCATGCATAGCGCAATTTGGGCCACTAGTTTAATTCAATCAATGCATTTTTCATGAAGGGTTTTTTCACGAAAATTCTAACAAACTTAGTTTCGGATTGCTAAAATTATATCACGTTAGCGTAATTTTTTTTTTTTTGATCTTCAAAATTGGATTTCTCAGTTATTGTTATGCTTGTGCATAACTCGTTTTCGATAATTTTTGTTCGAATGGTAATCATTGTTTGTTATTAGAGAAAGACTCAAGGTTTCTTTGCACTTCAGACTCGTTATTAATTTTTTTTGCATTTTAGACTTATGGTCAAGATATATTTATTAATCATTCAAATCTACTAAATTGCATAGTATTTTTTGGTATATAGAATGCTTATGAATATGCATCCATTAGATGGCGGTGAAGCTTAAAACAACATTGATCATACTTTTTTTGTTATTTTAATTGATTTTATTGCACGTATTTGTTCTCGTTCTATTGAAAATTTTTGCAAGTGAAAATTATTATTATTATTTTTTTAATGAAAGAATCAATTTCATTACTTACTACTCATGAAACAACAAGTCTTGAATAATATAGGGAGAATTAGAAATCTAAATCTATGGTTCGAGTAAAGAATCAGAAGCTCAAGCCATAGCACGAACAAAAGAAAAAGAACAACTCATAAACTTAGATGCCAACTGCAGGCAATTCTCCACCAATGTGTCAAGGTAAGTCTAATCCTGTGAAAAACTATTAAGTTTCTTAATCAAAATTTGAGAATTTGATTCCAAAATAACAATGTAATTAAAACTGGACCGACCAGTTCGATTAGTTCAATTACAAACCGACTATAGATATGATCGGTTTAACAAAAAATTACAATTTTTAGAAAAATCAGTCAAAAACGGTTGAATCAACTGTTAAACTAGCAAACTGGCCAACTGAACCTCCAGTTAAACCCTAATTCATTATAATCTAATAATAAATAATATTTTTTAAAAAATAAATATCTAATTAAATAATCCGTTCGAATCGGTTGAACCGTGAAATAATAGTCTCATTTGTATCCTCTCCGGTCCAAACTTAATAACATTGCCAAATAATACGCGTATAGTGGTGGCATGCACAAACATTATAACTCATATTTTTGTTATTATAATTACCGACCAAAATACACATGTTCTCACTTTTTCATCAAGATTTCTTTTTTATAGAAAATCCTTTACTTTAAAAGTCTAAAAAGATGAACCATGCAAAAATTAGAAGATCCTTGCATTAGTATGCTTTTAACTTTCTAAGAAAAACTTTTAACTATTCCATTAAAAGAAATACTAATGCTTTAATTAAACAAAATCAATACTTTAATTTAATATCATCAAATAAGATCTTAGTTCAATTATAATACTTTTCCCTAAGTAACATGGTTACATCACACTCAACTCAACTGCATAAAAATATTTGTAGAAAATTCTTTGGCTCCACCTGATCATCATTATATATTGCTACAACAAATCTCAAAATATCATGGGCATTAATCACAATTAGCTTCAGACATAAACAGTCCAATTACAAAAAAAATTAAAGAAAAGTACAGTAAGCATTAACTAATTAATTAAACCAATTAATTAATTATTCATGTAAAAAAGAATGTGAATAAAATATAAAATACAGACAGAAATCTATCTAGTGTCTCCCATGATATACTAATCCCTGTCGTTGGAGAGAGAAGAAAAAGATTAAAAAAAAAAGTCAAAAATCTGATCTTTTTTTCAACAAACAAAAATGGCAGAAATTAAAAATCCGATCTTTTGCCTACAGACAGATATGCCAGTTCATTTGGGTCCCAGTAATTTGCAAGCATCAATTGCATTGTTCAATTATAGCTCCACCGCCCTTCACTCTCTTCTTCTTCTTCTTCTTCTTCTCCTTCTCTTACTGTCGAAGGCGAAGTAAAGTTTAATGATGGATGAGGATGGGGAATGGGTGGTGGTACGGCGGCCGGCGGAGAAAGATTTGTGGAAGCCGAGTTTGATTGACGATGAAGATGAAGATGAAGATGAAGATAGGCCTTTGAGGGTTGTGTTTAGTGGGCCTGCAACGCATTGGACCGATGCAATTCCTATTGGCAATGGTCGCATTGGTGCCATGATTTGGGGAGGAGTTGCAGCAGAGACTCTCCAGCTTAATGGTAAGTGAGTAAAAAATGACCCCAGTTTGCTGTGTTTTGGTTTTTGATACTGAAAAAGGTTGAAGCTTTTGGGTTAAGACTTAGATCAGTATGCTTTTGTTTCAAATTTGTTGTTTTGGTTGATTACTTGTTATTTGAATTTGAAAGCTGATTGTAACTAATTGATATCTTGTCTCATTGCTAAGCGGCGTTTGTGAGATTTATGTTCTTTTGGTGTTAGATGCAGTTCATAGGTTGAAATTTGACATATACAGGCGCGTCAAATTCAGTTTGTTATGTTTAGATTCATCCAAGTTTGAAAATTTAGGTGTTTTTTGTGAGCTAATGAATGAAAATACGAGATGAAGCTAAGTTTTTAGTTTTATGTTCACTGGTTATCATTATCAAGTTGATAGCAACTAATGAAGTAATGACATATTGTCTCATTGCTGAGCTTGGCTTGTGAGATTTCAAGTTATTTTGGTTTTAGATGCAGTTCACAGTTTGAAATTTGAAGACAGAGGCACATTATAACTGAGTTTGTTTCTAATGTTTGGATTCATCCAAGTTTGAAAATTTATGTGTTTTTTTATGAGGAAATGAAATGGGAAAGATTATATGAAGCTGGACTTTTGGTTTTATGTTTACTGAGTTTCATCATTAACTTGGGAAAATTGGTGGATTTGGGAGCAATTACTCTCATATTTTCCATTTTTCCTTTGTCCAGTTCCTTAAGGAAAATATTCTAGTTTCTTTTGTTTTATTGTGTTGACAACTATGTGGATTGAGTGTGATTGAAGCATGATAGTTTCTGTTTGAGTTGCAGAACATAAGCCTTACTGCATTGTTTAATATAGGATGAATTTGTCCTCTGTGGGTCTTCAAAATATAGATGCACAGAGTGATTTCTGCTTACCATATGTTATCTTGATTCTTGTAGAAGATACGCTCTGGACTGGGATTCCAGGAAATTATACTGACCCCAATGCTCCAGCGGCACTATCTGTTGTCAGAAAACTTGTTGACGATGGAAAGTATGCTGAAGCTACTAAGGAAGCAGTCAAGTTGTCTGGAAATCCTTCTGATGTATGTATTTTCGTTTTTCTATAGCCGTTTTGCTGAATTAGTGTTGTAGTAGACTGATAATTATTGATCTTATCTGATTTTTCTGTTTATGAGATGAATTTCTCTAAGGTTCAAGGTTTGTTTACTCCGTATACTAATAATGTGACTGTGCTTTAAGGGTGTTCTCCATCTAATGCATTATCATTAGCCAAAGCCAAAGCCAAAGCCAAAGCCAAAGCCCCAAATTAAATGCTGATTTTGTTTTCACTTTGGTATTTTTTTCTACGATTTTAATTGTTATTTTGTGCTGTTGAAGGTTTACCAACTACTCGGTGACATCAAACTAGAATTTGATGACTCCCATCTCAAATATGATGAGAAGACTTATCGCAGGGAGTTGGACCTGGATACGGCCACTGCAAGAATCAAATATACTGTTCGTGATGTGGAATATATGAGGGAGCATTTCGCTTCTAATCCGAATCAAGTGATTGTGACAAAGATTTCGGGAAGCAAATCAGGGTCTGTATCATTTACAGTGTCTCTAGACAGCAAGATGAATCACCGTTCATATGTAAAAGGTGAAAATCAGATAATAATGGAAGGAAGTTGTCCTCGGTCAAGGATTCCACCAAAATCTAGCAATGATAAGGGAGTTCTGTTCACTGCCATTTTGAATTTACAGATTAACAAGGGAAGTGGAAAGATAAATATTTTGGATGACAAAAGATTGAAGGTTGAAGGTTCAGATTGGGCAGTTATACATTTAGTAGCTTCTTCTTCATTTGATGGGCCATTTACTGATCCTTGGGAGTCCAAGAAGGATCCTACTTCAGAGTCTATAGGTGCGATGAATTCGATTAGAAATCTGTCGTACAATGATTTATATGGACATCATTTAGATGATTATCAGACACTTTTTCATCGTGTTTCGCTAAAGCTTTCAAAAAGCTCAAAGAGCAATTTGGGAAATGGACACTTGGATATGAAGAAATTAATGGCATTGAATAAGGATTTATCAGTAAAAGCTACTCAAGATGATACCACTTCAGCTGCAGAGAGGGTGAAATCTTTTCAGACTGATGAAGATCCATCCTTGGTGGAGCTTATGTTCCAATATGGTCGTTATTTACTCATTGCTTGTTCACGGCCTGGAACTCAGGTGGCAAATCTACAGGGTATATGGAATAAGGATATCGAACCGCCTTGGGAGTATGCTCTCTCTCTCTCTCTCTCTCTCTCTCTCTCTCTCTCTCAATCTGGCATTCCTTTTATACTTTTTCTTCCTTGCTTCCATAAAATTCAGGTGGGATTGCATCGAAATTCTGTTTTATAAGTCTTCCATACGAGTTATATTTGGCATTGTATGTGTAATAAGCATAGTTATCTTATGGTACAAGTAAATCTTTCATTCTTTCTGTTTCTTAATGATGCATTATTTTTCACACTTACTAAATATGTGTATATATTTCAATGCAGTGGTGCTCAGCATACGAACATTAATTTACAAATGAACTACTGGCCTGCCCTTCCTTGTAATCTTCACGAGTGTCAAGAACCCTTGTTCGACTTCATTTCTTCCCTGTCGGTCAATGGGAGCAAGACAGCAAAAGTAAGCCTTCCACAAATTCTCATTTGATCAAATCTTTTGAATGAAGCTGTTAATACATGGTTCTGGAATGAAATTCATTAGATGAACTTTACTTGAGCCGTAGTTGAATGTAGGATGACAAATATGCCCTTATTATTGTCCTTGAATTCTGTTGTTCCCAAATTTTTAGCTCTTCTTATTCAATTATTGATTATTGCAGGTGAACTATGAAGCAAATGGTTGGGTGGTTCATCAAGTGAGTGACCTATGGGCAAAAACATCGCCGGATCGAGGAGAAGCTGTGTGGGCTTTGTGGCCAATGGGTGGAGCGTGGCTTTGTACGCACTTATGGGAGCATTATGCATACACTCTGGACAAAGTAAGAACCTACTTTTCTGTAACTGCTTCTTTTGTTTGGGAATTAAACCCTTTTAGTGGAAAAGGGACTTCCAAATCAGATGTAACTTCAGAAATATGCTAATAAGACACAAGCAAGGGTTTTGTTGGCATTTGTATTCAGTATACACATACATCCCACCAATGTACGAGTTGATGATGTCTTGTTAGTGTCTGTCTTTGTTATTTTCAGAAACATTGTTACTCATCTAATGTCAGAGAGTTGTGTATGATTCTTGCTCATAATATGTATTGTAATTTTCCTAGTCTAGTAATCGATAGCTAATGTATGCTGCATAATTAGGATTTTTTAAGAAATAAGGCATACCCTTTGTTGGAAGGATGTGCAAAATTTCTGCTGGACTGGTTGATTGAAGGACCGGGAGGATATCTGGAAACTAATCCGTCAACTTCGCCAGAACATATGTTCATCGCTCCAGATGGTAAACCTGCTAGTGTGAGCTATTCAACAACTATGGACATGGCAATCATAAAAGAAGTGTTCTCCCAAATCGTTTCTGCAGCAGAGGTGATACCTTTTCTCTATACTGACGATACATGTTACTTTCACCATTGGCCACCATTCTTTATTTCTTGTTGTCAGTTATTGTTAAGGTCACTAAATTTTATAATTGACTACAAATTTTTCTAAAATTTGTTGACAATTTTACGACACTTTGGCTATAGAGATTTCCTTGAATTGAAGGAAAAGAAGAGTGGTCATGGCAAATTAAAGTTCAATACAAATAAACATAGGGATCATGGCTAAAACTGACTTCTTGTAAAACATAGTTTGGTCCTTTATCTCCAGTGCCTGTTTCTTTATTTTTTATTTTTTTTCTTTTTTTTGATTAAAAACAGGTTGTAGGAAGAAATGATGATGAACTTATTCAGCGAGTCCAGAAGGCTCAACCGAGACTTTTACCAACAAAAATTGCAAGAGATGGTTCTATCATGGAATGGGTAAGCCTCTTGCTTTAAATGGCTCAGGTACTCAAAGATTGAGAATCAATGAACAGGTTTTATTCCGCTTCAATCCAATAAATCGTATTTTCAGTGAAAACTTCTCTTTATCTTTCACAGGCTCAGGATTTTGAGGATCCAGAGGTTCATCATCGACATGTGTCTCATCTATTTGGCCTGTTTCCCGGACATACAATAACTCCGGACAAAACTCCGGACTTATGTAAAGCTGCTGACTATACACTTTACAAGAGAGGTATCTCATAGCAGACTCTATAATCTTACCTTCCATTATTAATACTAAGGTCCGGTTTAAAACTGGCTGCACGCCCATTTGGAACTACATCATTTATGCTGCTTTTGTTGTAAACAGGAGAGGAAGGTCCAGGATGGTCAACCATGTGGAAAGCTGCAATATGGGCACGATTACGTAACAGTGAGCACGCTTATCGAATGATCAAGCACTTGTTCGACTTGGTAGACCCGGATCATGAAGCCAATTACGAAGGAGGGGTATATAGTAACTTGTTCACCGCGCACCCTCCTTTTCAAATTGATGCCAACTTCGGGTATGTATCATCTTGCATGTCACGTCTCGTGGATAGAACCTTTTTTTTTTATTTTTTTATGTAACGACTGTGTTTCAAAATGATTGTGGTTTCTATTTGTCCAGGAGATATAAGCACATGTATCATTTTGAACTTGATGGTTTTGTGATTCATGCAAATTCAATGGAGAATGTTATAGGTTGCATGACTACGACTCATTCTATTAATTTTTGGAGTTCTGGTTTCAGTTTTTCAGCAGCAATTGCAGAAATGCTTGTCCAGAGCACAACAAAGGACATCTACTTTCTCCCTGCTCTTCCTCGAGATAAATGGGTGAATGGTTGCGTCAAAGGCTTAAAGGCACGGGGCGGGCTGACCATTAACATATGCTGGAGAGAGGGTGATCTTCATGAAGTCGGAATTTGGTCAAAGGAAAACAATTTTCGTAAACGACTAAACTATAGAGGATTAGTAGTGCATGCAAATATTTCATCTGGTAAAGTATACACATTCAATCGACAGTTAAAATGCGTAAGGACATACTCCCTTTCAGAAGCTGCTTCTTGTTGAAGATGGTGAGAGGAATTAGATACTTAAAAGAACATTGTTTTGATTATTCTGAATAATTATAGGGAGGAACTAGGATTGATTTTATTAACTGATTGTTAATGTTGTTTATCACTACTAAGACAATACATGTCAAAATACTTATATGACCATTTGTGGGTCAATTATTTTGCATACTTTGAAGATAAAATGAGTAAAATTTCAAATTTCAATTTTTTTTAACTAATTTAAGAAAATATAGTTAATATAATTAAAGGCTAATTGTTGCATATGATTTTCGTACTATACACTGATATATAACTTATAATATAATATAAGGGGTTCGTTTAGCAAAATATTTGTAATTTTGAGGTAATTTATTGTACTTTGTTGATTATTATACATAATAATTTAGGGATATGTGAGCAAAATTAGGAAGTAGACCAATTTTTATACCAAGATTATATATATATATTTTTTATAATTTTAGATGGAGATAATATAGAAGTGCTCACGAAAAGAGTAAATGGTTCACAAGGTTTGATTTTCAATTCTAAGGGTTGTCGATTTCTGATACGATAATACAATCAAAAAGACAATTTTTGTATCACGATTTATTGGACACGAATATCATTTTTATCGTATAAAACCACACATAAAAGAGATTGTTAGATAACAACTCATCTTCACAAGAAAAAATGGCTGAGAAATCCTCTAGTATTTTCTTGAATGGGCTGATTTTGGTTCGATTCATTGCAACAAAATTGAAAAATTTCCCATTTTGACCCTTCGTTTAGTGACTTGGCATTAGTTGACTGGTTATATTAATTTTCACGTTCCCCTTTCTTGGCGCTATCTTGGCTTCAAAACAGATGAACAAACCAACCCTACAACCAACAGAGAGTAAAGTGCAGCGTAAAGCTTTCAGCTTTCCCTCTTTTTCTCTTCTCGGATTCTTCTTTTTTCCGTTTATTAGCCTAATTGATGGAAGATAAAGATTGGGTTCTAGTCGAATTACCCACAGAAAAATCCACGGGGGAACCAGGCTGGACAGATTCTGAAACTTCTACGCCGTTGAAAGTTACTTTTAATGGGCCGGCAAAGTACTGGACGGACGCAATTCCGATCGGAAACGGTCGGCTAGGTGCTATGGTGTGGGGGGGCGTTTCATCGGAGATTATCCAGCTTAATGGTACAAAATCATTTTCACTTTTTTTTTTTTTTTTTTGACTTTCAATTCGGGGATAGCTTGAAATTCAGTGACCGAAATTGGGGTTTTAAGTGATTTGTTTTAAATTTTGTTGCAGAGGATACTCTCTGGACTGGAACTCCAAGCGATTTTACTAACGCTAATGCTCCAGAGGCATTATCAGAGGTTAGAAAGCTCGTTGATGATGGCCGATATGCAGAAGCTACTGCTGCGTCCGTCAAGTTATTTGGTAACCCTGCAGATGTATGCTGTTTCTTTACTAATTTCGTAGATAACAGGAAACTGGAAGAGAATTGGTTTACATTTAAAAAAAAAAAAAAGAAAAAAGAAAAAAGAAAATTTGATTTCTTGAAGAGCAATATGGTTTCCATCATTTTGAATAGTTGGAGGAACAATTTTCCTTGCTTTTTGGTTTCTATGTCACATTTTACTTTATTATCAATGTCTACTTTCCTGATTATAATTGCAACTTCATCGGCTTCCATATCATCTTCCATTAATTGATTATATACTGCAGTTTTTAAAGGGCAAAACTTACTTAGCACAATTTGTCACTTGAGTCCTTAGTTGGTCACATTTGGCTACTCTGGTTTATTTTTCCATAAAATCTGACTATTTGGAGAAGATTTGACTCTTGACTTACTGGTCTGTTAGTAGTATTACATGAGTCAGCACATGGTCAAACAATTTTCTCTAATTGTGCAAGTACGCATGTCATAAACTATGGATAAAACTGTTTGTTGAAGGCCAAATAAATTAAAGTACGAGGGCCAAATGTACCAAAGTTGAACTACATAGGCTAATGTGACAAATAGTGCAAATACAGGGGTTCAAATATTTAGTTTTTTGCTTTTTTTTTTTTAAAGTTTTCAATTAATGCAGTTCTGATTGTTTGTGTTTGATGATTAAGGTTTATCAACTACTTGGAGATATCAAACTGGAATTTGATGATTCTCATCTTGCATATGCTGAAGAAACATATCATAGGGAGCTAGACTTGGATTCTTCAACAGCAAGAGTGAAGTATTCTGTAGGTGATGTAGAATTTACTAGGGAGCATTTTGCATCTAATCCTGATAAAGTGATTGTGACAAAGCTTTCTGGAACAAAGACAGGGTCTCTATCCTTTACGGTGTCTCTTGATAGCAAGTTAGGTCATACTTGCTACATCAATGGATCAAATCAGATTGTAATGGAGGGAAGTTGTCCTGGAAGTAGGATCCCACCAAAAATGGGAGCTGATGGCAATCCAAAGGGAATCCAATTTTCTGCTGTTCTTCATTTGCAGATTAGTGATGGTGTGGGCAGGATACATGTTTTGGACGCTAAGAAGTTACAGGTTGAAGCTTCTGATTGGGCTGTTTTGCTTCTAGTGGCTTCATCTTCATTTGAAAATCCATTCACAAAGCCTTCAGATTCAAAGAAACAGCCTACTTCTGAGTGTCTTGATGCTTTATCGTTAATAGCAAATCTGTCATATTCCGATCTTTACAGGCGTCACATAGATGACTATCAAAATCTTTTTCATCGTGTCTCATTTCAGCTTCAGAAAAGCATCAATGTCCTGCATCATGAAAGTGGCTCATCCGTCAAAGGGAATAAAGATAAAGAAGCTCCGACTTTTGAGAGGATTATATCTTTTCAATCTGATGAAGATCCATCCTTGGTTGAGCTTCTGTTCCAGTTTGGCAGATATTTACATATTTCATGCTCACGCCCTGGAACTCAAGTTGCAAATCTGCAGGGACTATGGAACAAGGATCTGGAACCAAAATGGGAGTATGTTTCAATTTTCTTTTCTTCTCTAGTTTGTTTACTAATCCTAAATAGAACTTTTGACTTTTTTTCGTACAACCAACAATTTACATGATTCCCAGCAAAAGATGCCAAGTAAATACATTTCACTGTTTCCTTTACTTTTGAGAGATTTCATATGAAATGCTATTGACCATTTCATCTCTTTTTTCAGTTCAGCACCTCATTTGAACATCAATCTGGAAATGAACTATTGGCTGTGCCTGCCATGCAACATTAGAGAATGCCAGGAGCCCTTGTTCGATTTTATTGAATCCCTGTCACTGAATGGAAGCAAAACTGCACATGTAAGTAGAATATTTTCCTCTAATTCATATGAAAGCATTCCTGAAGTAGCCTTTTATCCTTTGTCTCTTGTTTAACGTATAAAGACTTTCCATACTGAAGCATGCCAAGGCCTAAAACCACCAAGATTCACCTCTATGTGCATAGTTCTTCTGATTCTCTTTTTCTCCCTATCTCATCCCAAAAGTTTTCATCAACTCACAGAATGTTGCAGGTAAACTACGAGGCTAGTGGTTGGGTCGTACATCACAAGTCTGATATATGGGCAAAATCGTCAGCTGACAGAGGAGATGCTGTGTGGGCACTTTGGCCAATGGGTGGGGCATGGCTTTGTACCCATTTATGGGAGCACTACAAGTATACCATGGACAAGGTAACCAAATTTTTTTTAAATATTTTGTTTTATTTTTGCCACAAAACAGTCTATTCTACTTTTGTCCTTGTGTTCTGAATCGTTTTCCTGGTCAGGATTTTCTTAAGAGTGTGGCTTATCCTCTGTTGGAAGGATGTGTGTTTTTCTTGTTGGATTGGTTGGTTGAAGGTCCTGATGGATATTTGGGAACTAATCCATCCACTTCCCCGGAACATATGTTTATTGCTCCGGATGGTAATCCTGCTTGTGTGAGCTATTCATCAACTATGGACATGGCAATCATCAGAGAAGTTTTTTCTTCAATTACCTTAGCGGCTGAGGTAGAGCTCAATGCTAACTATAATAATCATCCTTTCATATTGCACAATTGAACTGCTATCTTACGTTTATATGATAAGAATTAGTCCGGGACAGATTTTGGGCAGAAACGATGACTTTCTTGTTCAAAAAGTGCGAAAAGCTTTACCAAGGCTTCATCCGACAAAAATTGCTGAAGATGGTTCTATAATGGAATGGGTAAGTGAACAATTTCTTTAAACTATGTATAAATGGTTTAGTGGATTAGTCCACAGACTAAAATATTTTCGTAAATTCTCTCTGTGGTGGGACAGGCGCGAGACTTTAAAGACCCAGAAGTGCATCATCGACATCTTTCACCCCTATTTGGGTTGTTTCCAGGGAGCACAATAACCATCCAGAGAGATCCAGACCTTTGTAAAGCTGCGGAGAAAACCCTCGAGAAACGAGGTTTGTCTACAAATACCTAGATATTACTTGGGATGATAAACTCCATGGATATTGCTTCTTAGATGTATACTGTTGGCATTGCACAGGAGAGGACGGCCCGGGATGGTCAACTGCATGGAAAACGGCTTTATGGGCACGCCTACACAACGGTGAGGATGCTTATAGGATGATTAAACATTTGATTAAGTTGGTGGATCCAGATCATGAAGTAGCTTTTGAAGGTGGACTATACAGCAACTTATTTGCAGCACACCCTCCTTTCCAGATTGATGCCAACTTTGGGTAAGCTGCATTGTTTATAGGGAAAAAAAAAAGCATCTTGGGGCCTTGATTTTTTCAAATTTTACACATTGAGCGCATGATTAACAAGATAGTTAGCTGTAAAATAACTTAATATCAGAATTGGTTTGAAGCACGGGGCCCTATTCATCTGTGTTTGACATAGCAATTTTTACAGTTCATAAGGAGGTTCTTATATCTCTGCTATGGTTGTAGGAGAAGGACAACATAACACTTTCTCTCTCCTAATAGAGAGGACGATACGTCAAAAAATGCAATGTCAGACGCATATGACTGCGATGCATTTTTTACTCGAGTTTGTACATTGCAGCTATTAAGAGATTTTATTAATGTCTTATCTACTATAATGCTGTCTCCAGTTTTACAGCAGCAGTTGCAGAAATGATTGTGCAGAGTAGTATGAATGATTTATACTTGCTTCCTGCTCTTCCCCGCGAAAAATGGCCGAACGGATGTGTGAAAGGTTTGAAAGCGCCAGGAGGGTTAACAGTTAACATATGCTGGAAAGAAGGAAATCTCCATGAAGTTGGTCTTTGGGCCATGGATGAAAGCTCTATCCAACAATTACATTACAAAGGAAACACTGTGAAGATAAGCATTTCACCTGGTATAATTTATGCCTACAATGGAAATTTAACATGTGTATATACTTGCTTTCTTTCAAAAGATGTTTTCCATTCCAAATAAATGGTATTATAATAAGAGAAATTTATTTTGTGTAGGTCTCATAATTTTAATTGTATTTTCTTTAAATAAATTATAGTATTAAAATATATCTAACAACGACTTTCAATTTCAGCTCAACGTAATTTTAATTTTTTTTCTAATCAGCAAAGATGTTTTTTCTTCAATTTTTATTATAGAAATAAAAATGTAATACCTCACCAGCGGGTTTGAATCATCCTCGGAAAACAGGAGAGGTCTTGGTGATTAAATCTCAGCCCTCCTTCCTTTCAATATTGATGGCTGGGATTAAACTTCACAATAAATTCGCCATAACAGACTATTACAATTATTATTATTATTATTATTATTTTAAATTTTTAACAATAACTAGCTTTTAATTTTTTTTTAATAATCATCAAAGAAGTTGTTTAAGTTTTGTTGCTGACATTCGGAATCTTTCGAAGAAGTAGAGGACTGTTCAGTTTGTTCATACAGACACAAACAGCACGTTTGTTTAGGTGGATAGAAGGTGGAATAGGGATTTCTTATCCCTATCCCATCTCTATCCACCATTGGTTTCTTTTACCTGGGATATCGATGTGCGAATTTATTAGCCCATTTAGCTTCTAGTCTTCCTGTCCGAGTGCAATATATATATGGCGTTGGCCGGACTTTGCTAGCTTTTGGGTAATCTTAAAAAAAAAATAAAAGAAAAAGAAAAAGTATTATTTTTTTTTTTTTGGAGTTTTTACCAAATTTATCCACACGATATTAGTTATATAATAATATATTATATAATTACATTTTTTTATCGTATTGTTTTGTTTTAGTTTGCTTGTTAAGACAGATTAAAAAGTAATAAATGTAATCAATTTTACTAGATGAGTTTAGATTGTACATGAGACTGATGTTTTAATTTCACTGTATCTGAATTAACTTTTATGCACGTTGGATTAGATTTGGACAAACCTTCTTATTATCAAACATAATAGATTAGCTCAAGTCAGTTCGATAAGGATGTCTTACTAAAAGAATTAAGAATTTTATACTTTTATCCTTTTAAATGGTAAGAACTAAAAGTTGAATTAAAATTACAAAATTTTAAAAATATATGTATAGATTTACCGGTGTAATCCCTAAAATATAGGGAATAATAAATTACAAGGTATTTGTTATATTTGTGAATAAATATAACAAATTGTTTTTATGTAGTGTTTAAATTATTAAATACCCCGAACTTGGATGACATATTCCTGTAAGAAAAATCGGACTTCAATAGATTCAACTCATTGGACGGACCAGATTTTCTTGATCCAGAAATATTCTACACCGTCACTGCACCAGAACATTATCCAAAACGTTCTCTTTCTTAAACCCTAACCAAAACCTCCACGAGTTAGTCACCTCCTTCTTCACTGCAATTGCTTCTACTTCTCTTCTCCACAGAGCTTTTCTGAACAGAAATGGCTTCACGCGCTGGAGGAACGTTCGCGCGCAGGGTCATCTCTTCCGCAAGGGCTCCGTCTCGTCTCTCCTCCCCGCCGCTTCCCCGCATCCGTCCACCGCCGGCTGCCTCCCCCCGCCTTCAGTCTCGCCGCCTCTCCTTTGCTCCTTCTAGGTATTTGCTTGTACAAATATACCGAATTTTATTAACTGAATGGTTAATTGTAAGAATCCTTAGCAAAATGTAATTTACATATTGGAAGCATCGTCCTCTAAATGGATTGTTCATTTAAAATTTGTTACTATTTTTTATGTAGTTTAAACTAAATTGTAATTTATTGGATTTAGATTGTTCAATTCAAATGAAAGAGATTTAGCTTTGCATTCATGTAATTTTCAAATGAAAGAGATTTATTGTAATTTATATCAGATGAAGGGGAATTTTTTTTTTTTTTTTTAAATTTTCTTCATTGGAACTCTTCTTGGTTTATAGCATCTCCTAACTTATTGCTATCTGTTGGTTGGCATTTTTGCTGAATTTAGTGAATGTTTGTATGCTTTTGTAGGAACTTGGGAGAATTGGGATGTATGCAATCATTCTTGCCTCTGTATTCTGCTAATCACCTCACATCACGTCTCAATGCTAACTTGCGGGCTTTTTGTGAGCTGTCTCATGGTACCTTCTGCCGCACTTGTCAGGATCGCTAGTAGTCGCTTTGTGAGTCTTACTGTTTATAGGGCACATAAGAAAATGGAAACATGATCTTCTAAGTTGTTGTTGTTATTCATAGACTGACTCCTGAATAACTCCAATTGCAAACTGTAATTGCATTTTGTGTTTTTCAGTGACTTTGTGAAAAATATGTCTCATTGATCTCATTAGGAATGCAGTGGATAGGATTTTCTTCTTTTTGTGAAATTTTCTTAATGAGAAGAATTGGGATTGGGATTTATAGGGAATGGAAAAGACGGGTGATGCGCATGGGCTTTCAGTCAGCTAAAGGTGCAGGATTTTTGCCACAATTGTAGGTCTCTATTTTTCTGTTTCTTGTTCTTAAAAAAAATGAAATTGGTGAACGATTATTTCAATCAAATAATAAAAGTATCGAGGAAGTAGGACAAACGCTTTCTGCATTAGGGATTAAATGTTCAACAGGATATGATGACGTTAGGTACCACTAAGAGATGAACTCCCCTTTCTTTATTATTTTATTAATTTTCTTGCAATTACTTGCCCAATCACTTCTCTCAAATCAATTGTTAAAAATTAAACTCCAGGAATTCAAAGTGAGGACTATTTTATTTACTTGTTTGTTAGGTAGATATATCTTGAGTCGGTTATCAGTGACTGATATTGAGCCTGATTTAATCTCTTTTGCTCTTTGTTCGTTGCTGGTCTAACTGCCAGGGAAAAAAGTTTGTGATATTTGGAATATTTATTTACTTGAAAATGAAAGCTTTAGCTCTTATTGCTTCTTTTAATACGCTGTTTGTTGTAAAATTGACAGAATTGAAATTTTGTTTAGTGTATTTACTGCTCAAACATTTGACATATTGATTACATGTGAATATACATCTTTACTTGTGACCCATATGTGAATGTGTGAGACCAATGTTATCTCGTTTCATCTAATGTCTAAAACGTGAGGTTCAATCATCCATTATTTAACTACTGACTCCCTGAAACTTAGAATTGTGTTTTGCTTAGTCACCCATTTTGGTCAAAAGGTTGAGGATTGTTGAAACATGATAGGATATGTTTCCACTTTTTTGAGAGTTCCAATTCTATTTCTTGGTTCCACGTTATTTATGCGGCACTGGAGTATCTCTGGACACATCATTTGTTATTTGAAAAGACTATAAATGGCATGAGAAACTAGGAGAAAGAAAATAACTGGTTTGTTAGTTGGTAATCGAACCAGAATTATGCAGATGGAATGTACATAAATTAGTTTGCATAATCCTATTAGTTGGTAATCGAACCAGAATTATGCAGATGGAATGTACATAAATTAGTTTGCATAATCCTATGGCTGGAAAAAATCTGTTGATCTATTTATGCCAGCAACATTAATGAAACAGCAAGTTTCTCCTCAGAAGTATTTCCAATATTTGGTTTGACTATTAATGACTTAGTATGTGTTAGGAAGAAAGCAGCATATGGTTCTAGCAATGTACATATGCACTTATCTTGTGTAGATTTGCTTTGCCAAAGTAGTATATCTTGGTGTTATTTCTATTTGGAAAACTGAGGGTTTGAGCTTGAACTTGTATGAAATCTGAGGAGAATGGAAAACTCATTCTACCCATTGGGAAAGACATATATCTCCAATAATTATATATGCGAGGGATGTAATTTGATGAATGTTTATTGCTGGAATAAATAAAATCTATAATAGTTAGAAGTGTCCTGTAACGATTTTGAATTGTGGAACTTGTTACAATCTATTATGCATACTATAGTATCATATCCTGGAGGGTCTCATAAGGCATTGATTCACGTCTAGTTTCTTAAGTTGGGGTTGAAAGAATGAATGTGGTTAACATTTTCAGAATGAACTTTCTTTTTGTTGGTTAACTTCTGAAATTGGAAAAAGCAAATTAATTTTTCAGTTTGAGTAAAGTATAATTGTCACTGGGAGTTTATGTTTGTGCCGTCCTTAATGTATCATTATTACCTCTAGAATAGTTGTTTTTGGTTGTTATGATGTGTAAAAGGTAGCACGAATTTGCTTTGCTACATGTAGGGTGTTTGTCATTTTATATGGTTATTGAGCCCTTGACCTTCCAGATTTTGAAACATTTGCTCCATTGTGGCAGGTACTTGATGGGCATGGGATCTGCACAGCATATTGGAACAACATATTGAGGAAGTTAGAGTGGGTGCACCATGTGCATTCTGGGGTGGTTTCTTTTGTAAGAATAGTTTAATAAACTGTCTCATGCTTTTATGTTTATTTGAAGAGATTATTGGCCTAGAAGTTTTGGTAATAGTTTTTCAGGTTTTATGATTACCTAGTTTTACTTGTCATTTGGTGTATTAATATCTCCATTGTTTTTCCAGTAACTATGAGACTATGCTAGTGATAATCTATCAGCTACTGGGATTCTGAATATTTGTTCCCTCAAGCAAATTTTCTCCTTTTCTCCCTGCACATTTAATTTCAACTGCTCCAGGTATTTTAGGAATAGAATTTTGATTGTTTCATGGGAGTTGCATCAATGGATTTTTAGTATTTTTTTACTTATCCTTATGGGGATTTCAAAGGAAGCTTTGGGGTTCTGGCTTCAAAACTCAGTATCTCCCTCTAATTTCGAGGCTTCCAACATATACTTATGGTGTTTTTCTTAATTATTTTACTATGCTTTCATTTTCATGATTGTATGTGTAGACAAGGGAAGGTATGGGGAAGCTGCCGGATATAATGCATTGTGTGGTTTTGCCTTCTGTTTCGTTTTTTCTCTTGATATTCACAGGAGAAGGTCTCACTGGACACATGGGATCTTTAGGCTGTATCAATTGTCAGTTTGCTATGTTCAACCATGAGGGATGCTGTCCAATTCCCGGCAGCCACGCCCCAGTCTGTGGACTCCCACCTCTTTGTTAGGAGAAACAGTTTTCCAACCTGGAGATGGTGGCGCTTTGCACTTTGTAGTTCTGCCATTTGGTAGGTACCTGTTTCTCTCCTCATATATGACCTGTCTTGTTATCTTCTGCATGTACTATACAGCAAGTATCTTGTTTTCTTATTAGTGGTAATATTTCACATGAACCATCTAACATAGTAAATGCGGATTAGCTTTTTATTAATTAAGTTTTGGATCGATGTAGTGTTGACCTGATAATGACACTCAAATTTTCGAGTCAAGTTAGGTTTGATCATGTTACCCACAAATGAGATGAATATTTAAAATTGTTACTATTTCCTCCCACGTCACCCTTAATAGAGCAAACACACGGTGTGAACTCGGTGCAAAATTTGCGGGCTGGAGTGGATGTGGGCTATATCTGAGTTGATTTGATAGTGACAAAAAAAAAAAATATATATATATATATCTTTTACATCGCTTAAGATTGATTTATTGGACGCTAACCCGATAACGGATACGACAATAAACTTTACTTTTACTTCTGATGAATAATGGCGTGATGATCCTTTGAGTCGAGTACCATCATGATTCCAAAATTTTTTCCACCTTTAGGAAACAAAATTCAACTGTGTCTTAGTAAAATGGAAATAAAGTGGAATAGTTTAAGGATGAATGTATGTAGTTTTGTTTTGTTTTCGTACGCATTTTCTATCTGAAAAAGCTATCCTTTTGGGTGCGTCTACTGTGCATAGCACTTGGATAAGCTAATCCTGGGACCTAAAACCTAATGTAAAGACATGAGATATATATTGACAAAATAGATTACGTTATCTAAATTTTAGTCTTGTGGTGATTGAATTCTTTGTTTTGTTAATTAGTTTCTGTATTTTGTATTTTTGTTGATTGATCCTCTTTATGTTTTCTGGGAAAATTATAATATAGATAGATAGATGGATATATAGATAGATAGATAGATAGAGATAGAGAGAGAGAGAGAGAGAGAGAGAGAGAGAGAGAGAGAGAGATGTAGTTTTTGTGAACAAGAAAAAACTGTGCTTACATTCTTAGCAAAAGAAAGAATTTGATTGACACTATTTGGCTTTGGCGACTTGGCCGAAATTACAGGGTCAGTAAAAAGTCAATAACTTAATGTTACATCAATAAAGTCAATAAGTTAACGTGCCATATTAGTAATCGTTTAGACAATATTACAAAGATCTTATTAGCGTCAACAATAAATTTGTACACTTCAAAAAGACTAATCGTAGGCCCCGTTTAGGAGGGCTTTCCCAAACGGGAAAGGATCTTTTTTTCATGGGAAAGCCAGAAAAGCTTCATCTCTGGTGTTTGGTAAATATAAAGTGGGAAAGTTAAAAACACGGAAAGGAGATTTACTGCTTTTCCGTAAAAGCTCCAAATCGAGGCTTAGTCTTTTATATAAGTGTATGGTAATCCTCTCCATTCAAAGTGTTTTGTGTTTATATATAAAATAAATTGAACAAAAATTATAATTGTATAAAATGTAGTGTGTGTTGAATTATTTCTGTAAATCGTGTTAATGTCTCAAAACTCAACACAAATAGTTGTAGTAGTAACTTCAATTCTCAAATAAAGTTTAATAAGATAAGAAAAAAAATAGACAAAAGCAAAGACCTTTACACCCAAAACACCTCCAATTTGCTAGTGGACCAATTACTTTATCTTTGTTATTTCTCCACTTAATCTCCAATCCATTACATCACACATCATTACATATTCTTGAACAAAATTTTGCAAAAAAGTAGGAAGCCAAGTAAATCTTTATCTAATATTCTTGCCCTAATCTTTATGAAGCCCTCTTTTGCTTTCTACCTAGAGAAAACTAAAGTTGAAACCAAATTCATTGAAAGCTAAAAGAAATGCCTATGAAAGTGATTCATAGATCCCACTTGGCTACTTTGCATTGCATCATCATCATCGTCCTTATCCCTCTCTACTTGGGCCTCATCAACATGAATTATATTCTGTTTTGAAGCACTTGAGATATACACTGACTTTGAAGCCGTTCGTGTCATATTCTTATGACAACATATTTCATATTAACATCTCTTTCAACAACATATAGCATAGATGTAGTCAATTTTAGACATTGTTGTTTCACAAGTTTAACCACCACGACTTTGCAGAATCCACTCAAAAATGTCAATTTTTGACAGGACTTGACAGTTATACTTGAATGACACTTCAATCTCTACCCTTTCACCTATCTCTAAGGTTACTTAAAAAAAGATATTTTTAAGGTTTTTTTTTTTTTTACATTATTTTCACAAACTTAGAAATTAAAAGACGGCTACGAATAAAAGATTATAGATGTTGAAAGGATTAAATAATAAACAATTCAATAATAGAGTTGTTCACAAGTATAAACCCTCCAATATATAGTTTGAGAAAAGATTGTATAGGCTAATGTTAATTAAGCACTATGAAGAACGGTATAAAGATCATTTTGGCTACTGTATTATCATTAGTTTATCTTTTTGGTCTCTATGCTATTAAAATTTTTCTTTTACCCCCTATGATATGTAAAAACGTTTTAAATTGACTCATAAAAAGCATATTCCATCGGATTCTGTTGATAAAATTGTTAACAGAATCTGACAAAATATGTTTTTAAGAGATCAATTTGGAACGTTTTTATATACCACAGGAAGCAAAAGAGAAATTTCAATAGGACAGGAGTCAGGGGCGGAGCTAGGGGGGCATGGGTAGGCCGTTGCCCTCCCGGCCGCCGAGAATCACCCCTACTAGGGGGTGTATCTCGGCGGCCGTGGTCCGCCGGTCTCTGGTTTTGGCCGGGGGCAGCCCCCCAAAACCAAAGGAAGAAGACTTCTTCCCTTTTTTTTTTTTTATAAATTTCCCATGCAAAACAACATCGTTTTGACTGGGCCTAAAAAAACACCTTCAATTCTTTAATTAAAACCTGGGTTTAAAAAAAAAAATTCTCATCTTAGGATTAAAATAAATAAATAAATAAATTAGATTGATTGGAATTATAAATTTTATAATTTTAAGAATTTTTATTTAGGAATTTTAATTGGAAAAAATTAATTGTTAGTATGTTATGTATATAAATAATGAAGGATTGTGTAGTTATTGAATTAAATTGAATTAATTATGGGTTTGTTGGCAGGTCAGAAATTTTTAATCGCTGGCCGGAAATTTTTGATCGCTGGTCGGGAAATTTTTAAGGAAATTTTTGCCCCTCTGAAGCTGGCTTCCTGGATTCGGCACTGACAGGAGTCAAAAGGATAAACTGATGATAGTACAATGACCAAAAACGTCTTTAATCCCGATGAAGTACAAGTATTTAAACAACGTTATAATTATTTTCTAACACATCCCTCTACCATTTCCTCCGGCCACCATTCTTAACCAACACAAAATGAGAGTGCAAAAGGTATTTTTAAAATATAAAATTATTGTTGTTGAAAATTTTATGAGATGATATAAATAATACACTTGAAGAGTAAAAATTATTTTTGGAATAAACTTTAAAAATAATATCATTTTGGTAACATTGAAACTAAATTTTAAATTAAATATTTTTATTTATTTTTAACTTGAAATTTTTATAATTTTATAAGACAAACTAAAATTTTAATAATTTTAGTATTGAACACGGTTCTCCTTGTTTGTACAAAGCAAGTAAGGTTTTTGGAGTTAGGTAAGATAATATAATTAGAAACAAAATAAATTTGGTGTAATTATCATGTTTGGTATTATTAGGTATGTAGTTAAGTAAAATTATTAGAATGTCTATATAGATAAATATATATCAAGAATTTTCACTTTGAAAAATTTTACATACTATCCATGGTTTTCAGACCCGGACCGGTCATCAAACCGGTGAAGGGATGAATTCATGGATTTTGGATTAAATCGGAATAAACCGGAATTGAACCGGATTTAATAAATATATTAAAATATTAATATAGTTTTATTTTTATATTTATAATATATGAAAATTTGAACATTTTTATTATAATTCTTTAAATTTAAGCATTTCAAACACAATATAGTAATAAAAAAAGCTCAATTTATAAAATATAGTTTTTGTAATTACAATTAAATGTCAATTTAATTGAAAATAATTTAAAAATACAAAATATATTTTATTTTAATTAAAAACACCTAAAAAAAACTTAAAATTTTATATTTTAAATATATTTTAAATTCACGGTTTTCCGGATCGACTGGCCGGTCCGATCGAAAGTTGACCGGTTATTGACCAAAGTGAAAACCAGATACAAACCGACCAGTCTTACCTCGGGTTCTGGTCAAATCTGATCCGACCGGCCGGTCCGGTTTTCACAACTATGATACTACCTCTCAATTTGAAGGTATATTTTGATAATTTTTAACCTCCAATGCTTAAAAAAGCTTTCCATTTTGAAAAGTCTTATTTCTTTCCAAAAAGAGTAATTTTTTTAAAAAAAAAAAAATCCTAAATTACCTCATCCTAAGTTGGACTCCAGAAACTGACAAGGTAGACACTACAAAATCCCAAGATAATAAATATATTAATGAAAGATGATTCATATGAAAATGGTTTGTTGTTTAAGAGTCAGATGACACCAAATAGAGAATGATAGAGAGTGGACTAAAGTCATCAATCTACAGTTCCAAGTTGTCATCACCAATACACAACTGACTTTGCATATGATGGCATTATTAGTATAATGTTCACTTTCAAGCAAACTTTGAGCATAATGCTTTACATTAATTAGTTCCTTTTACACTCAAAGTTATGTTCATAAGATACTAATTAACTAAATCAAAGATAGACCTAATATTTCAAAAAGACTCGATCACATAAAACATGAAAGTACAGGGACTCCATTCAGAAAATCAGAAATTTAAAAACTTAAATAATATAAGAAAAAAAAAAAAAAAATCTTGAGACCCCACATTTATACATATATTAAATCTCTGATTTTTTAGATAGAAACCCATCTTTTAATTTGACACGTTGAGCCTTTAATCACATAAGATCGCACATAGAGTTAATGGTTAAAAATAATTAGTTGTAAATATTAATTTCATTTATGTTTGAAATTGCATTTTTTCTTATCATTCAACAGTTTTTAGATGAAACCTATAACATAAGAGAAATTTTATAGTGGATCGGGTCCATATGTACCGTTCCACTGAAAAATTGATATGTAAGCAATATGACCATTCTGAAAATAAAAAACGCTTATGTGTTAATTTTTCATTGGGAATGTCCACATGGACCGGGTCTATTGTATAATTTTCCATAAAATAATGTGTTCGAAATGTTAAAAGAAATTATTTAACCGATATTAACCGTCTAATGTTTACATTTTAACTTTTTCATAGCCAGTGACGTAACTTGTGCAATTATAATTAATCGCTAACATCATAATTAAAAGCTAAATCCAAAAAAAAAAAAAAAAAAAAAAAAAACAAAAAACAAAAAACATTATCCTTAATAAAAGTTTGATGAATCTAATAGTACATCATGCCAAAACTTAATAGCAAGGGGGAACATTATTCAACTCAAACTGAATTATTGAATCAAACAACTACATCAAACAACAACTTCTTTTTACAGTACATTAGACAATAACTTGAATAACTTTTTCAACAAATTTGATTAAAACCCAGTTTGACATTGCAATTGCTAAACTAACTTTTCAAATATTCCACTACTTGAACGTCTAGAAGAAGCTGACGAATAGCAGCCACCAACCTCTAACCAACTATGATTAACTTGTTTTAAAACCTAAACATTCTTTTAATTTCCTAATATTTTTGCCTCAACTTCAACACATTTTTCCTGAAAGAAAAATCAAGTACAACACAAGTGGCTCTTAATGCAATTCAGCATAGTACTTGGGCAATGTCCACTAGATGTTTAAAAAAGCAAGTCTATGAAATCCAGGCATGATTAGACCCAAAGGGATACTCTTGCTGTAAGGCAAAACAATATTAAAAACGGCAAGGCAAGATTTACTCTGTTTTGCCTTTAAGACCATTATTAGCAATTCTTTTGGGCTCCATCAAAAACTCCACTATGCATCAACCCTACCACCAATCAATTCAATATGTTTTTTCATTGGATATAATGAAGCTTATGATTCACTCATGCCTTCTATAGGAAGTCCAATAGCCTATAATATCTTCTTCATACTCAATGCCTACTCGATATGACTGAATTTACTCGACACTATACTTTGTCTTGGCCTGTTTTGTATTGGCTAGTGCTTCTCCTACACCAATTGGTGGGGACTAAAACTAGTTAAGGCTTACATTTTTTGGGAAGCTTGATAAGATTGCAAACGGGACAGAAAAAAAAAAATCCGTCTCTCATGAAGCTTCGTCGAGCGGTGACGAATCCCATTTGTTTCTCCATGAAGTGGGGATAGAAATTGGGAAGTCATATTTCTCTGGAGGCAGATGGAGACTTCTTTTCCCATCCTAAGGGGACCCTTGTCGCTATGCCGATCATGTCTCCATGGAGATTCTTTCAATAATAAATAAAATATTTATACAAAATTATATTTATATTACTTTTGAATTGTGAATTGGCGAATGAGTTTGAATACCTACAAAGAAGGGGATGACTACTATTTTCTTCTCAGTTCATAAATGGGAGTGGGAACCTGCATCTTGAAGGGGACAAAGGGGTGCAGTCCCCATCCCCTTGCAATCTAAGGATGAGTGAGAGGAAAGATGGATCAAAAGTTGTGTTTTCCATCCTTCCTCCCACTCATCCTTTCAAACAAACACAGACTAAATTAGTTAGTTAGTTAGTTTGGTCTGCTATTCCTTAGAGGTCTATCACAAATTTGAAATCCTTACAGGTCAAACTTGAAATAAATTCTGTACTATATACCAAAACCAAAAGCTTTATAGAGGCATTTCTAGATCAATTTGACCTTCAAAGTAGATGCCTGGAGCTAAATTAGTACATAAAGTCAGAAAGATCCACCTAGCAATATTTAATGTCAATTTCGTCTAATTCTACAGTAAAAATGACCTCGCGTTTTTGCTTTAGGATCTAAAATAGCACCATGTGTTCACTTCACTTCAAGTGTTAAATTGACCTCATGTTTCTACTTTCAAAGTCCGTTTTGGTTGTTGTTTGTTTTTTCTTGGTCGGTCGATCTGGTTAAGTCGAGGTTGATCAGGAACAATTCAGGTAGTAGTCTCTCTTCTGATTAATGTCTATTGCATATGTTAGGAATCGAATTTGAAACCTACTTTAAACGATTAGAGGTTCTTTTTTCTCAAGTCAACCTAGTTTAAGTGACTTGAGACCCAGAGTGGTGGTTGAATTCCTTTTAGGAACCAGTTTGGCCTTGAATTTACACTTCAGGAGTCAAATAGTATTTAATACTGTCTATATAAGCAACTATACCTGTAGTCTGTTGCTATCCCTACCTTTTACAGCTTGCTCCCAACAATTGGGCTAAACCAGAAATGAATTCTGCCTGTATACGAAAGCTTCATAAAGGCATTTACTCAAGTACGTGTATCTGTTATGTGCCCATGGATCTATCAATCACCTACTAAAGCTAAGCAACTTAAAGCCAGCACACCAAGATAGAAAAGTAGAGAAATTTGATATGTTTACTTGAAGATAAAAAGCATCCTTGGTATTTTGACCATAGATATCACCTCTAATGTGTTTTCAAATCTTGAGGATCTTTAGTTACTCCAAAAAGAGAACCATGTAAAGTTGGTTTGATTTGAAGAAAGGAGGAAAAAAAGGGAAGAGAATGCAAGTGGGGAATCCGAAGCTTGACGAAGGCAACAGTGAAGATGACATAAACATTGTCTCCTGGAACACTAAGTGGGGTCACTAAATTGAAATGAGATAAAATTAAAAATATCCAATCTAAATTTGTGCACAAATGCGATACCTTTCTCCATTTATTTCCTCTCTCCCACCTTGATCTAAGCTCTTCAAAAGTCTCTCACAACCATTCAACCTTTCCTTTACCCGTTCAACTTCCTCTACCACACTGCAGAAAATAAGCAGTGGAGAAATGATTTTCAAAGAAGAAGTCAGCGAGATAACAAACAACAAACACCAAGATGAACTAGAAACCAGCAACAATGAAGGATATGAAGGCAACAATCAAGAAGAGTGGTTGAGTTTGAGCCTAGGTGGGAATGGAAATTCACTCTTGACAGCAGGAGATGATGATTTCCAGTCAAGACCTCCTTCTAGTAAGATTTTCTCCTGCAACTTTTGCAGGAGGAAGTTCTATAGTTCACAGGCACTTGGGGGTCATCAAAATGCTCACAAACGAGAGAGAGGTGCTGCTAGAAGATACCAGTCTCGGAGGATGATGACAACGATGGGTTTTCCTATAAATAGCCCAATAAACAGATCACTGGGAGTCATGCCTCATGCACTTGTACACAAGCCAAGTAGAGACGCAACTATTGTTGCACCAAGATTTCAGGAAGCTGATGCAGGGATTGGAATGGCACGTATGCCTTTCACTATTGAGGAAGCAATGGATTTGATGTGGCCGGGTAGCTTTCGCTTAGATCATAGACTACCGGAGCCACAATCAGAATCGCAGAACCTTGACTTAAACCTTCGACTCTAGATCAACTGAATATTCCAGTTCAGAAGTTGTTGTCATGTTACTTCTAATACAACAGTTTAGAACTTCATCCGTCTAATTCAAAAAGGGCAACCACCCCGTTTGATAAAGTTCAAACTACAGAATGGTTTTCTTCATTACACCAGGAGAAACATGAATAGTGATGTTCTGATTATGCTTGAGCACAAGAACCATAAAAAACGCTCCAGTCATTCGTTCCACCCTGAAAAGTAAATGTCTGTGCAGCTACCTACATCATAGCCAGGTTGTAAGGGTTTGATTCTGAATTATGGCAAAGTTCTACTTCATGTCTTTTTGACATGATAGCAGTTCATTTTATTTGTTTTTCAGAGAACCATATTATTTCAATTCTTATGTATGTTTTCTCCTATCTTTCAATCATGATGTTGCAAACATGAGCAACAAAGCGCAGATTGCCTATGTGTAGTACCTCTTCAGAAGTTCAATCATCATAAGTCTCAAATCACCGGAAGTTAAGAAGAGTTTACCCAAAAAAAAAGTTATAAAGAATATTGACCTAGTGAGGCAGGAAACAAAATGTATGTTTTCATGGTTGAGAACTATCATGGGCTTCAGTGCAGTATCTTATATTTTCAAGTCTTAAATTTCCCTAGACTAACAAGATATTTTCCAAATGTCATCCAACATAAACTTCAATAATTTGCAAGCAATTAGCTGTCCCTATAAAGAGTTGCCATTTGACCCTGTGCTTCGTCCTCATCAAGGAAATTTTACAACAGAAATAAAGAATAAAAATCACAGCTAATAGATTGTCTTTTTTACTGATTATCACCTACTTGGAAAATTGGTAAATAATTAAACCCTACAATTAAATTGTATCAGAAACTGCATCATTAATAAACCTAACTTCCCAGTTTTTTATCCCACCTTAGTTCGTGTTTTATGTGGCCCATTTATGTTCTAGGAGCATGTCTCTACCTAGAATCAAGTTCTACATATTTTCCATTCAAATTTTTTTCCTCTCATTAATCTGGAAGTGTTCAACCTAAACAGTGCGCTAAACATATCGATTAGTTGACTGAGGTCCATGTTGAAGATATTTGAGAGACATCATGTAAGAAATACAGATAAAAGGAAATGATCCACCATATTGTATAGCAAGTCTATAAGTGCATAGTTAATTTAATTAACCAAGTAACAATACGCCTCACCAATCCTTGTCTTCCCATTGAACATTTTATTCTCTTCTCCGAGCACTAAAACCTTATCATATGTTACAGTTGTTCCAACCTCAAATAGGATTATGGGTTACCGAAAATATTCCAACCTTTACCCTACAGGAGTGTCTTTTTCAACCCTCTTTCTCCTTGTAAAAGGTCAATAGCATTTGCTTTTTCAAATGCTATGAATGCTTTCCAATTTATAATCTAAAGCAACTTTTGCTCAATATTTATCCAGAAGTTTTTGATGCGTGCTGGTTTGTCAAAGTCATATACGTAGTATGGTCTTTCTTTTGCTTCTATTTTTGCACCAATTTCATTGGATCATGAAACAAATATATGAATTAAAATAGAAGATTTTGCATTGATATAATTGCTTTTTTTTTTTTTTTTGGTCACTCCCCACAACCAAATATTTCACTAATTGAAACAAGTATTCAGAAAAGAAAAATGAACACGCATTTGCAAATACAATCCACCTAATAGATTGCGATGTCTCCATTACTACAAAGTTGGAACAGCATAATTCTTTTGCATGAATAAACTACAGACTTATGAATTACCAGAGACTTTAAGCTTTTGGGTCTTTTGCAAGATGATAGGCAGCCTTTGGGTGATACTGCTCGGATCACTATATGCAGCAGACTCAGAAGGATACCCTTTCTGCACCATGGAATGAAAATAACAAGTCACAAGTTTGGCAGAATTCTCAAAGTAACTTGTCACATCATTGGGTAAGGAAGAATGCACCAGCCAGATAGATATACCTAATCAAAGTGCCAAATACCAAAAGAGAATGCGCAAGCAAAACCACTACATATTTATTATCAAAGATAACAATGACAATAGAAACGATAATCACTTCACAAAAGTCCAAGAAGGGGGAAGGGGTCATCATGAGCGTTAAATTTGCCTATTTGTTATTGCATTGATATAGAACTAGAATGATCCTTCAGCATGGAGGCCATTCAATTGTAGTGACTGTAACTCAATGGGCTAAGCATACTGATCGTTAAAATGCCAAACACACAAGAATGATCAACAGAGAGGAAGCCAAAAGATGAAAAAGGGGAGGGGGGTGGGTTGTGGGGGAGGGGGAGAAGGGGAGTATATAATGATTCAACTGAGTGGAATGCTAGAATAATGAAAAACCGATACATTTAAAACAATAGCTAAAAATGATATTCAGCAGAGATGAGATCTACTGCTTCCCAAGCTCTAAGCCGAATTAACAAACTTTTAGCAATCCCCATGCATAACTGACTTTTCTCCCCATCAGTTGCCATCTGTCTCCTCCTTTTTCCCTTTTAAAATAAACCTTCCACTGCTTAGGCCCAGGAATGAATTGGCCCAACAGAAGCCCTTCACCAGTATTTGTCTCACATGCCCAATATATCAAAATTCTCTGCATTACAATGGAGATTCTGTTCTTGACAACTAAAATTGAGTTATAACGAACAATGAATGATGTGCATCACTTTTTTTAAACAGCAAAGTGCTTACTACATCCAAAATATATATCTTTTGGATCGGTAGTCTTTGCTATCATGTCAAACAAACATTCAACCTCAAAGTTCAAGTAACTTGCCAAACTCTTTGTTTTCTTCACCATCTGTTTTTTCTTATTTCACATCTTCAAGTCCCTTTCTTATCTTTTTTCCCTTAAATTGAGCTGTATCAAGTGTACATACTAAGTGCAAACTACAAAGAGATGGTTCTATGATAGCAAGAAGAAAAAAGTATATAATTTTGATTCCCAAAAGAAGAAAAAGAGTAGAAGAAACTTTAGCAGACAAAGAAGTATAAAAGGTAAAATGACAACTGATCCATTACGTAAACACATTCACACAAACATTGCAAGCCCATAATTGTGAAAATAATCATGTATAAAATTGTGGATCTTCATCCATAGGGACAGACAGACACACACACACACACACACACACACACACAGAGAGAGAGAGAGAGAGAGAGAGAGAGAGAGAGAGAGAGAGAGAGAGAGAGAGCTTACAGCAGAAATAGATTGAAAGGTGGTTTCTCTCCAGCAACATTCTCGAAGAATGACAGGATTACCATCATCACCAAAAACACAATGCATGCGGGTGTCCCTCAATCTCATCAAGACTCCATCAACTCTAAGCTGTGACCATAAGCAGAAAAGAAAATGAAAAGAAGCTAAGACATAAAAGGTAAATGATAGACAAGAAAATGAGGCCACTCAACCGAGGAAAAAGTGAAATGATGTCATTTCTAAGTGCCCATGGACTATATTCCTTTTCTAAAGGTAGCAAGAGATAATATTTTAGAAGTGAAGCAGGTAAACATTCTTCCATACATATAAGTAAGTATACAACATGAGAAGTGAACAGCGAGACAGAGAGAGAATTCTGCATGAATAAATGGATTTACATGTCAAGGATAAGATCAAACAACTCACCCAAAAACGCAAAAGAAGAAACCAACAACTTGGCATGACTCTCTGCAAAACCCAATGTAAAGTCTTCATTACATAAAAGTTCCAATGTTTAGTGCATTTGGAAAACAACCATTTCAATAAGCACTTACCACTTTCACAGTTAAAAGCGACACCCCGTTATCAGCTAGCTCATCTTCATACAAGACTACCTGCATTGTAAAACAGACTACCATCATCATGGCAGGCATACACATACCACAAGCATATATATATATATATATATGTGTGTGTGTGTGTGTGTGTGTGTGGAACTTATCTATGAAAAATGTTGGTATAATAAGAATCAACTACCTCATCATAGAAAAGAATGGGCTCTTTTGATGCCAGAGCAACGACATCAATTTGCTCCTTGCAGTCCTCCCAACAAAGCGAGCTTGTTTCTGAGATTTGGCTACTTCCATTCTGATCAAAACACCAGGGGTAGTACCATCACTTTCTACAGTATATAAAGTTGATATAGGAAACACTATTAAAACGCAGCTCCTAAACTCTAATTAAGCCACTTCCACAGTGATCCATGGAGAAAAAGAAAAGATATCTTACAACAAAAATCTAGTTTTGAAAAATTCAAGTCATTGCAGCTTTATATAAAAGTACCAAAAAATGATAATGTAATCCAAGCAAAAAGATAGTGACAGCTAGACTGACAGAAAGATTTAATCCAAATGCACCTTAAACAAAGCTAGTGGTGAACACTTTCAGAATATTAAATATGCAGTTAGAGGGGAAAAGATGCAATGAATATAACCCAGAAGAATGAAGAGGAAAATAACTCCCCATACACAGTCCTCAAAAGTATGGCCTTCAAATACCAACATTTTGTTCCTTCATGAGATCTGTTGACCTTTACAAATAGAAAAAAACAAGACATACCTGCTGTGGTTCCAGTTCAATGGTTTCACTTCCACTATAAGGCGTTGTGAATGTATAGTCATAATCTAGTATCACCTGCTCAGATGGTTTGCTGCAAAGTCACAGTAATTGTTATGTGAGGCAAGAGATATAACTTTCGTGTGGTATAATCTGCTATATCAATTTAAACACTTCATGTCATCAAGTGTGACAGGAAAGAGGAAACAAAAAGGAGAAAATCAAAGACATTCAGAAAAAGTAACACATTCCAGGCGGTCAAGTTGCATATACGAAGGGTAAATTTATCTAAGGTTAACAACAATAAATAAAATGTCAGCTACTGAAATGATGCATCCATTTACTGCAATCCCACCATCAAACCTTGAAAAGACAAGTGGAAAAGTGAATAATGCAAGTTTCATGATATTAATCTATGGCGTATGTATCACAGCTTCACTTACCAACAATGAACACACATTTCAGAGCAAAGTTGCTCACAACCTTGCCCACCATTAATAGAACAAAATACAGTGAAGGTTAGCAACTGGAAATCATTTTGTCAAGAATTTGATGTGAACCAGCATGGAATCCAGAGTTCTTATATTAAAATTATTATGGGGGCTTAAGCCCTTCATTTCCATATTACTGTCTTAGAATCAGGTATCATTCAAAGGTAAATTCATGGTTAAACAAACTGAAATTCAAGGCTTTGATTAGTTTAAAATTTAATAGAAGTCCTGTTCAGAGACAGTAGATACACACTCGTTTTACAAGGAAAAAGACACCACAAGTTACTGCTAGAGGGAATACAGAAAAGTAACTGAATAAGTAATATCTGATGATGTCATTTTCCACCTCTTTCTACGAATTACTTAAGCTCTTGGCGATCATATTCACATTTCATATGCATGCAGGTTCCCAAAATAACACACCATTTACAATTCAACAGTTTGTAACAACTTTCTCTTTCTTTCTTCACCCCATCCACTCACCTCTCTTTTGTTCTATTCATTTTTTTCAACACGTATTATAGAAGAATCCAAGCAATAGAGCACACATGCCTATGAACCAAAGCAAAAGAGGTTGCATGCATAGAAGTTGAAGTATTCGGAAGGAGAAGAATGCACTGCATGTTAATGGCAGAGCTTCATCTTTTGATCATTGCAGGACAAGGTGCTGTTTCTGCTCTCTACTAGCTCCTACTCAGGCACTTTCACAAAGTCACTTTAAATGCTATGCAATTTGATTGGTGGGTTCTAATTGTCTTTCATTTTAGTTGCTTTCTATGTTATGCTTCTACCTCCAAGTAATAACCACCTTTTCCGTGAATGACATTTCTTTTTCAACCAGAAAAAGAAATAATTACAATGTTGGATTACACTATGGAGTCAATTTATGAAAAAGATTTGAGGTCTCCAAGAGAATCACCCTTCATTACAGAAGTTTCCTTACATAATGAAAGTAAAATGTAAGTACCACATACCAGGATGGAAGAAAGCATAAGAGAGAGCCCTAAATTACCTTCTGAATTTCCATTTAGCTGCAGCAGGAACTTCTACTGGTGGCAAAGCTTCCTGCTTCCAGCCAGCAAGGGCATCATACGCATTAAAATTAATTTTGGTACCACTTTTTAAGTGTTTAAGAACTAAAGAATTGTCCCCAAAAACCATCTCTGGTAAGTGAGATGTCTGCAGATTTTGTTCCCACCTGAAAACATATCAATCATCAATATCCAAATTATTTGAAATATTCTGAAATGAATTTCTCATGTTTCTCCGTGGTAAAGAGTAAAGACTACAAATAATCAGCAAAGATGAACCTATAACTTAATTGTCCCCAGTGATCTTCTAAAGTTCAAACTGAAAATGGAAATGCAACAGGATTTCAGACCAATTATCAACAAAGTAGACCTTTGTAAAAGAAAATACACAAAATTTCGCAATAATTGATCGGAGAAAATCAAATTAAGTCCATAAATTCAGTGAACTTAACCAAATAACACGTTAATAACCACCAAAATCCACATGAACGAAACCCTATACAAGCAAAACTTCCAAAGCGAATGAGCCACTAAAGCACTTCAAAAATTTTGCCCACAATCAAAAAACGAACATATTTGGTTAATAAGAAAGAAACAGAGAGAGTACTCTTCAAGAGTGGAAGACTTAAGAATGGAGCCCTTGTGCGAAGCGATCTCCCAGCCATGGATACGCAGTCCGTGGCGACCGTCGCGTAGTAGCTCGGCGCCGGCGGCCTTGAGGTCATTCTCATCGACTTCCAGTTCCATCTTCGACAACTTTTTTTCTATTCTGAAAATTTTACCGATAAGTCCCGGTTTCCGGTTTCTTATATTCTTTTGTCTTGGCCTTTTTCTCCGGGTTGCCACTGATACTACAATTAATAATTCAATGGATAAGTGAATGAATGATAATATTTAATGATCCATACACAAAAATTTTGACTTTCATGTCATCTCTAACTAAAATTATTTTCTTGTTAATTTTCAATTATAGAATGAAAAAAATACATAAGGTAAAGTGATTTTTTAAAGAATTTTTTACTTATTTTTATAGATTATTTTCGACATTTTTATGTTATTTTTTTAAAACTCTTTTATTTTTATTTTTTTATTTTTACCTTACTTTCTAATAAGCACAATTGTTATGGGTTATAAATTTATAATATTAGAAAATTAAAAATTTAATTATATTATCCAAACACAGTAAATTTTAAAAACTTTGAAAGCTATTAGTGTAAAAACGCTGTAAATATTCTTGTAATATTTGTAAAAGTTTTGAGTTTCTTAATAGAACTAACTATATTAACAAAAATATTTTTTTTTATATATATACTATTTAATTTCTTATTCAGAGTTCATATTTTGTTGAAATCGTCATTGTACTATTTAGTTTCTTATTCGGAGTTTAAATTTTGTTGGAATCGTCCATGTGGTGACACGCTGGCGGAATTGATTTGCTACGTCGCTATTTTGGTGCTAAATTTTGACATATTAGTTCAAGAGTGATTTTATAGACATCAGAATGCTAATTTAGCAATTTAAATAGAACTTACTTTTTTAGAAGGATAAAAGAAAAAAAAAATAATTTCACGAGCATTGAAAATGAAAAGATTGAATGTTTAATTCCCGTTTACATCTCTAATTATGATGTCTTCATCTCCATCAATATCATTCCACTCCCCCCATTGACTCATCTCGTTGAACAGCAAAGTTGTCAACTTGGGTAATATTGGACCAATTGATGACAATGACGGTGACATGTAGGACATTTTCAAAATAAATGTCCTATCCCACATTGCTTAGTTGAGCCAAATAAATAATATTTATATACTATGTGACTTTTAGTAAGTCAAAATAGCTTAGAAAAACTATACACACGCGCGTGCGCCGCGCATATACTCTATAAATGTAACACAAAAACTCCAAAACATCATCAAATTCTTAGTCACTTTTATACAATGTCTGATTTTGGTGTCGAAATGTAGACACCAACTCGTGAGCCTCTACTCACCATTTGCTATTTTTGCAGATATCACGATCACTCACATTCTTGAAGTTACCATTTTCTATATAAAATATTGATTCAATGTAAATTACTTTCCTTAAAAGGAATGCAACTTAAGGGAGTATATATTACCATTTTCTCGTACATTTTAAATTTGGGGCTTGATGAAATGGGATTTTAACTGTTTGTTGGGCTAGAATTTGTAAATTAAGTGTTTTTTTCCTTTTTCTTTTTTTGGATAAAATTACATAAAAAAAAAAAAATCAGATATCAACAACAGAGGTAGTCATGGGTCGTTCAACCTATTCATTATTGGTTTTCAATCATATGAACCAAACTGCCCAAAAAAAAAAATTAATAATAATACTCCGGGAACATCAGAAGTTAGACGAATTAAGAACCAAACTGCCCAAACAAAAGATATAATCAAGACTGTCCTAAGAAAAAGGCAAAAAAAAAAAAAAGTTAGAGAATATTTGAACTCCAAGTCATAAGAAAGAGCATATGAACTCCAAGGGGTTAGCCACATGCCTAACACATGACTGTCCCGAATCGAACATATGCTCCTCTCATACTTGGGATAGGCTCAATTATATGACTCAATCTTCCTCAAGCTCAAACTAATCAATCCGGTCAAAGATTCCCCTCCACAAGCTCCAAGCCTTCTACGCCCTTGCTCATGGACTCTTGAACTCCAGGGAATTTGATAATAACATTGAATAGAGATTACAACTTGCTCCCCTTCGAGAAAACTAAGAATATAAGAACTGTCTCAAAATATCAACTCAGACAAGTCATGAAAATGTCTTAAAAGCAATATACTAGTTCATTTTTCAACCACTAAACCAGCAGCAAAAAGAAACATACAACCAAGACTGTTGTAAAAAATTTTCATTTCTACCAATAAAGTAATAACGACATTGTATAATAAATTTATTAACTATTTATTAATTGATTGTTCAAATAAAATTATATATCCTAAAATATAAACCGTAGACTCTAAATTATAAACACAGCATTCTAAAACATATGATTTATGATCAATTTATTGACTTGGTGTTTATGATATGCCTAACACAATCTCATCCCGTGTGCTAGATCAATAAATTTATGACAACTCAAATTTCAGCAATAAATTAATAACAATGTTTTTCTAGACTTGCCCTTTCTCTGCTAGACATCCTAGAGAATGCAATCACACAAAAAAATTCAATTAGTTTAGAGAAAAAAAAAACTTTTTTTTAGTTGCCCCAAATCTAAACTTTTTTTTCTTTAGAGCAAAGTCAAAAGTAATGATGAACATCAATCAACGTTCAAAAACCCTTATTAATTTGTGTGCTCATATTAGTTATGGATCAGTCTTAACATAATATCATTCAAGAGTGAGTTCAAAGTTGTTGTACATACAGAGAGAGTAATTACCTGTTGTAATGAACTCAAGGTTGTTAATGTTTTTGTCCTGATTGAATAAGAATTATATATCCCAAATCTTTTATCTGTACAAAATGATTAAGGACAACATTAACAGATCATTACGAGCAGAACAACAATGATAAAGGAGAAGGAAATTACATGTATAGATGTACCTGAAATTATTACAATCAGTGACGCGCAGTTGGAGGGCAGTCTTTTTGAGAAGGAAATTCGGCAATGCCTTCAACATTGGGCAGTGGTATAGTTGCAAAGAAGTCAGACTTGGCATTATCATTGTTTCTTTATCTCCATTAACATCATTCCATTCCTCCCAATTATAAAGGTCATAGAACTTTAGAGTTGTCAATTTAGGGAACGATGGAGCATTCATCTCATCTATCCCCAGAAACTCATCACCCACCTTTTTGACGCTGTAAAATCTGGTTAATTTCAGATCTTTGAGGCAAGGCAATTTTCCCAAAGGAGGCAAACACTCACACTCCTTCCATCCATACAGCTCAACCGTTTTCACAAAAGTTAGTGAATTCATCCAATTTGGAGTTTTTAAGCCAAAATAAAAATATATTTCTAGGAATTCCAAATTTGGAGGCACATTTAAAGCTTCAATTAACTCTTCATCTTTTTTTGTCCTTGTCTCTTGATCTTGGTCGTCACGAAGCCTTAAACACAAAGCAGTTATGTGTTTCTTGTCCGTCATGTGTGCTTGCCTAGCATCTTCCACATCTCCGTCACCTGCTTGTCTTAGCCATTTTATTTCCAATGATCCACCAATCTGACTAAAATTCTTTAGATGTTTAAGAGAAAATGCTTCTTCATTACCCACATCAATGTTGACCCTATTTAATCTCCGCAAACCGCTTAATCTCACAATCCCTTTTGGCAACAAAAGATTTGTATCCCAACAATATAAATGCCTCAAGTTGGTTAATCTTCCTAACCCTTTCAGAGACAGTATAAGGTGACAACAATCCAAATTCAAGATTTGCAAATTATATAATTCCCATACTGTATCTGGTAGCTCTCTTAAAGTAGAATTACCGTATAAATCAAGTTCTCTCAAATGAATCAACTTATTTATGTTGGATGGAATTTCATCAATATGACAGCCACGTAACCTTAGTGATCTCAAAGAAGTGAACTCATTGCATATTTTCTGTAAATCTAACTTGAACGATGCATAATCTGGCGGTGAAAAAAGGAGACTACGCAACTTCTTCAGATTGTAAAATGAATCAAGACAACTGACTTCTTGTCGAAAACTAATACTTAAATGACGTAATACATTAGCAAATGAATCATTTAAGCTAATTGTCCCATCAACATCAACCTCTATACCAAGACATTCTCTTTTCACTAGTTTTCCAGCAAAATCATGCACTATATCATGCATCTTACACCAAGTCTTAGTACCTACATAAAAACCATCACCCTTTACTTCCACATCTTGAAAGAGAGACCGCATCACTAAATTCTGGAAATATTGGTCACCAATCATTTCCAAATCATTCGACTGAGCTCCTTTTATGTAACCTTGAGCCATCCAGAGCTTAATCAGTTCACCTTTTTCCATCTTATAGTCCTTGGGAAAGATGGCACAATATGAAAAGCATTGTTTCAAATGTGAGGGTAAGTCATAATAACTTAACCATAATGGGGCTACAATGTCTCTCTCAACTTCCTCAAAATCCCACAACTCACTATCTCTCACACTTAACCACTCCCTTCTAGAATTTTTAAACTTCAGAAGACCTGCTATCGTCCTTACAGTAAGAGGCAAGCCTTTGCACCTTCTTACAACTTCTCTCCCAATTTCTTCTAGACTTGCCCTTTCTCCGTTGACTTCCCCGAGAATGCAATCATACAAAATAATTCCCAACATTCCTCCTCGGACAACAATCCGATTTGGAATATATCTGACTCTAAACATCCCATGATTCTACCCACTTTCGCATTACGTGTGGTCACCAAAATTCTACTCCCAAGGAAACCACTTTTTAGACAATCATTTAGTTGTTTCCACTTCCTAGGATCCTCATTCCACACATCATCCAAAACAAGTAAAATTTTTTTACCCTTACTAGACTCTTGAATTTTCTCCATTATATTGGAGAAAGCAACTAGGTTTGGGTTAGCACTTTCAAGAGATTCAAGAATTTCTTTCGCAATCCTAATCTCATCAAAGGGCTCAGATACACAAACCCAAATTCTCTTATCAAAATGTCGCTTTACAGTAACATCGTTATAGACTAATCTAGCAAGAGTTGTTTTTCCAATTCCTCCCATCCCTACTATAGGGATGAGACGGAGCTTTGGCATTTCACCACCCTCAGCCAACAACAATTGTATAAGTTTTTCTTTATCAACCTCTCGACCTTTTACCTCTGTTTTGTCAATAACAAAGGTAGTTGTAAACCGTTCAACCTGTTCATTATTACCTTTCAATGATAAGAAGCCATACCTATCTTTCTCGCTGGCAATAACATCTAATCTTTCATTGAGTTCTGTTATTTTGACAGCAATATCATGGCGGAAACCAACTTCACGAAAGCAAAAGCAATATGATAAAACCAACTTCACGAAAGCAAAAGCAAAAGCATAATCTTCTCCTTCCATTTGTGATTCCATAATTGCAAAACTCCATTCATCCAAGACATCATCAATCTCGTAAGAGACGTCTTTCAAACTATCAACCCAACGTCGAACAGTTGCATCCTTCCATTGCTTTCTGTCTGCATCAATGAGAACAGCTTGGATGGACTGGAGATTGTTAGTGAGCATTTTCACTTGTTCCTGGACGCCAACAACAAGTCGAACCTCTTGCTCAATCTCCTTGCCGATGGGCGAAATCAGCAAATCCAACACTTTTGAAACAAGTGCATCAGCTACAGCCATTTTGGAAAGGTTGGTGAGAATGAAATGTAAAGGGTGTGTTTTGGATTGATGAAAGAGGAGAGAATTCAGTTGAAAATATTATCAGAATGGTTTGAGTGTGTTGTGATAATATCCATTACTGAAATCTTTGCTAATTAATTGATTGGGACTGATATTTTCGAAGAAATTGCATTAGTCAAATGTTTAACTTATCTATCAGACTTACATCAGGACACCTTTAATTATTACAGACACAATATTACAGACAGGATAGAGACATTTACTTTACAGGACATCATGACTTAGCAATATCTACAGTCTCAGTGAATTATTACAAATAGACGAATAAAAGAGTACCGCTCTCAACATTATTAGACAGATTTTTTCCAAACTGGCAGACAGAAGTAACATCATCTGTGCTGGTAGCAACTGTTGAAGATAACTTCTGGTGACTAATACCATTCGTTCAACTAATAATTAGGAATCAGGTTAAGGGTATATGCTAATTAAACTCTGAACTCCGTCACCAAAAATTGGTAAGTACTTATACACTCCAAGAATAATTATGATAGGAAGATTTTCAAACTTTTCTTCACCACACAGAGTTATGCTTTATCTTTCGTGCAGTTTGTAAAGAAAAGATGCTTTGGATTCCTAACAAATAAAACAGTGATTTCAATGAATATGAAGTTCAACTCTAACCAATGAAATTATAACTGTAAACAAATGTGCCAGAATTTCTGTTATTTAATCCAAAGGTTAAACTTGCTCAGGTGTACAGAACAAGAGACATCATGTTGAGTTCTTGCATACAACGGTGGAAAAGCCAGATAGAAATGCTATCAAAAACTTGAATTAGAAATGCTATCAAAAACTTGAATTAGGAGCTGTTCACTCGTGCTGATTCAATAAATGAGTTGGGATCAAAATGATCAGTTACACATTAACCATCAAAGTGTTTAAAAAAGTCTCCAACTTGTTCAAGGAAGTGAAGAAAAAAGTTAAAAATTATTATTATTAATTTAAGGGAAAAAACAATAATATGGTCGTTGGCTAATGACAGCTCGTTAAAGTAAAACAGTTTCTCTTAAAGAAAAAAATCCCATGAGATCCCAATTAAGTTCCAGACCTTGTTCTTCCTCTCTCAGTTTTTTTTTTTTTTTTTTAAAAAAATTATTGCAAATAGTAATCAATATATAGTTTTAAAAAATAAATCTTCAAGTTTAGCCCATGTGCAGCTGCATACATAAAGTATTGTTTGAATCAGTTAATTATATTAATAAATTTTGATTATTAATTATTGAAAAGCAAAGAAACAAGTGTCAATGTAGGTTGGAGAGAGAATGAGATACTACCAGCTGATTACAAGACTCCCTGCAAAAGAACTTGCAGCAAATTGAATTTTGATACGAAAAAGTTTACTTAGTAGTAGTATCTAAAAGTTATTGTCAAAAGTTACATTTAGCAATAAAATAATATCGAATTTTGTTGTAAATATCTACTATCACAACTTTATAGCACCAATATATAACAACTATTTATTGCTAACAAAAAAACTTATTTAATAGCAATATGCAAAAGTTGTTATCAAAAAGCTCATTCCGCAATAATAAAGTAGTTGATGTTACAATGTTGTAACTATAAATATTTGTAAAAAAAATTTGATATAATTTTACAGTTAAATGTGCTTTACAACTTTTGGATATTACTGTTAAATAAGTTTTTTAACAATAAAATTTATTTCGCTGTGGACTTTTTTGCTGCCAAATTTAACATTTTTTTAATACCTTCTACTTGGATTTCTTTTTAATTATTATCAAGTAATTTAGTTCTTCTTATTGTTAAATATTCCCTGAAAAACATATTTAGCAGTAAAAAAAAAAAATTAGTTGCTGCATGTTGCTGTCACAAAATTGTGACCGTAGATATTTACAATAAAAAAATTGTTATAATTTTACTGCTAAATATGTTTTTTTGGCAATAACTATTAGATTTTTATTAATAAATATACTTTTTGGCACTGCTAATTTTTTTTCTACTAAATCTAGTATTTTTCCAAATGCTTCTTGGTTCTTTTCTAAAGTTGTATATACTTCTAGAAAATCAGTAATGCACATTGCTAATACTACTAAACACCATAGTAACAGTAATAGTCTTCTTATCCATCTTTTAAATTCATATCATCAGTATTTAAAATACTTTGAAAAAGCCTTATTAGTTTTGATGGTGAGGTAGGAATGGTATATAAATGTCCATTACTGAAATATTTTCCTCTTGATTATATTAGTCGTCAAATGTTGAACTTATCTATCAGCCGTACATCAGGACACCTTTAATTATTGCAGAGAGCTCGTACAATACTATTTAGACATTTACTTTACAGCACATTATGACTCAGCAATATCCACAGGCTTATTGAATTATTACAAACAGACAAATAAGAGGCGCAGCTCTCAACATTATTACTGGTAGCAACTGTTGAATGAGTTAGGATCAAAATGATCAGTTACTCATTAAGCATCAAAGTGTTTAAAAGTCTCCAACTTGTTTAGGTGAAAAGCATGTGTCCAACTTGTTTAAGAATTAATAATCAAATTTTCGAACTTAAACATCAAAACATCGTTAAAGTCTCGGATATTATTTTTTCTTTGCTGATTTAAGTATCAAAATATCCTATAAAGACTATTAAGCCTTTTCTTTTGGTGTTCAAGTAATTAAGAAGATCAAGTATTCTAAATTAAAAAAAATCTTCAAGTTTAGCTCATGTGCAGCTGCATACATAAAGTATTGTTTGAATTAGTAATTAATTATATTAATAAATTTTCATAAATAATTTATTGAAAAGCAAAGAAACAAGTGTTAATGTAGGTTGGAGAGAATGAAATATTACCAGTTGATTACAAGGCAAAAGAACTCGCAGCAAAATGAATTTTGATACGAAAAGGTTTACTTAGCAGCAATATCTAAAAGTTATTGTCAAAAGTTATATTTATTAATAAAATCAAATCAAATTTTGTTGTAAATATCTACTGTCACAACTTTATAATACCAATATACAGCAACTATTTATTGCTAACAAAAAACTTATTTAACAGCAGTATGTAAAAGTTGTTGTCAAAAAGCTCATTCAGCAATGATAAAGTAGTTGATGTTACAATGTTGTAACTATAAATATTTGTAACAAAAATTTGATATAATTTTGCAGTTAAATGTGCTTTACAACTTTTGGATATTATTGTTAAATAAGCTTTTTAACAATAAAATTTATTTTGCTGTAGACTTTTTTGCTGCCAAATTTAACATTTTTTTAGTACCTTCTATTTGGATTTCTTTTTAATTATTATTAAGTAATTTAGTTCTTCTTATTGTTAAATATTCCCAGAAAAATACAATTAGCAACAAAAAGAATTAGTTACTGCATGTTGCTGTCACAAAGTTGTGGTCGTAGATATTTACAACAAAAAAATTGCTATAATTTTTCTGTTAAATATGTTTTTTTTTTTTTTTTTTTTTTTTCAACAGCTATTAGATTTTTATTATTAAATATACTCTTTGGCATTGCCAATTTTTTTCTGCTAAATCTAGTATTTTCCAAATGCTTCTTGGTTCTTTTCTAAAGGTGTATATACTTCTAGAAAATCATTAATGCACATTGCTAGTACTACTAACACCATAGTAACAGTGATAGTCTTCTTATCCATCTTTTAAATTCATATCATCAGTATTTAAAATACTTTGAAAAAGTTTCTATCTATTAGCATTAATTGGTTATCCTTTTAAATCGTTTAGATCTTGGATTTGGGATACTCTAATTATCAACTGCGTTTTATGTTTTTTATTTAAACGTTAAAATCTGTATTTTTTGTAAATATATAATTTTATATGTTTATCTACTTCTTTAGACTAATGGTTTTAGTTTAAAATAAATTAATGCTAATATTTTAATTCAATAACATTATTGCCTTCTAAGATTAATTGTATCTTTTTAGTTTTTACTTTAGATTTTAGTGGTAAAAGAATTTGCAATAAAATAACTTTTGATGCAAAAAAGTTTACTTAGCACTAATATTGAAAAGTAGTTGTGAAAAGATACATTTAGCAGCAAAATGATATCAAATTTTGTTGTAAATACCTACCATCACAACTTTATAACAACAACATGCAGCAACTATTTAATGCTAACAAAAAAGCTTATTTAGCATTAATATGCAAAAGTTGTTGTCAAAAACCTCGTACAGGAACAATAAAGTAGTTAATGTTACAAAGTTATGACTGTAAATATTTGTAACAAAAATTTGATAACAATTTTGCAGCTAAATGTAGTTTACAACTTTTGGATATTATTGTTAAATAAGCTTTTTAACACTAAAATTTATTTCGCTGTGAACTTTTTTGCTGCTAAGTTTAACATTTTTTTTAGTGACTTCCTATTTTGATTTCTTTATAATTATTATTAAGTAATTTAGTTACTCTTATTGTTAAATGTGTTATTATATTCACTAGCATTTAGTTATCATTTTTAATATGTTATCATATTTTTTGCAAAATAGGATTCAAGTTGTTATCAATTTCTTAAACACAGTGTATGTAGTAAAGAATTTTAGAAAACATAATCATACTAAAAAAGAACAATATTATATGTTATACGAATTTAAGAAATTAAATGTCACCTCTATTAATTAAATAGATTAAAGTAGATTAGATAAATATATTTGATAAGTGAAAGTTATCCCTATTAATTTAGGTATTAATTGAATTAAGAGGTGAATACAAAAATAAATTTTGTGATTTGGCTCATTTGTAAATTAATGGATATGTTTCACAACATGAAAAAAACTTGACACGTGATTTCTATCGTTAAAAATTAAAATATTTTCATCCAATTTTGTTAATTAATAATGACATGGCAATTTTGGCTAAAGGCATTTTCATCGTCTCGTCCTTTTAATTCAATGTAAAGAGTAATTTTTATTATTATTTTATTTTAAAAACTAAAAATATAAAACAATATTATGTTAATTCATTTCTTTTACCCTACCTAACCATTACCCACCCTCCATCTTCTCCAGTCGCCACCCTCGTTATATTTTCTTCATCATCTTCTCATTTTTTTTTTCTACTGAGGTATTACCTTCTGTAACTTTTAAAAAATTAGTTTATGACATTGGAATGCATCATCTTAAAATTTTTTAATAATATTGTGAATAGCGGAGTAAACATTTGTTTGAAATTTGACAAATATATTGGATTATATACTAGTGATTATTTGTCAACTTTAGGCCAAATTATATTATGGAAAGGAAGCGTATTACATCAAATGATTAGTGTCATTGTATAGTACGTAACGTGAGCTTTCCAACGGTATATAATTTACTCAAAACGGACAAGTAGTGAATGAGAAATTGTTGCTCAAAGTTAGCCCCGAGCCTTCAAAGGCCCAATGCGCACCCGCACGACGTGGGCGTTGCGAATGTCGGACCGATTTGGGCCACTACGGGCCTGCCTAACTTTTGCTCCGGTCCGATTAATTTTCTCAAGATATTTTATTCTTTAAGCCTCTTCAATTTTTCTGGTAGTTTTATTTTTCAAATAAAAAAAAACTGCAGAATTAATTCTCTCTTGATAAGAGAATTAATCCAATTAATTGTCATTATTAATCCAATAAATCCTCTTAACCAGCCTATATTTTTCTTGCTCAATCAGTTACAGAATACACTTCAATTTTCGAATTTCCTTTCCTCCTTTCTGCAATCTGTTTCATTCTACATAGGCTGTCGTTTTTCCTTTCTTCTCCGGTGATAGTCCGCTTCGCACAGTTGAGTTCGCCATCGAGAGTTGTTATATCCTGGGAGATAAATCGCCAACTACGGGCAGATAATTGTCTTAAGGAAACTGTATTTTTCAGGCCTCAACTCTACTGTTCCTTTTTGTTAAGGTTGAAAAGTATCTTATTTTCTGTTCTTCAATTTATTTCGTTTCTACAATTTAATTATATAAATTGTATTTGTTTACTGTTATCTAACAACATTGTACTCTTTTCCTTTAACCATAGGTTTTGTCCCACTAAGTTTTCGCTTGATAAAATTTTTAATGAGGCAGTCTCTCATTCATAATAATGTACATTAAAATAGGGAGTGTTGTGAATGTTGATGTCTTCGAAAAGTCATCACATGTAAATGTGTGATCTGTGCGGTGTGGTGAGATACGCCAAAATTAGATTATCTAACTGTAAATAAATGATTATATTTCTTATTCTATACAACTGAGATTTAGTAATAGAAAGTTTCTATTTTCATATTTTCTCTCTATTTTAATTCTCTTCTTATAATAATCTGTTTTATCTTTATTATAAATTCTATTTATTTCAGTGATTTAATAACAGGGAGTTGTTTTTTTTTTTTTTTTTTATTTAGTTATTGATATCCTAATTTCTCAAACCACTTAATTAACATTGGTGAGATTTATATTATATATTTTAGGGTAAATAATTATAACCTCCCTGAGGTTTGGTCAAATACACTAGTACCTCCCTGTATTTTACATATCTAATTTATACCTCCCTGAAGTTTGTCTCTATCATATTATTACCTCCCTCAATCCATTATTAAGCATTTTTCTTTCAAAATTGTTAATGTCGTTAAGATTTATGACTAAGATTAGCCTTGTTTCCTATCTAATGTTGATTTTGTAAGGTCATTTGTCATTAAAAAAAAAATTATTCACTTATTATGAGACTTTTTCCATACCCTTTAAGTTGTGATTACATTAGGAGAAAAGATATTAAAGGGATCTAATTAAGAAAAACTTGAATGTAGAACATTTTAAGAGATGATATTAGTCCGTAAATATATATCATGTTCATAATTTTGATAGAAAAACAAATAATAATAGACAGAGGGAGGTCATAGTGTGATGGATGTAAAATACAGGGATGTATAAATTAGATATGTAAAACACAAGGAGGTATTAATGTATTTGACCAAACCTCAGGGAGGTTATAATTATTTACCCATATTTTAATATCTTTTTTTCTTAACTTGTTTTATATGCTTACCAAGTGAAATCGATCATTTCTTATTTTATTATTTAGATAAATTGTTCAATTTATGTATGCTTATATCAAAATGGATACATGGTTATTTATATATATATTGAGTAGCATAAATTTAAAAATAGTTTAAATTAATTTCAAAATTACATATAACATCAATTTACAGAAGGTTTGAATATCCAATTGATAATATGATATTGATGTAAGAAAGAATTTGTATAATTGCACTTCAAACATAATCATATGCGATGTACATCCAACAGTAGCAATATGGACAAATATCTTGACTCTTTAGTTCAAGAGTTCAAATCTGCTTATTTAATTATTTCCAAAGGAAAAAAAAAAGATTGAGAATATTTGAACTCCAAGTCATAAAAAAGAGCATATGAACTTCAAGGGCTTAACCACATGCCTAACACATGACTGTCCCGAATCGAACATATGCTCCTCTCATACTGGGATAGGCTCAATTATGCGACTCAAGCTTCCTCAAGCTCAAACTGATCAATTCGGTCCAAGATTCCCCTCGACAAGCTCCATGCCTAATTAAAAGATTATGAGTATGGATGATATCGGGGATGCCTAATTCAACTGCACATTTTAGAGACATGGAATTTATGAAATTGAATATGTGTTTCCATATGTGAGCTTGAGATTCAACAAATTCACTACTCTTATTCTTGCAATCAACCAAATTAAAGTTCACCATGATGCTATTGCTAATGGTGATGCTGATGTTGTTCTAATTTTATTTTAAAAATAGTTTAAAAAAATATTTTTTTAAAAATATATATATGCATATAAATAAATTTTATTTGGCATATTATATATTTATATTATTATATAGTTTGTACTTATGAGATTTTAGTAATATATATGTAATATAAATCCTTTTTAAGCAATACTTTACACGTAATTGATAAAAAATAATGATAATAAAAATTAAAAAATTAAAATTTTTGTTGATTTGGTTTGAACCGAACCAAACCGTAACTGCACCGAACTGGTTTGGTTTGGTTTGATCCGAACCATTTGAACTTTAGTTTGGCTTTGGTTTTTATTTTTCTTCTATTTGGTTTTTGGTTCGGTTTGGTTCGATTCAGTTTTTGAACCGAGCCGCATTTTGCTCACCCCTAGTCTCGCCCTTTTTAATTCAATGTAAAGAGTAATTTTTATTTTTATTTTATTTTAAAAACTAAAAATATATAACAATATTATGTTAATTCATTTTTTTTACCCTACCTAACCCTTACCCACCCTCCATCTTCTCCCATCGCCACCCTCGTTATATTTTCTTCATCATCTTCTCACACTTTTTTTTTTTTTTTTTCACTAAGGTATTATCTTCTGCAACTTTTAAGAAATTAGTTTATGACATTGGAATGCATCATCTCAAAAATTTTTAATAATATTGTGAATAGCGGAGTAAACATTGTACTCTTTTCCTTTAACCATAGGTTTTGTCCCACTAAGTTTTCGTTTGATAAAATTTTTAATGAGGCAGTCTCCCATTCGTAATAATGTACATTAAAATAGGGAGTGTTGTGAATGTTGATGTCTTCGAAAAGTCATCACATGTAAATGTGTGATCTGTGCGGTGTGGTGAGGTACGCCAAACTTAGATTATCTAACTATAAATAAATGATTATATTTCTTATTCTATACAACTGAGATTTAGTAATAGAAAGTTTCTATTATCATATTTTCTCTCTATTTTAATTCTCTTCTTATTATAATCTCTTTTATCTTTATTATAAATTCTATTTATTTCAGTGATTTAATAACAGGGAGTTGTTTGTTTTTTTATTTAGTTATTGATATCCTAATTTCTCAAACCACTTAATTAACATTGGTGAGATTTATATTATATATTTTACTATCTTTTTTTCTTAACTTGTTTTATATGCTTACCAAGTGAAATCGATCATTTCTTATTTTATTATTTAGATAAATTGATCAATTTATGTATGCTTATATCAAAATGGATACATGGTTATTTATATATATATTGAGTAGCATAAATTTAAAAATAGTTTAAATTAATTTCAAAATTACATATAACATCAATTTACAGAAGGTTTGAATATCCAATTGATAATATGATATTGATGTAAGAAAGAATTTGTATATTTGCACTTCAAACATAATCATATGCGATGTACATCCAACAGTGGCCATATGGACAAATATCTTGACTCTTTAGTTCAAGAGTTCAAATCTGCTTATTTAATTATTTCCAAAGAAAAAAAAAAAAGATTGAGAATATTTGAACTCCAAGTCATAAAAAAGAGCATATAAACTTCAAGGGCTTCACCACATGCCTAACACATGACTATCCCGAATCGAACATATGCTCCTCTCATACTTGGGATAGGCTCAATTATGCGACTCAAGCTTCCTCAAGCTCAAACTGATCAATTCGGTCCAAGATTCCCCTCTACAAGCTCCATGCCTAATTAAAAGATTATGAGTATGGATGATATCGGGGATGCCTAATTCAACTGCACATTTTAGAGACATGGAATTTATGAAATTGAATATGTGTTTCCATATGTGAGCTTGAGATTCAACAAATTCACTACTCTTATTCTTGCAATCAACCAAATTAAAGTTCACCATGATGCTATTGCTAATAGTGATGCTGATGTTGTTCTAATTGTCAGAGATAATAATAAAAACTATAATTGGGCCTTACCTATCAGCTTAAGCTTTTGGGTCAAATGGTTCCATGACATGGTATCAGAGCCGCTTAGATCTAAAGGTCGAGGGTTCGAATCCTGACAGCTCCATTTGTTGATTAAAATTCAACACATGGCAAAGTGGACCTGTGTTGTACACACTTCAAGCCCACCGGACATTCGCGTGCGGGGGAGTGTCAGAGATAATAATAAAAACCATAATTGGGCCTTAGCTATCAGCTTAAGCTTTTGGGTTAAATGGTTCCATGATATGGTATCAGAGCTTGCTGTCCTTCGCCACTTCCTCATCTTCACTCTCACTGTCGCTACTTACAATCTCATCTTTGTCCATCATGCTTTCACCATGATCAGTTGCCACAGCATCTCTTTCATTCCCATTCTCCTCCACAGGATCTGTGAAGTCCAATTTTGTGTCTTTAGGAGAATCATCCCAAACTCTATTCTTCTTTGTTATCTTTTTCTTTGGGTCCACCTTGGAACCCTTACTAACAAGAGTATCAGGTTTTTTTCCACCTTTACTTTTAAGCTTTTGAAGCTTGCTTAAATCGAAAGCTCCATTATTGGAACTAGCATTTTCTTTATGGTTAGTAACAGCTGCCCTAGAACCTTTAATATCAACATGACTACCATTAGATTGTCCATTCTCCAATATGTAGCTTTTTCCATTATCAGCATCGCCACCATCATTTGCTTCACCCTTTTTTTTATTTCCCCCTTCAAGCATGCCTTTTTTCAGCTGTCCTTGTTTCTTACCATCATTCACAGGTTTACTCACCGGCTTCGATTTCTTCAATTCCTCTGCTCGAGCTTCTGCCTCTTTCCTAAGTTGCCTGTAAGTCTCATCAAAATCATTATAATCCGTCCGCTTGGGATCATAAATCTGTGAAAATTCACGCTTCATCAATCCAAGCAGTTCATCCACATACAATAGATGAAGGATCCGCTGATAGACAGCAACAAAGACAAGGCCAAGTTCATTATGGAAAGTCCATTTGAGGGTATATGAGGCACCAGGAGCATCATAATTGTAAGCCGCTGCACCTGATCGCTCCTCCAAAAGGCAGGACCTGATCAAGGTGTCAATTGGTGATCCTCTAAGAGCATTTCCAAGCTCTTTGCATGTCCAAAGTATTAGCCCTCCTCTCGTGAAAATAAGCAACTGCTCTAACATCTTTGATTTTCTCTAATACCTTTGCTCTCTCTGTTTCTCCGTATCAGAGCTGCTTAGACCTAGAGGTCGAGGGTTCGAATCCTGACAGCTCCATTTGTTGATTAAAATTCAACACATGGCAGGGTGGGCCTGTGTTGTACACGCTTCAAGCCCAAGGGGCATTCGCGTGCGGGGGAGTGTCAGAGATAATAATAAAAACTATAATTGGGCCTTACCTATCAGCTTAAGCTTTTGGGTCAAATGGTTCCATGACACTAATTTTATTTTCTTCTCTTGCAACAAATGTGAGTTTGAAGCACGCTATATTTAGAGATTCAACCTTGATTGATCATTAATTGGCTTTCTAAGAAAAATATGATTTTTTCAGATAAATGATTTCAGCATGCGGAAAATTAAGTACTTAGTATTTTAAATACTGATGATATGATATGAATTTAAAAGATGGAGAAGAAGACTATTATTGTTGCTGTGGTGTTAGTAGTACTAACAATGTGCATTACTGATTTTCTAGAAGTATATACACCTTTAGAAGAGAAGCAATAAGCATTACAAGAAATACTAGATTTAGCAGCAAAAAAATTATCAGCACCAAAGAGTACATTTAGCAACAAAAATCTAATAGTTGTTGCAAAAAAATATATTTAGCAGCAAAATTATACCAATTTTTTTTCTTATAAATATCTACGGTTATAACTTTGTAACAGCAACATGCAGTAACTAAATTTTTTTTTTATGCTAAATGTGTTTTTTTGGCAATATTTAACAATAAGAAGAACCAAATTACTTAATAATAATTAAAAAGAAATCAAAACAGAAGTCACTAAAAATATGTTAAATTTAGCAGCAAAAAAATCCAAAGCGAAATAAATTTTATTATTAAAAGGCTTATTTAACAGCAATATCCAAAAGTTGTAAAACACATTTAACTGCAAAATTATATCAAATTTTTGTTACAAATATTTACAGTCACAATATTATAGCATCAACTACATTGTTGTTGCTGAATGAGCTTTTTGACAACAACTTTTGCATATTGCTGTTAAATAAGTTTTTTGTTAGCAATAAATAGTTGTTGCATATTGGTGTTATAAAGTTGTGATGGTTGATATCATTGTGTTACTAAATGTACCTCTTGACAACAACTTTTAGATATGGCTGCTGAGTGAACCATTTTGCATCAAAATTCATTTTGCTGCAAATTATTTTGAAGAAAGTCTTGTAATCAACTGGTAATATTTCAGTCTCTCTCCAACCTACATTAACACTTGCTTCTTTGCTTTTCAATAATTAATAATCAAAATTTATTAATATAATTAATTACTAATTCAAACAATACTTTATGTATGCAGCTGCACATGGGCTAAACTTGAAGATTTTTTTAAAAAAAAAAAAAAAAAAACTGAGAGGAAGAACAAGGTCTGGAACTTAATTGAGATCCCATGGGATTGGTTGCAATTTCTTTTTTTTTTTTTTAATGAGAAACTGTTTTACTTCAAACGAGTTGTCATTAGCTAACGAGCATATTATTGTTTTTTTTTTTTTTTTTTCCCCTTAAATTGATATGTTTTGTAACTTTTTTCTTCATTTGTTAGTATTTTTCATACATAATAATGTATCTTGATATTTGTCATTACGATTGAAAATAATCTTTTAATAATCTTTTAATTGGTTATCCTTTTGAATCGTTTAGATACCCTAATTATTTTGCTGTTAATTAGCTGTGAGTCTATGACTACTTACATCCGTATCTCATCTCAGAACACATTTATATATCGACGAATTCTGTGTTTTACCCTTTTTTTTTTTTTTATTAACTGCGTTTCATGTTTTAAATTCATATCATCAGTGTTTAAAATACTAATTTTGAAAAAGTTTCTATTATTAGCATTAATTGGTTATTATAAGCGCCGGAATTTTACTCTTAAAAAAAAAAAAGGTGTCATACGACTGTAAGAATAGTCGTGCGACTGTACGATCGGAGCAGTGTCATGGAACCATTTGACCCAAAAGTTTAAGCTGATAGGTAAGGCCCAATTATAGTTTTTATTATTATCTCTGACACTTCCCCCCACGCGAATGCCCCTTGGCATTGAAGCGTGTACAACACAGGCCCACCCTGCCATGTGTTGAATTTTTAATCAACAAATGGAGCTGTCAGGATTCGAACCCTCGACCTCTAGGTCTAAGCGGCTCTGATACCATGTCATGGAACCATTTGACCCAAAAGGTTAAGCTGATAGGTAAGGCCCAATTATAGTTTTTATTATTAGAGTGTTGGTATCAGAGCAAAACAAGGCCTGACAGTCGAAAAGATTCTAGGCCCGTGTTTGAAGTCTTGGTAGAGTTTGGTCTAGTGGAGAAAACTAGACCTGTTGATGACCTTGGCCCTTAAAGGAGAGATGCCAATGAATGTTTGACAAGTGACAACTGATCCAGGCGCAGTTGCACTTGAGGGGGAGTGTTGGATATGTTGGGGAATCCCACATCGAAAATAAATGAAAATGAAAAGTGATATATATGTGGAGTAGATTGGGCCTTAACATAAGCCAATTGGTTTTGTGTTTTATGGACTCAATCCCACTTATATGCTCACTCATCCAGTCAAGCCCAACATTCTTAAGGCCCACGGAGTCTCTTCAAGCAGGTGTAGAACACCATGCCCACGACATAAGAAAGAGGAAGGGAAGATATTGGGCATTAATTAACCCAGGATTTGTTAAAGAAATCTCAGAAAATCAGACATAAAAGAGAGAAAAAGTGAGAAAAGAAGGATTGGCTTTTGATCTCAGAAATTTAGGGAGAGAAAAAGAGAGAAAAAGACAAGTAAAAGGGAAGAACCAAAACCAACTTGAAAGACTTTCTTTTCCTCTTCTATTTTTTTCAATTCTCAAAGTTAGGATTAAAACTTGTTAAAAATTAATAGGTTAACAATCTAATACTTCAAACAAGTTAAATTTCGGACTAGAAATCCCAGGATTCCTAAGCACGTGGAGATTCCTTGGACCCAAAGTTCCTAACCTCAATTCAAGGAAAAAAGAGCAAATTTGTGTGGATTGGAGCGACGCCAGGGATCAATCCTTCGGTGGATAAGCGCCTAATAGGTAAACACTCCTTTTCTCTTCTATTTGTTATGCTTTCTGGGTGATTGGTTGTGATTTTGTGCATTTTTATCCAACTTTTTGCGTTTCTGCTTCTGGAAATCAAGAACAGTCGTGCGACTGTTCTTGAGTTTGATGAACAGCCGTACGATTGTATTTACAGTCGTACGAGTATTCTTGGTTTCCAGAGGGTTTTCTTTCAGTTTTATTTCAAATAAATTTTGGCGAAATTCTAAAGTTGGAATAATTTACAGCCGCACGACTGTAGTGCTCGTCCAAGAGCAGAATTTCCAGAATAATCCCTAAAAATTTCTAAAAATCCCTAAAAATTCATAAAACCAGAAAATCACCAAAAATGAATTTTGTTGTGTGCATTCACGACCTTAGATTCAATTTTCAGTAAAGTTGCATTTAGAACAATTCAACGACGGAGACCCGATTCTCCCGAAAACCGACCCCCTCACATGTTAAAAATGCATGTAAACCGGCAAAAATCGTTTTCAAAATGAATTTCTCACAAAACCAAAAACACAAGGACGTTTCAAAATGTTTTCCAGGTCTAACCGGGGCGGCTAGTCGAGCCGACCCGGTTATCCCCTAAATGCATGCCCCCAATTTCTAAATTTCCAATTCTGTCTATTTGAGTTCTATTTGTGATGTGTCGTGAATTGTGCTAACCCTCTGTTTTGCAGCTTTTTATTTTTATTTTATATGTATTTAATAGATTTATCCGTGTATTTTAGGCGATTGTATAATTTTTAAATAAATCGTGTATATTCGGAGGTTGTAAAAGTGGGGCGAGAGTTTTTATTTTTCATTCGATTGGGTTGTAAGCTACTTAAATATTTATTCCTTTACTTTTATTTTTGTAATACCTGTATGCGTGCTTTATGTCTATTTATTTCAATAAAATTGATTTTAGAATTATAAAGTACCATTCGAGAACATTGGCCAATTTTATTTTAATTAGACACGAAATAAGGGACTTGTCCGGATCCAAAACTTTGGATAGTATAGCGGTCGTTCGTCCGGTTCAGCTACGTTATAAATTTCCCGGTTGAGCTGAGCCGGATGGCGACTCCTACAATATTCATCGAGACTTAGGTCTCGGTTCTTTGAAGATAATTAATTTATTTATTTTCCAAAACCGATTTTCCATAATAAAAACCCCACGCGAGGGAGGGGCCCGCCCGAAATCGAGGAGCCCCTTCCGAAAGGGAGTCTCGCGTTCCGTCGAAAACATCGTCAGCTCACAGTGGTGACTCCGCTGGGGATTTCTTACAAAAAGTTTTCTTAAAAACTTAAAAGAATTTGACAAGCCGTGAAAAGTGTCTAATTAAAATAAGGTGGATGATTCTTGATTGGTATTTTATTTTACATTTTTAGTTAGACATGTTCGCATTAGGTTAATTATCCCATTTTAGCCCGGTGAATTATTGAAGTGTCGCCTAAGTTCCTCTTGGTCTTGGGGGCACGGATATAAAACACCACTCATAGCCTCCTACGAACCCCTTCGTTTGGACCCTTGAGTGGGGAGAAGTGAGGAGTGTATTTTGCTATGGGAGCCTTGATGTTATCCCGACTTGGACCGAACTCATATAAGCAACCTTAGTTGGATTCCCTTAGGATACCAAAATAAATTGTGTGAATTAAAATAAAATCGTACCTTCATCATCCCCGGTTGATGATTGAAGTGAACCCCACCTAGGACTCGGTTAGATTTTTACCAAAATTGATCACGCTTGGAGGAATAAGGTTGGAGGAATGCGTTTTGTGTGCTATGTGTTTCTCGCCATCCCGTGACACATCGCCATTGCTACCTACACATGCATAACATACCATAATTCATATTTTCCATACACATGACATTTTTCAAACATAAAACATTTGTGTGATAATTAATCCACATTTTTATGCAGCCACTTGCACCTTATTTCCGTGTGTGAAAACATTAAGTCATCTGTTTGTCATTCATACTAACCATTTCTTTTTCAGCCATGAAATTTTATTTGTGTGATTAGCATTTTATTTTCACATAACATACACATCATTATGTATGTCATGCATTCTAACCCACGTTTTTGTGCAGCCATTTGCATATTGTGTGACACACTCATTCATGACATATCATCTAAATTAAATTAGGGGCATTTCAAGGACGCCTATTACGAACATTCCATTTCATAACATATCGGGTATCCCAAAATTGCCCGTGTTTTACCAATGCACCGGATTGCATTTGACCATTCAACCAAAATCATTTCATTCAATAGAGATCCCAATGGTCTTAGGCCCATCTTCGTGTAACAAGCTACACGATGCATTTCATGACATCATGCTCATTTATCACAAACATCATATAACACCGTGATCCACACCGGATCATTTCATGACATTAATTTCCCATTCAAGGTACTCCCCGAGTGCCTAATTAGTATACATATAGGTTCATAACATTATCAAATCATAAAAGGTGTTCCCCGAAAGTCGAATCTCTGTCCGTGTCCCTGTTACACGTGACTCCTTCATTACATCATTTCATATCATATGCTCAAAAGCACCAGAACTCTGTTCAAGGGGCGGCTCCATGCGACCATTTCATATCATCTCATAGACCTTCAAAACGTCAAAACTATGTCCGTGTGTCAGTACACACACACGACCACTTTACAAAATTCATTAGGTGCCCCGAAGGTGCCGAACCCCTGTCCGTGTTGCATATTGGTGTTATAAAGTTGTAATGGTAGATATTTGCAACAAAATTTGATATCATTGTGTTGCTAAATGTACCTCTTGACAACAACTTTTAGATATTACTGTTGAGTAAACCATTTTGCATCAAAATTCATTTTGCTGCAAATTCTTTTGAAGAAAGTCTTGTAATCAACTGGTAATATTTCAGTCTCTCTGCAACCTACACTAACACTTGCTTCTTTGCTTTTCAATAATTATTTATCAAAATTTATTAATATAATTAAGTACTAATTCAAACAATACTTTATGTATGCTGCTGCACATGGGCTAAACTTGAAGATTAAAAAAAAAAAAAAACTATATATTAATTACTATTTGCAATAATTCTTTTTTTTTTCTTTTTTTTTTTTAAAAGGAAAAAAAAAAAAAAAAACTGAGAGAGGAAGAACAAGGTCTGGAACTTAATTGAGATCCCATGGGATTGGTTGCAATTTCTTTTTTTTTTTTTAAAGAGAAACTGGTTTACTTTAAACGAGTTGTAAAAGTTGACCATTCAACCAAAATCATTTCATTTTTATTGTTTTTTTTTTTCCCTTAAATTGATATGTTTTGTAACTTTTTTCTTCATTTGTTAGTATTTTTCATACCTAATAATGTATCTTGATATTTGTCATTACGATTGAAAATAATCTTTTAATTGGTTATCCTTTTGAATCGTTCAGATACTCTAATTATTTTGCAGTTAATTAGCTATGAATCTATGACTACTTCTTATATACGTATGAACATATTCATGAATAGCTCACAATTTTATATATATATATACGAATTCTGTGTTTTAAGTTTTCTTTTTATTATTATTATTATTATTATTATTATTATTATTATTAACTGCCTTTTATGTTTTTTTTTAAACTTTAAAATCTGTGTTTTTTGTAAATATATAATTTTATATTTTTATCGTCTTCATTTAGCATTAATTGGTTATCCTTTTGAATCGTTTGGATATTGGAATTGGGATACTCTAATTATTTCGCTGTTTCTTTTTATTATTTATATTAATTTAGTTAACAATTAAAAATATATTATTTTTATACATTTTATATAGATAAAACTATAATTTAAATTATTTTTATATGCTTATGAAGTTGCTATTTAATAAAAATTATAATTTTTGAAGTATAATAAAAATTATTTTTAAATTTTTTAATTATCTAATTATTTTTACTAATATTTATTGTAATATTATTATTTTTGTATAATTATTGTATAATGGTATAAAATATATATCTATATTAATCTATTTACATTTCAATAACAACAGCTGATTCTAAATTTAACAAACGCTATCAATTAATTAGCTAACAGCTAACAGCTTACTGCAACAACAAACAGTTAACATGAACAGCAAATAGCTAACAGCCGAACCAAACAGGCCCTAGGTTACAACTATATATATATATATATATATATATATATATTTACGAATTCTGTGTTTTACCTTTTTTTTTTTCTCTTTTTTTTTTTAACTGCGTTTCATGTTTTTTATTTAAACTTTAAAATCTGTGTTTTTTTGTAAATATATAATTTTATATGTTTATCGTCTTCATTTAGACTAATGATTTTACCTTAAAATAAATTAATGCTAATGATTTAATTCAATAACATTATTGGCTTCTAAAATTAATTGTATCTTTTTAGTTTTTACTTATGATATATGTTGCCTGCATTCACTACAAAATTTTTTAGATTTAGCAGTAAAAGAATTTGCAGTAAAATGACTTTTGATACAAAAAAGTTCACTTAGCAACAATATCTAAAAGTTGTTGTCAAAAGGTATATTTAGCAGCAAAATGATATCAAATTTTGTTGTATATACCTACCGTCATAGTTTTATAGCAATAACATACAGCAACTGTTTATTGCTAATAAAAAAGCTTATTTAGCAACAATATGCAATTGTTGTCAAAAAAACTCATTCAGCAACAATAAATTTGTTGGTGCTATAAAGTTGTGACTGTAAATATTTGTAACAAAAATTTGATATAATTTTGCAGCTAAATATGCTTTACAACTTTTGGATATTGCTGCTAAATAAGCCTTTTAACAGTAATATTTATTTCGCTATGGACTTTTTTGCTGCTAAATTTAATATTTTTTTATTAACTTCCTATTTTGATTTCTTTTTAATTATTATTAAGTAATTTAGTTCCTCTTGTTGCTAAATGTGTTATTATATTCACTGACATTCAGTTATCATTTTTAATATGTTATCATATTTTTTGCAAAGTAGGATTCAAGTTGTTATCAATTTCTTAAACGCAGTGTATAGAAAACATAATCATACTAAAAAAGAACAATATTATTTGTTATACGAATTTATGTAATTAAATTTCACCTCTATTAATTAAATAGATTAAAGTAGATTAGATAAATAGATTTGATAAGTGAAAATTTTGCATATTTATTCAGGTATTAATTAAATTAAGGGATGAATATAAAATTAAATTTTGTGGTTTGACTAATTTGTAAATCAATGGATATGTTTCACAATGTGACAAAAGCATCACATGTGCTTTCTATCATTAAAAATTAAAATATTTTCATCCAATTTTATTAATTAATGATCATGTGGTAATTTTGGCTAAGGGCATTTTCATCGTCTCGCCCTTTTTAATTCAATGTTAAAGAGTAATTTTTATTATTATTCTATTTTAAAAACTAAAAATATATAACAATATTATGTTAATTTCTCTGTATAATAACCCTTACCCACCCTCCATCTTCTCCATATTTTCTTTATCAGCTTCTCACTTCGTATCATCAGTATCTAAAATACTTTGAAAAAGCCTTATTAGTTTTGATGGTGAGGTAGGAATGGTATATAAATGTCCATTACTGAAATATTTTCCTCTTGATTATATTAGTCGTCAAATGTTGAACTTATCTATCAGCCGTACATCAGGACACCTTTAATTATTGCAGACAGCTCCTACAATACTATTTAGACAGCACATCATGACTCAGCAATTTCCACAGGCTTATTGAATTATTACAAACAGACAAATAAAAGGTACAGTTCTCAACATTATTATTAGGGATGTAACCGAGGCAGGGCGGGATAGGGATTGGTAATCCTATCCCCATTTCTCAGTTAGGTGGAAATTCCCATTCCCGTTTCCGTTTAGTAAATGGGGATGATCTTCATCCTCATCTCCGGTTCCGTCGGAGAACGGATTTTCTGCGAGGATCCCCGTCTACATTAAGAATTTTTTTTTTTTTTTAAATTTTAAATAAAATTTAATTTGATAAAAAATAAGTTAAATTATTGCAGAAAGCTCGTACAATACTATTTAGACATTTACTTTACAGCACATTATGACTCAGCAATATCCACAGGCTTATTGAATTATTACAAACAGACAACTAAGAGGCACAGCTCTCAACATTATTTTACAGATTTTTTACAAACCAGCAGACAGAAATAACATCATCTGTGCTGGTAGCAACTGTTGAATGAGTTAGGATCAAAATGATCATTTACTCATTAAGCATCAAAGTGTTTAAAAGTCTCCAACTTGTTTAGGTGAAAAGCATGTGTCCAACTTGTTTAAGAATTAATAATCAAATTTTCGAACTTAAACATCAAAACACCGTTAAAGTCTCGGATATTATTTTTTCTTTGCTGATTTAAGTATCAAAATATCCTATAAAGACTATTAAGCCTTTTCTTTTGGTGTTCAAGTAATTAAGAAGATCAAGTATTCTAAATAAAAAAAAATCTTCAAGTTTAGCTCATGCGCAGCTGCATACATAAAGTATTGTTTGAATTAGTAATTAATTATATTAATAAATTTTCATAAATAATTTATTGAAAAGCAAAGAAACAAGTGTTAATGTAGGTTGGAGAGAATAAAATATTACCAGTTGATTACAAGGCAAAAGAACTCGCAGCAAAATGAATTTTGATACGAAAAGGTTTACTTAGCAGCAATATCTAAAAGTTATTGTCAAAAGTTATATTTATTAATAAAATAATATCAAATTTTGTTGTAAATATCTACTGTCACAACTTTATAGTACCAATATACAGCAACTATTTATTGCTAACAAAAAACTTATTTAACAGCAGTATGTAAAAGTTGTTGTCAAAAAGCTCATTCAGCAATAATAAAGTAGTTGATGTTACAATGTTGTAACTATAAATATTTGTAACAAAAATTTGATATAATTTTGCAGTTAAATGTGCTTTACAACTTTTGGATATTATTGTTAAATAAGCTTTTTAACAATAAAATTTATTTCGCTGTAGACTTTTTTGCTGCCAAATTTAACATTTTTTTAGTATCTTCTATTTGGATTTCTTTTTAATTATTATTAAGTAATTTAGTTCTTCTTATTGTTAAATATTCCCAGAAAAATATAATTAGCAACAAAAAGAATTAGTTGCTGCATGTTGCTGTCACAAAGTTGTGGCCGTAGATATTTACAACAAAAAAATTGCTATAGTTTTTCTGTTAAATATGTTTTTTTTTTGTCTTTTTTTTTGCAACAGCTATTAGATTTTTATTATTAAATATACTCTTTGGCATTGCCAAATTTTTTATGCTAAATCTAGTATTTTTCCAAATGCTTCTTGGTTCTTTTCTAAAGGTGTATATACTTCTAGAAAATCATTAATGCACATTGCTAGTACTACTAACACAATAGTAACAGTAATAGTCTTCTTATCCATCTTTTAAATTCATATCATCAGTATTTAAAACTCTTTGAAAAAGTTTCTATTTATTAGCATTAATTGGTTATCCTTTTAAATCGTTTAGATCTTGGATTTGGGATACTCTAATTATCAACTGCGTTTTATGTTTTTTATTTAAACGTTAAAATCTGTATTTTTTGCAAATATATAATTTTATATGTTTATCTACTTCTTTAGACTAATGGTTTTAGTTTAAAATAAATTAATGCTACTGATTTAATTCAATAACATTATTAGCTTCTAAAATTAATTGTATCTTTTTAGTTTTTACTTTAGATTTTAGCGGTAAAAGAATTTGCAATAAAATGACTTTTGATGCAAAAAAGTTCACTTAGCAGTAATATTGAAAAGTAGTTGTGAAAAGATACATTTAGCAGTAAAATGATATCAAATTTTGTTATAAATATCTACCATCACAACTTTATAACAACAATATGCAGCAACTATTTATTGCTAACAAAAAAGCTTATTTAGCATTAATATGCAAAAGCTGTTGTGAAAAAGCTCGTACAGGAACAATAAAGTAGTTAATGCTATAAAGTTGTGAGTGTAAATATTTATAATAAAAATTTGACAACAATTTTGCAGCTAAATGTAGTTTACAACTTTTGGATATTACTGTTAAATAAACCTTTTAACAGTAAAATTTATTTCGCTGTGGACTTTTTTGCTGCTAAGTTTAACATTTTTTTTAGTGACTTCCTATTTTGATTTCTTTTTAATTATTATTTAGTAATTTAGTTCCTCTTATTGTTAAATGTGTTATTATATTCACTAGCATTTAGTTATCATTTTTAATATGTTACATATTTTTTGGAAAATGGGATTCAAGTTGTTATCAATTTCTTAAACATTGTGTATGTAGTAAAGAATTTTAGAAAATATAATCATATTAAAAAAGAATAATATTATATGTTACGCGAATTTAAGAAATTAAATGTCACCTCTATTGATTAATTAGATTAAAGTAGATTAGATAAATACATTTGATAAGTGAACCTATTTATTTAGGTATTAAGAGATGTGATTTGGCTGATTTGTAGATCAATGGATATGTTTCATAACGTGATAAAAGTATGACACGTGATTTCTATCTTTAAACATTAAAATATTTTCATCCAATTTTGTTAATTAATAATGAGATGGCAATTTTTGCTAAAGGCATTTCCATCGTCTCGCCCTTTTTAATTCAATGTAAAGAGTAATTTTTATTATTATTTTATTTTAAATACTAAAACCATACAACAATATTATGTTAATTCATTTTTTTTCTCTACCTAACCCTTACCCACCCTCTATCTTCTCTAATTGCCATCCTCGTTATATTTTCTTCATCATCTTCTCACTTTTTTTTTCGCTAAGGCATTATCTTCTACAACTTTTAAGAAATTAGTTTATAACATTGGAATGCATGATTTCAAAAAATTTTAATAATATTGTAAATAGCAGAGTAAATATTGTACTCTTTTCCTTTAACCATAGGTTTTGTCCCACTAAGTTTTCGTTGGTAAAATTTTTAATGAGACAGTTTCTCATTCGCAATAATGTATATAAAAAATAGGGGAGTGTTATGAGTTTTGATGTCTTCGAAAAGCCATCACATGTAAATGTGTGATGTGTGTGGTGCGGTGCAGTGTGCCAAACTTACATTATCTAACTATAAATAGATGATTGTATTTCTTATTCTATGCAGCTGAAATTTAGTAATCGAAAGTTTCTATTCTCATATTTTTTCTCTATTTTAATTCTCTTCTTATTATAATCTCTTTTATCTTTATTATAAATTCTATTTATTTCTGTGATTTAATTACAAGGAGTTGTTTTTTATTTAGTTATTGATGTCCTAATTTCTCAAAAGCTTATTACATCCTACCACTTAATTAACATTGGTGAGATTTATATTATATATTTTAATATCTTTTTTTTTTTAACTTGTTTTATATGTTTGCCACGTGAAATGGATCATTTCTTAGTTTATTATTTAGATAAATTGATCAATTTATATATGCTTATATCAAAATGGATACATGGTTATATATATATATATATATATATATATATAAGCCCTTGCTCATGGACTCTTGAACTCTAAGGAATTAATTTGATAATAACATTGAATAGCTAATTAGGCTCCATTGTCATCTCATTGAGTCGATCACTTTAGTTATTGCAATTTCATGTGAAGTATTCCAAATCAACTCCCTAAAGAAAAAGCTACAATAAATTAAGCCATTGTCCTAAAAGAAAAATTAGATCGGAAAAAGAAACCACAAACATACATCAGTCAAGTGCTGAATGTACAATCAAATGATATATTAAGACGAAGAACAAGAACAAGCCATACCTTCTCTTACTCTATGGGAACATTTCCAAAATAATTGTGAATGAACAATGAATGACTTGTCGAGATGGTAAGCTGTAGATTGTTAGTGCAGATTAAGGCCCTTGTGGACTGCATGATCAAAAGTAAAATGTAGATGTCAAATACTAGAACGTAAGGAAGCATGTGAAACAGATCAAAAGTTACCTTTTGAATTTCCATTCGGTTTTAAATCACAACAAGAGAAATCACAACTTGCTCCATTATGAGAAAACTAAGAATATAAGAACTGTCTCAAAATATAAACTCAAACAAGTGATTAAAATGTCTTAAGAGCAATGTACTAGTTCATTTTCAACCACTAAACTACTAGCAAAAACAAACATAGTACCAAGACTATTGCAAAAAAAATTTCATTTCTACCAATAAAGTAATAACCACATTGTATAATAAATTTAAATAAAATTATATATCCTAAAATATAAACCGTAGACTCTAAATTGTAGACCCAAGATTCCAAAACACATGATTTGTGATCAATTTACTGACTTGGTATTTATGATATGCCGGACACACAACCTCACCCCATGTGTTAGATCAATAAATTTATGACAACTCAAATTTCAACAATAGATTAATAACAATGTTTTTCTAGACTTGCCCTTTCTCTGTTAGACTTCCCCAAGAATGCAATCATACAAAATAATTCAATTAGTTTAGAGGAAGAAAATAGAACTTTTTTTCTTTAGTTCAGTTTGCAGAAAAAATACAACTTAATTATGTACCTGAATCCAACATTAGGAGCAAGCAAACAAACAGTATATTAGGAGCAAAGTCAAATGTAATGATTAACATCAATCAACAAATCAAAAACCCTTATTAATTTGTGTGCTCATATTAGTTGTGGATCAGTCTTAACATAATATCATTCAAGAGTGAGTTCAAAGTTGTTGTACGTAGAGAGAGAGAGAGAGAGAGAGAGAGTAATTACCTGTTGTAATGAACTCAAGGTTGTCAATGTTTTTCTCCTAATTGAACAAGAATTATATCGCTTCATTTAATCCCAAATCTTTCATCTGTACAAAATGATTAAGAAGAACATTAAGAGCAGAACAACAACGATAAAGGAGAAGAAAATTATAAACTTACCTGAAATACTCCCACATGTTAAAAGAGGTAGATCGGAAAATTATATTTACATTCTTCCAGAAGATAACAATATTTGAGGCGCAGTTTGAGGGCAGTCTTTTTGAGAATGAAATTTGGCAATGCCTTCAACATTCGGCAGCTGAATATTTCCAAAGAAGTAAGACTTGGCATTATCATTGTTTCTTTATCTCATTATCTTTATCTCCATTAAAATCATTCCATTCCTCCCAATGTTCAAGGTAAATGAACTTTAGAGTTGTCAATTTAGGGAACAATGGAGCATTCATCTCATCTATCCCAAAAACTCATCACCCACCTTTTTGACGCTGTAAAATCTGTTTAATTTCAGATCTTCGAGGCAAGGCAATTTTCCCAAAGGAGGCAAAAGCTCACACTTCTTCCATTGATACAACACAACCATTTTCACAAAAGTTAGTGAATTCATCCAATTTGGAGTTTTTAAGCCAAAATAATAATCTATTTCTAGGAATTCCAAATTTTGAGGCACGTTCAAAGCTTCAATTGACTCTTTATCGTGTTTTGTCCTTGTCTCTTGATTTGTCCTTGTCTCTTGATCTTGGTAATCACGAAGCCTTAAATGCAAAGCAGTTATGTGTTTCTTGTCCGTCATGTGTGCCTGCCTAGCATCTTCCACATCTCCTTCACCTGCTTGTCTTAGCCAAATTATTTCCAATGATCCACCAATCTGATTGAAATTCTTTAGATGTTTAAGAGAAAACGCTTCTTCATGACCTACATCACTGTTGACCCAATTTAATCTACGCAAATCTGAGAAATGAAGCCCAACAATTAAGCCCACATATAAGCCCAATCAACAAAGAAGGCAGCAGAAGCCAGCAGAAGAAAGATGAAGAAAGCCAGCCAAAAGACGAAGAAAGAAAAGCTAGGAATTAGTTTTTAATTCTGTTAAATTTGTTACAATTTGTTACCAGTTTTCCCGCTCGTTTATTTTCCCTTTCCCTCTCTTTCAATTTCTTCTCTTGTACGCTTTATGCCTCTATAAATAGGCTTTGTGGATGTATGCAGAAGATGAAGAATATATGAAATACAAAGCAATTCAAGTTTCAATTACTTTCTCATGGTATCAGAGCTATGGTGAGAAGAAATGCAAACACAAATAGATACGATATACTTCATGAAGAAGATGCTGTAGCAGATGATCAGAACAACCGGAATGTGCAACTTCAGCAGCAAGAAAATCCAGGAATTACTCTGGTGAATGCAGTACTCACAGGAGCCAATTATCTGCCATGGAGCAGAGCCATCAGAAGAGCCCTAACAGCTAAAGAAAAGCTCAAATATATCCTAGAAGATAACCTCAAACCAGAGGCAGGAACACTGGAGTATGAACGATGGGAGAAAACAGACTGTTTAGTTTCTTCATGGATTCTTAATTCCATGTCCAAAGAGCTATGTGAGGATTTTCTTTATGCAGAAACAGCAAGAGATTTATGGTTGGAGTTAGAGCAGCGCTTCGGTGATAGCAATGGACCTCTGCTTTATCAAATTAAAAGGAGTATCAGCCTTTTTACTCAAGGTAATATGTCAGTCATGCAATATTATACAAAGCTCAAGAGACTATGGAATGAGCTTAATTTGTTGAGACCAAATCCTGTATGTCATTGTGGAGTTTTACAAACTTGTGCTTGTAATGCTTTTAAGAGGATTTCAGACTTGCAGGAAGAAGATAGACTTATTCAGTTTTTAATGGGACTGAATGACAGCTATGATCATGTGAAAAACCAAGTCCTTCTTATGGATCCATTGCCTTCCTTAAATAAGGCTTATTCCATGCTTACCAGAGTTGAAAAACAACATGAAGTATCTGCTGATAATGTTCTTGAGATTGCAAATCTTTCACAAAATCAGTTTTTTCGATCTAATTCCAAAATACCACAAACTTCTGATTCTGGATACAAGAAGAAGAAGAAAGATGAAAGAGGGAAAAGAAATGTTACTTGTACTCATTGTGATGCTCCTGGTCATACTAAAGAGTCCTGCTTCCAGTTAATCGGTTATCCAGATTGGTACATGGATTTGAAAAAGAAGCAGACTCAAGCACATTTGGTTGAGGAAGATTCTGATTCCACATCTAGTGAAAACGATTTCATTAACAAGAAACACATGGCAAACATGTTTGAGGAGATGTACAAGCAATACCGAGGGAAGGAGAAAGCAGCAGTAGAGAAGAACAAATCTAAACAAAAATTTGATACACCTGTTGACACTGATTTTTCAGCTTTTGCAGGCTCTGCAGGTTTTCTTGAGTCACACATTCCAGATAAATCAAGCTCTAGTTCTGGTGAGCATATTTCACTCTCTTTCTCTTCCTCTTTTGACACAAAGAAAAATGAATGGATTGTGGACAGTGGAGCTAGTTCACACATGACTTCTCAACCTAATCTGTTTACACAGCAAGTTTACTCAGTTGGACATCAGGTGGTTTTACTTCCTGATGGATCTAAAAAGTCTGTTCAACATATAGGCAATGTGGCACTTACACCAAAATTGATGTTAAAGAATGTTCTCTACATACCTTCTTTTCATTACAACCTGTTATCTGTTGGCAAGTTATTGGAAGAAGATAATGTGCAAGTTATTTTTAAGGCTGATCATTGTTATTTACAGGCACAAGATACAAATGAATTGATAGCAGTTGGCCGGAAAAGTGGTGGATTATACAAGCTTGATGCACAATCTTTTGATTCCATTGTGTTACAATCAAATAATTGTTTCAGTAATACAAATGCTGTTAATACAGTTATACATCAGCCAGATATTTGGCATTTGAGACTAGGACATGTTTCCTCTAAAACTTTACTACATATTCCAGAGATACATTACAAGTGTAATAAATACATGTGTTCAGTTTGTCCAATGGCAACTCAGAATAGACTTCCTTTTGCTCGCAGTTGCATTTCTTCTGCTAGTATTTTTCAACTTCTTCACATTGATCTCTGGGGTCCTTATTCCATTCCTTCTAAAAGTGGAGGGAGATATTTTCTCACCATTGTTGATGATTTATCTCGGTATACATGGATTATTATGCTACAGCATAAATCCCAAACTGCTACTGCTTTACATGTTTTTCTTAATATGGTACAGACTCAGTTTAATAAACAGGTATAGATCATTAGATCAGACAATGGTAGTGAGTTCTTGAATCATAAAGTCACTACCTTATTTCATGATAAAGGCATTTTACACCAAAGAAGCTGTGTTTATACACCACAGCAAAATGGTGTAGTGGAGAGAAAGCACAAGCACTTATTGAATATCGCAAGGTCTATTTTATACCAAGCTTCTTTACCGCATGAGTTTTGGGGAGAGGCCATTTTATATGCTACTGCTGTTATTAATGTCTTGCCCAGTAAGCTGCTGCAATGGAAAACTCCTCACACCATATTATACAATACTCCTCCAACCTATGACAGATTCAAGGTTTTTGGATGTCAGTGTTTTTATACAAACACTGCTTAATCTCACCATCCCTTTTGGCAACAAAAGATTTGTAACCGAATAATCTAAATGCCTCAAGTTGGTTAATCTTCCTAACCCTTTCAAAGACAATATACGGTGATTCTCCCCACATTCTCATTACGTGTGGTCAACAAAATTCTACTCCCACGGAAACCACTTTTTAGACAATCATTTAGTTGTTTCCACTTCCTAGGATCCCCATTCCACACATCATCCAAAACAAGTAAAATTTTTTTACCCTTACTAGACCTTTGAATTTTCTCTATCATATTGGACAAAGCAACTAGGTTTGAGTTAGCTCCTAGAAGAGATTCAAAAATTTCTTTAGCAATCCTAATCTCATCAAAGGGATCAGATACACAAACCCAAATTCTCTTATCGAAATGACGCTCTACAGTTTTATCGTTATAGACTAATCTAGCAAGAGTTGTTTTTCCAATCCCTCCCATCCCTACTATAGGGATGAGATGGAGCTTTGGCATTTCACTACCTTCAGCCAACAATAATTGTATAAGTTTTTTTGTATCGACCTCTCTGCCTTTTACCTCTGTTTTGTCAATAACAAAGGTAGTTATAGGCCGTTCAACCAGTTCATTATTGCCTTTCAATGATAAGAAGCCATACCTATCTTTCTCACTGGCAATAACATCTAAGGTTCCATCGAGTTCTGTTATTTGGACAGCAATATCATGGCGGAAAACAACTTCACGAAAGCAAAAGCAAGGTGATAAAATGAAAGACCATTTCTTCATTCTAGGCTGGGATGCATAATCATGTCCTTTTATTTGTGATTTCATAATTGCAAAACTCCATTCATCCATGACATCATCAATCTCATAAGAGACATCTTTCAGCCTATCAACCCAAAGTCGAACAGTTGCCTCCTTCCATTCCCTTCTCTCTGCATCAGTGAGAACAGCTTGGATGGGCTGGAGATTGTTAGTGAGCATTTTCACTTATTCCTTGACGCCAACAAGAAATTGAACCTCTTGCTCAATCTCCTTACCGATGGTGGAAAACAGCACATCCAACACTTTTGAAACAAGTGCATCAGCTGCAGCCATTTTGGAAAGGTTGGTGAGAATGAAATGTAAAAGGTGTGTTCTGGACGGATGGAGGAAGAGAGAATTCAGTTGAAATATTATAAGAACGGTTTGATTGTGTTGTGATAATATAGTGCATAAAAAGGTTAGGACATCAATTCTTCACTTGCTGCTAAAGTTGATTAATAGATTGCTTGGGTTATGGTTTTTCTATAAGCTTTATTGTACTTTCCTTTTTATCTTAGTTTTTGATAGCTTAGGGAAAGAAAATGGCTCCACGTGGTCAAAGATGGCCAGAAGACCGCCTGGTTTGGGAAAAAACCGAGTACATGTATCAAAGAAAGTGTGAGGACTGGGTGACCTCCGGGTCCACTCCGATGCCTAAGTCAGAGATTTTGAAGAAAGAGAATAAGAATAAGAATGAAATCTTAGGGATTCAGAATGAGATACCTGTGAGGTTCCCCACTACCCTTTTTACACTTGATCAATCCGCGTGGCTTTGTCAGGCCGTTATATACGGTCCTTTCTTATTGGCTAGGTATGGGCTGCTCTTGGTCCTCTTCTGGCATGTCCATGCTGCAGACTCAACCTGTGTTTGCCCCTGCGGCACCTGTTGCTGGTACAGAATCTCGTCCTTACACGTGTATAGTAGAAACCAGCATACCTGTCCTTTTAAACAGAAAACCTAATTAGGGCACAAGTTGTCTAAACAGGTGTTCAACAGACTCATTTCCCTGATATAGTCAGTCATTATTAATGGTATTGCCTTGCCTTTGTCTTTGGTGACCGAGTGAAAGCCAGAAGAAGTGTCATGAGGTAATTGCTTGTTGTGTAATGTAATGGGCGAGGACGCGGTTTTTGGCCGTGTGAATCACGCGGTATGTTTTAGGACTCCATGCTATCAGGAGTCCCCCCTTGGTGAAGAATTTAAACTCTTTTAAGGGTTTTTTTGGCGGTAGGTTTATGGGAACCGAGGAGTCCCTTGGGCCTTGTATACCTAATGCCTAGGCAACATGTGTCCCCCTATTTAAGTGGTGTCAGAAGGCGTCTTTTCACCTGCCCCTCCCCTATTTTCTTTAAAAGGGAAACTGGGCCTCCCTTTTGTCTTTTGCTTCAAGAACCTTCAAGGCCCCTCTTTTCTGTTATTTCTGCATTCCTATCTCTGCCTTTGCAATTTGCTTCTCATTATCCTTATTTCCAGTAAGTTCTTCTTCATACTTCAACTTAGTGGTTTTGCAATTTTGATTTCTGTACAAATTTGCTTTTTTACTTGGATTTGTTTTCTGTGTTGGTTCGATTTCTCGCCTGTTCCTCTTTGCTTTTCTGGGTTTGTTGACTGTTCATCTTCTTTGCTTTTATGGGTTTGTTGCTTGTATTTACCTTCTTTTGCTTTGAAACAATGAGTTCTTCTGTAACACTTAGTGACCTCGGTTCTTCTAGTAGCAGGGGATCTGGGGAATTAGTGAACTCTAGGAACCACCCTAGGGTTAGTAAAAGCACCCAGGGTTTTAACTTTAAAAGCACCAGTAATAAACCGGCTCGCCGTCTTCTAGACCCAACGGACCCTGATGACTACCGGGTACTCACTACTCCCAACTTGCCGAGTCCGCCTCCTTTTTTAGGGAATGAATACCACTTCTTCAGAGTCTGATTTTCTCAATTTAGCATCTCCTACCCGTGCTGAGGAGGTGGGCACCTCAGTCCCGCCTTTTATTTCTGTTGAGCCGCCTGCTAAAGGTCCCATTCAGGCAGATTCTTCTCCATCTGAAATTCCTCAACCCGGTCCCAGCAGAACTAGGGCTAAGAGAATGACTCCTCGGATAAAGCACCAATCTCTATCTGTGTGATGGTCTGCACGCGACGATTCTTGCATTGTCTTTTACATAGCATCAGGCATTCTTGGGACGTCAAGAATAAAGAATTCGCGCCCATTATCATTTTCATTCACGCAGCATCAAATGCACAGAATCATCTATATGTCATTCTGATCATGTCTTTGTATAATCATTTCCAAGACATCGACATTTGTATGACATTGACACTAGCCACATCTTTATGCAGCCAATTTCGAACACATATGCATGACATTAATCACATTTTCATGTAGCTATGACATTTTATTCATGGGCCACTTACATCTCGCGTGCAGTATTTCCACGAAGCATACACGACATCAGTCTGCATGTCATGCATCTTAACCACATTTTCGTGTAGCAATTTACATTTTCGTATGACATATGCATTCACGTCATATCATCCCACCTAATAAAGGATGTTTCAAGCGTGCCCTTCACGATCATTTCATTTCATGACATGTCGGGTACCCCAAAACTACCCGATTTCCGCCCATGCACCGGATTGCACTCGGCCATTTCACAAAATATCATATCATTCAATAGGAGACCACAATGGTCCTAGATTTGCTTCCGTGTGATAGTTCACATGAGGCCATCACATGACATCACATTCATTCATCGTGGGTGTCCCAGTGACGCCAAGTCCTGTTTGTGCAGCATGGTTCAAAGCAAACCATTTCATAACGTTGTGAAATCATTCGAGGTGCTCCCCGGGTACCAGATTAGTACACATATAGGGGCATCTCATAACATTATCAATTCATTCAAGGCGTTCCTCGAACGCCGAACCTCCGTCCGTGTCCCTGCATACATATGACTTTTTTGCAACATCATTCCATATTTCATGCCCCAAAAGCATCAGGGCTCTATCCAAGGAACAGTTTCCACGTGACCATTTCATGCCATCTCATTTTGACCTACAAAGTGTCGACCCCTTGCCCGTGTATCGGTACAAACGCGGCCACCTCATAACACCCATTAGGTGCCCCGAAGGCGCTGAACCTCTGTCCGTGTGACGGTCCACACGCGACATTTCTTGCACTATTTTCTACATAGCATTGGGTACTCTTGGAACGTCCGGAATAAAGACCTCATACCCATTATTGTCTTCATTCATGAAGCATTAAACATATACACAGTCATTTATGTGCCATTCTAATCACGCCTTTATGCAATTATTTCCAAGACATCAACATTTGTATGACATTGATACTAACCACATCCTTGTTCAGCCATGATATTTTATTCAAGTGCCATACACATATTGTGTTGACATTTCCACGAAGCATGCAAGACATCACCCCTTGTATCATATATGCTGCTGCGATTTTTCCGTAAGTGTACGGGTCGTGACAAGATCCTGTAACAGTACTTCCATCGAGCACATACGAAGAACACACCTTGGTGGCTCTCATTAATACAAGTGCGCCAGAAGTAACTTTCAATACTCCTCCACAACCAATAAATTTGCACCCATTAGTGTCAAGAGTGCTCAGAGAAATAAGATTTTTCCTCAAACTAGGAACAAAATGAACATCTGTCAAAGTTCTTACAATACCATCATGCATACGCAATTTAACAGTCCCAATTCCTCGAATTTTACATGCAGTGTCATTACCCATAAGTACAGACCCACCATCAATAAAATTCAGAGAAGAAAACTTCTCCTTATTAGGACACATATGGTATGAACATGCAGAGTCAAGTATCCAATCATAATCACATCTTTCATTCTCACTGTTAACAGTAAAGGCATCACCATCACTGTCTCCCTCAGCAACACTAGCTTGTGCAGTATTAACTTGTTTACCCTTATCATTCAAATCTTTCTTTCTTTTAAAATAATTTTTCCTAATATGGCCTTTATTTTTACACTAATGGCAGATTAGGTTCTTGTGAGTGCTAGATTTAGATCTTCCCTTTTCACTGTTACTACTAGAGCCCCTTTCCAAAGTTCTTCCGCGAATTACAAGACCCTCACCCACAGACTCATTATTTTTAGTCAAGTGGCTGTCTATTAATTCACGTTGTAACAGAGTAGTTATAACTTCTTCAAAGGTGATCTCTTCCCTACCATACAACAAAGTCTCCCTAAAAGACTTGTAAGACTTTGGCAATGAGCATAACAAGGTAATAGCCAAATCTTCATCATCAATTTCCACATCAATATTTTGCAGGTCCATACTAATTGCAGAAAATTCATCAAGATGAGATTTTATGGATTTACCTTCTTGCAGATGAAGATCTTTCAGTCTGCTTTTGAACAAAAGCTGGTTCGTCACCAATTTTGTCATGTACAGCGATTCCAATTTTAGCCAAACTCCAGCCACGCTGTTCTCCTTGGCTACCTCTCTCAGAACCTCGTTCGAGAGACATAGGAATAGCATCGATAGTGCCTTTTTATCAGGTTGCTTCCACTGCTCCTCTGTTATAGAAGCAGGCTTCTTTCCAATCCCTTCAAGCGCCTCCTCCCATCCGTTTTGAATGAGTATAGCGCGCATCTTTAATTGCCATAGACCAAAGTTCGTCGATCTATAAAAAAAAAATTAATTCACCAAAGAGCCCGTAGCTCTGATACCACTTGAAGGGACTGCCAAACACCACCTTAGTATGATATTGTCCGCTTTGGGCCAAGCCCGCATGGATTTGTTTTTGGGTTCCTTCCCAAAAGGCCTCATACTAATTGAGTCAAGGTGGCACATTATATTCAAGGAGTTTCTTCCTTGAACTTTCGATGTGGGACTTGGGTTTGTACCCCAACAATCAATGTATAAGAGATGAATTTTCAATCCTAATAACAAATATCAAGATACATTATTAGGTATAAAAAATACTAACAAATGAAGAAAAAAATTAAAAATTATTATTATCAATTTAAGGAAAAAAAAAAAAAAACAATAATATGCCCGTTAGTTACTGACAACTCGTTTAAAGTAAAATAGTTTCTGTTAAAGAAAAAAAAAATGAAATTGCAACCAATCCCGTGGGATATCAATTAAGTTCCAGGCCTTATTCTTCCTCTCTCAGATTTTTTTTTTTTTAAAATTATTGCAAATAGTAATTAAATATATAGTTTTAAAAAATAAATCTTCAAGTTTAGCGCATGTGCAGCTGCATTCATAAAGTATTGTTTGAATTAGTAATTAATTATATTAATAAATTTTGATAAATAATTATTGAAAAGCAAAGAAACAAGTGTTAATGCAGGTTGGAGAGAGAATGAAATATTACCAGTTGATTACAAGACTCTCTGCTGGGAGCAAAATGAATTTTGATGCAAAAAGGTTCACTTCAGTGGCGAAGGAGGGGGGTACGGGTAGGCCGTTAGGGGTGTTTCTTGTGGCAAAATTTTAAAGATGTCTGGTTTTGGGGGCCGAGTTAAGTTCTTTGCAAGTCAATTTTAAGTTTCCTATTGATGGCCGGCGAATCTTCCAGCGTATATAACCTTTGAACATAATCTGTTCATAAAAATTAGGAATTAAAATAGTATAAATGGGTAATTTCGTAATTTACATCTTTTGAATGTATACAAAATTGTAGAAGTAAAATTTCTTTAAATGGGATAATTACGAATGAGATACGATACAAGAGCAAAAGGTTATATATATATATATATATATATATATATATATATATATATATATATATATATATATATATATATATATATATATATATATATATATATATATGTATGTATAAATGTTTTAGGGTTTGATAATAATGAAATTTCAGATACGTGTTCAGAACTAAGTGAATTTTAATATGTACAATTAAGATTTTATTTTTAGATCAATATGATAGTATATTTGGAAATGAAAGTTTAGAGTATTTTTGTAAATTAATTGTAATACCCTTATACTTTTGCTATATACAAGTACTTAATTAACACGTTCCATATATGAACATCATAATTCTAATCCTTATCAGCTTGTGTCATTTGTCTAAAAAGCAACTGTAGTCCTAACGAGTTGCTACACATAAAATATAAAACGTTAACAAATTAAAAAAATAACAACATAGTGAATATAAACCATTAACTACTTTAACAATCACAAGCAGTCACATGTACACAAGTTAGCATACAGTCATACACATGTAAATGAATGAGCCGTTTCTTTTATTTGTTGTGACATAACCAGCCAAACAACTGCTCGGGATCATGTAACATATAACAGATGATTTAGCTGGCCAGCTCATATAACATGTGGTTGACCTTTCGGTCCAGATAACAAGTGGTTGACCTTGCGGTCCATGTATCATATAATCCATGTGGGTGACCATATATGTCCAGATAACAGATATTCCATGTGATTGCAGTGTTCAGACAGGTATGTCACAACGTCCCTTTATGTTTCATGCAAGTAATTAACATATGTTCATATATAAATTCTACATGTAACATATATCAGGTGCAAGTACGTTTATCACATATACCATGTGACATGTAATTCACATATGCGCAAATGCAATTATATACAATTTCTCATGGAGCATATATACATTTCATATACATTTGTTTAAATGAATCATATAAGCCACATCAACGATTAACCACTATAATTCATATCTATCATATACTTATAATTAATCCTCTAATTCTTTTTATCGGCAACTTGTACTATCTTCTAGTACATCTCTAAACATCATCTTATCTAACATCTCATCTTCAATTCTATTATCTTGTAATCTCATATTATTGAAATATTCTATCTAATTTTATCTATCTATTTGGCTTGGACTTGATATTAACTTAATATCAAGCTTCCTACGTATCACAGTAAACTCCAGTTTGGGAATCAAAGCCACGTAGTTCTCCTAATGTTAAAATAACTTAAGATTATTATCATATAGCGTATTCTATATAATACGTTACCCTGTCACTATTAACATATACAGTCACTATTTATTTATACCGTTACTATTTATAAATACGGTATATCACTAATCACCAAATTATCAAAAATACCCAAAATATCATAAATTCCTCCAAATGCATTTCTTGTAATTTTTCATATCTTCTTCGCATATAAATCCCACTTAAATTAATTTTCCAACAAATAATATAATTAATTTTTAACTTCAAATATTTCAATAATTCATATAAAATAATCTACTCAAAATCGTCAAAAACTCCAAGAATTAATATTACTCCAAATAATTTATAGATCAATATAAAAATATTAAAACGACATAAACTCGCCGGAAAATATTACGATCACCGGAATAATACATATAATTCGGACAGAGAATACCACTAGATTCACAGCACTGCTAGAAGTCTAAATATACCAATTTTATTCTTATATCACTTCATATATAGAATTAATTTACAAAATTACTCCAAAATTACATTTCCAAATACACCATCATATAATTCCCAAAATAAAATCTTAACCGTACATAATCAAATCCACTTAGTATTGAACTCATATCTGTAATTTTATCGAAATCTAACGGTCGGAAGTTGGATTTTCCATTTTTCTTTTCATTTTCCCTTTCCTCCTCTTTTTTTCTCCATTTCTCCGATTTTTTTTTCGTCCTGCGTCTCTTCTTCTCTTTTTATATTTAATTTTCTTATCAAAATAACGGTTTTACCATCCATATTATTTTTAACCTCAAACTGTTAATTCTTTCATTTTCATCCTTACTGTGCATATAATTTTCATCCATAAAACTTTCTGTTTTTATATTTCTTCAATCTTTCATCCCATAAATATATTCTCAAATATATATATATATATATATATATATATATATATATATATATATATATATATATTTTACCACTGAAAATCTATTCCACAAAACCATCAAATTATAATATCACTTACAAGTATTAATACTTATTGACTTTTGGGATATTACATTAATTCTAAATATGAAGTGATATGAGAATAAAATTAGTATTCTGGACTCCTAGCATTATTGTGAATTTAGTGGTGTTTTGCATTTGAATTATAGGTCCTATTCCGATGATTAGAATATTTTACGGCGAATTTCTGTTAGTTTAATATTTTTGTATTGATCTATGAATTAAGCGGAATAATATTAATTCTTGAAGTTTTTGATGATTTTGAGTAGATTATTTTATATAAATTATTGAATTATTTTGAGTTGAATTATATTATTTGTTGAAAAATTAGTTTAAATGATATTCATATTTGGAGAAAATATGAAAAATTACTAGAATTGCATTTGGAGGAATATATGATGTTTCAAGTGATTTTGGATAATTTGCTGAATAGTGATATAACGTATATGTGAATAGTTATATTCTGCATTTATGAATAGTGACATATATATGAATAGTGACCGTATATATGAATAGTGATATGCTGATGTATTATACGGAATAAGTTTATAATAATGATAATTAAGTTATTTTATTATTAGGAGAACTACGTGGCTTTGATTTCTAAATTGAGATTTGTTGGGATACGTAGGAAGCTTGATATTAAGTTAATATCAAGTCCAAGCTAAATATTATATATAAATTTTATTGATGCATTACTATAAGAATATTCTATATTAGAATTTGAAAATTGATATCAATGAGGAATTTATTTAGATATTAAGGATATTGTTGGGTGGTTCGAGAGATGTTGGGAGGGGTATAAAGGTTAAAATATTTTGGAGTTATTAGATTTTTGTTGCTAAATATACTCTTTGGCGTTGCTAATTTTTTTTGCTGCTAAATCTATCATTTCTTACTGTGCTTTTTGGTTTTTTCTAAAGGTGTATATACTTCTAGAAAATCAGTAATGAACATTGCTAGTAATACTAACACAACAACAACAACAATAGTCTTCTTATCCATCTTTTAAAGTCATATCATCAGTATTTAATTAAATAGATTAAAGTAGATTAGATAAATACATTTGATAAGTGAAAATTATACGTAATTATTTAGGTATTAATTGAATTAAGGGATAAATATAAAAATAAATCTTGTGGTTTGGTTGATTTGTAAATCAATAGATGTGTTTCACAATATGACAAAAGCATGACATGTGATTTCTATCGTTAAAAATTAAAATTTTTTCATCCTATTTTGTTAATTAATGATGACGCGGTAATTTTGGCTTAGGGTATTTTAATCGTCTCACCCTTTATAATTCAATGTAAAGAGTAATTTTTATTATTATTTTATTTTAAAAACTAAAAATATATAACAATATTATGTTATTTCATTTTTTCTTGATCATCTTCTCACTTTTTTTTTTTTTTCACTAAGGTATTACCTTACGTAACTTTTAATTATGACATTGGAATGCATTATCTCAAAATTTTGTACTCTTTTCTTTTAACCGTAGGTTTTGTCCCACTAAGTTTTTGTTAGTAAAATTTTTAATGAGGCAGTCTCTCATTAGTACTATTGTACATCAAAAAGGAAAATATTGTGAATTTTGATGTTTTCGAAAAGTCATCACATGTAAATGCATAATGTGTGCGATGCGGTGCGGTGCGCCAAACTTAGATTATCTAACTATAAATAGATGATTATATTTCCTATTCTATAGAACTGAGATTTAGTATCGAAAATTTCTATTATCATATTTTCTCTCAATTTTAATTCTCTTTCTATTATAATCTCTTTTATCTTTATTATAAATTCTATTTATTTCGGTGATTTAATAAGAAGGAGTTGTTTTTTATTTAGTTATCGATATCCCAATTTCTCAAAAGGCTTAAGACATCCTACCACTTAATTAACATTGGCGAGATTTATATTATATATTTTAATATCTTTTTTTTTTTAACTTGTTTTATATGCTTACCACGTGAAATGTATCATTTCTTATTTTATTATTCAAATAAACTGATCAATTTATATACGCTTATATCAAAATGGATACATGGTTATATATATATATATATATATATATATATATATATATATATATATATATATATATATATATATATATATATATTGTGTAGCATAAATTTAAAAATAGTTTCAATTAATTTCAAAATTACATATAAGATCGATTTACAGAAGGTTTGAATATCCAATTGATAATATGATATTGATGTAAAAACTTGTATATTTGCACTTCAAACACAATCCCATGCCTAATGAAATGTAATGTACATCCAACAATAGCCATACGCACAAAATATCTTGCCTCTTTAGCTCAAGAGATCAAATCTGCTTATTCAAAAAAAAAAAAAAAAAAAAAAAATTGAGAATATTTGAACTCCAAGTCATAAAAAAGAGCATATGAACTCCAAGGGGTTAGCCACATGCCTAACACATGACTGTCCCGAATCGAACATATGCTCTTCTCATACTTGGGATGGGCTCAATTATGCGACTCAAGCTTCCTCTAGCTCAAACTGATCAATTCGGTCCACGATTCCCCTCCACAAGCTCCAAGCTTTCTAAGCCCTTGCTCATGGACTCTTGAATTCTTAGGAATTTGATAATAACATTGAATAGCTAATTAGGCTCCATTGTCAACTCATTGCATACGTCGATCACTTAAGATATTGCAGTTTCATATGAAGTATTCCAAATCAACTACCTAAAGAAAAAGCTACAATAAATTAAGCCATTGTCCTAAAAGAAAAATTAGATCGGAAAAAGAAACCACAAACATACATCAGTCTTCGAGTGTTGAGTGTACAATCAAATGATATATTAAGACGAAGAACAAGCCATACCTTCTCTTACTCTATGGGTACATTTCCAAAATAATTGTGAATGAACAACGACTGACTTATCGAGATGGTAAGTTGTAGGTTGTTGGTGCAGAATAAGGCCCTTGTGGATTGCATGATCACAAGTAAAATTTAGATATCAAATACTATAATGTAAGGAAGCATATGAAACAGATCAAAAGTTACCTTTTGAATTCCCAGTCGGTTTCAAATCACAAAGAGAGAGATCAGAACTTGCTCCCTCCTGAGAAAACTAAGAATATAAGAACCGTCTCAAAATACAAACTCAGACAAGTCATTAAAATATCATAAGAGCAATGCACTAGTTCATTTTCAACCACTAAACTGCTAGCAAAAACAAACATACTACCAAAACTATTGTAAAAACTTTTCATTTCTACCAATAAAGTAATAACCACATTATATAATAAACTGTCATTCAAAATTCTTGTACATACAAAGAGAGAGAGAGAGAGAGAGAGAGAGAGAGAGAGAAATTTATTTAAATAGTAATCACCTGTTGTAATGAACTCAAGGTTGTTGATGCTTTTCTTCTAATTGAACAAGAATTATATGCTTTATTCCATCCCAAATCATTCATCTGTATAAAATGATTAAGGAGAAGATTAAGAGCAGAACAACAATGATAAAGGAGAAAAAAATTATATTTATAAAATTACCTGAATTACTTTCAATAATGACCGGAAAATTATATGTACATTGTTCCAGAGGATAACAATCTTTGAGGCGCAGTTTGAGGGCAGTCTTTTCGAGAATGAAATTCGGCAATGCCTTCAACATTCGGCAGTTGAATAGTTCCAAAGAAGTCAGACATGGCATTATCATTGTTTCTTCATGTCCATTAACATCATTCCATTTCTCCCAATCATAAAGGGAACTGAACTTTAGAGTTGCCAATTTAGGGAACAATGGAGCATTCATCTCATCTATCCCCAAAAACTCATCACCCACCTTTTTGACCCTGGAAAATCCGCTTAATTTCAGTTCTTCGAGGCAAGGCAATTTTCCCAAAGGAGGCAAACACTCACACCATAACCATCCATCCAGGTCAATCTTTTTCACAAAAGTTAGTGAATTCATCCAATTTGGAGTTTTTAAGCCAAAATAATAATCTATCTTTAGGAATTCCAAATATGGAGGCACGTTTAAAGCTTCAATCAACTCTTCATATTGTTTTGTACTTCCCTCATAACTACGAAGCCTTAAATGCAATGCAGTTATGTGTTCCTTGTTCGTCATGTGTGCTCGCCTAGCATCTTCCACATCTCCGTCACCTGCTTGTCTTAGCCAAGTTATTTCCAATGATCCACCAATATGATTCAAATTCTTTAGATGTTTAAGAGAAAATGCTTCTCCATTACCCACATCAATGTTGACCTTATTTAATCTCCGCAAACTTCTTAATCTCACCATCCCTTTTGGCAACAAAAGATATTTACCCGAATGATCTAAATGCCTCAAGTTGGTTAATCTTCCTAACCCTTTCAGAGACAGTATATAGTCACATTCATACAAATTCAAGGTGTGCAAATTATATAATTCCCATACTGTATCTGGTAGCTCTCTTAAATCAGAATTACCATATAAATCAAGTTCTCTCAAATGAATCAACTTATTTATGTTGGATGGAATTTCCTTAATATAACAGTTTCGTAAGCTTATAGATCTCAAAGAAGTGAACTCATTGCATATTTTCTGTAAATCTAACCGTACATAACATAATTGTGGCAATGAAAAAATGAGACTACGCAACTTCTTCAGATTGTAAAATGAATCAAGATTACGGACTACCCCTCTAAAACTGTAACTGATACATAAATGGCGTACTACATTAGCAAGTGAATCATCTAAGCTACCAACATCATCATTAACCTCTATACTAAGACATTCTTTTCTCACTAGTAATGCAGCAAGATCATGCACTATATCATGCATCTTACACCAAGTCTTAATACCTTCATACAAACCACCATCTGTTACTTCCACATCTTGAAAGAGAGACCGCATCACTAAATTTTGGAAATATTCGTCACCAATCATTTCCATATCTTTCGACTCAGTTCCATTTATGTAACCTTGAGCTATCCAAAGCTGAATCAGTTCATCTTTTTCCATCTTATAGTCCTTGGGAAAGATGGCACAATATGAAAAGCATTGTTTCAAAGGTGAGGGTAAGTCATAATAACTTAACCATAATGGGGCTACAATGTCTCTCTTGACTTCCTCAAAATCCCACAACTCACTATCTCTCACATTTAACCACTCCCTTATAGAATTTTTAAACTTCAGAAGACATGCTATCGTCCTTACAGCAAGAGGCAAGCCTTTGCACCTTCTTACAACTTCTCTCCCAATTTCTTCTAGACTTGCCCTTTCTCCGTTAGACTTCCCCGAGAATGCAATCAAACAAAATAATTCCCAACATTCCTCCTCGGACAACAATCCGATTCGGAATATATCTGACTCTAGACAGCCCATGATTCTCCCCACATTCAAATTACGGGTGGTCACCAAAATTCTACTCCCAAGAAAACAACTTTTTAGACAATCATTTAGTTGTTTCCACTTCGTAGGATCCTCATTCCACACATCATCCAAAACAAGTAAAATTTTTTTACCCATACTAGACTCTTGAATTTTCTCCATTATATTGGACAAAGCAACTAGGTTTGAGTTAGCACCTAGAAGAGATTCAAGAATTTCTCTAGCAATCCTAATCTCATCAAAAGGATCAGATACACAAACCCAAATTCTCTTATGAAAAGAACGTTTTACAGTTTCATCGTTGTAGACTAATCTAGCAAGAGTTGTTTTTCCAATCCCTCCCATCCCTACTATAGGGATGAGACCGAGCTTTGGCTCTTCACTACCCTCAGCCAACAACAATTGTATAAGTTTTTCTTTATCAACCTCTCTGCCTTTTACCTCTGTTTTGTCAAAAACAAAGGTAGTTAGAGGCCGTCCAACCTGTTCATTATTGCCTTTCAATGATAAGAAGTGATACCTATCTTTCTCGCTGGCAATAACATCTAAGGTTCCATTGAGTTCTGTTATTTTGACAGCAATATCACGGCGGAAGCCAACTTCACGAAAGCAAAAGGAAGGTGATAAAATGAAAGAACATACCTGCCTTTTAGGCTTAGAAGCATAATCATCTCCTTCTATTTTTGATTTCATAATTGCAAAACTCCATTCATCCAAGACATCATCAATCTCGTAGGAGACTTCTTTCAGCCTATCAACCCAAAGTTGAACAGTTACATTCCTCCATTGCTTTCTGTCTGCATCAATGAGAACAGCTTGGATGGACTGGAGATTGTTAGTGAGCATTTTCACTTGTTTCTTGACGCCAACAACAAGTCGAACCTCTTGCTTAATCTCGTTACCGATGGTGGAAATCAGCATATCCAACACTCTTGTAACAAGTACATCAGCTACAGCCATTTTGGAAAGGTTGGTGAGAATGAAATGTAAAGGGTGTGTTTTGGACGGATGAAAGAAGAGAGAATTCAGTTGAAATATTATAAGAAGGGTTTAATTGTGTTGTGATAATATAGTGCATATAAAGGGTCGGATTGCTTGGGTTATGGTTTTTCTATATGCTTTATTCTACTTTCCTTTTTATCTTAGTTCCTTTTTGAAATTCTTTTCTAATTTAAAAATTGGTATTTATTTTCGAGAAAAAGCATTATCATTTGATTATATTTAAGTCAATTCTACAGTGGAATTAATAGCAAAGTCTTTCTTTAAGTGTTGATAAAAGTGTGGACCAAAACAAACATCAGCAGATACTCCTAATCTTCATATAAATAGAAGTCTTTTAAGGACGTAAATTGGACGGTCCAATTGGCTGTAAAATATATCAATTACTTGTAATTAAGCATGCTTATCACAAACTCAGTTAATTAACAAATTAATTAATAGCAATGTCTTTGTTTTTACACAAACCATTTTCAATCATCCTCCTCTTCATTATTATTATCGCTTTCTTTCTTCTGTGCTTTCAAGTTGTAATCTTATCAGTAAAATAGAAATTAATTATTTGTAATTATTTGTAATTATTTGGCTTTATTTCTTCTGTGCTTTCAAGTTGTAATTATTTGGCTTTGTCCACTATAGATAATATTTTCCGAGTAAAATTGACTATATTTCGAAATTATTGCAACTTATATCAATCAGATTTCCTCTAATTAATTTCAACTTTGACACATAGTTTTCAATATAACGCGTTTAAAATAGAGAAAAGTAAGTCAATATAACGTGTTTTCAATATTACGCGTTTAAAAAAGAGAAAAGTAAGTCAATATAACGTGTTTTCAATATAACGTTTTTGGAGGTTACAGCAAAATTATTGAGAAACAAAATTAAGACGGAAAAAAAAACTTTCAAAGAAAGCAAAGTATTGTAAAAGCTTTCGAAGAAAGCTTTGATGAGCTGTAAAGTTAGTTTCTATTCCCTAGATTTTCGGCACAATAAAAGGTAATCCAGGGCCATTCATTTTGTTTTTAATCCAATGGGCTACAGCCCTCATTAGTTTGTAAAGTGCAGCATAAAAGGACTTTTGCTGCGTCCTTGTAATCATCTGTTAAAAGTAATAATAATAATAAAAGGAAATACCTCTCTTCTTCATTTTGTTTCTCAATAATAAACAAGAAAAAGGAGTCACTTACTCATGCCAGCCAAGCTGGTTCGAGTCTGCTAGACAGACTACTCAGTTATACACGAGCAGCTTCAACAGAAAAGGAAAATGAGAAGAAAATAAAAATAAAAGAGAAATTATATTAAACTAGAGAAAATAGAATACAAGAAAATGAACTAAGAGGTAAGAGTTCCAAAAGGCTCTCTACAACTAGAACCAAGGGAGGTACACATAACATTCTCTTAAAAAACTAAAATGCCTTAAGTATTAAAATAATAAAAATTATACTTAGCACTGTGGTTTAATCTTAACCACAGAAATAAAATAATAAAAATGTTCAACTACTAAAGTTTGGTGAGATATGTAAGAAAAGATCTTCTAAAAAGTCAAATTTCTCTTTCCAAAACAAATCAAATCTCTCGTCCATCCTCTATGGCCCACGGTATGGTCCAAATGCTGCTCACCTTTTCTCTCTCTTTAACCAACTCACATCCAGCTTGCTCACGAGCCTGCTTGTTCAGGTTTTTCGAGTTTAAGTTTCATTTCATCTTTAATCCTGAAATTAGCTCTAATTAACAAATAATTATCCAATTAAACTCATTTTAACTCAAATATATATCAAATTGAATAGGTAAAATATTCACTCAGGTTACATAATATGCATAGTTTATTTTAAATGGAATAAATTGTTCTAATTAAATAAATTGCAGAATAGAAAGACGGAAAAAAAAAAAAAAAAAGAAACAAAGATTCTTTGGAATGGCATGCAAAATTATTGGCAATTGTCTGGTAAATTGGGTGGGCTCCACTTCCACTTCAGAGTAAAATCCTTACATTTGTAAATATCCATATAAATGCCTTGTAATTGCTTTGATTATATTAATCGTCAAATGTTGAACTTATCTATAACCCAACCCTTACATCAGGACACCTTTAATTATTACAGACATTTACTTTACAGCACGTTATCCACAGACTTATTGAATTTTTACAAACAGACAAATAAAAGAATTATTGCAAATAGTAATTAATATATAGTTTTAAAAAAAAAAAAATCTTCAAGTTTAGCTCATGTGCAGCTGCATACATAAAGTATTGTTTGAATTAGTAATTAATTATATTAATAAATTTTCATGAATTTTGATCCGAAAAGGATTACTTAGCAGCAATATCTAAAAGTTATTGTCAAAAGTTATATTTATTAATAAAATAGTATCAAATTTTGTTGTAAATATCTACTATCACAACTTTATAGTACCAATATACAGCAACTATTTATTGCTAACAAAAAACTTATTTAACAGCAATATGCAAAAACTGTTGTCAAAAAGCTCATTCGGCAATAATAAAGTAGTTGATGTTACAATGTTGTAAGTATAAATATTTGTAACAAAAATTTGATATAATTTTACAGTTAAATATGCTTTACAACTTTTGGATATTACTGTTGAATACGATTTTTAACAATAAAATTTATTTCACTGTGGACTTTTTTACTGCCCAAATTTAACATTTTTTTAGAACCTTCTATTTGGATTTCGTTTTAATTATTATTAAGTAATTTAGTTCTTCTTATTGTTAAATATTCCCAGAAAAATACAATTAGCAACAAAAAGAATTAGTTGCTGCATGTTGCTATCACAAAGTTGTGACCGTAGATATTTACAACAAAAAAATTACTATAATTTTACTGCTAAATATATATATATATATTTTTTTTTTTTTTTTTGCAACGGCTATTAGATTTTTATTATTAAATACACTCTTTGGCATTGCCAATTTTTTTCCGCTAAATCTAGTATTTTTCCAAATGCTTCTTGGTTCTTTTCTAAAGGTGTATATACTTCTAGAAAATCATTAATGCACATTGCTAGTACTACTAACACCATAGTAACAGTAACAGTCTTCTTATCCATCTTTTAAATTCATATCATCAGTATTTAAAATACTTACTTTGAAAAAGTTTCTATTTATTAGCATTAATTGGTTATCCTTTTAAATCGTTTAGATCTTGGATTTGGGATACTCTAATTATCAACTGCGTTTTATGTTTTTTATTTAAACGTTAAAATCTGTATTTTTTGTAAATATATAATTTTATATGTTTATCTACTTCTTTAGACTAATGGTTTTAGTTTAAAATAAATTAATGCTAATGATTTAATTCAATAACATTATTGGCTTCTAAAATTAATTGTATCTTTTTAGTTTTTACTTTAGATTTTAGCGGTAAAAGAATTTGCAATGAAATGACTTTTGATGCAAAAAAGTTTACTTAGTAGTAATATTGAAAAGTAGTTGTGAAAAGATACATTTAGCAGTAAAATGATATCAAATTTTGTTATAAATACCTACCATCACAACTTTATAACAACAATATGCAGCAACTATTTAATGCTAACAAAAAAGCTTATTTAGCATTAATATGCAAAAGTTGATGTCAAAAAGCTCATACAGGAACAATAAAATAGTTAATGTTACAAAGTTATGACTGTAAATATTTGTAACAAAAATTTGATAACAATTTTGCAGCTAAATGTAGTTTACAACTTTTGGATATTATTGTTAAATAAGCCTTTTAACACTAAAATTTATTTCGCTGTGAACTTTTTTGCTGCTAAGTTTAACATTTTTTTTAGTGACTTCCTATTTTGATTTCTTTTTAATTATTATTAAGTAATTTAGTTACTCTTATTGTTAAATGTGTTATTTTATTCACTAGCATTTAGTTATCATTTTTAATATGTTACATATTTTTTGCAAAATGGTATTCATATTAAAAAAGAATAATATTATATGTTACACGAATTTAAGAAATTAAATGTCACCTCTATTGATTAAATAGATTAAGGTAGATTAGATAAATACATTTGATAAGTGAACCTATTTATTTAGGTATTAATTAAATTAAGAGATGAATATAAAAATAAATTTTGTGATTTGGCTGATTTGTAGATCAATGGATATGTTTCATAACGTGACAAAAGTATGACTCGTGATTTCTATCTTTAAACATTAAAATATTTTTATCCAATTTTGTTAATTAATAATGAGATGGCAACTTTTGCTAAAGGCATTTCCATCGTCTCGCCCTTTTTAATTCAATGTAAAGAGTAATTTTTATTATTATTTTATTTTAAATACTAAAACCATACAACAATATTATGTTAATTCATTTTTTTTTCTCTACCTAACCCTTACCCACCCTCTATCTTCTCTAATTGCCATCCTCGTTATATTTTCTTCATCATCTTCTCACTTTTTTTTTTCGCTAAGGCATTACCTTCTACAACTTTTAAGAAATTAGTTTATGACATTGGAATGTATGATTTCAAAATTTTTTAATAATATTGTAAATAGCAGAGTAAATATTGTACTCTTTTCCTTTAACCATAGGTTTTGTCCCACTAAGTTTTCGTTGGTTAATTTTTTAATGAGGCAGTCTCTCATTCACAATAATGTACATAAAAAATGGGGGAGTGTTATGAGTTTTGATGTCTTCGAAAAGCCATCACATGTAAATGTGTGATGTGTGTGTGCCAAACTTAGATTATCTAACTATAAATAGATGATTGTATTTCTTATTCTATGCAATTGAAATTTAGTAATCGAAAGTTTCTATTCTCGTATTTTCTCTCTATTTTAATTCTCTTCTTATTATAATCTCTTTTATCTTTATTATAAATTCTATTTATTTCTGTGATTTAATTACAAGGAGTTGTTTTTTATTTAGTTATTGATATCCTAATTTCTCAAAAGCTTATTACATCCTACCACTTAATTAACATTGGTGAGATTTATATTATATATTTTAATATCTTTTAACTTGTTTTATATTATTTAGATAAATTGATCAATTTATACATGCTTATAACAAAATGGATACATGGTTATATATATATATATATATATATATATATATATATATATATATATATATATTAATTTCAAAATTACATATAGCATCAATTTACAGAAGGTTTGAATATCCAATTGATAATATGATATTGATGTAAAAAAGAATTTGTGTATTTGCACTTCAAACACAATCCCATGCCTAATGAAATGTAATGTACATCTAACATATGGACAAATATCTTGACGCTTTAGTTCAAGAGTTCAAATCTGCTTATTTAATTAATTTCCCCCCCCCCCCCCCCCCCCAAAAAAAAAAAAAAAAAAGAAAAGATTGAGAATATTTGAACTCCAAGTCATAAAAAAGAGCATATGAACTCCAAGGGGTTAGCCACATGCCTAACACATGACTGTCCCGAATCGAACATATACTCCTCTCATACTTGGGATAGGCTCAATTATGCGACTCGAGCTTCCTCAAGCACAAATCGATCAATTCAGTCCAAGATTCCCCTCGACAAGCTCCATGCCTTCTAAGCCCTTGCTCATGGACTCTTGAACTCTAAGGAATTAATTTGATAATAACATTGAATAGCTAATTAGGCTCCATTGTCATCTCATTGAGTCGATCACTTTAGTTATTGCAGTTTCATGTGAAGTATTCCAAATCAACTCCCTAAAGAAAAAGCTACAATAAATTAAGCCATTGTCCTAAAAGAAAAATTAGATCGGAAAAAGAAACCACAAACATACATCAGTCAAGTGCTGAGCGTACAATCAAATGATATATTAAGACGAAGAACAAGCCATACCTTCTCTTACTCTATGGGAACATTTCCAAAATAATTGTGAATGAACAATGAATGACTTGTCGAGATGGTAAGCTGTAGATTGTTGGTGCAGATTAAGGCCCTTGTGGATTGCATGATCAAAGGTAAAATGTAGATGTCAAATACTAAAACGTAAGGAAGCATATGAAACAGATCAAAAGTTACCTTTTGAATTTCCATTCGGTTTCAAATCACAACAAGAGAGATCACAACTTGCTCCATTCTGAGAAAACTAAGAATATAATAACTGTCTCAAAATATAAACTCAAACAAGTGATTAAAATGTCTTAAGAGCAATGTACTAGTTCATTTTCAACCACTAAACTACTAGCAAAAACAAACATAGTACCAAGACTATTGTAAAAAAAATTTCATTTCTACCAATAAAGTAATAACCACGTTGTATAATAAATTTAAATAAAATTATATATCCTAAAATATAAACCGTAGACTCTAAATTATAGACCCAAGATTCTAAAACACATGATTTATGATCAATTTATTAACTTGGTATTTATGATATGCCGGACACACAACCTCACCGCATGTGTTAGATCAATAAATTTATGACAACTCAAATTTCGACAATAGATTAATAACAATGTTTTTCTAGACTTGCCCTTTCTCTATTAGACTTCCCCGAGAATGCAATCAAACAAAATAATTCAATTAGTTTAGAGAAAGAAAATAGAACTTTTTTTCTTTAGTTCAGTTTGTAGAAAAAATACAACTTAATTATGTACATGAATCCAACATTAGGAGCAAGCAAACAAACAATACATTAGGAGCAAAGTCAAATGTAATGATGAACATCAATCAACAAATAAAAAACCCTTATTAATTTGTGTGCTTATATTAGTTATGGATCAGTCTTAGCAAAATATCATTCAAGAGTGAGTTCAAAATTCTTGTACATACAAAAAAGAGAGAGAGAGAGAGAGAGAAATTTATTTAAATAGTGATTACCTGTTGTAATGAACTCAAGGTTGTTAATGTTTTTCTCCTAATTGAACAAGAATTATATCGCTTCATTTAATCCCAAATCTTTCATCTGTACAAAATGATTAAGGAGAACATTAAGAGCAAAACAACAGTGATAAAGGAGAAGAAAATTATATGCATAAAATTACCTGAAATACTCCCAAATGCTAAAAGAGGTTACTTTCAATAAAGACTGGAAAATTATATGTACATTGTTCCAGATGATAACAATTTTTGAGGTGCAGTTTGAGGGCATATACACTTCCAATTTTGAAATTACTTTTCTAATTTAGAAATTGGGATTGATTTTCCTTTTTTTTTTTTTTTTTTTTTTTTTTTTTTTTGTGGGAGAAAATGCATTATTAGTTTGATGTGGTGATCTAGGAAGGGTATATAAATATCCAATATCCATTATTGAAATCTTTTGCAACTTTTGATATCTTCAATGAAATTGCATTAGCTGCTAGCATATATTTTCAGGATCATTGTCCGATCCTGACAGAGTGTATGGCACTTACCAAAAAATTATTCCATTCTGCTCTTCACTTGCTAGCATATAATTATTCCATTCTTGACTTGACAGAGGGTATGTGGATGCGACTTGCTAGCATAAAATTATTCCATTCCATTCACTTACCAAAGAATTATTCCATTCCTTTCTTTTCTTGCTAGCATATAAATGCCTCGATTATATTAGCGGATCACTTACCAAAAAAAATTTTACATTTTCTTCTTATTTGTTTCAATATTATTAGTCTCAAATTCATGTAAGCTTGCAACTTAGCCTTTGACAATAGGAATTGTAAAAATGTTGAAGTTAACATCTCAACTCTACCGCATTCAACTAATAATTAGGAATCAGGTTAAGGATATATGCAAGTTCAACTCCAACTCCATATTCTAATAGACATCTATGATTAGGAGCTGCAGCTGTTCGCTTGGACTGATTCAATAAATGAGTCGGTGCAGAATTGGCCTTAAATCTCTTCCAAGCTTGACTCAAATTAATAGTGAAAAATCAAAACTCAGAATTTTGATGCAAAATTAAGCGAACTATAAGGTGTATACTCACCAAAGAATAATTATGAATGAAAGCTTAACCTTTCTTCTTTAGATTTATGCTTTAAAACTTCGATGCAATTTGGGATGAAAGGAAACATCGATCGTTCATCCAACTGTGATGATAATAAAAGCTTTGAAGAGGAGCAAAATTCTCCTTTATGGAATGCAGTAATGCACCGTCTATTGTTGCATATCTCTTATAATTTGTAAGCCTTCAAAGATTATGAAAATCCCAGAGATCAAAGCGCAGATTATCGAATTTGGTAGGCAAAGGCAATTTGTTTTAAGCATAACATGCCCCTTCACGCATCATTTTGACTTCTTTCCTTGTTTTTCTTGATCACTTCATCAGTATACATTATACCCTTTCCTTTGTAAACTTCAGGAGGCTTGCAACTACGAACAGTAGGAGCAAATTGGTGCACCCGTTGCTTGTCTATTCCAGTGCAACAGACAACGTTGTTCTTGAAGCAAAAAACACGTACAGCAGGAGGAACAGTTAGTTCAACTTCATGACTGCATCCCAGTTTGAGGTATAAAAGGCGCCCTTCTGCTTCAGCTCTGGCTTTGTATCCAACGCCCACAATTTTAAGAAAGCGGAAAAATTTGGCTTCCATTTTGGTCAAGCAGATTGATCACCTTAACTCCCCTGTAATGAAATAAGGGACACAAATTTGTTGCATCATTGACATAAGGACATGTTATGAATCGGAAAAGCGAAAAACATGAACAGCTAAATACTCTTTGAAAGGAAGGTTTACAAATCCATATGACATTATAGTACGACATTCATAAACAACCTGCAAGCAGCGGATTGCCTCCTTTACACATATAATGAAGCAAATATACAATAAAATGCAAATAGAAGCCGACTTCCATTAGTCTAATTCCAAAATCCAGCCATCATGCATGTAAAAACTAGTGGCAAGCTAAAAGTTTCAAACATAAGCAGAGCCACAGAGTGGAAAGACATACAGGTATCAAGGAGCCAGTTTCCGACTGCAAATTAAGTATCATTTGAGAAAGTCTTACTCAAGCAAGCCTCTTGTTTGATAGAATGCTACAAAATAAAATTATTGGCAAAGCAAAAGTTTCCATTAACAGCCCCAAGCACAAAGAATAAGAGAAAAAGTTTGCTGAAAAGTTTATTAGATCTCACATTCATCTAGCAAATCATGAATCAAACGATTGGTTCTCTAATATATTTACTGGGCCAAACAAATCAAACATCAGATATAATGACAGACATGCAATAGAACAGAATGCTCTTTCAGTTTTATACTACAGAAACGAAACTACAGAAGAAACCCCTTCCCTCGACAACAGATTTCAGCCATTAAACTATACCAACATTGCATACCATGAAGTTGGCTGTAGGCAGACATTTCTTTGATGAGAAAAAAAGAAACTTCCAAATGGGTAAATGGTAAATTCAATTTCAAACTCTTAGAGCACTGCTTACATTATCCAGGCAATATGGGTTTTCTTCTAAAGATGATTTACAGAAGTTCTATAATTTGTGTTTACTCTCATTTGTTTATCCTACATCCGTTTATAAGAAAAGCGAAAACTAGATTTCTCCGAGGTATAACATCAAACAGGTGGCCGTCAACTACAAAATTGCCCAAAAAACGATGAGATTGACCTAATTTCAAGTTAACTAAACAACATGTTCACCATTGTGCGTTTTTGTTCGAACTTTTCATCGCATTGAATCGAATCAACGCTAATTAACACAACACTGAAGCTGAAAAAGCAAAATTTGAAACAAAGCCAAGTTCGAAAGGACATTCATTGAGAAATATGACAATTGATAATTACGGATGGAAACAAATGGAAATAGACAAAGAACTAGTGACATAAGAGAGAAACATTTCAAAACACAAAGAAAGATATCATTTGTTTTCAATTTTTTCCTAAAATATTTTCTTTTATATACGTTTTTCAATATAAATTAATTGCTAAAAAATTTGAATAGAAAATAAACCTAATAATATTTTAAACATAATTTTTCATCTTATATCAACTTTTCATAAAATATAAAATTTACGAAAAAAATATATTCGTTTCATTTAAAATATTTGATTTAGTACAAATACATATTTATTACTATTTCCGTTCAAAAATAATATTTCACTTCTATTATTGATGTAGTCTAAAAATATATAGCTAAATTGGTTGAAAGATAATATTGGGCATATGTTTTTCTAATTATTTATTATCCTTTTTTTAGACGAATTTGAAGCAACTATGTCAGGATATAATAATTTTGTAATGTTAAGTGATCGTGAATGAGAAAATTTTGAAAAACGTTCATTATCTTTGTTTTATTTACAAAAGATATAAATAATAGTAAAATCTTGTGCTATGAAGAGGAGAAAAAACAATGGTTGAGGAGAAGGAATCTGAAGAGTAATAAATTACCTAAATTACTTCCACATGTTGAACGATGATTATTTGTTGACCCTTTCAAATTTCAAAATTCTATCAATCTTCCTCCTTTTCAGAGCATAATCTAGAGCTTCACACTGTAGCTTCTCCAGTTTCAGGGCAGTCTTTTTGAGAATGAAATTTGGCAATGCCTTCATGTTATGGCATTTATAAAGTTCCAAAGAAGTCAGACTCGCCATTATCATTATTTCTTTATCTCCATCAATATTATGCCATTCTTCCCAATCAGGAAAGTTCTTGAACTTTAGAGCTGTCAGTTTTGGAAAGGCTTAATTTCATCTATGGTATACCAACTATCGACCATATCACAGTTTGGTATACCAACTATCATTTTCCACATTGTAGTACCCCAACTACCAGGTGACCTCCCATTGTGGTTTTTTTACCTATAACTTCCGGTTGAGCACGCCACGTCAGCGTGTTGACTTGTGTCAAACTGAAGATGTGGGCCCCACCATAATATAAATTCCCAAAAATACCCTCCATTGAAATTGAAACTGTTTCTCCCTCCTTTTTTTTCCCTCTTCCCAATGTCTGACATTTTCTCTCTCTTACCCAACCTCTCTCGCTCTTACTAACCGGCAACCACTCTCTCTCCCCCACTCATTTTCGATCTGATTTCGTCTCCCTTTTCCCCAAAATTTCTTTTGCAAACCCTAAAAATCATCCTTCTGATTTCGTGAATCACCGATAGAGCAGTGATCGCGCTCTTGTTCTTCAAGCACAACATTTGAACGGGTAAGTGAAGGCTTTGCGATTTCTGTCTCTGCTGTTGCTTTGATATTCTCTCTCTATAAACTTCGTTCTTTCTCTCACTCTCTGTTGTTGCTTTGATATTATCTGTCTATAAACTTCGTTCTTTCTATCACTCTCTATTATTGCCTTTATGTGGTTTTTCTGAGCCTGTGTCGCTGCATAACTAGTAGGAAAAAATGCCTAAAATTTTTGGTTTTTATGTATATAATAATATACCTAACAGTGATGGAATATTTTGGGTTTGTGAATGCAGTGGGCCCGGTTGAAAAGTTGATACCTTTTGGAGCTTTTGGACCAGAACTTACTGTGATCAATGGCTGGGATGACTTATGGCCCATGTAAGTCTGACTTCTCTTTGTTTGCTTTTTATTTTTGCAATTATTATATTTTTAAATGGTTGTTGGATAGTGATGGTACTGAATTAAATATTTGGTAGAATTGGTGTTGTTTTTAATTGGTGTTGTGTTGTCTGTAATACTTAGCCACATTATACCACATTTTTGCAATTGTAATTGATTTTTTTATTACATCAGAAAATGTGTCATTGGGGATTGTGATATTAGATTTGTAATTGATTGGATTTGTAATTGATTGGGGATTGTGATACTTAGCCACATTAGATTTTTCATTATACCAAATTAGTGTTAGACACACTCCACTTCCACAAATAGTACGTATACTATATAGAGGTAGCACTAAAACTCCAAAACATCATCAAATTCTAATTCACTTTTATATAATGTCTGATTTTAGTGTCGAAGTGTATATAAATTTATGAATCCTATACCGAGAAAATTAGATTAGGAATAGTGAGTTGGATGCTATATATACAACTCAATCCTTCAACTTAATTTTCATCCCACAATTGACCTTCACCTTCTTAAGGCAATTGAATTCTTTTCTCTCTTGTAGTGTCCGGGGACATAGGCATAATTGGCCAAACCTCGTTAAATTTTCCGATGTTCTTTATTTGTTTATTTAATAGCTATTGTCGGGTATAGTTATGGTAGGCTATTGTGCTATTAAATTAAATGTCTAGGAAAATTCTGTCTAAGGAGGCTGGTATTTAAGTGGCCACTTGTGACCCTCCACCCTTTCCTGGGAATTTACCTGGTATGGTTTTTCAGTACAATAGTATACACTTTATTTTTTTAGCCCAAAATTCGTTACAATTGGTATCAGAGCCAAGGTTTTATCTTAGTATGCTCTATGGTTTGCCGCGTAGTCTGATCCATACCACATCAGAAAAGACCCTTGGGCTATTGCCATTCCGCATAGATAGCTATTAAATAAAATTAGATTGCAAAAATGAGAGACAGAGAAAATCCATTCGGAAAGAAGGCATCCACATCAACTGCTTCGTTATTTTTTCTGAGAACTGCGGTGACAAATGCAAGAGTTGCAGTGGAGATCTTTGATGGTATCGGTCATTTCATTATATGGCAAAGTGAGGTTCTAGATGCTCTGTTTCAGCAAGGTCTAGACATTGCCATTAATGGAGAGAAACCAGATGACGTTGAAGAGAAAGAATGAGGGACCCTCAATTGTTTGGCATGTGGTATAATTCGATTGTGTTTATTTAGAGAGTAGAAGTATGCATTCTGTAAAGAGACTTCTACTAGTAGATTGATGGCAGCATTAGAGGAAAAGTTCTTGAAGAAAAGCAGTCAGAATAAGCTTTACATGAAGAAAAGGCTGTTTCAATTAACTTACATTCCAGGTACCACAATAAATGATCACATCATCGGTTTTAATCAATTGGTCGTTGATTTATTGAATTTGGATGTGACATTTGAAGATGAGGATCTAACCTTGATATTGTTAGGATCCCTTTATGAGGAATTTGAGTTTTTTGAAATGACTCTACTCCACAGGAAGGCTGCTGTGTCTCTCAGTGAAGTCTGTGGAGCTATGTACATCTATGAATTAACAAGGAAAGATAAGAAACAAAGCTTAGGAGGAGCTATTGAAGCTTTGATCGTACAAGGATGTCTAAAGAGCTAGACGAAAGGAAAGAAAGGGCGATCAAAGTCAAAGCCCAAATTGGGAAAAGATGAATCTGCCTTTTACCAGGCAAAGGGGCGTTGGAAGAAAGATTGTCCTAAGCTAAAAAATAAAGCCAAATCTGACAAAGGAAAGAATGTTGTAGATTCAAATGTAGCTGAGTATGATGAAGACTTAGATTGTTCACTTGCTGTTACATCGTCAACAAACTCTTCTAGTGTGTGGCTGCTTGATTCAGGCTGTAGTCATCATATGTGTCCCAATTGGGAATGGTTCTATGAATTTAGAGAACTAGAAGATGAAGTTTTTTATACAGCAAATGATTTCCCTCTTACCACATATGGGATTGGTTCTATTCTTTTGAAAAACCAAAATGGATCAATCAAAACTTTGAAAGAGATTCGTTATGTGCCACTTTTATCAAGAATCTCATTTCTGTGGGGGCTCTAGAAGAAAAGGTCTTAAGGTGGAAGCTGAACATGGAGTGATGAAGATAATTTCAGGAGCATTGGTGGCATTGAAGGGAGTTCGGAAGAATAACAGGTTGTACCACTACCAAGGTACTACTGTTATTGGAACTGTACCAGTGGCTTCTGATGATGAGAAAGAGTTAGAAGTGACCAGGTTGTGGCATATGTGCTTAGGCCATGCTGGTGAGAAATCCTTGAATCTTCTAGTGAAACAAGGATTATTGAAAGATGTTCAGGCTTGTGAATTGGAATTTTGCGAGTATTGTGAATTGGACTATGTTCACTCTGATGTATGAGGACCTTCCAAGAATGCATCGATGGGAGGAAAATTACTATGTCACCTTTGTTGATATTTTTCCCAGAAAGTTTGGGTGTATACCATGAAGGCTAAGGATGAAGTGCTTGGAATTTTCCTTACATGGAAAAAGATGATGAAAACTCAGACAGGTCGAAAGATCAAGCGTCTCTGAATAGATAATGGCAGAGAGTACAAGAGTGATTCATTTATGAAGGCCTGTGAGGATGAGGGCATTGTTAGGCACTTCACAATCAGGAATACACCACAACAAAATGGGGTGGCATAACGCATGAACCGGACATTGCTGGAGAAAGTTCGGTGTATGTTGTCCAATGTTGGTTTGGGCAAAGAATTTTAGGCTGAAGCAGTTTCATATGCTTGTCATCTCATTAATCGCCTACCATCTAGTGCTATTGGTAGTAAGACCCACTGAAGAAGTGGTATGGAAAACCTGCTACAGATTATGATTCCTTATATGTTTTTGGTTGCACTGCTTATTATGTCAAAATTAGATCCATGAGTAAAGAAAGCAATTTTCATAGGGGATCACCTCTGGTGTGAAAGGATATCGACTTTGGTGTCCAGAGTCAAAGAAAGTAATCTTCAGCAGAGATGTTACCTTTGATGAATCTACCATGTTGAGAAAGGTGACGACTGAAACCATTGAGCAGACAGATGGGACTCTAAAACAGGTGGAGCTTGAAAGGAAAATCGTTAGACCAAACAAATAATAAACAAATGCAAAAACTCATATGGTAGATATGGAGTCAGATGAAGATGAGGTTTCAACCCAAGAACCACTACAGCAACATGAATCAATTGCATTGAGTAAGCCAAAAAGAACAATCAGTAAGCCTACTCGCTATGTTGATATGGTGGCTTACGTATTCCAAATTGTAAATGATGACATTCTTACCACTTATAAAGATGCAGTCAAAATTTCAGAAGAAGATAAGTGGAGAAATGCCATGAATGAAGAAAAGCAGTCCCTTTATAAGAATCAGATTTGGAAGCTAGCTAGCCTGTCAAAGGGAAAGAAGGCAATTGGGGGCAAATAGGTATATGCAAAGAAAGATGGATTTCCTGATGAATCTGATGTTCGCTACAAAGCAAGGTTGGTGGCTAAACGCTACGCTCAAATGGAGGGAATTGACTGTAATGAAGTGTTTTCTCCAGTGTGAAACACTCTTCCATCCGTATTTTTTTTGGCTTTGGTAGCATAATTGGATATGGAACTAGTTCAGTTGGATGTAAAAACTGCATTTTTACATGGAAACATATAGGAGGAAATCTATATGGTTCAGCTTGAATGATTCAAGGTTGCTGGAAGAGAAGATATGGTTTGTAAACTTGAAAAATCATTGTACAGATTGAAGCAATCTCTAAGGTAGTGGTATAAATGATTTGACAAGTTTATGATAGGGCAGAAGTACACAAGAAGCAAATATGATCCCTGTGTGTATTTGCGCAAGCTTCAAGATGGATCCTACGTATATCTACTTCTTTATGTTGATGATATGTTGATAGCTTCCAAGATTCTGATACAGATTGAAAAGTGAAAGACTCAATTGAACAGGGAGTTTGAAATGAAGGATCTCGGTGAAGCCAAGAAGATTCTTGGTATGGAGATAAGTAGAGATAGAAAGTTGGGGAGACTTTGTTTAACTCAGAAATAGTATTTGAGAAAGGTGTTAACTCGTTTTGGCATGAACGAAGAGTCAAAACCTGTTCGTACTCGTCTTGCTCCTCATTTCAAGCTCAGTGCAACAATGTCTCAAACAGAGGAAGCAGAGCAAGAATACATGAAGAAAGTACCATATGCAAATGTAGTTGGTAGCTTGATGTATACTATGGTATGTACAAGGCATGACTTTTCACATGCAGTTAGGGTTGTGAGCAAGTATATGCATATCCTGGAAAGGAACATTGGCAAGCTGTGAAATGGATTCTACAGTATATTCTAAACACCGTAAATGTTGGTTTGACATTTCAACAAGATATGCAAGACAATCAATGTATAGTCGGATATTGTGATTCTGTTTATGCTAGTAATTTGGAAAAACGGCGATCAATTACTGGTTACGTGTTCACTCTTGGGAAGGCACCGGTCAGTTGGAATTCGACTTTACAGTCAACAGTTTCTTTGTCTACTACAGAGGCAGAGTATATGGTAGTTACAGAGGTTATGAAGGAGGCAATTTGGCTTCAAGGATTGCTCGGTGAATTAGGGGTTCAACAGAAGTACGTCAAAGTGCATTGTGATAATCAGAGTGCTATCCATTTAGCAAAGAACCAGGTTTACTATGCAAGGACGAAGCATATCGATGTTCGTTATCACTTTGTACGAGAGGTTCTGGAAGAAGGTGGAGTTACCATCCAGAAGATTCGGACCACTGAGAATCCTGCTAATATGTTAACAAAAGTAGTGACTACGGTCAAGTTGCAACATTGTTTGGACTTGATCAATATTGTTAAAACTTGAAACTGTACATTTGCTGACACTACTAAACTGTTGGAGATGTGGAATTCAAGGTGGAGATTTGTAAATTTATGAATCCCACATCGAGAAAATTAGATTAGGAATAGTGAGTTGGATGCTATATATACAATTCAATCCTTCAACTTAATTTTCATCCCACAATTGACCTTCACCTTCTTAAGGCAATTGAATTCTTTTCTCTCTTGTAATTAATATTTTATGAAATAGTAATTTAGTAGTGTCCAGGGATGTAGGCGTAATTGGCCGAACCTCGATAAATTTTCTGGTGTTCTTTATTTGTTTATTTAATAGCTATTGTCGGGTATAGTTATGGTAGGCTATTGTGCTATTAAATTACATGTCTAGGAAAATTCTGTCTAAGGAGGTTGGTATTTAAGTGGTCCACTGTCACGACCCAATTCCCGGCCGTGACCGGTGCTAGGGAACGGGTAGGCATATCGCCACCGGAACCCGTAGCAAGCCTAAAACCATACTCTAAATTAAAGTCTCAAAATATAATATTTAAATCTGTCATACTTAACACATTAAATCCTTTTCACATACACAACATCAAATATAATCCTTACTCAGGTACTGCGGTCTAGAAATTTAATACATTAGAAACAATTAATGATAACCTACATAGTAAAACTAATGTGCCGCGCGGAGGAAGATCTTGGGCTGCAACACGCTTCTAGCTACCTGAAAAATTTAGGGAGTCAGACCTCCCACAGTGAATTAATTATATGCAATGCATGAATAATTTAGCAATCAAGCAATCACACAATACTTTACGTATGTATATCTATTTATATACATATATGTCGTACAGGTATTCATACACATAATTTCAGTAAACCAAATAATAAAACAATTATTAATAAGTGGTTTTCACACGTCATGGACCCTAAACCTCAATACCCAAAGTATCGCATAATCTACATAGCCATCCGGCTCTCTTATATCCAATGACTGGGGGACCGAGAATAACTCAACCGCACCTGCACCCAGTCGGCTGGAGGACCGAGAATAACTCAACCGAACCCATGCCCAGTCTCACTTAATTCCAAAGCCATAATATCACAAAGCCCGGGAATAACTCAACCGAGCTTATCCATAAACATATCATCAATTTATACATTTATTCCATAGGCCCGATAGTACCTGTGCGCACAAGGTCCTGATGCCACTCACCAGGAAGCATGTCCATATACGTATTTAAACCACCATTGGAATTATAAATAAATATAATTATGATGCTAGGCGATACTCTTTTAAATAATGATAATAATCACATAATAAGATTTAAACTTTCAAAAAATCTATCATGAATGCAAATGCTAAATTAAATATGCATAACATATAATTAACTCACAGATACTCCTAGCCGACGAATCCTATTTCTCCGGCTCTCCTGCTCCGCCTACCGGTTGGATGTCTACACAAGAGAATTTATAATGGAGATGAGGAAGGAAATAATTATTCTATTTATCCGAAATATCAATAGAAATTTCGGCAGAGTTTCCCCTATAAAATGGATATCCCCCTAATTAATATTAGGGTCAAACCTGCATAAAATTACACTTCTATAGTCCACACAACAATTCCAATCGGTCTCCATAGACTGCAAATTCAATAACCCGACTGGATAGCCAAACTCAATTAAATTCCATAATATACTAATTCTTCAACACATACACTAGCATTTAATTCAGTCCATATCACATCAAATATTCTCTTCCTATTAACATTCTCAATTAACTCACTCCACTAACATAATTATATCATTCATAAACTAAGAATTTAACAACTATTTTCTTTTTAATTAATTAACTAATAGATTTCTAAAATTAATAAAATTTAAAACTTAAGGAATTTGGGCAAGGTCCAAGAATTAATTTTTCTCCAAATAAGACTAGGAATATTTTTCAAGGACCTAATGTACCTCGCCGGAATTACTGCCCGTCGCCGGAAAATTTCGAACTTGCCCTATGTGAAAACGATTCATACCATCAGCTAGATTATAATCTCAGGAGTCTAAATATACCATTACATCATTCTAATTCCAACTAAAACTCAAGAAATCAGAAAAATTAGAATTTTATCGACGAAGCTCCGATCACCAGAAAATCAAGCTTGCATGCTCCGATTCTCAACCTACCCAAAGGTTTTCCGGCCTCCTGAGTTCATTTCCGGGGTCAGATTTTTGAAATTTTGGACGGAAGGTAGTGAATCGTGTGGGACAGCCAATAGCACGAAATTTCAAGCTTTAATCTCTCTCTCAACACTTAATTTCTCCTCCTAAAACTTACATAGAATTGTAGCACTTTTTGAGAGCTTCGTTTCGGTATAAAGTTTACGGATGAGAATTGAGGGAGAATTTGGGAGTTGAAATTTCAAATGTAAAAATGAAAGAAAGAAAGAAAAGAAAGAAGAAGAAGAAGAAGAAGAAAAAGAAAAGGACATGGCTGTGTATCAGCCATCTCCAAATTTACTTAAATTGATTTTTATAAAATATCCGCTATGATCCCTCCTTATTTGATAATTTTCCAATTCATCCCTAAACTTTTATAATTTCTCATTAACTCACTTAAATATATATAACCATATATGCATCTAAACACTCTATATGGATATTCATAAAATAAATAATTCGGGGTATTACATCCACTTGTTACCCTCCACCCTTTCCTGGGAAATTACTTGGTGTGGTTTTTCAGTACAATAGTATACACTCTATTTGTTTAGCCCAAAATTCGTTACAGTGTAGACACCAACTCGTGAGCCTCTACTCACCGTTTGCAATTTTTGCAGATATCTTGATCACTCACATTCTTGAAGTTACCATTTTCTATATGAAATATTTATTCAATGTAAATTATTTTTCTTAAAAGGAATGCAACTTAAGAGAGTATATGTTACCATTGTCCCGTACTTTTCCAGTTTGGGGCTTGATGAAGTGGGATTTTAACTGTTTGTTGGGCTAGAATTTGTAAATTAAGTGTTTTTTTTTTCTTTTTTTTTGGGATAAAATTACATAAAAAAAATCAGATATCAGCAACAGAGGTTATAACATCCCGAAATTTTATACGTAAATTTTGATTTCTAATACTGTCTTTAATATTATTATGATTAATTTATATATATATATATATATAAAGAAGAAAGCCTCAAAATTATAAATTATATATCCCATTCATTATTTGAGGGAAATATAATAAAAATGAAATAATAAAAAAAAAGAAAAAAAAAAGAAGAGGAAAGTTTAGAGGTGAAAATTATATGCACAGTAAGGATATAACCGAAAAGAATTAAAAGTTATGTGGAAGAATTTATAAATTTGAAATTTATTATATTAAGGGTAAAGTGGTAATTTTAAAAGGAATATATTTTTTATTTTATATATATGTATAAATAAAGAAAGGATAGAAAAGAAAGGCAGAATGGATGGGAGGGCGGCAAACGAAGGCTCTGGACATTTATTTTTTTTTATAAGTAACTCTGGACATTTATATATATATATATCTCCATATATAGAAGAAACTTTGTAATTGAGTGTTTAGTGGTCCGATCGTGATGAAATTTCAGGTAAGTATTCAGAATTATGTGATTTTCAATATGTATGGTTAAGATTTTATTTTGAGATCAATATGATAGTAAATTTAGAAATGAAATTTTAGAGTATTTTTGTAAATTAATTCTAAATATGAAGTGATATGAGAATAAAATTAGTATTTTTGGACTCCTAACAGTGCTGTGAATTTAGCGGTATTCTCCGTTCGAATTATAGGTATCATTCCGGTAATTAGAATATTTTCCGGCGAGTTCCTGTTGGTTTAATATTTTTATATTGATCTATGAATTATTGGAGTAATATTAATTCTTGGAGTTTTTTATGATTTTGAGTAGATTATTTTATATGAATTATTGAAGTATTTGAAGTTAAATTAATTATATTATTTGTTGGAAATTAGTTTAAGTGAAATTTATATGGGAAGAAAAATGTGAAAATTTCTAGGTGAAACCCCTCATCCCTGATTTGATTGATTATAATATGGGAGCTAATTTATTAGCGTTTGATTTGCTTATCTCTCTTTGTCTATCTCTAAATTGAGTTAATTGGTTTACATTTACATTTTGAGAGAACATATCATGTAACTGTTTTGTGATTTTTTTTTTTAAACTTTTAATTAAAATTAAATTTGGGATTTTAAGATTTTTTATTTAGGGATCGCAAATGATTACTTTTTGATGCTTTTATTAGCCATCAAATTAATTTCTTAAGAAATAGAACATGTGGTATAATATCATTTAGATATGGATTTAGTTAGCTTATTGTATATGTTTTGATTATTAATTGTTCATTGAAGCTGAAGTTGTATTTGTGTATAACTAGTTAGATAGTTTACTACTACTGATATTGAAACGTTGTCTCATTATTATTGATAAAGTTTATAGAGCAATTGCATAAATGTTTAAGCCTACATTAAAAGATAAATCACCATAGTAGTTGGCAGTCCGTGCAAATGCAATTTGTAGTTGTTGAATTTTCAAATTTGTTAAAAATGTATTTGAAGCAATATGTAATATTTTGGTAGTTTATTGGTATTGTGAATACTTGCATACCATATTTGTGGTAGTAATTTATTATGATTGATACATGTGTATGTAAATGGCGGTACAACAACATTTTATTGAAATTTATTCATGTAATTAAATAGATTGAGAAGAAAATTAGGTCCTATAGGATAAGGAGAACTGCGTTGCTTTAATTACCAAATCGGAATTTGGGGTACATAGGAAGTTTGATAATAAATAATTATCAAGTCCAAGCCAAATAAGTATATTGTATTAGATAGATTATATATAAATTTTACTGATGCATTAATATAAGTAGATTCTATATTAGAATTTGAAGATTGATGTTAATGAGGAATTTATTTAGATATTAAAGAAATTATTGGGTGGTTCGGGAGATGTTCGAAAGAGTATAAAGGTTATAAAATTTTGGAGTTAGGTGTCACAGAGATAGTCATGGATCGTTCAACCTATTCATTATTGGCTTTCAATCATATGAACCAAACTGCCCAAAACAACAGGTAATATTCCGGGAGCATCAGAAGTTAGATGAATTGAGAACCAACCTGCCTCTTAAAAAAAAAAAGACAAAAAACAAAAAAAAAAAAAAAAGTTGAGAATATTTGAACTCCAAGTCATAAAAAAGAGCATATGAAATCCAAGGGGTTAGCCACATGCCTAACACATGACTGTCCCGAATCGAACATATGCTCCTTTTATACTTGAGATAGGCTCAATTATGTGACTCAAGCTTCCTCAAGCTCAAACTGATCAATTCGGTCCAAGATTCCCTCCATAAGCTCCAAGCCTTTTAAGCCCTTTCTCATGGAGTCTTGAACTCGAAGGAATTTGATAATAACATTAAATAGCTAATTAGGCTCCATTGCCACCTCATTGCGTACGTCGATCACTTAAGATATTGCAGTTTCAAATGAAGTATTCCAAATCAACTCCCTATAGAAAAAGCTACAATAAATTAAGCATGAATCCAAATCACAACGAATGTAAGAAAGCATATGAAATAGATCAAAAATTACCTTTTGACTTCCCATCCAGTTTCAAATCACAACGAGAGAGATTACAACTTGCTACCTTCTAAGAAAACTAAGAATATAGGAACTGTCTCAAACTATAAACTCAAACATGTTATGAAAATGTCTTATGAGCAATGTACCAGTACATTTTCAATCACTAAACTACTAGCAAAAACAAACATACTACCAAGACTATTGCAAAAAGTTTTCATTTCTACCAATAAAGTAATAACGATATTGTATAATAAATTTATTAGCTATTTATTAATTGATTGTTTAAATAAAATTATATATCCTAAAATATAAACCGTAGACTCTAAATTATAAACACAACATTCTAAAACATATGATTTGTAATTAATTTATTGAGTTGGTATGTGACACCCAACTCCAAAATTTTTTAACTTCTATACCCCTTCTAACATCTCTCGGACTACCAAACAATTTCCTTAATATCCAAATAAATTCCTCATTGTCATAAATCTTCAAATCCTAATATAGAATAAGCTTATACTAATGCATCAGTAAAATTAAACATGAATTATCTAATTTAATATACTTATTTGGCTTGGACTTGATAATTATTTATTATCAAGCTTCCTACGTACCCCAAATTCCGATTTGGGAATCAAAGCCACGTAGTTCTCCTAATATTAAATAATCTAATTCCTTATTCCACTCTAGTGTTTCTTTAACACATTACAAAACTTCTATGGCATACCATTCTACCAAACAGATTATAGAACTAACAAAAGTAACTAAACACATGCCCACACATTGCATGGTAAACTTAATCTCTCTAATTATTTCTAGTGCAAATTAATTATGAATTAAAATATTCTCATTGTATCAAATTGATCTCACCAAGTCAAGAAAAAGCAAAATTAGGTAAATGAAAACCAACTATTCACCAAGTAAATCCAACATGACATCAAGTCAAATTGGATAGAAAAGATATCAATGAAACTCCTAAACATCTCCAAATATCTATTTACATCAACTAAGTACAAAATCTCCACATACTTGTATATAAATTTTTAAATCCTAGAATTCAAAACTCTTCAAGAATTGAGGGGATTGATTGCATTATGCTTCCAATTTTTCATATTTATCCACATGCAAGTATTGATTAAACTAATTAACCAATAATAATAACACAATTAATTAACAAAAGAATGCATCAACAATATATAGGAAATAATCTAATCAAAATCATCAACAATACCAAAAATTAAAGTTGTTTTAAATAATATTTAGAATTTTCTGAACTTAAATTCAAAATTTTCCACCACTGTTCTGTACCTCGCCGGAAACCGCCGCAGATGCTGCCATGCGCGCTGGCCGTGAATTCAAACATTGACCTACTAGTAATCCGATCATGCCATCACGATCCTTGCAACCTGAGGAGCCCAAATATACCTTTAAATCACTCTAATTTAGCCGGAAAGGCTGTTAATTGGAGAAAATTTCATTTTCTCCGACGAAGCTCCGATCGCTAGCCAAACCACTGTGAAAACTTCGAAATCCACTTCACCCAAAGGTTTTCCAGCCTTCTGAATCCATTTTTGGGGTTAATTTTAAGAGATAATGACTGGAACATGTAGAAACGGGGGTGACAGCCATAGTTACGAATTTCCTTTCCTTAATACCCGTTCCAAACACTTAATTTTGCACCTTGGAACTTACATCTATCTATAGTACATGTCATTAGCTTCAATTCGGTACCAAAAACTCGAAAAACGGAGGTCGTAGGGGGAAGAATTGAGCTTGAGAAGGGAGAGGAAGAAAGAAATGGTAATGAATTGATGGAGGAAGAGAAGACCACGTTTTCCCCTTTTTTTTGTGCTCTTCCTTCTTTCTTTACTTTAATAATTTTTTTTTAATTAAAATATCTTTCCTATAAAATTACTAATTTACCCTTAAGTAATATATTTTTTTAAATTTCTAAATTCCTCCACATGACTTTTGATTTCTTTCGATTTTATCCTTACTATGTATATAGTTTTCAACCCAGAACTTTCTATTTAATCTATTTATTTAATATTAGAAATCAAAATTTACATTTATAAAATTTCGGAATGTTACATGGTATTTATGATATGCCTGACACAACCTCATCCCTTGTGCTAGATCAATAAATTTATGGCAACTCAAATTTCAACAATAGATTAATAACAAAGTTTTTCTAGACTTACCCTTTCTCTGTTAGACATCTCCGAGAATGCAATCATACAAAAAAAAATTCAATTAGTTTAGAGAAAAAAAAAACTTTTTCTCTTTAGTTCAGTTTGTAGAAAAAATACTACTTATGTACTTGAATCCAACATTAGGAGGAAGCAAACAAACAATACATTAGGAGCAAAGCCAAATGTAATGATGAACTTCAATGAACATTTCAAAAACCCTTATTAATTTGTGTGCTCATATTAGTTATGGATCACTCCTAGCATAATATCATTCAAGAGTGAATTCAAAGTTGTTGTACATACAGAGAGAGTAATTACCTGTTGTAATGAACTCAAGGTTGTAAATGTTTTTGTCCTGATTGAATAAGAATTATATATCCCAAATCTTTTATCTGTACAAAATGATTAAGGAGAACATTAACAGAACATTAAGAGCAGAACAACAATGATAAAGGAGAAGAAAATAATATGTATAGATGTACCTGAAATACTCCCACATCCTTTAACTTTAAATAACTATCGGAAAGTTATACGTACATTGTTACAAACGATGACAATTACTGAGGGTCAATTGGAGGGCAGTCTTTTTGAGAATGAAGTTTGGCAATGCCTTCAACATTGGGCAGTGTAATAGTTCCAAAGAAGTCAGACTTGGCATTATCATTGTTTCTTTATCTCCATTAACATCATTCCATTCCTCCCACTCATCAAGGTAACTGAACGCTAGAGTTGTCAATTTAGGGAACAATGGAGCATTCATCTCATCTATCCCCAAAAACTCATCACCCACCTTTTTGACCATGTCAAATCCGTCTAATGTCAGAACTTCGAGGCAAGGCAATTTTCCCAAAGGAGGCAAACACAAACACCACTTCCATTCAGACAGCACAACCTTTTTCACAAAAGTTAGTGAATTTATCCAATTTGGAGTGTTTACGCCAAAATAATAATATATTGTTAGGAATTCCAAATATGGAGGCACGTTTAAAGCTTCAATTCTTGTTTTGTCCATGTCTCTTGATCCTCGTCCTTATGAAGCCTTAAATGCAAAGCGGTTATGTGTTTCTTGTCCGCTATGTGTGCTTGCCTAGCATCTTCCACATCTCCGTCACCTGCTTGTCTTAGCCAAATTATTTCCAATGATCCACCAATCTGATTGAAATTCTTTAGATGTTTAAGAGAAAATGCTTCTTCATTACCCACATCAATGTTGACCCAAGGTAATCTCCGCAAACCGCTTAATTTGACCATCCCTTTTGGCAACAAAAGATTCCTACCCGAATAATCTAAATGCCTCAAGTTGGTTAATCTTCCTAACCCTTTGAGAGACTGTATATTGAAACAAAATTCCAAATTCAAGATTTGCAAATTATATAATTCCCATGCTGTATGTGGTAGCTCTCTTAAATCATCATTACCATATAAATCAAGTTCTCTCAAATGAATCAACTTATTTATGTTGGATGGAATTTCCTTAATACCACAGTATCGTAATCTTAATGATCTCAAAGAAGTGAACTTATTGCATATTTTCTGTAAATCTAACTCGAACGATGCAATATATGATTCTGTGGACGATAAAAGGAGACTACGCAACTTCTTCAGATTGTAAAATGAATGAAGACAACGGACTTCCTCTCCAAAACTGACACTTAAATGATGTAATACATTAGCAAATGAATCATCTAAGCTAATTGTCCCATCATCATCATTAACCTCTATACTAAGACATTCTTTTTTCACTAGTAATTCAGCAAAATCATGCACAACATCATGCATCTTACACCAAGTCTTAGTACCACCATCTGTTACTTCCACATCTTGAAAGAGAGACCGCATCACTAAATTTTGGAAATATTCGTCACCAATCATTTCCATATCTTTCGACTGAGTTCCTTTTATGTAACCTTGAGCCATCCAGAGCTTAATCAGTTCACCTTTTTCCATCTCATAGTCCTTGGGAAAGGTGGCACAATATGAAAAGCATTGTTTCAAAGGTGAGGGTAAGTCATAATAATTTAGCCATAATGGGGCTACAATGTGTCTCTCTACTTCCTCAAAATCCCACAACTCACTATCTCTAACACTTAACCACTCCCTTCTAGAATTTTTAAACTTCAGAAGACCCGCTAGCGTCCTTACTGCAAGAGGCAAGCCTTTGCACCTTCTTACAACTTCTCTCCCAATTTCTTCTAGACTTGCCCTTTCTCCATTAGACTTCCCCGAGAATGCAATCATAGAAAATAATTCCCAACATTCCTCCTCGGATAACAATCCGATTTGGAATATATCTGACTCTAAACAGCCCATGATTCTCCCCACATTCGCATTACGTGTGGTCACCAAAATTCTACTCACAAGGAAACAATTTTTAGACAATCATTTAGTTGTTTCCACTTCTTAGGATCCTCATTCCACACAACATCCAAAACAAGTAAAATTTTTTTACCCTTACTAAACTGTTGAATTTTCTCCATTATATTGGGCAAAGTAACTATGTTCGAGTTAAAAGCTTCAAAATATCGTAGAATTTTTTTAGCAATCCTAATCTCATCAAAGGGATCAGACACACAAACCCAAATTCTCTTATCGAAATAATGCTCTACAGTTTCATCGTTATAGACTAATCTAGCAAGAGTTGTTTTTCCAATCCCTCCCATCCCTACTATAGGGATGAGACGGAGCTTTAGCATTTCACTACCCTCAGCCAACAACAATTGTATAAGTTTTTCTTTATCAACCTCTCTGCCTTTTACCTCTGTTTTGTCAATAACAGAGGTACTTACAGGCCGTTCAACCTGTTCATTATTGCCTTTCAATGATAAGAAGTCATACCTATCTTTTTCGCTGGCAATAACATCTAAGGTTCCATTGAGTTCTGTTATTTTGACAGCGATATCATGGCGGAAACCAACTTCACGAAAGCAAAAGCAAGGTGATAAAATGAAAGACCATACCTTCCTTTTAGGCTTAGAAGCATAATCATCTCCTTCTATTTGTGATTTCATAATTGCAAAATTCCATTCATCCAAGACATCATCAATCTCGTAAGAGACGTCTTTCAGCCTATCAACCCAAAGTCGAACAGTTGCCTCCTTCCATTGCCTTCTCTCTGCATCAATGAGAACAGCTTGGATGGACTGCAGATTGTTAGTGAGCATTTTCACTTGTTTCTTGACGCCAACAACAAGTCGAACCTCTAGCTCAATCTCCTTACCGATGGTGGAAATCAGCATCGGCGTACAGACAACTGAATCCGACCAATGGAGCTCAGAATGATTTTAATTGGAAGCTGATTTGGTCAGTGCAGGTGCCGGAGAGATTACGGGTGTTTGGGTGGTTAGTAGTTCATGATGTGGTTCTCTGTAATGCTAACCGTGTTAGGCGCCGGATTGCAACCTCCTCTTCATGTCCATACTGCAATAATATTGAAACAACGCTTCATCTTGTAAGGGATTGTGCGCAAATTAGAAAATTGTGGGTGTCCTTGGTTCCCGCTAGTAGCCGCTCTTTTTTCTTTGGTAGCCGGCTGCCGGAATGGGTTGCTGGGAATTTGAGGCAGCATGTCACTTGGGAGGGTATCGATTGGGCAATTTTGTTTATGACTGTGGTGTGGTGGGCCTGGAAATGGAGGAACATGAAGGTTTTTGAGAGTGGTCCGAGTTGCAACGATGGTGTGGCCTTTGTTAAGTCACAAGCAGCGGATTTTATGAGAGCAATGCATTCGGGCCTAGGTACAGCAACTCGGCTTGGTACCGTTGATGTCTGCTGGATGAAACCGGAGATGGGATGGGTCAAATTGAATTATGATGGAGCCTGTAAGGGCAATCCAGGTCTGGCTATGGCGGGTGGCTTACTGAGGGATGCTAATGGAAGTTGGTTGCATGGCTTTATGGCAAACATTGGGGTTTGCACCTCCTTACTTGCTGAGTTGTAGGGGCTCTTTTATGGGCTGCATATGGCTTGGAAATGTGGTTATAGGAAGGTCACTGTAGAGTTAGATTCAGCAATAACTATCGGATTTATGAAGCATGGCTTGACGAGTCCTCATCCCCATCAATGGCTTATCCGACAATGTTTGGCCCTCCGTAACCGTAATTGGTGTGTTGTTTTCAATCATGTGTATAGAGAAGGTAATCAAGCAGCAGATTGGTTGGCGAATTTCGCAGGATCTTATCCTACTGGGCTTCACGAGTGTGTCGCGCCTCATGCAGGCCTCCAGAGTATTTTGACGAACGATATCCTTGGCATTGCTTGCCAAAGATTAGTTCGGGGTTAAGTTTTTTCCTTTTTTCTTGCTTTTGCTCCGGGGTCCCCCGTCCTTTGTATCAAAAAAAAAAAAAAAAAAAAAAGAAAGGGAAAGCATTTTTGCTTTTCTTAACCTTACAATATGTTAAGCTTTAATGTTGATGCAATTGTCAATCAAAGGAAGCTTAGTTCAACCTAATTGAGTTTTATAACTCAATAATAACAAAATAAGTCAATAAATTGAATCCTAAAAATGTATGGGTTAAATTGAATAGACTGATAAATAGATAGATAGATACTGCTCAGTTCCGAGTATGGGAGCGTGAATGTGACACCCAACTCCAAAATTTTATAACCTTGATACTCCTTCTAACATATCTCGAACCACCCAATAATTTCCTTAATAACCATCGAACCACCCAACAATATTCTTAATATCCAAATAAATTTCTCGTTGACATAAATCTTCAAAACCCTATATAAAATAATCTTATATTAATGCATGAGTAAAATTAAATATAATCTATCTAATTTAATATACTTATTTGGCTTGGACTTGATAATTATTTATTATCAAGCTTCCTACGTACCCCAAATTCCGATTTGGGAATCAAAACCACGTAGGATATTATATTATGTGGATTATTGGAACACATTTTTTAGCGTGGTTAATTATAATATTTATGTTTAATAGGAGGAGATTATATTGGTTTGATATGTAATTCTGTCCGGTTAAACGGAATAATTGTCAAGGATGTGAAACGTTTCACTCGCCTAGGACTTCGTCCCCTCCTTCCTCTCTTTCCTTTTATATATATATATATATAAAATATGTCATCCAGAGACTTCTCACCGCCCGCCCTTTTTTTTTAATATATATTATAAAAAATATCATTCTTTTAGTATTACCATTTTACCCTTAAAAAAATATATTTTTACTTTCTAAATTCCTCCACACAATTTTTAATTCCTTACGATTATATTCTTACTCCGCTGAACTATATTCCATAAAAATCCTCAAATTATAATATCACTTTTTCAATATTAATACTTATTAAATTTTCAGGATGTTACCGTGAATGTCTACTGTCAACTGAAACCATAAGATTCTCCTTTTCTTCCTGAATTTCCATCTCAAACCAATTTTATATGATTATATGATACATATTTTTCTTTTTTCAATTTTACTTATTTACTATTGGTTTTATCCAGGACATTTTATTTTCACATTTCCTTGCCTCTAACTATTTTTACTCTGTTTTATAAATTATAATTTATTTTTTATTTACTGGATAAAATTTAACTAAACCGACAAAATTTCAATTCCGTTATTAAACACGTGGATAAGCTTTCTCTCGTCTCTATAGTAGGGATAGGAGGGATGGGAGCAAACCTTGTCTCATCACCCATCTATGTGTAAAGCTAAACACATGTAGTAACTGGACAATCGTTTCACCGTTATATAAAAAGTGAAAATGATTTCATCAGCAGTATATACATGTCCCAATTAGGCTTACCGAAGCTCATGTTAGGCACACTCCACTTTCACAAATAGTACGTATACTATATTAAGGTAGCACTAAAACTCCAAAACATCATCAAATACAATGTCTAATTTTAGTGTCGAAGTGTAGACGCCAACTCGTGAACCTCTACTCACCATTTGCTATTTTTGCAGATATCTCAATCACTCACATTCTTGAAGTTACCATTTTCTGTATAAAATATTGATTCAATGTAAATTATTTTCCTTAAAAGGAATGCAACTTAAGAGAGTATATATTACCATTGTCTCGTACTTTTAAATTTGGGGCTTGATGAAGTGGGATTTTAATTGTTTGTTGGGCTAGATTTGTAAATTAAGTGTTTTTTCTTTTCTTTTCTTTTTTTTTTTTTTTTGTGATAAAATTACATAAAAAAAAAATCAGATATCAACATCAGAGATAGTCATGTGTTGTTCAACCTGTTCATTATTGGCTTTCAATCATATGAACCAAACTGCCCAAAACAAAAGACAATACTTTGGGAACATCAGAAGTTAGACGAATTGAGAACCAAACTGCCCAAACAAAAGATATAATCAAGACTGTCCTAAGAAAAAGACAACAACAACAAAAAAAAAAAAAAAAAAAAAAGGTTGAGAATATTTGAACTCCAAGTCATAAGAAAGAGCATATGAACTCCAAGGGGTTAGCCACATGCCTAACACATGACTGTCCCGAATCGAACATGTGCTCCTCTCATACTTGGGATAGGCTCAATTATGCGACTGAAGCTTCCTCAAGCTCAAACTGATCAATCCGGTCAAAGATTCCCTCCAAGCCTTCTAAGCCCTTGCTCATGGACTCTTGAACTCCAAGGAATTTGATAATGACATTGAATAGAGATTACAACTTGCTCCCTTCCGAGAAAACTAAGAATATAAGAACTGTCTTAAAATATCAACTCGGACAAGTCATGAAAATTTCGTAAGAGCAATGTATTAGTTCATTTTTCAACCACTACACTAGAAGCAAAAGGAAACATACAACCAAGACTATTGTAAAAAATTTTCATTTCTACCAATAAAGTAATAACGACATTGTATAATAAATTTATTAACTATTAATTAATTGATTGTTTGAATAAAATTATATATATCCTAAAATATAAACCGTAAACTCTAAACTCTAAACGCAACATTCTAAAACATATGATTTGTGATCAATATTCGTGTTTATGATATGCCTGACACAATCTCATCCCGTGTGCTAGATCAATAAATTTATGACAACTCGAATTTCAGCAATAAATTAATAACAATGTTTTTCTAGACTTACACTTTCTCTGTTAGACATCCCAGAGAATGCAATCACACAAAAAAAATTCAATTAGTTTAGAGAAAAAAAAAATTTTTTTTCTTTAGTTGCCCCAAATCTAAACTTTTTTTTTTCTTTAGAGCAAAGTCAAATGTAATGATGAACATCAATCAACGTTTCAAAAACCCTTATTAATTTGTGTGCTCATATTAGTTATGGATCAATCTTAACATAATATCATTCAAGAGTGAGTTCAAAGTTGTTGTACATACAGAGAGAGAGAGAGAGAGAGAGAGAGAGTAATTACCTGTTGTAATGAACTCAAGGTTGTTAATGTTTTTGTCCGGATTGAATAAGAATTATATATCCCAAATCTTTTATCTGTACAAAATGATTAAGGAGAACATTAACAGATCATTAAGAGCAGAACAACAATGATAAAGGAGAAGAAAATTATATGTATAGATGTACCTGAAATTCTCCCACATCCTTTACCTTTTAATAATTACCGAAAAATTTTCCAAATGATAACAATCAATGACGCGCAGTTGGAGGGCAGTCTTTTTGAGAATGAAATTTGGCAATGCTTCCAACATTCGGCAGCCGCTTAGTTCCAAAGAAGTCAGACTTGGCATTATCATTGTTTCTTTATCTCCATTAACATCATTCCATTCCTCCCAATCATCAAGGTAAATGAACTTTAGAGTTGTTAATTTAGGGAACAATGGAGCATTCATCTCATCTATCCCCAAAAACTCATCACCCACCTTTTTGACTCTGTAAAATCTGCTTAATTCCAGATCTTGGAGGCAAGGCAATTTTCCCAAAGGAGGCAAAAGCTCACACTTCTTCCATGCATACAGCATAACCGTTTTCACAAAAGTTAGTGAATTCATCCAATTTGGAGTTTTTAAGCCAAAATAATAATCTATTTCTAGGAATTCCAAATTTGGAGGCACGTTTAAAGCTTCAATTAACTCTTCATCTTTTTTTGTCCTTGTCTCTTGATCACAAAGCCCTAAACACAAAGCAGTTATGTGTTTCTTGTCCGTCATGTGTGCTTGCCTAGCATCTTCCACATCTCCGTCACCTGCTTGTCTTAGCCAATTTATTTCCAATGATCCACCAATCTGGTTGAAATTCTTTAGATGTTTAAGAGAAAATGCTTCTTCATTACCCACATCAATGTTGACCCTATTTAATCTCCGCAAACCGCTTAATCTCACCATCCCTTTTGGCAACAAAAGATCTTTACCCTGATGATCTAAATGCCTCAAGTTGGTTAATCTTCCTAACCCTTTCAGAAACTGTAAATAGATACAATAATCCAAATTCAAGATTTGCAAATTATATAATTCCCATACTGTATCTGGTAGCTCTCTTAAATCATCATTACCATATAAATCAAGTTCTCTCAAATGAATCAACTTATTTATGTTGGATGGAATTTCCTTAATACCACATTTTCGTAATCTTAATGATCTCAAAGAAGTGAACTCATTGCAAATTTTTTGTAAATCTAACTTGAACGATCCATAATATGCTTGTGTCGGTGAAAAATGGAGACTACGCAACTTCTTAGGATTGTAAAATGAATCAAGACAACTAACTTCTTGTCTAAAACTAATACTTAAATGACGTAATACATTAGCAAATGAATCATCTAAGCTAATTGTCCCGTCAACATCAACCTCTATACCAAGACATTCTCTTTTCACTAGTAATTCAGCAAAATCATGCACTATATCATGCATCTTACACCAAGTAACTACATAAAAACCATCAACCTGTACTTCCACATCTTGAAAGAGAGACCGCATCACTAAATTCTGGAAATATTGGTCACCAATCATTTCCAAATCATTCGACTGAGCTCCTTTTATGTAACCTTGAGCCATCCAGAGCTTAATCAGTTCACCTTTTTCCATCTTATAGTCCTTGGGAAAGATGGCACAATATGAAAAGCATTGTTTCAAAGGTGAGGGTAAGTCATAATAACTTAGCCATAATGGGGCTACAATGTCTCTCTCAACTTCCTCAAAATCCCACAACTCACTATCTAACACACTTAACCACTCCGTTCTAGAATTTTTAAACTTCAAAAGACCTGCTATCGTCCTTACAGCAAGAGGCAAGCCTTTGCACCTTCTTACAATTTCTCTCCCAATTTCTTCTAGACTTGCCCTTTCTCCGTTAGACTTCCCCGAGAATGTAATCATACAAAATAATTCCCAACATTCCTCCTTGGACAACAATCCGATTTGGAATATATCCGACTCTAAACAACCCATGATTCTCCCCACATTCGCATTTCGTGTGGTCACCAAAATTCTACCCCCAAGTAAACCACTTTTTAGACAATCATTTAGTTGTTTCCACTTCTTAGGATCCTCATTCCACACATCATCCAAAACAAGTAAAATTTTTTTACCCTTACTAGACTCTTGAATTTTCTCCATTATATTGGGTAAAGCAACTAGGTTTGAGCTAGCACCTAGAAGAGATTCAAGAATTTCTTTAGCAATCCTAATCTCATCAAAGGGATCAGATACACAAACCCAAATTCTCTTATCAAAATGATGCTCTACAGTTTCATCGTTATAGACTAATCTAGCAAGAGTTGTTTTTCCAATCCCTCCCATCCCTACTATAGAGATGAGACGGAGCTTTGGCATTTCACTACCCTCAGCCAACAACAATTGTATAAGTTTTTCTTTATCGACCTCTCTGCCTTTTACCTCTGTTTTGTCAAGGACAGAGGTAGTTACAGGCCGTTCAACCAGTTCATTATTGCCTTTCAATGATAAGAAGCAATACTTATCTTTCTCGCTGGCAATAACGTCTAAGGATCCATTGAGTTCTGTTATTTTGACAGCAACATCACAGCGCAAAACGAGTTCACGAAAGCAAAAGCAAGGTGATAGAATGAAAGACCGTACCTTCCTTTTAAGCTTAGATGCATAATCATCTCCTTTTCTTTGTGATTTCATAATTGCAGAACTCCATTCATCCAAGACATCATCAATCTCGTAAGAGACGTCTTTCAGCCTATCAACCCAAAGTCGAACAGTTGCCTCCTTCCATTGCCTTCTCTCAGCATCAATGAGAACAGCTTGGATGGACTGGAGATTGTTAGTGAGCATATTCACTTGTTTCTTGACGCCAACAACAAGTCGAACATCTTGCCCAATCTTCTTACCGATGGGGGAAATCAGCATATCCAACACTTTTGAAACAAGTGCATCAGCTACAGCCATTTTGGAAAGGTTGGTGAGAATGAAATGTAAAGGGTGTGTTTTGGACGGATGAAAGAAGAGAGAATTCAGTTGAAATACTATAAGAAGGGTTTGATTGTGTTGTGATAATATAGTGCATAAAAAGGTCAGGACATCAATTCTTCGCTTGCTTGCTGCTAAAGTTAATTAATGGATTGCTTGGGTTATGGTTATTCTACTTTCCTTTTTATCTTAGTTTCCTTTTGAAATTTCTTTTCTAATTTAACAATTGGTATTTATTTTTTCGAGAAAAAGCCTTATTAGTTTTGATGGTGAGGAAGGAATGGTATATAAATATCCATTACTAAAATCTTTTGCTAATTAATTGATTTGGACTGATATTTTCAAAGAAATTGCATTAGTTGCTACCATATAAATGCCTTGATTGTATTATCGTCAAATGTTGAACTTATCCATCAATTCAACTAATAATTAGGAATCATGAAAGGATATATGCTAATTAAACTCGTACCAAAAATTGGTAAGTACTTATACACTCCAAGAATAATTATGAAAGGAAGATTTTTAAACTTTTCTTCACCACTGAGTTATGCTTTATCTTTCGTGCAGTTTGTAATCATGCTTTGGATTCCTAATAAATAAAACAGTGATTTATGTTATTTAATCCAAAGGTTAAACTTGCTAAGGTGTACAGAACAAGAGACATCATGTTGAGTTCTTGCATATAACGGTGGAAAAGCGAGATATAAATGCTATCAAAAACTTGAATTAGGAGCTGGAGCTGTTCACTTGTACTGATTCAATAAATGAGTTAGGATCAAAGTGTTTAAAAATCTCCAACTTGTTTAGGCGAAAAGCATGTGTCCAACTTGTTTAGGAATTAATGATCAAACAATCGGACTTAAACATCAAAGCGTCGTTAAAAATCTCAGATATTGTTTTTTCTTTGCTAACTTAAGCATCAAAGTGTCCCCAACGAGGACTACCGAGTCTTTTCTTTTGGTGTTCAAGTAATTAAGGAGATAAAGAATTATAAACTCAAGACATTTCGCAACCCAAATGATCTTTCTCCAATAACAAATGTATAAGAGATGAATTTTCAATCCTAATGAAAAATATCAAGATACATTATTAGGTATAAAAAATACTAACAAATGAAGAAAAAAATGTCAAAAATTGTTGTTGTCAATAATATGCTCGTTAGCTAATGACGACTCGATTAAAGTAATACAGTTTCTCTTAAAGAGAAGAGAAAAAAAAAAAAAAAAAATGCAACCAATCCGATGGGATCTCAATAAAGTTACAGACCTTATACTTTCTCTCTCAGGTTTTTTTTTTTTTTATTGCAAATAGTAATTAATATATAGTTTTAAAAAATAAATCTTCAAGTTTAGCCCATGTGCAGCCACATACATAAAGTATTGTTTGAATTAGTAATTAATTATATTAATAAATTTTGATAAATAATTATTGAAAAGCAAAGTGACAAGTGTTAATGTAGGTTGGAGAGAGAATGAAATATTACCAGTTTATTACAAGACCCTCTGCAAGTTGTAGCAAAATTAATTTTGATGCAAAAAGGTTTACTTTAGAGCAATATCTAAAAGATGTTGTCAAAAGGTATATTTAGCCGTAAAATAATATCAAATTTTGTTGCAACCACCTATCGTCAGAACTTTATAGCACCATCATGTAGCAACTATTTATTGCTAACAAAAAGCTTATTTAACAGCATTATGCAAAAGTTGTTGTCAAAAAACTCATTTAATAACAATAAAGTAGTTGATGCTACAATGTTATAACTGTAAATATTTATAACAAAAATTTGATATAATTTTGCAGTTAAATGTGCTTTACAACTTTTGGATATTGCTGCTTTTTACTACTAAATTTAACATTTTTTTTTAGTGAGTTCCTAGTTTGATTTCTTTTTAATTATTATTAAGTAATTTAGTTCCTCTTTTTGTTAAATGTGTTATTATATTCACTGTCATTTAGTTATCATTTTTAATATGTTATCATATTTTTTGCAAAGTAGGATTCAAGTTGTTATCAATTTCTTAAACACTGTGCATGTTGTAAAGAATTTTAGAAAATATAATCATACTACAGAAGAACAATATTATATGTTATACTAATTTGAGATATTAATTAAATAAATTAAAGTAGATTAGATATATACATTTGATAAGTAAAAATTATACATATTTATTTAGGTATTAATTGAATTAAGGGATGAATTTAAAAATAAATTTTGTGGTTTGGCAGATTTGTAAATCAATGGATATGTTTCACAATGTTACAAACGCATGACATATTATTTCTATCGTTAAAAATTAAAATTTTTTTATCCTATTTTATTAATTAATGATGACATGGCAATTTTGGTTAAGGGCATTTTTCATGATCTTACCCTTTTTTTTTTATAATAACTCATATTCATTAAGGCTGCCGGTAAGAAAAATCACAAACTAGGAGGTCCCAAATATGAGAAGGGCAATCCTCCATAGAACTGAAAGATCCTTTGCCCAAAATGCCAAGTCATGGGCGACCCTATTGCCTGATCTATTAATAAAAACAAAACTACTAGACATAAACAACTGGCTCAAAATATGTGCATCCCAATACAAAAAGTGTAGCGATGACTGGGGGAAAGTCCCCCGCGACAATGCATAAACAACTATCTTTGCATCCGACTCAATGCAGATGTTGCTAAAACAGCAGTCACGAGCCAGTGACAGGCCAGCTAAAATTGCCTGTAGTTTAGCCTCCTTAACCGACGAACAAGGATCAATGGGAACAAGGATCAATGGGTATACCTGCGGAAGCCAAAACCTGTCCCGAAGAGTCCCTGACTATCAACGCTACCCTGCATGCAGCACCATGTTCCCCCCAGGATGCATCACAATTGACTTTAATGACGCCACTCGGGGGAGGTGACCATTGCTTCGCAGGGTCAAGGGGAGAACAGCCAGAAAAGGTGTAGCATCCATGCTTGACAGGGCCAAAAGAGGTGGACGCATCCCATTCCTGAAGAAAAGAATTAGCTTTTTCCACGATTAACTCAGGTTGAGGATTGACATTATCATGAATCTTCTTATTGAGGCAGAACCACATCCACTAGAGAATTGAAATGAACCGTAGCAGATTAGGAGGAGAAAGAGCTGACCTTATCTGATTGAACCAATAGAGTACATCCTTGGACGCCACCTTGTCCAGTCGGATTGGTAAATCAACCTTTTGGTAAACTTTTTTAGCAATCACACAGCTTTTAAAGATATGGGTTGGATCTTTTGAGAAATGTCCAAAATATCTGCAACTGCAATCCAGTCTTAAGCCGCTTTTGATAAAGCTCTAAAACAGGGGAGAATTCCTTTCAGCAGCTTCCAAAGAAAATGTATGATTTTAGCAGGAAGTTTTAGGGCCCAAATACTTCGCCATATACCCGTATGAACCGTCGAACTTAAGGATCTGTTCACAGTGATAGGGTTGTTTTTAACCCTATTATGTCAATGTATTTCGGGTTAATTTTGGCATTTATTTAGTCCTTTTTAGTATTTTACATCCTTATTTTCTTTTTGTTTAGGTTTAGATTGTTTTGTTCTTTTTCTCTGATTTTGTAATTTTCTATGAAAATCGTTGAATTTTATTTCTATTTTGTTAAGTTATGATTTGTTCAATTTGTTGGTGCCTTGATGCCTTTTTGTTTGAGTAATTTTTGGCAGAGAAGTAGTACATCAAGGCTCAGCTGAGTTTGGAAAGAAAATGTGCGACATTGAGGAATTCATTAACAGTGGCAAACTCGTTGGCGAGTTGCTGAAACTCGGCGTGCAGCTCCATAACTCGGCGTGCAGCTCCACAACTCGGCGTGTTGTGTATTTATTTTCCCGCTTTGTAATTTCCCCCTTTTGGCCAGACATTTAGATAGGATTTTTTTTTTAGGTTTTGTTCTGGGGGGGGGATCATCTTTTGTCAGCCGCCAACTTGACAGTTTTACAGAGCTTCTGAGTTTTCTTTTGTATTTTGGGAACGGATTTGAACGGCGATTGTGTTTTTCATACAACGAATCTTCCTCCCTTGCGGTGTTCGTACATCTATAGAGATTCACCTTCTCACGGTATTCCACCGCCAAGTCGCGACTCTGCAATACGAAGGGCATAAGTTTTTCCTAGCTTTTCCCTTCCATTTTTGTGTAGTTTTTTCGATTTGCAATAGATATTGTGAGATTGTAACCTTGACTCGTTTCATCTCTGTGTATTGGATTGGATTATTGAAATTAATGATTGGTTTGTTAATGCTTACTTGATGTTTATTGGATGATAGCTTTGGTTTCATAAAAACTTAATTTCATCGGTTCATATTCGAGACCTCACCTAGAGTGACGCCTAGGAAACCATTAGGACTGACAACCCTGTGGAATTTACGGGTCCTTAATTTCTGAACCCTAGAGCTAGACCGCCTCTAAACAAGGGTAAACCGGCTAGGGAATTAATAAGTTCAACGAATCGCCATTTTTAGTCATTCATATAAAGTCATTTGGGGAATTTGCAACCATATTAGTCTCGTGATTTAATCAAATTAGCAGAGCCATCCCCATCTCCATTCACAGATCGGTTAAACCTTCGCAAGTTTTTCCTAATCCCAGTGCGAAAGCGGTTCACATAGATCACTTAGGTGTAGTTAATCAATTTTAACTTAGGATAATAATCAATTAAACTTTCTTTTCGCTTAAGTCACGCAAGTTGAATCTTTGGGTTTTGGGCGTAGAATAATTCTCTGTGGGATCGATACCTGGACTTAATCCAGAATTATTACTTGACAACGACGGGTACACTGCCCTAGTTGAGTGATTCGGCGGTTGTTTTCACACCTCTGCCGATCGCGCACCAAGTTTTTGGCGCCGTTGCCGGGGAGCTATTTTCCTACGCCAATCGAACCAAGGGTTGATTGTTGATTTAGGCATTGTTTATATGTGAATATTATTTTGAGTCTTGTGAATACTAGTTGGTTTTAGTCTTTGTTTTCATTTTCTTTTTGGGTGCTTAATTGTGTGCTTGACCTAGTGAATGCAAACTCGGTCTCGTAGGCCAGAAAATTTACTTTTTGATCCTGAAATTGAAAGTGTTTGTCGCAGAAACAACAGTCAGCGAAGGAGGCAGGAAGTTCAGATGGACGAAGCAATGCGGAGACAGCAGGAAGAGGAGGAAATCAGAAGAGACCGGGAGGAATTAAGAAGGCTTCGAGCGGAGCAAGCCAACCGGGATCGTGAACGAAGAGTGAATGAGGACCGGGATAATACATCTATGACGGACTTGATGGCTCCTCACAGACCTCGGAATCAAGCTGGAGTTGTGTTACCTACTATTACCGCTAATCAGTTTGAAATCAAATCCAGCATGGTGCAGCTCATCCAAGCTAACGGACTGTTTAGCGGAGGAATTTCTGATAACCCCAATAAGCACCTGGATCGCTTCCTAATGGTGACTGATACGGTCCGGATGAGTGGAGTTCCACAAGATGCTATACGTCTGAAGTTGTTTCCTTTCTCTCTTTGTGGGGGAGCAATGGAATGGTATCGGTCGTTGAGACCAGGATCAGTTACATCTTGGGATCAGCTGGAGGAGCAATTTCTTGCACAATATTTCCCACCTTCGAAGACTGCACAGTTGAAAAATGAGATTCTGGGCTTTAGGCAGTTTGGGACAGAGAACTTGAATGAAGCATGGACGCGATTCCAGCGGATGTTGAGGAATTGCCCACACCATGACCTGCCAAAGTTCACACAGGTAAGTACTTTCTATCACGGATTAACACCTGCTAACCGTGCCATTGTCGATTCTTCTGCAGGTGGTGATCTTTTCAAGAAAACGGCTGTCGAGGCGGAAGAACTGATTAAAGAGCTAGCTAGGAAAAGTACCATGTGGCAAGCGGAGTTGCCTGCGAGGGGTGAAGTCCGAGTTGCTGAGTCGGGACGCCGAGACGCAGCTCTGGATGATGTAAATAAAAAGCTAGACATGCTGATGGCGAGGATGAGCATGAATGCATCACAGCGCCAACCGGTGATGTGTGTCACCTGCGGGGGAGATCACCCCAGCCAGGAATGCCAGCAGCATGACCCTTTCGCACAAGATCCAGAGAATGTAAGTTTCGTGGGCGGAAACCCAAGGTATAATCATCCCTACCCTCAAACTTATAATTCTAATCAGAACTACGGACGACGGTATCAACACCCGAATATGTCTTATGGCAACAATCAAAACGTGTTGAGACCGCCGGCTGGGTTCCGTCAAGAGCACTATGACCACGGGTTGGGTAAGAGCCCGGATGAACATGAGCCTCACTCTTCGCAAAAAGCATCGCAGTCAAAGCAGGATGAGACGGTGTTGTCTTTACTTAAGGACATCTCATCCCGTCTTGCTGACAACGAAGCTTATTGTAGAGATTTGGGGAAACAGGTTGCTCAGCTGAGTAGAGAAAGGCAAGAACGACCGTCCGGTAGTCTCCCTAGTCATCCAGAGCCAAATCCTAAGGGACACCAGAGGGAATCAGCCAAGGTGATCACGCTACGGAGTGGTAAAAAGGTGGAGAGACCGATTTCTGATGCTGGACTCCAGCCTCCACCAGTACAGGTAATTGATGAGTCGGGAGAAGTAAGCAACCCCGACTCAGACTCAACCCCTCCTCCCAATACTGATATTAATGTGAAATTTTCTGAACCAGTTAAGGCATACGTGCCTAAGCTCCCTTATCCTCAAAGGGAAAAGAAAGCTAAATTGGATCAGAAATATTCCAAGTTCCTTGAGGTTTTTAGGAAGTTAGAATTTAATTTACCTTTGATTGAGGCACTCCAAGAGATGCCAGCGTATGCTAAATTCTTTAAGGAGCTACTTGCAGGTAAGCGGAAGCTTGAGGGAGATGAGGTAGTGGCTTTGACAGAGGAGTGTTCGGCAATCATCACCAACAGACTTCCCCCTAAACTTAAGGATCGGGGTAGTTTCACTATCCCTTGCCGCATCGGGAATATGGAGGTGGTGAGCGCTCTGTGCGACTTAGGGGCTAGCATTAATCTGATGCCATTGTCATTCTACAGGAGATTGGGGTTAGGCGAGCCCAAAGCCACGAACATGATGCTTCAATTGGCAGATAGGTCTATCACCAGGCCCAGGGGAGTGGTGGAAGATGTTCTTGTGAAGGTGGACAAGTTCATCTTTCCGGCTGATTTTGTGGTCATTGACATGGAGGAGGACAGCATGGTCCCGCTTTTGTTAGGAAGGCCGTTCCTCGCAACTGGGAGGACGCTGATAGATGTCCAGGAGGGTAAGATAATCCTCCGGTTGCAGGATGAAGAGGTGACATTCAATGTGTACAATTCCATGAAGTATCCCATGGATACGGAGAATTGTAGTGCGATTGCTTCTTTTTGCCCTATTGACGATTGTGTATTTGAGAACTTTTGCAGGGATATGACGGAAGTCATTAGTCAGGGGCTGGATGAAGAAGAAGCGGATGGGGAATTAAAGGAGGAATGCTCATGGGTAAAGGGGCGGTTTGAGAATCTCGAGCGGGAAATCAAGCCAGTACCAAAGTCTTCTTTAGAGGAGCCTCCAAAATTAGAGCTTAAACCCCTTCCCCCTAATTTGAAATATGTGTTTTTGCATCCTCCTAATGATTTACCAGTAGTTATATCTTCTCTTTTGACAGTTGAGCAGGAGGAACAACTAGTGGAGGTGCTTAAGCAGCATAAGGGAGCTTTCGGGTGGACGATCCATGACATCAAGGGGATAAGTCCGACGTTTTGTACACACAGGATATTTCTGGAGGATGAAGTGAAGCCATGTGCACAGCCTCAACGTCGACTCAACCCGAATATGAAAGAGGTGGTAAGGGCTGAGGTGATAAAATTGCTAGATGCAGGTATTATCTTTCCCATCTCTGATAGTCAGTGGGTTAGCCCCGTTCAATGTGTACCCAAGAAGGGGGGCACTACGGTGGTGGAAAATGAGAAGGGTGAACTTATCCCTACTCGAACTGTCACCGGGTGGCGCATGTGTATTGATAATCGGAAGTTGAATAATGCCACCCGTAAAGACCATTTTCCACTACCTTTCATTGATCAGATTTTGGAAAGGATGGCCGGACACGAGTACTTTTGTACCTTAGATGGGCTATCCGGTTATATGCAAATTCCCGTGGACCCTCTCGATCAAGAGAAGACCACTTTCACGTGTCCATATGGGACATTTGCATACAGGCGGATGCCTTTCGGGCTTTGCAATGCCCCGGCCACCTTCCAACGATGCATGCTTGCTATTTTTAGTGATATGATTGAGAACTTCATGGAGGTGTTTATGGATGACTTTTCGGTGGTAGGACATACTTTTGAGTCATGCCTTATACATTTGGACCGGGTACTTAACCGTTGTGAGGAGACTCACCTGGCACTTAGTTGGGAGAAGTGCCAGTTCATGGTAAGGGATTGTGTGGTGCTAGGGCATAGAGTGTCGGGACGAGGCATCGAAGTCGATCCGGCTAAGGTCGAGGTTATTGAAAAGTTGCCTCCTCCTAGCTCGGTGAAACTTGTACGAAGTTTCTTAGGTCATGCAGGCTTTTATAGGAGGTTTGTTAAAGATTTTTCTAAGATTGCTAAGCCTTTGACTGATTTGCTGCAAAAAGATGCCATGTTTGAATTTTCTGACAATTGCTTGCATGCTTTTAACTTGCTTAAAAAGAATTTAATTGAAGCACCTGTTATGATAAGTCCTGATTGGGCCTTACCATTTGAATTAATGTGCGATGCCAGTGATGTAGCAGTAGGAGCATGTCTGGGTCAGCGGGTGGACAGAATTTTCCACCCAATTTATTATGCGAGTAAGACTTTGAATGGAGCTCAATTGAACTACACAGTTACTGAAAAGGAGCTGCTAGCTGTAGTCTTTGCTTTTGAAAAGTTTAGGTCTTATCTTGTGCTGTCTAAAGTTATTGTATTTACTGACCACTCTGCTCTTAAGTACTTGTTGGCAAAGCAGGATGCGAAACCAAGGCTGATAAGGTGGGTCTTACTTCTCCAAGAATTCGACGTTGAAATCAGGGATAAGAAAGGCGTGGAGAATGTGGTAGCAGACCATTTGTCCCGACTTCCGGCAGGAACTCAGACTTCTTCTTCTCAACTGGAAATTCAAGACACGTTCCCGGATGAGCAACTGTTGTCGGTAACTTCTACCCCTTGGTTTGCTGACATAGCAAACTTCAAAGTCGGTAATATCCTTCCTCCTAATCTTTCTTACAACCAGAAGAAAAAATTTTTGCATGACGCGAAAAACTATTTTTGGGATGAGCCCTATTTGTTTCGGTTGTGTGCTGATAATATCATTAGGAGATGTGTGTCACATGATGAAGTACCGTCCATAATTAATATGTGCCATGATAGAGAAGCAGGAGGCCACTTTGGGCCTGATAGAACCTATGGGAAGGTTTTGTCTTGTGGATTTTACTGGCCCACCATGAAACGAGACATATTCGATTATATTAAATCTTGTGATGCGTGTCAGCGGGTGGGGAATATTTCCCAAAAGAATGAAATGCTTCAGCAGGGCATCTTAGTTTGTGAACTCTTTGATGTCTGGGGCATAGATTTCATGGGCCCCTTCCCGAAGTCACACAACAATCAGTACATTCTTGTGGCAGTTGAATATGTCTCCAAGTGGGTCGAGGCGGTGGCCTTACCTAATAATGATGCAAAATCTGTTATCAAGTTTCTTAAGAAGCATGTGCTTACTCGATTCGGAACCCCCAGAGCTATTATAAGTGATGGAGGATCCCATTTTTGTAATAAGCAATTTGATGGCATTCTGCATAAATACGGGGTAACCCATAAGGTGGCCACACCTTATCATCCACAGACTAGTGGGCAAGTCGAAGTGTCCAATAGGGAGTTAAAACGGATCCTGGAGAAAACTGTCAGTGCATCCCGAAAGGATTGGAGCTTAAAGCTCGATGATGCACTTTGGGCTTATAGGACGGCGTATAAAACGCCGATTGGAATGTCTCCGTTCCGTTTAGTTTTTGGTAAAGAGTGTCATTTGCCCGTGGAGTTAGAACATAAGGCATATTGGGCTTTGAAATTTCTTAACTTTGATGTGCAGGCTGTTGGAGAACTCCGGTTGAAGCAATTGGTTGAGTTGGACGAAATGCGCCTCGCTTCTTATGAGAATGCGAGGATATATAAAGAAAAGACCAAACGCTGGCATGACTCGCATCTTGTGGCCAAAAACTTCAGCCCCGGTGATTTCGTGCTTCTATATAACTCACGGCTGAGGTTATTTCCGGGTAAGCTGAGGAGCCGGTGGACGGGCCCATTTCATGTACACCAGGTATACCCTTCGGGATTGGTTGAGATTGTTACGCCCGAGGGGATTCAGAAGGTGAATGGCCACCGTTTGAAGCCGTACATTCATGGAGGGACACCAGAGGAGAAGCAAATGTTGTTTCTCCGAGATGCATAAGCACAATTAGCAGGCAACAGTCGAGCTGTTTCGACTATAAACACAGCATGTAGTAATTTCTGTCTTTCGTACATACTGTTTTAGGACTAATGTTTTATTTTTGTGTGTGTCTATTTTCTTTTCTTTTTGTAGACAAGATCAGCAACAAGCAATTAAGTGTGAGGACGGAGTGGCACGTGCGAAAAGTTCTGCACCCAGGTGAAAAGGAGGGAACACGCTCACAGGGAGAATTTCAAGCCACAACACGCCGTGCAATGGATGCACGCCGGCGTGTTACACACTGGAACTCAGGGCACCTAGCAACGAACACGTCGTGTTCTAACAACAACACGCCGTGCAACAAAACACGCCGGCGTGTTTTCTACTGGAACGCAGGGAGCCTACCAAGAACACGCCGTGCAATATAACAACACGCCGTGCAATCCTACAACACGCCGTGCAATACCAAGAACACGCCGTGCAATGGGTGCACGCCGGCGTGTTTTCTACTGCAACTCAGGGCCAAAAATTTCAACCAAGAACACGCCGTGCAATGGGTGCACGCCGGCGTGTTTTCTACTGGAACTCAGAGTCAAATATTCAACCCAAAACAAGCCGTGTTATGCAAGATCACGCCGTGTTCTCTCCACTCCTCATTAACAACACGGCGTGCAATTCTAAAACACGCAGACTTCTCTCCAAATTCCCAAAATAAAACTGCCGCCCTTCACCCTTTACTTCCCTCTATTCCACCCTTCTCTTTCTCTTTTTCTTTTTCTTTCTCTCTCTCTCTAGTTGCAGCCGCCGCCCCCCTCCCCCTCTCTTCTTCCCTTGCAAAAATTTCTCTCTACTTTCTCACCCCTCTCTAATCTCTCACCATCTCCTCTTCTCACCTCTCTCTACTTTCTCATCTCTCTCTACTTTCTCACCTTTCAACCGCTTTCTCTCTCCTCTCCTTCACTCTCTTCTCCTTAGCCACGCCATGACCCGCACCAAGAACACAACCTCTGGCAACAAACGGCGCAAGGGGCTCTTCCATTCTACGGGAACCCTCTCCGGACTCCGAAAGCCTTTCCACTGGGCTCGTTCCTCCACAGCAAGCCGCTCCTCCCATAGCCATCTCCATTCGGTTCCAATGCCCATTTCGTCTTGACACAGTGGCGGAAGGTGAGCGTTACACTTCTTTGTTTAATTTGGAATGTGCCCCTTTTTATTATTTTGACTCTCATTGGTTGTCTAAAACTGGTCATGAGGATGCTTTGCATGCAAAATTTGATGCCTTAGGTTGGACTCCCTTTGTTAATGCTCGTACGCCCGTTTTTAAGGCGCTTACCCTAGAATTTTATACTACTGCTTCTGTTAAAATTCATAGTACGACTAGGGAGAAGACTTTGCATTTCCGCTTGTTTGGTGTTGAATATTCCTTGTCGGCTGAACTATTGCTCACGATTTTGGGGATTCCGGGCACTGTATATACGTGGCCTGAGAATATGACCCCCCAGCGCTGTTGGCACGCTATTGGTCGGGGGGTGCATAACCCCCAGAATTTAAAGGCTTCCCTTTTGCATGACCCGATTTTGTTTTACGTTTTCAAATTTATAGCATTTAATTTCTCGGGAAAGCCTGAAGCCAACAAAATTAACGACTCGGAATTAATGATTTTGAGTCGAGTAAGAGATAATGTTCAGCCACATCTGGGCAAATTTGTGTTTAATGCATTGATCTCTAGAGTTAAGAGGGCCCATGGGGAGATGGGATTAGGGCACATCATCACCCGTATTGCTCATCATTTTCGTACTCCTGCATGCACTAACAACCTGGTTGCTATCCCTAGCAAACCAATAAATCCTGATGCTTTGCAGTTTGTTCCGCCACATGGGCGCGCTGCAGCAGCCCTTGCTATGGGACAAGATGAGCCGATGGGCGAGCCTGAGGGCGGGCATGACGAACCAGTAGCAGCCGCCGGTGAAGCTAGCACCTCGTCCGGAACCAACGCCCAGTTTTCGGCTATATTGGACACCCTCAACACTATGCATCTGCATAATGTTGAGTGGATGCAGCGAATGGATGGCCGCGTTGCCAACCTCGAGTCGACCGTGTCGAGGCTGGATGGGCGGATCGCTACTTTCGAATCCTTTGCCGCTCAATATCGCCCAGAGTTTGGTTGGCCCTATCCTCCACCTCCGCCACCTTCAGAACCATCCGATCAGTGAGTTTTTCCTTTTCTTTCTTTGTTTGCGTTGCTCTTTTTCCATTGCACTTCCCGGAGTAAGTGCAGCGTAAGTGTGAGGAGGAAAAGGGCTTCTCCCTTTTACTTAATTTTTCTTCTGTTGGTGCGTGGATGTGGATTTGTGCGTTTTATTTTCTTTTGGTGATTTGGCATGAGTTGTTTGGTCTGCTGTTTGAGTCAGTATGTTTGTTTGTTTGTTTTTGTTTCGTTTTGTTAGTTGTTTTCGAGTCGTCAGGTTGATCCGTTTGACTGTAATCTCCTCCGAAGTTAGGCTTACGTGCTTGAATTCTGGCTATCATGGTTGTCATTTTTGAAAAACTTGATAATAATGAGTTTCATAACATTTGGTGCATTCCTAGGGGATTGCATTTGTTCAAAATTGAGTTTTCATTGAAGGCCGGTGGAAGTGAGTTACGGGGCATGATTTGTTGTGGCGCCCCACTTTCAATGCAGAAATTTGTTTAAGTAATACGGCGGAGTTATTGAAATCCAAATTCAGGCTATTTGAGTTTAAAATTGGATGAAATACAAAAATGTGCATGATTAAGCTGTCTCGCATTTGGGTTTTGTAATTGCACTTGGCTCTGCATTTTGTAAATCCTTGGTTATTCTGGTAGAAGGGTCTTATGTGGGTGTGAGTTTGTTTTATTAATTGCCGTCTCATTGGTCCCGCTGGCTAAAAGAAAAATTTGGCTATGGGCCGGGCTAATACTGGTGGGCAGCAGGTGAGAAAGTAGAGAGAGATGAGAAAGTAGAGAGAGGTGAGAAGAGGAGATGGTGAGAGATTAGAGAGGGGTGAGAAAGTAGAGAGAAATTTTTGTAAGGGAAGAAGAGAGGGGGAGGGGGGCGGCGGCTGCAACTAGAGAGAGAGAGAAAGAAAAAGAAAAAGAGAAAGAGAAGGGTGGAATAGAGGGAAGTAAAGGGTGAAGGGCGGCAGTTTTATTTTGGGAATTTGGAGAGAAGTCGGCGTGTTTTAGAATTGCACGCCGTGTTGTTAATGAGGAGTGGAGAGAACACGGCGTGATCTTGCATAACACGGCTTGTTTTGGGTTGAATATTTGACTCTGAGTTCCAGTAGAAAACACGCCGGCGTGCACCCATTGCACGGCGTGTTCTTGGTTGAAATTTTTGGCCCTGAGTTGCAGTAGAAAACACGCCGGCGTGCACCCATTGCACGGCGTGTTCTTGGTATTGCACGGCGTGTTGTAGGATTGCACGGCGTGTTGTTATATTGCACGGCGTGTTCGTTGCTAGGTGCCCTGAGTTCCAGTGTGTAACACGCCGGCGTGCATCCATTGCACGGCGTGTTCTTGGTTGAAATTCTCCCTGTGAGCGTGTTCCCTCCTTTTCACCTGGGTGCAGAACTTTTCGCACGTGCCACTCCGTCCTCACACTTAATTGCTTGTTGCTGATCTTGTCTACAAAAAGAAAAGAAAATAGACACACACAAAAATAAAACATTAGTCCTAAAACAGTATGTACGAAAGACAGAAATTACTACATGCTGTGTTTATAGTCGAAACAGCTCGACTGTTGCCTGCTAATTGTGCTTATGCATCTCGGAGAAACAACATTTGCTTCTCCTCTGGTGTCCCTCCATGAATGTACGGCTTCAAACGGTGGCCATTCACCTTCTGAATCCCCTCGGGCGTAACAATCTCAACCAATCCCGAAGGGTATACCTGGTGTACATGAAATGGGCCCGTCCACCGGCTCCTCAGCTTACCCGGAAATAACCTCAGCCGTGAGTTATATAGAAGCACGAAATCACCGGGGCTGAAGTTTTTGGCCACAAGATGCGAGTCATGCCAGCGTTTGGTCTTTTCTTTATATATCCTCGCATTCTCATAAGAAGCGAGGCGCATTTCGTCCAACTCAACCAATTGCTTCAACCGGAGTTCTCCAACAGCCTGCACATCAAAGTTAAGAAATTTCAAAGCCCAATATGCCTTATGTTCTAACTCCACGGGCAAATGACACTCTTTACCAAAAACTAAACGGAACGGAGACATTCCAATCGGCGTTTTATACGCCGTCCTATAAGCCCAAAGTGCATCATCGAGCTTTAAGCTCCAATCCTTTCGGGATGCACTGACAGTTTTCTCCAGGATCCGTTTTAACTCCCTATTGGACACTTCGACTTGCCCACTAGTCTGTGGATGATAAGGTGTGGCCACCTTATGGGTTACCCCGTATTTATGCAGAATGCCATCAAATTGCTTATTACAAAAATGGGATCCTCCATCACTTATAATAGCTCTGGGGGTTCCGAATCGAGTAAGCACATGCTTCTTAAGAAACTTGATAACAGATTTTGCATCATTATTAGGTAAGGCCACCGCCTCGACCCACTTGGAGACATATTCAACTGCCACAAGAATGTACTGATTGTTGTGTGACTTCGGGAAGGGGCCCATGAAATCTATGCCCCAGACATCAAAGAGTTCACAAACTAAGATGCCCTGCTGAAGCATTTCATTCTTTTGGGAAATATTCCCCACCCGCTGACACGCATCACAAGATTTAATATAATCGAATATGTCTCGTTTCATGGTGGGCCAGTAAAATCCACAAGACAAAACCTTCCCATAGGTTCTATCAGGCCCAAAGTGGCCTCCTGCTTCTCTATCATGGCACATATTAATTATGGACGGTACTTCATCATGTGACACACATCTCCTAATGATATTATCAGCACACAACCGAAACAAATAGGGCTCATCCCAAAAATAGTTTTTCGCGTCATGCAAAAATTTTTTCTTCTGGTTGTAAGAAAGATTAGGAGGAAGGATATTACCGACTTTGAAGTTTGCTATGTCAGCAAACCAAGGGGTAGAAGTTACCGACAACAGTTGCTCATCCGGGAACGTGTCTTGAATTTCCAGTTGAGAAGAAGAAGTCTGAGTTCCTGCCGGAAGTCGGGACAAATGGTCTGCTACCACATTCTCCACGCCTTTCTTATCCCTGATTTCAACGTCGAATTCTTGGAGAAGTAAGACCCACCTTATCAGCCTTGGTTTCGCATCCTGCTTTGCCAACAAGTACTTAAGAGCAGAGTGGTCAGTAAATACAATAACTTTAGACAGCACAAGATAAGACCTAAACTTTTCAAAAGCAAAGACTACAGCTAGCAGCTCCTTTTCAGTAACTGTGTAGTTCAATTGAGCTCCATTCAAAGTCTTACTCGCATAATAAATTGGGTGGAAAATTCTGTCCACCCGCTGACCCAGACATGCTCCTACTGCTACATCACTGGCATCGCACATTAATTCAAATGGTAAGGCCCAATCAGGACTTATCATAACAGGTGCTTCAATTAAATTCTTTTTAAGCAAGTTAAAAGCATGCAAGCAATTGTCAGAAAATTCAAACATGGCATCTTTTTGCAGCAAATCAGTCAAAGGCTTAGCAATCTTAGAAAAATCTTTAACAAACCTCCTATAAAAGCCTGCATGACCTAAGAAACTTCGTACAAGTTTCACCGAGCTAGGAGGAGGCAACTTTTCAATAACCTCGACCTTAGCCGGATCGACTTCGATGCCTCGTCCCGACACTCTATGCCCTAGCACCACACAATCCCTTACCATGAACTGGCACTTCTCCCAACTAAGTGCCAGGTGAGTCTCCTCACAACGGTTAAGTACCCGGTCCAAATGTATAAGGCATGACTCAAAAGTATGTCCTACCACCGAAAAGTCATCCATAAACACCTCCATGAAGTTCTCAATCATATCACTAAAAATAGCAAGCATGCATCGTTGGAAGGTGGCCGGGGCATTGCAAAGCCCGAAAGGCATCCGCCTGTATGCAAATGTCCCATATGGACACGTGAAAGTGGTCTTCTCTTGATCGAGAGGGTCCACGGGAATTTGCATATAACCGGATAGCCCATCTAAGGTACAAAAGTACTCGTGTCCGGCCATCCTTTCCAAAATCTGATCAATGAAAGGTAGTGGAAAATGGTCTTTACGGGTGGCATTATTCAACTTCCGATTATCAATACACATGCGCCACCCGGTGACAGTTCGAGTAGGGATAAGTTCACCCTTCTCATTTTCCACCACCGTAGTGCCCCCCTTCTTGGGTACACATTGAACGGGGCTAACCCACTGACTATCAGAGATGGGAAAGATAATACCTGCATCTAGCAATTTTATCACCTCAGCCCTTACCACCTCTTTCATATTCGGGTTGAGTCGACGTTGAGGCTGTGCACATGGCTTCACTTCATCCTCCAGAAATATCCTGTGTGTACAAAACGTCGGACTTATCCCCTTGATGTCATGGATCGTCCACCCGAAAGCTCCCTTATGCTGCTTAAGCACCTCCACTAGTTGTTCCTCCTGCTCAACTGTCAAAAGAGAAGATATAACTACTGGTAAATCATTAGGAGGATGCAAAAACACATATTTCAAATTAGGGGGAAGGGGTTTAAGCTCTAATTTTGGAGGCTCCTCTAAAGAAGACTTTGGTACTGGCTTGATTTCCCGCTCGAGATTCTCAAACCGCCCCTTTACCCATGAGCATTCCTCCTTTAATTCCCCATCCGCTTCTTCTTCATCCAGCCCCTGACTAATGACTTCCGTCATATCCCTGCAAAAGTTCTCAAATACACAATCGTCAATAGGGCAAAAAGAAGCAATCGCACTACAATTCTCCGTATCCATGGGATACTTCATGGAATTGTACACATTGAATGTCACCTCTTCATCCTGCAACCGGAGGATTATCTTACCCTCCTGGACATCTATCAGCGTCCTCCCAGTTGCGAGGAACGGCCTTCCTAACAAAAGCGGGACCATGCTGTCCTCCTCCATGTCAATGACCACAAAATCAGCCGGAAAGATGAACTTGTCCACCTTCACAAGAACATCTTCCACCACTCCCCTGGGCCTGGTGATAGACCTATCTGCCAATTGAAGCGTCATGTTCGTGGCTTTGGGCTCGCCTAACCCCAATCTCCTGTAGAATGACAATGGCATCAGATTAATGCTAGCCCCTAAGTCGCACAGAGCGCTCACCACCTCCATATTCCCGATGCGGCAAGGGATAGTGAAACTACCCCGATCCTTAAGTTTAGGGGGAAGTCTGTTGGTGATGATTGCCGAACACTCCTCTGTCAAAGCCACTAGCTCATCTCCCTCAAGCTTCCGCTTACCTGCAAGTAGCTCCTTAAAGAATTTAGCATACGCTGGCATCTCTTGGAGTGCCTCAATCAAAGGTAAATTAAATTCTAACTTCCTAAAAACCTCAAGGAACTTGGAATATTTCTGATCCAATTTAGCTTTCTTTTCCCTTTGAGGATAAGGGAGCTTAGGCACGTATGCCTTAACTGGTTCAGAAAATTTCACATTAATATCAGTATTGGGAGGAGGGGTTGAGTCTGAGTCGGGGTTGCTTACTTCTCCCGACTCATCAATTACCTGTACTGGTGGAGGCTGGAGTCCAGCATCAGAAATCGGTCTCTCCACCTTTTTACCACTCCGTAGCGTGATCACCTTGGCTGATTCCCTCTGGTGTCCCTTAGGATTTGGCTCTGGATGACTAGGGAGACTACCGGACGGTCGTTCTTGCCTTTCTCTACTCAGCTGAGCAACCTGTTTCCCCAAATCTCTACAATAAGCTTCGTTGTCAGCAAGACGGGATGAGATGTCCTTAAGTAAAGACAACACCGTCTCATCCTGCTTTGACTGCGATGCTTTTTGCGAAGAGTGAGGCTCATGTTCATCCGGGCTCTTACCCAACCCGTGGTCATAGTGCTCTTGACGGAACCCAGCCGGCGGTCTCAACACGTTTTGATTGTTGCCATAAGACATATTCGGGTGTTGATACCGTCGTCCGTAGTTCTGATTAGAATTATAAGTTTGAGGGTAGGGATGATTATACCTTGGGTTTCCGCCCACGAAACTTACATTCTCTGGATCTTGTGCGAAAGGGTCATGCTGCTGGCATTCCTGGCTGGGGTGATCTCCCCCGCAGGTGACACACATCACCGGTTGGCGCTGTGATGCATTCATGCTCATCCTCGCCATCAGCATGTCTAGCTTTTTATTTACATCATCCAGAGCTGCGTCTCGGCGTCCCGACTCAGCAATAATTCCCATACCGTATCTGGTAGCTCTCTTAAATCATAATTACCAGATAAATCAAGTCGTCTCAAATGAATCAACCTATTTATGTTGGATGGAATTTCATCAATACGACAGTTTTGTAATCTCAGTGATCTCAAAGAAGTGAACTCATTGCATATTTTCTGTAAATCTAACTTGAACGATGCACAATATAATTGTGTGGGTGAAAAAATGAGACTACGCAACTTCTTCAGATTGTAAAATGAATCAAGACAACGGAATACCCCTCCAAAACTAATTTGTAAATGACATAATACATTAGCAAATGAATCATCTAAGCTAATTGTCCCATCAACATCATTAGCCTCTACACCAAGACATTCTTTTTTCACTAGTAATTCAGCAAAATCATGCACTATATCATGCATCTTAAACCAAGTCTTAGTACCATAAAAACCAACATCCATTACTTCCACATCTTGAAAGAGAGACCGCATCACTAAATTTTGGAAATATTCGTCACCAATCATTTCCATCTCTTTTGACTGAGCTCCTTTTATGTAACCTTGAGCCATCCAGAGCTTAATCAATTCACCTTTTTCCATCTTATAGTCCTTGGGAAAGATGGCACAATATGAAAAGCATTGTTTCAAAGGTGAGGGTAAGTCATAATAACTAAGCCATAATGGGGCTACAATGTCTCTCTCAACTTCCTCAAAATCCCACAACTCACTATCTCTCACGCTTAACCACTCCCTTCTAGAATTTTTAAACTTCAGAAGACCTGCTATCGTCCTTACCGCAAGGGGCAAGCCTTTGCACCTTCTTACAACTTCTCTCCCAATTTCTTCTAGACTTGCCCTTTCTCCGTTAGACTTCCCCGAGAATGCAACCAAACAAAATAATTCCCAACATTCCTCCTCGGACAACAATCCGATTTGGAATATATCTGACTCTAAACAGCCCATGATTCTCCCCACATTCGCATTACGTGTGGTCACCAAAATTCTACTCCCAAGGAAACCACTTTTTAGACAATCATTTAGTTGTTTCCACTTCTTAGGATCCTCATTCCACACATCATCCAAAACAAGTAAAATTTTTTTACCCTTACTAGACTCTTGAATTTTCTCCATTATATTGGACAAAGCAACTAGGTTTGAGTTAGCATCTTCAAGAGATTCAAGAATTTCTTTAGCAATCCTAATCTCATCAAAGGGATCAGATACACAAACCCAAATTCTCTTAGCAAAATGACGCTCTACAGTTTCATCGTTATAGACTAATCTAGCAAGAGTTGTTTTTCCAATCCCTCCCATCCCTACTATAGGGATGAGACGGAGCTTTGGCATTTCAGTACCCTCAGCCAACAACAATTGTAAAAGTTTTTCTTTATCAGCCTCTCTGCCTTTTACCTCTGTTTTGTCAATAACAGAGGTAGTTACAGGCCGTTCAACCTGTTCATTATTGCCTTTCAATGGTAAGAAGCCATACCTATCTTTCTCGCTGGCAATAACATCTAAGGTTCCATTGAGTTCTGTTATTTTGACAGCAATATCATGGCGGAAACCAACTTCACGAAAGCAAAAGCAAGGTGATAAAATGAAAGACCATACCTTCCTTTTAGGCTTAGAAGCATAATCATCTCCTTCTATTTGTGATTTCATAATTGCAAAACTCCATTCATCCAAGACATCATCAATCTCGTAAGAGACGTCTTTCAGCCTATCAACCCAAAGTCGAACAGTTGCCTCCTTCCATTGCCTTCTCTCTGCATCAATGAGAACAGCTTGGATGGACTGGAGATTGTTAGTGAGCATTTTCACTTGTTTCTTGACGCCAACAACAAATCGAACCTCTTGCTCAATCTCCTTACCGATGGTGGAAATCAGCATATCCAACACTTTTGAAACAAGTGCATCAGCTACAGCCATTTTTGAAAGGTTGGTGAGAATGAAATGTAAAGGGTGTGTTTTGGACTGATGAAAGAAGAGAGAATTCAGTTGAAATATTCATAAGAAGGGTTTGATTGTGTTGTGATTCTTCACTTGCTGCTAAAGTTAATTAATGGATTGCTTGGGTTATGGTTTTTCTATATGATTTATTCTACTTTCCTTTTTATCTTAGTTTCCTTTTGAAATTACTTTTCTAATTTAACAAATGGTATATAAATATCCATTACTGAAATCTTTTGCTAATTAATTGATTTGGACTGATATTTTCGAAGTAATTGCATTAGTTGAACTTATAAATGCCTTGATTATATTAATCGTCAAATGTTGAACTTATCTATCACATTCAACTAATAATTAGGAATCAGGTTAAGGATATATGCTAATTAAACTCTAACTCCATAACCAAAAATTGGTAACTGCATGTACACTCCAAGAATATTTATGAAAGGAAGATTTTTAAACTTTTCTTCACCTCAGAGTTATGCTTTATCTTTTGTGCAGTTTGTAATGAAAAGATGCTTTGGATTCCTAATAAATAAAACAGTGATATCAATGAATATGAAGTTCAACTCCAACCAATGAAATTATAACTGTAAACAAATGTGCCAGAATATCTGTTATTTAATCCAAATCTTAAACTTGCTCAGGTGTACAGAACAAGAGACATCATGTTTCAGTTCTTGCATAAAAAGGTTAGGACATTAATTCTTCACTTGCTGCTGAAGTTAAATAATGGATTCCTAGGGTTATGGTTTTTCTATATGCATTATTCTACTTTTCTTTTTATATTAGTTTCACGTTCTTGGTGCCAAAGGAGAATATACATTTCCAATTTTGAAATTACTTTTCTAATTTAGTAATTGGGATTGATTTTTTTTCGAGAAAATGCACAATTAGTTTGATGTGGTGATCTAGGAAAGGTTATATAAATATCCAATATCTATTACTGAAATCTTTTGCTAATTTTGATATTTTCAATGAAATTGCATTAGCTGCTAGCATATATTTGCAGGATCATTGTCTGATCCTGACACAGTGTATGACACTTTACCAAAAAATTATTCCATTCCGCTCTTCACTTGCTAGCATATAATTATTCCATTCCATTCACTTACCAAAAAAATTATTCCATTCCTTTCTTTTCTTGCTAGCATATAATGCCTCGATTATATTAGTGGATCACTTACCAAAGAAATTTTACATTTTCTTCTTATTTGTTTCAATATTATTAGTCTCAAATTCATGCAAGCTTGCAACTTAGCCTTTGACATTAGGAATGGTAAAAATGTTGAAGTTAACATCTCAACCCCATCGCATTCAACTAATAATTAGGAATCAGGTTAAGGATATATGCAAGTTGAACTCCAACTCCAAAAGCAAAATTGGTAAGTCATACACTCAAAGAATATTTAGGAAAGAAAGATTTTTTTTAACTATTCATTACCTTAGAATTATGCTTTATCTTTGGTGCAGTTTGTGATGAAAGGATGCTTCAACCTAACTGAATTTGGATTCCTAATAAATAAAACAGAGATTTCAATAAATATGAAGTTCAACTCCAGTCAATGAAATTATAACTGTAAACAATGTGCCAGAATTTTTGTTATTCAATCCAAATGTTAAACTTGCTCAGCTGCCACCCAGCGTACAGATCAAAAGACATCATGTTGAGTTCTTCCATATAACAGTGGAAGAGCCAACTATAAATGCTATTAAAAAAAAAAAAAAAACCTGAATTAATAGACATATATGATTAGGAGCTACAGCTGTTCACTTGTACTGATTCAATAAATGAGTCGGTGCAGAATTGGACTTGAATCTCCTCCAAGCTTGACTCAAATTAATAGTGAAAAATCAGAACTCAGAATTTTGATGCAAAATTACGTGAATTATAAGGTGTATACTCACCAAAGAATAATTATGGATGAAAGCTTAACCTTTCTTCTTAGATTTATGCTTTAAAACTTCGGTGCAATTTGTGATGAGAGGAAACATCGAACGTTCATCCAACAGCGATGATAATAAAAGCTTTGAAGAGGAACAAAATTCTCCTTTATGGAATGCAGTAATGCACCTTCTATTGTTGCATATCTCTTATAATTTGTAAGCCTTCAAAGATCATGAAAACCCCAGAGATCAAACCACAGATTATCAAATTTGGTAGGCAAAGGCAATTTTTACGCATCATTTTGACTTCTTTCCTTGTTTTTTCTTGATCACTTCATCAGTATACATTACACCCTTTCCTTTGTAAACTTCAGGAGGCTTGCAACTATGAACAGTAGCAGCAAATTGGTGCACCCGTTGCTTGTCTATTCCAGTGCAACAGACAATGTTGTTCTTGAAGCAAAAAACACGTACAGCAGGAGGAACTGTTAGTTCAACTTCATGACTGTATCCCAGTTTGAGGTATAGGAGGCGCCCTTCTGCTTCAGCTCTGGCTTTGTATCCAATGCCCACAATCTTGAGAAAGCGGAAAAATTTGGCTTCCATTTTGGTCAAGCAGATTGATCACCTCAATTCCCCTGTAATGAAATAAGGGACACAAATTTGTTGCATTATTGACATAAGGACATGTTATGAATCAGAAAAGCGAAAAACATGAACAACTAAATACCCTTTGAAAGGAAGGTTTACAAATCCATGTGACATTATAGTACGATATTCATAAACAATCTGCAAGCTGCGGATTGCCTCCTTTATACATATAATGAAGCAAATATACAATAAAATGCAAATAGAAGCCGACTTCTATTATTCTGATTCCAAAATCCAGCCATCATGCATGTAAAAACTAGTGGCAAGCTAAAAGTTTCAAACATAAGCAGAGCCACAGAGTCGAAAGACATACAGGTATCATCAAGGCGCCAGTTTCCGACTGCAAATTAAGTATCATTTGAGAAGTCTTACTCAAGCAAGCCTCTTGTTTGATAGAATACTACAAAATAAAATTATTGGCAAAGCAAAAGTTTCCATTAACAGCCCCAAGCACAAAGAATAAGAGAAAAAGTTTGCTGAAAAGTTTATTAGATCCCACATTCATCTAGCAAATCATGAATCAGGCGATTGGTTCTCTAATATATTTACTGGGCCAAACAAATCAAACATCAGATATAATGACAGACATGCAAGAGAACAGAATGCTCGTTCAGTTTTATACCAAAGAAACGAAACTACAGAAGAAACCCCTTCCCTTAACAACAGATTTCAGCCATTAAGCCATACCAAAATTGCATACCATGAAGTTGGCTGTAGGCAGACATTTCTTTGATAAGAAAAGAAGAAACTTCCAAATGGGTAAATGGTAAATTCAATTTCAAAATCATAGAGCACTGCTAACATTATCCAGGTAATATGGGTTTTCTTCTGAAGATGATTACAGAAGTTCTATAATTTGTGTATCCTACATCCGTTTATAAGAAAAGCGAAAACTAGATTTCTCTTAAGTATAACATCAAACAGGTGGCCGTCAACAACAAAATTGCCCAAAAATCAATGAGATAGACCTAATTTCAAGTTAACTAAACAAAATGTTCACCATTGTGCGTTTTTGTTCGAATTTTTCATCGGATCGAATCGACCGCTAATTAACACAACACTGAAGCTGAAAAAGCAAAATTTGAAACAAAGCCAAGTTCGAAAGGACATCCATTGAGAAATATGACAATTCATCATTACGGATGGAAACAAATGGAAATAGACAAAGAACTAGTGACATAAGAGAGAAACATTTCAAACCACAAAGAAAGATAGATACATAGAAAGAAATAGTTCGAGAGTGAGTAAGTACCAAAAATTTGAAAGAATCCAGAACAAAGAGGAGGCTGAGTATGCAGAAGCTACGAGTAGAAAAACCAAAAGCGGGATGATCAGTGGTACGGCAAAGAGGAGGACGTCCCGCCGCGATGGCGGCGTAGGTCTGCGTATAGATAGTTCCGGGTTTTACAGTACAACTCGCTATTTGATTTTTTTTTTAAGATAACATTTGTTTTCAATTTTTCCTAAAATATTTTCTTTTATATATGTTTTTCAATATAAATTAATTGCTAAAAAATTTGAATAGAAAATAAACCTAATAATATTTTTCTTGTTGTTGATTCAGCTGTTTATGGTAGCAATAACATAATTTTTTTTTATGGTAGATTCATCTTATATTAACTTTTCATAAAATATAAAAGTTACAAAAAAAAATTATATTCGTTTTATTTAAAAAAAATATTTGATTTAGTACAAATACATATATATTACTATTTCCATTCAAAAATAATATTTCACTTTTAATAACAAAAATAATATTTCACTTCTATTATTAATGTAGTCTAAAAATATATAACTAAATTGGTTGAAAGATAATATTCGACATATGTTTTTCTAATTATTTATTACCTTTTTTTTAGACAATGAAAGAAAATATATAAAAAACGACAAAAAAAAAAATTAGTCAGAATTATTTTAAAAAGAACACCAATAAGATTATATTTAAGAATTTGAACCAAATATGTCAAAATATAATAATTTTGTAATATTAAGTGATAGTGAATGAGAAAATTTTGAAAAATGTTCATTATCTTCGTTTTATTTACAGAAGATATAAGTAACAGTAACATTGTGCAGTAAATTTAGTAAGTAAAATAAGTATTAAGTTATTGCAATTTTTAATATTATATATGTTGAGATTTGGTAAAAAAAAGGGTTATACTTTCAAATTAATTAATTTGTGAGTAAGTAAAATAAGTATCATTTATCATCTATGAGTTGGGTATAATTTTTTAAACCACGAAAAATGATATTTCTTTTTCCTTTTTAAAGAGATTACTTAGACTGCGTTTGAAGTTGCGGAAAGCTTTCAGCCAAAGCAATGGAGAATTTTATTTTGGTTGAAAACTGATTTTGACGTTGCGGATAAAAGTCAGATTATATTCAAGAAAGCAGTGAAAAAACTCTTAAAACTACTTTTAAAGAAAATAATAAAATCTAACCGTGAGAAAATACACTTTCACTGATAGCAATCCAAAACTTGCACTTAATTTATTTTGGAATAATAATAATGGATTCATGTCCGAACTCGAACGACCAGAAAAGAACGCCTCAAAACTCTGAAGCAAAAGAGCGGTAATACACATTTTTCAAAAGCTGAAACTGGCGGCATCCGCCATTCTCTCCCTCCCTCCCTCCCACCCTCCTCCTTCTCTCTTCCTTCTCTTCTTTTCCATATATTTATCTCTTTCTCTCGCTATGTACAGAGCTGTGGTTCAGAAACCCTAATTTCTTCTACAAATTTCATCCCCAAAATTACAGCTTTAATCGGAATCAAATGGGTGAGAATGAAACTCGCGTTAATCTCACTCTCTCATCATCCAAGAAACGTGCTTCCGTCGCTACTCACTCTCTGCAACAGTCTAAGAAGCGAGTTCCACTTGGTGAACTCACTAACTCAATAAGCATTGTTTCTGCCAATTCTGCTAGGAATTCTGATTCCCAGAGCGGGAAGATTGAAGAACGCGCCTTTAAAGAGTGTGATTCGTCGAACGCTGAGTTGATCCATGGCTTGGATGAGGATAGACAAAAGAATGTATGTGAACTCGAGATCTCGTCGCTCACTGAGTCGACTCAAAATTCGGATTTCGAGACTGTTCAGAAGCCAAATTGCGGAGTGAAGACAAGAGATCAAAATGACGTAGAAAGCTCGCCGAGTATTATGTCCACACAGGATTTGGATTTCACGAAACCTTCTTACTCATCTTCTATGTATGGGTATCTTCATTCGCTGGAGGTATAAATTCTCAATTCTTTGCAATTTCAGCTAATCTGATATCTATTGAGAAATGACTGATCACACGAGTATTTAAGAAGTTGCAAATTAACCCTAAAGATTAATGAGGATCATACACTGGATCTCTATTCTGCAATAGAGAATGAACATTAGCTCTAGTTAGGTTTTTGATGCTGTGCGATTCTCCAGGAAGAACTGTTTCAATGTCTCTGTAATTTTCCAGCCAAAAAGAACAGTAATTGGAATGTATATATTGCACTGGTAAAAACTTGATGTAATTTGCTTCTTTGTTATATAGATTTAATAGGTACTTCTGAAACCATGATATGATTATTTTGGTGTGACTTCAACATGAGCATATATATATATATATATATATATATATATATATATATATATATATATATATATACATATATATATATATATATAGGGATATGGAATTCTCATAGCCTTGTAAATGATGGGTGATTATTTAGATGGAAGACAAAAGAAGATGCTTGTCAAATTACATGACTGCAGTACAGACTGATATTTCAGTGAAAATGCGACAAATTCTAGTGGACTGGTTGGTTGAGGTTGCAGAAGAATACAAGCTTGTTTCGGACACCCTTTACCTCACTGTCTCATATGTTGATAGATACCTTTCTTTACAAGCTCTGAACAGGAACAAGCTGCAGCTTCTTGGTGTATCTTGTATGCTTATTGCCTCGTAAGTAGCCAACACCTCATTCTTATTCTTAGTTTTGGATTTTGCTCATATTATTAAAACATTTCCTGATTTGATCACACAGGAAGTATGAAGAGATTAGTCCACCACATGTTGAAGACTTTTGCTACATTACTGATAACACTTACAGTAAGGAAGAGGTCTGTGTCTATAAGAAAGGGGAAAATTGGATTAAGGCTTGTGTTATTTGAGCCAATACGAGTCTAGATTTTTATATTTTTTAAGAAATTTATAGAAAATAATCTTCTTTTCCCTGTTCGGTAGCTGATGGAAATAAAACTGAGCGATTTGATTTCGTTTCTTTTTCGAGTCATTGATTGGACTAAAACTTGCAGGTAGTCTGTATGGAGAAACATGTACTTCAATTCTTGAAGTATGAAATGGGTACTCCCACAATTAAAAACTTTCTCAGGCAAGAATGCAGATAAATTATTATTAGATTTCTATTTGAGAATCTTCTTGCTCGTGTATGAATTATACGTGATATTGTTATTGTAACTAACAACAAAATAATGTTGAAAATCCCAGGATTTTAACAAAAGCTGCTCAGGAGAATTGTAAAGTAAGCGATTTTTTCTCTGAATTCCAAATGTATATATCTATGTTTTCTCTTCTTAACTATATGTGGCATATACTTTACAGTCTACAAATTTGCAATTTGAGTTCCTGAGTTGCTATCTTGCGGAGCTAAGTCTATTGGACTATGGATGTCTCCGCTTCTCGCCATCAGTAATTGCTGCATCGGCTGTTTTCCTCTCAAGATTCACAATCCAAACAAATAAGCATCCTTGGGTAACAAATTTATACCATGAAATTTACAGCCAAAAGAACAAGGATATTATATTCGATTATGCTTGAGAACTTTATTGATATGCCTATGTGAATGTAAGAAATTAACAATATTTGGAGGTTTTGATACTGGAAGAGATCACGAGAAAACATAGGAAACCAGGGTAAATGTATAAGTTGATGGTTTGAATTGCTTATTATTAATAGACGTGCATGTGCATGAGTGAACCTATTATGGAAGGTATCAAATTTTGTCGCGGTATTAAATTCTCAATATGTTCGATAGTACAATATTACCCTCCTCATTTAACTCAAATTTTCCTTTTATAAAAGGATTCCGTTGATATTTACTTGAACATTGAGCTAGGACGAAAACAATGAAGGTAATATTTTAAACAGTAGGAGGTTTAATTATGCTCCCAAACACATTAGGGGTATTTTTGACTTTTAACCCGAGGAAAAACAAGCAAGTTTCAATATCTGAAGTTTCCAAAATTGTTTGTCAAGAAGTGAATGCAGGATATTAAATGCAACTTCACTAATTTGTAGTAGTATCCTTTTCGGTACTAATTCTTTTGCATATTTGCAGAGTGCCTCATTGCAATGCTGCTCAGGTTATAAGCCATCTGACATCAAGGAATGTGTTCTTGCCATTCATGACCTGCATTTGAATAAAAAAGGAAGCAGTTTGAAAGCAATAAGAGATAAATACACACAGCATAAGGTATTCTTGCTTCCAATCCTAGATTTCAAATTTTGCAATCTTTATTTCATTCTTCATACTGGAAGCATAGAAGAAAACCAATTTATAGTTATGGAATAAAACAACCAATATTAGGAGAAGATTAATGTGGTCATCACTTATCCCTTGAACCTTGAGCTTATCAGTATTAAAATAATGAACCATAATTAGAGGCCAGTAGCAACTCCAAGCCATCAAACCTCTAATGGTAGTCTCTATTGATCAAAATGCTATATATCTGGAAACAAAGTTGCATTCCAAGTAAACATTATATGCGAGTCAACCTATTTAGGAAACTTGATACACACTTCAATAAATTCAGGATATTTTGAGTTGTGGATAGTTGCAGCTTGTTACAATTACTAATGCAGCAAAATTTCCCCTTTTCCTTTTTGTCTGTTAAAACAGTTCAAGTGTGTGGCGACATTGTCATCACCTGTAGAAATCCCTATGTATTATTTTGAAGCTATTGATAAATACAGTATTAGCGAAGAGCTGTGAACTTTGAAGTTTGAGGTCTTGTTTATTTCAATTGGAAAAGCTATTGAAGTCAACTTCTGGTTGAAAGTAGGTTGATTTTGAAGATGGGGGCTTGAAGACTTTGCAGCCATTACTAAGACTCGAGTTACAGACTTGGAAAATCTTTTTTGATGTATGCTAGCCCTGATCTTTGTAAATTTCTCTATTTTTATCAATCTAATATCAATATTACATTGTTTTCAAGTTTGATGGTAATCGTCATGAAGTTCATCTGTGACTGAGTTGATCAAACTATAGAGGGAATGTTTCAAGAAAGAAATAGAAATTTTAATATCCTGGGGACTTGTTTTATTTGCAAAAGTATTGGGAGAATTAGGGGGTATCGGAACAACCTTAAAAGCCACGGAAGAACTTGCAATGACAGTAACAACGTTCAATGTAAATTTTACCCTAAAACTGAACAACATTTTATCATTCAAAAATGACAAATTAATTGATAGCTTGAATGTTAAAACTTAAAAGATTCAAAATATCTTAAAGTTAATTAGATTTCTATGATAAAAATAATCATAATTAAATTAACAGTTTTATTGTTTAATGTAAATTTAGAGACAATTTTACCTTCAAGATCATTGATAAAAGCACTTCTATACGTAGAAAATGTCTTGATACTACTTTTATTGCTAACCATCTCAGCATAAATTTAACCTTTTTCTAAGTAAATTATTGACATATCAAAATCTCTGATGAACAGATTTCGAAAGATATCCCTTAGAATTGGATACAATCAGGGTATTTTTTTGTACCATGAAGATAACATTGGAATATTTTACATGATAGATATAAAAAGCTGGAGCGAAGGCAAAAAATATAAAATAATTGTTAGATAGATAAAAGATTGAGAATTCTTATTTAGCATCTATAAGAAGAAAATGGAACTAAATTATGCAACTAAACTGGAGATGGAAAATTGGGGAATTTTCAAGTTACAAACAACAATGGCATCAATATTGGGCTGATCCCTCGTAACAATCCGGCAAAACAATCTCCAGACATCATGATTTCCCAATAACTTAACTGCTTACTTTTCTCCTAAGAGGCTCTAAAAATAATCGAACTCTTACGCATTTGATTTCCTTCTTGTTATACGTCTACTTGTTTGCGGTTCTTGAGCTTTCCCGTCCGAGGAATTTGCTCGGGGCTTTTCAGTTTCCAGCATAGTTGATTCCAGATCAGATGGCTGATGATCCAATGAATGCTTTCTCTTTCTAGGTCTTCGGGTGGTTTTAGACTGTGGTATAGTGATTTCCTCACTGCCTGGTTGAGCGTCCTTTGCGTCTACAACGCTACTTTCCATTGGGGAAATACCAGCCTTCGTCGGTTCCTCCATTGGGGAAACACAAGCCTTCGGCGGTTCCTCCATTGGGGAAACACCAGCCTTAGGTGGTTCCTCGCTTTGAGCTCCATCAAATGTTGCACCTTGATCAACTGTTACATTCTCAGGCTCAAGCGGTTTAATATTCGAGTTACGCACTGAGGAATCCTTATCTGAAATTTTTCTGACCGACCTTGCAACCATAGGTGACGGATGATTGAAGCTCCACCGAGTATTGTCAAACCACTTGGTAACCTGCAAAATAAATTAACTTTTTTTATATAAAAAGGGAAAAAAAAAAAAAAAAAAAAAAAAAAAAAAAAAAAACTATGCCCGCCGAACTTGGAATTGAAAAAGACAATTTTAAGAAAAGGTGAGAAAAGTTCACAATCAGCAACAAGAAACAGTAAGACCTGCTGGTAAGTAAGTCCTAACTCTTTCGCGAGACTTTCTTTTGTTGCTCGTTTAGGGTACTGATTTTCCTTGAATGACTGGTAGAGTCTCTGCAAATCAAAATGGCCATCAACTTTACTATGATCGTATGAACACAAAATTCCGGAAACAGAGAGAGTAAAAAGTTGCATAATACAATAATTGATCAGTTTTATAATCACTTCAACTACAAGGATGAACAAGCACTACACCTGATGACCAGAAAATGAGAATTTCTTATACCATCCAGTTCCAGCATTTGCAAGATTACTATATTAATCAATTAAGTATTCCTTTGCAGGAATTAACAAATTGATCATAAGCTATATCAGTTTTTTTTTTTTTTTTTTCCTTTTAATAAAATGTGAAGCAATAAGTTCCGTTCTCAAGTGGCAATTAAAGAGGGGTATCAATTACCAAAGGAGCATAGCTCGGTACACCTCCACTTTGTGAGGTGGGAGGTTGTGGGTTTGATACCCACCCTCTTAAAAAAAAAATCCACATTTATCCAAAAAAAAAAAAGAGGGGTGTCAATTCAGGTTATCGTGTCATAATCATGTTGTGTTATCTATTTATGTCATATGATAATATAAGATATAAATGCAACAAAAAATGCTAAGTGTCAAACATGTACTGTCAATTGAGTTGTTTCTTTGAATTGTTCTGGAAATGTGTTCTCAGTGTCAAAAACCAACTCCAATCACGATTTTACTCAATGTACTCTTCATACTTCCTTGGGCCACATGGTCCACATCTACATTGATGTTCTAAATAGGCTGCGTTTGTGGTTGCTTTCTACAGCCCCAAAAACAGCTTTCAGCCAAAGCAAGGAGAATCTTATTTTGGCTAAAAAATGCCGCAGTCCCAAATGCACAATTAGTAAAAGTCAGATTGTATTAAGGAAAGCACTGGAAAAACACTTAAAACTACTTTTAAAGAAAGTAATGAAACCTAGCTTTCTCCGACAGCACTTTTACTAACAGTAATCTCAAACTGGCCCATAATCTTCATTTTTTGCCATGGTCTGATAGGGGTATCAACTCAACAACTCATCACAAGATCTAAACTGTAGCATCTATTTTGCAATATATTCCGATATGCTTTGACAAAAAGGACTTGCATGATTTTTTTTTTTAAAAATATTATATGTTTTTTTTTACTGAATAATGTATTATATGTTCTTGTTATTCTTGTTATGTTACTATCCATATGATTATTAATGCAATTATAGAATATTTTTATCTAACAAATTCAGGAGCAACAAACATATTAAATCCAAAAAATTACCTGAGTGACAGCTTCTCCAAGTCTTTTGTATACATATGGTCTAACTCTTTTACCAGAAGAACTCGATGGTACAGAGCCTTCATGCACATCAGCTTGCTCTCCACTAGCATTTTCAGAAATCGATCTTCGACGACTGTTTCCATTTGCTGATCCTGAAGCAGCTTCTGCACTATTTGTTGGTTCAATGGCATCAAAGTAGTCTTCATCATCACTCGTGTCAGATGAAACGTTTCCATATGTTTCCTTCACAAATAGGAAAATCAACAAAATAAGCAAACTACAGAGAACAAAATCAACAAAATAAGCAAACTACAGAGAACGTCATTCACATATATGCTAAAAAAGAACAACATTTTCCTCTCTCGCCATTCTGTGGATAAAAGACTATTTTGAGCTGAAGGTTGGATCTTAATCTTATAAAAAATGTGGTCCATTCTTTATATGGTTATATGGTTATTTGTAAAAATAAGGTAAATAAGCCGGAACATACAGCTGGTGTATAGAGCCTGATTTGAGATATAAGATGGAAAGAAACTCACATCATACAGTTTTTTGTAGTCCAGTCTTTCAACAGTTCTTTTTGCAGAAATGGATGAAGACCTATCCTGGCCAGCATGTGGCTCTGATGTTGATAACAACTCACTGCACAGAGATTGTTTTACTTCACCCCTACTAGAACTTTTACTGATAGAATCCCCTTGAAAAAAAGACTTGGAGCTTTCAACTTCTCCAGAAAACTTATCACTGTCAAAAAAAGGAAGGTCATCGGAGTCGGATGTAAAATCAGAACTCGAACTTTCCTCCTTCACATTATTATCATGATCTGGAGCATCAGGATTGTAGTCGTCATCCTCTGAATCATCAGAAGAAATCCCCACCTGCTGTTTATTGCTAGGTGGAGCCTCTAATTCATCAGATGTAAAGTCAGAGTCATCGGAACTTGATTCATCTCCTTCACTTTCTTCATCAATTTCTCGGCGGTCTGGGTCAAAATCATTATCATCAGAATCATCTGAAGAAAACCCTTGGTTCTGATCTGGATTTTGTCCATCTTCTGCAGCCTCGGGGAAAACCTTCTGCACTAGCAAAACAGGAATAATAGGAATCACAAAGTCAATGAGTTTACTAAAAGTTAAGCAAAGCTGGGGACTATGCCATTAACCTTCCAGCTGTCGTTAATTGACACATTAGTTCCTTGAGATTCATTAAGCAAGTCAATGCAATCAACTTTGCAATCGCATCCAGGGCATAGCCAACCCTCATCACCTGGAGGAACTGCCCAATAGAAAAAGAAAGAAGTATAAAGGTCAAAGAAGCATAAATTTAATTAACGGTTAGCAATCATTATTCAACTTATTGCTATCAAGCAAAGCACATAGGATTTACTGTCTTCGTTTAACAATGGCGGTACTAAACAAAACTGATGGAACCCTCGGTCGCAAGCACCATCACAGAGTATAATATCATTATCAGCAGTCAAGTCTTTGGACCCACATTTTGCACAGAATATCTGTCATGAAAGAACCATTCTAAGATAAAATATTTCCAATTCAGATCCATGAACAAAAATAAAAATAGAAGAAAAAAAATAGTATCCTGAAAAGTAATGATTCTATTTCTAGCAATGAATGCAAGCAAGAACATAATTAATGAGAGAGCTCAAATTAAAATAGAAAAAAGAATCATCCTACATCCTCACTGCTTATCTGTCCTTCAGAATCAAATAATGACTCTGAGAACCTTCCTTCAGCACATAGTGAATCAATACGTTGAAATAAATCTCTTATTTCTGATTTTCGTCGAAGAATTTCAGATGTTGCTCGTTGCAATTCCTTCTCTGGCTTTATCTTTTCCAGGCTGCAAAAAATAGAAATGGTTAAGGGAACAGTATATATCAGCTGCTCAGTATGAAAATGCCCATTGCAGAAAATAATACAAACACATGTATGCATGCGGACAAGCAAGAGAGTATTGGATTTATAAGCTAAATCTCCTTTTTCTACCTGTTGTTCTTGATATGAAAGTCAAACTATATAATATATGCGCTTGTTATGTCGAGTTGCTTATATAAGATGTCCTACATAGTATAAGCACACTGCACATATAATTTTAGAGTTCTGTTATTTGGTAGGCCATCTTAATATTAGGAAATTTAGCAGTGCTTCAGATTCAATAGGATTTATTCTTCTGGTCTGTGTTCCAAATTAGCCTATAAATAGGCTAACCAAGAACCATTAGTAAAAACAGACTTATTTGAATATAAAATAATAGTATTCTTCTCACTATTGCGTTCTCTCCATTTGGTTTTCTAGATATTTATGAATAGTTCTTCCGCATGGCATTTCTAGTTATTCAATCCCAACACATCGATCCTACCAACAATCACTCAACCTACTCAATTGTAGTCCTGTGTATATACATCTAGTAACTTGTTTTCTGCAATTGATCATTCTACATCTAATTCATTGGTGCCATCTTTGCTCTGCCGGTTCATAGTGTCAAGTCTCCAAATCTCAAGAAATCAACACATGCTAGGTATGCTTATTTGTTCTGCGATCATCCATTCAACATCTACCCTCACTCCTACCCCTCATTCCTACCATTCCATTTGTTAGGTTTAACTGAAAATTTTCCTCCCTAAGCATATCATACTATAGCCACTAGAAATTTTTTAGATGAAATGACAAGTACAAGGCCAAATGGACTATATTGATAGGTCATAGATATTCTAGAACTTAAATACAAGAACTAAGTACACATAGCTGTGGGCCCAGCAACTAGATTATGGAACCTTACTTTCAAGATTCACACATCTAAAGTTAGGTTGTAAGCAATACCTATCATGAATACATTGACACAACAACTAGGTAGCCATGAAGTACTTAAACTACTAAAAGGATCTAATGTAACAGGTCTACAATCCTGATATATACCAGAGAATGTCTTGTTCGGGAGAGGAGAAATAGTAGGTTGATAAAAAGATCTGAGGATCTGCTCAAATTTCAAAGCCAAAACTTAAGAGGCCAAAGCATCTACAATTCCCAGGCTACAAGGAAGTCACAAGTATTAAGTATCAGTACCGGCCTGACCTAGATCCTACAGATAGACATTGCTGAGAATCTATGAATAAGTACCTATAATGGTTTAATCTCAATCCTATAGCGTACAACTTAGAGGATCTGATTTCACGAATGGGTTATTCTTTTAATCTTATTTGACCAATAAATATCATATTTTTTCTCTTTATCAAATTAATTGACTCCGCATAAAAAAACATCTGATTGTCATCTCCTGAACTTCAGAGATTGAGCAATAGGTAGTGATAGATAATAGATAGTTGGTCCACTAGTTTTCCATCTAATATTTATATATATTCTCAAAAGACCACAGACTTCCATAGAATACAATCCAATTGCATTTCAATACCAGGAAAGCTCAAATGTGCAGAATCACCTTCGCTTGAAGATCTGTGAATTATTGCTACATTGACTAGTACTATTGGGGTTAATTACACCCATGGTCATCAAAGTTTTTAGTTTTAGTCATACAACTCTAATTCTTAACAACAGAATAATCAATTTTTCATTGTTTTCCCCTCAAATCATCACGAACAAAATTCGGCAGGCAATCATTTGGTCGGAAATGCATCCTCAGCATAAACTTTTTTATGTCATCGAAAGCTCACATTCCAGGTGATCCAAAAACTTGTAAACTCACTTGTCATAAGTATAAAAATTTCGCCCGAAATTTAAGCCGGCCATAGATATTTCATGAAAGTGGAAGAGTTGTTTTTTGAGAAAGATAGTCATTGTCGATTTCAATTTCAACCGAAGCTCCAATATGACAGATTTTTGTGGCTTTTCAATCCAGTTTTTATTTACTTTTAAAGATAATTAGAGAGATGAGCTGGCAAGTGAATTTACAAACTTCAGATGACCTGAATGTGAACTTTAGATGACATCGCAAGTGTTCACGCTAATTGTCAACTAATTTTCATCTAAGTGGCTGGCCGATTTGGTCCATGATGATTTTACACAAAAGAAAAAAAAAACAACAAAAAGATTTGATTATTTATGGTTAAAAATCAAAGTTATATGACTATTATGCTATGAACAAAACCTTCAATGACCATGGGTGTAACTAACTCATTACTATTGCAATAACTAAATACTTCTTACAGCTTTATCAATGAAGTAATCATCTTTCTACAATATTAAAGAGAGAAAACAGAGTAGCACGCCGAATTCAAAGTGTCTACTCCACTACCAAACTAAACTATTTGACGGGAAGCCTAACAATTGGATAATGTAGGGCAGCTAGGGCTATGAAGAGCACGGTAGCAAGCTAGACCGTGAGAAAGAAAGTTTCGACGGGAAGCCTAACAAATGGTTAATGTAATGCAGCTATGGCTATGAAGAGCACGGCAGCAAGCTAGACCTGAGAAAGAAAGTTCTAACATCTAAACAAATTGTATCTCAATTAAAGTTTCCTCTCTGTCATATATGTAGCATCCTACTTAATCAACTTGGATTTAAAAAAAAAATACTTTTTTGTTTGCAGTAATGATGTTAAATTAAAACAAGCCAATAATAAGGATTTCACCGAAGTTCACAGTGGAAGCATTAGATTGAAATGAAAAGGTTCGCAAGGACAGAAAACAGAAAACCAAACAGAAGACATTAAGACAGTACACACCTCAGACCTTTCCAGCCTTCACTAGAATAAGCTGTGATAAGGCTTTGTTCATAGCAGATCCTGCTCAACAGATACCTTAATTGTGCCCTGATTCTCGAATATTCATCAACTTCAATTCTCTTCTGTTGTTTGTTTTTCTTTCTTTTCCTTGTTTTCTCTATAGAGCTAACATTAACCACATTTGCACTGGACTCTGGAGCTTTTGGTTTTTCTTGTGATCTCGACCTCAGAACCCTATCACAACTGATCAAAGATCTTAACATATATTTTCTTCTTGATGATTTTGCAGTTCTTTTAACCCGGCTGCCCAGCCTGCCAGAATTACCAGCTGCATCTTTCGATGGCGATTCTGATTGTCTAAGCATGTTGATCTCACTGTCAGGAGGTAGACTTAACAGTTTGACAGGCGAACTCTTGGGTTCCTCCAAATGGCCAGAGGCAAGAGAACTGGATATTGCAGCATTATTTTTTGTTGATTCATCTGGTAAAAGTTCTTGGCCGGACTTTGTTTGATCTTCTGACTGTTCACAGGAAGCAACACCAGAGGGAAATTTAAGCTCGTGTTGGGATGTTGGATGTTGTGTGCATGATGAGTCATTGGTCAGAATGCTTTTGCTTGCATCCTCATGAGGTAATTCCATATCTTTAGTGACAGAATTGCCAGTCACATCTTCACGACATGGATGCAAAGTTTTATCGACGGTTACTAATGTAATATCATTTTGTACAATTCCAGAACCAAGTGTTTTTCTTCCTTTTGATGGGCTAACATTTTCGCTTCCCACGCTAGGTTGATTACATGTATTCTCTGAAATAAAATCGAGTTGTTGGTCTTTTGAATTTGGTTTAGGGCAAAAACTTTTTTCCAGGAACCTACTCTTGCTTGCTTCTTCAGGCAGTGGGTCCAAATTTTCAGTGAGCGAACATGGTTGATTAGGACCATGTTTACATTCTGAATCATCCAGTTCAGATGGTATAATTTCTGACCCAAGTTGTTGTTTTTGTTCTGACATTCTGGTACTTTTACATGCTGCATCACATTCAGGTGGTTCTTCTGGCATAATTTGTTTATGACATGAAAAGCTTCCAGAACAACAACTAACTTGTGAAGGAGAAGCAACCATGTGCTCAGCCTTGTACATTTAGGCCAACAGCAATCTAAGCCCTCCTATCTACAAATCAGTTTCATACAGTAAATAATATAAATTGAAGGGCTAAGCATTCTCTGCAGTCTGTAGCTATTATGACTCGCATAATATGGGTCATCAAGTCAACATGCCACTACCCTGGTGCATATAACCAAAAGATCCAAACATGAATTCAAAACCCATTCTTTGTCTTCAAAGTTTTTGTTCCAGCAGCAGCCATAAAAATAATAGCCTCACTTGGGTTAGCAACCACCAGTCAGCACACTGTTGCACCAACAGTCCATATACCTGCGACATACATTGGACACTTTCCACTTTAGGAAGTTGATGAATAATGACTTCTAAGAGGGGAGAGAGGAATCCATCTCAAAAGACTAACCAAACTTGTATTCTTTGCACAAATCAAGTACAAATTACACAACTACTTATGAACTATGAAGGCATTCCAACAATTATAGTAAGAAAAAAATGAGCAAGGGCAGTGGTAAATCTTCATTCACATTACTAGTTCACATAAAGTTTCATGAAATTCTTACAGCACCTAAAATGATGCTTTAGCATCCAAAAGAAGGTCTTATCATACAAGGCCAAATTAAATTGTGCACAAATGCATAAACAAGAAATGCAAAAGAATAAATAAATAAAAATAAGGTCAGAAGTGAAAAAAAAAAAGACATTAAAGGTATCAAATAAAAAATAGTATAAGCTATTGTGACAACAAGCATTTTTTCGATGGTATTCTTTGTAAGAACTTTGCTATGGAAATATCTGTATGAGGAAAATGAGTTATTTCCTTTAACAACCATGGAAAAACTTCTTAAAATTGCTAAAAAAAAAAAAAAACTGCAACTACCAGCAGAGAAAAAAAAAATTTCTAAACGCATCATGTCCACTTAATATTACATGTATGCCAAAATGATGACAATTGAGTAGTAGTTCTTGCAATTTATCCATCATTCACTAATAAGGCGATTAACAATCTGGCATGTTGCTCTCCACGAAATTTTAGCTGTTAGTTCCTTTCATTTCTAAGAAGTTAAAATCCAACACAAATCAAATATATGTAGTTCCGTGAATCTGTGATATCAAATAATCCATTGCATTTGCATACCTAGTTGCCCTATACTTCTTCTAAACAAGTGCGCAGATAAACTCTACAAATAGGAAACCAAATAGTGAATGGGCGTATAATGTACCTAATTTCCTATCTTTAAAATTGCATTTGCATACCTAGTTGCCCTATACTTCTTATAAACAAATGCGCGGATAAACTCTACAAATAGGAAACCAACTAGTGAATGGGCGTATAATGTATCTAATTTCCTATCTTTAAAAGTTATTCTCTTAAAAAAACAGCATCATTCTATACTCGGAAATTATGCATCCGTAATACCGAATGTACGTTACCATTTTTCAGTAACATAATCTTTGGATACATTTGCTCCATTTTAGAAGAAGAGCAAACAATGAAAAGAATGTAAACATCCGCATAAAAGAAACTACAACAATAACCTAAAGCTGACTAAACAAGGAATTCAAGGGTAATAAAAGGAGAAGAAAAGAATACAAATCCATTCCTTCTCCAATTTTCCTGCGAAAGCACCCAAAAATGACAAAGAGAAGAAGCAAACGCGCAAAAATAAAAAGTGCGATATGTTCTCCTCACTAAACACAAAATTCTCCGATTATTTGTCTCCGTTCCACGACTTTCTAGAGAAAACAATAGAATTACGAAAAGAAGAATAACGACCGCAAGTAAAAGTTGAAGAGAACTCACCCTCAGCTCCTGCTCTGAAAATATCTCGTATTCTCCGGCAAAATGGAGGTAAGTTTGAGATAGAGAGAGAGAGGAGCAAAGAAGAAGGAAGACAAAAAAAAAAAAAAAAAAAAAAAAGCGGTTGACAGTGTGAGTAGAAGCCTCTAAATCTGGGCCACCGTCGCGTATAAGCTGCAGAGAAAAGGTTTAGTTCTTGCTATCATGCGCTTTCGGTGTAGCACTCCCCCATACCGTCAATTTCTTTAAGCCCAAATAAGTAAAGCCCATAAAAGGGTAAAATTGCAGGTAACTATGAATCGGAATCGAATCATAGTTCAATTGGGTTTAGGCCCAAAACTAGACTATCAAAACTTTTCTGGTAGTTGAATTAGAATTGGCTTGATAATAAGATTAAGCCCATTATATTGGGCCTTTCGGGCCCAAACCAAGTGAAGGTGTCTCTTTTGAGTTTTGAACAATTAACTTAATAAAAGCAAGGAAAAGATATGAAAATATATACCTTTGTAAAAATATTTAAGGCTAAGGTATATTGGATCAATTTTTCTATTAATATAGAAATTTAAGTTTGCTCTTATTGAACAGAAGATATTTAATATTTGTTACATTTTCTTTTTGTATATTTTAAGGTAAAACTAATAATATATATAGATGAATAGACTTGTAATAGGGACGTAGATTCTCTATCATCAAGGATCTAAATCCCACCCAAAACAATTCCCATGCGGTGAGAATTAGGACGACTCTATTCTCGAAAGATTATCGAGGATGGGCATAGGAATCCCTTCTCAGTTCTGTGGGAATTCTCGTTTGACCATTGACTCTACTAAAAGGACTAAACAGTTCTCAATGACAAAATTTAGGGACTATAAAATTATCACAGGGATTAACTAGTATAATATGTAAAGTATAAGGACTAATAAATTGTTTACCCATTAAACTAATTAAGATTAATTGGGTTCCATTTGGGTATAAACCACGTGTATCTTTATTGAAATAATTTTATTTGATGTTTATTCATAATCAAAGCTCTACAGTGGAAATCAAATTCAAATCTTCTCCCGCAAACTAATCCTATTACCAGCTAAGCTACAAACTCTCATGGGTAATTAAGATTAAATAGGTGGCTATAGGATGCAAAAACAAGATGCAGAAAATGGGAAAAATGGTCCCTAGTGGAACCCAATTTTAGACAAACTATGAGTTAAGTTCATGATATAAAGATTGTTGGTCTTGCTTGAGTACTAACCAGGCAAACCTAATTAAATTGTGTGGGTTCCTCTCTCTCTCTCTCTCTCTCTTTTGAGTAGAGTGAAACAGCTCATGAAATTGACGACTTCTATTAATATCAAAACTTACCCTTAAACCTTTAATTAATAAATACCCACCATTTATGTTATTCTTTTGCTTATAATACAAGAGACCCCAGCATATCGTTTTCTTGATTCTGAAATTGTATGTGTATTTATGGCTTGCAAATTGCAAACCACATGAATTAAAGATAATGAAAAGTGCCTGTGGTGGTTGATCTAATCATCTAGCATTTAATGTATCAACAATTATAAACCGCCTCGATGTAGTTGAGGGGAATTTTTTGAATTTTATGTAGATTAGTTTCTTTTACAAATCTTTATTTATGAAAAAAAAAAAAACTACTTTTTTATATTTAAAAGATACAATTTCAGACACAAATCAATAAGTTATGTAAATTTAATATTCATAACTAATTTCTCGTTAATTAAAAAAAAAAAAAGACTCGATGTGTGATATTATAATTGAAAATATTAAAAACTGAGCATTAGAATAAAAACTCATAAATAGTCGATTATATATATATATATATATATATATTGGAGGTTGTATTATATCAATGTTATCAGAACTAGACAAAACTAATCGGTTCGACCGATTAAACAGTGAACTGATCATATTAAATGTTACAATTAAAAATATTAAAAATTGAGCATTAGAATTAAAACTCAGAAATAGTCGATTTTATACATATATATATATATATATATATATATATATATATATATATATATATATATATATTTTGGAGGTTGTACTGCATCAATGTTATCAGAACTGGACAAGACTGATCCGTTCGACCGATTAAACAGTGAACTGATCATAGGTCTGGTTTGTTTGATTAAATTCTTCAGTTTTCAAAAATAATAATTATTAATTATAATATATTATTAAGTAATATTTTTTTTATGAGTTATATCATAATTTACTATAATATATTATTAAATAATATTTTTTTAAAATAAATGTCTGGTTAAACCATTGGTTGAACCGGTGAAACTATCTAATTAGTAGCTTTAACGGTTCGATTTCTGGTCTGGTTATGATAACATTGTAGCGAATGGAGTATAACAACAATTTCATGCATGGTTAATAAGTATATATGAAGTTAATTTTGAATAAATTCAATCTTGCTTGGTCCTATTTTATGTGTTTTGTTCATTATACATAATTTCAGTTGAATTAATTCCATAATACATAGTTAAATATGCAAAGGAAATTTTCTTAAGAGAAAAACAGAAATACTTTTGAATGTCGGCATGCGGAGCAACGTTCAAGGTTTGGTGGCTGGAGACTGGGGAGCTTGATGGCTGCACACAGACACCGAAATTAGTCAACTTTAATCATTCATGTAGGCAACTACACTGTCGTTTAATCAGCTAGCATTGTAATTAATTACTTATCCGTTAAAAAACTTAAAATTGACTCAAAGTGAAGTACAAAATAATTACTGGTAACGTTACATAAAACGGTTCAACGATTCAACGATGTAATATCAAAACATTTTAGAATCAGGTTTGAAAGTTTAAAATAGTACCATCTACTATTAAAGTTCGATATCATATATAATATAGTAAATCTGTATTATACACGTTACAAATTCAAGAGTGTTCGCGTGAAAGTATATCAGAAATAATAATGAAAGATTTTCTAATAAAATTTAGTCATTGTAGTTATTGGTTGACGTATTATATTAAAAATTCAAAATGATTGAAAAGAGATAGTGTTGAAGCAGTAATCCCCAATGGGTTTAAAAAAAAAAGTATTCTCTTTGGGGCTTAAACAACTTTTCTTTCGACGGAATGTCATGCGTCTTCATCAAGTCGTAGAGTCATCAAACTTTATAACTGCTCGGATCCCCCTTATTGTTAGACTAGGTAACTTAATCTGAAATTGTAGTAAGTTTCTTTTATAATTAAATAAGAAACAATCCGCTTTCTTTGAAATACTTTTTTGAGATGGGATCAAAAATGAAATTTCTTAGCAAATTAAACTAACAATTAAAAAAAAAAAAAATCAATCGAATGAAACACACTTTGGTGTCAAAGAATTAAAATATTGCAACATGCAATTCACATTGATTTCAAAGTATTCAAAGTCTACAACCCAAAGGACAAGAAGGAAGCTTCACACCAAGAAACAAAGGAGACCTAAAAATGGCAAAAAAGGTCAAAAACTAATTGACTAGAAACTAGAAATTAGTGAAAGAATTTGTTTTTTTTTTTTTTTCAAATGTGCCCAGGGTGCACGTTAGAAACAGTTACAAATGTATCAATGGTGCAGTTTGATAGTACGTGGATGGAGGGAGGGAGGAAGGAAGGAAGGAAGCATCGTTGGGTGCGCAATGTCCACCATTTTCGAGCTTTTAATTTTAATAAAAAAAATACAACTATGTTCACGTGGAAACGTTGTACAGTATAATAGCTTGAAAATTGACTTGGACCAAACTCGACACATTAACGTACGACTTTGAAAACGTGGGCCAGGCCTATTATGTTGGTTTTCTCACTTTCCTCTTCACTTTCCTTCCTAATTTCTTCCACGTTTGTTCCACTTTGAGTCTTTCCTAAGTCTTAACTACTAAAATTTGTTTTTCTCATGTCTTAATTAATTTATTCCCACTTGATTTTCGTTTTTTTTTTTCCCTATAAAAGTTGAAAAGTTCATGCTTATCCAATACCTTTCTATCGAAAAATAATAATAATGATTAGTGCCTAAAAACTTTTATATCCATCTATTAAGATTGGTTCAAATTTGGATCCTAATATATAGAGAAAATTTTAATTGACAAAATTTATTTAAAGGGTATATGACGAATCTTAAATTAATTAATTAAAAAATTACGGACCAGTTTGGGATTTTTGTTAGTGAAAGTGTTTTTCCCTACAGTTAGATTTCATTGCTTTCTTTAAAAGTAGTTTTAAGTGTTTTTCCAGTGCTTTCCTGAATACAATCTGACTTTTACCAATTGTGTATTTGAGACTGCTTTCCGCAGTACTAAAAGCAGTTTTCAGTCAAAGTAAGGTTCTCCTTATTTTAGCTGAAAACTGCTTTCGGAGTTACGATAAGCAGCTCCAAACACAGCCTGGAGGAACAAAGAAAAAAAATAGCTTTCAAATACATTTCTCTTAAAAGATAAATCGATCTAAGGTTGAAAGAATGCTCTACGTGGCAGATGATATATATTATAGCAAATAACACGTCTACTTACAAGTTAGCTAAATAACAAAATTAGGTGAATAACAGAATTTTAACTATGGTTAGTTGTATAGTAAAACATAGTTCCACTTGAGTTGGCTTATTTGTCATCTATATAGATATTCTAAGCTGATACTGTTGACATAGTGAAAAAATTCTTCACTTAATTGAATTGATTTGATTTTTTTTTTTTTTTTTCATTTATTCTAAGTTTCTCTCAAATTATAGAGATACTTCAAGCAATACAAATTACAGTAATTTAAAAATAATTAAATCACAGAAAAAATTTAAGAAAAATTAATTGAACAGCTGAAAGTGTTCACCTCGCTAGCTCCCTTAAAACATGCCGTAATTCTCAATAAGCATGTATATCTACAAGATTGAATATTGAAGAGTCTTAATTATAGTTAAGCTAATGACAAAATTATTAAGAAAATAAACATTAAAAATAATATATATATTGATGTATTCTGTTCAAATCTTTCTGGAGATCCTGGTCTGAGATGTTCTGGGTCAGATCTGGATATGTTCCTGCAAAACAGTAAAAGTAAGACACCGATAACCTTAGGGTTAGGTTACGATACTTAAGTCAGCCTTGATTATGTTAATCTCTGGCTATTAGTTTAACTTTAGTCAGTTTTCTCGGAATGAATCGATTTACCTGTACGTCCCTTCCTTTTATAAGGTCAGTGGTAGATTTGTATTGGACTGGGAGTACTCCAAGGCCCTTATCCTGGTCAGACTAAAAGACCTACATTTTAGATTCCATGTGAGACACGAGTCCTTCCTCAATCACAACACAGAAAGTAAACTCCTACATGGCTCTGTCTCATTCCTTCTACAATCCCTGATCAGGAAGAAGTAAGTCGAACCGGACCCAACCACCTGGACCGACTGTACGTCTTTCTCAGACCCGACATTGCGATACCCGGATGACAGACCCGGCATCACAATGCCCAGATGTCATCGTATATATATATAAAATCAACAAATTAATATTATATCTCCTACATTAATTCTTGGTAATGATAAAATGTAAGAGCGTATACTGTTTCCATGAGAGCTTCATGATTGCAAGTGTTTTAACAGGCTATATAATAGTATAATACTCAATTTCAATCAAAAAAATATAATTAACAACTGATTACAATCGTACTTCATAATTGATTAAAAAAAAAAAGAAGAAGAATAAAACCAAATAATTAATATTGTACCTTGCCATGAACATTCTATGTACGTACCGTTTTCTTGATTTTTTGGAACATCGATCATGTGGTGCATTAGTACGGAAAACTAGTTGCTTATATAATATTATTCGTACGTAAACACATACATTATGCATAGAAAATTAGTATAATCCAATATTTATAGAATTTGATAAATTAGTTTGTAATTGAAGGAAGAAATACTTAATTTATTGCCACTAACACTGAAGTATTAATTCGTCTGTTTCATAATTAAGTTAAATGTTAAATGTTTTCCATGTCATGTGTGAATTATCAACTGACGGTCAAAAGAGCCCGAAGGCTGGCCATAAGAATCCGATGCTAAAATTACCGATTTTATGGAGAAAAAGTATAGCATGGTATGCAAGAATGTTGCTAAATATTAGAATTTACAGTAAAATATTTTAATTTGTTGTTGTAACTCTATATATTAATTTGCACCATAATTTGATAATTTTATTGTCAAATTTTATGTATATATATATAACAACAATTTTCAGATTTGCTAAGATATGTTAGATTTTCTTTTCTATTCTATTTTTCTTTTGATTCCTAAAGTTTATATCTTTCTTTTAAGTACACAGTGAAAATAAATGAGATTAAAGAGTAGCATATTAATGGCGTAGATTGAATATTAACATAAGTCAAATAGTTTTGTGTTATATAAATTTATTATTCATATGTGCTCAATTACCTACACAATCGGATTCAGACTCTTAATATAAGTCAATTATGTTACCTATATATATATATATATATATTTTAAATTTTAAATAAATAAATAAAAGTAAACATTTGCACCGAAATACCTCTCACACCACCAGTATTTTTGACCAATTTGTCAATAATCATCTTTTTAATAATAATGCAAACTGCATATCCTTCTTTTGTCCAAGGAAAAACACATCTTCTTCGTTTTGCAAACGAGATAAACCACCGCGTAGTTTTTTTTTTTAGCTTATCCTAGTTTACCCGAGGTAAAGATAAGATAAGCTTTAGAGTAATTAAAGTCTAAATTGTTCCTCCCACCAAAAAAAAAGTCAAAATTGGATTGGACCATTCATGAACTAGACGTATACAATGTGCTGGTACAATTGATTAAACACCTAAAAAGTAGCTACAAATTAATTATGTTAGCGGATGAGGTTCTTCCTCTCTGTGTTGCATGAAGGTGACAATGTCCTTTTTCTTGTCTATTGCCTTTCAATTCAATTTTGGTATCCACATTTTACTCTTTCTTCTTTGCGATATTTTTGTCTACTTTTTTTCTGTTTCTCCTTTTTTTTCCCCAACTATAATTAACAAACTTTATTTTGCATAAATCTGAAGAAAAAATTACAATTTTCTGCTTAATTACTTTATCTATAAGCATATTACTCTGCCGACAATTTAAAGCCCTAAACATGGGGCCATTTCTGTACTCAATTTCCCCTCACAAACTGTGGATTTCTGCCATAATTATAACTTAATAATGCTTTTTTATATTATTACTATTTAACATGAAAACTTTTAGTAAAAGATATTGTTGTCAATAATCCGTACATTGAAGTACAGTAATCTTTCAAGTTTATCCAGTCTATTTTTCATACAATTCCATTAATTTGTCATTAACAATACAAACAACACATTACATTAATTAACATTAGTTGTCTTATCGTTAGTTTGTACTATGTAGTATTTTAATTAGTGTCGCTAAATATGTCGTACCATTCACTTGGATTTGATTCCCGTTACTGCATTTGGAATTGTTATTATTGCCACTCGTAAATTTTTATGTGACTTTGAAGATTTTTCTTCTAACATGAACGAAATACCTCTTCTATCTCTAAAAATTGTATTTCTAAAGAAAAAAAGAAGAATATATCGTACCAAATTATTAGAATTCGTCTTGTTTTCATGTTCTTTAAGAAATGAAACAAAAACTTTATGGATACAAAAATTGCTACATAGGACTAAAAAATGTTGATGGTCCATTGTAGAGTCATGTAGAAGTAGACCTATTCATATGTCTCAATATTCGCTTGATCCGATCGGGTCTACTTTCAGAAAATAGAGCTTTACAAAAATATTTTTATAAATTTATGTGGGTTGGTTACAAAGGAATTTCAATTATAGTCTAATTAAGATTGTTTAGACTTATATAAATACCTCCACACCACAAAAAGTACAAGTTTATTCCCTTATTTTACTATATTGCCTGTTAATCTTAACTGATTTGAGCGTTAGAATATTTTATCTGTTTTGCAGATCCAGATTCAATCTTTCTCAAAATAAGCAATCTCATGATGGGTATGAATTATTTTCATTATGTATCATATAATTAATCATTATCACTAATAAAATTAATATTTTGTGCTTAATTACTTTATTTATAAGCATATTACTCTGCCGACAATTTAAAGTCCTGAGCATGGCGCTATTTCCGTACTCAATTTCCCCTCAAAAACTGTGGATTTTTGCCATAATTATAACTTAATAATGCTTTTTTATATGATTATTATTTAATATGAAAACTTTTAGTAAAAGATATTGTTGTCAATAATCCGTACATTTAAGTACAGTAATCTTTCAAGTTTATCCAATCTATTTTTTCATACAATTCCATTAATTTGTCATTAACAATACAAACAACACATTACATTAATTAACATTAGTTGTCTTATCGCTAGTTTGTATTATGTAGTATTTTAATTAGTGTCGCTAAATATGTCGTGCCATCCACTTGGATTTGATTCCCGTTACTGCATTTGGAATTGTCATTATTGCCGCTCGTAAATTTTTATGTGACTTTGAAGATTTTTCTTCTAACATGAACGGATACCTCTTCTGTCTCTAAAAATTGTATTTCTAAAGAAAAAAAGAAAAATATCTCGTACCAAATTATTAGAATTCGTCTTGTTTTCATGTTCTTTAAGAAATGAAACAAAAACTTTATGGATACAAAAATTGCTACATAGGACTAAAAAATGTTGATGGTCCATTGTAGAGTCATGTAGAAGTAGACCTATTCATATGTCTCAATATTCGCTTGATCCGATCGGGTCTACTTTCAGAAAATCGAGCTTTACAAAAATATTTTTATAAATTTATGTGGGTTAGTTACAAAGGAATTTCAGTACAAAGGAATTTCAGTTATAATCTAATTAAGATTGTTTAGACTTATATAAATACCTCCATACCACAAAAGGTACAAGTTTATTCCCTTATTTTACTATATTGCCTATTGATCTTAACTGATTTGACCATTAGAATATTTTATCTGTTTTGCAGATCCAAATTCAATCATTCTCAAAATAAGCAATCTCATGATGGGTATGAATTATTTTCATTATGTATCATATAATTAATCATTATCACTAATAAAATTACAATTTTCTGCTTAATTACTTTATTTATAAGCATATTACTCTGCCGACAATTTAAAGTCCTAAACATGGGGCTATTTTTGTACTCAATTTCCCCTCAAAAACTGTGGATTTCTGCCATAATTATAACTTAATAATGCTTTTTTATATGATTATTATTTAATATGAAAACTTTTAGTAAAAGATATTGTTGTCAATAACCCGTACATTTAAGTACAGTAATCTCTCTAGTTAATCCAATCGATTTTTCATACAATTCCATTAATTTGTCATTAACAAGACAAACAACACATTACATAAATTAACATTAGTTGTCTTGTCGTTAGTTTGTACTGTATAGTATTTTAATTAGTGTCACTAAAAAGAAAAAATTAACAAATATTGTGAGAACAAAACAATTACTTTGTTGAGCTGGCATCTTGGAGGGAAAATAAGTTTTAGAGGGAAAGACGAATTCTGTTTTAACCATCATTCCTTCTATTAGCTTCTATTACTTTCTATTAGTTTCACATCTTTTCTTACTGTATATAAACAAATTGTAATTGTTCATTGTGGGTTAATGAGAGTTAATTGGTTTCTTTCTCGTTTCATTTAGTTTTAGCTCATATGGTATCAGAGCTCATGGTGTTCATCCTGAGCTTGTAACAATGGTGAGGGGTAAGAAAAACAGAGAAATTCCTGCAACTGAGCGATTTTCTGATGAGGAATCAAATCTCGAAGGATCAGCTTATTTCGTTCAAGACCAGAATTACAACTTTGGAAAAGATCGAGATCGCGATCGAGCAGCCGGATCTGAAAGTATGTATCTACAGCAGAGTCACGATAATCCTGGTGCCATGATTATTAATTTTTAGCTTACTGGCAAGAACTATATTGCCTAGAGGAGAGCCATGATTCGTGCACTCACTGTAAAGGAGAATATCGATTTCATAATGAAAGATGAAGCTATTCCAGAAATTGATTCACCAGGATATCAGAGATGGTTAAAGCAGGATTGTTTGGTTACTGCATGGATTATTAACAGTATGGATAAGGAAGTGGCTGAAGGTTTTCAATATGTTTCTTCTTCTCGATCATTATGGAAGGATCTTGAGCATTGTTTTGGCATGAGCAATGGTCCTCTTCTTTATCAGATCCAGAGAGAAATCAGTCCCTTAACTCAAGGTAATATGGCTATTTTGCAATACTACAATAAACTGAAGAAACTCTGGGATGATATGAATTTTTTTAACTCCGGTGCTTAGCTGTCATTGTAGAGCCTCTAGAACTTCTGCTTGTAATGCGTTTCAAAGAATTGCTGATGCAGCAGAGGAAACCAAATTAATTCAATTTCTCATGGGACTAAATGAAGCATATGATCATGTGAAAAATGATATCCTGTTAATGGATCCTTTGCCCAATCTTAATAAAGCATATTCTATGCTTTTGAAAGTAGAAAAGCAACATGAGATCTCGATGGAGCATGCTACAGAGATGGCTAGTATGGTGCAGATTGACAAAAAGACTAGTGGAGGTCAAGTTTCTTATGGATCACAGAAGAAAGGAAATGATTCCAGAGATGATTTGAAATGTGACCATTGTGGTAAACCTCGACATGAAAAGGCCAATTGCTGGAAATTAGTTGGTTATCCGGATTAGCATCCAAAGTCTAAAGGCAAGAATCCTGCATATTCAAGCAAGCCAAGAGTTAACCGGGCTAATAATGTCATGAATACCACCACTCATCAGTTTGTATACAGCAATGATTCTGAAGGAGATACAGATCAGAAGGGGCTTGATCAACCTAACATGGCTTTTATGCTTCAAGAGGTTTATAAAATGTTAAAGGGGAAGAAGACAGCCAATCCACTACAATCCTCTACGGATTTTCAGCTTTTACTGGATTCTCTAGTAAGAACTATCTGTCTACATCTGCTGATGCTTGTTGGATTTTAGATAGTGGAGCAACTGATTATATGACACCAAATATGAATTGGTTTTCTAAAAGCAAAACACTACTTTCACAAACTATTTTATTACCTGATGGCACAGTTACACGGATAACTCATATGGGAAATGTAGCACTACATGCTGATTTTGTGCTTCAAGATGTGCTTCACATACCATCTTTTCAGTATAATTTACTGTCCATTGGTCAATTGTTACGCCAAACAAATATTGAAGTCATATTTCATGATGCCTATTGCTACTTGCAGGATAAAGGGAGTCACAAAATTTCTGCTGTGGGATGGCTGGTTGATGGCTTATAATTATTGGAGGTAAAGTCATTTTCTTCTACTGTCATTAATAAAGTACAAAAACTTTGTATGTTTTCAAGTGTTATGGATAATAAACTAGATGTTTGGCACCTTACACTTGGGCATGCCTCTTTAGATGCTCTTAGTCATATTGATGCTATAACTGTGAAGAATGATTCTTCTGGATGTGTAATTTGTCCCTGTGCTAAACAACATAGGCTGTCTTTTGTAAGCAGTTCTATTAAAACAACACAAGCTTTTGCTTTATTACATATTGATCTCTGGGGTCCATATAAAGAGCCTTTTATTACTGGTGCCTGCTATTTTTTAACATTAGTGGATGATTTACAAGAATGACTTGGGTTGTATTGCTGCAACATAAGTCACAGGCTGTAACAGCTCTGGACGTCTTTTTTAACATGGTTTCTTGTTAATTTCAAGCCAATGTGCAGGTTATTCACAGCGATAATGGTACTGAATTTATTAATGAGAAAAGTAGACAATTGTTTCAGGCATGCTGTATAGTTCATCAAACTACATACATTTATACCCCACAACAAAATGGGGTCATGGAACGCAAGCATAGACATCTCTTAGAGGTAGCTCAAGCTTTGTTATTTCAGGCTTCTCTTCCAACAAAATTTTAGGGAAAAGCCATTCTTATGGCTGCTTCTGTTATTAATGTCTTGCCTATACGCCTTTTGTCCTGGGTAACTCCTTTTGAGAAATTGTATGGGCGGGTCCCAAATTATGATATGTATCATGTTTTTGGATGTTCTTGTCACTACACTAATGTGTCTCCTGTTAAAGATAAGTTTGTCTCCAGGGCTCGACATGGTGCTTTTCTAGGTTTTACAGAGGGCAAGAAGGGATATAAGGTTTTGGACCTTGATTCTTAGAAGTTTGTTGTTTCCAGGGATGTTGTGTTTCATGAAATGTGTTTTCCTTTTTCTCCTTCCCCGGCATCTACTAAAGTTTAATCTGTAATTCCTTCTGTTGCTACACCCAGTGATTCATCCAGTCCTTTGCGTCGTTCTTCACGATACACAACCAAGCCCAGTTGGTTACAGGATTTTGTTTCTTGTACTAAATTAGAGGCTGCAAATGTTTCAGAATTGCCATTGTTTACAGGTATTTCTGATCCTCACAAGAGTTTTTTAGCTCACATTCTACAAGTTAAAGAACCGTCCAATTATTTCGAGGCACAAAGGGATCCCAAATGGGTTGCTGCTATGGAAACTGAATTGGTTGCATTGGAGGCCAATCAAACCTGGAATATAGTGCCTTTGTATGCAGGGAAACATCCTTTGGCTACAAAGTGGGTCCATCGAGTCAAGTATAAGCCTACAGGTGAAGTTGATAGGTATAAAGCCCGGTTGGTAGCTAAAGGCTTTAACCAAGTTTTTGGGGTAGATTACTTAGAGAGTTTTAGTCCTGTTGCCAAGGTTGTTACAGTTCGGGTGTTTTTGGCCATTGCAGCCGCTCGAGGATGGTATGTCCATCAGATTGATGTAAACAACGCCTATCTTCATGGATAACTTGATGAGGATGTATATTTGCTTCCACCTCAGGGATATCACAAAGTTCCTTCTAGGTCTGTTTGTAAGCTTGTAAAGTCTCTTTATGGACTTAAGTAGGCTGGACGACAGTGGCATAAAGAGTTGTTTACAAAATTGTTGGCTTATGGTTTTGTTCGATCTAAAAATGATCATTGCTTGTTTACCATTGCTACTTCAAATTCTTTTCTGGCAGTATTGATCTATGTTGATGACATTTTGGTCATAGGGTCCCACGATGCATAAGTTCAGGCCATAAAGGATTATTTAGATACCCTTTTTACCATTAAAGACACGGGAGTTGCCAAGTATTTTTTGGGCATTGAATTGGATCAATCAGAATCTAGTATTTTGTTGACACAGACACAGTATATTTCAGATATGTTATGGGATGCAGGATTAACTGACGCAATATCTATCTCTAATCCAATGCAACAGAATGTTCACTTGGAGCAACAAGGTGAGCCGTTACTTGATCCCGTTGCTTATAGACGAATAGTGGGATGATTATTATATCTTGGTTTTTCCAGGCCTGATATCTGTTACGTCACACAGCAGCTCAGCCAGTATATGCAACATCCATGTCAACACCATTATGAGGCTGCAATACATGTGCTCAGATATTTGAAAGGTACTCTTTCATATGGTTTGTTCTATCCTCGAAACTCAAATACTACAAAGGTTCAAGCTTATTGTGATGTAGACTGGGGCAAGTGTAAAACTACTAGGAGATCTTTAACTGGTTACTGTGTTTTTTTGGGGACAGCCATGGTTTCTTGGAAAACAAAGAAACAAGCTACAGTTAGCAAGTCTTCCACTGAGGCAGAGTACAGAAGTATGGCTACTATGGATATGAATTGAAATGGTTGAGTTATTTGTTAAAAGATTTCTGTATTTCAGTGACATATCCTGTCCCTTTATATTGTGATAACAAGTCAGCCATTGCTTTATCCAAGAATCCAGTACAACATGAACAGACAAAACATATTGATATCGACTGCCATCTAATTCGAGATTATGTTGAGCAAGGTTTTGTTTGCACTCCTTTTGTTCCTAGTCAGCAGCAATATGCAGATCTTTTCACCAAATGTTTGAGCCATGATCATATGTTACCTTTACTATCCAAGATGAATCTTGTTCAAGCTGTTTCATCTTGAGGGGGGGCTGTGAGAACAGAGCAATTACTTTGCTGAGCTGGCTTTTTGGAGGAAAAATAATTAGAGGGAAAATAAGTTTTAGCGGGAAAGACGGATTCTGTTTTAACCGTCATTCCTTCTATTAGCTTCTATTACTTTCTATTAGTTTCACATCTTTTCTTGTTGTATATAAACAAATTGTAATTGTTCATTATGGGTTAATGAGAGTTAATTGGTTTCTTTCTCATTTCATTCAGTTTTAGCTCATAAATATGTCGTGGCATCCACTTGGATTTGATTCCCATTGCTGCGGTTAGAATTGTTATTATTGCTACTCGTAAATTTTTTGTGACTTTGAAGATTTTTCTTCTAATATGAACGAGATACCTCTTCTGTCCCTAAAAATTGTATTTGTAAAGAAAAAAAGAAGAATATCTTGTGCCAAATCATTAGAATTCGACCCTTTTTCATTTCCTTTAAAAAATGAAACAAAAACTTTATGGATACAAAAATTGCTACGTAGGACTAAAAAATGTTGATGGTACATTATATAGTCCTATAGAAATAGACCTATTTACATGTCTTAGTATTCACTTGATCCGTTCGGGCCTACTTTCAGAAAATCGAGCTTAGGGAATATATAAAAATATTTTTATAAATTTATGTAGCAGGGTTTGTGGAGTTCTTCCTGTTGATTACAAAGGAATTTCAATTATAATCTAATTAGATTGTTCAGAGCTATATAAATACCTCCCTATCACAAAAGGTAAAAGTTTACTCCATTATTTTACTATATTGCCTATTGATCCTAACTGACTTGAACGTTAGAGTATCTTTGTCTGCTTTGCAGATCTAGATTCAATCTTCCTCAAAATAATTAATCTCCTAACGGGTATGAATTATTTTCATAATGTATCATTAATTAATCATTATCACTAATAAACCCATTTAATTAAAAAGCTTAAGATGATCAATGATCGTGCCTATGTATATTAAAATTATCACAAATATATATCTCCATGCAAAAATTTATTAAACTTGAAATGTGTATGACACACAAATTGATTTATTATATAGTTACTGTTAGGATTTCATTAATAAATGACGTAATTAGATTTTTATTATAAAAATATTATTAAAATTTAAACCTCGAATCTCTTAAGTCTAAATGCTTTGGTAGATTATAAAATTATCTAATCTAACAGTCTAAATTTATAGATAAAGTCCAAAAATAATATCTGTATTATTTTTTTTATAATTATTAGAGGTTAAAAAAACTATGAACATGGTTGACAAAAAAATTAACAAAAAAGAAAAGAAAATAAAGAACTATTTTCATATCTGATGTCTCCCCTCTCCATTAATTATTTTCTTTTTGATACTTGTTTTCAAGTCACAATCCAATTTTTTTCTCTTTCCATGAAAAACCTAACAATCAAGAGAAAAGAAAAGAAAAAGACACACCAAATTGGGCTGCAATACACTTTTTTCCAATCCAAACATTGCATAATTATGTGATTAAAAAAATTCATTTAAATAAAACTTAATTAATTAAGTTTTTGACTTATAAAATGTATTCTTCTGAGACCAAAAAGACATATTCTGGCGTGGCATTTTAGTACACGTCACTATGTTTTTCCAAATTACAATTAATTAGGTATAAATGTCTCTAAGTATGTGTTTTTTTTTTTTTTTTCAGAAAAAAAAACGTCTCTAAGTATATATTTATGTTCTGCCGGAAGTCCATTTTTTTTATTTTTCATATGTCTATTCAAAGTCATACTCATATGTCATCTATTTAGTTATTGTGCATTCATTAACATATAAGATATTTTATGATTATTTTAATTTCATTAAAAAATATCTTATTTTTACTGTTGATAATCATATTTAATAAATATGAAAAAGTTTAGGTATATTACCAATTTCACTTTCCAAATGATACCTATTCATCGGACAAGTTCTGATTCGATATGTTCAGACCTATTTTCTAAAAATTATGCTTATATATGTATTGTACATGTAAGATCTACAAGAACCTATTATAACATGATATTACATGTATTAGCTTAGAATCATCGTTAAAGCTCAATCTCGGTTTGACTATATACATATACTTATTAAATTTTTTGTGGGTTAATTTGGTTTGGACTCAGAATTGATCTCAGTGCCTAAACTCTTGCCCGAGCCCACATAAAAACTAGATAGACTATGTTGGGTTTGGTCTCATATTTTTAGTGATAAAGAAAAATTAGACCCGGTCCGAACCCATCCAAACTTGCCCGATAAACAAATATGAATTTTGTCCGTCACACTTATATATGGATTAAAATTTTTAAGACCGGTTCGTTAGGTTTTTTGGTATGATGATTTGAAATCCAGTGAATATAATATATTTACATGAATAATTGTTTTTGTGGCACTTATATCATATAAAATTATGTAAATAATATACACTATGGTGATACAATAATTTGAATGTATGCCCCTATATTTTATTATATATAGCTAAGTAGTTACATGGTATAGATATATATAATATTTACATATTTTGAGGTATAATTACTTCAACCTATTGATTAAAAAAACAAAAAATCATATGTTTATTTATAGATTAAGAAATTCACAACATGGGAACTCACATTCGCCCTATAACTTAAATTATATGCATAGACTACAAGTCTTGTATTGCTTTCATGAGGCATTATTCCACAATTTCGTGTCGTCTTATGACAAGTGGGAGGATTAGATTAATTAAGATACCATAAGAGTTCGTTAAACAAACATAATACAAAAATTAATTAGAATCCAATGACTAACTAAAAGAGAAGAGAATATAATATATGCCACACACATAAGATTACACATAATAGAATATTAGGCTCTAGGGAGTTGTACGGTGACCTCACCATTCACAAGCATCAAATATTATTTTTTTTTTTAAAAAATCATTTCAGATTAAGATTAGGGTATAAATTAATTAAGTATTTAATGTCGGTTTAGCGGTGCTTTTATTACTTAGATTCTCAACTTAGTGACTCATTTATTTAGTATTTATTTTGTGACGGTTAGTAACAGTCTACCTGTCGTTATTGAAGTAGTTGGATTTAAAAAAAAATATCTTATTAAAAAATTTAATTTTTGAATGCATGAAATTAAGAAATTAAAGAATATATACGGTTATGCAGTTTTGAAAAATTTTTACCAGTCGAAGAATGTAAAAAATATATTGTATATTATGAAATTAATGTACGTGCCCTAACCATAAATGTCCATGAATTTACTTACAAAAAAATAAAAAATAAATATTTTGCTAACATAAACTAGAAAAGTTACCTTATACGACAAATAATCAATGTATGAAATCACAATTTTTTTTCACTTTCCTCTAATTTCAAAATATCGATATTTATAAGCAAAACAAGAAGTTTGATTTGAATTTTACATTACATATTATAAAAAAGCAATTAGTTGACATTCAAGTTTTTAAAATATTATGTTGGTATTATTTTTGAAGGCAAATTTAAATCAAAAAAATTGTCCAACTAGGGTTAATATGATTTTAATAATAACAATTAAAGTTCGCTTGAGGGTTTTCAACAGCTTAAATCATATATAGATCTCGAGTTTGATTTCTAATACATACATAAAAATCTTAATTCAATATGCAGCATATGTCTGATTAATTTAAAATTCATTAAATATCGGTTTCACTAAAAAAAAAATATTAGCTATAATTCAAAGACAAAAAAGGGTACAAATGTTCTACCTCATCAATATCACTAATGATACGATAATTTTTAGGGGTGAGCAAAACCGAACCAAGAACCGAACAGAACCGAGACTGAAACCCGAACCGAACCGAACCAAAGTCTATTTGGTTTGGTTTTGGTTTTATAAAATATAATAATTTAGTTTTTGGTTCGGTTTTTGGTTTTTGTTAAAAAACCGAAATTGAACCGAATCGAACCGTAATAAAAAAAAAATATTTTTTAAATATATATATATGTATATAAATAAATTTTATTTGGCATATTATATATTTATATTATTATATAGTTTGTATTTATGAGACTTTGGTAATATACATGTAATATAAATCCTTTCTAAGCAATACTTTACATGTAATTTATAAAAAATAATGATAATAAAAATTAAAAAATTAAAATTTTTGTTGATTCGGTTTGAACCGAACCAAACCGTAACCAAACCGAACTGGTTTGGTTCGGTTTGACCCGAACCATATGAACTTTGGTTTGGTTTTGGTTTTTATTTTTCTTCTACTTTGGTTTTCGGTTCGGTTCGGTTTTTGAACCGAACCACGTTTTGCTCACCCCTACTAATTTTGAATAAAAAAAAAATATAAATATATGGTGATTAAGAAATATTAAACTTGTAGATATAATTGTGACATATATATAAACTATAACCAAGAAACAATGCATGGAGGAAGAAAAAACACATACAATAACTTGTTGGAATTGGCTAGCTATAGCTTAGGGGGAGGCAAGCAATAGGACATTAATTAAGTATAAAGTCTATAGTACTTATGTGTAGTTGTTATCTATGGGTTGATTTTTGGCATATTTCCACCAAATTAGGTCATCAATGTACATACTTAGGATAGGGCAAAATGCAATGAATTCTCTTTTTTTTGCTTCCTTTATGTGTAACTTCAATTTTTTATGATAAGGTATGATATTGAATTTTTTGGTACCTTTTATCTCCACATTATGACTTTTCCCTTTCGATTTCTTTCCAATATTCCATACCCATAGCTACTTGAATTATTGATGCTCTTTTTCCAAATATTGGATAGCTTCTTTTTTTTTTTTTTTTTTTTTTTTTTTTTGTCCTTTTTAATGTTGTTGATACGGTTTTTTAATTATTTATCTTTTGTTCTAGAAAGGTTTTGATTCTGTGTTATATATATATATATATATATATATATATATATATATATATATATATATATATATATATATATATATATATATATATATAGGCTTAATTTCACTCATGGTATACCAACTATCTCCCTAATCACAGTTTGGTATACCAACTACCGTTTTGTACACTGTAGTTCTCCAACTTCTAGGTGATCTCCTATTGTGGTACATGTGACCTGTTATTGCAGGTTAACTGTGCCACGTCAGCACTTAATTTCACTTATGATATACCAATTATCTCTCTAATTACAGTTTGGTGTACCACTTTATACGTATTGTTTCATTTTATTTTTTTTTTAAAAAAATAACAGAAATATATAAATCAAATTTTTTTTCTGTTATTTTCTTTGATTTATATATTTTTGTTATTTTTTTTTATAAAAATAAAATGAAACTATATATATAAAGTGGTATACCAAACTGTGATTAGAGAGATAATTGGTATACCATAAGTGAAAGTAAGCCCAACAAAGTACTGACGTGGCACAGTTAACCTGCAATAACAGGTCACATGTACCACAATGGGAGGTCACCTAGAAATTGGGGTACTACAGTGTGCAAACCGGTAGTTGGTATACCAAACTGTGATTAGGGAGATAGTTGGTATACCATAAGTGAAATTAACCCTATATATATATATATAAAAACTCTAATATAGAAAAAAAGTATTTTTTTTAAAAAAAATTATCGATCATCTTAAATTTTTTAAATCAATTGATTCATTAAAATTATTTCGGAACTTTTTAAGTCGGGAAGTTTAGAATCTGAATCCGGGCAACTCCAACTTTTTATTCATACAAAAATATAACTTCATTAAGAAATGGGAGGACCATCAAAATACATATAGGATTTCTAAAGACTCAATTGAAAACTACATCATTATCAAATGTGCTATTTTCTTGGAAGATGATATAATGAAAAGTACATTTTATGAATTTGAGAGAAAAGCCAGATATATAATTTCTTCGAGGATATTGACTCTAATGGTTATAAGAGAAATTTTGTTCCTCGGAGAGTTCAAATCATGGACTATTTGAAAGGCATCACTTTCAGAAATGAACATGGAGAAATAATGTTCACGAGCAAAATGGATACCATCTCCCATAGCTAAGGCTTTGACTATTAGAGGGCAACTCCAATTGGCAATGAAATGTAACGCATGATAGTCTACACGCAGTGGCGGAGCTAGGAATTGGCGGATGGTGGCTAAAAATTTCCTTAAAAATTTTCAAGCCGGTGATAAAAAATTTCGAACCAGCGATCGAAAATTTCTGACCAGCTAACAAACCTGAAAATAATTCAATTTAATTCAATAACAACATAATCAAATTAATCTAAGTACCCACTTTATTATTTATACACATGACATCTAACAATTAATTTTTTCCAATTAGAATCCCTAGATTAAAATCCCTAAAATTGTAATATTTATAATTCCAATCAAATCTCTAATTCTAATCGATTTAATTTATTATTATTTTTTTTTAATCCTAGGATGGGAATTTTTTTTTTAGGAAAAACGATTAAATTTTTTTTTTCAGGCCCATTGCCTGGGCTTAAAAAAAAAAATTAAAACTCCAGGCAAAACGTGGGCTTAAAAAAAAATTACGTTTTGCCTGGGCTTTTAAAAAAAAAATTAATTAAAATCCCAGGCAAAACGTGTGTGGGGAAAAAAAAAAGACGAAATCCCAGCTTTCGTCTTCCTCTGGTTGTCCCCCCAAAACCAGAGATCGGCAGCCATGGCCGCCAAGATAAACCCCCTAATAGGGGTGTTTCTCGGCGGCCGGGGGGCAACAACTTACCCATGCTTCCCTAGCTCTGCCACTATTTACACGAGTGTTGCACACCGTTCAAACTTGATGACATTTACAAGTAGCAAAATGTCCGTTGACATGTCATCTTATCAGTAGATAAAATTTTTCAAATTGTTAACAATACAATGCTTCGATCCTCATTTTGCAACAAACCAAACCTCAAACACTATTTTTTAAAATAGGAAAACCATATTTTTTTTTGTGTAATATTTTCCATTATCTATGAGCTTAATTAAAAATTAATATCACCCAAAACATGAACCGATTTATTATACATATGCACGTATTGTCCAACAAGATAAATCAACTGATTTAGTCCAAATTGTCAATTAACTTATAAGGGTAGCAAGTTGTTAACTAGTCAAATAAGTATACATATAGAGAAATAAAATTAAATGCGAGGTAGGTTTCAAAGAAGCAAAAAAGCCAACATTGGAGTATTTTTTTTTATTGAAATTGAAGATTAATAAATGTAAATTTTTTTAAAAATTATATAAGAATTAATAATGAGACTTCAGAAGACATCCATAGTCTTTGATCAGACTGTTCAAGCAAATTTATTCTTCTATTTCCATCAGTTCACTCTCCATAGTCTTTGATCAGACTGTTCAAGCAAATTTATTCTTCTATTTCCATCAGTTCACTCTCCATAGTCTTTAATATACACGAAAAAACGTTGCTTTACATAATTAATCAAAATATTATAATATAATTAAGTTTCTTATCTAACACAAGCATATACTTAGCTAACTAAATTAAATAATTAGTGTTAGTTAATTGGCACCTTTAAATAGCAATAAAGCGTAGCTAACACATGATGTATGTTAATAAAAAAAAAAAGTAATTATTTCCCCAAAATTGCCATTACATATTAGATAATATATTCTATTTTTGTACTCATTAAACCAATGATGTTACACAAGATTTTAATTAATAACAAACCTTATCCTTTGAAAATGGCTTTTTCTTTTTTTTTTTTTTATCCATAAAAAAATAAAATACCCTTTTTTTTTTTTTGGGCAAAACACAAATACGTACGTAATTGTTCCCTAATTTCAGTAGAACAAGATAAAATAGCAAAACTTCCTAAATTGGTGTACTGGCAGGCGCACTACATCAAAATGATAACACACTCCAATAATATAATTAATATATGTATACGCATTAAACTTTTTTTTTTTTTTTTTGAATTAATAAATATCTATACTTCACTGTCTATAATGGTTCAATGATGTATAAATCCATTAATCAAATTTTTATATTTATAAAATACGTCAACATATCGATCGAGATACGTACAAGTTAATGTATGAAAATTGAATACGCTGAAAATTTTTAATATAATACTCCATCATTCCGTTAATTAACCACATAAAACAAACAATTTTTTTTTTTTTTTTTTTTTGAGAAAATTGTTACATTTTAGTGCTCATATGACTTCAAAATTATGAATTGAAAGTTTGTTTTCACTTTCATGTTAGTGATCTAATTAATTATAGAGTCCAAATTTGCATTCATGATATTCATTTTGAATTAGACTACTCGAATTAACTTTTGGTATATAGCTGACGGTCGATATTTTGATTTAATTATTAGAATTGAAATCAATTTACAGCTCGAATTAAGGATCAACTGTAATTGGAATACTTATTTTTAGGGTTGCTTATATATTTTTCAGATTATTTATTATATTCATGAGGTTATATAATTATGATAAAAAATGTAAATATATTACACACAATAACAATATATTTAAATTCTTATTAATATAAAAAATACATACATATATTATAATTTATGTTTGCTAATAAATATTCAAATAATTTATAATTTATGTTTGAATATCTGAATCTCCAGATTGAATTATACTGAAAAATCATATTGTTTTTGTTCAATACAAAATTTTGAAGACTAGTCAAAATTCTCGACTTTGAATGTAATTCTGGTAATTTTGTAAAACTCGGCATTACATCGAACCGATCTCAGCCGTTGATCATGGAACATGAGCTGTGTTAAATTTCCATGTAATTTACATCAAGTTATTTTTTTTGGCAAAGAAATCAAGTTAACAGTAATTGAATTGGCGTTAGAAATGGTTAAAAGTAGAGATTTTTGTAAAGGTAGACGCATGTGTCTCACGTGCAGTGGGTATAACAGCGAAAACTGCCGCTTCCGCCGGCAACCTATCTCCATCGATGACCGACACTTGTACCTCAAAAGCAGCCGCGTGGTTGGCTGACGCGTATACCTCCCGCTGACATGGCGGTCAACTTACCCCACATGCCCCCCTCTTTTCTTCCCCTTCTACGTGTCCTGGGCCCCACCTTGTCGCCCTTTTCCCCTACATTTCTTTCTCTTCCTTCCTCTGTGGACCCGCTCTTACGTGGCATATGACGTGGCCTCATCTCCTTCCCCTATATAGACCCCCCCTCCCCACGGCCATACCCATCCACCATCAAACTCAACCTTTCACCATAAAACCAAACTTCTCTTTTTTTTCCTTCTCTCTCTCTCTCTCCATCTTCATCTGATTCAAATTATTGTAATTATTACTATATATACTCTAAAGAAAAAAGATTTGTTTTTTGTTAAAAAGCTTCGTGTTTTTTTTTTTTTTGGCTAAATTGGAGTAATTATGGCTGTGGATAATGCTCTTTCGTCGCCGTTGGGTCCGCCAGCGTGCGATAAAGATGCGAAAGCGCTGCAATTCATAGAAGAAATGACTAGGAATGCTGAGTTGGTTCAAGAAAAGGTCTTGGCTGAAATTTTGAGCAGGAACCAAAACGTTGAGTACTTGAAAAGATTCAAACTTGATGGTGCTACAGATCGTAAAACCTTAAAAAATAAGTTACCTATCATTACTTATGAGGATCTTCAGCCTGAAATCCAACGTATTGCTAATGGTGATCGGTCTCCTATCTTGTCTGCCCATCCCATTTCTGAGTTTCTCACCAGGTAATTAATCATCATCATCGTCATCATCTCTTTTCATATAAAAATTCTATTGTAAAAAAAAAAAATGGCATACACTCGGGTCTCCGAAGCGAGATAGAATTCTGCAGTGTATTTGGTCTAATGGACCAACCAATAGATAGCCAAATGCATACCATTTCATCTATAATTCGAGCATAGGTCCGAACTGGAATGTTCTGCAATTGCTATAGTAAAGCAGTAACAGTTCCGTTCAGAATTTTCATGAAAAATGATTGGTTTTAAGAATAAAAGATATATTCATTGATAATTTTACAGTGAAGTGGACTGAGTCTAAAAGATCAACCAATAGAATAAAATGTATACTAATATTTTTATCATCAATAATTTAACATAGTCTCAAACTCGATTGGTGGTGACCTCTTACAATAATATCACATCGATAAATTTTCAATTTGGGATCACATTAGAATTTCTCCTATTGATAGTATATTAAGAATAAAAAATACATTTTCATTGGTAAAAATCTAATATAACAGATCTATGATAAAATTTTGCAAGTAGGAAGAAAGGAAAATCTATAAGTAGCAGGATCTATTGCATGCGGTCCGTAATAGATTTTTTAGATAAAATATTTGGATAAATGGTTAGTTTGACCATAACTTGCAAAACAAATTTTTATCGAATGGAATATAGAAGTAAATTCTACTAATATTTGGCAAATCCTCGAGGTAAAATAAAAATATTACTTTCTATAATTTTTTTTAATTGTCCAAGGGAGAATATGCTTGGAGAGAACATTACAGTAACAAACTTTTAGATGTTAATTCAACTTGTAAATTTGATATTATTGATCAAATGAGTCTGAAATAAAATGCTTAAAAAACCCACCAATTATAGGTTGACACATACATGTCCTTTTTCTTAACTAATTTGATTAAAAAAAAAAAAGTTATGAAGTACTAAATTAAAACCTAAAATCCATTATGTAAGCCTGGTTTAAAGGCCAAAATTGACTCTTTACTTGTATTATATGTAATATTGATTACTGGGGCTAATTCTTCAATTTCTTGGATTTTTCTTTTAACAGTTCAGGAACATCAGCAGGTGAAAGGAAGCTGATGCCAACAATTAAAGAAGAGCTGGATCGTCGCCAATTATTGTATAGTCTACTAATGCCAGTGATGAACTTGTAAGTTACTTTAATAAAATTAATTAACTAATTAAAAAAAGAAAATTGTATCACATCATTCATTAAATTCGATCCACATGCACCATGTTATATGTCAATTTTCTCGTTTTGCAATTAATACTCATACAGCCTTAAATTTTTGTTTATTTTAGGTACGTGCCTGGACTAGACAAAGGCAAAGGGCTCTATTTCTTGTTTGTAAAATCTGAAACAAGAACCCAAGGTGGGCTCCTGGCTCGCCCTGTGCTAACCAGCTACTACAAAAGTGATCATTTTAAGACCCGTCCGTATGACCCATACAATGTCTACACTAGCCCAAACGAGGCCATTCTTTGTGCTGATTCCTTTCAGAGTATGTACACTCAGATGCTCTGTGGCCTCCTTGACCGCCACCAAGTTCTCCGTGTGGGTGCGGTTTTCGCATCCGGTTTGCTTCGTGCCATCAGGTTTCTTCAGCTGAATTGGGAGCAACTTGCTTCCGATATTGAATCAGGGATCCTGAACAAGCGAATTAGTGATTCCTCAATTAAGGAGTGTATGGCGAAAATCTTGAAACCTAATCCTGAGCTTGCGGAATTCATTCGCTTCGAATGTGGGAAAGGCGAGTGGGGTGGAATTATCAAGAGAATTTGGCCTAACACTAAGTATCTTGATGTGATTGTAACTGGAGCTATGGCTCAATATATTCCTACTCTTGACTTCTACAGCGACGGATTACCAACGGCCTGCACCATGTATGCTTCCTCAGAATGTTATTTTGGGTTAAACCTTAACCCGATGTGCAAACCTTCAGAGGTTTCGTATACCATCATGCCAAACATGGCCTACTTCGAGTTCCTACCTCACCACCCTGAGTCAACTCGTGACTCACCACCCAAACTCGTTGACCTTGTTGACGTTGAGGTGGGGAAAGAGTACGAGCTCGTCATCACCACCTACGCAGGCTTATACAGGTACCGGGTAGGAGACATCCTCCGAGTAACTGGTTTTCACAACTCGGCCCCGCAGTTCCACTTTGTAAGGAGAAAGAATGTGTTACTCAGTATTGACTCTGATAAAACTGATGAGGCGGAGCTGCAAAAGGCAGTAGAGAATGCATCAAAACTCCTCCGGGAATTCAATACAAGTGTGGTTGAGTACACGAGTTATGCAGACACAAAGACAATTCCTGGCCACTATGTATTATATTGGGAATTACTGGTGAAAGACTCAGCTAACTCCCCGAGCCAAGAGGTACTGAGTCAATGTTGTCTCGCTATGGAAGAGTCGTTAAACTCAGTGTATCGACAAGGCAGAGTCGCGGACAACTCGATCGGACCACTTGAAATAAGAGTAGTGAAAAATGGTACATTTGAGGAGTTGATGGACTATGCAATATCAAGAGGGGCATCAATAAATCAATACAAGGTACCAAGATGTGTGAATTATACACCAATTGTGGAATTGCTTGATTCAAGAGTAGTTTCTGTACATTTCAGTCCATCTTTGCCTAAGTGGACTCCTGAAAGAAGAAGATGATCAAAACTTTTTCATGCCCACCAAAAATAAAATCAATCATGACTGGGAAAATGTATGTAAAAATAGTAGACCTTTTTGGTGATCATTTCCCTTTTTTTTTTTTTTTTTTTTATAATTTGGGATTTTAGTAGGTTTAAGGGTTAATTAGTTGGATTAGGATATATGTAATTTGGTGCTATATTGAAACCAAGTGGAAATGATAATCATATGATGTGACCTTGAAGATGTTTGGTCTAATGAGATGTTTCTTTCAATATAATGGAAACAAAAACATAAATAATTTGCTTGGTGTACTTTTTAATTACACGCTTACGCTCATTAATTATTGTTGTTTTATTATATTATTCTTTTTTTTTTTTCTTTGAGCAAAAATGGCCACACTTCATATATATAATTAAATGGGCAGAAAACCAGCAAGTATATAAATAATAGATCAATAAATTTTAGTTGATATATAATTTAAGTTGTATATGCAGATATGACTTTGAATATATTAAAGTCTCAATATCGGCTAAGAAATAATGGAAATGATTAAATATTACGTTTCGAACAATGTAGAGAATGATGTATGATTCCAGATCCAATGAGTAGGGGACTATTATGATCATACTATGTGAAGTTGTGCTAATTCGCCTAATTACAACACTTTAACTTAGTTTAAAATTATAGTAAAACTTTTGCCCACTACAACTAAATTGTTTTTATTAATTAAGATTCCAACATAAGTTTTTGATTAATTATAATTTCACATATATGAATATCAAACTCAGTTGAATTGTGTTACTCATTCAATATGCATTTAAAATTATAAATTTCATTATTTCTAAGTATTTTTAGAAAATCTGTGAAATTTTATTTTGAAGCGCAAAAAGTAATTTCAGATTCAGATAAAATTTTATTATTCAACAACTAAATTATTTAGTGTGTGAATTTAATGTGTGTGATTATGATTAATTAAAATCTCAATAAGGTCAAATTGCATAATTAAGAGAAATAAAGAATAAGGGAATAAAGAATTTTTTCCCTTTTATCACTTGTGGTATGCAAAAACGATCCAAATGGCTTCTAAAAAACATATTCTGTCAAATTCCGTTAATAATTTTATTAATGGAAACAGAATATGTTTATGATCTTTCATTATTTCTAAGTATTTCTTTTATATTTGATATGACTGTAGAAAATCTGTAAAATTTTATTGGGCAAATTACAAAAAAAAAAAAAAAAAAAACCCTGTGATTTCACTTTTTTGTAAATAAAGGACTGTGGGTTTTTTTGTTTAAAAAAAGGATTGTGTTTTAAAATGTTCACAAAAAAAGGATAACTAACATTTTTCCGTTAAAAATCATGATATAGCGGAGGGTATTTTTAGTTATTTAACATACAAATAATTTATGTATATTATTTAAGAATTTTACATCAAAATTTGAATATTTTTCAAAGATTTTTCAATTTGTTATGATTTTTTTAAATCTATTATCATTATTTAATTTATAAAAATATTTGCGCTTTTAAAAAATTTTTAAAATTTATCATTCATGTGTATTGTATTTTTATTAACCAACTTGAAAATTTTGAGTTCAAAATGAACAAGAATACCCTATGTAATGTCATGATTTAATTTTAGTTATCCTTTTTTTGTTAACATTTTAAAACACAATCCTCTTTTTTAAACAAAAAAAACTACAGTACTTTATTTGCAAAAAAATGAAACCACAGGGTTTTTTTTTTTAATTTGCCCAATTTTATTTTGAAGTGCAAAGAATAATTTCAGATTCAGATAAAATTTTATTATTCAACAACTAAATTATTTAGTGTGTGAATTTAATGTGTGTGATTATGATTAATTAAAATCTCAACAAGGTCAAATTGCATAATTAAGAGAGATAAAGAATCAGGGAATAAAGATTTTTTTGCTCCCTGTGCCATCACTAATATATCCTTTTGGCCTCTGACCTATTGACATTTCCCTTTTACTACGTGTGGTATGCAAAAGTGTTCCAAAATGGCTTCTAAAAGCACATTTTGTCAACAATTTTATTAACAAAATCTAACAAAATATGCTTTTGAGAGACCAGTTTGGGATTTTTTTTAATAGCATAGAGAGTAAAAAAAATGTTAATAGAACAGGTATTAAAAAGATAAACCGATGATAGCATAAGGATAAAAAAGGTATTTAATACAAATATTCCGTGTTCAATCTCCATATGTTTTTAAGATAATGTATCTATAAATTTACTATTTATAAGTATTTCAACCGTGGCAATTTTTCAAACACTAATTTGATCCAAACACTAATGCATATCAATTTTAAAAATATCAATAGGATTATGATCATATATTATAATGGCAAAGAGTTCATTATTAGCCAAAATTAGTGCAATAACATTAATTTTGCATCATCATTCTGATTTTAAAATTTATTACCTGCCGACTTAGGGAGGAATTGAACAAATAAACATTTCCCCAGGTTTATCCCTGCTGAAATTATGGGTCAACAAATATTAATCATATTTAGGTTTTTGATAAGATTAAAAATACAAAAACCCTACAAAAATGATTAAAGAAAAAGGGCATATGATATGATTCAGGCAATAATAACAACGTCACCCACTTTATTGTTGACTTGAAATTTACCAAAATACTAATATTTATATCAATTAATTCTGATTTTTCTGAAGTTGAAAAGCTTATTCTACAGACAGACAATATGAAAAGAAAAATCCGGCAAAAGTATAAATACATTTTACTCATTGTTATTATTATTTTCTTAGGCAAAACGCATCATGATTCCTTCCACTCTTATAGATTTCGCAATCAGATCCTTCCTAGATTTTTTCAATACTTCAAGTATATAATTTTTTTGTTTTAATGATATCAGTCCAAGCTTGACCCATGTATCTCACATGGGATGCGATATCTATTAGTTAGCATGTGATATAATTTATGTGAAAACCAGAAGACTCTAAAGTTCACTGGAATGATCTGAATCATACTTTCTATACAGGTGTGTCATAGTTACAAAATGTAAATTGTTATATCTCTGATTTAGTCTCAAGTGTCTGCAAAAATTGTATTACATATCAGTTAACTTATACTACAATCAACATGAGACAAATGTGTCAAATTTGAAGCTATGACTATTAAAATAAAAAGATAATGTACTCAACGTGTTGAACAAATTGATCAGAGAGCCAATTATTAAAACCATAAAAGTTCATAGTGTTTAAGATGTGTTTGCCTTTTTTTTTTTTTACTCAAAGATCAATTTCCATTAACCGAAAAAAAATTATGAATCTCTAAGAAAGGAGGGTAAAAACATCACACTCCTATATGTGTTGAACAAATCATAGCTCGAGCAAGTGCATAAGCAACCTAATTAGCATGCCTACAAACATAACAAAAATACATCTCATGGAATTGTCTTGCCAAAACACAACAATCCTCCAAGATAGTCTAAACTAACAAAAGAATAGATACATAAAGAATTAAAAAAAGGGTAAGTAATTATAATCTCCCTGAGATTTGGTAAAATACACTAGTATCTCCCTGTATTTTACAAATCTAATTTATACCTCCCTGAAGTTTGTCTCTATCACATTATTACCTCTCTCAATTCATTATTAAGCATTTTTCTTTCAAAATTATTGATGTTGTTAAGATTTCTGACTAAAATTAGCCTTATTTTCTATCTAACGTTGATTTTGTAAGGTCATTTGTCATAAAAAAAATTATTCACTTATTATGAGACTTTTTCTATACCTTTTAAGTTATAATTATGTTAGGAAAAAAGACATTAAAGGGGCCTAATTAAGAAAAAAATTGAATGTAAAACATTCTAAGAGATGATATTAGTCCGTAAATATATATTATGTTCATAATTTTGATAGAAAACCAAACAATAATAAATAAAGAGAAGTCATAATGTGATTAATGCAAAATACCCAAATTAGATATGTAAAACACAGAGAGATACTAGTGTATTTGACCGAATCTCGGGGATGTTATAATTATTTACCCTTAAAAAAAACTTAACCACGTACCTCTAGCACAACTTGATCAACATTGTGAAGCTTTAGCCAACTTAGGTACGTAGATGTGAATTTCTAGGAGCCATGCGCAAACATGTTTCCGGCTGAATTTTGCAAAACACAACCATGGCCAAACCTATCTCCTTGAAACTTGTGTCAGTGTTGGAATTTGACCTAGTCCACTAGCGGTGACTCCCAAATCTGCTGTCATTTACCCATTATTTAATCACGTGATCTCTTAACACTTAACAAAAGCCATTTATAACTAATGTTAGGCATACCCGTAGAGATGCCCGTAAATATATCCATTAATTTATAAAGTAATAATAAATTTTCTCTGACTAACAAAATTATTTTTGAATTAATATATTAAAATTTTAGTTAATTAATATCAATATGATCTTATACTATTAATTAACTAATACAATAAAAAAAATTATAATTTATTCCACTAATAAAAAAGTTTAAAAACTTTACTTCAACTTAATTTTATGTTTAGTTAATTGAAAATATTGTGTTAGTAATTGAATATTTAATTATTTAGTATTAATTTAGAAACATAGTGGGACATGGTTAAGGAGAAATCATCCTCAATTTCTTAATAGGACCGGTATGGAGAATGTCCATGAAAAATGGAAAACTATAGTTAAAAAGAGCGTCCAAAATTAAAAGCCAATATGGATTGGGCTTCAAAAATACGGACGCTCGGCCCATATATCTGCAGAAAAGGCTGGTGTGTACTTAAATTTGGCCCGCTGTGTATATTTTTATTTATTTTTAAAACAATTCATTAGCACGTATGTTTTATATACTATACTACTTAGTTCATATATAAATTTTAAGGTTTTTAAGTTTTATTTCAATGAACTATTTATTTTTTTTTTAATTTTTACTTATTTAGTTTTTAAATTAATTAACTATTTTTAATAAAAAATTTTGTAGTATATACACAAGCACCAATATTTCTTTGCTTTTATATATTGATTATAAAAATAAAATTATTTCTATTATTTATTCCCTTTAATATATATTATTATTTTTTATCAGTTAATGTAATATATATAAACTAATAATAAATTTTATTATGAATCTTATTAATTATTTTAAAATGGTATCTTTTTGTTTATTAATGTTATTAATAAGGTATATTAGAAATAAAAATTTCGATTTATAATTTTATCTAGTTCTACTTCTAATTTTATATTTTTTAAAATATTTTTTATTTAGTTATTTTAATAAAACAAGTTTTATACTAAGAATTTAATTATATAATTATATAAAATTTAATAAAGTAAATAATCAATATTAGTAATATTATTAACAATAGAATTATGTGAAAAAAATATTATTATAAAAGTTAATTTTAGTATTATCAGTGTAATTTAACTTAAAAAGATTAAACAGTTAACGATGATAAAAGTTATTGATAAATTTTCATATATACTAACTAGTAAAATACGGAAAAACACTTATTTTTTATTAATTAAAAACAAATGGATGAGTTAATCAAGTCGAATTTCAAGATTCTACGGGAGGATGGGTTGAAGCAGATGCAACAACTTGAAGATGCCGATTTCAGACCAGAGGTATTGATGCGCTCTACAATTTGACCAGAAATCGAGATGATCTGCTTTTTCCGAGCTATTTTTTCATCATTCAATTGCCGTAATCAGTGATCATCACGGTATATCTGCTGATCTCAGCTCATGAGTTCCATAATCTTTAGTGAAGCAGGTACATAAGAATTATTTATTCTGATTGATTGTTCTATAATTACTTAGGCATGATATGTTGCATTCAAGCCCGATTGCCATTGAGCATAACTATTGTAATTCTTGTCTTTCTCTAATAGTGTGTATTATTTTTGAAGAGAAATGTAGGAGAATTCTAAGTAGGGTTTGAACTCTTAAATCTCAGATTACTAATTAAAACATATTATTCAGTAGAATTTATGCACTCAGTTCACTACCCATAACATGTTTTTATAGTATTGTATGATAAGTAAAATTAACTATATAAAACAGCTAATCTACTAATCTTTCTAGCTCTCTGGTTTTCTGTTATTGGCTTTTTCTATTTATTGCAGTGAGCTAGTTAGAGCCCAAGAACTGAGTTTTAACTTTATCTGTTTCTCTGTTTTAGCTATCTTTTGCAGACCATAGCTCTGGTTGCAGTTAGAGAAGGTATGGTTTACTGTGGGCTGTCCACAAGGTAGTGCTCTCTCTCAGTGATACAACAAAGAAAGTTTTGATAGGTGCTGTATTCATTCACTTGAAGTGTAGCATAAAATTCCCAATGTTTCCCTCTCACCTTCCAACTGTGTCCCCACATTCATCTAAATTACTGCATTTCAGGTGTGTTACACATCAACTATCCCCTGCGTTGTCTCTGTAAGTGAAATCTTCTGCCTTTCGTTTGTAATACTGTATTAGCAAACAACATATAACTTTCATTGGTCTTTCTGTACTTTTTTTTTTTTTTTTTTTTATTAAGTGAAAGTTTTCATTTCTAACACTGTATTAGTAAACAAGCTTTTTTTTTTTTTTTTTTTTTGTATGTTCTTAATTTCTCCATTTCTTTTCAATCCGACTCCTCTGAGGCGTAATTTCAAGTTTTATATACATAAAATGCTTCAATTGTCCTTATTGGAAAAATAGAGCTAGAAAGTGGCACCATTCAAATTGTCGAAAGTCAGGTTTTACCGAAGAAAAATGTTCTATAGTAGGTTTTACCGACTAAGGCTCAGTTTGGTATTGCTTTCACAATCTGGGAAAGCTCCTTTCAAGGAAGGAAAGCCAGGAAAACCATCTGATGAGTGTTTGGTAAAAGAAAAAGCGGGAAAGCCAACAGCTGAATCTCCTTTCAAGTAAAGTGTCAAATCCAAACTTTCTCTAAAAGCCAGAAACACGGAAAGTCATCTATCCCAAAATCTTCAGTAAATTCACTATCAGATTAAATATACATGAAATTATCATCATGTATTAATGGAAAAAGAGAAGTCCCACGCTGAAAAATTAAAAGAAGAATGAACAAGACGCAAGTGCGTAGTAGAAAAAGCCCAAATAAGTTGATCCTTTATAGCTATTTTGGACCAAGTTGCCATTACATTTGGATGAACATATAAACTCATGACTTTGTCTTTTTTGTATATTAATAATATTGAGAAGACTAAGTTGAGTATTGGGATAAAGGAGTTTAATTACTTATTAATGAAGAATTAATAAATCAAAGTATAAAATTATCTGCATTCAGGATATCAATATAGAACTTAATATTAAAGACTACATGCATGCTTAATTTTAAGACACTGAAAATAAGGTATTAAAGAAACGGGTTTAAGTCCAAGTCCTGGACATAAACTAAACTACAAAACCATCAATATTCAGGTCTTAATATAGAAACTAATGTTTAAATACTATAAGCTTTATTTCAAGGCTCTGAAAATAAGTTACAAATTATTAATTATATATCTTATATTTAAATAATAAAAATTATGATCAAGCATGATCACAACATATCACACAATACTGTCGGATCAAACTAGTTCAGTTCCAAACAACATTGGAATCTACAACATGGAAGAAAGTAATGCTCCAAAAGGTTCTGATCTCATTACAGAGATGAATTCCTTCATTGAAGCAGCTCCTGGAATTATCCAACGAAGCTCGAATCGAGCTGAAATTGATACAGGTAAGAGTACATCGCAGGTTAAGTTGGCAATTTAGCATCACTAAAATAGTTAATTAAGTCCTGTAAAACAAAAATTTGTTGCCACTAATTAAATCTCAAGAGCATGGGTCCAAATGAAGAATGAGGATAAATAGTAAATTTAGTTCTTGAATTTGGCTGACAAGTTCTAAAATGAAAGTCGGTATGAATTGGATATTTTAACTCGATATTTTAAATTAGTTGAAATAAAACCTATTAATTTACGAAATTTGTTACATGTCGAACAAATATAAATAATCTACTTTACTTTAATTAATGAAATTATTAATCAAATTGATATTCAAAACTTATTTTGGGACACAAAACTGATTCTGCAGTAAGTTATGGGACCAAATTTATCATTTTATTGAACAAAATAAAGAACTAAGACTTCTCTAGCTCTAGGATGACCTTTCTTCTCTAAGTAAGTTCCATTATAACCGTTAATTTCTAACACGATAGAGTAATTTACAAATTAGTTAATATGATCTATTTGATGTAATTACTATTTTGTTTTCTAATTCTCATTTTTCAAAGATATAGTGTTTAGCTTCAACCACACTCGAATTCTAAACCTTCCAATATACTCTGTTACTCGAATTTGTTGTATTTGTCTATGGTACGAAATATACATCGAGCATCGAATTTTATTTCGAATTCCTTTTAGGAACTCATTACTGTTGCCCTTACTAATCATGTCAAGTCCAGGAATCAGGATGTGTTCTTCTTGGATGCTTTGACCTTGTCACAGTCATCGTCGTCATTGGACGAAGATAGTACGGGATGCTTGCCATGGCTTGAAGGGAGAAAGCAGAATCTGTCATGTATATAAACTGTGGAACTGCAACTGCATGGCCTCCTAAGCAATGCTCGGTTTTAGCTGAAGCCCTTAAGGCTTTTTGTGTTCCATTTCTTTGGACTCTGAAAGGCGAGTTGAAGGGTTGTTTGCCTTCATGATTTCCCGACAGGATGAAGGGAAAGTTTGTTTCGTCGGCATCTCAGTGTCAAATGTTGAAACATTCTTTGATTGCTGAAAGTGGGAAGGAATCAAGTTACAAAGTATTTAAAGCAAGACATAAACAAGGAAAATAAAAATTATTTTGGAACAACCACTCTACAACCAATTCCTATATCTGTGAAATTGTTCATTTTATTTAAAAACTAAATTAAAAAAAGTGAAATTATTAGATTTGGAACAAAAATTTCGGAAAATATCTATACAACAACTGGAAAATAATAATTCTGTAACAGTTAATTGGGTGCACAACTGATGCTTTATTTTGACCTTTGGCCGGCCAATTTTTTAGTTCTTGTAGCAGCCAAAAAAGATTTAAGTAGCTATTACGTACGACTTTATTTATTTACTCTTTTTTTTTTTTAAATAAAATTAATGATTTATTCAATTTGCTTTAATTCGTTGACTAAAGAAAAATGTAATTAAATTAAATAAATGCCGACCAAAATATATAGTATAATAGTACTATTCCTAACATACAATTCCATGAAAGAACGAATTAATCTTATAAAAAGTACTCGTATGCTACAACACATAATCAAATTGAACAAAAATTCTTCCTAATTTGAATTAATTTCCAGTTCCAAATTAAACAGAAAAAATGGATCAATCGAAAGGAAATTTAGAAGATGGGCATGTAGCGGTTTTTCCATTCCCATATACTAGTCATCCAATAGTTATGTTTAACCTTGTAAATAACTTAGCATCTGCAGCTCCAAATGTTCAATTTTCTTTCTTCAATACTTCAAAATCCAACAATTCTCTCTTGTCCAGAAATTTTAGTATTGTCCCTTCAAACATCCTCCTTTACAGCCTGGATGACGGTTCCGAATCTGAAGGTTCTAATCTATTTCAGGAAATGGATAGCCACATGAAAGCGGTGCCTGAGAAGTTTAAACGCGGCGTTGATGCTGTGGAGAATCAGACTGGACGGAGGATTACTTGTTTCTTGACAGATGCTTTGTTCTGTTATGTTGTTGGAAACATGGCTGAAGACAGGAAAGTCAGTTGGTTTGCGTTATGGGTACTTGCCCCGTGTGCTCTTCCGCTTTCCTTCTTGTAGATTACATTCGACAGGTTTATGATAATTCCGATGATAAACCTGAAAACCTTACACTGGATATAATTCCAGGTTTATCTCCAATAAGCTATTTGGATCTGCCTGTCAGAGAATTAATCGAAAGCAGTGGGAATTCCCCGACAAAGTCACTAGTTTTATCTATGACACAAAATTTACATCAAGCATCAGGCATCATTCTGAATTCCTTTCAGGAACTGAATCCTGCTGCCTTTACTGAGTATGTCAAGTCCAAGTTTCAGAATGCATTCTTCTTGGACACTTTAACCTCTTCAGAGTCGTCATCATTGTCATCAGATGAAGATGGTACAGGATGTTTGTCTTGGCTTGACGGACAAAAGGCAAAATCCGTCATATATGTAAGCTCTGGGAGTGCAATCTCATGGCCTGTTGAGCAATGCTCGGCTTTAGCTGAAGCCCTTGATGCTTATGGTGTTCCGTTTCTATGGGCTCTGAAAGATGAATTGAAGGGTTGTTTGCCTTCCGCATTTCTTGATAGGATGAAAGGAAAGATTGTGTCGTGGGCACCTCAGGGTCAAATACTGAAACATCCTTCGATTGGTGTGTTTGTGACGAGTTGTGGGAACAGTTCTGTCCTCGAGAGTGTTGTGGGCGGAGTGCCTATCATCTTTAGTTCGGTTTGGATGGATAATCATATAACAGCAAAGATTGTTGAGGAAGTATGGGAGATTGGTGTGAGACTTGAAGGTAGAAAAATCACCAAGGAAGGAATGATAAAGAGCTTAGAAATCATGTTCGATCACGAAGGAAAGAAACTCAAAGAGAATGTTAACAACTTAAAACAAGTTTTGCTTAAGGCGGCTGGTCCGGATGGTGTTGCTGCTCAAGATCTCAAAACTTTGGTGCAGAAAATTTCTAAAAAGCAATTCTGAAGAGAAAGAGTGTTGAACACATTTTTTTTTTTTTTAAAAAAAAAAAGGAGTTGATATATGCACATGTTAGTACGTCTGGTTTGATTTGGAAATTGTTGTTGGAAGTTTGAAACATTTTATAGCTTGCGTTTTTGTGCTAATTTTTATATTTTAAATAATTTAAATCTCCCTCTGAGTTTTGACTAAAAATTCGATCAACCGGGACGTATTGATTTTACTGATGTGATGGCATATTGACTTGTTATTTTACTACACATTGAATTGTTAACCTTTATTTGCGTGACAAATTAACTTAACGATATGTTAAATATAATGTCTACTAAGTCAAATATCAATGGTCGAATCCTTTTTTATGCTAATTGTTAAAAGACATCATTTCTTTCTCAATGAAAAATATCATATTTATCTGTATAGAAATGTGAAAAATTATGTAATCTATCATATCCTAATTTCTACAATATCATTTGCAATTTTGTGCTAGTTCGTTTTTTTCCATCGACTTCAACTGAATTCTTGGGAGTTTCCTAACAGAACTATTATTTTACACCTCTACTTTAATAAAATCATAATGCTTCAAATCATTATCATTTTCCTGTATAAATAAAAGACTAAAAAGGCAATCCATGAAGAACAAAACAATATACAGAGGTCGATATAAACTTAATTTGGCACAGTTAATGCTTTCAGATGATACGAAAATGGCATCCATCTGCCGCACCAAAATGGCATCATTCAATCCAACATACTAGACTTACATACAATTTGGCAATAAATTGTTTAACAAATATCCAACGCTAAATTTACCTCTGCTGAATCCTACAATTTCTGTCACTCGTTTTCCACTATAGAAACAGCTTTGTCCTCGTTCCACAGCTTCAACTCTGCGCACCTACTCAACGGATTGATAAAATGTTTAGAAAGCTATACAAATTGGGAAGATTGTGAACAGCAAAAGAAAAAGAAGGATTACACTGCTTCAAATTCATTTCCAACCTCAAACTTCATTGTTATCACATAAGCTTAACTAGATTTAAGTTCTTACATAATCTGCTGAGTCAAAAATTCTCATTTATTGGATAACAAATTAACAACATCTGTTTGAGCTTAAAAAGTTCAAGGTCTCATGGATCCTTCATTTGCACAAATACACCTCCCAAACCCATCATTGTTCTGGGAATAGTCCAACACAAGGGAGGATCCAAAAAGTAACTACTAAGTAAAAAACTATGAAAACCATTAAGATCTAGTCAAGCAACAAGTAGCACAAAATTACCTTGCCTTGACATTAAGCACCTTCACATTATGTCCAGAAAGAGCATCTTTGAGTGAAACAAAGCTTGGAATATGAGCAATTGCTTCCACCGCTTGTGATCCCATGCCATGGATCTTCAAATATTTGAAACCAAGTTTACCTGGATGCTTATATATTAAAGCATTTTTAGCTGTGCAAAACATTAGCAATGCCCCATCATCAAGGTATTTTATGGGTTGATATGGGCCAAAACACAATCTATTATCAGAAAAAAAGTGAAGGTAGCAAACTTCAGACCACTCCTTTGTTACACCATAATCCTTCAATACCCATACACGAATAGCACCAGAAATAAAAAAAAAAGAAATGCAGAGTTCTCCCCCTAATACTCCCATTCTCGCAGTGCCATATGGTTTAGAATGATTCACTTGAGGTCCTGAAGCTAACCCAAAGCTTTCCTTCTCAATATCAAAAGAAAGTACAGACAATGGATGATAAGGAGAAGCCCAATAAAGAATCCCATTCAAATAAGCAGGGAATAACTCACATGATCTCGCAGGGGAATAGCCAATCTCTTTCCATGATTCTGTACCAAGAACATGTACTTCAGCCACTAAACCACAATCAATATACCTATATCTCATGGTGTCTCGGGTCCAATGACGAAACATTCTTATCACCTTATATTGGTTAGTCACAGGGCTAAAACCGAAACCACATTTCATAGTTCTCCCACGCAAGTTAACCTTCTTAGCCTCTGGAAGGTTAATAAATTCACCTGTAACAGGATTGCAAACAATAAGAGGATCATTATCAGATGGATTGGACAAGCAAAGCAAACCATTGCATGAATTGACTATACGATATTTGTGTTTCTTCATTTTCAGATTGATGCACTCATTAGTCCTTCCCCCGCTGTCAGGACCAAGCATCTCATTGGCACGGTCTTTATCATCTAATACCATTTGGAAGTTGCGCAATGGGAGTTTAAATTTGGTGTCAAGTTTAACATTAACATGACAGACACATTTAGACTTAGTGTGCGCATGACCACACATCCCAAGCTTGAGCTCGAAATCCTCCTTCTCTGGCTGCACAAGGTAAACCATTCTTGAAAAGAATGTGAAACCTGAGGTTTGAATCAGAGGATAAACCTGAGCTTGATCGAAATGGAACTTTGCGAATTCAGGGTCTGAAATTAGATCATACCATGTTTTGCACACAGATTTGCACACAAAAATCCTCTTTATAGAGAGCCTAAGTAGGATATTTACCATAATATCTCTTGGCAGATTTGAAAATGAAGGACCTGAATAATTAATCAGTATGTAGCTAACTTCCCCCGCTTCATTTCTACCTTCATTAGAAACCGTAGAACTCCTTGCTCTTTTCATTATCTGTAAGTTATAATATTGAGACAGGCAAAATGACATTATTATTCTAAATATTTTGAAAATATATAAACTCGTTTAAACTCCATTTCATGATTCAACAAACCAGTTCTACAAATAATTTCGTGTACAAGGGTTCAAACCTAAATCTCGAGAAGCAAGTTTTAAACTTATCTAATAACACAACTAAATTCTATGATTAAATACACAAATGAATATCAGCAGGAAAATTGGGAGAAAGAGCATCAAACAGCTAAAAGCATAGCAATTACGAATCCTAAATCAAAATCGTAGAAAACCTAGATCAAGAACTGCAGAAAACTGGAGCCGGAGAGATAAAGGATTACCAGAAAATTGATGGACGGAGAGTAGAAACGCAAGAGTTGAGTGAAATGGCAGAGCGAAGGACGTTTAGAGTAGACTGGCCATTACCAATGGCTGAAAGTCAGCGCAGGAAAGGCCATTTATGTCTACAGAGAGGAGGAAGGAAATGATTGGGATTTTCAGTCCATCAATTGTGGATTGTTGAATTAAGGCCCAATTCAATTGAGCCCCAAAAGAAATGAAGCCTATTATTTAGGGCTTTTTACATAAATACTTACCTTTTTACACCACCTAACTTTTTTACCTACAAGGGAAAACTTTACTTAAATACTTTAAAAACTTTCCAAAATTACAAAAATACATAAAACAGGAAATTCCTGTTTTACGTAAATCTGCAGAAAAAAACACAAAACAGAAAAACATAAATCTCCAAAATACGTGATTCCCTCCGGCTCAAAAACCTCCCAAACGCCAAGAAATCGCAGATCAATTTCGCCAAGAATCACAGATCAGTTTCTTCACCTGGAATCGCATACCTGGATCGATAATCACAGATCAGTTTCGCCATCTAGAAATCGCACATCTATATCGATCGATCTCTCTCCTACACATTCAATCGATCACTGCAATTCAATCGATCACTGCAAAACAGATATAGCAATTCAATCGATCACAGAGATATGCAAGAAATTACAATTCTGCTCCATGATAATGGAACTTGGACTGAAGATTACAGATTCATCAATTACAACTCAGTATAACTCAGTATAAAATAAGGTATAATTCAGGTATAACTAAGGTATAAACAGTGAAAAGAGTGTATCAGAATTTATAACAAAGGTATAATCACAATAACAGTGTAACTTAGGGTATAACTAAGTATAACTAAGGTATAATTCAGGTATAACTAAGGTATAATCAGTGAAAAGAGTGTATCTGAATGTATAACAAAGGTATAATCACAATAACAATGTGTCTTAGGTATAACTAAGGTATAACTCAGTATAACTAAGGTACAATTCATGTATAACTAAGGTATAAACAGTGAAAAAAGTATATCTGAATGTATAACAAAGGTATAATCACAATAACAATGTATCTTAGGGTATAACTAAGGTATAACTCAGTATAACTAAGGTATAATTCAGGTATAACTAAGGTATAAACAGTGAAAAAAGTGTATCAGAATGTATAACTAAGGTATAATCACAATAACAGTGTAACTTAGGGTATAACTAAGGTATAACTCAGAATAACTAAGGTATAATTCAGGTATAACTAAGGTATAAACAGTGAAAAAAGTGTATCAGAATGTATAACTAAGGTATAATCACAATAACAGTGTAACTTAGGATATAACTAAGGTATAACTCAGAATAACTAAGGTATAATTCAGGTATAACTAAGGTATAAACAGTGAAAAAAGTGTATCAGAATGTATAACTAAGGTATAATCACAATAACAGTGTAACTTAGGGTATAACTAAGGTATAACTCAGAATAACTAAGGTATAAACAGTGAAAAAAGTGTATCAGAATGTATAACTAAAGTATAACTCAGTATAACTAAGGTATAGTCAGTGAAAATAGTGTATCTGAATGTATAACAAATGTATAATCACAAAGGTATAACTAAGGTATAATTATAACTAAGGTATAATTCAATATAACTCAGTATAACTAAGGTATAATTCAGGTATAACTAGGTATAATCAGTGAAAAAATTGTATAATCAATGTATAACTAAGGTATACTTCATGTATCAGAATGTATAACTAAGGTATAATCATAATAACAGTGTATCCTAACGTATAACAAAGGTATAAATCATGTATAACAGTGTATCTTAAGGTATAATTAATGTATAACTCAGTATAACTAAGGTATAATTGCGGTATAACTAAGGTATAATCAGTGAAAAAAGTGTATCTGAATGTATAACAAATGTATAATCAGTGAAAAAAGTGTATCTGAATGTATAACAAAGGTATAAATCAGGTATAACAATCTATCTTAGGGTATAACTAATGTATAACTCAGTATAACTAAGGTATAATTGCGGTATAACTAAGGTATAATCAGTTACTATAGTGTATCAGAATGTATAACAAAGGTATAAATCAGGTATAACAGTGTATCTTAGGGTATAACTAAGGTATAACTCAGTATAACTAAGGTATAATTTAGGTTTAAATAAGGTATAACCTTTCCCTGTCAAGAAAGCAACAAAACTTGAAAGTAAATTCTGTAATAGTGAAAGGAGTGAAATTACCTGAGTTGAGGGAGTAGTGACATTACTCTCCCACATTATATTCTCAGCAACAAACCACTCGATTTCAGATCCATTTGTGAAACCAAGGGTTTATACAATGTTGTTTCTTCCTGCAACATTGGTTCAGGGACTGTAGAACCAGCAACGTTATCGCCAATAACACCCTCATTTCCATTCCCAAAATCAGCAGCCTCCGTCGCATTCCCTTGCCAATCGCTCCGGCTATGCTTCTCCGGCAATAGATTATCACCGTCGCCACTATCTTCACCGCCGTCCATCAGATTCCTCTTAAACAACTTCAGCAGCTGTTTATATTGAGTGAATGTTTGAAGAAGAAAAAAAGTAGAGAACAGAGAAAGAAGAAAAAGAAAATCGTAAAGATGGGAGAAAGGAGAAGAAAGGGGTAAAGATGAGAGAAAAGAGAAGAAAAAGGTAAAGAGGAGAAAGAAAAAACAAAAACACGTAATTCAGTAAATAGGAAAAGGTAGGCCCAAAAACAAAAGCCCAAATCCAACGTAAAATTGATAATTTCCCTATTATTTATTACAAGGACAAAGGCACTTCCCAAGTTCCCTCCTACTTGTATATAACTCCGTGTCAAAATTATATACAACCGCAATTTTGATGATGTGTTATGTTGACTTATTAATTTTATTTATATCACACGTTGTGTTGTTTACTTTTATTGATGTAACATTTTAATTTGATTGTATGATAATTGTCATGTTAGCAAAGTCAAATGGTGACAGTCAAATTCTTTTTATATTAGGTACTAGTTTTGAGGAATGTAAAAATATAAATGAATCGTTGTTGAAAGTCAAACTGAATAACACATGTGATTTGAGGTTATATTTTAGGAGAAAACACCATAATATTCATGTAGCTTTATGTTCAATAAGCCATGTTACCACGGGAAATCTATTTAGAATAGTCGCATTAACAAGTAATGTCTGCCTAACAATAAAAAAATTAAAAGATTTTCTAATATTTTTTACTAAAATGGCCTTTAATTTATAATCATATTTATATTTTCAATTTACATACATTTGGTTGTTATTACTAAAAATAATTTGCTCTGAAAAATCAGAAAAAAATGTTATTTTTTATTGTTTGATTTTAACTTGAACTCGTTTTAATTTTAAAGGTAGAAATAATTAAAAGCTCAATATTTTTTAGTTGAAGTGATAGAAATAAATCAACTCTTTTAAACAGGATTCGTTTATCGTTTTACAATATTTTATTGATTATTTAATTTTTTTTTTAGTTCAGCTTATTTTATTTAGTTAACAAACTTAACTTCTTCTTTGCTCGTATGCAGTTATACTTATTTTTATTTTTATTTTTATGGCATAAATGTTATCCATTTGTCCCATGAAATACAACGGAATATGCTTACTTTGGGTTATTTTAAATTTTTTTAAAATAAAACACGAAGTAAAATGAAAATAGCAATAAGATGTGGTGTAAAATGACAAACCAACGGTTATCAGAATATTTAGTGGGAGAGCACCGTATAATACATATTAATTACAAGAAAAAAAATAGTAGTGTTCAGATGAATGCAGAACTAGGATAATAATTTGATTACATCCAATAGGATGAGCGAGATATATTGACAGAGGTTTGACCATTGATTGTCTATCTTATAGTGACACTTGTCATTCCATCATTCGTTCAGAGATATTGTGGCTGAAGCTTCTGATTTAGACCTTAGAGAGCGAGAGAGACAGAGACAGAGACGACGCAGAGAGGAGAGAAGAAGAAGAAGAGGAAGAAGAAGAGAAAAGACTGAAGCTTTAAGGTTGTTTTCAATGGCAACCTTTGCCCCTTTTCTCTCAGCTTCTCTTCCTTCTCCTCCTCCGATTCTCTCTTCTTTCCATCACCACCATAACTATTCTCCTTTTCTCTCTCTCTCTTTCCCCTTCTCCCCTCTTCTTCCTGCTTCTGTAACTTCAAACCCTAGAAAAACTCGAACGCTGGTTCTCGCTTCCTCTTCTGATGATTTCATTTCAAATCAGAATCCGAATTCTGCTGATAAGGTTAGTGTTTACAAATGGGGTTTTTTATGCTTCGAATTGACTTAGTTTCAGTTGTTCATTACTGAACATACTTACATGCTTTACTGTGTTATTGTTGCGAAAAGTTAGAATTTTTACATTTGTTTTTAGGGATTTCATTCAGCAATATTTGGTGTAGAAGTGAGCTGCTTTGTCTGAGTAGGATGCTGTAGTTTTGAACTTATGAAGCTTGAAACTATTGAAGTAATCCAATCATAATTTCTTAATCTTCGTTGTTTGATTGGTAGACTAATTGGCTCTTGGTGTTATGAGAACCTTTCAATTCAATTTGAACTCGAAATATGCACCAATTTTTTTTAATAACAGATTTAATTAATGATTTCAAATAACTTAGCTGTTCGAATTATGCAGACATGCTAGATTAAGACCCTCAACTTCCCAGTTTATAGGGAGGTCTTGATAAGTATCCTCAAAGTCCTTGGCTCTAAATGAATTCGCATATTAAGTTCTTAAAAATATTTGCCTGTCTAGAACATTTGAAATGTTGCGAATCCGGCCAAAATGGAATGTGAACCAACAGAATAAAGGATTGAACGATTTGTAGCTTCTCATAAATCAAAATCAAAGTTATTTCATGGAAGAAGTATTCCTATATTCTAAATCTATGAGATGTTAATTTTGAGAGAATGATATGGCAGTGGTATTCTTGTATAGAATCCTGCCACCACTGATGGATATAGACACATTGTAACTAATAGAGAGAGGAATAAACAAAAATATATGGAGAAATTTTATAGTCCTGCTCACTATTTCTTTGGAACAGAGCTCTAATAATATGTATTGTACTTCTTGAGATGAAAATAGCATCTTTGATTTTCATGTCTTTTTGTCCACATGGTGACTTTTCATCTGTTTTTTGTTCTTAGTGCTTCCGCTATTGGAGAGTGGCCTGTGTAGCTACCACTCATTATTAATAGGTCCTTGAAGCTAGTTAAGAAGAGAATTATCAATAAGTATTAAGATTTAATTTGCATGCTGTTTTAAATAATTATTGGTAATTGTTCCCCACCATACTGATTCTGGGTGGTTTTTTTTTTCTTTCAGAAGTCGGTTCTTTCAGATTTGATACAAGAAATAGAACCGTTGGATGTGAGCCTTATCCAGAGAGATGTTCCACCTACTACATTGGATGCTATGAAAAGGACTATCTCTGGCATGTTGGGATTACTTCCATCTGATCGATTTAAAGTTTCTATTGAGGCTTTGTGGGAACCTCTCTCCAAATTATTGGTCTCATCGATGATGACTGGGTATGGTTATTCATTAAATTCTAATATTTGTTCTTATTCTATTGACCTCCGTCAAAAGTCATCAATTATATGAGCTTTGCTCTTTTTTCTCCTATTGATTGCCCTTGGAATTTGGCTCATGATAGGCTTGTTGCAGTTTGGGCAGCCCCTATTTATATAGCCTATATAATTTAGAGAAATTTTTGTTTCTTGAGTTGTTTGATTGCTTGAGTTGTACTAGACAACAATTTCAGTAGCTTCTAGATCATACTCCAATATTTTTTCACCAGTTAAATATCAGATCTTAAGAGATATCTTTTCTGCTTGAATGTAGGTATACATTGCGAAATGCTGAGTATAGGCTTTGCCTTGAAAGGAACCTTGATGAGCATGAAGAAATTGTTGAAAAGGATGCTCATGAAACTAGTAAAATTCATTTGCAGGGGATAGAGGTAGATAGTGCAAAAATGAATAAGTGCCATGAAGAAAGTGGCAGATCTGAAAAAGCAACTGAACACTCATTTGATAATGTCAGTATTGAAGGCCTTGGTGAAATGTCTCGTGACGCTCAAGAATATATTTTTTATTTGCAGTCACGTTTATCTTCTGTGAAAAAGGTATTTTTAAGAAATTAGATTGGTAGACAAGCAATCCAGTTATGATTTTTGGTTTTCTGTTTCATTTTGAGGATATATTTCATATGATCTGTCGGTGTGTTGGTTGCTAACTTTAGATCTTGCTCGAGTAGGAATGGAAATGTATCCAAAGTATTATTGCATAAGGCTAAATAGATATCAGAGACAACCACATATTAATGGCTTTTGTTTTTTGTTTTTTGTTTGCAAATGTTGCTTGATGCTGCAAAAGGAAATGACAAAATTTTGTATAAGAAATGCTGAATAGATGTAGAGGAGCAAAATTTCTCGTTTTTGTATAAGAAATGATGTGGTAGAAGAAGAAAATGGTCATGTGGCAAAGTGTAACTTTGTCATTTTCAGTTGATAATGTTTTTCTTTCATTTTGTACCTTTAACCTTGTCATATCAATAAGAAGAAAATTTGTTAAGAATGTGGCCTTTCTGCTTTAGTTTGATCTCTAGACTCTTTCCCAACTGAAAAATGGAAATGGATGAAGTAGCTTCTTCTTGCCTTATGGAATTACATATGTCAGTGTATACCTGCTGCTGATGCCCTGCTCGAATGATGTTCGTTTCTGTTTACATATTTGACTGTTCATTGTTCCTGGTGTTGTATCTTTATTTGTATGTTTTTAATAGCCCACTTATGATTGTTAGGAAACTTAATCACTGTTTTCTTTTTCGGGTGTGTCAAAGGAACTCCATGATGTCAAGAGGAAAAGTGCTGCTCTTCAAATGCAACAGTTTGTAGGGGAAGAAAAGAATGACTTGCTGGATTACTTAAGATCATTACAACCAGAAAAGGTTCAATACGATCTCTTATCAGTCTTCTGTTTGTTTTGCTAATTATGCTAGTCTTTTAGGCTTTGGTAATGTTTTTTAAATCACCAAACATTTGCCTATATTGATGTGCTACTATAAGTTACAGCTGTTGCAGGCTTCACATCAAATTGGCAGTCGCAGGTTTTTAATGCTTGCACTAGTTCCATTCTGCTCCAGTATTTTTTTAGTATAGTTCCACAGTTCTCCCTTGAGTAATTATAACATGAGATGATATTTTTTCTCTGCATGAATTGCCTGCTCTATAAGGATGAGCAGAACGGTAAACTTGGAACGAAGGTGCTTGACAGAGGCTTGCATATTGCAGCTATATTTTTCATAATTATTATTTTGAAATCATTGGTTTGATTTCATTCAATATTTTCCTGAGCATGCTGACCACCATTTTTGCTGATTTTATAGTCCTGTAAATTAATTACGATCCTGTTAAGTGCTCATGCTACTAAATTATAGTCTACTTTATGTTGGTGATGTATAGGGACAAGATACGGCTTTTGGTATAACTGTTCGCTCTCCTTAGTGCAATCTATCAGGTTACAAGCAATATGTTTTTATACAAGCATTTCTATCATCTGGCGTGATTTGATGTCTATTAGCATGTTTATATGTGTTGTTCTTCCCTAACACATCATTTGCAGCATTCAACTTCGGTTTATGATATGGATTAGATTCCTACTCTTCGGGTTCAAGCTCTTTCTAGCACTCCTATCTCATTTGCAACCTAAGCATTGTAGTGTTTATTTTTAACTGGTAATTGTGTGGTGAACAGGTAGCTGAGTTATCAGAACCGACATCTTCAGAATTGAAAGAAGTAATCTATTCTGTAGTCCATGGTCTCCTTGCAACTCTTTCTCCTAAGATGCATTCCAAGGCTCCGCCAGAGAACACATCGCCTGGGCCACGAAATGTTGGGAGTGAAGATTGTGCGGAACTTGTTGAGAACACTTCTCTCCAGTTCCTCCAGCCCCTCATTTCATTGACGAGGGATTATCTAGCCCGTCTACTCTTCTGGTTAGGCCACATCCTTTCACCCTTTTCTCCGTTTTCATGTTGGAAGTATTGGGGACCAGAAAACTAACAATGAACTTAGTGTAGCTACGTACTTTTTGGTCTGATACTCGTATGTTCTTTTCAATCCATCAGGTGTATGCTTTTGGGACACTATCTTCGAGGTCTTGAGTATCGAATGGAGCTGATGGAGCTTCTATCTTTGACGAGTAATACGAAAAATGATACATGTGGAGATGAACAAGTTGCTTGAAAGTGCTCTAATGGAAAGGCTTCCATCTGTAAATAGAAATGCTTGTAGGTGTACTGTGCAAATTCTTTTCGTTAACATGAATAAGAGGGTTGAAGTCAGATGGACTACATTGGCTTTGCCAATAGATGAGTTAATCGTGTGTGAGAAATTACTTGTATTTTCTGTTAAAAGAATACCGTCTTTTTGCTCTTTATTCTGATAATAAATATTTTTTTTGTCAGTTTTCATAAAAAGAAAATATTTTCATTAGTCAAAAAAGAAATTACCTATTTTCTGAAGATGCCTTGTATAAGTATACAACTAGTAATTAATAATAATAAATTCTTATCCAGTTTTAGCCTAGTGAAAAAGGATATTTCTTCCAACTGGGAGGATGCTAATACCACATCTGAATTAAGAATGAGATTAGTAAAAAAACAAGGAATACCAATTGCTCGCTGGTAAAAAATATAATAATAAATAAGATAGATAGAAAATTAAATTAGGGCAAGTACCTATATATGAATATTATTCTCTTTTAGGGAAAAACCAATTCATTAAGAAGAAACGTCCAAAACAATGAGGTAACACGTCAGTGGGTGCATCCATACTAACTGCATATCCTATTTGGAAGCTAAATTAGCTAAAATTTGAGCTACCCTAAGCGTACATAGAAAGATAAAGAAGAACAAAAATTACCGAAATATAAAATGTCTTCTAAAATGCCTCTATAGAGGTGTCGAGGATGAGTTGGACTTTGTAATTCCACTGCAGTTTTGACTCCGAGCGAAATGGCAAAAAACTCAGCAATCTCCGGTGAAGAACATCACCGTTTTGACAACGAAATTGGCCATGCAGCTGCAACTGCTGGAAATGAACACGAAATAGTAGTAGAAAAAGTTGTCATATGAAATACTGGATCTGGGCTTGGAAAATTCCTTCCGTGCACAAAAGAATTTCGTACCTGCCAAGTTTGCCACAACATAAATTCCATAATATTTTGGGCTAAAATTTTATGAATCCTCACTGGATAAACAAACTTCTTCCAAAATTGACGAGCAAATTGACAAAGAATAAAATTACGCAAGACATAGATCAACTTAAGAGACACCTCTTCGATTAAGATTTGAGAGACCTCAGAGAATACCTTTACAAACTCTCCAAGTAAAATGCCTAACTTTGAGGGATTTGTAATTTCCATGCTAGTTTCCATAGCGAAGAATCGCCTCCCGATCAATGAAGATGGTACACAACTAGCTTACCATGTCTTGACCTTATAATCTTCATGTGTAGAATCCTTCCATTGGAAAATCGGAAACTAAGCGGAATACGCGCAATGGTCTTTGCTTGCTCTGGCAAAAAGACTTCTCTAAGTAGTGGGATATTCCACCTGACAGGATCCAATAATAAGAGACAATCAACAAATCTAGAGGGTAAAGTTTCAGTCTCTCACTTCTTCCTCTATTCAGGTAATTCATTTACTTTAGTTCATTTCTTGTTGGCGATTGATTATTCTATTCTTATCTGAATCCATTAAGAATTGGTATGTTCAGTCACAAATTCATTGAGATATAAATTTTCTTTTCCGATGAGACAATCTGAGGGTTGATCCAAAGTATCTGTACACTTGGGAAAATCCTCAAGGATCTGCTTAAACCGTTAAAAGCTGGTTTGGCAATAACTCAAGCCTGCCTTCTTTGTTTGAATTTGTTAAGGGGTCAAGGCTAGCTCAACATCTGGAGAGGCCTAAAGCAATTTTGCAATATAGTATTTTGAAAATTATAGCATAATAAAAGTATAACATTTTGACATTATGTACTATTTGACTAAATGTGACCAATTGTGTCTAAAAATGAAAAAAAAAATGATTTGTTACATTTATACTTAGAGTTTAGAAGAGTTGAAGTATTGAAATTTTTTTAAATTTAATTATTAAGATAAATAAAAAACTAAGAATTAAGAAATGTGAGAAAATTGAAAAACACAAAACAAAAACAGATTAGTGTAGAAAAAGATTGAAATTGAAGTGGGAGAAAATGATATACCAACTATTGTTATAAAAAAAAAAAAAGCACCAACGATTAATCTGAGATTTAATTGAATAAGGAGAAACATGTATAAATATTCAGAAAAAGGACCATAGAATGATAAATCAAAATTATCAATATTCAACATTGGAATTATTAACATTCAAAATTTTGGGACATTGAAAATATGGGGACCTAAAGTTTTTGCTTTATTGGCTTTCTGATTAAACTAGCCCTATAAGGAATCAACGCATTCAAATTCCAATCTGTATAATTTCAAAAGAATGCATTGATTTTCTTTTACTAACGATTCAGGGTTAATTGAATTAAATAAGAAAGAGCAAAAACTTCACAGAATCCTATATTGTTCGAAAAATTAGTGACTAAATAAAATACATAGATAATTTCAACTTAATAGCTAACTAACTTATGTTGCAATTTATCTAGACCACATCAATGATCACATTTTCTATTTTTTTGTTCTTTTATTGGCTATTGGATAAATACATTTAAATTTAAACTTATATAATTTAAAATGAATTGACCTTTTTTTAATAATAATTATCCTAAAATTTGGGTTTGGATATTAAATAAGAAAAATAAGAAATAATACAAACTAACTAACCATTTTTTTTCACATCTAGTGCATTTCTTTCAATTGGAGGTTCAAGCTCTGAGTTTTACGCAAGACCAAGTAGTACGTGCTTGTAAGTGTATTTCTTTCATTGTTATTCATGTTAGTTGTTACTGTTGCAATAAACTGTTAGTTGTTAGCTAATTAGTTAATAGTGTTTGGTAAACTTATAATTAGTTGTTGCTATTAACTGTTAGAAACAGAAAACACAAATACAATTTATATAAGTAAATTGCAGATTACAAGAAACTGGAAATGAAATAAATTTAAGAACAAAAATAAGACTAAAATACTTTTCAACCTTAACAAACAGATAAACAGTAGAGCCGGGGCCTGAAATCACAGTTTCCTTAAGACAATTATCTGCCCGTAGTTGGCGATTTGTCTCCCAAGATACAATAGCTCTCAAAAGCGAACACAACTGTGCAAAGTAATACTATTACTGGAAAAGAACAAAACAGAAATCCTATTTGAAAGAATCAGAATTGCAGAAAAGGAGGAAAGGAAAATTCGAAATTCTCAAGTGTTCTTCAACTGATGGAGAGCAAGAAGAAATAGGCTAATTAAGGGAATTAATTGGATTAATGACATTTAATTGGATTAATTCTCTTATTAAGAGAATTTATTATGCAGTTATTTTCCATTTAAAAATAAAACTGACACAATTAATTCTATTATTAAGAGAATTTATTATGTAGTTAATTTTCATTTTAAAATAAAACTGGCACAATTAATTCTCTTATTAAGAAAATTTATTGTGTAGTTATTTTTCATTTAAAAATAAAACTGACACAAATTTGAAGAGGCTCAAAAATATATGGAGAAAATTAGTAGGACCGGAGCAAAAATTAGGCAGGCCCGTAGTGGTCCAATTCGGTCTGGCATTCGTAACGCCCACCTCGTATTTCTCCAAATATTCCATTTCATTACGCTAACTTCGAGCAACAATTTCTCATTCACTACTTATCCGTTTTGGGTAAATTATATACCGTTGGAAAGGTCACGTTACGTACTATACAATGACACTAATCATTTGATTTAATATGCTTCCTTTCCATAATATAATTTGGCTCAAAGTTGACAAATAGTCACTAGTATATAATCTAATATATATATATATATATGTCAAATTTTCAACAATCCCCAACATGAATGAAATTGATTGACGAAAAGAAAGATCAAAATCGAAGGGGTGATAGTAAACTACAGTCGATATTTGCATAGGATAGGTAGGCATCAACCCTTGAACCTTCCCTTGTGCTAGTATATTTACTTTACTAGCTGACTAGTAGACACGATGTCCTTGAACTATTCTACCATTTGTGTAAACGATGATATACCTCACACAAATACCCACATAACACAGTTTTTGGTTCTTATGGTTATGTCCGTCATGGTCATGGACATCTCCTGGTTCTGCAAGAGTTTTAGATAACTAAGCCTTATTAGTCTCTTTTGAAGCGACCCCACTTCACTCTCATATAGGTGATCTCTTTTGCTCAAACTTTTGAAGCACAAAGAATCATTAAGAGCATAGCTTAACCTTTCCACGTTTTATCACTGTTTACATCACAGGAATGGACAAAGGGTTGATCCCCACAGTGACCTCATAAGGTCTATGCAATTAGGTTGTCCTATTGAACCTAGATTATGGGATCTCCAGTCAATAAGGTTGGGTTTTCCTTCACATAGCACCTTAAATTTTCATAGGCTTTAGTCCCATTCCCCTCGATGTCTTTTCAACTTGATCTCGGTTTAACCCTTTGGTTAGTGGATCCGCAGTGTTATCCTTTGACCCTACAAAGTCAATAGAGATAACTCCTGTTGAGATCAGTTGTCTAACAGTATTATGATGACGACACATGTGTCTCAACTTACTGTTGTACATAACGTTCTGTGCTCTTTTAATCGCTGCTTGATTATCGCAATGTATATAAATTGCAGGCACAGGCATTCGCCATTCTGGAATATCTTCTAAGAAATTTCGTAACCATTCAGCTTCCTCTCTGGTTTTATCCAAGGCTACAAACTCAGCTTCCATAGTGGATCTAGTTATAATCGTTTGCCTTGAGGATTTCCAGGACACTGCTCCTCCTCCTAGAGTGAACACATACCCACTTGCACCTTTAGAACTTTTGATGTCAGCTATCCAATTGGCATCGGAATACGCTTCTAGTACCACAGGTTCTCTCATATAGTGCAAACCATAATTACGAGTACATCGCAAATACCTTAGTATTCTCTCGATAGCTACCCAATGAATCTTTCCTAAATTACACGTATATCTACTTAAACTACTTACGGTGTAAGCAATATCAGGTCTTGTACAACTCGAAAGGTACATCAGACTACCTATAACCCTAGCATATTCCACTTGGTCTATGCCTTCACCTTTGTTTTTGGACAAATGTTGACTAATGTCTAACGGAGTTTTGGCTATACCAGAATTATCCTTGTTAAACTTATTAAGTATCTTGTCCACGTAGTGTGACTGAGTTAAAATGAGACCGTTAGGTGAACGTGTAACTTGGATGACTAAAATCACATCCACCAGTCCCATATCTTTCATGTCAAATCTGGAATTTAATATGTTCTTGGTACTCTTTACCATATTCTCATTACTTCCCACAATGAGTATGTCATCAACATACAAGCATAGGATAACATATCCTTCAGTTGTAGTTTTGACATAAATACATTTGTCACACTCGTTGATACGATAGCCACTAGCCATCATGGCATCATTAAACTTTTTGTGCCATTGTTTTGGTGCTTGCTTTAAACCGTATAAAGACTTCACCAATTTACAGACTTTCCTTTCTTGACCTGGAACTACACAACCTTCAGGTTGTTCAAGATCTCCATTCAGAAAAGCTGTCTTCACATCCATTTGATGTACCTCAAGATTCCGTAGAGCGGCAATAGCAAGTACCATCCTAATGGATGTTATTCTCGACACTGGCGAATAAGTATCAAAGTAGTCAAGGCCTTCCTTTTGTCTATAACTTTTTATAACCAAACGGGCCTTGTACTTATCAATTGTTCCATCGGCTTTCAATTTCCGTTTGAAAATCCATTTAGAACTTAGTGGTTTAGTTCCAGGAGGAAGATCCACTAATTCCCAAGTAGGATTTTACAGAATGGAATCAATCTCACTCCTTATGGCTTCTTTCCATAAAGGACTTTCCGTTGAACTTACAGCTTCTTTGTAAGTTTGTGGTTCAGCCTCTAACATGTAGGTTAAAAAAATCTGGACTGAAAGTTTTTTTCACCCTTGCCCTTTTGCTTCTTCGAGGTTCAACCTCTATGTCCATCTCATCCTCTTCTTGAAGATCTTGAACATCCTCTTCAATCTCTTATTGAAGTTTTTCACTATTCTCGACTTCGTCAAGTTGACCATCTTGACTGTTGACTTCAACAGTCTCACGAGATCGTTTAGATCCTAACCCTACATCATTTTGTATGCATGGAAACACATTTTCAAAGAACGAGGCATCCTTTGACTCCATTAATGTATTCTTGTGTATTTCCGGGTTTTTAGATTCATGCACAAGAAACCGATACGCGTTACTGTGTTCCGCATATCCAATGAATATGCAATCCACTATCTTTGGGCCTATTTTCATTCTCTTAGGTAATGGGGCCATTACCTTTGCAAGACACCCCCACACTTTCAAGTAATTATAAGAAGGTTTTCTACCTTTCCATAATTCATAAGGGGTTTTGTCTTGTTTCTTACGGGGTACCTTGTTTAAAAGGTAATTTGCTGACAACACAGCATCCCCCCACGTGTTTTGTGGTAACCCTGAACTAGTTAGCATCGCATTCATCATTTCTTTTAAGGTATGATTCTTGCGTTCAGCTACACCGTTAGATTGAGGAGAGTACGGTGGTGTTACTTCGTGAATAATACCATGTTGGGAGCAAAACTCGCTAAATGGTGCAACATATTCCCCACCACGATCACTTCTTACCACCTTAATCTTTTTATTAAGTTGGTTTTCTACTTCTTGCTTATAAAGAACAAATTTCTCTAAAGCCTCATCTTTGCTTTTAAGCAAATACACATAATAGTATTTTGTGCTATCATTTATGAAGGTAATAAAATATTTATTTCCTCCCCTTGATTGAATAAACTTTAAGTCATAAATATCTGGGTGTATAAGATCAAGTGGTTCTGAATTTCTTTCAACATAATGAAACGAGGATCTTGTCAATTTTGTCTCTACACAAATTTCACATTTATGTCTTTTATCAATTTGAAACATGGGGATATGATTCAAGTTAATTAAACATCACAACGTATCAAAATTAACATGTCCAAGTCTACTATGCCATAAATTAGAAGACTCAATAATATAAGCAGAAGAAATGTTATTCTCATTCATTTCAATTGAATTTGATTTACAAGAGATAAAATTAAATTTGAACATCCCATTACATTCATATCCCTTGCCCACATACATACCCCCTTCAGACAAAATAAATTTCTGAGACTTGAAAACCATCTTGAAGCCATGTGAGCTCAAGAGGCTCCCAGAAACCAGATTCTTCCTCATTTCAGGAACATACAAGACATTTTACAGCTTCATTTCTTTTCCAGAAGTCATTTTTAGAATGACAATTCCATGTCCCTTGATCTTTGAGGTAGCAGAATTGCCCATGTAGAGATTCTCTCCTTTCTTTATAAAAGTCAATCCAGTAAAAGACCCTTTGTTACAGCAAATATGTCGTGTAGCACCAGTATCAAGCCACCATTCTCGTGGGTTCGAGTCAACCAGGTTGACTTCAGAAATCACTGCACACAGATCGATGTCAGACACATCTTTAGCAATTTCTTCCACAACATTTGCCTCCTTTTTGTTGACCCATTTTGGCAACCTACAATCAGAAGACTTGTGTCCCATTTTATTGCAATTGAAGCATATCCTATTAAACTTTGGTTTCTTGGAAATGCCCCCTTTAGGTCCCAATTTGGACTTAGATCCAGCAGGCTGTTTGCCTTTCTTTGGGTCTTTCTTGACCTCCACTACATTGGCTCTAGCCACAGCTTGATTAGCAGCAACAGAAGATTTCCTCTCTGATCTTCTATTATCTTCTTCAATACGAAGTCAGACAATTAGATCTTCAACAGACATTTCTTTTTGTTTATGCTTGAGATAGTTTTTGAAATCAATCCAACTAGGTGGCAATTTCTCAATGATTGCAGCCACTTGGAATCCATCCTTTCAGCTTGCATCCCATGGATTAAAAGCTAGAGTTCTTGCACTTGACTAACAACAGATTTGGAATCAACCATTTTGTAACTAAAGAATTGACCTACTAAGTATTTCTTAGCACCAGCATCCTTAGTTTTGTACTTCCTATCCAAGGAGTCCCACAATTCCTTTGTAGTTCGTTTAACAATGTAAACCTCATACAAATCAGGAACCAATCCATTCAGAATGTGGTTTCTACAAAGGAAATCCAAATGATTCCAAGCATCAATAGCTAATTGAATAGAAGGATCCACCACACCCTCGAGAACAATAGGAGGATCTTCTTTCAGCAATCTATGATATTGCATGCTAGTCAAGTAGAAAAGCATTTTCTGCTACCACATCTTAAAATTCATTCCGTTATTTTTTCGGTCTTTCAGGCATTGTTACTGGGTATGAACCCGAACCAGCTACAGGACCGTTAGGCATAACAAGCCCAGAACCACTAGGACCATTTTATCCATGTTGGTTATTCTGGCCTTGGCCAGTTTCAGAACCATTGCCTCCAATAGGTGGGACAATATCAGCCATTTTTTTTTTCAATCTGAAATTTCAAATATACAAAGTTAGTGAAATTCCAGAATCAATAAACAAAATACAAAAAATAAATCACAAAATCCGATAATAGGTCCAACATAGTATAGAACAACAAATGTTCAAACAGTCCAACATAATCCGGTAATAGGTCTAAAGAATTTCTCCAAATGTCAAGGCATAAAATATCTAGAATGTCAAGGTATTAGATATCCAGAATGTCAAGGTAATCCTGCAAAACTTAACCAAGTACTACGGATAATTGTCTTAAGAATGTTAGAAACAGAAAACACAAATACATTTAAATAAGTAAATTGCTGATTACAAGAAACTGGAAATGAAATAAATTTAAGAACAAAAATAAGACTAAAATACTTTTCAACCTTAACAACCAGATAAGCAATAGAGTCGAGGCCTGAAATCATAGTTTCCTTAAGACAATTATCTGCCCGTTGTTGGCGATTTATCTCCGAGGATACAACAGCTCTCAAAAGCGAACACAACCATGCAAAGTAATACTATCACAGGAAAAGAACAAAACAAAAATCCTATTTGAAAGAATCAGAATTGCAGAAAAGGAGGAAAGGAAAATTCGGAATTCTCAAGTGTTCTGCAACTGATGGAGAGTAAGAAGAAATATGCTAATTAAGAGAATTAATCCAATTAAATGTCATTAATCCAATTAATTCCCTTAATTAGCCTATTTCTTCTTGCTCTTTATCAGTTGCAGAATACTTGAGAATTCCGAATTTTCCTTTCCTCCTTTTCTACAATTCTGATTCTTTCAAATAGGCTTTCTGTTTTGTTCTTTTCTTGTAATAGTATTACTTTGCATGGTTGTGTTCGCTTTTGAGAGCTATAGTATCCTGGGAGACAAATTGCCAGCTACGGGCGAATAATTGCTTAAGAAAACTGTCATTTTAGGCCTCGGCTTTACTGCTTATCTGGTTGTTGAGGTTGAAAAGTATTTTAGTCTTATTTTTGTTCTTAAATTTATTTCATTTCCAGTTTCTTGTAATCTGCAATTTATTTATTTAAATTGTATTTGTGTTTTTTGTTTCTAACATTAACATATATAAAATTTAATATAGACACATATATTGTAGATCAATATATAATAATTAAAAAAACATAAAAAAATGTTACACAAAATATTATAAAAATAATCTAGATAATTAGAGAATTTAAAATGAATTTAACTTATTATAAACTTCAAAAATTGTTACGTGCATTGCATATGTATATATGATTATCACATGATTTTAGTTTTTGACTAAATTAAAATATATAAATTTAGAAAAGAATATGTGATACTACCTAAAATACATAAATTGAAATAATTGATCTTGCTTAAATTTTTTATATTTATAAACAAGAAAAAAATTTCATAAAAAAAATAAGATTTATATATTTATATAAAAAATAATTTATTACTTTGGAAAGACTAAATTTATAAAAACTAAATAAATGTAAAAAAATTTTCGTGAAAAGCTTTAAAAATGAGCTTGTTTTTGTTTTCAAAATAGATTAAAACTGTTGTTTAATAAATTTAACTAAATACTATATTTTCTTGTTGTTTGGAGTGAAAAACTAAAATTTGTTCCGAAAAGAGGAAACAAAGATATCTTTGAAAAATTACCAAAACTATTCATTTTAATGATTTTTTCTGATCAATATTTATATTTGCACTCCGTAGTTTAACTTTCATTACTAAAATACCAATATTCTGCTTAAATCAGATTTTCTTTTTTAATCTATTATTTTTTCTTCCTCTTGGGTCCACCTACTGTGGATGAGTTTTCTTTGTATATAACTAATGATAAATTATTTTCTTTATCAGGAAATAATGTAAATATATTAAAATTAACATACAAAACTTAGCATTTATAGAAGTTAAAATGTGACACCCAACTCCAAACTATTTTAACCTTAATACACCTTCTAACGTCTCTCGAAACACCCAAAAATATTCTTAATATCCAAATAAATTCCTCGTAAATCTTCAAATCCTAATATAGAATAATCTTATATTAATGCGTCAATAAAATTAAATATAATCTATCTAATTTAATATACTTATTTGGCTTGGACTTGATAATTATTTATTATCAAGCTTCCTACGTACCCCAAATTCCGATTTGGGAATCAAAGCCATGTAGTTCTCCTAATATTAAAATAACTTATTTATCATTTTAATGTAACTTGTTCTACTGGATATACTCATTTATCTCTATTCACATAAAAAAACCTAAAGCATCATATATTCCTCCAAATGCAATTCTAGGAATTTTCACATCCTTGATAATTATTCCATTTAACCGGGCAGAATTAAATATCAAATCAATATAATCTCATCCTATTAAACATAAATATTAAATATTCCATCTGAGAATACCATTTCCAAAAATCATCAATTCCATAACACAAAGTTTCATATTTCCATAAAATACACCATAGATATTGATAATTAATAATTATAAATTAATCATAATAAACTTGTTCAAATATTCTCCAATTTTACCAAAATTATCACAAACTTCTCCCTATGCATATCTGCCCATTAAATCTAAACCATCAAACAAACTAATAGTATAATATTATAATTAATCACACCAAAATATGCCTGTAATCCACATAATACAATATCGATCACTTAAACTAATTTTCCAGCAAACAATATAATTAATTTAACTCCTAATACTTCAATAATTCATATAAAATAATATACTCAAAATCGTCAAAAACTCCAAGAATTAATATTGCTCTAAATAATTTATAGATCAATATAAAAATATTAAACTAAAAGAGGCTCGCCGGAAAATATTCCGGTCACCGGAAAAATACCCATAATTCGAACGGAGAATACCACTAGATTCACAGCATTACTAGGAGTCCAAAAATACTAATTTTATTCTCATATCACTTCATATTTAGAATTATAAGGGTGTATTCAATTAAAACTTTTATAGACTTTTAAAGATTTTTAAAATCCAGTGGTATTCAATTAAGACTTTTTAGGAGTCTTTAAAAGTCATCAGGTATTCAATTAAGACTTTTTAAGAGTCTTTAAAAGTCATTAGGTATTCAATTAAGACTTTTATAGAGTCTATAAAAGTAATCATGTATTCAAAAAGTTATTAACAATTGATGACAATGACTTTTATATACTTTTTTACAATTTTTTAACTCAAAACACAATTAAAAAAGTTATGCATATTGATGAAAGACTTTTTATTTTGATGGAAGACTTTTTATTTTCACTTTCAATCGTGATTTCTCGTAACCCTCCCTCCTTCACTGCCTCTCTCTGCTCTCCCCACTCTTCCTCCACCTCCTCTCTCTCCTCCATCCTATCGCCACTGGAAATCTCCGCTTAGTCCCGTCTTTCCATTGCTGATTGGCTGCTCTCCTCCCGCCACCACTCTTTTCCACTGCTCCTTTCCAAGCCGCCTGCCATTTTTTTAACGAGATATTTGTCTAGTCTCTTCCTTTATTCTTTGTTTTCTTTGTTAAATCTCCTTGAAATTGATCAAACACAAGCAAATCAACCCTTAAGTCTGGCCTAAATATTTTTTATGGTAAAATTTATCGGTTTGAGATGGAATTTAAATAAGTATGCATTTTGAGATGATTTTTATTGTTTGAGCTGGTTCTATACTTTGTTTAGATAGATTACCTTTATAATTTATGGTCCGATAGTCTACTCTTTTGAATGAGATCGATACTTCATTACTCAGATATGTGATTGTTCCATATTTATAAAATTGCTTACATTTAAATGCATAATTTTCTTATAAAAGAGTGTTAATCAATTGAGTTTCCAATTGAACCAAACGATGAAACTTTTTCATCTACACCAATGTCAATTAACCAAGAAAAATATTTTGAGCAATTTGTTAGAACACAAGAGCAACATAGAAATGATGCTAATAAATGTAGAGCTACGATTGTTACTTACATGTGAAATATTGAGCATATGAATGATAATGAAGATTATAAATTTTATAGTTAAATTATAATTTTTTTAATTAACATTACTATTCAATTTTAGTTTTATTATTTTATCTTTTGTGCTTGTAGATTTTTGTAGTTATTTATATTTTGGTATATTATCATTGAACACATGGAGATTATTATATTTTAGTATCTTAATAAGTCTATAAAAGTCCTTAAAAGTTTATAAAAGTCTATGGAATAAACTTTTTAAAAGTCATCAATACTTTTAAAAACTTTATAAAAGTAATTAAAAGTCACTAAAAGTCATCAAAGTCTATAAAAGTCATTCACTTAAAAAAAGTCTATAAAAGTCTCAATTGAATACCACCCCTTTAATTTACAAAAATACTCTAAATTTCATTTCTAAATTCGCTATCATATTAACCTCAAATAAAAATCTTAATCGCACATATTGAAATTCACTTAGTTTTGAACACGTACCTGAAATTTCATTGTGATCGGACGACAAAAGTTTGAATTATCAAAATTTCCTTCTTTATACATATATAAATATATAAACACATTTTCTTTGGACATTTCATCCAGAGCGTTCCTCTCTTCCGCCCTCTTTCTTCATTTATATCCAAAAACAAAATATCTTTTCTGAAAAATTACTCATTTGCCTTTAATTAATATATTTATTTTAAATTTCTAAATTCCTCCACATAACTTTTGATTCCATTCGATTATATCCTTACTGTGTATATAAATTTTCACCCCTAAACTTTTCTTTTTCTGTTAATATTATTATTATTATTTCATTTTTAATATAATTCCCTCAAATAATTAATAGGATAACGAATTTATAATTTTGAGGCTTTCTTCTTTATATATATATATATATATATATATAATTAATCATAGTAATGTTAAAAATAATTTTATAAATCAAAATTCACATATAAAATTTCAGGATGTTACATAAAACCCTTGCTTGCTATAAGAGTTTCAAAGCCACTAAAAAACCCTAGCATATAAAACCTTATAGTATAATTCAGGACTCTTGGTTTGCTGATACAATTACAAAGTCTTTTTTCTCTGAAATTCTTGTGCATATCCTATTTGGAAGCTAAATTAGCTAAACTATGACCTACCCTGAGTGTACACAGAAAGATAAAGAAGAACAAAAATAACCAAAATAGCAAATGTCTTTTAAAATGCTTCTATAGAGGTGTTGAGGATGAGTTGGACTTTGTAACTCCACTGCAGTTTTGACTCCAAGCGAAATGGCCAAAAACTTAGCAATCTACAGTGAATATCATCATCATTTTGACAACGAAATTGGTTAAGCAGCTGCAGCTGCCAAAAATGAAAACAAAATAGTAGCAGAAAAAGTTGCCATATGTAATACTTGATTTGGGCTCAGAAAATTCCTTCCATGCACAAAAGAATTTCGTACCTACCAATTTTGCAACAACATAACAATAAGGGGTAGAACATCCTTGGAGCATTTTTGAATAACCAGCAAGAACTATTCTAAAATTTTATGAATCCTCATTGGATAGACAAACTTCTTCCAAATTTGACGAGCAAATTGACAAAGAATAAAAGTATGCAAAGGGTTCGTGATACCATTGTTACATATAGGACATAGATCAACTTAAGAGACACCTCTTCGATTAAGATTTGAGAGACATAAGAGAATACCTTACAAAATCTCCAAGTAAAATGCCTAACTTTGAGGGATTTGTAATTTCCATGCTAGTTTCCATAGCCAAGAATCGCCTCCCTATCGATGAAGATAGTACACACAATTGGCTTACCATGTTTTGACCGTATAATCTCCATGTCTGGAATCCTTCCATCGGAAGATCGGAAATTAAAAGGAATACGCGCAATGGCCTCTGCTTCCTCCGGCAAAAAGACTTCTTTGAGTTGTGGGATATTCCACCTAACAGGATCCAATAATAAGAGACAATCAACAAATCTAGAGGGTAAAGTTTCGGTCTCTCACTTCTTCCTCTATTCAGGTAATTCATTTACTTTAGTTCATTTCCTGTTGGCGATTGATTACTCTATTCTTATCTGAATCCATTAAGAATTGGTATGTTCAGTCGCAGATTCATTGCTATATAAATTTTCTTTTCCAATGAAACAACCTGAGAGTTTTGTTGATCCAAAGTATCCTTAAGCTTATACTTGGGAAAATTCTCAAGGATCAGCTTAAACCGTTAAAAGCTGGTTTGGCAATAACTCAACCTCATCTTCTTTGACTGAATTTATTAAGGGTCAAGGCCAGCTCAACATCTAAAGAGGCCTAAAGCAATTTTTCAATGTAGTATTTTGAAAATTATAGCATAATAAAAGTATAAAATTTTGACATTAAACACTATTTGACCAAATGTGACCAATTGTACCTAAAAATGAAAAAAAAAATGATTTGTTATATTCATACTTAGAGTTTAGAAGAGTTGGAGTATTGAAAATTTTTTAAATTTAATTATTAAGATAAAAAAAAACTAAGAATTAAGAACTACGAGAAGTTAGAAAAACATAAAATAAAAATAGAGATTAGTGTAGAAAAAGATTGAAATTGAAGTGGGAGAAAATGATATACCAACAATTAGTATAAATAAAAAAAGCACCAACGATTAGTTTGAGATTTAATTGAATAAAGAGAAACATATATAAATATTTAGAAAAAAGACCATAGAATGGTAAATCAAAATTCTACATTAGAATATTAACATTCCAAAATTTTTGAATGAAAAATTTTGGAATCTTAAAAATATGAAGACCTAAAGCTTTTGCTTTATTAGCTTTATGATTAAACTAGCTAGGTAAGGAATCGACGTATTCAAATTCCAATCTATATAATTTCAAAACAATGCACTGATATTCTTTTAATAACAATTTATTCTTAAGTTTGGGGTTAATTGAATTAAATAAGAAAAAGTAAAAACTTCACATAATCCTATATTGTTTGAAAAATTAGTGACTAAATGAAACACATAGATAATTTCAACTTAATAGCTAACTAACTTATGTTTCAATTTATCTAGAACAAATCAATGATCACATTTTTTTTTTTGTTCTTTCATTGGCTATTGGATAAATACATTTAAATTTAAACTTATATAATTTAAAATGAATTCCCAGACTTTTTTTTTAATAATAATTATCCTAAAATTTGGGATTGGATGTTAAATAAAAAAAATAAGAAATAATACAAACCGACTAATCATTTTTTTTTCACATCTAAGCATATCTGGATGGTTAGTGCATTTCTTTCAATTGGAGGTTCAAGCTATGAGTTTTACGTAACACCAAATTCTCCGCGTCTGCAAATGCATTTCTTTCATTGTTGTTTATGTTAGTTGTTACTGTTGTAATAAACTGTTAATTGTTAGCTAATTAATTAATATTATTTGGTAAACTTATGATTAGTTGTTGCTATTAACATATATAAAAACTAATATAGACATATATTTTAGATCAATATATAATAATTATATAAACATAAAAAATGTTACACAAAATATTATTAAAAATAATCTAGATAATTCGAGAATTTAAAATGAATTTAACTTATTATAAACTTCAAAAATTGTTACATGCATTACATATGTACATATGATTATCACATGATTTTAGTCTTTGACTAAATTAAAATGTATAAATTTAAAAAAGAATACTTGTAACTACCTAAAATACATTAATTGAAATAGTTGATCTCGCTTAAATTTTTTATATTTATAAACAAGAAAAAAATTTCATAGAAAAATAAGATTTATATATTTATATAAAAAATAATTTATTACTTTGGAAAGACTAAATTTATAAAAACTAAATAAATGTAAAAAATTTTTCGTGAAAAGCTTTAAAAATGAACTTGTTTTTTGGAGTGAAAAACTAAAATTTGTTTCGAAAACACTCCGTATTTTAGCTTTCACTACTAAAACACCAATATTCTGCTTAAATTAGATTTTCTTTTTCAATCTATTATTTTTTCTTCCTCTTGTGTTCACCTACTGTGGATGAGTTTTCTTTGTATTTTCAGTGATTTAATAATAATAATAATAATAATAATAATAATAATAATAATAATTTCATGTTCATTGTCGTTATTTGATTTATTTTTTCTTTTTCACCATTCCTTTATTTTCCACGTATATTATTTGTTTTCTGCATTTCTTATACAAATATCTTCAATTTCACTTAATTATCACTAAGGTATCACCATCTTTCATCAGAGTATCATAAGTGTTCTCGCTATATTTCATCAAAATAATGAGATATATTTAAAATCAACATATAAATAAAAACGATGTAAAAAATATAACAATACATATACAAGAGTTTCATTAAGGTATCGCCACGGTATCAGATTTACCAGTGCAATGACACGATTATTGCCTTAAAATACTATAGATAATCATAATGTTTTGCTTTTTTTTTTTTTTAATAGTTCGAGAATTGTTAGACACACTTAAGGTGAATCTTCTTTTCAAATAAACTTAGCTACAACATTAAGGTTCGAACTAGAAATTTTTAACTTAAGCTATATGAGGATTTTAACCACTCAAGCCAACCAAGTACTCTTTTTTTTTCTGGGAATTAATTAATTAATATAAGATTTCATCCAAATAAGTTAATTACTATTAATTCGATAATAAAAGGACGTACTGATCACATTGTTATTTGTTTCCTTATTTGATTGTCCTTTTACGGTGATCGGCACATAATTTATATTTCAATCTATATAACTTCAAAACAATTTCTTGAATTTTAGTGACTGAAATTTTTAGAAATATTAACATCGATATTTTATGAAGAATGTATTTTTCTTATAACCAATTTAATTAATTGGTTCAAAATTGATTAGATTCTTTCTATACACATATTTAGTAATTATTGTATTAATTAATTTGATGCTTGTCATGTAAGTTTTAGGTTGGTTCTTTCCCGATTAATATTTTTCGCGTGCTCTAGGGTTCGAAATCGAAATTTCTACCTTAAGTGACATGGGACTATGGAATAATTAAGCCAACCTTAATTAGTCTCTCTTTCCCTCTCTTTATATATATATATAACTAATGATAAATTATTTTCTTTATCAGGAAATAATGTCAATATATTAAAATTAACATACAAAACTTAGCATTTATAGAAGTTAAAACTTGCTTGCTGTAAGAGTTTCAAAGCCACTAAAAAACCTAGCATATAATTTAGGACTCTTAGTTTACTGATACAATTAGAAAGTCTTTTTTCACTGAAATTCTTGTGCAACTCTATTAATGGTTTCTTTCATCTCATTGTCAACCGTATTCCTCTCTCTCTAGCCGTTTTTATTTTTTTTTAATTATTATTCTTGTTCGTTAAGAATGAAGAGAATTGATAATCATCTTCATCAATGGCCTTCAATGGCGCAAAATCCTGAATCTCTTTACAGTCTCCTTGAGCTGGATCAATCACCGCAGATGATATGGCAAAACCCTCAAAACCCTAATCTCTTCATCCAAAATTCTCAAAACCCTAATCTCATGGTTCAGAATTCGGACTTATATCCTCTAATCTCTCAAAATCCGAATCAGAATCGCTATCTGATGCGCGAAAACCACCAGCCTCAGCCTCAGCCGCCTCGTTATCAGATGAATAGTGATGGCAGTTTGCTCCTAAACCCTAGTTTTGGTGAGCTTGCAAGTCTTGAAGATGCGATGAGTCGAATCAACTTATCGTCGTCTCAGTTGTTGTTAGATCATTATTTGCCGCCAGAGTCTCTGAACCGGATGAGAAGCATGTCTGCCGGTCTTGGTTTACTTAGGTCGAACCCGAATGCTTCTTATCTAAATAGAGCCAATAGAGCCGGTACTCGTCGGAGCCGTTGGATTTCAGACAATGAACGGATGGGTTTTTCACAGGTTAGGGCAAACGTCAATCAGTATGGCGGCCTCAGGGCTGGTTCTGTGCAACCTATTCCGTCCATCTATGGGCTGGACCCAAGAGCGAATTCGAGTATTCGTTATTCTTCCACGTTGCTGGAGTTGGATCAGGTGAAAGGTCGGATTGCTAATTTGGCAAAAACTCAAGAAGGCAGTCGTTTGTTGTTGAAAAAGATCGATGAGCAACGACCAGATCAAATCGAGCTGATATTCTCGGAACTAAAAGATCATGTGTGTGATCTTATCGTGGATCAGTTTGCAAATGGCCTCATTCAGAAGCTCTTCGGAATTAGCAACGGAGAACAGACTACCCAACTCCTTTTCAGTTTGATAAAAAATGAACAAAAATTGCTGAATATTTGCATTCATCAACATGGGTATATCTATATTTCTTGTTCATGATTTAGAAAGTAATTTGCTCATAATTATTGAAGTCGCTTTTTGTTTTCGTGTGGCAGAACTCGGGCAGTGCAGAAAATGATAGAGTGCATGAAAACACCAGATCAAAGATTTGCGCTTGTATCAGCTTTGAAGTTCATTACTGTTCCATTGTCCAAAAATAACAATGGCCATCATGTAATTCAACAATGCTTTAAATGGTTTCCGGTTGATGATACTAAGGTAATGAAATCCGTTTTTGTTTTTGTTTTTTTAAGCTATGAAAATTGAAAAGTATTCATATATTCATAGCCATAAATAAGTTTTTTTATCTCAATATCTTCAATTATATATCTTCCTACTATTATGGGGAAGTCACTTACTGGAGTTCATTTGTTTTTGTTGGTCAAATTGATGTGATTGTCAACAAATTCTGCTCACTCTTTAATCCACCTCATAATTTTGGAATAAAAAATATTAATTCATTATTAGTTCAATGCAAAGTTTTGCTATAGAGAGGCAGACTTTATTATATTGACTATAAACTAATGCATGATCTATAAGATCAAGATCTAATATTCTTTGATAACATGATCATGCAGTGCCTTTTAGATGAAATAGCCAATAGTTGTCTTGAAATCGCGATGGATAAAAGCGGATGTTGTGTATTACAAAAATCCTTGACCAGAGCCGAAGGTAAACTGAAAGACCGTCTCCTAGCTGAAGTGACTTCTAATGCATTGGTCTTATCTGAACACCCTTATGGGTAAGTCCTCGAAAACTTATTATTCAAGCGCTTTTCTATTCATGGTTTTCAGTATAACATAGGGTTTAATATCTATATATTAAACATCCATTTGCTTTTTTAGGAATTATGTTGTTCAATTTGTACTTGAGATGAAAATACCACATGCCGAGGCAAATATAATGGAGCGGCTCATGCGGAATTTTGTCACTCTCTCCATGAACAAATATGGCAGCAATGTGGTTGAAAAGTGCATGAAATATTGCAGTGACAACAACGCCCTTAAAATTATTCAAGAGCTCATAAAAAGTCCTGATTTCCTGGATGTCGTTCAAGATCCTTTTGGGAACTATGTTATCCAGACTGCACTTTTGACCTATAAGGTTAGACTGGCCCTCCAAGTTCTTTGCTTCGTAAAGATACTCGTAACTAAATTTGAAAGTTATAATCTAATGCTTTGCTTTTCTTTTATAGGGAGAAGCTCTTTACACTCTTGCACGAGTCATTGATATCTGTCATCCTTATCTGCATAGTCACCTCCATGGGAAGAAGGTGCTCGCCGTGCTCGCCCAGACTCTAGGAAACAGAAACGATCGAATGTGATAACTAAAATTGTTGTTGCCGTCTTCATTAAGGAACTGTCCCTCTACTATGTGTTGTTTAGTTAATGTTTTTGTTGTTATCTAGTCAAGGTGTTGTTTTGTTGTTTCGATTTCAGGAATTGTGCACTAAAAAGACAGACTCGTAAGCAAGAATAAGGGTGGTGCCATTTCTGAATTGTAAGTTTAGGGTTTTGCAACTTAATGTTATATGTTAGAGGTGATGTTGTTAAGTTTCCTAGCTAATAAATCTATTAAGTTATTACTCTTAATTTCCTGCGGATTTGATTGCACTTAACTCTTAATTAGTTACTGATATCACTATTTAGCTTTGTTCGTGGTCTGTTCAGTTTTGTTTTACTGACTGAAAAGCTGTAGTTTCTTGCAATAGCAAAAGTGTTGTTTAATTTTTCTTATTATGCTTTAATCATTAGCATTTTTCTTTATGTAGGAGGCAATATTTGAACTAAAAATTGTAGGAAAATACATTAACTTAAATTAAATATTAATTAAGAATGAATGCTTTCAAATGACGACAAGATGCACACGGCATCCTATTGTAGCAATAACAACTATTTTGGAAAAAATAAAATTGGCAGCAACAAAAAGTTTCTCAATGGATGAAAGTATATTTGTCTTGCAATCAGACAAATTTAATTCCTCCAGTCCATAATAGATATTATTCTAGCCAATTTTATTTTTTCCAAAATAGTTGTTATTTTAGAAAACCAAATAAGTTTAAATAATTTTTTTTCTATTTACCCTTGTATTTATTTTATTAAATAATTGCTTAACACAAAAGATGATAAAAGAAAGCGTTAAATATTTCTCAATTTCTCGTATCATAAACTATGTAGAACTCAAACATTAAGATGAAACAAATTTTAAAATGAAATTTAATAAGATTACTTTTTTAAAAATATTATTTTATAGATATATTTATCATTTTTTTTAATTTCCATGCACAAACCTTAAAAAGACATAATATGGATCACAGGGAGTACAAGACATATATTTAAGCTGTTTTTTGGGGCTGCGAAAAGCAGTTTTCAGTTAAAACAGGAAGAACCGTACTTTGGCTGAAAATTACTTTTGGGGTTGCGGCAAGCAGTTTCAAATGCACAATTGATGAAAGTCAGATTGTATTCAGGAAAGCATTGGAAAAACATTTAAAACTACTTTTAAAAGAAACAATGAAACCTAACTGTGGGAAAAATACTTTCACGAACAACAATCCCAAACTAGTCCTTAAGAGTTGATATGCTCTAACAAATACGGTATATTGAAAACAATAAGACAATGAATTATAATAAGTCCTTTTATTGTACCAAAATGTCGAAAGTACCCTTGTCCTTGTAATAATAGGACTTAATTATTTTTGGGCTCAATTGAACTGGGCCTTCATTTAAGAATCCAAAATTTATGGACTGAAACAAAATGTTGCAACAATGACCCAAATCCATATCATCTCCTCCTCTCTGTAAACAAAAATGGCCTTTCCCGCCCTATCTTCCCGCCATTTGTAACGCCCCTTCTACTCTAAACGCCCTTTACTCTGCCATTTCACTCAACAACTCTCACGTTTCTTCTCTTCTGGCCAACAATTCTCCGGTAATCATTTATCTCTTCAGCTCCAATTTTCTGCAGTTGTTGATCTAGGTTTTCAATTAGGATCTGCCATTGCTACGCTCTTCACGTTTTCATGCTATTTCTCCCAATTTTCCTGCTGCTATTCATTTATATCTGTATTTAAGCATATAATTTAGTTGTGTTATTGGATAAGTTTAAAACTTGCCTCTCGAGATTTAGGTTTGAACTCTTGTACACGAAATAATTTACAGAATCGATTTGTTGAATCATGAAATGGGCTTGTATATTTTCGAATATTTGGAATAATAATGTCATTTTCCTTGTCTCAGTATCATAACTTCACTGATAATCATGAAAGGAGCAAGGATTTCTACGCCTTGTAATGAATTGGGAGACAGAAATGAAGCGGGAAAAGAAGTTAGCCACATACTGATTAATTATTCAGGTCCTTCATTTTCAAATCTGCCCAGAGATATTATGGTAAATATCCCATTTAGGCTCTCCATAAAGAGGATTTTTGTGTGCAAAATTTGGTATGATCTAGTTTCAGATCCCGATTTTGCAAAGCTCCATTTCAATCAAGCTCAGGTGTATCCTCTGATTCAAACCACACGTTTCACATTCCTATCAAGAATGGTTTATCTTGTGCAGCTAGAGGAGGAGGATTTTGAGGTCAAGCTTGGGATGTGTGGTCATGCCCACTCTAAGTCTAAATGTGTTTGTCATGTTAAGTTTAAACTTGACACCAATTTTAAACTCCCATTGCGCAGCCTGGAAATGGTTATTGAAGATAAAGATAGTTGCCATAATATGCTTTGATCTTGGCAGTGCAGCAAAGGGAAACGTTGCAACAAATTGAGAATGAAGGATCACAAATATAATCTAGTCAATTCATGCAATGGTTTGGTTTGCTTGTCCAATCCATCTGATAATGATCCCCTTATTGTTTGCAATCCTGTTACAGGTGAATTTATTAACCTTCCAGAGGCTAAGAAGGTTGACTTGTGTGGGATGACTTTGAATTGTGGTTTTGGTTTTAGCCCTGTGACTAACCAATATAAGGTGATAAGAATGTTTTGTCACTGGACCCGAGACATGATGAGAAATAGGTATATTGATTTTGGTTTAGTCGCTGAAGTACATGTTCTTGGTACAGAATCATGGAAAGAGATTGACTATTCCCCCGCGAGATCATGCGAGTTATTCCCTGCTTGCTTGAATAAATTTCTAGTGTAAATTAAGTTTTTCTGAGGTTTTGGGTGAAATATTTTATGTAAGGCATAAAGACCTTTTTAGCCCTTGCGTTATCATCGGTTTGTCCTTTTGGCTCCTATCCTATTAAAATTTTTCTTTTGCCCCTGTGGCATGCAAAAAATTTCCAAATTAACCCTTAAAAAACATATTCCGTCAGATTCCGCTAACAATTTTATTAACGGAATTTGACAGAAGATGCTCTTTAGGAGTTAATTTAGAATCTTTTTGCATACTACAGGGGGGCCATAATATGCTTGATCCTAACAGTTGGGCTAAGAGAAACAAGTGCGTCAAACTGAAAATGAAGGATCACATATATCGTGTAGTTAATTCATGCAATGGCTTGCTTTGCTTGTCTGATCGACTCCATAATGATCCTCTTATTGTTTGCAATCCAGTTACAGGTGAGTTTATTAACCTTCCAGAGGCTGAGAAGGTTGACTTCCGGGGTACTATGTGTTGTGGTCTCGGTTTTAGTCCTGCGACAAACAAATACAAGGTGATGAGAATGTTTGAGCGTTTCACCCGAGTTGCCAATGAAATCAGGTATGAGAGTAGTATAGTGGTTAAAGTGCATGTCATTGGTTCTGAATCATGGAAAGACATTAGTTTTTTCCCTCCTTCAATGTGGAGTTTCTTCCCTACTTACGTGAATGGGTTGCTTTATTGGTTTTCTGCTTCACGGCCACTATCTTTAATTTTTTTTGACGTAGAGAAGGAATGTTTTGGGATAGTTTCAGCACCAATAGTGGATAAACCTTATCAATATGATGACTTGAGCATGGGAGTATTAGGTGGAGAACTTTTCCTATCTGTGGGTTTTAAGTGTAGGATTTTTCATGTTTGGACAATGAAAAATGATGGTGCCGAAAAGGTGTGGTCTAAAGTTTTCTTCATTGACTTGCATCGTTGTCAAAGTTTTCCTCATGGTTATGGTTCATATCAACCCATAAAGTACCTGAATAATGGGGCATTGCTGATGTTTCACGCAAGTGCTTTAATGTACGTTGATCCAAAAAGAAGTATATTTAGATATTTGAGGGTCCATGGGATGGAGCCACTAGTGGAGGAAGCAATTGCTCATATTCCAAGCTTTGTTTCACTCAAACATGCTATATCAGGACATAATGTGAAGGTGCTAAATGTCAGGTCAAGGTAAGATGCTTATAGATTTTTATTTATATTTCTCCAAAATACTATAACTTTTTTTTTTTTTTTTTTTTTTTTTTTTTTTTTTTATGATGATACTATTTATTTATTTATTAATCCCTATTTAAGAGTTTGCTTCCTAATTTAACCAGTCATGGCTTTACTCACAGAGTAGACGTTTTTCACTCTACTCTTCGCTACCACTCAGTTCACAATTCTCCTGTCCATCAATTTTCCTCCGGTAATACTTTCTTCTCTTTTTTCTTTCCTATTTTCAATCACCTATTCACTTATCGTGGCATTCACTAATCAAATTAATGTTTACTTCCATTAACGATTAAGAGATTTTAGGTTTCAATTTTTTTTTTTTTTTTTGGGGAATCGGGTGCGAATTGTATAATTAATTTGGTGTGAATTGATTTATTCGCAAAATATGAAGAACAATCAGGGTTTCCTTTTAGCATTATATATACAGTGTGCTGATATTGTGATTTGCTGTGTCTCAGTACCATAACTTGAGAAACAATCATGAAAAGGAGGAGGAATTCAACAGCTTCCAGTGCAAAGAGAGGCAGAAAAGAAAGAAGGAATGTTAGCTACATAGAGATTAATTATTCAAGTCCTTCATTTTCCGATTTGCCGACGGATATTTTGGTAAGTATCCTACTTAGGCTATCCATAAAGAGGATTTTTATTTGCAAATCTGTGTGCAAAACTTGGTATGATCTAATTTCATATACTGAATTTGTTGAAATAAAAATGAAATAAAATTAAACTTAATTTGAATAAATAACTTTAAAAGAAAAAGACAAAATCATGTGATCAAATAATCATGTGATCAACTCCACAGGCATAAGCATGTGGAGTTGATAAATAAAGACAAAGTTATGGATAAATGTAAATGCAAGTTGCGGCACATTTGAAGTGTTTTCCTTCATGGTGTTTAACTGATAGATGTGGCAACAAGTTGTAGAATTGTGGTTTATATTGAATGTTGTTTATTAGCCACAAAATTTCTATGGCTGAAATTTGTAATTGAACTCTATAAATAGCGCTGCCAGTCAATTGTATATGTGCGAAGTGAAGTAATCATAAAAGAAATTGATAAGTTAAGTGTTTAGTTTTCACTTTTTTTAATTTTTTTGTCTAGTAAAAGCCCTCTTCCATTTAACAAAGTGGAATCAGAAAAGCCTGGTTAGTGAGAGTTGCGAGATTTTTATTCATCCAAAAAATTCACATTTTTTGAGTGTTTGTGAGACTCTACCAAATAAAATATGAATAGCAACGACATTTACAATTTTCCTCAACTCACCAAAACCAATTAAATAAATTGGTATATTAAAATGAAAGCCATTCTTAGAGCCCAAGATGTTTGGGACATTGTTGAAAGAGGCTACGCAGTCCCAGTGGAAGATGCACAACTGTCTCAGGTAGGGGTGAGCATAGACCGGTTCGGTTCAAAAACCGAACCGAACCGAACCGAACCGAACCGAAAGAACCGATCCAAAAAACACTGTATTTTATAAATCAATCCCATCCAAATTAAATTTTGGTTCGGTTCAATCCAAACCGAACTAGTTCGGTTCGGTTCGGTTTGGACTAGCTCGAACCAAAAACATCAACTTTTTAAAAAAAAATCAAAATAAAAATTTTATATAAGTAGTTTGTTTAAAAAAAAAAAAGAAATACAAAAAAATTAACTTAAAAAAACAGTAATACTAAATAATACTATTACATCACAATAAAATACTAAAATTCTCTCTCTTTTTTTTTTTTTCAACTCTCAAGTTTTAACAACTATAAATTAGCATAAAAAAATCACAATATAAAACTATAAAACAATATAATGTCTAAAATTCTCTACAATTAGTATATATTAATTTTATAATTAATTTTAATATTTTACTAATTATTCGGTTTTTCGGTTTTTTCGGTTTTAAACCGAACCAAACCAAACCGAACCGAAGTCCAAACTTCTTCATAACTTAAAACCAAACCAAAATATGAAATGGATCGGTTTGGTTCGGTTTGGATTTTCGGTTTTTAGATATTGGTTCGGTTTTGCTCACCCCTAGTCTCAGGCAGAAAAAGACAGTTTGCATAAAAGTCGCAGGAGTGACCAGAAGGCACTCAGTCTAATCCATCAAGGATTGGATGATGTAATGTTTGAGAAGGTGGCAGAAGCTACCACCTCTAAGTAGGCATGGGACATATTACGAATTTCTCTTCAAGGAGAGGAGAAAGTACAAAAGGTTCAACTACAGATGTTGAGAGTTGAGTTCGAGATGATAAAGATGGAGGAGACATAAGCAATTATGGATTACTCCTCACGAGTAAAATTTGTCGTTAATCAAATGTGGCAGTACGAAGAAAAAATTGAAGAATCGAGAATTGTTGAAAAAATTCTACGATCACTTCTACCAAAGTTTGACTACGTAGTGGTGGCTATGGAATAGTCACGAGATATAAGTGCAGTGACCATTGATGAAGTTGTTGGTTTGTTGCAAGCATGTGAGGAGAGGCTAAACACACAGAAAGAAGAGTCTGTAGAACAAGTCATGGCAGCAAAGACTTCGTTCAAAGAAAACAAAAACAGTCGAGATGCGAGTCAAACTGGAAAAGGATGTGGTAGAGGTCATCGAGGAAATGGAAGAGGAAAAGGACGTGGCAGAAGTCAACAGTTTGGAAGTGGTGACAACAATGATGGAAATACTCAGTTCACAAGAGGAGGCAGAGGCCGTGGACGTGGAAGAGGAAGAGGAAGAGGAAATTGGAGGCAGAATGATGGACGTGACAAGTCCAATGTTCAATGTTACAATTGCTCCAAATATGGCCACTACGCATTAGAATGTTGAAGTCCGCCAAAGCAGGAAATGACTAACAACATCCAAGACGAGGATGTAACCGGCACGATGTTATTAACCCGCAAAGGTGAACAAAGTCAAGAATCCAACATATGGTATCTTGATAATGGAGCAAGTAATCATATGTGTGGAGATAAGAAAATATTCGTTGGGCTGGACCAATCATTCAGTGGAAATGTTGTTTTTGGGGATTCCTCAAAAGTTCCTATTGAAGCAAAGGAACCATTCTCATCCGCTTAAAAAATGGCGAACACTAATTCATCAGCAATGTTTACTATGTTCCAAACATAAAGAGCAATATTTTAACTTTGGGACAGCTATTGGAGAAAAATTACCAAGTTCACATGGCGAACCGAAAGTTGTTGCTATTGAATGAAAAAGAGTTGTTAGCAAGTGTACCAATGTCAAAGAACAGGATGTTCGCTCTCAACATCCAGACGGACCTGGCCAAGTGTTTAAAAGCTTGTGTGAAAGATTTTCATTGGCTTTGACATCTAAGGTTTAGGCATTTGAACTTTGGAGGGTTAAAGCTACTGAGTCAGAAGAAGATGGTGCATGGTTTGGCCCCTATTGATAAACCCCATCAACTTTGTGAAGGATGTCTTGTTGGAAAACAATCCAGAACCAGTTTTTCAAAGGAGTCTATGTCAAGAGCAAAAGCGCCACTCGAGCTCATTCATGCTGATGTTTGTGGGCCAATAACTCCAATGTCATTAGGAAGCAACAAATATTTCTTGCTATTCATCGATGATTATAGCAGAAAGACGTGGGTTTATTTTCTAAAGGAGAAATCAGAAGTTTTCTGAGCATTTAAGAAGTTCAAAGCGTTTGTTGAGAAAGAAAGCGGCCATTACATCAAAGCCTTAAGATCCGATAGAGGGGGAGAATTCACATCCAATGAATTCAAAAGATTCAGCGAGGAGCATGGAATCCGCCACTTCTTGTCAATCCCGAGATCGCCTCAGCAAAATGGTGTTGTTGAAAGAAAAAACATAACAGTTCTAGATATGGTGAGAAACATGTTGAAGAGTAAGAATTTACCTAAGGAGCTATGGGCAGAAGCAGTTGATTGTTCTGTTTACATCTTGAACGGATCTCCAACGACGAGTGTTTGGGATATGAAACCCCAAGAAGCATGGAGTGGGAGAAAGCCCAATATTTTTCATTTTCGTGTTTTTTGGAAGTGTTGCACATGTTCATGTACCTGATGAAGAAATAAGAAAACTTGATGATAAAAGCAAAAAATACTAGTTCGTGGGATACTCAGAATTTTCTAAAGGTTACAAGATGTTTGATCCAGATATGGGAAAGACTATCATTAGCAGGGATATGACTATCGATGAAGAAGCAATTTGGGAGTGGAACAATGAAAAGAAGAAGAATTATAGTTTTTATCCTTTTACTATGGATGAAAATAATGATCAAGATCTGGAGGAACCAGCCACAATGCCAACGACAGATGGTCCTATTTAAAGTGCATATCCTGGAGCAGAAGAAGCACAAAGTGAAAGTCCTAGACAGAGGCTAAGAAAGTTACGACGTATCGAAGACCTCTATGATGTCATAAGAAATCTCGGTGAAGAATTAACTCTTTATTGTCATCTTATTGATAGTGAGCCTGTTGATGCTGAAGAAGCCATGACAAACGAGAAATGGAGAAAAGCCATGGAGGAATAGATCTAAGCAATTGAGAAGAACAAGACATGGGAGTTGACTAAACTTCTAGCTGGTAAAAAATCCATTGGTGTTAAATGGGTGTTCAAAGCAAAGAAAGATGTAAAAGGCGAAATTGTAAGACACAAGGTAAGATTAGTTACGAAAGGATATAGTAAAAAACCTAGCATTGACTATGATGAAGTTTTTGCACCCGTTGCAAGAATGGAGACCATCAGACTGGTGATCTCAGTTGCTGCTCAAAATGGGTGGAAGATTCACCAAATGGATGTCAAGTCAGCTTTTTTTAATGGATACTTGGAGGAAGAAATTTATGTCTAACAACTGCCTGGTTACATTGTTAGAGGCCATGAAGATAAAGTGTTGAAACTGAAGAAGGCATTGTATGGACTCAAGGAAGCACCGAGAGCTTGGAACAGCCTTATTGACAAATATTTTCAAGAGAATGGATTTGTCAAATGCCTCCATGAATATGCTTTGTATGTGAAAGAGAAAAATAGACACATAATGTTTGTTTACTTGAACATGGATGATCTTATTTTTACTGGGAACAATTCTCGGATGTTTAACGATTTCAAGAAGATAATGGCTCATGAATTTGAGATGACTGACATTGGCCTAATGTCATACTATCTTGGTATTGAAGCGAAGTAGAATAAAGATATGATTTTTATTTCTGAAAATGGCTTTGCTAAGGAGATCTTGAAGAAATTCAAGATGGGGAATTGCAATTCTGCCAACACTCCCGTTAAACGCAGCCTAAAATTGACCAAGGATGAAGATGGAGAAAGAGTGAATCCAACAATATTCCGAAGCTTGATCGGGAGCCTCAGATACATGACGTGCAAGAAAAAATACAAAACCTGATGCGCTTTTTCGATCATCTTTATCACCAGCCCAATCACTATCATTGTACCCAACTAATTCAAACCTGTTAGACTTTGAGCAAAGTAATCTGAAATTAGTTTTACGTTTTACGTAATGGAGTATCCTTTTTGCTGCATTCCAATATGACATCTTTGATGATTCCATGTATTTGCTCACTAGCCCAACCGCATACAAAATATCTGGCCTTGTGCATGTTAAGTATATGAGGCTCTCGATCAAGCTTCAGAATATTGTTGGATTCACTTTTTCTCCATCTTCATCCTCGGTCAATTTTAGGCTATGTTCAACAGGAGTGTTGACAGAATTGCAATTCCCCATCTTGAATTTCTTCAAGATCTCCCTAGCAAAGCCATTTTGAGAAATAAAAATCCCACCTTCATTCTGCTTCACTTCAATACCAAGATAGTATGACATTAGGCTAATGTCAGTCATCTCAAATTGACGAGCCATTATCTTCTTGAAATAGTCAAACATCTAAGGATTATTCCCAGTAAACATAAGATCATCCATATACAAGCAAACAAGCATTATGTCTCCATTTTTCACTTTCACATACAAAGCATATTCATGGGGGCATTTGACAAATCCATTCTCTTGAAAATATTTGTCAATACAGCTATTCCAAGCTCTCGGTGCTTGCTTGAGTCCATACAATGCCTTCTTCAGCTTCAACACTTTGTCTTCATGGCCTCTGACAAAGTAACCATGCAGTTGTTGGACATAAATTTCTTCCTCCAAGTATCCATTAAAAAAAGCTGACTTGACATCCATTTGGTGAATCTTCCACCCGTTTGGAGCAGCAACTAAGATCACGAGTTTGATGCTCTCCATTCTTGTAACTGGTGCAAAAACTTCAGCATAGTTAATACCAGGTTTTTAACTATATACTTTTGCAACAAATCTTGCCTTGTGTCTTACAATTTCGTCTTTTGCATTTGAACACCCATTTAACACCAATGGGTTTTTTTACCAGCTGGAAGTTTAGTCAACTCCCATGTCTTGTTCTTCTCAATTGCTTAGATCTCTTCCTCCATGGCTTTTCTCCATTTCTCGTCTTTCATGGCTTCTTCAGCATTAATAGGCTCACTATCAATAAGATGACAATAAAGAGTTAATTCTTTCCCGAGATTTCTTGTGACATCATAGAGGTCTTTGACACATCGTAACTTTCTTGGCCTCTGTCTAGGACTTTCACTTTGTGCTTTTTCTGCTCCAGGAGATACACTTGAAATAGGACTATCTGTCGTTGGCATTGTGGCTGGTTCCTTCGGATCTTGATCATTGTTTCATCCATAGTAAAAGGATAAAAATTATAATTCTTCTTCTTGTCATTGTTCCACTCCCAAATTGCTTCTTCATCGATAGTCACGTCCCTACTAATGATAGTCTTTCTCGTATCCGGATCAAACATCTTGTAACCTTTAGAAAATTCTGAGTATCCCACAAACGAGTATTTTTTGCTTTTGTCATCAAGTTTTCTCCTTTCTTTATCAGGTACATGAACATGTGCAACACTTCCAAAAACATGGAAATGAGAGATATTGGGCTTTCTCCCACTCCATGCTTCTTGGGGTGTCATATCCCAAACACTTGTTGTTGGAGATCGGTTTAAGATGTAAACAGCACAATCAACTGCTTCTGCCCATAGCTTCTTAGGTAAATTCTTTCTCTTCAACTTGCTTCTCACCATATCTAGAACTGTTCTGTTCTTTCTTTCAACAACACCATTTTGCTGAGGCGATCTCGGGACTGACAGGAAATGGCGGATTCCATGCTCACAGAATCTTTTGAATTCATTGGATGTGAATTCTCCTCCTCTATCGGATGTTAAGGCTTTGATGTAATGGCATCTTTCTTTCTCAACAAATGCTTTGAACTTTTTGAATGCTCCGAAAACTTCTGATTTCTCCTTCAGAAAATAAACCCACGTCTTTCTGCTATAATCATCGATGAATAGCAAGAAATATTTGCTGTTTCCTAATGACATTAGAGTTATTGGCACACAAACATCGGCATGAATGAGCTCGAGTGGCACCTTTACTCTTGACATAGACTCGTTTGGAAAACTGGTTCTGAATTGTTTTCCAACAAGACATCCTTCACAAAGTTGATGGGGTTTATCAATAGAGGACAAACCATGTGACATCTTTTTCTGACTCATTAGCTTTAACCCTCCAAAGTTCAAATGCCCAAACCTTAGATGCCAAAGCCAATGAAAATCTTTCACACAAGCTTTCAAACACTTGGCCACGTCCGTCTGGATGTTGAGAATGAACATCCTGTTCTTTGACATTGGTACACTTGTTAATAACTCCATCTTTTCATTCAATAGCAACAGCTTTCGGTTCGCCATGTGAACTTGATAAATATCTTCAGTAGCTATCCCAAACTTAAAATGTTGCTCTTCATGTTTGGAACATAGTAAACATTGCTGATGAATTGGTGCTTGCCATTTTTTAAGCGAATGAGAATGGTTCCTTTCCCTCAAATAGGAACTTTTGAGGAATCCCCAAAAACAACATTTCCACTGAATGATTGGTTTAGCTCAACGAACATTTTCTTATCTCCGCACATAGGATTAGTTGCACCATTTTCAAGATACCATATGTTGGATTCTTGACTTTGTTCACCTTCACGGGTTAATAATACCATGCTGGTTACATCGTCGTCTTGGATATTGTTAGTCGTTTCCTCCACCTGCTTTGGCGGACTCCAACATTCTGATGCGTAGTGGCCATATTTGGAGTAATTGTAACATTGAACTTTGGACTTGTCACGTCCATCATTCTACCTCCAATTTCCTCGTCGACGTCCACGGCCTTTACCTCCTCTTATGAACTGAGTATTTCCATCATTGTTGTGACCCCTTCCAAACTGTTGACTTTTGCCACGTCCTCTTCCTCTTCCATTTCCTCCACGTCCTCTTCCAGTTTGACTCGTATCTCGACTATTTTCATTTTCTTTGAACGAAGTCTTTGCCACCAGGACTTGTTTTATAGACTCTTCTTTCTGTCTGTCTAGCCTCTCCTCACGTGCTTGCTACGAACCAACAACTTCATCAACGATCATTGCACTTATATCTCGTGATTCTTCCACAGCCACCACTATGTAGTCAAATTTTGGTAGTAACGATTGTAGAATTTTTTCAACAATTCTCGATTCTTCAATTTTTTCTCCGTACTGCCGCATTTGATTAACGACAGATTTTACTCGTGAAAAGTAATCCGTAATTGCTTCTGTCTCCTTCATCTTCATCATCTTGAACTCAACACTCAACATCGACGGTCGAACCTTTTGTTCTTTCTCCTCTCCTTGAAGGGAAATTCGTAGTATGTCTCATGCCTGCTTGGAGGTGGTAGGTTTTGCCAACTTCTCAAACTTTACATCATCCAATCTTTGATGGATTAGACTGAGTGCCTTCAGGTTACCCCTGCGACTTTTATGCAAACTGTCTTTTTCTTCCTAAGACAGTTGTACATCTTTCGGGGCCTTTTTCAAAAAATGTCCCAAACATCTTGGGCTCCAAGAATGACTTTCATTTTAATACACCAATTTGTGTAATTGGTTTTTGTGAGTTGAGGAAAATTGTAAATGTCATTGCTATTCATATTTTATTTGGTAGAGTCTCACAAACACTTAAAAAATGTGAATTTTTCGGACGAATAAAAATCTCACAACTCTCACTAACCAGGCTTTTAACATGGTTTTGATACCACTTTGTTAAATGGAAGAGGGCTTTTACTAGATAAAAAATTAAAATAAGGGAAACTAAACACTTAACTTATCAATTTCTTTTATGATTACTGCACTTCCCGTATATACAACTGACAGGTAGCTTTATTTATAGAGTTCAATTACAAATGTCAGCCATAGAAATTTTCTGGCTAATAAACAATATGCAATATAAACCACAATACTACAACTGGTTGCCACATCTATCAATTAAACACCACGAATGAAAACATTTCAAATCTGCCACAACTTGCATTTACATTTATCCATAACTTTGTCTTTATTTATCAACTCCATATGCTTATGTCTGTATACCTAGCCTTATTATTTTTTATTTTTTTATTTGATCACATGATTTTGTCTTTTTCTTTTAAATTTATTTATTCAAATTAAGTTTAATTTTATTTTATTTTTATTTCAACAGTCCCTATTAAACTTAATTCTCGGTTACTCCCAACAATGCTCGTAGATGATTAAACATATCGTATTTGAGTGGCTTCGTAAAAATGTCCGCAATTTGATCTTGTGTTTTTACATATTTCAACTCCACCTCCTTCTGCTTGATGCATTCTCTAATAAAATGATGTCTTTTGTCGATGTGCTTACTTCGATCATGGAAGACTGGATTTTTCTCCAAGGCCAATGTTGATTTAGTATCAACAAAAATTTTTGTCAGACCAGGTTGAGTCATCTGCAATTCCTTCTGCAATCTTCTTAGCCATATTGCATGACAAAAATATGCTATCTCCGCGACATATTCCGCTTCACAAGTCGTAATAGGTGCTTTTTCGAAATCTAAGTGAACGTTGTGTCACCCAGAAAAAATACAAAACGTGTTGTGCTTTTTCGATCATCTTTATCACCAGCCCAATCACTATCACTGTACCCAACTAATTCGAACTTGTTAGATTTTGAGTAAAGTAATTCGAAATTAGTTGCACCTTTTATATAACGAAGTATCCTTTTTACCGCTTTCCAATGTGACATCTTTGGTGATTCCATGTATGTGCTCACTAGCCCAACTGCATATAAAATATATGGCCTTATGCACGTCAAGTATCCGAGGATCCCGATCAAGCTTCGGAATATTGTTGGATTCACTCTTTCTCCATCTTCATCCTTGGTCAATTTTAGGCTGCGTTCAACAGGAGTGTTGATAAAATTGCAATTCCCCATCTCGAATTTCTTCAAGATCTCCTTAGCAAAGCCATTTTGAGAATTAAAAATCCCATCTTCATTCTACTTCACTTTAATACCAAGATAGTATGATATTAGGCCAATGTCAGTCATCTCAAATTCACGAGCCACTGTCTTCTTGAAATCACCAAACATCCGAGGATTGTTCCCAGTAAAAATAAGATCATCCATGTACAAGCAAACAAGCACTATATCTCCATTTTTCACTTTCACATACAAAGCATATTTATGGGGGCATTTGAGAAATCCATTCTCTTGAAAATATTTGTCAATATGGTTGTTCCAAGCTCTCGGTGCTTGCTTGAGTCCATACAACGCCTTCTTCGGTTTCAACACTTTGCCTTCATGGCCTCTGACAATGTAACCAGGCGGTTGTTGGACATAAATTTCTTCCTCCAAGTGTCCATTCAAAAAAGCTGTCTTGACATCTATTTGGTGAATCTTCCACCCGTTTTGAGCAGCAACTGAGATCATTAGTCTGATGGTCTCGATTCTTGCAATTGGTGTAAAAACTTCATCACAGTCAATACCAGGTTTTTGACTATATCCTTTCGCAACCAATCTTGCCTTGTGTCTTATAATTTTGCCTGTTACATCTTTCTATGCTTTGAACACCCATTTAACACCAATGGGTTTTTTTACCAACTGGAAGTTTAGTCAACTCCCATGCCTTGTTCTTCTCAATATTCCTTAGATCTCTTCCTCTATGGCTTTTCACCGTTTCTCATCTTTCATGGCTTCTTCAGCATCAACAGGCTCACTATCAATAAGATGACGATAAAGAGTTAATTCTTCACCGAGATTTCTTGTGACATCATAGAGGTCTTCGATACATCGTAACTTTCTTAGCATCTGTCTAGGACTTTCACTTTGTGCTTCTTCTGCTCCAGGATATGCACTTGAAATAGGACTATCTGTCGTTGGCGTTGTGGCTGGTTCCTCTGGATCTTTATCATTATTTTCATCCATAGTAAAAGGATAAAAACTATAATTCTTCTTCTTGTCATTGTTCCACTCCCAAATTGCTTCTTCATCGATAGTCACGTCCCTGCTAATGATAATCTTTCCTGTATCCGTATCAAACATCTTGTAACCTTTAGAAAATTCTGAGTATCCCATGAACAAGTATTTTTTGCTTTTGTCATCAATTTTTCTCCTTTCTTCATCAGGTATATGAACATGTGCAGCACTTTTAAAAACACAAAAATGAGAAATATTGGGCTTTCTCCCACTCCATGCTTCTTGGGGTGTCATATCCCAAACACTCATCGTTGGAGATCGGTTCTAGATGTAAACAACATAATTAACTGCTTCTGCCCATAGCTCCTTAGGCAAATTCTTGCTCTTCAACATGCTTCTCACCATAGCTAGAACTGTTCTGTTCTTTCTTTCAACAACACCATTTTGCTGAGGCGATCTCGGGACCAACAGGAAGTGGTAAATTTCATGCGCCTCGCAGAATCTTTTGAATTCATTAGATGTGAATTCTCCCCCTCTATCGGATCTTAAAGCTTTGATATAATGCCCGCTTTCTTTCTCAACAAACGCTTTGAACTTCTTGAATGCTCCAAAAACTTCTGATTTCTTGGTGCTTCGAAGTTGATGCTTTAAAGCTTTGTTCTCCAATGTTCAATGTTATAATTGCTCTAAATATGGCCACTACGCATCAGAATGTTGTAGTCCGCCAAAGCATGTGGAGGAAACGGCTAACAACATCCAAGACGAGGATGTAACCGGCACGGTATTATTAACCCGCGAAGGTGAACAAAGTCAAGAATCCAACATATGGTATCTTGACAATGGAGCAACTAATCATATGTGTGGAGGTAAGAACATGTTCGTTGATCTGGACCTATCATTCAGTGGAAATGTTGCTTTTGGGGATTCCTCAAAAGTTCCTTTTGCATTCTCATTCGCTAAAAAAATGGCAAGCACCAATTCATCAGCAATTTTTACTATGTTCCAAACATGAAGAGCAATATTTTAAGTTTGGGACAGCTACTGGAGAAAAATTACCAAGTTCACATGGCGAACCGAAATTTGTAGCTATTGAATGAAAAGGAGTTGTTAGCAAGTGTACCAATGTCAAAGAACAAGATGTTCAATCTCAACATCCAGACAGATGTGGCCAAGTGTTTGAAAGCTTATGTGAAAGATTTTCATTGGCTTTAGCATCTTAGTTGTACGCATTTGAACTTTGGAGGGTTAAAGATACTGAGTCAAAAGAAGATGGTGCATGGTTTGCCCCCTATTGATAAACCTATCAACTTTGTGAAGGATGTCTTGTTGGAAAACAATCCAGAACTAGTTTTCAAAAGGAGTCTATGTCAAGAGCAAAGGCGCCACTCGAGCTCATTGATGCCGATGTTTGTGGGCCAATAACTACAATGTCATTAGGAAACAACAAATATTTCTTGTTATTCATCGATAATTATAGCAGAAAGACGTGGGTTTATTTTCTAAAGGAGAAATTAGAAGTTTTCGAAGCATTCAAGAAGTTCAAAGCGTTTGTTGAGAAAGAGAGAGGCCATTACATCAAAGCCTTAAGATCTGATAGAGGGGGAGAATTTACATCTAATGAATTCAAAAGATTCTGTGAGGAGCATGGAATCCGCCATTTCCTATCAGTCCCGAGATCGCCTCAGCAAAATAGTGTTATTGAAAGAAAGAACAGAACAGTTCTAGATATAGTGAGAAGCATGTTGAAGAGTAAGAATTTGCCTAAGGAGCTATGGGCAGAAGTAGTTGATTGTACTGTTTACATCATGAACGGATCTCCAACGATGAGTGTTTGGGATATGACACCCCAAGAAGCATGGAGTGGGAGAAAGCCCAATATCTCTTATTTTCGTGTTTTTAGAAGTGTTGCACATGTTCATGTACTTGATGAAGAAAGGAGAAAACTTGATGACAAAAGCAAAAAATACTAGTTCGTGGGATACTCAGAATTTTCTAAAGGTTACAAGATGTTTGATCCGGATACGGGAAAGACTATCATTAGCAGGGATGTGACTATCGATGAAGAAGCAATTTGGGATTGGAACAATGAAAAGAAGAAGAATTATAGTTTTTATCCTTTTACTATGGATGAAAAAATGATCAAGATCTGGAGGAACCAGCCACAATGCCAACGATAGAAGAAGCATAAAGTGAAAGTCCTAGACAGAGGCCAAGAAAGTTACGATGTATCGAAGACCACTATGATGTCACAAGAAATCTCAGTGGAGAATTAACTCTTTATTGTCATCTTATTGATAGTGAGCCTGTTGAAGCTAAAGAAGCCCTGAAAGACGAGAAATGGAGAAAAGCCATGGAGGAAGAGATCTAAGCAATTGAGAAGAACAAGACATGGGAGTTGACTAAACTTCCATCTGGTAAAAAACCCATTGGTGTTAAATGGGTGTTCAAAGCAAAGAAAGATGTAAAAGGCGAAATTGTAAGACATAAGGCAAGATTAGTTGCGAAAGGATATGGTCAAAAACTTGGTATTAACTATGATGAAGGTTTTGCACCAGTTACAAGAATGGAGACCATCAGATTGGTGATCTTAGTTGCTACTCAAAATGGGTGGAAGATTCACCAAATGGATGTCAAGTCATTTTTTTGAATGGATACTTGGAGGAAGAAATTTATGTCGAACAACCGCTTGGTTACATTGTCAGAGGCCATGAAGACAAAGTGTTGAAACTGAAGAAGGCCATATGGACTCAAGCAAGAACCGAGAGCTTGGAACAGCCGTATTGACAAATATTTTCAAAAGAATGTATTTGTCAAATGCCCCCATGAATATGCTTTGTATTGAAAAGTGAAAAATAGAGACATAATGCTTGTGTGCTTGTATGTGGATGATCTTATTTTTAATGGGAACAATCCTCGGATGTTTGACGATTTCAAGAAGATGATGGCTCGTGAATTTGATATGACCGACATTGGCCTAATGTCATACTATCTTGGTATTGAAGTGAAGAAGAATGAAGATGGGATTTTTATTTCTCAAAATGGCTTTGCTAAGGAGATCTTGAAGAAATTCAAGATGGGGAATTGCAATTCTATCAACACTCCTGTTGAACGCCTCCTTAAATTGACCAAGGATGAAGATGGATAAAGAGTTGGTCCATCAATATTCCAAAGGTTGATCGGGAGCCTCAGATACTTGACATGCACAAGGCCAGATATTTTGTATGCAGTTGGGCTAGTAAGTAGATACATGGAATCACCAAAGATGTCACATTGGAATGTGGCAAAAAGGATACTCCGTTACGTAAAAGGTACAACTAATTTCGGATTACTTTACTCAAAATCTAACAAGTTTGAATTAGTTGGGTACAGTGATAGTGATTGGGTTGGTTATAAAAATGATCGAAAAAGCACAAAAGGTTTTGTATTTTTTCTGGGTGACACAGAGTTCACTTGGAGTTCGAAAAAGCAACCTATTGTGACTTTGTCGACTTGTGAAAACGGAATATGTTGTGGCGACAACATGTGTTTGTCATGCAATATGGCTAAGAAGATTGCTGAAGGAATTGCAAATAACTTAACTTGGTCCGACAAAAATCCAGTCTTCCATGATCGAAGTAAGCACATCGACGCAAGATATCATTTTATTAGAGAATGCATCAAGCAGAAGGAAGTGGAGTTGAAATATGTAAAAACATAAGATCAAATTGCGAACATTTTTACAAAGCCGCTCAAACACGATATGTTTAATCAACTATGAGCATTGTTGGGAGTAACCGAGAATTAAGTTTAAGAGGGAGTGTTGAAATAAAAATAAAATAAAATTAAACTTAATTTAAATAAATAAATTTAAAAGAAAAAGACAAAATCATGTGATCAAATAAAAAAATAAAAAATAATAAGGCTAGTTATACAGACATAAGCATATGGAGTTGATAAATAAAGACAAAGTTATGGATAAATGTAAATGCAAGTTGTGGCAGATTTAAAGTGTTTTCATTCGTGGTGTTTACTTGATATATGTGTAGGGGTGGCAACGGTGCGGGTGCGGGTGCGGGGGTGCATTCCCCACTCCGCCCCCAATGATTGCGGGGGCGGTTTCGGTGATTCCCTATTTAACATTTCGGGGATTTTTTCACCCCCATCCCCGCCCCGCGCGGGTGCCTACGGGTTTCGATGAATCCCCGCCCGCCCATATCCAATAAATAAAATAAATTAATATTATTTTAATAACGATTTTAACATTCAATAACCAAAATACAAATTGTACCGCATTACAAATGTGGTTTAACATTAAATATTCAAAGTACAAAATATATCCAATATTACAAATATTTAAGTTCCAAGTGAACTTTCTTTGAACAACTTGAAATTGAAGTCCAATCATTTAAGAGTTAGGACTTGGTTTTGTTGTTTTGTTGTGATTCGTATTTTCATCATCCGATAAGAATAAAAGAAAATATTAGATGCATAGAATAATAAATAAATAAAAAACTAAATATCAAAAGTTAAAAACTACCTGAAGAACATCCATATCTTTGTTCATGTTCCACAACAATGAATCCATAACTGATTTAGAATCTAAAAACATAAGTATTCATTTTATTAAAATATTTAATACATAACTTTGAAGTAAAGTAAATTAATAAGTAACCATTTAAAAGTATAATACCTTTTACTTCAACTTCTAACCAACTTTGAGTGCACATCAATGTTTCTACCATCTTAGAATTAAGACTGCTACGAGACTCACTTATAACTCTACCACCTGTACTAAAAGCTGACTCTAAAGCCACAGTTGACATGGGAATTGCAAAAATATCCCGAGCAATTAATCGCAACATAGGGAACTTGAGGCAATTTTTCCACCAACCAAGTAAATCAAATTCTTCTTTCCTTGGTAACAAACGCTCCTCCGAATAATAATCAAGTTCAACCCCAACATTTTCAATAGATTGTTCAGAAGCAGCAACAAATTGTTCAAAGCTGCATATTTCTCCATCTCTTTGAACTTGGTGAGTTGGCGATAATTCATTATTTTTTGGCGATAATTAGCTTGACCTAATTAGGAATTAATTAACATTTCTTTATATATATAAAGAAAGGAAAGTCAGATGGGAGGAGCCCACCTCCGCCGATCTCACTTTCCTTATATATATATATATATATATATATATATATATATGCGGGTTTTATACGGGGATTTATTCTGGAGCGGGGCGGAGATCGCCATGGGGCGGGGATAGTACTCCCCGCGCCCACGCCCGTTTAAGTACTGGGGGTAAAAAAATCCCCACCCCCATCCCCGTGGGGGATAATATCGGCTATTCCCCGCACCCTCCGGTTCGGATCCTTACAGTTTTTGGGTAATCCCCGCCCCATTGCCACCCCTATATATGTGGCAACAAGTTGTAGTATTATGGTTTATATTGCATGTTGTTTATTAGCCAGAAAATTCTATGGTCGAAATTTGTAATTGAACTCTATAAATAGAGCTGCCTGTCAGTTGTATATACGCGAACTGAAGTAATCATAAAAGAAATTGATAAGTTAAGTGTCTAGTTTTCACTTATTTTAATTTTTTGTCTAGTAAAAGCCTTCTTCCATTTAACAGAATTTGCAAAGCTCCATTTTGATCAAGCTCATGTTTATCCTCTGATTCAATCTTCAAGTTTTACACCCGTATCAAGATTACTTTACCTTGTGCTGCCAGAGAAGGATGATTTTGAGCTCAAGCTTGGGCTATATGATTGTGATCATACCCACTCTAAGTTCAGTTGTGCCTGTAATGTTAAACTTAAACTTGACACCAAATTTGTACTCCCAAAGAGATGGTGCATCGATTGGAGAATGAGGATGTATATGAATCATATATCCCATATAGTTCATTCATGCAATGGCTTGCGTTGCTTGTCCAATCTATCTGATAATCGTTCTCTGGTTGTTTGCAATCCTGTTACAGGTGAGTTTGTTAACATTCCAGAGCCTAAGATGGTTAAGCCATGGGGGTGTACTATAAATTATGGTTTTGGTTTTAGTCCTGTGACTAATCAATATAAGGTGACATGAGTGTTTGGGCGTTGGACCCTTGGTGCTGGTACACTCGGGTATATTGATAAGGGTATAGTGGCTGAAGTACATAATCTTGGTACGAAGTCATGGAAAAACATTGGCTTTTTCTCCTCTTTAAAATGTTGGACATTCACTACTTATTTGAATGGGTGTATTTATTGGTATACTTCTGAACTGATTTATTTTGACCTTAAGAAGGAATGCTTTGGGTCATTTTCAGCACCAGCTATGCGTGGACGTTATCTATATGGTAGTCGGAGCATGGGAGTATTAGGGGGAGAACTCTCTATGTCTAGGGTTTCTACGTCTTATGTCTTTCATGTTTGGGCAATGAAAGATTGTGGTGCCGAAAAGGTGTGGTCTAAAGTTTTTTCCATTGCCACGAAGTCTTATCAAATGCATCTTGATCACCAATTTTGGCCCATAAAGTACCTGAATGATAGGGCATTGCTGATGTTTCATGCTCGTACGCATTCTTGAATATATAAGCATCCAAGAAAACTTGGATTCAAATCTTTGAAGGTCCGTGGGATGGGATCAAAAGTGGAAGCAATTGCTCATTTTCCTAGCTTTGTTTCACTCAAACGTGCTCTATCAGGACAGCGTGTGAAGGTGCATACTGTCAAGACAAGTTAATTTTTGTGATACTTCATCTCAATGCTTTTCACAGTTTTGTTGCTTTATTGATAGAACAATGTTGTATTTGTGAGTTCCTTATGGATATTGGGTTGCAAATCAATTAATGAAACCATGAACTCGAATTTTAAACTTAAACTAGATATCGTTTTTTTTTTATTCAACAGATTATGACAAAGGTTTGAGAAAATAATGAACGTGGTTGGAAATGAATTTGAAAGTCTCCTATTATTAGTGCTTTCTAACGAATTCATTGATATGTTGAGTAGGTGCACAGAGTTGAAGCTGTAGGGAGAGGTGAAGATATTTACATAGTTGAAGAAGGCATATATTACGATTCCCAGTCCCGATTTGGATCCTGATCCTGATTATGTTCCCAATCCTGGTGATGGGAAAAAATACACCGACCACAACGACAAAAACAAATGCAGAATAAATCTTCATTGTGATTCTTTTTCCCAACTTGTATGAATCTTTGAGGAAACTAAAAATTAGAGCAACACCAAGCAACAAAAATGGAGCAATGCACAACAACCTAAACACACAAGTTTTTACGTGGAAAACCCTCTCAATCGAGAAGTAAAAATCACAGGACCCTTAGGCTGCTTAATATTCCACTATCAACCAACAATGGAAATTACAACAAGTCTTCTCTAGATGAACTAGAGGTACACACCATCAACATCATATTCTTGGAATGAAACATCAAGAACCATGGAATCAAATAAAGTGGGAGAAAAAGACCAAGAACAAACCATACACACACACAATCTGCCTTTGGACGAAAATGCCCTCCTGACCTTCGACGATCTCCACTGTTCAGATTGAAAACACAGAAGTTAGGAATACTCTGCTCAAATTTCACGACGATCCAACGGTCGGAACTTCAACAAACGCCAAAAATGTGCAGCTGGTGATATGGTGGAGAAAATGGTTTTCTTTCACCCTCTCTTTCTCTCTTTCTTTCGGTTTATTTTCTCTGCCTCACACTATCTTCTCACTTTCTCATATGACTTAGAAGCCTTTCTTACCTCACATCCTTCACCTCTCAAAGACATATATGGTAAAGTCCACTTTACACCTCACCTTACAAACAACACATGATAAGGTCTTAAAGGTGTAGCTCACAAGTTCTTCCTTAGGTTAGAAATATATCCAATAAATCTCCCCCTTTCTATAGCTTCTCTCTAGCTAAAGCCTTTATCAGCATATCGAAACCGTTATCATCGGTATAAACTTTATCAAGTTCAAACAACCCTTCTTCGAGAGCATCCCTAATCTAATGATACCTCACATCGATATGCTTTGTTTTCTGGTGGTAAGTAGAGTTTCTGGCAAGGTGAATTGCACTTTGGTTGTCACAAAGCACAACATAGTGTTGTTGCTTAAAACCCAACTCCTGCAAAAACGTTTTCAACCACAACATATCCTTACCCGCTTCCGCTGCTGCTATATACTCGACCTCTATTATAGAAAGTGCAACACATTTCTGCAATCTTAATTGCCATGACGCAGCTCCCCCTGCAAAAGACATCAAATAACCAGAAGTAGACTTCAAGCTATCCTTGTCACCTACCATAATAGAATCCATGTACCCAACTAGTACTGGCTTTCCATTCCCAAATATAAGACCCAATTTGGAAGTACCCCGAAGATATCTAAATATCCACTTAACTGCTTCCCAATGCTTCCTACCCGGATTTGACAGAAAACAGCTAACAACACCAACTGCATGAGCTATATCAGGCCGTGTACACACTATGGCATACATCAAACTTCCTACTGCTGAGGCATATGGAACTTTATCCATCTCTTCCTTCTTTTTCTAGGTAGAAGGGCAATCTTTTGCAGTTAGCTTAAAGCTGGCAGTAAGAGGAGAACTAGCCGCTTTAGCTTTATCCATGTTGAACCTATAAAGCACCTTTTCAATGTACTTTTCCTGTGACTTATGCAACTTCTTGGCCACCTTAACTCTAGTGATTTTAATGCCAAGAATCTGTTTTGCTGGCCCTAAGTCCTTCATAGCAAAGGACTTACTCAACTATTGCTTCAACTGGGCAATTCTTCCAGCATCTTTGCCAACAATCTGTTAGGGTACAATCCAAGTCCCACATAGGAAAATTCAAGGAGAAACACCTTGAATATAAAGTGTCCACCTAAACTCAATTAGTATGAGGCCTTTTAGAAGGAACCCAAAAAACAAATCCGTGCGGGCTTGGCCCAAAGCGGACAATATCATACTAATATGGAGTTAAGGTGATGTTTTGCAGTCCATCACAAGTGGTATCACAGCCATGGTTCGGAGATGGTCCAGAATAGTGGACTGGGTTGTGTGGGAGGCCCTCGGTGTGACCCTGTGACTGGAGATTCGTGTTTGATGCCTTGTGTCGAAAGTCTTCCTGACATTGTGGTGGTCAGGCGGCATGTCCTGTTGGTTGATAACGGCGGTGCAAGATGATTTGACGGATCAATTATCGCTTGAGGGGAGGACATGAGCGGGTGGTCCTTGGTTTGCGTGGAGGATTATTGGGGTATGACCCAAGTCCCACATCGGAAAATTCAAGGAGAAACACCTTGAATATAAAGTGTCCACCTAAACTCAATTAGTATGAGGCCTTTTAGGAGGAACAAAAAAAAAAAAAAATCCGTGCGGGCTTGGCCCAAAGCGGACAATATCATACTAATATGGAGTTAAGGTGATGTTTGGTAGTCCATCACAAGTCAATCAGCATGTCATCAACATAAAGCAATAAGATGATAAAATCATCATCACCAAATCTATGAACAAAGATACAGTGATCTGAAGTAGTCATCTAGTAGCCTTGCTCCCCCATAATAGACTCAAACTTCCTGTACCACTGCCTTGGTGCTTGCTTCAAACCATATAGACTCTTCTGCCGTCTACATACATAATCCTCTTTTCTTTTCACCTGAAAACCTTTAGGCTGCTGCATGTAAATCTCCTTGTCTAAATCACCATGGAGAAATGCAGTCTTGACATCCATTTGCTCAACCTCTAAATCAAGGCTAGCAGCTAAACCAAGAACAACACAAATATATGCCATTTTCACCACTGAAGAGAAAATCTCATCAAAATCAATACCTTTCTTCTGACTAAATCCCTTGACCACCAATCTAGCTTTGTACGTAGCTGTGAAGAGTTCTCTTCCTGCTTCACTTTGTACACCCACTTGTTTCTTCAAAGCTCTCTTGCCCTTAGGCAACTTCACCAACTTAAATGTATTATTCTCATACAAGGATTTCATTTCATCTTGCATGGCATCGATCCACTTCTTCTTGTGTTCATCTTCCATGGCTTCTGTAAAACTATCAGGTTCTCCCCTGTCAGTCAATAACACATACTTATCAGCAGAATACCATGTAGAAGGATGACGGTCTCTAATTGACCGTCTAAGTGGAACAAATGGTGGTGCATCTGGTACTGGTAACTCATTATGGACAATCCCATCCATTTCAGCTTCCTGTGGAGCATCAACATCATCAGTACCTTGTTGGTCAATAGTGTGATCATCATCTCCTGCATATGTGCCAACATGCCTAGGAGGAACTGGATCCAAATCAGTAAGGCCATCAGTAGGCTAAAGAACTGTCTCAGGCTGCTGTAGGGAATGATCAGTAGGCTAAGAAACTGCTTCAGGCTGCTGTAGAAGACCATCAATAGGCTGAGGAACTGCTTCAGCCTTCTGAACATCTTTAAAAGTTTGATCTTCCACAAATATGACATCTCGGCTTCTCACAACTTTCTTTGTGACTAGATCATAAAGCTTGTAGCCCATCTCATCTTGTCCATGACCAAGGAACACATATTGCCTAGTCTTCACATCAAGCTTAGATCTCTCATCTTTGGGAATATGCACAAAGGCCTTGCATCCAAAGACGCGCAAGTGATCATAAGAACATCTTTGCCGCTCCAAACCCTTTCAGGAACATCAAAATGCAAAGGAACACAGGGTCTCAGGTTTAAAACATGTACAACAGTACTCAAAGCCTTACCCCAAAATGATCTAGGCAATCCAGCATGTGACAACACACATCTAACTCGCTCAACCAGTGTCGTGTTCGTCCGCTCTGCTAAATCATTCAGCTGCGGGGTCTTAGGAGGAGTTCTTTGGTGCCGAATACCCTGCTGTCTGCAATAGGCATGAAAGGGACCTATGTATTCACCTCCATTATCTGTCCATATACACTTGAGCTTCTTCCAAGTCTGTCTCTCAATAAGAGCTTGAAACTGCTTGAAAGCTAATAATACTTGATCCTTACTTTTCAAGGTGTAAACCCACATTTTCCTTGAATAGTCATCGATGAATGTGACAAAGTAAAGAGAACCACCAACTGTCCTTGTAGACATTGGACCACAAACATCAGAATGCACTAGATCAAGTATGTTCTCCTTCCTGGAAGGAGGATGGCTATGAAAGGAGACTCTCGTCTGTTTACCCGCCAAGCAATCAGAAAATCTCTTCAAGTGAATATCATGCACACCAGATAGTAAATTCTTCTTGGACAGTATAGACATGCCCTGTTCACTCATGTGAGCAAGTCTCTTATGCCATAAGTTAATTGCATCAACATTCTCCATTGCATTAACAATGCTTTTAAAGATCTTTGGTTGCACCCGGTACAACTTAGAATGTCTGCTACCTCTTGCCACAATCAAAGAACCTCGAGTGAGCTTCCACTGTCCATTACCAAAGCTGCTGTGGTAACCATCATCAAGAAGCAAGCTTGTAGAAATCAAATTCAATCTCATATCTAGAACATGTTTCACATTATGCAAAACCAACTCCATCCTAGTGTCAAACTTCAAACAGACTTCACCTACACCAACAGTCTTTGATAGCATATTGTTACCTATCTGTACATCACCAAAGTCACCTGGAGTGTAAGATGAAAAATGGTCTCTTTGTGATGTAACATGACACAAAGCACCACTATCAATCACCCAACTCGAATCATCATGTGCAAGATTAACAACATCACAATCACAACAAATCAGGAGATTACCAGTAGTAGCATTACTACATCATTTTCATTACCATTGTCATCTTTCTTCTGATTGTTCAATATACCTTTCTTCTTCTCCTTCGCCTTTTCCTTCTAAAGCTTTCTGCATTAATTTTTGATATGCCTTGTTTTGCCACAATGGTAGCACTCAACACTGGCAAACATACCCTTAGAACTACTGCTGATACCCTCTGTTACCCGGACCTCTACTCTGAATTCTCCCTCTTCTCTTTGTAACCAGGACTTCTGACCGCGAAGAGGAACCCTATGACTTTCTTCTAATCTCTTCATTCAAAATACTGCCTTTGGCTAACTTAAAGGAAACAATACCATTGGGATCAGCGTTACATAAAGACGTTCTAAACCTCTCCTAAGAGTTCGACAATGTACTAAGAACCCACAAAGCCTGTATCTCATCCTTAAACTTGATTCCCATTCCTTCAAGCTGATTCATAATTCTCTGGAAGATATTCAAGTAATTTATCAACGGGGTTCCATCTTGATACTTCAAGTTGATCATCTGTTTAATCATGAACAACTTGTTATTCCCTATTTTTAGAGCATATAGCTCCTCAAGCATGTTCCACAACTTCCGTGCATCTCTCTCACCAATAACAAGGTTCAAAACACTATCCTCTACGCACTGTCTAATAAACCCGCAAGCTTGCTGATGCAAAATAGTCCATTATGCTTCTTTCTTGTCCTCAGGTTTATCACTAAAACCCGGTAGATAATAGTCTTTCATATAAAAGAGGTCTTCCATTTTTGTTTTCCAAACATGGTAATTTGAACCATTTAAATGAATCATTCTAATGTTATTAGTCTCCATCATTCACACAAGTCCAATAACAACAATATCAACAACCAATAGCTCTGATACCAATCTGATGGGAAAAAATACACCGACCACAATGGCAACAACAAATGCGGAATAAATCTTTGTTGTGATTCTTTTTCCCGACTTGTATGAATCTATGAGGAAACTAAAAATTAGAGCAACACCAAGCAACAAAAATGGAGCAATGCACAACAACCCAAACACACAAGTTTTTACGTAGAAAACCCTCTCAACCGAGAAGTAAAAACCACGGGACCCTTAGGCCACTTGATCTTCCACTATCAACCAATAACGGAAATTACAACAAGTCTTCTCTAGATGAACTAGAGATACACACCATAAACATCATATTCTTGCTTGGAATGAAACATCAAGAACCATGGAATCAAATAAAGTGGGAGAAAAAGACCAAGAACAAACCATACACACACACAATCTATCTTTGGACGAAAATGCCCTCTTGACCTCCGACGACCATCTCTGTTCAGATTGAAGATATAGATGTTAGGAACACTCTGCTCAAATTTCACGGCGATCCAACGGTCGGAACTCTGGCAAACGCCTGGCAAACGCCAAAGCTGGTGATATGGTGGAGAAAATGGTTTTCTTTTAAGCTCTCACTCTCTTTCTTTCAGTTTATTTTCTCTGCCTCACACTATCTCCTCACTTTCTCATATGACTTAAAAGCCTTTCTCACCTCACATCCTTCTCACCTCTCAAAGACATATATAGTAAAGTCCACTTTACACCTCACCTTACAAACAACACATGGTAAGGTCTTAAAGGTGTAGCTCACAAGTTCTTCCTTAGGTTAGAAATATATCCAACACCTGGCACGAGGGCAATGAGAGAGGCATTGTACCTAGAGGTATATATATCTGCTAAACTATCTGTCACTAGTTTGTCAACTGCGAAGAAGATATGAAGTATGGAGTTTTAGCTAGGTATGAAATAATATACTTTCACATTAATGAAACCAATGCTTTTAAGCCAAGGTGCATATGAGAAATGGGAATGCCAGTTTAATTAATGAAACCATGAGCTTGAGCTTTAAACTTAAGTAGATATGTATGTGATTATACTAGATAAGCATTTCTAACCATTTTATAAGTCAGTCGAGTAGGTACGCAGAGTTGAAGCTGCACGAAGAGGTCGAAGGTATTTCTGTGCAGATTGATTCTGAAGATCGAGATCAGGAGGTCGACTCTGAATGCGAAAATGAGATATGAATTATGGACTCATTCTTGAGTTATTTAAATGTAAGATTGACTTGTCTCTAATATGTCGGATTAAAAGATCAAATTTTTGTTGCTGCAAAAAGGATGCCATTAACACTACTATGGAATTAAGTTTATGCACTTTTTTTTTTAACTGATTGCTTTTTATTAGTACAAGAAAATTCTGATGATTGAAGTATTGTATACATAAGTGTTGTGTGTCGCTATAAGAAATTTAATTCTCCCAAGAAAGCAGTGTGTTGGAGCAATCCTGAGGAACTGATCAAAATAGAGTACAATAAAAAGATAATTAATTTTAATTTAAAAAATGTAGCTAAATAAAGTAATATTATGGGGTCATCTTCAGGTAGATGAGCCATTCGTCATGTAAATTACTTTCCTTCCAAATAGCCGCTTGCTTCAATTAAGGACAATTTTATGGTGCTAAATCAAAGTATTTACAAGTCTACGGTGTGTCTCATACTATCTATCATTTTGTGGTGTTTTTTGCAGTGCCCGCTATCTTTATAAGCGGACCCTTGCATTTTTAAGTTAGCCTACTCCCTTGGCTGCGTTCGCTGCTCAAACAATTGGACACAAAATGTCCGCTTTTCTTAAAAATGAACTCATGTGTCCCCTATTAGCAAAGCTAGGCAGATTTTGCAGGAAATGAGTTCCCAGTGTTGGGATTCGTCATTGGAAAAATAACGTGGCGCAGCAGAAAATACACCGTTTAAAATTTCCTAGAATCCACCTATCGTGTCCAATTACCATTGATTAGAATAAAATCAAATAAGAATCAAGAGAGATTAACTCACCAAAATTCGTCTCCTCTAGAGACTGCTGTAGAATCGTTACTTGAAACTGTGATCGCCAAAGTCCGGTGCACGACCAACTATTGAGCGGGAACCGGTGCTAGCCGAAGATGCGAAGGAATGGAGGTTTAATGCTGGGATTTTCGGTTGTTTTGGAGCTGCTATTGGTGGCTGAAATTTCCAGCAATTAATTAGAGTTGAATTAGGTTTTTATTCCTTAAGTGTGCCCTTTTATAGACACCTTGTCTAATTGGGTTCTAATTAGGTTAATTAAACCCAAGCCCACTAGGATTATAATTACATAAATAAACTTTAATTAAAAAGTATATACTATGTAATTTAATTCCATTTGGCTAAATTTAATTACCCCTAAATAAAATTAAATCACACTTAAGTTAATACAATACATGTATTTAATTTTCCTACTTAGGAAAATTATTTAATTAATTGTTTACTTTATGTAATTCAATTAATTGATAAATTAATTAATTACATTATGTAAACTTATTAATTAAATTAAATTCAACCCAATGTCAATTAATTACCTTGACACCGAATGTCAACTAATTAATTAACGCATTCCTTCCAATGTACATTACATGTACAATTTCTATAAGTTCCAGCTCAGTTGATCTATGTGCACGATCCTATGGGTCTGTCTTTATATTGGCAGTAGGCCCAAGGCCCACAGACTGTAAGTGGGTTCTAGCAAACCATTACAGCCCCCAATTAAGACAGAGATGCAGCAGTCTTTAGAAGACACTCACCCTGTAGTAATCTCATAGTGTCCTTTGCCTAACGATATCGATATGAATAAACAAGAGGCATGGTGTCTGTCATCCTCTTCTGTTGTTTATTATATTTCTTGATCTTGAGTTGACTGATTAATCAAATAAGCAACCAACTTATTTGGGTATGGCCATACACTTATCAGTCCCACTCATCAAGTGGCCAATGATATCATCTCGGTGTCACCCGAGTGGCAATTCCATCACTTCATCATCAATATCAACATGTTCACCGGTCCACCCAATCATACCCGTATTTAGCATCCTTTTACAGACCTGTTAGGCGTATGTCAAAGTGAACTGGATTCCACATTGATATTATAATGAAATCTGGTCTGAGGACAAAAGAGACCTACTCAAGAAAGACCTATGACATGACAACCATATGGCTTTCTTGTGCGGATTGATCCAGTCCCATGTCAATGACATGTACCTATATTCATGACTGACTATACAAGTACTATGGCTAGTTAAGAACTACCATACAATCATCGAATATACAAGTCTGTGGTTCTATTCGTTCCCACGATTAGAACAGACCTGGGATAGGTTTTATGATTATCAATCAATGGATACTCTACTCATATTATAGCACAAGATATAAATGAAATAGATTAATTGCCTTTATTAATGTGACACAAATAATGTATTCATACATGACTCTTAATGTATAATACAAAATACAAGAATCCAATGCCCGAAGAACTAGGGCACACCAACAATCTCCTACTTGCACTAGTTCCAAGTGGGCATTGCCCTAATTCCTATAGATCTGGTATGACTGTCGTGCTGTGTCTGCAACAGCGCTTTGGTCAATGGATCAGCGACATTATTCTTGGTGTCAACCCTCTGCAATGATATGTCACCTATGTTCACGATCTCCCGAATGAGGTGAAACTTTCTGAGTACATGTTTGGATCTCTTGTGTGACCGGGGCACCTTAGCTTGTGCGATGGCCCCGTTGTTGTCACAAAAACATCAACTGGGTCTAGGATAGTGGGCACTATTCCCAACTCAGTTATGACTTTCTTGATCCAAACGGCTTCCTTTGAGCTTCGCACGCAGCTATGTACTCAGCTTCCATTGTAGTGTCAGCAATTGTGGCCTGCTTTGAGGACCTCCAACTAATGGCACCGCCATTCAGGAGAAAAACATAACCAGACTGTGACTGGTTCTCATCCTCATCGGTCTCAAAGCTTGCATCAGTGTAACCTGACACTACCAGCTCATCTTGACCTCTATACACTAAGAAAGCATCCTTAGTCCGGTTAAGATACTTCAAGATTGCCTTGACTGCCTTCCAGTGTTCCTCACCGGGGTCTAACTGGTACCGGCTAGCCATACTTAGTGCAAACACGACATCAGGCCTCGTACATAACATGGAGTACATGATAGATCCAATAACAGATGCGTAAGGGATCTTTTCCATGTTCTCCCGGTCCTTCTTTGTTTTAGGACCATCTTTCTTACTCAGCTTCAACCCATGGCGCATAGGCAAGAATCCTTTCTTTGCCTTGTCCATGCTGAATCCTTTTAGAACCTTGTCAATGTACGTGGCCTGACTTAGGCCTAGAAGCCGATTGGATCTATCTCTGTAGATCCTGATCCCTAAGATCGTCTCAGCTTCGCCTAAGCCCTTCATTGCGAAGCACCTACTCAACCACTGCTTAACCCCTTGCAGTGTTGGTATGTCACTTCCAATGATAAGGATGTCGTCAACACACAACACTAGGACGGTGGAAACGCTCCCACTAACCATCTTATACACATAGGGCCTTTAACTTGAAACACCACTTGCAACCTATCATCTTAGCACCCAGAGGTGGATCTACCAAGTTCCATATTTGGTTATCGTGCATAGATTGCATCTCAGCCTCCATGGCTTTGCGCCATTGATCTGAGTGTAGGCTTTCAACAGCCTCCTGATAGGTCTTGGGCTCCTTTTGGTCAACGACCATAAGGTCCCCATCATCAGTCACGAGAAAGCCGTACCTCTCTGGCTGATGACATGTCCTACCAGACCTTCTAAGGTCCTGTGCAACCATTTCTGGTTCCTCAATTTCTTGAGTAGTCAGATTGGTTCCCAAAGCATCCTCAGCAGTAGCTGCAGGAGTTTGTGAGTCTTGAACTTCTGAAAGTTCAACATTACTCCCACTGTCTCTCTTGGAAAGGAATTCCTTCTCTAAGAAGACTGCATTTCTAGCTATGAACACTTTGTTTTCGGCTGGATCGTAGAAGTAATAACCCTTAGTTTCCTTAGGGTAACCCACAAACTGGCACTTGACAGATTTGGACTCGAGTTTGCCACTTGTCAATTTCTTAACATGTGCATCACAGGCCCAAATCTTCAAGAAGGAAACATTGGGCTTTCGGCCTTTCCATAGTTCATATGGTGTTCCCTCAACTGCCTTGCTTGGTGTATTGTTAAGAATGTAAGCAGCTGTCTCTAAAGCATATCCCCAAAAGGAGACAGGGAGTGTAGCATAACTCATCATCGAGCGGACCATGTCAAGTAAGGTCCTATTCCTCCTCTCTGACACTCCATTCCACTGGGGTGTACCAGGAGGAGTGAGTTGGGATACAATCCCACACTCTCTCAAAAACGAGTCAAACTCTTGGCTCAAATATTCACCCCCTCGGTCAGACCGAAGTGCTTTTATTTTCTTGCCAAGTTGGTTTTCTACTTCATTCTTAAAGTCCTTGAACCTTTGGAGAGTCTCAGACTTATGCTTCATCAGATACACGTAACCGTATCCGCTGAAGTCATCCGTGAAGGTGACGAAGTATAGAAAACCAGATCTAGCACTAGTGCTTATTGGGCCACATACATCGGAATGTATTAGCACCAATAGCTCTGAGGCCCTTTCAGCAGTCTTGCTAAAAGGTGCCTTTGTCATCTTGCCTCTCAAACAAGATTCGCATGTGTCATAAGACTGGATGTCAAATGACCCTAGCACTCCACTAGAGTGAAGCCTAGCAATGCGCTTCTCATTTATATGGCCAAGTCGACAATGCCAGATGTAAGTAGGATTAATTTCATTTTGTTTAATCGTTTTAGTATTTATGTTATAGATTGAACTTTCACGTTTAAGATCAGGGCTATATAAGCCATTTTCAAGAAATGATGTTCCATAAATAATATTGCCACATTGCATAGAAATTCTACCATGTCCAATATTAAATACAAAACCAGAAATATCCAACAAAGAAACGGAAATAATATTCCTGCGCATCGCAGGTACAAAATAACAGTTTCTTAGTTCCAAAACAAGTCCACTAGGCATCTCCAAGAAATAATCTCCGATCTCCATGGCCTGAACCCGAGCACCATTTCCGACTCGAAGATCTACTTCTCCAGATCCTAATAATCTCCTATTTCTTAGACCCTGCACATTTGAACAAATGTGAGATCCACATCCAGTGTCCAAGACCCAAGATGTAGAAATAGCCAGATTAATCTCAACAACATAAATACCTGAAGCAGCAGTTTTGCCCTTCAGTTGCTCCCTTAGCTTTGGACATGAGCTCTTCCAGTGCCCCTTCTCATGACACTCATGGCAAACATCGTCAGGAGAGGCAACCCTTGCTTTAGGTTGGGCCACCACCTTTTTGCCCTTAGCCTTGGCCTTTTGGGCCTTAGCCTTGGCCTTAGATTTGGCCTTTCCCTTAGCAATGGGCGTATTGCCCTTGTTCACCGGCAATACTTCAGGAGTCTTCTTAAGAGGCTGCTCAGCAAGCTTGAGCATGCCATGCAGCTCAACAACCGATTTATCCAACCCTTGCATATGGTAATTTATGATAAACTGGTTGTAAGACTCAGGAAGTGACCCCGAGAATAATTTCTGTTGCCAAGTCCTGCGGAACTGGCGAGCCGAGGCGGGCAAGTGTATCAATATACCCCTTCAACTTTAGCACATGAGTGCTAACAGAAGTCCCAGCTGCCATCACAGTCGTGCAAAGTGCCTTAGTTGTCAGGTAACGTTCCTGACGAGCCTGATCTTGGAACATCTTTTTAAGCTGATCCATCATCTCATAAGCATGCTCGTCCATGAATTGCTTCTGAAGATCAGAAGCCATGGTACCCAGCATGAGGCACGAGACATCTTGGTCATCCCTCACATGTCGATCGTACTGCTCCACCATCGCTGTGGTGATGCCTCGACCTGTAGGAGGGCCAGCTGGTAAAGGAGCATTCAGTACATACTCCTTAGACTCTTGTCTAAGAACTATTTGTAAGTTCCTAGCCCAGTCAGGAAGTTAGTCCCCGAAAGCTTCTCCTTCTCCAAGAGTGACCTAAGTGAGAGTGAGTTGTTGTTTGTTGCAGCCATTTAAATTGCTTAACTGAAATGGGATTATCTACATGGAAGAAATCATTGCTTGAGTTAGAAATAAAGGAGTTTTAAGCCAATTCAAATTAATAATCCGATTTTAATTTGTTTGTTGGTGTTGTTAATTGGCTGACTTGACCAAGATCCATAACTTATCAATGACTGGCCGAACTAGGGCTCGCTAACCAACCATTGAGTCGTTTGGTAGGACAACCTATCCAATCCTTCCACGAAGGACTCTTGGTTTGATGGGCTTCTTGACACTTTACCCATCTGTGCTTAGGGCTCGCTCTGAGCTAATGCTACCCATGTTGAGTCAAACCACCATTCACATGTTAACCATACCAAGTATCTTAACCCTCGACGGCCCACCGAATACTACAATATACCCAGCTAGGGCATGGCGCACATTGCAGCATCAATGGGAGGAAGAGGTGTGAATGTGGGAAGCACTTTTAAGCGACTCAATATTTTAATTTCCGGATTATAATTAAGTGATACGGCTTAGCATGCATAAACGCGGGTAATAATTTGGTGATCCATACATCCATATTATATGACAAATGCAATAGCATACTTAATTTAAAATAAATGAGATACTATGGGCCTTTAATTACAACCTAATGAAAAACTAGATATCCTATCTAATTCTTCATGGGCCGGACTGCAATCCTTCTTGGGCTCCCACCATGGGCTTGCTCCATTTGGGCCTTCCTCCATACTTGATGCAATTACAATAATTTTGTAAAATAAAATCTATTCTAAAATTACATCAAAATAAAAAAATGGCACGCAGGCCATATTTCCCAAAATTAAATTACAACCGATAATAATTTAGGGCCCATAGAACTCAACATAACATTTCAAACAAAGTACCTGTCGTGCACATACATACCAATATGATGCATGATCATGGCATTCCAAATTATAAATATAAATGTTAAGCCGAGTTACTTAGGGTGAAATCGCCAATTTTAACAAATGTGACTAAGGCCCATAAAGGCCCAATGGATAACATCCATAAATGCAAAATTAACAATTTTGCTCCCACTTGAATTTGGGTTGTCACAAATTTAAAATTTAGCTCTCCCAATTTTAACCGGTGTCAGGGTTTATTGGGCCAATTTCACAAAGTCCATATTCAATTTAATATGCAAACAATTAAATTAAATATGCATGCCAACAAAATAAATAATTTAAACACAAATTAATTAAAAAATTTAATTTAATTTACATTAGGGTCCGGGATAAAAAAATATCCGCAAAATCCAAAACCGGACCCGAAATCCGCGCGCGGCGCTGCTGTCCCGGCGGGGCAGCAGTACCGCTGCGCGGCAGCAGCAGCGGGCTGCAGCAACAGCCAGCTGCCCCATGGCATGCTGCTGCATGCCATGTAGCAGCAGCTGCTCACGCAGCAGCCTGCTGCCGCAGTGGGGGAATCGCAAAATTGCGATTCCCTCACCCAAATTTCAAACTTTTTTTTTTTTTAAATTATTAAATCACAAAAAAATCCAGCCATCAACATCAAACTATCAATAAAGAAAATACAATTCTAGATAGAAACCAATTGGGGAAAAAAAATAAAACCCCAAACAAAATTCTAGGGTTTATCAAAACCAAAACCAATTGAATAAAAACCCTAAAATCACAAACTTGAAACCCATTCTTTCTTCAAGAATGCTTTCAAGAACCAATTCCAATCAATCTAATGGACAAACCCTAGATTCTGATACCACTGTTGGGATTCGTCATTGGAAAAATAACGTGGCGCAGCGGAAAATACACCGTTTAAAATTTCCTAGAATCCACCTATCGTGTCCAATTACCATTGATTAGAATAAAATCAAATAAGAATCAAGAGAGATTAACTCACCAAATTCGTCTCCTCTAGAGACTGCTGCAGAATCGTTACTTGAAACTGCGATCTCCAAAGTCCGGTGCACGACCAACTATTGAGCGGGAACCGGTGCTAGCCGAAGATGCGAAGGAATGGAGGTTTAATGCTGGGATTTTCGGCAGTTTTGGGGTTGCTATTGGTGGCTGAAATTTCCAGCAATTAATTAGAGTTGAATTAGGTTTTTATTCCTTAAGTGTGCCCTTTTATAGACACCTTGTCTAATTGGGTTCTAATTAGGTTAATTAAACCCAAGCCCACTAAGATTATAATTACATAAATAAACTTTAATTAAAAAGTATATACTATGTAATTTAATTCCATTTGGCTAAATTTAATTACCCCTAAATAAAATTAAATCACACTTAAGTTAATACAATACATGTATTTAATTTTCCTACTTAGGAAAATTATTTAATTAATTGTTTACTTTATATAATTCAATTAATTGATAAATTAATTAATTACATTATGTAAACTTATTAATTAAATTAAATTCAACCCAATGTCAATTAATTACCTTGACACCGAATGTCAACTAATTAATTAACGCATTCCTTCCAATGTACATTACATGTACAATTTCTATAAGTTCCAGCTCAGTTGATCTATGTGCATGATCCTATGGGTCTGTCTTTATGTTGGCAGTAGGCCCAAGGCCCACAGACTGTAAGTGGGTTCTAGCAAACCATTACAGCCCCCAATTAAGACAGAGATGCAGCAGTCTTTAGAAGACACTCACCCGGTAGTAATCTCATAGTGTCCTTTGCCTAATGATATCGATATGAATAAACAAGAGGCATGGTGTCTGTCATCCTTTTCTGTTGTTTATTATATTTCTTGATCTTGAGTTGACTGATTAATCAAATAAGCAACCAACTTATTTGGGTATGGCCATACACTTATCAGTCCTACTCATCAAGTGGCCAATGATATCATCTCGGTGTCACCCGAGTGGCAATTCCATCACTTCATCATCAATATCAACATGTTCACCGGTCCACCCAATCATACCCGTATTTAGCATCCTTTTACAGACCTGTTAGGCGTATGTCAAAGTGAACCGGATTCCACATTGATATTATAATGAAATCTGGTCTGAGGACAAAAGAGACCTACTCAAGAAAGACCTATGACATGACAAACATGTGGCTTTCTTGTGCGGATCGATCCAGTCCCATGTCAATGACATGTACCTATATTCATGACTGACTATACAAGTACTATGGCTAGTTAAGAACTACCATACAATCATCGAATATACAAGTCTGTGGTTCTATTCGTTCCCACGATTAGAACAGACCTGGGATAGGTTTTATGATTATCAATCAATGGATACTCTACTCATATTATAGCACAAGATATAAATGAAATAGATTAATTGCCTTTATTAATGTGACACAAATAATGTATTCATACATGACTCTTAATGAATAATACAAAATACAAGAATCCAATGCCCTAAGAACTAGGGCACACCAACACCCAGGTGGTGAAATTTGGACCCTGAACTGTCCGCGTTTTGTAAAAGTAGACTCTTAAACATTTATATTTAGTTTTAGCTCTGAACCCCTAACTGGCTCTTGGGATTCTTCTAAAGCTGTAACTTCACTTTCTTTTTTCAATTCTCCTTTTTTGACGATGGCGGACTCCTCTAAGTCCGTTTTTGTGAAAACTAGACACTTTGCATCCAATTTTTTGGCTGGAGGACACATTCAAGGGAGAACTTAAAAGTGCAACGGTCCGCTTATAGGGATAGCGGACACTACAAAAAAAAAAAAAAAAAAACCACAAATTCGTAAATAGTATGAGACACACCATAGACTAGTAAATAGTTTAATTTAACACCACAAAATTGTCATTAATCCTCAGTTCTATTGGTTGAGAACAAAATCTAATCTTATTCTAATTAAGATCAACACAAATTTACTAAACCAGAAATTTTTGGCCAACTCGAACAAGTTTATTTTTGAGTCGGGCGAGTTAGATTATTTATAGATTGTTTCGTTCCTTTTCATTTTGTTCCATTTTTATGCATTTTGTTTCTGCATTTTTAAGTTCTAATGTGTGGTTTTGCACTCTTTTGCCTAGTCTTTTTGTACCCCTAATACCCTATATATACTTTGACATGTAATAACCTCCATATCTATTGAATTTGAAGAAACCTTAAGAGTTTTATTATTATTATTATTATTATTATTATTATTATTATTATCTCTTAGGCAATTTGTAGTGAAATCAACAAATTTATGTAGCAATTTGCGATAAGCATTCATAGACTAAACATTACTAATTCATTTGTATCATTTTAATTTTCATCGTTGGGTATTCAATTTGTGAATCAATAAAATTGAAAGAATTGTTAGAGTATGGATATTTTTAGAATCAACATTTCCGTTCATTTGTATCATCAATTCCCTCAAAAACTTCGGAATCCACTGCATCAATACGTTTATTGAAATATTCAAGTAATAATGAAAATTTTCTCTTAAAAAAAAAGTAATAACGAAATAAAAAGAATTAAATTCTGTAAAAACATAACTTACTAAAAAAATAAAAGGGATTTATATAACACCCAAATTCAATTAATTCTCCTTCCTTATTTAACCAAAATTAGCTTTCTTTATTATTAGACTAAACATCCTTTACTCCACCATTGATTCAGTTCAGTATTCAGAGCTTCTCTCCTATTCCCGTCCATCAATTTTCCAGTAATACTTTTAGGACTGTCAAAATGGGTTCGCGTGTCGTGTTCGTGACAGTTTGGTGACACTTATAAGGTCAACACTGACACTATCCATATATTAAACGGGTTGAAAGGACATGACACTATATTATAACAGGTTGACACTATTAACATGTTCAACCCATTTATTTAAAAATAGATTATTTATAGTAACAAAAAAAATAAATTATTTATAGATCAATTTAATATTGAACCACATTATCTATAAAAATAACAATTACACTTCTAAAAATAAATCAACATAAATTCATCAACTCAATTAAACATGCAACTTTGCAAATAGGCAATAGAAAATAAAAATTAGTTTAAATTTCTGCATTTTTACTAATTAAACAATAACTGGTGAAGCTTTTACAGGCCAATTTGGGGCAGCTTTCAGCCTGAAAGCTGCTTTTGGGGTTGCAGAAAGTAGTCTCAAATGCACAATTGGTAAAAGTCAAATTGTATTCAGGAAATCACTAGAAAAACACTTAAAACTACTTTTAAAGAAAGCAATGAAACCTAGCTTTCCTTGACAGTACTTTCCCTAACAGCAATCGCAAACTGACCCTACATCTCATTCAGGTAGTCCCTCCGAAGCTGCAATTTCTACATCAAAAGCCATAATAGCTATTAGCCTAGTATAGTCAAGAAAATATCCATTAAATCACAATGAATAAGAGTTTGGAAGTATTGAAGAAAGAATAAATTTATACTATCAGCTTTCAAGTGCAAATGATAGTTTTAACCTTCATATTAGTCAAAATTACTAATTTGTTAAACAAGTTATACGGGTTCATGGGCTGACTCGTGACCCAACCTGTTTATCTCGTGTCATAAAAGTGTCAACCCTTTTCCGACACTAACTCTCATAAACTCAACCCTAATTCGTTAAATTCCGTGTTAAACGAATCGTGTTATCGTGTCATCACCCATTTTGACAGCCCTAACTTTCTTTCTTCTCTTTTCTTTGTATTGTTATCTCTCTATTTTCATTTAGCTATTCATTTATTGTGGCGACGACTTATATTAAGAGATTGTTTTCGAAGATGGGGATCAGGAGTTTGATTCTGAAGATAGGGATCCAGAGATTGATTCTGACGATAGGGATGGGAACCGGGAGTTTGATTATGAAGATGAAGATGAGGATGAGGATTTTGATTATGAAGATGGGGATCAGGAGTTCGATTCTGAATACGAAAATTAAAGATGAACTATGGAAGTTGTTCTTAAGTTTCTTAAGTGTACGATTAACATGTGTAATATGTCTGATTAAAAGATCAGATATACATCCATCCTATGACTCTAATTTTTGTTGCTGCAAAAAGGATGCCATTTTGGTAATCATTTGAAAGCATTGGCTGTACTGATTAATTAAGTTTATGTACTTTTGTCCAGTTAGGTGTTTGCAGATTGCTTTCTATTAGTGCAACAAAATGCTAGTGATTGAAGCAATGATAATTTGATTCCAGAAATACAACATTAATTTCTGTGAATGAGCATTTCCTAGTTCAAGTAGAGCAGCCATCTAAGATGTTAGGATGAAATTACATTGTTTGACGCAATTTTGAACAATTATTATTATTATTATTATTATTATTATTATTATTTTTAATTTACAAATTGAAGTTTTGTTTTTGTAAAATTACAATCCTAGCATAATTAATTTATTTTTGGGAAATGTTAAAAAGAAAAAAATAGATATGTTTTTACTCATTTACAACGTAATATTTTTATTTTTGTATATATATATATAAGTTTTGTTTTCGTCAACACTTTAGTCATTTTGTTAAGCTCGCGGTGGAATTTAATTAAATGAAACTTAGAGTAATAGTTATACCTTTTTTATTTTATGGTTTTTTTTTTTTTTTTTTCTCACGCAATTCTAATCTCTCCTATATTAAATAATTGATTTATCAACTCTTTCTACGACCTGATACTTGGCTATATGATGCAGCGGAAATTTCAAACAAAACACTAAGATCCGTTGATTGCGCACGATACCGGAAATTAGCCTTCTACTGATTGAATTTCGCAAAATTCACAAAAACAGGGAATTGGAATTAATTCCGAAAATATTATTGATAAAAAAAATTGTTAGTTACAAACTACATTATAGCATATTTATAAAAAAACTATCCTAAATGTAATAAAACTCCTAAATAATCAAAACTTCTAAATAGTCTAAACTTCCTAATTAGATTAAATAAGAAAAAATACTATATAAATTAAAATACAAACAAAATAAGAATATTTATCAATTTAGGATTCCTAGGATAAAATCTATTCCTAATCCTAATTATAAAATAATTACAATTAAAATAAAAATACAATTTAAAATATATCTTTAATTTATTTCCATCACAAGTAACCGTTTCCAAGTTGAATTGCTGCTCCTTTTTACTACTTGTGGCCCGTATCACTATACTATGAAAACCAAAATCAAACTGCTGAAAATCATCATGGATACTTGGGTGAAAATTGTAATTTTTGATCGAGCCAATTGAATTCTCTCACAATCAAATCAACATTGTTCGGAATTCGAATTTCTTTTGCTGATTTTTGATAATGCAGGAATTGAATTCTTTCATACAAGAGAATTTAACGAAATCAAATGAATTCAATTGAAGATAAAACACCAAAAAGTATTGATATATTTAATCTAAAGGTAAAAGAGCTTCTAATTACTTATCGTAAAGATAGAATAACTAGCACTCTCTCCTGTCACAAATATAAGTCGTTTTGGACTTGTACACCAGTATTAAGAAATCATTAATAAATAATTAATGAGTTAAAATTCTTTATTTCTAACTCGTTAATATACCCTTAAATTAATCCTCAATCTCCTTTTTAGCTAATGAATACTATATTCATAAGACAATTAATTACTAATTAAGACAGGATAAGAGCATAAAAAAAAGAGAAAATTAGTAACCGATAACAATTAATTATAAGTAAAATAACTTATATTTGTGATTTTTTTTTTCCATACCCTAAAACGGCATAGAAAAGTGGTCAACACCTATGTATGAAACGATTGCGTTTAATTAAACGACGCCGTATCAGTCATGTTTGCTTCCCGCTTTGTATTTCCATTCTCTCTCTTTCAAAACCCACTCTGCTATCTTCTCTGTGAGACACACACATTTAATGGAAGGAGATACTTAAAAGAGATTCATTTCCCTCCATAATTTTCTGCCGATCGCAAATGGACTCTGTAGACTAGACGTCCTTCACTCTACCATTCGGATCGCACTCCATACCTTCTCTCTTTATCCAGGGCATCAATTTCAGGTAACAATTTTTGAAGTGGCTTCTTCACTCGAGCCCTGAAGCAGTCCTCTTCGACGCCAATTTTCTGCGTATATGTGTTCTTATTATTAAATAGGTCCAGTGATTGCTTCGCTTCTAGGGTTTTTCTGATGTTCTTTCTTCCAATTTCATTTAGCAATTCATTTATTTTTGACGTTGAATAGTATAATTTTGGTTTATTACTAGATAAGATGAGAAACCCGCTTTTTGAGTTTTTAGGTCCGATAATTTTATATTATTTATTTATTTATTTTTATCATTGGAAATGGTTGGAGCGGAAAGATTTGCAGAATTAATTTGTTGAATTGGTTTAATTCCAGGGTGTTTATAACGTCATTTGTGTTGTCTCAGGAGTAATCATGAAAAGAACTTGTATGGCTCTTAATGCAATGAGAGGCAGGAATGAAAGTGGGAAAGATAGCCATATATTGGTTCAATATTCAGGTCCTTCATATTCAGATCTGCCAAGGAGTATTCTGGAAAATATACTACTTAGGTTATCCATAAAAAGGATTTTTGTATGCAAATGTGTGTCCAAAACGTGGTATGATCTAATTTCTGACCCTGAATTTGCAAAATTCCATTTTGAGCAAGCTCAGGTTTATCCTCTAATTCGAAGCTGTGGATCCCTATCAAGAATGCTTTATCTTGTGCAGCCTGAGCAAGATGATTTTGAGCTCAAGCTTGACATGTGTTATCATAACTTACCTGAGGTTAAGATTGAATGTGTTTCTCATGTTGATGTTAAACTTGACACCAAATTTAGACTTCCATTGCCCAACCTTCAAATGATATTCAATGATCAAGATGGCGTCCAGTCTACGCTTAATATTAAGAGAGGGGCAGGGAAAGACAATTGCTTAAAGCTGAATATGAATCATCACAAGTATAGGATAGTTAATTCATGCAATGGCTTGCTTTGCTTGTCTGATCCATCTGGTAACAATCCTGTTATAGTTTGCAATCCAGTTACTGGCGAGTTCATTAATCTTCCAGAGAATCGGATGCCCAACGATTGTGGTAGGTGTTATATTGATTGTGGTTTGGGTTTTAGTCCTGTGACTAACCAATATAAGGTGATAAGAAGGTATGGCCGTTGGATCCAAGATGCTATTACAAGCAAGTACAGTTATGTTATAGCGGCTGAAGTACATATTCTTGGTACAGAATCATGGAAAGACCTTCACTTTTTTCACGAATCAGAATACAAATTATTATTCACTACTTATTTGAATGGGTATGTTTATTGGTTTTCTCTTGGTGTATGTTCTGTAATTTCCTTCGACATTGAGAAGGAATCCTTTGATTCAGTTTCAGGACCACCATTGGAGGGATATGATAAATTTGGGGATTATGTTATACTTGAGAGAGTAAGCATGGGAGTATTAGGGGGTGAGCTTGGCATATCAGAGGCTCTTTATAGTGATCGTATTGAATTTTGGGCGATGAAAGATTATGGTGGAAAAAAGGCTTGGTCTAAACTGCTTTCCATTAACATGGGTTGTTATAGTGAAAGATGGCCTTGGGGATCATATAAGCCCATAAAGTACCTGGATAACGGGGCGTTATTGATGCTTCATTCTTGCAAACATGCTTTAGTATATCATAATCCAAAGAAACTTGCATTTAGATAGTTGAAGGACTGTGGGATGGAATCCATAGAGGCAGCAATTCCTCATATTCCAAGCTTTGTTTCCCTTAAAAATGCTGTATTTGGACATAATGTGATGGTTCTTAATGTCGAGTCAAGGTATTTATCTCATAATTTTTTGCTACTTAATGCTTGATTGCATCTCAATGCTTTTCATAGTTTTCCATTTAATGATGTTGGGCTGTGAAGCTGCGAATGTGAAATAAGGCTGCAAATGATGAAATGCCAGCATGAATATGAAGTTTAGACTTAAATATATTTATGATGCATATGTAAATGGGAATTTTTGGTTCAGATTATAGAAGAGCCTAAATCCACTTAGCCCTCCCTATACAATGACTAGGAATTTTGCAAATGAATTTATAATGCAATCGCTTCTCTTTTTTAGTTTGATTTCGCAGTGTTCCCTGTTTGATAGAGAATCACTTACTAACCATTTTATGGATTTGTTGAGCAGGTGTGGAGAGTTGAAGCTGCACAAAGAGAGCAAAGATATTTCTATAGTTGAAGAAATTAGGGAATGTGGGCCACCTCCTGAAGATAGTGATCCGTTTGATTCTGATTCTGATTCTGAAGATAGTGATCCGTTTGATTCTGATTCTGATTCTGAAGATAGTGAACCGTTTGAGTTTGATTCTGAAGACGGATGTGGTGTCTGATTCTGAAGATGGGTGAAACTTTTTGTCTATGATTTGGAAAAGAGGGAACTGTTTGTGTCTGCTTCCGAAGATAGGGAATTGTTTGAGTCTGATTCTGAAGGATCTGGATCGTGGTTCTGATTAAATAGCTTATCACAAATACCAAGGAAAATGAGATTGACATTGTAGGCTGCAACACTGGTAATTCTTGAACGTTTTGTTAATGATGAAGCTTAGAAGGTCTAGTTTGTTGACTGAAAGATCAGATGCACTTTCATGTAGCACTGCTATCTACTAAACTATCTATGACCATGTTGCCAATTTGCTCTATATATTAACTAGTACCATTGATTTTCAACCCAATTAGTGTTTTTGGAGATTCGGCAGCCTTTTGCAGTATGGTTTCTAAAGATTGATTATACAAACTTTACTGTGTTAGTATATTTCTGTACGTCAATGGAGTGTGGAGAGCAATGTTGTTCTGTTTCTTATTCAACAGAGAACATAACTATTTATTCTTAAATCTCGAATACTCGTGTGAAAGAAGAGATAACGTGGAACCAACATAGCATCTACAACAAACGAAACGGGTTTCGTAGATTTCAGATCACAAGGATAACATGAGAATCGAAAGTGAAACGAGGAGGGGTTTGTCCTTACTGAATAAAAAGTTATAACAATCTTATTTCATAATGGTAATTGGAGAATCATTGGTATAACTAACTCATACTAACTTCGTCTGGAATGAATGCAATTGTTTTTTAAGGCTATATGACAATTGTAAAAATATTTTTTGAATTGTACAAACTATAGTTTATCTCGTTAGTTTTGTATCAAAGTGTACAATTACGATCGAATATTGATCATTGAGAGTTTAATATAACAAATTGAAAAATCAATGGCTATAACAAATTTGGTAATTGCTTAGAATATTTTGGGATCAACTTCATAATAGAAAATCATCACCACGTAGTTAGATAAATTAAAAGCTTATAGGTTGAAAGAAACAAATTAATTAATCAGTTTAGCAGTAGAGGCTTAGTAGTTTATAATCTCTTATGAGATTAACTAACACAATTTATATAAAAAAAGTACTAACTAATAAAATTTATACATCTTAAATGATGTCATAAAGATTACAAAATAATGAAAAAAACATCATAGTTTTATTCTTCTACTTAAACTTCAATTAAATGTGACCTTAGCTCAGGCTTCTTGTTTGATTTCTTCGGTCTATTCTCATTCTTGTTATTTATCAAACTGGTCTAAAAACTCATCTATTATCTGTTCGGCATCAGAATCAGATATCATAACCGGCAATAAATCACTATCTCTTCGCCATCAGAATCAGATATCATAACTGGAAATAAATCACAACTGAAGATAGAATATCCTTCTTCATTAACCGGACTTTGAGGCTCATCAGGATTTTGAGGATTCCAATTCCATGGCGAAAAGAATGAATAGTCTGGAGTCAAGAACGATGTCAATGCAGAATAATCCACATTATTGTTTCCTCCAGCGTAGTTTGGTGTGGTTGCTTCTTCTTGTATCGTTAGTTGTGGTAATTGTGAACAATATTCATTCAAGTAGCTACTGTAAATCAAGAACCTTTGTTGTGCATTGTGATATTGCCGTGGTTGCAGATTGAAACCTTCAATTAAATCTTCTTCATCTTCCTCCAATGGGTCCGCCATTAATCGATCACCAGCTTCAAATTCCCTTAGACCTTCCTCCATAATTAATTGCAGATCAAAATCCTGAATCGCTTCTTCTTTGTCTTCCTCTAATATGAATCTTTCTTCAATTTCTCCATTTTCTTCCACCATTAATTGATTATCAGCTTCCAATTCCCCTAGAAATTCCTCCATAAATAATTGCAGAAGTGATTCTTTTTTATCATCCTCCAATATAAATTGTTGTTGACTTTCTTCTTGCTCTTCGTCCATAACTAATTGACTATCATCGGCTTCAAATTTTCCTACTCTTGTCTCTACAATAAACTGCAGAATCTATGGAGAGTGATTAGTTAAGTGTTAATATATGGAGAGTGATTAGTTAAGTGTTAATAAATTTAATAAATAACATAAAATTGTGAAAATGAATGAAACAGAGAAATGATGACGAAATGATGACGATTGAGTTGATGTGATTGAAAATGATGGTGACAAAAAGAAACTTGCAGGGAGGAACATGGGTGGGGGCAAGTTCACACTTCATCATGCTTTTTAAGATTTCCATTTCGAAGAAAAACAATGCATGATTAAATTTTTTTTTTGTTTTTTTTTATTAACAGATCAGATTATCTCACTCAACTTGCGTCCTCGTTGTCTCACTCAACTTACATCTCTCTTTTTATACTTTATATTTCTCTATTTTTCTCACTTAGCTAACTTTGGCATCATAGTTATATTCAAGACATTGTCCTTAATTGTTCTATTTTAGTTTCTTTTTATGGGATTTTATTTTCCTTTGTAGATTTTTTTTTCCCTTAGTGGATCAAGTAATGGTTCACTTAGAATTATGTGGAAGTTTAATCTCCTTTATTTTCTCATTGTATTTTCTAGAAGTATAGTACAAGCTTTTTTTTTTTCTTTAAAAGAAAAAGTTCCGTAATTGAAGTGGAAATGATAGAGGTAACATATATATGTTATAGTAAGTAATATAATAGAGAGAATATGCAAAAGACTAAAAAAGAGTATAACTAACTTCGTCTGGAATGAATACAATTTTTTTTTAAGGCTATATGACAATTATAAAAATATTTTTTGAATTGTACAAACTATAGTTTATCTCGTTAGTTATGTATCCAAGTGTACAATTGCAATCGGATATTGATCGTTGAGAGTGTAATATAACAAATTGAAAACTCAATGGCTATAACAAATTGTTGGGCACAGCGGATAAATTAAAATAAATAAGCAGAGTCAGAGTAAAAATAATGACGCCAACAATTTAACGTGGTTCACCCAAAAAGTTTGGGCTATGTCCACGGAACAAACTTCGAAATATGTCTTTCACTAATAAAATTAATGGGTACAAGAGAGAGAGAGGTAATACAACAATCTGAGATAAACCCAAAATAGTAGCACACAAGTGTTTCCCAAACTCACTATTTTGTCACTCCCCTTTTAGAAAAATATTCCAAATATTTTTCTAAAATACTTCTCACTCTCTTTCTCTCAATCTTTTTTCTTTCTTAGAGATTGAATTTTTCTTTTTCTCTGTATTCTAAAATTTGGCCAAAGGCCACCTATTTATACTGCAAATTGCTTTGCAAGCAATTTGCAGTGTAAAAGAAATATAGTTTGGTGGCCTACCATATTTAAAGCCACCAAAATTGAAGAACAGAAAAGCATTTTTGACTTTTTTTTTTATGTGGATCCCACCATGTTTGGAGGGAAAACCCACCTAACATTCTCCCCCTTCTGACTACACGGGGGACTCCACTAATCCTGAAGCGAGCCGACAATACTCGAAATTCTGCCTTGGTAGAATCTTTGTCAACATGTCTGACCCATTTTCTTCCGTATGGATCTTCTCAAGCTGTAGTAGCTTCTTCTCCATCACATCCCTTATCCAGTGATATCTTACATCAATATGTTTTGATCTTGAACGGAAATCTTCGCAAGATGAATAGCACTTTGGCTATCACAGAATAACTGATATCTGTCTTGGTGCAAACCAAGTTCTTTTAAGAACTTCTTCATCCATAACAACTCTTTACAAGCTTCCGTTGCTGCTATAAACTCTGCTTCAGTAGTAGAAAGTGCAACACACTTCTGTAGCTTTGACTGCCATGACATAGCTCCCCCTGCAAAAGTAATCAGATAACCTGAAGTGGATTTTTTGGAATCCACATCGCCAGCCATATCTGCATCTGTGTATCCAATTAACACAGGTTTGTCATTTCCAAAACATAGACATATTTTGGAAGTACCTCAAAGATACCTGAAAATCCATTTTACTGCAGCCCAGTGTTCCTTTCCAGGATTTGAAAGGAATCTACTCACAACTCCAACTACATGAGTGATATCTGGCAGTGTGCACACCATAGCGTACATCAAACTTCCAACTGCTGAAGCATATGGAACTTTTTCCATCTCTTCCATCTCTTTGTCTGTAGAAGGGCTCTGTTTTGATCTTAGCTTAAAGTGACTAGCAAGAGGACAACTAACCGCTTTGGCCTTGTCCATATTAAATCTTTGAAGTACTTTCTCAATGTACCTCTCTTGCGATAACCATAATTTCTTGGCATTTCTGTCTTTGATGATATTCGTACCAAGAATCTGTTTTGCTGGCCCTAGGTCTTTCATAGCAAAAGACTTACTCAATTGCTTTTTTAGGTTGTTGATTCTAGAAACATTCTGGCCAACATATCATCCACATAGAGCAAAAGAATAATGAAATCATCATCAGAGAATTTTTGCACAAAAACACAATGATTTGAGGTAGTCTTTTTGTAGCCTTGCTCCCCCATAACAGACTCAAATTTCTTGTACCATTGTCTCGGTGCTTGTTTTAAGCCGTAGAGGCTTTTCTTTAACTTGCAGACATAATTCTCTTTTACTCTTTCTTTGAACCCCTCTGGTTGCTCCATGTATATCTCTTCTTCCAAGTCACCATGCAAGAAGGCAATTTTGACATCCATTTGTTCAATCTCTAAGTCAAGACTTGCTGCTAACCCCAGCACAGTTCGAATAGATGTCATTTTCACAACTAGTGAGAAAATCTCATCAAAGTCAACTCCTTTTCTTTGACTGAATCCCTTGACAACCAATCTAGCTTTGTAGCATGGATTGGAACTATGTTCTTCATGCTTTATCCTGAACACCCATTTGTTTTTCAAAGCTCTTTTTCCTTTAGGCAACTTCACCAGTTCAAAAGTTTTATTCTCATGCAAGGACATTATCTCATCTTGCATGGCCTCAATCCATTTCTGTTTGGATTCGTCATCTATAGCTTCTTCATAACTTTCAGGTTCTCCCTTTTCAGTAATAGTCACATACTGGTCACGAGGATATATAGTAGATGGCCGTTTTATTATTTCACTTCTCCTTTGTGTAGGTGGTGTTCCTCTTCTAAGTGGAACTTGAGAAGCCATAGGTGTTGGTGCTGAAAAATGACCGTGATCATCATCATCATTCTCGTCTTCAGAGCCAACTTCTATAGGAGCATCATCATTGTCAAGTGGATAAACCTGATCTTCATCTCCAACCTCTCTTGGCACCGGTGTTGGAGAAATTAATTTCAAATCTGATGAGTCATTATTAGAATCAGGAACATCCTTCTTCATTTTATCAATATCTTCAATGGTCTCATCTTCAACGAATATAGCATCACGACTCCTGACAAGTTTCTTCTCAACAGGATCATAAAATCTATAGCCAAATTGATCTTGATCATAGCTAGTAAAAATATTGTCTTGTCTTGGCATCAAGTTTAGATCTCTCATCCTTGGGTATTTGAACAAATGCTTTACAGCCAAACACCCGCAGATGATCATAGGAAACATCTTTTCCTGACCATACTCTATCTGGAACATCCATCTTGAGAGGAGTATAGGGTGAAAGATTCAACACATGTGCAACTGTAAGTATAGCTTCACCCCAAAAAATTTTAGGCAACTTTGCATGTGAGAGTAGACATCTGACTCTCTCCATCAAAGTTCTGTTCATCCTCTCAGCTAAGCCATTCAACTGCTGTGTCTTTGGAGGTGTCATCTGATGCCGAATACCATGCTCTTTACAATAAACATGAAATGGTCTAGTGTATTCTCCACCATTGTCTGTTCGGATGCATTTCAACTTCTTCCCAGTCTGTCTCTCAACCGAGGCATGAAATTCTTTGAAGACATTTAGAACCTGATATTTTGTCTTCAAAAGATATACCCACGTCTTCCTTGAATGATCATCAATGAAAGTCACAAAATACTGAGCACCACCAAGTGACTTTGACATTGGTCCACATAAATCTGAGTGAATCAGATCTAACACATTCTTCATTCTGGAAGGAGGGGAACTTTTAAAAGCAACTCTGTTTTGCTTTCCAACTAGACAATCAACACATTTGTCTGAGTGTACTTCATTAATGCTGGGCAACATTTTCTTCTTAGCTAGGCTTTTCATTGCTTTTTCACCCATGTGGCCAATTCTCCGATGCCACCGTTCAATTGCATTATCTTTCTCCATGGCAGCTACAGTATCGGTGGAGAGCTTTGCTTCGATCACATATAGAGTTGCATGATTTTCACCTCTAGCTACTACTAAGGATCCTTTTGTAAGTTTCCATTTATCAAAAATGAAGGAGCTGCAATACCCTTCATTTCCAAGTTTGCGTACAGAGATTAAATTCATGCGCATATCTGGAATATGCCTGACATCCTTCAAAATTAGTCTGGTATCATTCTTTGTTTCCAAGCAAACATCTCCTCTGCCAACAACCTTTGACAGGCCTGCATTTCCCATTCTAACAACACCAAAATCTCCAGGTGTGTATGATGAGAAGAATTCTCTACGGGATGTAGCATGAATGGTAGCACCGCTATCAAGCACCCAACTGAACTCTTGAGATGCAAGATTAATAATATCTTCATCATAAACGATATTGAATTCGTCTATGATATTACTCTACTCATCATCACTGCTGTCGTCTTTCATCACAGCTTTGCTTCGGTTCTCTTGCTCCTTTTTGAACTTTCTACAGAACTTTTCAATGTGACCCTTCTTCTTACAGTGATGGCACTCTACATTAGCATATTTGTTTGACTTCTGATAACTCATTTTCACATAGGCATATTTAGGTCACTTTTAACTTATTTTCTCAATTATTTTTGCATTTTAGTATTAGTTTTATTATTTTCTTAGTTTGTTTGTTTTATTTTAATTATTCCTATTTAGTGTTGTTAATCACTTTTAGGTGTTTGAAGAGTAGGCTTTGGCTATTTAAGAAGACTGCCAAAAAAAGGAATTCGTTGGAGTCTAGTCTTCGGCTGGATTTTCAGAAGAGTTGGAGGCTGCTTTAAGCCATGTTTTAAGGAATGTTTTATGGGATGCTTTAAGGCATGTTTTAAGGAGTGTTTTATGGAATACTTTAAGGCATGTTTTAGGGGGTGTTTTATGGAATATTTGGTAGTTTCTCTCTCTCTCTTTTGTGGAGAAAACTTGTTATAAAGAGGAGGGGAGAGTTGAGTTTGGGGAGCAGATTTTTATTCCTATTTTCTCTCTATCAAGAGATGTGGAGGCTATCAAGAGGAGAGGAGGCTACACACCTTTCTTAAGGTTTTTCTGCAGATTTTTGTTTAAGTTATGAGTAGCTAAACTTTCTCTAGTTGAGGTACTTAGAAGTTTAATTCCATTTGATTCATGAGACTTATGTTTTAATTGTGTTCTTTCATCCGAGTATTTGTTCAATTCCAGCAGTATAAATTGTTCTATTGCTGTTGATTTAATCAAATTAATTTGGCCAGTTAATTGATTGATTTTACTTCATATTGCTGAATAGAATAATATATCCGTAATTGTTGTTCTATCATAGTAGCAAGTTAGCTTCGTGTAAAGTTAACGGAATTGAATAATTTAGTCTTTATGATTTACGGCGTTTCCGATTTCATTAACTAAGATAGAGGTCTTGTTTGTGTTTAATGTTGCCATAGGTTAATTCTTATTAAGAGGTTTCTTGGAGATTATCTATTGGCTAGGGAAGTAGTTTATTTGGGCGTTTCCCGAAACTATCGACACATTAAGAAAAGATTGGTTATTGAGTGCGTTTCACCTTTAACTATAACTCTGTCTATTTGGATAATTGAATTGCATCTTTGGTGTCTGTAATTGAATTACGGAATTAAACTGATAAGTATCTCGACTAGTTGTTCTTCCTATTGATTTATTTTGTCTTAATTTACATTTTGCAATTTCACAAATCACATCATTTATTTTCATTTCAACTCAATCAATTTTATTTCTTTTTGCAAATAAATATTCCTGCATTAATCCCTGTGGTTCGACACCGTTCTTGCTATACTACCTAGTATAAGGAACTTGAGCTAATCCAATCTAATCCTGAAAAACCACCATTTCCACATCGATTGGCGAGAAAGAAGAGAGCTACAGATGACTCAGAGGTGTTTGAAACTTTAAAGAAGGTGGAAATCAACATTCCACTCCTGACAGCCATCAAACATGTACCCCGGTATTGCAAATTTTTGAAAGAGCTCTGCACTGGGATGAACAGAGTTCGGGCCAATGAGAGGGTACCTATGGGTGAGACCGTTTCAGCAGTACTTCAAGGTAAATTACCCATAAAAGAACAAGACCCAGGTATGTTCACAATTCCTTGCAAAATAGGCAATGTAGGCATAGAACAAGCTATGTGTGGTCTTGGTGCTTCTATTAATTTGATGCCTTTGTCTATTTACTCCGCATTGAATTTGGGTCCTTTGAAACAAAATGGTGTAGTTTTGACATTAGCTGATAGGTCTAGTTTTGACTTTAGCTGATAGGTCTAGTGTTTTTCCTGAAGGTGTATTAGATGTTCTTGCACAAGTAAATGACTTAGTATTCCCCACAGATTTTTATGTTTTGATTATGGAAGGGGGAACTTCTTCTAACCCAGGAATGATATTGCTAAGACGCTCGTTCTTGAAACCAGCCCGCACTAAGATTGATGTGCATGAGGGGACGTTAACTATGGAATTTGATGGTGCTATGATTAAATTTGACATAAATAGAGCAATTAAGCACCTCATTGATTATACCTCTGTTTTTGCAATCAATTTCTCTGCCATTTACACTAATAAATTTTTGGAGATGTGTAGTGGTGATCCTTTTCATGTCTCTTTGGCTGAAAACCTCACAAATCCGAAATTGGCTGAATGGGAAGAAAAGTGGGTAATGCCTAAAGAGCTGATATATGCCGTCCAAGATCTCGAAGCGCTCAAACCTGTAAACCAGAGTCAAATGCAGTATAAAACAGCAGCTGAATCACGACTTGACCATGCTGTAGTTGGAAGAAACAAAATTCTTCCTTCCATTGAGAAACCACCAGAATTGGAGCTCAAACCGCTGCCTCCTAATCTCAAATATGATTTTCTGGGGACTAATGACACACTTCCAGTGATTATTTCTAGCGAGGTAACAAAAACAGAGGAGGATAGCTTGATCAGAGTACTGCGAGAAAACAAGGAAGCCATGGGATGGATGATTGCAGACATTAAAGGAATTAGTCCAATGATATGCATGCACCAAATCCTTTTGGGAGATGATTGCAAGCCTAGTAGGCAGCCACAGTGGAGATTAAATTCCCCAATGATGGAAGTTGTCAAGAAGAAGATCCTGAAATTGCTAGATGCTGATGTAGTTTATGCATTCTCAGACAGTAGATGGGTGAGCCCTACTCAAGTCGTTCCAAAGAAGACCGGGATCACAGTGGTGGAAAATGAGAAAGGGGAATTGGTTCCAATAAGAGTTCAGAATGGGTGGCACGTATGCATAGATTACAGGAAGTTGAACGCAGCAACAAGTAAGGATCACTTCCCATTACCCTTCATTGACCAAATGTTAGAGCGTCTTACAGGTCGAACCCATTATTGCAGTTTGGATGGGTACTCAGGCTTCCACCAGATTCCAGTCGCCCCTGAAGATCAAGAAAAGACAATGTTCACATGTCCGTTTTGCACCTTTGCATATAAACGCATGCCATTCGGATTATGTAACGCGCCTGCTACATTTCAGAGATGTATGGTAAGTATTTTCTCCGATTATGTAGAAATAATAATTGAGGTCTTCATGGATGATTTCACTGTGTATGGGGACTCTTTTGCTGCATGTCTTGATAACTTAAGAAAGGTCTTAAAAAGATGCATTGAAACCAATCTTGTTCTAAATTATGAGAAATGCCATTTTATGCTTAATCAAGGATTGATTTTAGGACATATAGTTTCAACTAGAGGAATTGAGGTGGACAAATCGAAAATTGATGTTATTAGTTCATTACCTTACCCCGCAAGTGTGCGGGAAGTTCGATCTTTTCTTGGCCATGCAGGATTCTATCGCAGGTTTATCAAGGATTTTGCCAAGATTGTCCACCCAATGAGTTGTCTGCTGCATAAAGAAGCTATCTTTGAGTTTGGAGAAGCATGCCAGCACGCCTTTAATTTACTAAAGGAGAAACTTGTGTCCGCTCCAATAATCAAAGCACCGGATTGGAATATTCCTTTCGAGATCATGTGCGATGCTAGTAACTTTGCTGTTAGTGCTGTTTTGGGACAAAGAATAGGAAGGGATCCACATGTCATCTATTATGCGTCTAAGACCTTAGATGATGCACAGAAAAATTATACAACCACTGAAAAGGAGCTCTTTGCTGTAGTCTTTGCATTGGAAAAATTCAGATCATATTTGCTTAGCACCAAGGTGATCGTCTACACCGACCATGCCGCTTTGAAGTACTTGATGAACAAGCAAGACGCGAAACCAAGATTGATTAGATGGGTGTTATTGCTCCAAGAATTCCAGCTCGAAGTTAGAGACAAAAAAGGTGCTGAGAACCTTGTTGCTGATCATCTCAGTCCTATTGTGAACTCATCAACGACTGAAGAAGCAGTTAATGTGGAATTTTCGGACAAACAATTATTTTGGGTGGAGACAACATGGCCATGTCGCAACCCATAGTACGCAGACTTGGTGAATTTCTTAGCATAACATGGGTACCCTGAAAGTTACACTCCAGCACAACGCCATAAGCTCAAAAGTGACGCCAAATATTACATTTGGGATGATCCATACCTGTGGAAGATGTGCTCGGATCAAATTGTATGACGATGTGTGCCTGAAAATGAAATCGAATCCATTTTGCAATTCAGCCACTTATCGGCCTGTGGTGGTCACTTTGGACCGAAAAGGACATCAAAAAAGGTGCTTGAGTCTAGATTTTATTGGCCAGACCTGTTCAGAGATGCATACGCCTTTTGCAAAGCATGCGACATATGCCAGATGACAGGTAATATTGGTCGCCGTAATGAAATGCCCCAAATGCCCATAATGGTTTGTGAGATTTTTGATATTTGGGGCATCGATTTTATGGGACCTTTTCCTTCCTCCTTCGGCTTTGAATATATTCTTCTTGCTGTTGATTATGTATCTAAATGGATTGAGGCGAAAGCCACGCGTACTAACGATGCTAAGGCTGTTGTCGATTTTATGAGAACTAACATATTTGTCAGGTTTGGCACACCTAAAGCTATTATTAGTGATCGTGGGACTCATTTTTGCAATCGGGTAGTGGAAGCCTTGTTCAAAAAATATGGGGTTACACATCGTACATCCACGGCCTACCACCCACAGACGAATGGGCAAGCCGAGCTATCCAACAGAGAAATCAAGTGCATCTTGGAGAAAGCCGTCAACCCAACTCGTAAAGATTGGAGTCTTTGCTTGGACGATGCACTTTGGGCATACCGGACAGCTTACAAAACACCATTGGATATGTCCCCATACAGACTTGTCTATGGGAAGGCCTGTCACTTACTGTTCGAGATTGAACACTGGGCATTTTGGGCTATAAAAATGTGCAACACAAATTTTGATGATGCTGGGCAGCAGTGACGTCTTCAACTTCAGGAACTTGAAGAAATCCGCAACAACGCTTACCAGAATGCTGCAATTTACAAAGCCCGTACCAAAGCTTTCCATGATAAGCGGCTTGCAGAGAAGCAGTTCAAAGTTGGTCAGAAGGTCCTCCTTTTTGATTCCACCCTGAAAATTTTTGGAGGAAAATTGAAATCTAAGTGGATAGGCCCTTTTGTAGTCACTCAAGTCTATGAAAATGGGGTTGTTGATGTCCAAAGCAAGGAGACTGGAAAAATTTTCAAAGGGAGCGGCCACCGCCTCAAACCATTTTATGAAGGGTTTGAGCCGCACTTAGTTGAAGCACATTACCTCAGTACGCCCTCTTACAACTAAGCGTGGCCACCGTCGAGCCAACGACGTTAAACAAAAGCGCTTTTTGGGAGGCAACCCAAAATTTCACTCTATAGTGTTTTATTAAAAAAAAAATGGTGTGCCAAGTCAAAGTTCAAAAAATAAAAATAAAAATAAAATAAAAATAAAAAACTAATTAAAATATTTAATTAAGCCAAGATCTTGGCTTGGGTGAATTTTGAGAATCAGAAATTTTACTCAAGAAACGTCATAAGCCATGATCATGGCTTGAGAGAATTAGTCTTCTGTTTCTTTTTGTGCCAAATTTAAGAGAGGTGATTTAAGCCATGATCATGGCTTGAGAGAATTAGTCTTCTGTTTCTTTTTGTGCCAAATTAAAGAGGGGTGATTTCAGCCATGATCATGGCTTGAGGCAATTAGTCTTCTGCCTTTCTTTTGCTATCGCAGGTATCTTCTCTCTTGAGCCTCCATCATCGTCCCCCTTGAGACATCAACCGGCACGCCGAAGCCCCCCAGCATGCCACGCCCTTCTGCCTCGCCAGCGCCTCGTCGAGCCGCCCGCACGCACCGCAGCCCCCGCCCGCAGATTTGACTAGTTTTTGTAATTGAGCCATAACTTTTGCGTCCAACATCCGATTGTGGTGATTCAAAATGCGTTGGAAAGCTAAGAGAAAGATGTACAACATTATAGTTTGGAATTTCTCCGAATTCAGAATTTATCCTTGTCGAAATGGGCCTTGAACTTGCTGCCTCTGCAAACATTGTTCTTCCAACTCTCCACCATTTTTTCCTACAATAGTACTTCTTTCCTTTTCTTTACACTTTGTGCTTAATTTAGATGCATTTTTAGGAGTAAATGCATGTTAAGTGTGGGGGAAGGGATTAGTAAGGAAAATTAAAAAAAAAAAAATTCAATTTTTAGGATAGTTTAATGTTTTTTTTATGTTTTATTCTTGTGTTATGTAGGATTGCATGTAGTTTTTGCATAATTCCCTCCATAAATCGGATTCTCAGTTGTTTGTCCATGAGTAAATTATGCTTAAATTTAAAATTTGAAATTGTCTTGGTTTAGCCCTTGGAAAATCCTAATTTTTGTCATCATTGAATATAATAAACCAATTGGAAGTAGGAAGAATTAGAAACAAAGCATGTTAGTGGGTTTGTCATAAGGATTGGGGGTTGAGCTTGGTTTGCATATGACTCTACGTTTAATTTTGACAGAACGTGATGAAGTTCAATTGATCAATTACTTTCAAAAAGTTTGTTGGTTAATGTGAAGTAAGTGAGTTATTGCCAACTTATGGAGGATGAGATAACTAGAGTCTAGCTTATAATTGATGATGTTGGTTGAATTGTGCTGAGAATGTAAATTTTAGAATTCAATTGTCTCGATTACCCTTGAGTCTTGAATTGGGAGATGGGACCAATTCACCTTAAGCAAGGTATGATAAAAATATCATTCCTTGTGTATGGAGAGTGAATTAAGAGGGAGAGCAAACTTCTCATTTGAGACTCTTTTTATTGCTCGAAAAAGCGAGATCTTTCGCATTCCAACACCTATGGGTTTTGAGTTGGGGGATAGGCCCACCTCACCTTAAGCAAAGTTAAAAATAATGACTTTGTGTATGGAGCGTAACTTATGGGAAGAGTTACCCCTCATTAGAGGCCTTTTCAATACTCGCAAAATTGGGATGTTGACCCTGTGCTTAATTTGATAACTATCTTGGTTTGAAGTGCTTTAAATGTGAATAAAAGCTCAAAATCTCTAGATGTCCTTCTAAGTTGGACGATTCACTTGCCTAAAGTTAGTTAATTAAATAATTTGTGGTGGTTTTTCAATTGACTAAGTCTTGTGAAGTTGGGTTAAATGTTTTGTTTCTGTTAGCTTGTTTGATTTTCTGGTTCTCATGATTAAGCTCATTGACTTGTGGAGTTTTGAAATTTCCTATGGAATCTTGGTGGTTTAGCTTCCTTTAATGAACGGTTAAGGATTTACTAGGGTTCAACCATAGTTAATTTCGGGAGAATTTTTCCTTTAAGTCCTAGTTTTCTTGAGGACAAGCAAAGATCCAACTTCCCTCTGCTCTTGCCTCTAGAGTTATGTTCCCTAGACTGTCTCCTTCCTCTAGATTCTGCAACTAGAACATATGATTGTGATGAAGAAGATGAGGCTTGTGATCTCCTTCTCATCTCTTCATTCAGGATACTGCTTTTTACAATCTCCATGTTGACTACACCATTAGGTGCAGTGTTGGTGTTGGAGATCTTCAAGGTCTCCTAGGACTGTGGCAGAGAGGCTAACACCAATAGAGCAAACACTTCATCATCCGGTTTTACTCCCATTCTGCTTAGCTGATCCTGGATCCCTTCCATCTCATTTAAGTGGTCTGGCAAGAAAGTTCCTTCTTTATATCTTACTTGTACCAATTTGGTCAAGTAAAATAATTTATTATTTCCCGTCTTTGAAGAATACAACGTCTCCAGCTTATTCCACAGAGTTCGGGCATGTGTCTCATTGCAGATGCGATTGTACACATTGTCTTCGACAAATTGTCGAATAAAACTGCATACCTGCACAAGGTCAAACTCCCACTCCTCATCGGTTTTACCTTCGGGTTTAACTGTGGTAAACACCGGCAAATGCATCTTCGTCACAACTAGAAGATCTTTCATCTTATTACTCCATATGTGGTAGTTTGAACCATTTAGGTAGAACATTCTGCTAATTTTTGCCTCCATTTGGATCGAAAAAATAAAATTTTTTTTCGACAGTGAATAGTATCCGTATACGTGAACAGTGACTGTTTACATGAACAGTGAGCAAGGAAAAATCTTTTCTGATGTGGAAAATCAGTCTACGCTGCAACCACAGAGCATACTAAGAAAGAACCTCGGCTCTGATACCAGTTGTTGGGCACATCGGATAAATTAAAATAAATAAGCAGAGTAAAAATAATGACACCAACAATTTAACGTGGTTCACCCAAAACGTTTGGGCTACGTCCACGGAACAAACTTCGAAATATGTCTTCCACTAATAAAATTAATGGGTACAAGAGAGAGAGGTAATACAACAATTTGACATAAACCCAAAACAATAGCACACAAGTGTTTCCCAAACTTACTATTTTGTCACTCCCCTTTTAGAAAAATATCCCAAATATTTTTCAAAAAAACTTCTCACTCTCTTTCTCTCAATCTTTTTTCTTTCTTAGAGATTGAATTTTTCTTTTTCTCTGTATTCTAAAATTTGGCCAAAGGCCGTCTATTTATACTGCAAATTGCTTTGCAATTTGCAGTGTAAAAGAAATATATTGGTGGCCTACCATATTTGAAGCCACCAAAATTGAAGAACAGAAAACCATTTTTGACTTTTCTTCCTTTTTTTTTTTTTTTTTTTTTTTTTTATGTGGGTCCCACCATGATTGGAGGAAAAACCCACCTAGCACAAATTTGGTAATTGCTTAGAATATTTTGGGATCAACTTTGTAATAGAAAATCATCACGATGTGGTTGGATAAATTAAAAGCAGGAACAAATTAATTAATCAGTTCAGCAGAAGAAACTTAGTAGTTTGCAACCTCTTATGAGATTAACTAACACAATTTATATAAAAAAAAGTACTAACTAATAAAATTTATACATTTTAAATGATGTCATAAAGATTACAAAATAATGAAAAAAAAATCATAGTTTTATTCTTCTACTTAAACTTCAATTAAATGTGACTTTAGCTCAAGCTTCTTGTTTGATTTCTTCGGTCTCTTCTCATTGTTTTTATTTGTCAAACTGGTCTAAAAACTCATCTATTATCTGTTCGGCGTCAGAATCAGATATCATAACTGGAAATAAATCACAACTGAAGATAGAATATCCTTCTTCATTAACAGGACTTTGAGGCTCATCAGGATTTTGAGGATTCCAATTCCATGGCGAAAAGAATGAATAGTCTCGAGTCAAGAACGATGTCAATGCAGAATAATCAACATTATTGTTTCCTCCATCATATTCTGGCGTGATTGCTTCTTCTTGTATCGTTAGTTGTGGTAATTGCGAACAATATTCATTCAAGTAGCTACTGTAAATCAAGAACCTTTGTTGTGCATTGTGATATTGCCATTGTTGCAGATTAAAATCTTCAATTAAATCTTCTTTATCTTCTTCCTCCAATATGAATTTTTGTACAATTTCTTCTTCTTGTTCTACCTTTGATTGATTAGCTTTAAATTCTTTGAGCCCTTCCTCCATTATTATTAATTGCAGCTTATAAGCCTCACTTAAGTCTTCTTTATCTTCCTCCAATTGGTCCGCCATTAATCGATCACCAGCTTCAAATTCCCTTAGACCTTCCTCCATAATTAATTGGATATCAAAATCCTCAATCGCTTCTTCTTTGTCATCCTCTAATATGAGTCTTTCTTCAATTTCTCCATTTTCTGCCACCATTAATTGATTATCAGCTTCGAATTCCCTTAGACATTCCTCCATAAATAATTGCAGAAGTGAGTCTTTTTTATCATCCTCCAATATAAATTGTTGTTGACTTTCTTCTTGTTCTTCGTCCATAACTAATTGACTATCATCAACTTCAAATTTTCCTACTCTTGCCTCTAAAATAAACTGCAGAATCTCGTCCTCCATTAATTAAATTCTGTAATCCCAACTTCTGAAGTAATTGATATGTTAAGTACATTAGTGATTAGTTAAGTGTTAATATATGGAGAGTGTAGTAAGTTCTATTTCGTTACAGTTTTGGATTTCTAATTCTAATTGGAATTCACTTTATTAGCGTATATAATTAATTAATTATAGATGGTTTAGGAATTATATTAGGGATGGGATTCTAATTGGAATTCACTTTATTATCTTATATAATTAGTTATTATAGACGGTTTAGGAATTATATTAGGGATGGGATCAAGTTTCCCTTTCTTTAATTCAATTACTTAATTTATATATTCAATCAAATAATAATCAGTTTTTTTTTTTTTTTCCTGCTTCCACAAAGTACCGAAACTGTACACAATTGTTAACGAGCTGATACAATTGGACTCAACAATATATATATATACATATATATATATATATATATATATTTTGTCGATTTAATAAGGTATAATAAAAAGATTAGATTTACCTTATATTCAGGGTTCTTTGATAAACTGAAAAATTAAGTGATGATTTCAGTAAAAGAAAAGCGATGAATTCTAAGTGCTTAAAACAATGTTGAATTTGAAATCCCAAATGCTTATTGGTGTGGGAGGGGAGTCAAGTGGCATTCTTGGGAAGAAAATAACACTGTTTACAAAGACACTTGCTTCATATGAGTATCATTTTTGTTGCATTTTCATAAAAATAATCGCGTAAAATATGTACCCATAAAACAACTATGAAACAGTAGCCCGTTTTGACATCCCTATATATGAGTAAGGCATGGGGTGATCTCAATTTCAGACAAACAACTATGAAACAGTAGCCCTTTTTGACATCCCTATATATGAGTAAGGCAAGGGATGATCTCAATTTCAGGCAAACAACTATGAAACAGTAACCCTTTTTGACATCCCTGTATATGAGTAAGGCATGGGGTGATCTCAATTTCAGGCAAACAACTATGAAACAGTAGCTCGTTTTGACATCCCTATATATGAGCAAGGTATGGGGTGATCTCAATTTCAGGCAGCTTCACGAATTGAATGTTTCTAACAAGCTATGAAAGAAATCTAAGAGTTCTCTCTAGTAGTCGACATGCCTTCTAAAGGTTGAAGATTAATCATACCTTTCTCATAACTAGATCTTAGAACCATAACAAGTAATACACAATCACGTGACACAATTATAACACGATAATCCATTTGGACATTCTCATGAAAGAGGAAGGCATGAGGTGGTCTCGATTTCAAGCGGTTTCATAGATCTTAGAACCATAACAAGCGCATACACAAATTAATCACCTCAATTTTACATTTGCAAAATGAACACCAAAGAAAATTCACAATTAAATCAAATGTACTGGCAGTTTTATAAGCTAGAAAAACAGCTGAAGCTTCTGTTATAGTTAATTACAGCTAAAAGGGTAATATCCAGCAGAATTCTCAAACATTTAATTAATTAAATAACTTCTTGCAAACAAATTCCATATCCTGCAGAAGCACTGTGGATGCAGTCTAGGCTGATATAATTCATCATGGATGAAAATAGCACCAGCATTTACCTGTCGTTAAAACAAATTCAGTTAGCATCTATCAGGAAAAGAAGTTGCAAAATATCGAAGCAAAATAGACTTAAATGGAAATAATAATTGATTCTGCTCTTTGGATACTAATTTCTATCAAGAATGGAATCTCATGACATGAAATTATTGCCTACAACTTCAAATAAAAACAACTATATACTATAAAAAGCTTACTTATGACATTTTTAAGCGTAGCAAAGCGATACAGTTCTTTTCTTCACCGAAAAACCAATATCAAATTTAAATATGATCAACACAGTAACAGATAAGCCTGTGGAAAAATCAAATGCCATCTCAAGATTGAATGAAAATTAGGAAGTAGAATACACCAGTCAATGATAAATTAGTATATCTGATCATTCGATTTAAGCTTGCATTTACAGAACATAACGGTGATCATAGATAAATTAACATACATTCAGTACAATTAACATTTACCTTTGCTCATAACCCATAAACATATCCTTCTGCTTCTATATATGGTCTTTTCTTCTCGTTGTGTAGCTTTAAATGTGCGCACCTATTCAACAGATTAATAAAATGTTATAGAGAATGTTTAAAACACAACTTTAATTTCTCAAAAACTTAATCTGCTGAATCAAGATTCTCACATTTAACATATGCATATCATACTCTACTTCAGTTTTAATTTCAAATTAATGGTTTCATTAATTCAATGGCAACAAAGAGAGGCACTGAAAAGCTATAAGATAAAAAGTATGAAAAGTATTCAGATCAAGTCAAGCATTAAGCAGTAGAGCATTACAAAAATTATGTACCTTGAGTTCACATTATGCACCTGCACGTCGTGTCCTGATAGAAGATCTTTTAGAGGAATGAAGGAGGGAATATGAGGAATTGCCTCAAGTTTTGCTTCCACTCCCCCAACCTTCAGATATGTGTACGCGAATCTTTTTGGATCCTTGTATATAAATGCATTGCTGAAAGCATTATACATCAACAATGCACCATCGTTCAGGCACATTATCGGTAAAAATGAGCCTTTGGGCCATGCTTGAATACCAATATACTTGCAAATTGAGAAAAGTTTAGACCAACTCTTGTTCACACCATTTTCCTTCAAGGCCCAAAAATCGATTTCATGATTATCAGCCTCGGAAAGGACAATTTCTCCCCCTAACACTCCCATGGCCTGGGTAAACCGATCATTGAATCTCAACAGTGGCAATGAAACTGATCCGAACTGTTCCTTGTCAATGTCGAAAAAAATCACGGATTCTTCAGAGAGCCAATAAATACACCCATTCAAATTAGTAGGAAATAACTTGAATTTTGTAAAGAGGAAAGAGCCAATATTTTTCCATGATTCTCCACCAAGAATATGTACTTCAGTCACCATTACGGGCGTCCTGCTAGTGGTATCCATATTCACAAACATTCTTATCACTTTGTATTGGTTAGTTGTACGACTAAAACCAAAACCAGACGCAATAATGCGTAACTCAGGATAATAATCTGGCTCACGAAGTTTAACTGTCCTAGCCTTTGGAAGGTTAATAAACTCACCAGTAACGGGGTTGCAAACAATTACAGGATCATTATCGGATGGCTCAGACAAGCAAAGCAAGCCATTGCACGAATTAACTACCGTATACTTGTGATCCTTCATTTTCAACTTGATGGAATTGTCCCTCTTACTGCCACTTTCATCTCCATCATCAAGCATCCTTTCGAGGTTCCGCAACGGGAGTTTTAATTTCATGTCGATTTTAACTTTAACATGGCACGAATCGCAACTAAGACGTGGATACCTATGCTCGCACATATCGAGCTTGCGCTCGAAATCAGCCTGATTTGGCTGGACAAGATATAGCATTCTTGATATGAACGTAACACCAGAACTTCGAAGCAAGGGACAGATCTGAGCTTGACTGAAGTGGAGCTTTGCAAACTCAGGATCTGAAATTAGATCGTGCCACATTTTGCAAACGGATTTGCACATGAATATAGTTTTTATGGATAACTTAAGAATGATGTTTTCAAGAATGCTGTTAGGTAGATTCGAAAACGAAGGACCTGAATATTGAATCTGTCTACGACTAAGTTTCCTGCCCGCGTTTTTGCCTCTCTTCGCATTATAAGCTGTAGAACTCCGATCCATGATTAATTGTGAAGTTAATGTTCTGAAACAACAAAGATGAAATTATCGGAACATAGAATTAAATTGATTGTATATACATTGCAAAAAATAATCCGCCTCATGATTCAACAAATTCATTCGATCGACTAATTCTTTCTTCACCAAACATTACGACCGATCATAAAGAGTTCAAACCTAAATCTCAAGAAGCATGTATTAATCTTATGCAGGAATAAAATTAAATTCTATGATGAAAATTCCACACCGATACAAAAAGAAATGAGCAATTAGAGAAAAATTGGTAGAACCATAACGAAAGCTTAAAGCACAGAACTTAAGATTCCTAATTAATAATGACTATTGACACTTAGATCATAATCTACTGAAATTCTTCATGGAAGGGAAGAGAGGTTACCCAAAAATCGATCGCCACCGCAGAAGAATAGAGCGAAATGGGGGAGTGAAGATGTCTAGAGCAGTGCAGAGAAATGCGCTAGGAACCCTAAATGCGATGAGATCTCAAATTGCTTAAGGAGATTGCCTTAAATAAGCGAGGCGGTACTTCAAAAAGAACAGGTAAAGGGACAAATTAAAGAAAATTGATAATATTTAAGCTATTTTGCATGGAAAAAGAAACGGTTATCGGGTAACTACATTTGTGAAAAATATAGAAAATGAAAACGTCGAGAAAATGCGCCAAAAATATAAAAAGATAAATGGTTTCTTTTTGTAAATTTTAAAATTATAAATTTATAACTTTTTAATAAATACAAAATGAGAAAAATGACATTTTTCTTTGAATTTTGAATACTTGAAAGAGGTGATTTATAAAAATTAGGGGGTTTAATACAATGTAGTTGATACATGATGAATTGATTATAGATTTGATTAAAAAAAAAACACTGTTTTAAGAAATGAGCTTCTAAATATTAAGAAACAACATTCCAATGTTCTTAAATTTAAGAAACATGACATGGCCATAAAGTATCAGTTTCCGAGAGTTTTCAAAACCAAAACATTTCCAAAAAATTGAAAATCTTTAAAATCAAATTTTGCATACAACATAATGTTTTTTTTTTTCTTTTTTTAAGATTTTGAAGATCTAAAACCATAAGAAAACGAGAGAACAAAGCTAAAACAAGCTGAATTCACAAACTAATAAATAGGAGTCATATATGAGATCTAAATTTGTTGCTTTTGATCTTTTTTCAAGAACTCTTTTCCAATTTTCTTTATAAAGCTTGTTAACTTTTCTTATTCCTTATATTATTGTTCTTGTAAGACCTCACTAATCTTCCTATTTTTCTTTCCAAATCTGCTGTCTTTCTTTCTTAGTTAAGAGAGAAATAATAATTTTATATCCAAAATCTGACATTTCGTATCGATTTTCATTTCTTAAGTATAAGATTTTTTTTTTTTTTTTTTTTTTTTGGTGGTAAAGTATAATATTTTTCATTAAAGCCAAATCAATATTTATGATTCTATTTTTAACATTTTTTTTTCTTTTCAAAATCATTTGAATTATTAACATTTCCTTCTTTCTTTCAAGAATAGCTTAACATGTTTCCAAAACATTTCCAAAATTCCTACTAGGAAATTGCATCCTGCCACACCTATAGCCTAAGCCCATCTGGCACGTTAACATCCTAGGTGTAGAGTATACAAAGGCCATTACAATTGGCACGAAAGGCATTATACAAAGGCCATGTTTGTTTGTTAGAAAGGAAAGGAAATAAATTAGGAATCATTTCATTGCAAAATTGCGTCTTAGTGCATATTACTATACATATTTTAAGACTTCTTTCTTTTCTTTTTTTTTTTTTTCTATCCTTGAAGACAAACATATTCTATAGGTTAACAAATAAGTTTTAAAATGTGTATTTGTTTGTTTTATGAAAAATATTATAAATAAAAAACATATTGAAAAACAAATTTCCAATGAAGGAATTAAGCATCAACCCTCATACGTAGTATGAGTGAAGATGGGTGACTATCGAATTTACAAAGAAAAAGCAGAGACAAAATGGAAGACCAACAAAGAAGAGAAGTTGATACACTTACACGTAGTGACTCAGTTGACAATACAAACTGAGTTTGTGAGAAGAAATCTCAGGTTGAATTCCACAAAATACATACACAAGAAGAGATGAGCGAGATTGAGTTGAATTGAGACCCTTTCATAATCTGTTGAATAAAAAATTTTATCGTTAATAATATGCATCACTTGCATCTATTTAACCATAAAGATCAAGTTCTTGGTTTCATTAATTCATTGGTAGCCCCATTTCTCATATACAAAACTATGACAAGCATTGAAATCAAGTCACGCATAAAATAGCACGACATTACAAAATTACCTTGACCTGACGTTAAGCACCTTCGAATTAAATCTTGACAGAGCATGTTTGAGTGAAACCAAACTTGGAATATGAGTGATTGCTTCCACTTTTGATTCTGTTCCACGGACCTTCGAATTAAGTCTTTCCAAGTTTTGACTAGAAGTAAAAGCCAATGTCTTTCCATGTTTTGCACAAAAATTTGCATTGAAAAACCCTCTTTATGGCAGATCTGAAATTTGAAATTGAAAGAGCTAATTGCATTAAAAGTTGTGTAATATTCCTTCTTCTTTTCAAGATTATTTATGAAATTATGAAACTGAGACAGCGCAAGATAACATTATCAGCAAACTGAACATAAAATTCATAAATCCCCTAATTGTTGTGCATATTTTGAAAATAAATGAATTCATTCCATGATTCGACAAATTGATTCTGCAATTTTTTATGATCCAAAGGATAAAAGAAAAAAATAGAAAATAAATCAACCTAAAATCTCAAAATGTGGGTTTCAATATTATCTATTATAATAAAACCGAAATTCCATGGTTCAATGCCACCATAAATTAATATCTAAATGAAAACAACTAATAAACGATTACCGGAAAAAAAAATAAAAAACCTAGAAGCATAGCAATTGCCGGAAAATTGATGTGAAAGAGAAGAAAAGATTACCGACAAATTGATGACCGGGAAATAAAGAGGAGGTCTGAAGTGTGAACTATGGAGGGAAATTCATCTAGGAGAATTAACAGATGACGAAGGAGACTGAATTCTGATTTGCGTTTTAGTAATTGATTTCCACAGTATCTGTCTAACTACAAAACGTATCATTCTATTTCAATAAATAATAATAATAATAATAATAATAATAATAATAATAATAATAATAATAATAATAAACTAACTTTTCTCGAGAAAAAAATTATTTAAAAGAACAAAGTTTATAGTGAACATTTTTCACCTCATGTATGATTATGATTATGTTATTTTTTGGCCAAATATATAGATACCACGTGAACTTGTCCAAAAATGTCTACTGACCCTATGAATTTTTACAATGCCCTAATACCTGAACTTTAAAAAAGTGACCCAATTTGTCCACCTGTTGCCACGTGTCATTCAAGTATTAGTTGTCTCATTTTTTACTTTTCAAAGTAAACTTTAATTTTTATGGGACTTAGAGGGTAGCCTAGGCCAATTTTAAGAAATTCAGTGGGACATTAGAACATTTTTAAGAAGTTCAGGGAGACATTAAGACATTTTCAAAATTTAGGGAGCAGTGGACGTTTTTGGCCAAGTTCAAGAGTATCTATGTATTCGGCCTTTTAAGTTTTTTTAATTTATCACATTTAATCACCCATCAAGTATAATTGTATATATTGGGCTCATAACTAAGAAAGCTATAAGTGAACCTATTCATCGGGCAGGTTTGGATGGACTTGAATCAGAGTTAACGGCATGATAATAAAAAAGTTTGTTCACACTCAAGTCAGCTTGCATAAAACTTAATTCGGGCTTAGATTGGGCCCGAACCGAGCTTAAAACATAAATTCCAAGCCCTCTAGTCAAATTGATTACTATTTCAATTGGCCTATACATTAATTATCCCCTAAAATTGGTCTCAATCATTTACTGTTATCCTGAACTTAGCTAACGTCCAGTTTGCCTTCTCGTGTTGACTAAACCAACCTAAATAATCTCCTTAATGCTACAAGTCAAACAAGTGTAATTTAATAAACGTGAACCTTGTCGGTGCAAACTAAGTTGGTTTAGCCAAGATGAAGAGGCAAACTAGACGTTGCAGCCAAGATGAGGGACACATTAAATGTTCCTTAAGTTGGGGGTGACAGTAGATGATTTGTGCCAATTTTAGAAAGTAACAGACGTATTATGCCTTTTTAATTTTCAATTTTTCTTAATAATAAACCAAACATAAATACAATATAACAAAATATTAATAATATAATTACATAAGATAACATTAAAATGGCTAAATACATAGATACCCCTGAACTTGTCCAAAAACGCCTACTGCCCTCCTGCACTTTTAAAATGTCCTAAAGCCTCCCAATTTGCCCCCTTGCTGCCACATGTCAGTCAATTATTACTTGTTTCATGTTTGACTTTTCAAAGCAAACTTTGAATCTTATGGGACTTAGGGATAAATTAGGCCAATTTTAAGAATTCAGAGGGACATTAAAACACTTTTAAGAAGTATAGGGGGCATTAGGACATTTTCAAAGTTTAGGGGGGCAGTAGGCATTTTTGACCGGAACCGGAGGTCAGACCGGTCGGTTTCTGTCCGGTTTTCACTTTGGTCAACAACCGGTCAACGGCCGGTCGAACCGGAAAACCGTGAACCGGACCGGTTTTCCGGTTCGACCAGACTTTTTTTTTAAAAAAAAATATTTAAATATAAAATTTAAGTTATTATTTTGAGGTGTTTTTAATTAAAATAAAATATAGTTTGTATTTTTAAATTATTTTAAAATAAATTGACATTTAATTGTAACTATAAAAACTATATTTCATAAATTGAGTTTTTTTAATTAGTATATTGTGTTTGAAATGCTTAAACTTAAAGAATTATAATAAAAATATTCAAATTTTCATAAATTATAAATATAAAAATAAAAATATTTTAATATTTTAATATATTTATTAAATCCGGTTCGATTTCGGTTTATTCCGGTTTAATCCAAAATCCATGAATCCATCCCTTCACCGGTTCGATGACCGGTCCGGGTCTGAAAACCATGGGGCTAATACATCAGAACCCCCCTAAACTTGTCCCAGACATCACCAGTGCCCTCCTAAACTTTGTGTTTATCCAGTTAGCCCTCTAAACTTTGCAAAAGTGATCCAATTGGCCCCATTATTACCACGTGTCAATTATTCATTGGTTTGACTTTTCAAAGCGCGTGTGTCACAAATACTGATTTAGTGGGACCTAGGGGGCAAATTGGGTTGCTTTTTCAAAGTTCAGGAGGATAACTGGATACTTTGTAGGTTCGAGGGGACAATTGGTTCTTTGGACCAAGTTCAGGGGGCTCCAGATACATTAAGCCTAATATAAAACTAAAATTTTATATATATATATATATATATATATATATATATATATATATATTTTGTCGGATCCGGTTCAGACCGAATTTGAGTATTTACACAAATTCCAAGTTCAATCTACTAAACTTCGAGCTTCATCAGGGCCGAACTCAGATAACTCTATAATATAAAATACATGTTAAAGTCCGACTCTTAAAAGCGGATTGGACAACTACCCAAACCAATGAAGAGGTTTAGCTGTGAACATCAAATCAATGGGTTAAAAATAACATCAAATCAATGGGTTAAAAAAATATAATGTAATTGAATTTGTAAAATGTATCAATTTTACGATTTTGGTTAAGAAAAAAAAAAGTAAAGAAGGGACTGTTACCAAGTTCTTAATGGTAGAATCCAACATTCCAACTTCGTGTTAAAGGTCTTTTCTTTCAATTTAAACAAAAATAATAATTTAAAAAAAAAAAATTTACAGATCTAATTCCTGCCTTGTATGATAAAGTTACTTTATTAGTCAATGGTTAGATTTAAACAAGAGTGTTTGAGCTAATCAAGCCCACGTAAGAATAAAGAGACCAATTAAAGAAATTTAGGCAAATACAGAGACTAAAATATATGAATTTCGCCACGTTACTTGATTAAAAATGTTGTTGGACTAGATTAGGCAAGTATATAGAAGAGTATATAGAAGAGTATATAGAAGAATAGTTGTAGTACTCCAAGAGGAGGTAAATTACAAAAAAGGCCACTGAGGTTTGGAATTTGTACGTCCACACACTGCAGCATTTGAAATTTAATGTGTAAATAAAATTACTAAACTTTGCATTTCAATATCAATAAAGTTACTCTTGCTTGATTCATCAAATTTAAAGCACACAAATGTGACACGACAAGTCCACACCATGTCTAACATGCTAGCAAGACGCCACATAAGCCTCAACCAATAAAATTTTTGCGTGTGGAACCACATGTATGGCACGTGCTTTTACGGAAAAAAATCGACAAATTTCAAATAAAATTAAAATACAACTTCAAATTTTATTAGCTGGAGTTAACATAGGACAACGCTGGGAGGTTAAACTTTGTGTTGACTAGCCGAGTCATTATTTTAACACCCAATTGTGATGGATCATGCGAGAGCAACTTTATACACTACAATAAAAGTTCAGTCACTCGATTGACAAAAATTAAATTTTGATGACTGCAAGCACACCACCTACAAACTTCAGTTGCCGCTGGTGCAATTTACAAGAAATAACAAGTACACAGAAGAATAAGAAACATGAAAAGAATTGAGGTACAACAGAAAAGAGACTTGAATAAAATTCTACTTTCTGTAGACTGTGATTGAAATATATGTTCTACTCGTTGGTTACTCATTTCCATCCATATTTTCATACAAGATTGCAAACACGTGAAACCAACTAATTGCTTAAAACTTCACATAAAAATAGATTTAAACTCATAGTTAGTTTCATTATGACATGCTCAGCAGTAAAAAAAAAAAGCCTATGAAAACAGAGATTTTTCACATGATTTAACAATGTCATCTCAAGATTGAACAATAAAAGAACACTTCAGTCACTTGTTCTATGAGATAAACAGGAAATTAACTGTGTTAATATCCAACTACATTGCTCCGATCCTCAGCTTCTTATTGGCCACATCGAATAGCAGGTTGAGACGATGGTAAATAAATTCGCAGATATTCAGTACGACCTTACCTTTGCTGCATCCTATGATGTTGATATCTCTCATATCCTAGAACGATATTCTTCTTCGACTAAAGAGACACCTTTCGCCTCCTTATGCAGCTTCAACTCCGCGCACCTATACAACAGATTAATAAAATGTTAGAATGTGTTGCTCAAATAAACGACGAAGAAGAGCAATTTCATTATAAACTACATTTGAATCAAAATTTTCTCATTTATCATATCCATCATAGTCTAATTCATTTTAAACTTCAAATTAATGGTTTCATTAATTCAGTGGCAGGTCCATTCCACTTATGCAACATCTTGTTCACAAAGCAATGGAGGGAGGCTCAATCCAAAACAATAATTGATGAAATAATAAGTACGAAAAGTAACCTGATTAAGTCAAGCATTAAGCAGCAGAACATTACAAAATACGCACCTTGACTTGATATTAAGCACCTCCACACCATTTCCTGATAGAACATCTTTGAGCGAAATAAAAGATGGAATATGAGGAATGGCTTCGAGTTTTGAATCCACTCCCCGAACCTTCAAGTATTTGTATCCAAGTTTTGTTGGATCCTTGTATATCAAAGCATTGGTACGAGAATGAAACATCAATAAAGCTCCATTATTAAGGTACTTCAGGGGTTGATATGCTCCAAGAGGCCACGTTCCAACACCATCAAACAAGTTAGTGGAGAAAAATGTAGACCAATATTCCTTTTTACCACCATCATACTTCAATAACCAAATACGGATATGATCAGCATATTGCTCGGATATATAGAGTTCTCCCCCTAACACTCCCATGCTCTCATAGCCATTTCGATTAGGACTTGTCAGCGGTGGCAGCAAAAATGACCCAAAGCATTCCTTCTCAAGGTCAAAATAAACCACAGAATAATAAGTAAGCCAATAAAGACACCCGTCAAAATTGGTAGGAAAATTCTTGTACGTCGACCAGGGGTAACGACCAATGTTTTTCCATGCTCCCGTACCAAGAATATTTACTTCAGCCGTCAAAGTCTTTATGCACAAGAATCCATACTCATTTGGCACCGATTGCGAAAACATTCTTATCACCTTATATTGGTTAGTTGTAGGACTAAAACCAAGACCACAAACAATATCGCGTAAACGTACATAAGGTTCTTTAATCTCCTTAGACTCTGGAAGGTTGATAAACTCACCAGTAACCGGATTGCAAACCATAACAGCATCATTATCCAATGGGTCAGACAAGCAAAGCAAGCCATTGCATGAATTCAGTACCCCATAGTTGTGATCCTTCATTTTCAACTTGATGCACTTGTCACTCTCTCCCCCACTTTCAGGATTAAGCATAGAAGGCTCACCATCTTTAAGTATTGCTTCAATGTTGCGCAACGGGAGTTTTAACTTGGTGTCAAGTTTTACTTTAATGTCACAGGAACATTCTACTGATTTAGGATAGCTATGATCACACATATCGAGCTTGCGCTCAAAATCATTTTGCTCTGGCTGTACAAGATAAAGCAATCTTGAGAGGAATGTAACACCAGAGCTTCGAAGAAGGGGACAGATCTGACCTTGATTGAAATGGAGTTTTGCAAATGCAGGATCTGAAATTAGATCATGCCATGTTTTGCACACAAATCTGCACACAACAATCCTCTTTACAGAGAGCCTAAGCAGGATATTTACCAGAATATCCCTCGGTAGATCTGAGTATGAAGAACCTGAATATTGGATCTGTTTGCGTGTAACTTTCCTTCCTTCAATTCGGCCTCTCTTTGCATTAATAGCTCTAGAAGTCCTTTCCATGATTGTTTGTGAAGTTATGGTCCTGAAACAATGGAAATGCCGTTACCAAAACATATAATCAAATTGATTGTGTGCCCTCAATGATTCTATATAGGTTGCAAATAATGAATTCCTCTCAAGATTCAACAAATTTATTCGACAAATTCTCCAAATATTAACACCAATCCATAAGAGTTCAAATGTAAATCTTGAGAACCAAGTATTAATCTTCCCTAGGAACAAAATCAAATTCTATGATAAAAATACTATCGATACGAAATTTGTAAGTAATGAATAATCAAAGGAAAATTAGGAGAAACATGATCGAAAAGCGAAAAAGCACATAAATTATGATTCCTAATTAATTAATGACTATAAAACCTAGATCATCAACTACTAGAATTGGTATTGAAGAGAAGATTACCTAAAAATTGATGGCCGCCGCAGAAGAATAGAGTGAAAAGTGATAGTGACGGGATATCTAGGGTTGTTGTTTAATGCACTAGGTAACCTAGAGGTGATGAGATGCAAAATTGCCCGAGGCGCTCTCGTTAATAAATACTTGGAAAAGAAAGGGTAAAAATACAAATAAAAACAAAATTGATCATATTTAAGTTATATTGCATAGAAATGGAAATGGAATACTATATTTGTAAATAAGTATAGAAAACGGAAACATGGGAAAAAGGTACGAATAGCAAACAAATATAGGTGTCTTTTCATAAACTTTAAAAAATAAAAGGATGCATTTATAATCTTTTTAATACATTCAATACAAGATAAATTCCATGTAAGGTAAATGTTAGGAAATTACATGAGGTGTTCCTTTTCATTTTGAAATGGTGAAAGATGATGTACAAAAATTAAGGATTTAATGCAATGTGATAGACACGTGATGAACTAATACAGAAGTTGATAATCTTCCTTTGCTAAAACACATTGTATTTCAAGAACAGGTTTCAAAATTCAAAATCAAATCAAAACATTTCCAAAATGTAGAAACTTTTCAAAATGAATGTTTTGAATATTTCCTAGCGGCATAGTTTTTAAAAATCTAAAAATTACAAAAAAAGATTGGACCAAAAAATTCTACATTCATAAGCTATAAGACTTAAATTTGTTGCTTTTGATCTTTTGACAAGAATTATTTTCCAGTCACTCAATTCTTTTTTTATTGTAAAATGTGATGTTTTTGGTGTGTATTTTATTGTATTTTCTGTTTCTTACAAAACAGGTCTTCTTTCCGAATATTCTGCATTTCCTTCTCAATTAAGAGAAAAATAACTATTTTTATATCCGAAATTAATGTTAAGAAACTAGAAATTTTTTTATCAAAACAAGACTAATATTTCTGTTTTTGCTTTCTTAGATTATGAATTTCATATCGAAAATTCTTCCAATTATTACTATTTCCTACTTTTCTTTCAAGAATAGCTTAACAGAATTTCCAAAAAAGTTCAGAAATTTCAAAAGCACCTTCTTCATGTCCTAAGCCTAGGTTGAGGCACTCATGTAGGCAGTGTCTCACAGAAGCAGCATTGCCTCGGGAGGCCTAAGAGTATAAGAGCCATTACGGCTGACAGGACAGTCATTATGCAACGGCCATGTTTGTGTATTAGAAAGGAAAGGAAAAAGCAAATGTCTTCATATAATTATATACCAAGATTATGTACTTCAGCCACTATAACATTATCATACCTGATTCAGGAAAGCCCAAGTCTTTGCATGATTCTGTACCAAGATTATGTACTTCAGCCGCCATACCACTATCATACCTGATTCTATTGGCATCTGAGGTCCAATGCCAAAAAATTCTTATCACCTTATATTAGTCAGTCACAATTAATGCAATAACCAAACGCATAATAGTCCAGCTCAAGTCAACCTTCTTAGCCTCTGGAAGGTTAATGAACCCACCTAGAACAGGATTCCAAACAATAAGATGATTGGTATCAGAAGGATGGGACAAGTAAAGAATCACATTCAGACATAGAATGGTATGATCACAAGTATCAAGTTTGACCCTCAAAATCATCCTTCTCTAGCTGCACAAGATAAAGAATTATGATTCTAATTGTAAAACCTAAGGTACAAATCAAAGGACAAACATGAGCTTGATCAAAATGGAGCTTTGCAGATCATTCCATGTTTTGCACATACATTTGCAAAAGAAAATCTTCTTTACAAAGAGCCCAAGTAAGAAATTTAGCTATTTACCATAAAATCATCTTCCTGCCATTCTTCATTTCTAGTTCTCTTTGCATTAAAGCTGTATAATTCCTTCTCCTCTTCATGATTAACTCCAAAGTTGGGAAACTGAGATACCCCAAAATCACTATCAGCAAACTCAATATAGATTGCTTAAAAGTTAAAAGCCCCTAAATTGTGCTACACATTTATGAATCAACTAATTGATTCATATCCATTGATTAGACAAATTAAATTTATTCAACCTAAAATTAAAATCTCCTAAAGCGGGTTTTTCACTCTAATCTAGAAATAAACCTAAATTTTATGACTCAATGACACAACAAATGAAAATAGGGAGAAAGAACATAAAAAAACCTAGAAGCATAGTAATTAAAGGCCCTATTTAATGATGATAAGAACACATGATGCATCAACAACCACCATAAATTGGTGTAAAAGAGAAAAAGTATTACCGGAAAATTGACGGCCGGGAAGAGGAGAGAAATTCTGAAATCTGAATCTGAAGAGTACAAAGGGAAGCATAGAAGAAAGAATGAAGGAATAAGCATTTCCGGGCCGCTCCATACTAACCCTTTCTATTTCTGTATTCAGTTCAGTCATCAATTTAACAAAAATTCAAAATTTCTTTTACCGGAAAAAATAAAAATAAACGTATCGTAAGGTTTAATTACTATTTTTCATGGTTTTCAGGTCCAGATCAGTCATTGAACCGATGAAGGAATGGATTCATGGGATTTTGAATTAAAACGAAATAAATAGGAATCAAACTGGATTTAATAAATATATTAAATATTAAAATATTTTTATTATAATTCTTTAAATTTAAACATTTCAAACAAAATATACTAATTAAAAACAACTCAATTTATGAAATATAGTTTTTATAGTTATAATTAAATATCAATTTAATTTAAAATAATTTAAAAATATAAACTATATAATTTTTTTTAATAAAAACACCTCAAATTAATAACTTAAATTTTATATTCAAATATATATTTTTTAAAACTATGGTTGAACTGAAAAATCAATCCGGTTCATAATTTTTCGGTTCGATCAACCGGTCCAACCAAGCATTGACCAATTGTTCACCAGAGTGAATACCCGATACAAACCGACCCGACTGTGTCAGAGATAAGAATAAGAGTTATTATTATGCTTTACCGATCAGCTTAAGCTTTTAGATCAATTGGTTCAATGACAGACTGACCTCCAGTTCTTGTCGAAACCGGTCCGGTCCGGTTTTCACAACTATGCTATTTTTTCTTTTTAAAAAAAAAAAATTATTTAAAACACCAAATTTTATCACAAATAGTTTTCATCCCACGTCTGATTTAGTTTACAAGGAAAAATATATCATGTGGTCCCTGTAAAATTGAATTTTTACGCATTAAACTCACATCAAGCCATGGATCAATTATAACTGGATTAATCATCATTTTACCATATGACAAGTTACACAAACGTGTAATGCAAATGATTCCTTTTGGGACGAAAAATGATAGTCTCTGTATTTGCAAATATACTAAACCACATGGGTTTTTCTTGTGCATCACCCTAATCAAAAGCAATCAATAACTAATCAAAAATTATAGAAAAGTACATTATATTAATTAGTGAAGTTAATGCTTTCAAATGATAACAAAGTGCAGTAACAAAAATTACAGCTTCCAATTGGATGAAAGTATTTCTGATCTTTCAATCAGACAAACTTCTTAGTTCAAATCTTCTTACAATAACAAGACATAACTACAACTCCATAGTCCATAATCTTCTGTGCAGTTGACAAAATGATAATAAATAGTTTAGCAGACTTTACTTCAGTGCTGCAGCCTACAATGTCCATCTCATAAGGTAAGCTATTCAGAACCAATCAGACTCATACAGTTCCCTGTCTTCAGAATCAATTTCCAATTCCCTAATATCTTCAACAATAGAAATACCTTTTCCCTCTTTGTGTACCTTCAACTCTCCAGACCTACACAACAGATCGATAAAATCAAGTGATGCTCTAACAAGCAAGTAACATTGCGAAAAAAATTGCACTAAAAATTCATTTGCAAACTTTCTTACTATTATAAGCTCCACCACAATATGCTGAATCAGAAATTCTCATTTATCCTATGCACCATACATCTGTTTAATTTAAACTTCAAGTCCATGCCTTCCATTAAATCATTGGCAGGAGCAACAAAGAGGTTCCAAAATAAAATTAAGTAACTATAAAAAGCATTAGTATATTGCCCAATGTTTGTGATCGAGTTTAGAGATTACTGGTAATTTTAATTCCAATCTAATTCTGATCTCTGTATAGATTTTCTTCTTGTTGAACCTATGATTGAAAATTAATTGAGTCTCATTAGAGGGAACCTAATATCTTTGGAACATTTGATGGAAAGGAACTTAACTGTTGTTCCTGTAAATTCCATTACATAAGTATTCAATACAAGATAACTGCTTACAAACTCAAGAAACAGCAGCTAACTGATATCACAAAGCAAGGCGGTTACCAAAACAAACCACATGCCTACAGCAAAGCACAGTAGCACAGCATGCAAAGACAACACAAATCACACACAAACAACGCATGATTGAATACTAGGCAGCAGGGTGTATAACAGATCAAGCCAAGCATTAAGTGGCAAAATATTAGAGAAATACTTTGAATTGACATTAAGAACAGTCAAATTATGTCCTGGCACAGCATCTTTGAGTGAAACAAGGCTCGGAATATGAGAAATCGCTTCCACTTTTGATCCCATCCCACAGACCTTCAAATATCTGAATCCAAATTCGTTTGGATTATGATATATTAAAGCATGTTACGAGAGTTATACATCAATAACGCCCCATTATTCAGGTTTTTTATGGGTTGATATGAGCCACGAAGCCATCTTTCATCATCATCCATGTAAGTGGAGAACCTTTTAGACCAAGCCTTTTTTCCACCACAATCCTTCATTACCCAAAAATTCAATTGCTCAAAGACAATAGCCTCGGATATGCAGAGTTCTCCCCCTAGTACTCCCATGCTCACTTTCTCACTTATATTATATCTCTCCAATGGTGGTGCTGAAACTGACTCAAAACATTCTTTCTCAATGTCAAAAGAAATTACAGAACTTGGATCAAAAGGAGAAAACTAGTAAAGACACCCATTCAAATAAGTAGGGAACAACAGCTGTTCTGATTTGGGAAAAAATCGAAGGTCTTTCCAAGAGTTTGTACTAAGAATATGTACTTCAGCCACCATAACCTTATTGTGCGCGATCCAATTTGTAAACATTCTTATCACCTTATATTGGTTAGTTGTAGGACTATAACCAAACCCACACTTAATACTAGACATAGAAGGATCTTTAATCCTCTTAACCTCTGGAAGATTAATAAACTCACCAGTAACCGGATTGCAAACTATAACAGGGTCATTATCAGATATTGAAAAGTCACCGACTTATTCATCACCTAGCACACATTCCCCATAGGCCCATAGAGGTTTGGGCCAAGAAGAGCCCAAAAATGCCTAAAGAAGAGAGCTGAAATGGTAGAGACATTTAAAACTGTCTCTAGAAGGATCTAGAAGTGTCTCTATGGTTTACCAACCGAATTTCCGTCCTTGGAAGGATCCAGATCCGTTGCAGAAGCAGATTTGGCGCTGAAGCTTCTGGTCCGTCCAAAATCCGTAGGAAACAACCAGAATTGCCTCTAGAAGCTTGTAAACCGCCTCTAATAGATATTTTGGGCATTATCAACTAGAATATACTAGGAATATTCCAAATTAATATGAACCACATGTTAAGTAGGTGGAATGCCTATAAATAGGCCTCAACCCCCTCATTTGTAAGTCAATCCAAGTAAAAAGGATCCAAAGTATTCTAAAGTATGTGTGTGTCCTACATATTATCCAACATATTTTGGTATCAGAGCAAGACGGTCCGGGACCGTGTCAAGGTTCGCATAAAATATAGTTGTGGTGCCGTCGGAGTTCTTTCAAGTAAAAATAGTAGCCGATCTAGGATCGGTGAGGAGAGTCTAGAAGACTTTGTTCGTGTGCAGTCTGGAACTGTGGAGCTTGTTGTCCAGGACCAAGCTTACTTGGTGAAAGTATACCAACCAAGTCACGATGTCAGATCAAATAAGCACTCCGAGTAGTATTGAGAAGTTGAACGAGTATAACTATCGTGATTGGTGAACCTGTATCAAGTCCTACCTCAAAGGGCAAGACTTGTGGGATATAGTGGAAGGAGAAGACACCTCACCACCAACAGAAAATGCCCAAGCCATCAAGAAGTGGAACGTAAAAGCGGGTAAGGCTCTGTACGTGATTCAAACAACAATTGATAAAAATTTACTTTCAAGAATTGAAGATGTGGAGACACCCAAGGAAGCATGGGATGCTTTAGCGGCTCTATTTTCAAAGAAGAATGATGCGCGCCTCCAGCTTCTTGAAGGAGAGTTAATGAATGCTATGCAAGGTACGCTATCCATCAACATCTACTTCCAGAAGATTAGAAATTTGTGGCGAGAAATAGAACAGTTATATCCTGAATCTAAAATTGGTGAAGCTAGGATGAGAAGAATTATCTAAGAATATAAGAGTTTTATCACAGCAATACAAGGTTGTCCAGTTCAACCTTCGTTAAGTGAGTTAGAAAATATCCTAGCTAGCCAAGAAGCTCTTTTAAGACAAGTGGCACAAGTTTCTATTAAAGAAAACAATGAGGAGGCATTATTTAGTAACAAAGGAAAAGGAGGAGGAAAGAAATTTTTCAAGAATAGAACAAGCAATAATGAAAGGAAAAGGCCAAGAGGTCGACAAGGGAAACACCAAGCAGGGGAAGTACAGAGCAACCGCTAGAGCTATAATCGTCAAACAAGGCGACGCGATGAGTGTTTCATCTGTGGCAAGAAAGGACATCTTGCTCGGGATTGATGGCATTAGAGAAAAGAAGGAAACGTAGCCACCGAAAAGTAGATTTCAAATGAAAGTGTCCCAGGTGTCCTTTGCAATGGACAAACCAAAGGAGGAGCTTGTACTTGTTGCGGTAAGTGAGAATTCAATTAATTATAATACAGATTGGATCATGGATTCTGGATGTTCTAATCATATGACGGGAGACAAAGAAAAACTATCTAGCATGTCGCAGTACAAAGGTGGACGAGCAGTAATCACTGCTAATAATTCAGAATACCGATCACACATATCGGAAAAGCGATGATAGTACCACGACATAATCCGCAGCAAGTGCAACTTCAAAATGTCTACCACGTACCAGGAATGAAGAAGAATTTACTATCAGTATCACAACTAACAACCTCAGAAAATTATGTGGTGTTTGGACCAGAAGATGTGAAGGTCTACAAAAGTTTCAAACCTACCAGCATGTCAGTATTGGAAGGAAGGAAATTAGAGTCTGTCTATGTCATGTCTGTACAAGAGGCATACGTAGATAAAACTCGAAGGAGTGACACTGTTGATTTATGGCATGAACGCTTAGGACATGTCAGCTACCATAAATTGAAGATCATGATGAAGAAATCCATGTTAAAGGGACTTCCTCAACTAGAGATACGAGAAGATATAGTGTGCGCCGGTTGCCAGTACGGGAAAGCACATCAACTACCATACGAGGAGTCCAAGTTCAAAGCAAGAGAGCCACTACAACTAGTCCATTCAGATGTTTTCGGTCCAGTGAAGCAGTCGTCCATCAGTGGTTTACGCTACATGATAACGTTCATCGACGATTTTTCAAGGTACATGTGGGTAGACTTTATGAAAGAAAAGTCAGAAGCCTTTATCAAATTCAAGAGCTACAAGGAAAAAGTTGAAAGTGAAGTTGGGCAAAGGATTCAGTGCCTTCGTACAGATAATGGGGGAGAATACACATCGCATGAATTCACAAGGTATTTGGAGAAGTGCAAGATAAAGCGACAACTGACCTGTCCCAATACTCCACAACAAAATGGAGTAGCAGAAAGGAAGAACAGGCATCTTGCAGAGATATGCAAAAGCATGTTACATGCCAAGAATGTACCAGCGCGTTTTTGGGCAGAATGCATGAAGACAACGGTACATGTTATCAATCGAATGCCACAAGCGGGGCTTGGATTTATTTCACCATACGAGAAGTTGTGGAACATAAAACCCACGGTGAGTCATTTTAAAGTATTTGGTTGCGTATGCTATATGTTTGTGCCAGATCACTTGCGCAACAAGTTCGATAAGAATGCGATTAGATGTATATTCATAGGTTATGATGACCAAAGGAAAGGATGGAAGTGTTGCGATCCGGTGACCGGAAAATGCTACACTTCTCGCAATGTGGTATTCGATGAGATGTCATCATGGTGGTCTCCCCAAGCCGTAGTTTTGCCAGATTCCAAAGAAACTGAAGAAAAGTTACAAGAAAGAAATGAGCAAAAATCGGAAGTAGAGTAAGATCATCTAGAAGTTCCTCCAGATGATGAAAGTGTTGCGCGTAAGTCTCCAAATAAAACTAAATCACCTTGGCACAGTGGAGTACACGAGAAGGTTCATGAAGAAGATCGTCCAAGTCAAATTGAAGTAGATGATGAAGAATCACAAGCACAAGAGCGAAGGTCATCAAGACAAAGAAAGCCAAATCCTAAGTATGCAAATGCTGCATTGGTGAAAGATAACATTATAAAAGAGCCAAGCACCTATGAAGAAGCAGCAAGGTCCAAGGAGTGGAGAAAAGCTATGGAAGAAGAGATTAAGGCACTAAAAGAAAATGAAACTTGGGAGTTAGTGCCATAACTTGCAAATACACAACCCATCTCCTGTAAATGGGTTTACAAAGTGAAAACTCGTCCAGATGGATCGGTGGAGAGGTTCAAGGCTCGGTTAGTGGCTCGAGGTTTTTCACAAACATATGGATCGGACTATGATGAGACATTTAGTCCAGTTGCCAAAATTACTACAGTACGGGTATTGTTACCATTAGCAGCTAGCAAGTCTTGGAAGCTTTGGCAGATGGATGTCAAGAATGCATTCCTGTACGGTGAGATAGATCGAGAAATTTACAGGGAGCAACTTAGAGGGTTCGAAAGCAAGATCCATCCAAGTCATGTGTGCAAACTGAAGAAGGCGCTTTATGGTTTAAAGCAAGCACTGAGAGCTTGGTATGGAAAGATAGCAGAGTTCCTGTTGCAAAGTGGATATTCAATGGCATCAGCAGATTCAAGCTTATTTGTGAAGGTACGAGATGGTAAGGTCTCTATTGTGCTAGTATACATGGATGATTTGATCATAATAGGAGATGATAAAGAAGAGATTCATCAAACTAGAAGCAATCTATCTGTTCGCTTTCAAATGAAGGAGCTTGGAGCGCTAAAGCATTTCTTGGGACTCGAAGTTGAAAAGACCAAAGATGGTTTATTCCTTTGCCAACAAAAGTATGCTCAAGACTTACTTGAGAGGTATGGCATGATTGACTGCAAGCCCATTTCAACACCTATGGAAGTGAATGCGAGATTATGCTCTGTGGAAGGAAAGGATTTGAAAGATGCCACGATGTATAGATAATTGGTGGGTAGTTTAATCTACCTAACATTGACTCGACCTGACATCTCATATGCGGTCAGTGTTTTAAGTCGGTTTATGCAAAATCCAAAGAAGCCACACTTGGAAGCGGTACGTCGAATACTAAGGTATGTCAAGAATAGCATTGACTATGGTATATTGTACAAGAAGGATGCTACTCTTGAGATCGTGGGATACTGCGATGCGGATTATGCTGGTGATCGCGACACTCATCGGTCAACGACTGGATACATGTTTTCACTGGGATCAGGAGTCGTGTCTTGGTGCAGCAAAAGGCAACCTACGATTTCTTTATCAAGTACAAAAGCAGAGTATAGAGCAGTAGCTATGGCAGCTCAAGAATGCACATGGCTTGTGGAGTTATTGGAAAATTTGCATCAACCAATTGATCAAGTGGTAGAGCTACACTGCGATAACCAATCAGCAATTCGCCGGGCAGAAAATCTAGTGTATCATGCAAGGACCAAGCATGTGGAGGTTCACTATCATTTCCTTCGAGAAAAAGTGTTGAGAGGAGATATCGAGATGAAGTATGTCAACACCGAAAACCAAGTTGCGGACATATTTACTAAAGGTCTAAGTGAAAAAAAGGTTTGAAGGGTTTAGAAAGCAACTTGGTATGATGACTTGATAAGCTGTACGTAAGAGAGTAGTCGGTGAGGGGGAGTATTGAGAAGTGACCAACTTATTCATCACCTAGCACACATTCCCCATAGGCCCATAGAGGTTTAGGCCAAGAAGAGCCCAAAAATGCCTAAAGAAGAAAGCTGAAATGGTAGAGACACTTAAAACTGTCTCTAGAAGGATCCAGAAGTGTCTCTATAGTTTACCAACCGAACTTCCGTCGCTGGAAGGATGCAGATCCGTTGCAGAAGCAGATTTGGACGCTGAAGTTTCTGGTCCGTTCCAGAATCCATAGGAAACCACCAGAATTGCCTGTAGAAGCTTGTAAACCTCCTCTAATAGATATTTTGGGCATTATTAACTAGAATATGCTAGGAATATTCTAAATTAATATGAACCACCTGTTAAGGAGGTGAAATGCCTATAAATAGGCCTCACCCCCTTATTTGTAAATCAATCCAAGTAAAAAGGATCCAAAGTATTCTAAAGTGTGTGTGTGTCCTCCATATTATCCAACATCAGATGGATCAGACAAACAAAGCAAGCCATTACATGAATTGACTATCTTATACTTTTGATTTTTCATTTTCAGCTTTAGATATCGTTAAGCATTTGGAGGTTGCACAGTGGGAGTTTCAGTTTGGTGTCAAGTTTAATCTTGATAGGTGAGCTATCATAACACATGTCAAGCTTGTGCTCAAAATCCTCTTTCTCAGGCTGCACAAGATAAAGCATTCTCAATAGGCATGTAAAACCTGCAGAGGATAAACTTGAGCTTGACGGAAATGAAGCTTTGAAACTCAGGGTCTGAAATGAGCTCATACAATGTTTTGCAGGCACATTTGCATGCAAAAAACCTCTTTATGGAGAGCCTAAGCATAATATTTAACAGAATCTTACTTGGCAAATCAGAATATGAAGGACCAGAATAATCAATCTGTAAGTGGCCAGCTTTCCCATCTTCATTTCTTCTTCTCTTTGCGTTAGGAGCTGTTGAATTCCTTCTCCATTTCATAATACTGATACAGGACAAATGACATTGTCAGCAAACTGAATTCACACAGCTCAAAAAAACCCTTAACTTTTGTACACATTTTGAAAATAAATAAATAAATTTCATAGCTTAGCAAATTAATTCAACAATTTTATTCAGGCCCACCCATTCTCACATGATTCAAAAGATTTAGACCTAAAATCTCAAAAAAGCAGTCGAGTAGAAAACTTGAATTCTACGATTTAGTAAATGAATATCTAGAAGAGTAGCAATTACGGGTTTTATTTAACGATAATAAGAAGAACATATGATAATATCAACGGAAAATTGGGAACAGAACCAAAATTATGTTATTCAATCCCAAATTAAACGAACACCTTAATGAAAAATGGGTGAAGAGCATAAAATGTCCCTGAAAGAATAACAATCATGTTGGGCTTTGTTCCCTTCCTATGTGGAGGAAGAAACCACATTTGTATTCTTTGTGAGGTGAGAAGGAACCTTTTTGTGAGGTGACTTTTAGACCTTGGTCATATATGAGGTGAGAATGTGAGGTGAGAAGGAGTCTCTCTGTGAGGTGACTTTTAAGACCTTGGTCATGTATGAGGTGAGAGAATGAGGTGTGGATGGGAATGTGAGGTGAAAAAGTCCTTACATGTGATGCATGTGAGGTGAGAGAGGCTTATAAGTCTCAAGTGAAAGTGAGCAGATTGTAAGAGAGAGGAAACAACAATATTTGAGAGGTTTTTGGATACAAGGGAGTAGAGAGAAAATCCTTTGAGGTTATGAACCTTGTTCTTCAACTTTGTTCTTCATCTTGTTTCAGCGATCTCTAGCTCATACGGAGTCCGATCGTGCTGATTATTGGAGAGCATATTGGAGACTATTGGTTATTGATTATAAACGATTGGATCAGAATTTGGAGGTTCATAAGTTTGGATTTTCGGGTTTATAACAGCTATTGTTTTCTGGGAGCTTTTCAGCGACCAGATTTGGTTTTCAGCTTGTAGTTTTGTTTTTAGCCGTTGGATTTGGCTGAAACTTTAACACAAGTTTGAGGACACATTTTTCTGTATTCTAGACGGTGGGATCAGTCACTAGAAGTGAGGAAGGTTCTCGTTTGCCCATCTCTGTTTGGCTGTTTGCAGTGTTTCTTCTTCTAGTTTTCAGCATTGAGCTGCTTCACCCCTTTCAGTCCTTTGAATAGGCTGTTCCTCTCGGATTGGGCTGAAATTTGGTGAGCTTGTTCTAGACTCATTTATCTTTATTTTTACGGTGGAGATCTTGTTTGGAGGTCTAGAAATTTTCTGCTCTTGCTGTGTAACATTGTTCCATTTTGTTGTTGTTTTTGTGTGTTGGAACCGTGAAACTTATTGTTGTTCACTAGCTTGGTTTTGTATCTGCTATAAAACTCTCATATTATAGTGGATACTTTATCTTGGATTAGAAGAGATCTCGTGGTTTTTATCCTTCACGTTGGAGGAGTTTTTCCATATAAAAATTTCGGTGTTCCTTTTGTGTACCTGTGTGTGGATGTTCTACTGATTATGCTCGTCACAGATTCTTTAAGCAGGGGAAAGTTTATTCCGCATTTCTTTCCCATCAAATACTGGTCCAATTAAAGGATGTTAAGAAGCACAAAAAATGGGGGCGAAAGAGTAGAAGGTATCACTGGAAAAGTGATGGCCGGAAATAGGGTCTGAACTCTGAGCTGAATGGTGTAGAAGAAGAATATTTGGGGAATTTTACATAAATACATAACTATTGGCACCATTTAACATTTTTATCTCAAAAGCAAAAGTTTGCATAAATACCTTAAAAACTTTTCAAAATTTCAAAAATACCTAAAACAAAAATTATCATTTTTACGTGATTCATGCACAAAGTAAACAACAAAACACAAATCAAAATCTCTAAAATACATTCTCTATTTTGTCAACGTTTCTCTCTCCTCTTTTTATAATTTTTAATCTAATTTCGCATTTATCTCTCAATCCGTTTATTTTTTTGTCACGTGACTTTAGAAAGTTTTTTTTATTTTTTTTTTATCTTCGAAACAAAGTCCATATGTATATACTTTTTCCGACATATTTTTTTCACTAAAGTATAACTAATTATGCCTTTGTATATTAAGGTATAACTAAGGTATAATTAAGGTATAAATAAAGTATAAACACTGTAATAGTGTATCTTAATGTATAACTAATGTATAATTAAGGTATAACTAAGGTATAAACACTGTAATAGTGTATCTTAATGTATAATTAAGGTATAACTAATGTATAATCAATGTAATAGTGTATAACTAAGGTATAACTAAGGTATAACTAAGGTATAATAACTGTAATAGTATATCTTAAGTATAACTAAGATATAATTAAGGTATAATCAATATAATAATGTATCTTAGGGTATAAATAAGGAATAACTAAGGTATAATCACTATAATAATGTATCTTAAGGTATAATTAAGGTATAACTAATGTATAAAGATTGTATAAACAGTGTCTAAACAATGTATAAAGTGTATAAACAATGTATAAATAATGTATAATAATATATAAGAAGTGTATAATAATGTATAACAATGTATAAGAAGTGTATAAACAGTGTATAAATAATGTATAAACAATGTATAAACAGTGTATAATGTATAAACAATGTATAAAAAATATATAAACAATGTATAACAGTGTATAAATAATATATAAACAATGTATAAATAATGTATAACAGTGTATAAACAGTGTATAAACAGTGTATAAAGAGTGTATAACAATGTATAATAAGTGTATAAACATATAACATTGTATAAGAAGTGTATAATGTATAACAATAAATAAGTAGTGTAAAAACAATGCATAAATAATGTATAATTAAGGTATAACTAAGGTATAATTAAGGTATAACTAAGGTATAAAGAGTGTATAAAGAGTGTATAAACAATGTATAAAGTATATAAAAGATGTATAAATAATGTATAATAATGTATAACAATGTATAAGAAATGTATAACAATGTATAAGAAATGTATAACTATGTATAAACAATGTATAAACAGTGTATAATGTATAAACAATGTATAAAGAATGTATAACAGTGTATAAATAATGTATAAACAATGTATAAACAATGTATAAAGAGTGAATAACAATATATAATAAGTGTATAAACATATAACATTGCATAAAAAGTGTATAATGTATAACAATGTGTAAGTAGTGTATAAACAATGTATAAGCAATGTATAACAGCGTATAAGAAGTGTATAAACAGTGTATAACAATGTATAACAGTGTATTAATAATGTATAAACAGTGTATAAACAGTGTATAATGTATAAATAATGTATAAACAATGTATAACAGTGTATAAACAATGTATAAACAATATATAAACAATGTATAAACAATGTATAACAGTGTATAAACAATGTATAAACAGTGTATAACAGTATACAAACAATGTATAAACAGTGTATAAACAAAGTATAAACAGTGTATAAACAATGTATAAGCAATGTATAACAGTGTATAAGAATTGTAATAGCCAATTAATGGAATGAAATAGAATGAAAGCTCTAAAGATTGGGATGAGAAAACTGGGGGCACCCTATCCGACAACAGACTGCAGCTACGATTTTACAAAAGTAGAGACTCCATGTTAATATCCAATCCCTTTCTCACTAGTTTGATGGGCACCCTATCCGACAACAGACTGCAGCTATGATTTTAAAAAAGTAGAGACTCCATGTTCAACTAATAGCCAATCCCTTTCTCACTAGTTTGATGAAGGGGGTTGATATCTGACATGTTATCTTTCTGGTTCGGAGAAGTTGCCATTCCCCTCATCTTCACATCAACAGATTGCTGCTGCTGCTGCTGCTGTTCTTGCTGTTGCTGGAGCTGATGCAGTTGATGCTGCTGAAACTGATGCTGCTGCTGTTTCTGAGAATGTATTTGGAGCTGTTGAAATTGTTGTGTTGTTAAAAGGGTATGCATAGCGTGATTGTTGGGATAAAACTGCTGGCCAGTTCCAAATGAGGTAAAGTTCATCATGGGTCCACCATTCGGTATAGTTTGTCCAGTTAATACCTTCAGCTGCTGAATTTCTTCTTTCAATGCGTCATTTAAAGCTATTATCAAAAAATAAATTATTATGACAGGAAAAAGCACACAGAAAATTGTATAATATATAAGGAGATGTATATTCAAATACAAATGTTATCAAATGTGCATAACAAGAATTTTTAAATAGTCAATATGAAGAAATTTTCAAGCTCAGATCTGCCACCATCAGCATACCAAACTACGGCATAACCAGACAGATTATACTGCAGAATTTTTATCAAGCTTATTGGAAAAAATAAATAAATAAATTCAGACGCCTGTTATACAGTTGAAGTCTACAAACATGAAAATCACACATCATAATCTCTACTTAGCCTTCACTATAATGCACTAGCATTATCACAGCATTTGCAAAACAATTTAGCATCAAGGAGAAATCATTCAAGAACAATTTGGGGGTACATAACACTCATGCAGTACATTCCCTTCAGTAATTTACCAACTACATTGATGTCTCCAATTTGTAGAAATCATATCAGATAATTCTAAACTATAACTGCGAGCTTGTTTTCAAATATTGTTCTAATGCTAGTAATGCAGAACAAGAGAGCGTAGAGCAAAGCCAATTCAAAGCAAGACAAAATACGGATAATGGTGCCTCAAGTTTAATATAAAAGAACTAAACGTAAAATGTCAAAACACTAATTAACAACCAGATACAATTTAAAATGATGACACAAGAAAGAAAAACTTTCTTCCCTGAAATTTTCAATTTAGTAGGTATAAACAAAATGGACAGCAAAAAGAAATACAAAGACAGAAGGAAAACCTGTTATATAGCCAGGATCGAAAGGCAAAGGCAGAGTTCAATCCGGTGGGTTGGATGAGGAAGATGAGGAAATTTTCATGGATCGTTGGTCGCAGAGCAAAGCTCCATGGCGGAGGGAAAGGTCACCGGAAGAATCTCCTCGGAGTTGAGGCCCTCGCCGGCGAAGGCGAAACATCTACAGGAAGTGGACTAGCTGAACCACCATGGGGATAGGGAAAAAAATTGACAGAAAAAGAGAGAAAGAGAGGGGCAGAGAGAAAGAGAGACAGAGAGAGAGAAAACATATAAAAACGTAAAAAAAAAAGAAAAACTTAAATATTAAAGTAATGAATAAAAGAATTTAAAAAAAAAGGTAATTCGGTAAATAGTTAAAGGTATTGTTTGAAAGTAAACTTAATTTTAGGTATAAAACTGACAATTTCCCAAGAATAAATAGGGGGAATTACAAATGGCGGGAATTTATGGAGGGAAATCCTTTACAGGATTCTTTGCTAAGCCCATCTTTTGGTTGTTGGGTTGGGTCTGATTAATTGTATTTTTTATAACATTTAAATTTCACTTAAAATTGCCATTAATAAAATATAAAATAAAAACATAAAAAAAAAAAAAAAATTATATTGCAAAATACTTCGGGTTGAGTCGAATTGATTTTAATTTAAATTTTTTTTCTTTTCAAATAAATTCCAGTTCTAAACTTTTCATTCCGAAAAGGATGCATTTCCCATAATAATATAGTTGGATGTATAATTGTTAATAATTACACATTACTATAATAATTCCTAATTACTATAATAATTAATTAGATTATATTACATCAATGTAAAAAAGCAATAAAAATTTATAATAATTATAATTATTGATAGAATTAAAAGTAGTTGGAGATACAAATTTTAATATGGAAAATAGCAGATTCATTGAACAAGAAAACTTATAAATCTAATTTGTCCAATTCCATATATATAACAATAAATATAGCGACACCAAAATATATCTTAAAATAACCACGAAACAAAATAATTTTTAAAACTCTGCAGTTTTAGAAATTAAGAAAATGAAAAATAATAATAATAATAATAATAATAATAATAATAAGTATACATCTAAAATAAAACTAATTACAAATCCAAGATATATTATATTATTATGCATTTAAGCCACTAGCTCGTGGGAAAAGGTCTAAAAAATCATAAAAATTTGAAAATGCATGTCAATGGAGAAAACTTGATGCCATGACTTTTCAGCACCATGAGCTTTCACTGCCCAAACATGAAAGGCACCAGACTCGTATTTAATGCATGGTTTTATTAGCACAAAAGTAAAAGTTAAGTGACTTTATTATTACAAATTACAATTTAGTGACTATAAACGTATAAGCTCCAAACTTCAGTGACTGTTGATTCAATTTACCCATTCAATTTGCGTCTCCGTCTATATAAATCCGTTCTATTTTTTATTTAGATATGAAATTAGTTAGATTTATTTATTTATTCACTTATATTTATGTATTCATCCCTCTAAGTAAATAAATTTATATCATTTGGTCCAAAATCTGAATAAAATTTCTAGAAGAATAATTATTTGTAGAATAAATTTTATTCAGTGTATTTCTATTACTATATACAAAACAATCATTAAACATCCATACAGATATAAGCCATATTTTGATAACAAATTACAAAATATTATAAATATTTTATAAAATAAAATTTAAATTTTTTTATTTTTTAATTAAAATGGTTTGGCTCAAGAGTCAATTTGAATGATCAGCAACTAAGTCCAAAATGTGGCATCTCGAGTTAAATTTTTCTGGCTTCTGCAATTGGGATCGTAATAAATTTTTTTCAACATACTGAGTATGTGATCTTTCTGTTTTGATATTACTCACCACATACTTAAACGCTTATATGGATTATAGTTTCCGTTAACTGACACGTGACATAAATTTTGAAGAAATAAAAAATTTTAGAGTTTATTTAAGGTTCTAAATCAAACTTTCAACGCAAATGTGCCACAACTACATTTTTTAACCATACAAAATTCGAAAATGATAAGACATCATGATGATGTGCTTCCCCTTTTTCAATCACTAAAGACTCAAGGTCCTGACACAATGTGTATGAGAATATTTATTCTTCTGCTGTAATTCGTGCATATTAGGCTATTAGCTATAAGTACAAGCAATAGTTAATCCAGGTAGGTCAAGACCTTTAGTCGGTTGAAGTCAAAATGCGATTCTCATATTGCTACACAAGCGTTTACAAGTTTTAGATTCGCAGGATTGTTCAGCCTTGGGTAAAATCTGGGAGGACTGTCGGGTTTAGGCATCCTCTATGTAGCATTGTTCATTTTCTCATATTTGTCGTAGTGGTAATAAAGCGGCTCATATGCTTGCTATGTTAGAGTTCAATGTTCCTTCTACAATTGTTGATATTTTGTCTTTTAGTTTGCATTAATAATACACCAATTTTTTTTTAACAAAAGAAAAACGAACAAACAGACCCGATTCATGGTATTATAATTACTATGTATGCTTTCGTTAGTAAAAAAAGATTGACATTTAATTTTTTTAATGTTTTCATCGGGAAATTATACAATGGATCCAGTCTATATGGACATTCCCAATAAAAAATTAACACATAAGCATTTTTTAATTTCCCAATGGTTATATTGTTTACGTGTCAGTTTTTCAGTGGAGCGGTCCATATGGACCCGATCCACTATAAAATTTCTCGTTTTTATCATGATATAAAAGGTTTTGGTAATGTAAACTTATTTTGTTTATTCATTATATTTGAACCTGAAACTTTATTCAAAAGAAACTATAGCAAATCAACTTATTATTGATATTGTGATATAGAGTTAAGATATAATATATTTTGTACGCCTCTAACTTGTACCAAAAAATCACCTAGCCACTTCAACTTAAGATTTTACCTTGCAGCCCCTCCAACTTGTACCAAAAAACTATCTAGCTCCTCTAACTTGTTTAACTTGTATCCATCCGCCTCTTGTATCCTATGTGGCACTCCTTAGTCACGTCAATGCCACATAGAACGCAAGAGGTGAATATATACATGTTAGAGAAGTTAGATCCACTAAATGGTTTTTTTGTTGTAAGTTGAAGGGATAGGAAAGTGAAATCTTAAGTTAGAAAATTTAAGTGGTTTTTTTGTACAAGTTGAATGTGAACGAAGTGTATTAAGCCTAGAATTAATTATACATTATTACCATATAATTGATTCTACATATATAAAATAGTAATTAATTACAATTAAATATTGTACAATCAATTGATATATTAATATTACTATAAGTTAGCTAAAATCCGTCAACCATATCATATCCATGAATCTCGCATAAAAATTGATTTATTTAACTATCAAAAAGAAATTCCATGTATACATATATTCCTATAACAATGAATTCGCGCAAAAACAATTTTATGCCTTTGGTTCCACTTAAAAGAAAACATAATATATATATATATATATATATATATATATATATATATATATATATATATATATATCAATTCATACATTTAATTGAAGGTTTTTTTAATTCTTCAGTTAACTCTCTAGTGTGTGTGTATATATATATAATTGCCATTAGTTATAATAAAAGAAAAACTTCGAATTATTATGCAATCCATGAAGAATTAATATCAACGTAAAGAGTCAACACTTTCAAACTATAACAAAATGTTATAAATGTAAGAAGAACTCCATGGTTCATAACTCCTTCGGAATTGAAAAAATGGTGATAGATGGGGTAGCAAATGTTTCTGTGCTACATTTACCTCTGTTGTAGCTTACAATGTCTATTCTCGTTTTCCTCGTATGTAAGAATCAGAATCAGAATCGACGGATATAATCATAACTATCGTCAAAATAGATATCGAGATCGGAGTTGGAATAAGAATCTGATCAGAATCAGAGTCAAACATTTTCTTCTACTATGTAAATATCTTCGGCCCTTCTAGGTGGCTTCAACTCCAGGCTCCTACTCAATAGATTAATCAAATGGTTAGAAAGAGATAAGAATAGGGAACTTTTAAATTCATTTTGAATCTCATTTTTTATGTCCTCAAAAGCTTGATAATCATAATCTGCACAATAAAAAAAATATTCTCATTCATACAGCCATTTACGTTTAAAGTTCGAGCTTATTGTTTCACTAATTAACTTCCAGCCCAATCTAGCATAAGAAACTCCCAAAACCTATCATTGTTTTGTCAACAAACCAACAAAAGAAAGGATCTAAAAGATACGTAAAGCAATGAGATCAACTTAAGCTTTATGAGCAATTGAGCACAATATAACAAAATTACCTTGACCCGCCAACATTTAGCAACTTCAAATTGTGCCCACATAGAGCATGTTTCAGTGAAACAAAGCTTGGAATGTGGGCAATTGCTTCCACTAGAGATTCTTTTCCGTGGACCCTCAAATATCTAACGCCACCTTTTCTCGAATCCATGTATATTAAAGCATTTGTATAAGAGTGAAACATCAGCAAAGACCCATCATTCAGATACTTCATGGGTTTAAGTGGGCCTTCAAGCCACATTGGATAAAAATGCATGTCCATGGAGAAAACTTGATGCCATGACTTTTCAGCACCATGATCTTTCATTGCCCAAACATGAAAGAAACCAGACTTAAGAAACCCACATATGCAGAGCTCTTCCCCTAATACTCCCATGCTCACATTTTCATATAGATCAGGATGATCCACTGCTGGTGCTGAAACTGACCCAAAGCATTCCTTCTCGATGTTAAAAGAAATTATAGATAATGATTCTACATTAGAAGACCAATAAAGAAACCCATTCAAATAAGTAGGGGATAAATACCGTATTAAAAGGGTGAAAAAGCCAGTGTCTATCCACGATTCTGAACCAATAATATGTACTTCAACCTTTATACTGGTGGTATCGGTCTTGGTCCTACGCCGAGACAGCCTTATCACTTTATATTGGTCAGTGGTAGGACTAAAACCTAAACCATAAGATAAAATTTCCCAGCACGAGACAGCTAGCTTCTTAGCCTTTGGTAGATTAATAAACTCACCAGTAATGGGATTGCAAACTAAAAGAGCACAGTGATCAGATGGATCTGACAAGCAAAGAAAGCCGTTGCATGAATTAACTATTCTATATATGATGCAATCTTTTCTCTTTGGGAGTTCAAATCCGGTGTCAAGATTTACCTTAACATTACAGACACATCCAAACTTAAAGTAGCTATGATCACACATCCCAAGCTTGAGCTCGAAATTATTCTTGTCGGGCTGCAGAAGATAAAGCATTCCTGATAGGAATCTAGAATCTGAGACCCGAATGAGAGGATAAACCTGAGCTTGATCTAAATGGAGCTTTGCAAATTCAGGGTCTGATATCAAATCATACCATGTTTTGCACACAAATTTACATACAAGAATCCCCTTAATGGGGAGCCTAAGTACGATATTCACCAGAATATCTTTTGGGAGATCTGCAAAAGAAGGAACTGAATATTGACTATGTATGTGGCTAACTTTCCCCGATTTTTTTCTGCCTCTCTTTGCATCGGAGTCTGTAGCCTTAGAAATTCTTCGTCTTTTCATGAAACTGAGAAAGCAAAAATGATATTATCAACACAATCAAACCCTAATTCTTCAAAACTAACTAATTGATTCAAGTTCAACAAACTGATTGAAACCTAAAATCTCAGAAAGAGGGTTTAATCGTAACAAGTAAAAAATCCTAAATTTTATAATTCAACGCAACAATAAATGAATACCTGATTAAAAATGGAGAGAAACAACAACTAAAAAGAGAAGAAAGTATTATCGGAGGAAAATTGATCAACGGAGAAAAGAGAGAAGCTCTGAATTCTGAACTGAATCGCACGCAGAGTGAAGGACGATTGATCTCTGACTATTTTAGAAGGCTCTATTTGATTAAAAAAGGAAGGAGATTCAATTTTTTTTTTCTTTTTTCGTTTTTTAGTCTACATGGTAAATCCCTTCTATTTTTTCCTATTTAGTTATGAATTTAACCAAATTTATTTATTTATTCATCCTCTGAGTTAATAAATTAATATCATTTCTAAAAGAATAATAATTATTTATAGAATAAGGTTTTTTAAGTTTATAATATACAACAAAATATTCATTAAACATCCCTACAAATAAAAGAAAGTATTAGTCATATCCTATTAACAAATTACAAAATATTCTAAATATCCATAAAATAAAACTTTAAAATTTTAATTTTTCTAATTAAAATGTTGTGATTAATTTTAAAGATCATAAACTTAAGTCGATACGTTTCTCAAGTCTATCAAATTTTTGTGGATTTTGCAATTGGTATTCTGATCAATTTTTTCAACAGACTAAGTACATAGTATTCCTGTTTTAATACTACTACTCTTAGACTTAACACTCCTATCTCGTGTAGAATGTAGTTTCCGTTAATTGATTCGTGACAAGAATTTTGAGAAAAGTTAAAAGCTCTGGAGTCCATTGAAGAAATATGAATCATACTTCCAATGCAAACATACCACAACTACATGAATCATATAAAAGTGGAAAATGTTAAGACCTCACAACATCTTCTCCCTTTTTCAATTACGAAAGATGGTTTAATTATACATTTAATTACTCAAAACTTAATATAAATCCAAGTTGCTAACATTTTATTTTGGTAGGAATGTAAAGGTTATAATTGCACTACTCCTCGATAACATTGCGCTCTCAGTTACACATTTTGTATGTTAGGGGTAAAATTCAACTATTCGACCAATTAACTTAAGGTGTATTTTTTACCATTATCCCTATTTGTCTCAACAAGTAATATAAACTACCACTACTTTTGGTGTTTTTCATTGGTGTTTATAGCAAAAATTTGTGTACTAAACAGAATCATATTTTGCTGGGAAGAAGAATGTTTGTGCCTTTTATGATATTCATTGCCATGTAAATAGCAATTTTGTGCTACTCAATTTTTATTTATGGACTTGAACTGAAATTTGTAGAGAAGTGTAGGTAATTGAATGCAACAAAATTATCATGCTTCAAATCATTAGCAAAACATTATACACAAGTAAATAGTAACTTAATTAGTAGAGTTGACGGTTTCTAATGATACCTAAATGGCATCCTTGTATTTGATTCTAAATTAAATAAGAGCTATCTATAAATAGATCAAATTGATCTTCATAAACATAATATAATTTGACAATAAATTATGATTTTAAGAAATCAAGTGAGATAGTTTGTTCATAAGAAAAAGCATCCAATATGCTGAATCTTTAAAAAAAGAAATAATAAAATAATAATAAAAAAAAAGTCCAATGTGCTAAATACACATTAGGACGCTTTTAACAATGGAATCAGATTTCTCATTGTCTATATAAAAATCGAAATCAGAATTGGAATTGGAAATTCTGAATAAAACACTTGTTCAACTATATAAAGATGTTGTGCCTCTCTATGCAGCTTCAAACTATTCTTCGACTATATAAAGATCTTTGACCTCTCTATGCAGCTTCGACTTTGTGCACCTATTCAACAGATTCATAAAATGGTTACAAAGCAACAAAAATAGGGAAATATCTAATTCATTTTGAACCTCATTCTCTATTTCCCTCAATAACTCAACTGTTATAACACGACAAGAAAATGAATAAAAGACGAATTTTCCGTTTCTAGTTTTTTGTTTTCTTGTACTAGGCTCAGTTTCTATATTTTTTCTAGTTAATCTGTTGCTATCTTTTTTTTTCTTGTAGTGTAATCTGCACAATCAAATATTTTCATTCATACATTTATTTAAGTTTAAAGTTCGAGTCCAATTTACCATAAGAAACTTTCAATCCCATCATAGTAACTGTATATAAAGCAACAAAAGGAAGGCTCTAAAAGTATAAATAAAAGAATATGTAAGCATTGGGATAAGCTCAAGCTTTAAGTAGAAAAAAAGTACATAAATTACCTTGATCGGACATTAAGCACCTTTACATTATGTTCTGCTAGAGCATATTTGAGTGAAACGAAGCTTGGAATATAAGCAGGTATTGCTTGCACTTTGGATTCCATTGAGCGGACCTTCAAATGTTTGAATTTACTTGTTTTGGGATCGATGTATACTAAAGCATTCGTATGACGGTGGAACATTAACAATGACCCATCATTCAAATACTTCATCGGTTGAACTGGGCCAAAAAACTGTCTTTGATAAGAACTTGTGTCAATGGACAAAACTTGAGACCATGCCTTTTCCGCACCATAATCTTTCATTGCCAAAACATTAATAGACTTCCTACAAACCATAGATATGCATAGTTCTCCCCCTAATACTCCTACTTTTTCATATGTATAAGGTGGTTCATTCCTCGTTGGTGCAGAAACTAACCCAAAACGTTCATTATCAATAGCAAAAGAAATTAACCCTGATCGTTGTACACCAGAAGACCAATAAAGAAACCCATTCAAATATGTAGGGCACTCTCTTACAAAGTGGGTTTCACCGCCAATGTCTTTCCATGATTCTGTACCAACAATATGTATTTCAGCCGCTTTGAATCTAGGACACCACATTCCATTGACAAAGCGAGGAAAACGTTGAATTATCCTTACCACCTTATATTTGTTAGTCGCTGAACTAGAACAAAAACCATAGTGTATACACATGTCAACCTTCTTAGCCTCTGGAAGGTTAATAAACTCACCCGTAATGGGATTGCAAACAATAAGAGGACGTTTACCAGATGGATTAGACAAACAAAGTGATAGCTTGGGGAAGAGTGTGACTTCACGCGGTCCGGGTAGGTTGAAAAACCGGCTCCTCTCGCGATAAGACCGGGTGCCTGTGAAAGAAGAAAGAGTAAGAACCGGGTGACCTCTGGGTCCACTCCGATGCTTAAGTTAGAAATTTTAAAGGAGTAAAGGATAATAGTGGAGAATGTGCTAAGAAGTTTTCTTGAATGGGAAACCTGGAGGTTTTCTCGCTGCCCCTTTTTATACAGGGTTGTCTCGCGTGGTCTTGTCAGGCCGTTATTGTACGGTCCACTCCTATTAGCTGAATGAGATCCACCTCTTTTGGTCCCCACTGGCATATCTGGGTGGCAGACTCACCCTGCTCTTGTCTCCGTGGTTTCCATCCTGTTCCTGTCTCTGTGGCACTCACCCTGCTCTTGTCCCCGCTACACCCATTACTGGTACAATATCGTGTCCTTACTTGTGTACAGTAGAGATCAACTTGCCTGTCTTTTGAGATAGAAAACCTAATTAGAGCACAAGTTATTTGAACCGGCGTTCTCCGGGCTTCTCTCTTTGGTTCAGCCGGCTCTATATTATTTGGCGGCCGAGTGAATCCGAGAGAACTATAGAGCAAATGATTGAGGCGTTGACGCTGTTGCAGACCGTGTGGTGCACGCGGTAAACTTTAAGACTCCATGCCATCAGAAGTCGCCCCCTGGTGATGAGTGAAAACCTTTTTAAGGGTTTTTCATTCTTGTTTTATTATTATTATTATTTTTTGACGGTAGGTTTGTGGGAACCGAAGAGTTTCTTGGGACTAATGCTCCTAATGCTAGCGTGACGCTTGTCCCTCATTTAAACGGTGTCAGAGAACGTCTTTTCACCTGCCCCTTCCTTTCCTTCTTTAAAAGGGGAATTGGGGCGCCCCTCTTAACCCTTGTTTCGAAAGTGTTCTGGGCTTCCTTTTTCTGCGATTTCTGCGCCTCTCTTCCAGCGCCTACAACTTATTTCTCATCCTTTGTTTCCAGTAAGTTTTTCTTCATTCTTCCACTTATTGGTATTGCGGTTGTGATTTCTGCCAAGAACTTGCATTTTTCTATTTGGATTGGTTGGTTTTCTTTTCACCTGTTCCTCTTCTTGTTTGACTGTTCATCTTCCTGTTTTTTTTTTTTATATATTACCTGCATTTCCTTTCCGTTTCTTCTTGAGATGAGTTTGTCCATAACCCTTAGTGACTTAGGCTCCTCCAACAGTGGTGACTCTAGGAAATTGGTGAACTCTAGGAATCGCCTTAGGGCTGGTAAGACCACCCGGGGTTTTAGCTTCAAAACAACTGGTGCCAAACCGGCTCGCCGCCTTCTAGACCCTACTGATCCCGATGATTACCGAATAATTAGCACTCCTAATCTGCCAAGTCCACCTTCTTCCTCTGGGGATGAGTACCGCCTGACCACTTCTTCAGAATCTAGCTCTCACCACTCGGTACCTCCTGTTTTTAGTGGAGAGGCGGGCACTTCAGCTCGGCCTCCCAGGCCTATTGGACCGTCTGACGAAGGTCCTTTTCAGGTAGACTCTTCCCCATCTGAAGTTCCTCCACCCGGTCCCAGTAGAACTAGGGCCAAGAAAATGACTCCTCGTATTGAAGACGTGGTTGCTGAGACCCATGAGGAGCATATACAACTGTGTAGGGAGTTCTATCCCTGGCTATGTAAGTGCCAGGTTATGCTGCCAGCTAAGTACCAACGGGTCCATAAGCCCCTACTAGGCTATTTTTCCATATATATGGACCAGATCAGTTCTGGCTTCTCTTATCCTCTTCCATCCGATATTAGCGACATCCTCCAAGCCTGGGGCTTTTGTCCTGCCCAAATCCATCCTAATTCTTGGGGAGACATCTGCGCCACCTTCTGGCTATGCGAGAACTTGGGATTCGAATTGAACGCCGCCTTTTTCCGAAAGCTGGCTACCCCTAAGCTAAATTCCGGGGAAGACCATTATCAATTGTCCAAGAAGGCAGACTTCTATACCTTCCAGAAGCGGATCTCCTCCCTGAAGCGCTTCAAACACTTCTTCTTTTTCATCAAAACCAGAGAGGGCCATGATTCATTCCCTGTGAAATGGTCCTTCAGTGGGGCAGGAAAAGCTCGTCAGCGCTTAACGCCGGATGAAAGGATCTTTCTCGAGGAGTTCAGGACTTTGGCTCCGAACAAGTGGACCTGGCAGGTCGCTGTGGATGCCTACCTGGAGTGGATTAGGCTTGTAGAACGAGAAGGATTCGGCTTTACCTATTATCCGGGTCCTGTACCTATAAGAAAAGGTACCTTTTTTATCTTTGCTTAGCTATTTACTTGTGTTCTCAGGCATGAATGCAGCTGACGTCCTTGACCGCATTATAGCCACTAAGAAGAAAAATGTGCTGAAAGAGCCGCGTCCTGATCCAACTAAGATTCCATCCGACACAGGGGGGCAGGTTAAGGGACCCAGCGCTCCCAAAGCATCGAAGAGGAAAAGGACCGCTGCAGCTGGTCCCGAACCGGTTCCTCGCCCTGTAAGTTCTTGGTCTCTTTTTTTCCTTAATATTGTTATCATAATTGCTCTTGTTGCTAATCGTTATTCTTGCTTGGTCAGGGCCCTGAAGCGGCTACCGCCTCCTCTGGGCCGTCTTTTCCCCCTCAGCTTTGGTTACAGGGAAGAGGAGGACAAGGGGCCCGGATAATAGACCCATCAGCGCAAGCTAAATTTATGGCTGGCTTTATGTTGCCCGGTGACCGAGAGGAGTATGCCAAGATAGGCGACCATGCGGCAGCTTCCTTGTGTCTACTGGACCTGACTTCCGTATGGATCTCAACGGAGCTTTTGAATTTCTTTTTCCTTCTTTTTTTACTTATTTGGTTTGCCGTTTTGCAGGGGATTTCCAGGGCTGTGGATTTGGTTGGCCGCCTATCCAAGACGAGTCAGCTGGACAAAAAACTCAAGGAAGCTCAGGCGGCCTTAGACGCGGAGAAGAGCAAGGCCTCGTCCCAAGGACAGGAGATCAACCGCTTGCAGAAGCAGCTGACGGAGGAAAGAGCGGCGCAGGAAGTTCTGAAGAAACAGCTGGAGGCACAAGAGGTTCTCAAAAAATAGCTGGAGGATGAGAAGGCAGGGCACAAACAGGACCTTGATAAATGCAAGGCCGTCTTGTTTGATGCAACCAACAAGCTGGTTCTCTTAGGACAGTTGTTTGGCCAACGTGTCCTGATCGCCTGCCAAGCTGTCCATCCAGACCTGGCTATTGACCTGGGCTCAACCGATTTTCCTCGCTATGATGAGCTTCCTGCTGATAACCCAGAAGAGGAAAATGCCGAGTCGCCAGCTGGCATCGAAGAGCCAGCAGACGGTAGTGTTCCTGGAGTGGGTGATCGCTCTTGATTTGTACTTTTTCTTCTCTTTTGTTGTTGTTTGTTTTTTTTTTTTTTTTTGTAAGGCCCAGTCGGGTCCTTGTTTGTATTATTTGGTACTTCGGTAAATAAAGAAAAACTTCATTTGATTTCGATCCAGTTTGTGTTTTGAATTTCTATGTTTGCAGCCTTGTACATTTATTCCTTTTTATATATTCGGTTATGACCGACTTTTGCTGTGGAACTTTTAGTGTAGATTCATCCGGTAATGGCCGGCTTCCGCAGTGGGATTTTTAATATAACAGTATCCGGTTATGACCGGCTCCTCATGTGGAGTTTTTAATGACTAGCCCATGGTTGAAAGATACTTTTATTTATCTTTTCAAAGTACATCTTAGAGGGTGTCCCCTGCTAAGCGCTTACAAATGCAGGTGCTGCCTCGTTAAAAACCCAACTATGGAAAAATCCAATGGAAAAAAATCCATTAGTGGGAAAAAAGAGTGCAGCCCTTTTTCTCCTTAGCTATTTTCAGGCGATAAGTATTGCCTTAAATTGGCAATATTCCATGTTCGTGGGATTTCTTTCCCGTTTAGGCTCTCAAGCTTGTATGTTGCCGGGCCGACTGCTGCTGCCACTCTGTATGGGCCTTCCCATCTTGCACCAAGCTTTCCTTTCCCTTCCCTCGCCTGTGATGCGGCGGAGTCCTTTAGGACTAAATCACCTTCCTTGAGTACCGTCTGTCTCACCTTTTTATTATGGTAGCAAGCCACCTTATTCTTGTAAGCTGCCATTAGGATGTAAGCTCTTTCTCTCCTTTCTTCCAAAGAGTCCAGGTGGTATTTCATGTTGATATGGTTCTGAGCTTCTGTGTAGTAGAGGACTCGGTCGCTAGGGGCTCCAAACTCAACTGGAATTACTGCTTCAACTCCATATACCATGGCGAATGGTGTTTCCCCAGTCGGTCTTCTTGGAGTGGTTCTGTAAGCCCATAAGACATTGTTTAATTCATCAACCCAAGCTCCCTTGTGGCTCTCTAGTCTCTTTTTGATTCCGTCTCCTATGGTCCGGTTGGTGACTTCCGTTTGCCTATTACTCTGAGGGTGTGCTATTGAAGAAGAGTTGTGTGTGATCTTGAGCCCTTTGCAGAAATCTTCAAATTTATTGGAGGTGAATTGGGTACCATTATCAAATATAATTTTATGAGGTATCCCAAACCTGGTGATGATGTGGTCCCATATGAAGGAGATGACTTTTTCTGGTGTGATTGTGTGGGTTGCCTCTGCTTCAACCCATTTGTTAAAATGATCTACTGCAACTATGATGAATTTCCTATGCCTGCTGGCTTCAGGCATGGGTTCTACGATGTCGATACCCCATGTGGAGAAAGGCCATCTGGTCAGTATCAGCTTTTGTTCTGCCGTGGGCAAGTGGGATTTTTTTGAGTGAATTTGGCACTGATGGCACCGCTTGACGTAAGCCGTCGCATCCGCCTCCATTGTTTCCCAGTAGTATCCCTGTAACCTTGCCTTCCTCACTAGTGCTTGTGCGGCCTGGTAGGCTCCACAAATTCCTTCGTGAAGTTCTCGGAGGATATAATCTCCTTCCTCGGCGGTAATGCATTTCAACCATGCATCAGTGAAAGATTTTTCGTAAAGTTCTCCGTCAATTACGGCATACCGTTGTGACTTCCTAGAGATCTTCACAGCTTCTCCCCTGTCCTTAGGCAGATGTCCTTCAGTCAGGTACTTCATTATGGGCTCCATCCACCCTGCCTTTCTTTCCTCCACCAGCATCATCTTTTCTGCCTCGATGTTAGGTTTGGTTTGGACTTCATATGGGCAATTTAAAAATTACCAATCTCTGGTGCTTGCCGCAGCTTTAGCTAGCCTGTCTACTTCAGCATTTTCGCTTCTGGAGATGTTCTCTACCCTCCACCTAGTGCCTTTGCTTTCGATCGCTTCAAGCAAGCTTCTTAGCTTTCGCAGGTATCTGGACATGCAAGGATCTTTAATTTCAAAGTTTTTGTTAATCTGGTTTGAAACTAACCTTGAGTCACTTAGCAGCTTCACCAGGTCTGGGGCGATTTCCCGGATGAGCTCTAGCCCCTTAATCACGGCTTCGTACTCTGCAGCATTGTTGGTGGCAGGAAAAGCTAGCTTGGTGGAGTAAGATAGTTTTATTTTTTCAGGCCTTTCAATATGCACTCCAATTCCTGCTCCTTCCTGAGACGAAGCCCCATCTACGTATGCTCTCCATTCTTCCGTTTTCAACACCTGGTCTGGCTCTAACCCTGCGAACTCAACCACAAAATCTCCTAAGACTTGAGCTTTGAGCGCTGATCTAGGCTCGAACTGAACATCAAACTCACTAAGCCTGATAGCCCATTCTGCTAGACGGCCTGAGGTATCTGGCCTCTGGAGTACCTTTTTCAAGGGGAAGTTTGTTTTTACAACCACCGTATGAGCTTGAAAGTAAGGCCGTAACCTGATGGATGCTGAAATTATTGCCAAGGCTAGCTTTTCAATCCTCGGATATCTGAGCTCCGCCCCTTTTAACACTTTGCTGGTGTAATACACGGGGTATTGTTGGCCTTCCTCCTCTCGGATCATCACCGACCCCACTGCTTCGTCTGTTGCAGCCAAGTACAAGTACAACGTTTCGCCCGGGATTGGCCGACTCAACAATGGTGGGGTTCCTAAAAAGCTCTTTATTCTGCCAAAGGCTTCTTGGCATTCATCATTCCAATCGAAACTTTGACCTTTCTTAATTACCTTGTAGAAAGGTAGACACTTCTTGGCTGAGAAAGAAATGAATCTCCCCAGCGCATTGATACGGACGTTGAGGCGTTGAACTTCATTCACTGTTTTTGGAGGCACCATGTCCAGAATTGCTTTAATTTTCTCCGGATTTGCCTCCACCCCTCTTTGAGAAATCATGAAGCCCATAAACTTCCCCCCTCGTACTCCGAATACATACTTTTCTGGGTTGAACTTGAGGCGATACTTCTGCAGTATCTTAAAGGCTTCCTGAATGTCACGAGCATGGTTCTCCTCATCCTTGCTTTTAATAATCATGTCATCGACATACACTTCAACAGTCCTTCCGATTTGCTCCCTGAACATGTCATTGACCAGGCGTTGGTATGTTGCTCCTGCGTTTTTCAAGCCAAAGGGCATTACTCGATAGCAGTAAGTGCCTTCATGCTTGATGAATGCAGTTTTTGCTTCATCTTTCAGGTCCATTGGAATCTGGTGGTACCCTGACTTCGCATCCAAGAATGAGTATATTGCATGTCCGGCTGTTGAATCGACCAGCTGGTCAATGCTGGGAAAAGGATAACTGTCTTTTGGCCAGGCTTTATTCAGGTCTGTAAAGTCTACACACATCCTTCATGTTCCATTCGGCTTCTTCACTAGTACCACGTTTGCCAACCACGTGGAATACAGCACCTTTCTGATATGCCCTGCTTCCATTAACTTGCTTATCTCTGCCTCAATTGCCTTCTGCCTCTCCGGGGCATGTTTTCTTCTTCTCTGTACCACCGGCTTGGTAGCAGGGTCTATGTTCAGGTTGTGCTTCGCTACGTCAGGTAAGACTTCGATGATGTCACTTGCACTCCAGCAAAGGTGTCTTGCTCCTCTTTGAGAACTGCTGTGATTGCTTCCCTAAGCTCGGATTTCAGTTCTTTGGCTAAGTGTATTGATCGTCCTGGTCCCACCACTAGGGCTTCAAGTTCATCTACTGGCTCAGCCCTATCTTCCCCTTCTAGCCTTTCTGCTTCCCAGCTAACCTCTTCTGCCTTTAAGGAGGCTAGGTATGTTTTTTGCGCCGCATGTTGGCTTCCCCTGGCGACTGCTACCCCCGTCGTAGTCGGTATTTGAAGGACTAAATACCGAATGGAGAGAACCGCTTCAGACTCCACCAAGAACGGTCTCCCTAGGATGATGTTGTAAGCGAGCGGGGTGTCAATGATAACGAACTCTTCCTCAGATCTCCAAGTGTGCTCTTCGTCGCCCACTTCTAGGGCAAGTGTTACTTGTCCCGCGACCGTGACCGAATGGCCACTTAAACCAACCAACGGGGAATGTACCGGCTGGATTCTGCTCTTGTGAATGTCTAGCTGACAAGCCGCCTCCTTTGTGATAATGTTCACTAAGCTCCTGGTATCCACGAGGATTCGCTTCACCGTATATCTTTCTACTAATGCTTCAATGACCAGGGCGTCAGCATGATGTGGTTGCACACCATTATGGAAAGAGAATGAGCGATTCAGGCTGTTGGACTTTCCTGTATTCGCCGGCTGATGTGATGAGGATCTGGCCCTTTTGCTGGGCGGTTCAAACTCTGGGCCTCCAGCGATAACCATGACCACCCCCTTGGACTTCTTGGCCGGTCTCTCATCCTCATCTCGCCCATCTTTCTGTTCCCTATCCTTGTTGGTGCTCCTTGTTATGCCGTCTACAAACCTGCTGAGTTTTCCTGCTTTGATTAACAGGTCTACTTCTGCGGTAAAGACGCGGCAATTATCCGTGTGGTGGCCCTTTGCTCTGTGAAATTTGCAATATGCTTCTTTTTCGCTTCCCATCGTCTGGCCTGGCTTTGTGTGGGGATATCAGATGCTCTTTGCATCCGAGCTTCTTTGGATGGCTACCAGGACATCACTGAGTGGGGCATTTAGTGGTGCGAACCGTGATCGGTCGCCAGGGTGATCTCTACGAGGACGGTCCCTATAATCCCGTCTCTACTGTCTTTCCTCAAACGGGATACCCTTGTCTTTTTTGGTAGGTCTTTTGTGCTTGGCAGGCTCATCAATTTCATCAATCTCCACCATGCTTTTCACGAGGGCTATCATTTGAGTTAATTCTCTGGGTTTTCTTGTTATGATCTCCCCTCGAAGTCTCTCATTTGTGGTATTTTTTATCATTGCCTCTTTGGCCGTGCTGAAATCCAAACTCCTAACCTTCAAGCACGCGAGGTTGAACTGGTCAATAAACGACCTTAAGGACTCTCCGGGTTTCTGGACCACCTCGTGAAGGGTACGACTGGCCGCGCCAGTTGGTATTGAGCCCATAAAATTCTTGCAGAACTCCTGTCTTAACCTGTCCCAACTGTCGATCGTTCCCGGCTCTAATGATTCAAACTAATAGGCGGCGGCTCCTATTAGTGTAGTAGGGAACAGGCGGCAAACCAGCCCCTCCGTGGCTCCTGCTATATCCATCCGGTTTTTAAAATTCCGCGCATGGACCCGGGGGTCTATGTCGCCCCTATAGCTATCAAAAGCTGGCTGCCTAAACTTGTGGTCGATCGGTTGGTTAAGTATTCTTGCTGAAAAGGGGGATTCCCCATTTTCCATCAATGGCTCCTGGTAAGGAATGGCGAATGTGCTTAGTGCCTTTTTAAACATCGCCATGAACCTAGGGTCCTCTGTGAGTTCTGCCCCAGATGATGACGGTGTTGGGGGAGGGGGCGTGTTGCCTAGAACAGGTGTGTTATATGGGACGGCTGCACTGTTGCTAACACCATATGGGGTAAAGAAATTCGGTGGTTGAGGGAGAGCTAGTATTTGATGTGGTTGAATGAGATGCGGCAAATAAGGCTGTGGCATTCCATACCAAGGGTTGAACACCGGCTGGGGACCCATGCCTCCCTGGGTAGCCATGTTGGGAGCTATCTGCATGGTAGGCGGTTGGTCTGCTGCTGTTGTAGACATCTAGCCGAGGGTTGGTAGGCATCCTCCTACCTGAGATCCTCCGGCCATTCCAATGTTGACGCCGGTGGAATAAGTCATGCCGGGCCCCGTTCCTTCCGTCCTCACAACAGAAATCCCAGGTTCAGAAATAGGGAAAAGAGCTCGCGCAGCGCTTGGATGAGAGACTTGTTCTGGCAAAGTATTCACCATAGGAAGGGGAGTACTGTTACTCAGCAAGGATCCTACCATACTTTGTTCTTGCATCTGCATCTGCAGGATAGCCCGCCGGAAGTCGTTCTGATCGGCCGGGCTCATTCCATAATTTCTGGCAATCCGATCCAGGACAGCACTAGTAGAATCGCCATTGCCACCTGAAGGCATGGCGGAGGTGTTGGGTGGATTTGGAGTAATGGTCACTGCAGGTAAGGGCATCGTAATCCCTGATAATGATGGCGTTCCTCCCCCTGAGAAGGAAAAACTGCTGAAATAGTATCTGAAACTGTTGATCCCGGTGACATTTTTCTTTTCGGTCAGCGGGTCCACGCTCACCGCACCAATTTGATAGCTTGGGGAAGAGTGTGACTTCACGCGGTCCGGGTAGGTTGAAAAACCGGCTCCTCTCGTGGTAAGACCGGGTGCCTGTGAAAGAAGAAAGAGTAAGGACCGGGTGACCTCTGGGTCCATTCCGATGCTTAAGTTAGAAATTTTAAAGGAGTAAAGGATAATAGTGGAGAATGTGCTAAGAAGTTTTTTTTGAATGGGATACCTGGAGGTTTTCTCGCTACATATCTGGGTGGCAGACTCACCCTGCTCTTGTCTCCGTGGTTTCCATCCTGTTCCTGTCTCTGTGACACTCACCCTGCTCTTGTCCCCGCAGCACCTATTACTGGTACAATATCGTGTCGTTACACGTGTACAGTAGAGATCAACTTGCCTATCTTTTGAGATAGAAAACCTAATTAGGGCACAAGTTATTTGAACCGGTGTTCTCCGGGCTTCTCTCTTTGGTTCAGCCGGCTCTATATTATTTGGCGGCCGAGTGAATCCGAGAGAACTATAGAGCAAATGATTGAGGCGTTGACGCGGTTGCAGACCGTGTGGTGCACGCGGTAAACTTCAGGACTCTATGCCATCACAAAGTAAGCCGTTACATGAATTGAGTACACGATATTCGTTCCCCTTTGCACGACTGTTAGGATCAACTTCAAGCATATTATAGCCACTATCTTTATCATCAAATAACATATCGAGGTTGTGCGATGGGAGCATGAATTTGGTGTCAAGTTTAACCTTAACATTACAGACACATCCGGAATTAGAGTACGCATGGTCACACATGTCAAGCTTGAGCTCGAAATCATCCTTATCTGGCTACACAAGATAAAGCATTTCGGATAGGAATATAGAATTTGAGGTATGAATCAAAGGATAAACCTGAGCTTGATCTAAATGGATCTTTGCATATAAAAATCCTCTTAATGGAGAGCCTAAGCAGGATATTTACCAGAATATCCCTTGGAAGATCTGTAAATGAAGGGCCTGAGTAATTAATCAGTATGTGGGTGGAGCCTCTCTTTGAATTAGAGTCTGTAACCCTAGAAATTCTTCTTCTTTTCATGATTATTGTTGAAGTTGTGATAGTGAGACAACGCAAATTGAAATTATCAGCACACTGAATGTAAAAAGCTTAAAAGCCCCTAATTTCTGCATAGTTTGAAAATAAATAAATTCACAACAGATTAATTCTACAATTCGTTCAGAAAAAATTAAAAACCTAAAATCTCATGCAGTGTTCAACAGTAGCTAGTAAAAAACCTAAATTTGATGAATGAATGCCACAATAAATTAATAGCTAAATGGAAATTGGAAGAAATGAACAATAAAAAGAGGAGAAAGTATTACCGGAAAAACTGATGGACGAAGAAAAGAGCAAAATTCTGAACTCTGAAGCCCTAACTGAATGGTGGAGTGAAAGACGTTTTCTGGCTTAATTTCACTCATGGTATACCAACTATCTCCCTAATCACAGTTTTGTATACCAACTACCGTTTTGCACACTGTAGTACCCCAATTTCTAGGTGACCTCCCATTGTGGTACATGTGACCTGTTATTGCAGGTTAACTGTGCCACGTCAGCACTTTGTTGGGCTTAATTTCACTTATGGTATACCAATTATCTCTCTAATCACAATTTTTTGGTATACCACTTTACATATTGTTTCATTTTATTTTTATAAAAAAAATAACAAAAATATATAAATCAAAGAAAATAAAAGAAAAAAATTTGATTTATATATTTCTGTTATTTAAAAAAAAAATAAAATGAAACAATACGTATAAAGTGGTATACCAAACTGTGATTAGGGAGATAGTTGGTATACCATAAATGAAATTAAGCCCAACAAAGTGCTGACGTGGCGCAATTAACCTGCAATAACAGGTCACATATACCACAATGGGAGGTCACCTAGAAGTTGGGATACTACAGTGTGCAAAACGGTAGTTGGTATACCAAACTGTGATTAGGGAGATAGTTGGTATACCATGAGTGAAATTAACCCGACGTTTTCTCTATATATTAAATAAGGAAGGAGATTAAATTTTGTGTTTTTTTTTTATATAAATCTTTCTATTTTTCAGTTTAAAAAAAAAAAAAAAATCCCTACAATTTTATTTTATTTTATTTATTTATGAACTGCACAAAATTAAATTATCATTTTTATAGTTTTTTTATCCTCCTAACTAAATAAAAGTATAATATGATCTCAAGTCAAATCTAGTATATTTTTCAAATAACAGTCAAATCCTTACATGCAAAAACTTCTAGAATGTGTCGGAAGTAGTTTATTTTCGGCTAATAAATATGCACCACATTAGCATGAGTGCTGACATGTGCCCTTCTATTGCCGACACACATGTGATAAGCTTTATATTGACGAATGCGATTAAATCCTAATTATATTGACCAATAGGATTCTATATATGCTTGTTTAACAATTATAGATGAATTATACCTCCAATTAAATGTAGTGTTATTGTTTAGAAAGGAGATAATAAGCTCAATTCAGGTTGGAAATTTTTTTTTTATATATATATATGATTTTGTTGTGCCACTGATTCGGCTATAAAAGTTTCGGTCGTTTAACAGTTAATCATTTTATTTTGATAGTTTGTGTGATATAATTAAATAATTAATAACATGATTAACATTTCATGTATACAATAATATAATTTTTTAATGAAATATAATTTTATTAATTAATAGCAATTAACTGATACAATTCAAAATATATTAAGTTTAAAAAAAAAGTGAAAAATAAATAAGTGGAATTGAATAATGTTGTAGCGTGAATACAATAGTGTATTTATGAAATGAAGATTGATCATTGTGTGTGTGGATTTGAGTCTTGGATTAAAGCCTTGAGTATGGTAGCTTTAATTAGGGGTGTGCATAATCTGGTTTAACCGAATACCAATACCGAACCAAACCGAAAAAAAAATTCGGTTCGGTTACCGAATTTTTTTTGGTTTGGTTCGGTAACAATTATATATATATTTGGTTATTCGGTTCGGTTCGGTTTTTCCGTAAAAAAATTCGGTTTAACCGAAACCGAACCGAATTATTATATATATATATATATATATTAGGTTTGTAATATTCTAATTTACTTAATTGAATTTTATATTTCATTAAAAAAATATAAAATGACTAAATAACAATTAATTACAAAAATAATATATAATGGTTCAATTAATTGCCCTAAAAATCATTTTAAATATTTTTTTTATTTATTTTTTTATAAAAATACCAAATTTCGGTAATAACCGAACCGAACCGAACCAAAAAATTTCGGTTCGGTTCGGTTCGGTTTTCATCCTGGTTTGGTTTGGTTCGGTTCTAATTATTACTGATAATTCGGTTCGGTTAACCGAAAATTCGGTTCGGTTCGGTAACCGAACCGACCGATGCTCACCCCTAGCTTTAATGGTTGATCCTTCGATATGAATGTTGGCAATCCTTGATAAGGTATCTATTGCAGTAAGGAAATATGTCGTCCTTAGAAACATTCTAATACTAAACTTAGATGGCGTAGTAATATCTCTGATGAAAATACATGATGAAAAATCATATTCCATGTTTACCTTGTAACTTCTAGAGATGTGGATTGTCAATTTGATCATCTAACAACTATTTTACTAATAACATATGATAAATAAAATCATAGCTTAAAGCACTACAACAAATGCTAGATTTAGCAGCAAAATAAATTTTGCTGCCATAGAGCATATTTAGCAGCAAAAATCCAATAGTTACTACCGAAAAACACATTTAGTAGCAAAATTATATCAATTTTTTTGTTACAAATATTTACAGCCACAACTTTGTTGCAGCAACTAATATTTTTTTGCTCCTAAATGTGTTTTTGGGTAGCAACTATTGGATTTTTCCTGCTAAATGTGTTTTTTTTTTTGTAGCAATATTTTAAAGTTGCTGCCAAAAAACACATTTAGCAGCAAAAAAATTAGTTGCTGCTACAAAGTTGTGGCCGTAGATATTTGCAACAAAAAAATTGATATAATTTTGCTGCTAAATATGTTTTTTAGCAGTAAGTATTGGATTTTTTACTACTAAGTATGCTCTTTGACAGCAAAATAATAAATTTTGCTGTTAATTTTGTTACTGTTAAATCTAGCATTTGTTGTAGTGAGGTTGATATGAAATGATGCTAGGGTTATATCAAATACTTTAACAAAATAATAAAATTATAACTTTGCAGTATATTTAAGTTTTATTTTTCAAGAACGTCCCAATTTATAATTTATCTTTTGTCTTTATGTGTTTTAAATTAAAAAGTTTTATAGGAGAACAAAAAGTGCAAGGATTAAGTGCAAGTTTGGGATTACTATTAATAAAAATGCTGTCAGATAAAATTAGGGTTCATTGCTTTGTTTAAAAGTAGTTTTAAGTGTTTTTCCAGTGCTTTCCTGAATACAATTTGATTTTTACCAAATGCGCATTTGAGGCTGCTTTCCGCAGCCATAAAAGCAGCTTTCAGCCAAAGTAAGGTTCCTCATAATTTGGCTGAAAGCTGCCCCAAACTGGCCCTAAAAGGTTTGCTTGGATAAGCCAACTTAATTTAATAAATAAAAAGATAGCTGCCTATGGAACAACAGCAATGATATATATATATATATATTATTTAAAGTTGCTTGATGAACCTCAAAGGCTCAAACTGAACCATCGAATTTCAATATCCCCAAAGAATTGTTTATTTTTTGGCTATTTGTTTTTGTTTTGAGACAAGTATAATTTTCTTGTTTCTTTATATTAAGGGCTCATTCACATAGAACCCTCACTGTTTGCTTTTGTTTCGTTTATTTTTACGGATAAAATTTTAAAAAAAAATCTCTAACATTAGCAATAATGTTGAATTATAATCTTAACGTGCAAAAGGGGCCAATTGAGAGCCCAATGTTATCAAATAGGATCAATTATACCCTCATTAACACATAAATAATATTAACAATTTCGATTTCGTAATTACTCCAAATCAATCGACACATTTCACACTTGTTAAGAGTAAAATTCAACCAATGTCAGGAATATTTTTAAACCTCATCCCTTTACTTCTTACAGCAACATAACTGCCTTCCTATAGAAACGTTTCTCGATAGGTATAAGTTTAACTGACGCATAACAGTAAACTAACACACAACACACACAAATTTGATATTAATTACATCAAAGTAACACCTGTAACAAACCACAATAACATCAATAGCAAACACATAACAAAAATATATAAGTAATGACATTATAAGTTGCATATTATATGTACCACCAAAAATCTCAACCATAGAACCACTAGACTCACGCTCCTACAACTACGAGTACAACCATATCTTCTTCGCAGTTAACAAATAATAGTTTAGCAGATACTTCAGTGCTACATTTACATTTGCTTAAGCATATGCTGTCTCATTTTCCACATATATAAAAATCAAAATCAGAACTAGAATCGAGATCAGAATGGGATTGAGACTAGAATCTCAATCAAAAATCTTCGGAATCACAATCCGAATAATAACCTTCTTCGACTATGTAAATGTCTCTGGCCTCTCTATGCAACTTCAACTTTGCACACTGATGATTCTAAGAAGAGAGTGAACTCCACGCGGTCTTCGCGACAGGTGATGCCGTCTGGTCTTATCGGAAGACCGAGTACCTGAAAGCAAAAGGGGTGAGGACCGGGTGGCTTCCGGGTCCACTCCGATGCCAAAGTCAGAAGATTTGGGAGAAAAGAAATAGAAGAGCAAAGGAAGTATGTTGTTGTTTTTTTAAAAGGATACCTGGGGAGTCCCTTATCTTCCCTTTTTATAAGGAGTCCATCTGCGTGACCTGTCAAACCGTTTTGTACGGTTCACTCTCATTGGCTGGAAGTGGTCCCCCTCCCTGGCACAGCTGGGCGGCGGACTCACCCTGCTCTTGTCCCCGCGGCTCTCTCTCGTACCTGACCCCTGTGGCCTCCACTCTGCGTTTGTCCCCGCGGCACCTATACAGGTACAACATCATGTCCTTACACGTGTTCAATGGGGATCTGCCCACCTGTACCTTGGGTTAGGAGACTTGAAGTGGTACAAGTTATTTCAGTCGGTGCTTCTCAGGACCCGATCTATTAGGGAGTTGATCTCATCCCGGGTCGCTGAGCGCCATGCGGACTGTTAGGGAGTTGGTGTATGAGAGGACGCGGCAACTAGCCGCGTGGTTCACACGGGCAGTTTTATTGCTCCATGCTATCAGGAGTCCCCCCCCTGGTGAGAGAAATCCTTTTAAGGGTTTTGCCATTATTGCTTCCTGGCGGTTGGTTTGAGAGGCTCGAGGTGACTCTTGGGATCCCCTATGCCAGGGGGACACGTGTCCTTTTACTGAAACGGTGTCAGTGGGCGTCTGTTCACCTGCCCCCTTTCTTCTTCCTTTAAAAAAGGGGGTTTGGGTATTGCGTTTTCCACTTCGAAATTTTCTTCTGTGATTATTCTCTAGGATTCTCGCGAGTTCAGACTTGTCCCTTGCCACCACATTCTTCGCCTGATTTTTCAACTCCTAGTCTCCAGTAAGTCTTCTTCCCTGTGCTGTGTGCGTGTTGATTTTGCTTGATTTCGGTGTTAGGGGTTTCGTTTTCTGGGTGTTTTTACTTTCTGGGTTGCATCTGCTGGTTTTTGTTTATTCATTGTTGCTGTTCATCTTTATTCGCCATGAGCTCTTCTGCAACCCTTAGTGACTTAGGGTCATCCACTAGCGGTAGGTCCGGGGAGCTGGTGAATTCCAGAAACCGCCCCAGTAGGGTAGACAAGGGTAAGCGGGGATTTAACTTTAAAACATCCGGTTCGAAGCCGGTTCGCCGCCTTCTTGACCCCACTGACCCTGATGATTATTTGATAATCACCACCCCAAACTTGCCTAGCCCGCCTTCTTCTTCGGGGAACGAATACCGTCTCACTACTTCTTCAGACTCTAGTTCCCGTCTTCCTTCACCACCTCCTACCTTAGGCGAGGAGGCGGGCACATCTGCTCGGCCTCCCGCGCCAGCCGATTTGCCGGCTGAAGGGCCCATCCCGGTGGATTCTTCTTCGGCAGAAGTCCCTCCACCCGGTACCAGCAAGGCTGGAGCCCGGCGGATGACTCCTCGTATTGAGGACATGGTCGCTGAGACCCACGAGGAGCATATCCAGCTGTTCAAACAGTTCCATCCTTGGCTGCGTAGGTGTGAGGTGATGCTTCCATCTGCCAACCAGCGGGTTCACAGGCCTCCGCCAGGCTATTTCTCCATCTACCTGGACCAGATTAGTTCTGGCTTTTCGTATCCTCTCCCACCCGGCATCAGCGAGATTCTGCGGGTCTGGGGGTTCTGTCCGGCTCAAATTCATCCGAACGCCTGGGGGGATATCTGCGCCACCTACTGGTTGTGCGAGAATTTGGGCTTCGAGCTGACTGCTGCCTTCTTCCGGAAGTTGGCCACCCCCAAGTTGAACTCCAGTGAAGACCACTATCAATTGTCCAAGAAGTCGGACTTCTATATTTTTCAGAAGCGGATATCCTCCCTGAAGCGCTTCAAATATTTTTTCTTCTATATTAAAGCGACAGAGGGCCATGACGCGTTCCCAGTGCGGTGGTCATTCAACGGAGCCGGGAGGGCACAGCAACGCTTAGCGCCGGGTGAGAAAACATTCCTAGAGGAGTTCAGGACCTTGACTCCCAATAAGTGGACCTGGCAAGTTGCTGTGGACGCTTATCTGGAGAGGGTTAGGCTGGTAGATCGGGAGGGATTCGGCTTTACGTACCATCCGGGTCCCATAGCTGTGAGAAAAGGTACTTCTTTTATTCTTGCTTAGCTGTTTTCTACTTGTGTTTTCAGGCATGAATAAGGCTGACATCCTTGACCGCATTGTAGCGGCTAAGAAGAAGAAGATCCAGAAGGAGCCGCGTTCTGTTCCTGCCGAAATCCCGTCCGACACGGGAGGTAGGGCTAAGGGGCCCAGCCCCCCTAAGCCGCCGAAGAGGAAGAGAGTAGCGGTGGCTGCCCCGGAGCCGTCTCCTCATCCTGTAAGTCCCGAGCCGCCTCCTCGAGCCCTCTTTGTTTGTGACCATTCATTTTTTTGTTATTTATCGTTGTGTTTGGCTGGTTAGGATCCTGAAGCTGCTTCCTCCGAGCCGCCTGCTCCCTCCGTGCCCTGGATGCACAAGAGCAGCAGCTCTCTCGCCCGGATAATAGATGACTCGGCCCAAGATGAGTTTAGGGCCGGGTTCATACTTCCTGGTGACAAGAAGGAGTATGCCCGAGTAAGCAACTATACGGCTGCTTCCCTGTGCCTGCTGGACCTGACCTCCGTGAGTATTCTGGTGAACTCCTCAAACATCTTCTCCCTTTGTCTTTACTTATGAATTTCCATTCTGCAGGGTATCTCTAGGGCGGTGGATTTGGCGTCCCGCCTTTCCAAGGCCAGTCAGCTGGAGAAAAGGCTGGAGGAGGTCCAGGCGTCTTTAGACGCTGAGAAGAGCAGGGCTTGGTCGCAAGGTCAAGAACTCAACCGCCTGCAGAAGGAATTAGAGGAGGAGCGGGCGGCCAAGGCGGCTCTGAAACAGCAGCTGGACGCGCGGGAGGAGCAGCTTAAGGAGGAGAAAACTGGGCGCAAACAAGACTTAGATAAATGTGAGGCTGTTTTGTTTGACGCGACCAACCAGTTGGTGCTTCTCGGGCAGCTGTTTGGCCAGCGTGTTCTGGCTGCTTGTCAGGCTGTCCATCCGGACTTGGCCGTAGATCTCGACGCCATTGACTTCCCACGCTATGAAGATTTGCCTGCCGAGGAGCATGGAGGAGAGGAGGCCGAGACCGGATCACAGGCTAATGTCGAGGAACAGCCTGAGGGAGATGCTTCCGGGGTGGATGGGCAGCCTTTGTAGTTTCTATAGTTTTGTTTTTTTTTTTTTTTTTTTTTTTTTTTTTTTGGGCTTTAGCCTTTGTAGTTTTTGTTACACTTTTCCTTGTAGCCGGACCTCAATTTTTGTAACTGACTATTAAAGAAATGGAAGTCCTCTTTTTTCTCATTCGGCTAATGTGTTTTTTTTTTCTTTTTGCCTTTGAATGTATCTGTTGGAATTCCTTAGAAATATTTCTGTTGAAATAATATTTCTGTTTGAAATTTCTCTTGTTTTGCTTCTCATTTTGTTATGAGATTTTCGTGATGATCCTGTATTCGGTTATAACCGGTTCCTCTGATGGGATTTATTAATGCATATCCGGTTATGACCGGCTCCTCTGATGGGAGTTATTAGTGTGTATCCGGTTATGACCGGCTCCTCTGATGGGAGTTATTAGTGTCCGGTTATGACCGGCTCCTCTGATGGGAGTTATTAGTGTCCGGTTATGACCGGCTCCTCTGATGGGAGTTACATAAGACTGAGTGATTTGAATGGCGCTTTCATTGATCGTTTTAGTGCATATTACAAATATAGGTGCCGCCTCATTAAAAACCCGGCTATGAAAAAAAAACCCAGTGGGAAAAATTCACTAGCGGGAAAAGAGTGCAGCCCAGCGTTTCCTTTAGCTGCCTTTAGAGGGGAAATATTGCCTTAAGTTGGCTATGTTCCATGTTCGCGGGACATCTTTTCCATCCAGCCTCTGGAGTTTGTAAGTTGCCGGTCCAAGTGCTGCCGTCACCTTGTATGACCCCTCCCATTTTGCGCCAAGCTTTCCCTTTCCTTCCCCCGCTTGTGATGCCATAGAGTCCTTTAGGACTAAATCTCCTTCTTTGAGCGTCATCTTCTTCACCCTTCTGTTGTGGTAACGGGCCACCTTATTTTTGTAAGCTGCCATTAGCATGTAGGCCCTTTCTCTTCTTTCGTCCAGGGAGTCCAAGTGGTGCTTCATGTTGATGTGGTTTTGGGCCTCAGTATAGTAGAGCACTCGGTCGTTTGGGGCACCGATTTCAACTGGTATTACCGCCTCGACGCCGTAGACCATGGCAAATGGCGTTTCTCCAGTCGGTCGTCTTGGGGTAGTCCTGTATGCCCACAAGACATTGTTTAGCTCATCGGCCCAGGCCCCTTTATGTCTTTCCAGCCTCTTTTTGATGCCGTCACCTATAGTTCGGTTGGTGACTTCCGTCTGCCCGTTGCTTTGCGGATGTGCTACTGAAGAGAAACTTTGCATGATCTTGAGCCCCTTGCAAAATTCTCTGAATTTACTAGAAGTGAATTGTGTGCCGTTGTCAGATATGATCCTGTGGGGTATCCCGAATCGAGTGATGATTTGATCCCAAACGAAGGAGATGGTCCTCTCTGGCGTGATTGCTTGGACTGCGATTGCTTCGACCCATTTGCTGAAATGGTCTACTGCAACTATAATGAATTTCCTCTGCCGGCTAGCTTCAGGCATGGGCCCCACTATGTCGATGCCCCACGTAGAGAAGGGCCATCCGGTTAATGTTGATTTTTGCTCGGCTGCGGGCAGGTGGGACTTTTTTGAGTGGATCTGGCATTGGTGGTACCTCTTGACATATTCTGCAGCATCCGCCTCCATGGTCTCCCAAAAGTAACCTTGCAATCTCGCTTTCCTTGCTAGCGTTTGTCCAGCTTGGTGTGCTCCGCAAACTCCCTCGTGAAGTTCCCTGAGGACATAATCCCCCTCTTCAGCAGTGATGCATTTTAGCCATGCGTCAGTGAAGGACTTTTTGTAGAGTTTGCCGTCAATTATAGCATATCGCTGGGATTTTCTGGAGATTTTTATAGCCTCCCCTTTATCTTCAGGTAGGATTCCTTCCACGAGGTATTTCAGTATGGGCTCAATCCATCCTCCTTCCTTCTCTTCCGCCGTCAGGACTTCCTCCGCTTCGATGATAGGTTTGGTCTGGACTTTATACGGGCAACTTAGGAGCTGCCAATCCCTGATGCTGGCGGCAGCTTTGGCGAGCCTATCTGCCTCAACATTCTCTTTTCTGGATATGTTTTCCACTCTCCATATGGTGCCTTTCTCTTCGATGGTTTCGAGCAAGTGTCGTACCTTTTGGAGGTATCTGGACATGCAAGGGTCTTTAGTTTCAAAGTTTTTATTGATTTGGTTTGAAACTAACCTTGAGTCGCTTAACAGCTTTACTCTGTCTGGGGCGATTTCCCGGGTGAGCTCTAGCCCTTTGATTATGGCTTCATATTCTGCGGCATTGTTGGTAGCTGGGAAGGCCAACTTTGTGGCGTAAGATATCCTTATTTTTTCGGGTCCCTCGATGTGCACCCCAATACCTGCTCCCTCCTGAGATGAGGCCCCGTCCACGTATACTTTCCACTCCTCTGCCTTTAGGGTTTGACTTGGTTCCAAACCCGCTGACTCCACTACGAAGTCCACCAAGACCTGTGCTTTCAACGCCGTTCGGGGCTCGAACCGAATGTCGAATTCACTGAGTCTGATGGCCCACTCGGTGAGACGGCCTGAAGTATCCGGTCTTTGGAGCACTTTCTTCAATGGGAAATTTGTCCTTATGATCATTGTGTGGGCTTGGAAGTAAGGCCTTAGTCTGACAGATGCTGCGACTATCGCCAAAGCCAGCTTTTCTATCTTTGGATATCTGAGCTCGGCTCCTCTCAGTACCTTGCTAGTGTAGTATACAGGGTGTTGTTGGCCTTCTTCTTCTCTGACCATCACCGAGCCCACTGCTTCGTCCGTCGCCGCTAGATACAAATACAGTGCTTCGCCTGGGACTGGCCGACTTAACAGCGGTGGGGTTCCCAAGAAAGTTTTGATCCGGTCGAAGGCTTCCTGACACTCATGGTCCCAATCGAACTTCTGACCTTTCTTGATCGCTTTGTAGAAAGGCAGACATTTTTTGGCTGAAAAGGAAATGAACCTCCCGAGTGCGTTGAGGCGGCCATTGAGGCGTTGGACTTCATTCACTGTTTTCGGTGGTACCATATCCAAAATTGCCTTGACCTTCTCCGGGTTCGCCTCTACCCCTCTCTGCGAGATCATGAAACCCAAGAATTTTCCTCCTCGCACTCCGAATACGCACTTCTCTGGATTAAGCTTGAGACGGTATCTCTGCAGTATTTTGAAGGCCTCCTGAACGTCCCTGGCGTGGTTCTCCTCGTCTTTACTTTTGATGATCATGTCGTCAACGTACACTTCGACTGTTCGCCCGATCTGAGTTTTGAACATGTGGTTGACCAGCCGTTGGTATGTTGCTCCTGCATTCTTCAAGCCAAACGGCATTACTTTGTAGCAGTAGGTGCCCTCATGTGTGATGAAAGTGGTTTTTTCCTCGTCTTTTGGATCCATTGGGATCTGGTGGTACCCTGATTTGGCATCCAAAAACGAATACACGGCGTGTCCAGCTGTGGAGTCGACTAGCTGGTCAATGCTGGGTAGTGGGTAGCTATCTTTCGGGCAGGCTTTGTTTAAGTCGGTGAAGTCCACGCACATACGCCATGTCCCATTTGGCTTCTTTACCAGCACCACATTGGCCAGCCATTCAGAGTACCGCACCTTCCGGATGTGCTTTGCTTCCAATAGTTTGCTTATTTCCGCCTCAATCGCCTTTTGTCGCTCTGGGGCATGCCTCCTCCTTTTCTGTGCCACTGGTTTTGTAGCAGGGTCTATGTTTAGGCTGTGTTTTGCCACTTCAGGTGAGACCCCAATAATATCGCTTGTGCTCCAAGCGAAGGTTTCCTGCTCTTCTCGGAGTACTGTTGAGATTGCCTGCTTTAATTCCGGTTTCAACTCCTTGGCCACCTGAATAGATCGTTCCGGCCCCACCACCAGGGTTTCTAGTTCGTCCATTGGTTCGGCCCTCTCTTCCTTTTCGGGCTCCTCTGGCTCCGGTCCGCTCTCCTCTGCTCTCAAGGAAGCTAAGTAGGTTTTTTGGGCCGCCTGCTGGCTTCCCTTAGCCACTGCTATCCCTTTGGCAGTTGGTATTTGGAGGGCCAAGTACCGAATGGAGAGAATAGCTTCTGACTTCACCAGGAAGGGTCTTCCCAAGATTATGTTATACGCCAGCGGGGTGTCGATAATCACAAAGTTCTCTTCAGATCTCCAGGAATGCGCCGCATCTCCTACTTCCAGGGCGAGGGCTGCTTGTCCGACTATAGGGACCGAATGACCACTCAGACCTACCAGTGGGGAATGTGCTGGCTGAATTCTGCTTTTGTGAATGTTCAGTTGGTGGGCCGCTTCTCTGGTGATAATGTTGACCGAGCTGCCTGTGTCCACCAGGATCCTTTTTACCGTGTACCCTTCCACTAGGGCTTCGATGACTAAGGTGTCGGCGTGATGCGCCTGTACGTCGTTGTGGAGGGAGAAGGAATGATTCAGACTGTCAACCTTTCCTGAACCGGCTGCCGCGTGCCCCAAGAATCTGGCCTTCTTACTGGGCGACCCGAACTCCGGCCCTCCGGCTATTACCATGACCACTCCCTTCGATTTTTTGGTTGGTCTTTGTTCATCATCGCACTCGTCCCTCTGCTCTTTGGCCTTATGTGTATCGCGCGTGATGCCTTCTACGAACCTGCTGAGCTTTCCTGCTTTGATGAGTAGGTCTACTTCGGCGGCCAAGACTCGGCAATTGTCCGTGTGGTGACCCTTTGCTCTATGAAATTTGCAATAAGCCTCTTTGTTGCTGCCCATTGTTTGGCCGGGCTTAGTGTGGGGATACCGAATGCTCTTCGCATCTGGGCTTCTCTGTATGGCGACTAGCACCTCGCTGAGTGGGGCATTCAGCGGTGCGAACCGCGGGCGGTCGCCGGGGCGATCCCGGTGGGAGCGGTCCCTGTGATCCCTTCTCTGGGTTCTCTCGTTGAGCCGGAAGCCTTTGTCTCTTTCATTGCTGGAGCCGGGTCCTTTATTCCTTGTTGGCGTGTCGATCTCGTCAATTTCCACCATGCTTTTAGCGAGAGCTATCATTTGGGTCAGTTCCCTAGGCTTTCTTGTGATGATCTCTCCTCTGAGCCTCTCGTTGGTGGTGTTCTTGATCATTGCTTCTTTGGCCGTACTGAAGTCTAGATTTCTGACCTCCAAACAGGCAAGATTAAACCTGTCGATAAATGATCTCAAGGATTCTCCCGGCTTTTGGACTACCTCGTGGAGGGTGCGACTAGCTGCTCCAGTCGGTATTGATCCCATGAAGTTTTTGCAGAACTCCTGTCTCAATCGGTCCCAGCTGTCGATCGTCCCCGGCTCCAAGGACTCGAACCAATAGGCGGCCGCTCCAATTAGCGTAGTGGGGAAGAGGCGGCACACCAGGCCTTCTGTTGCCCCTGCTATGTCCATCCGGTTTTTGAAATTTCTGGCATGGACCCTGGGGTCCGTGTCGCCCCTGTAACTGTCAAAGGCTGGTTGCTTAAACCGGTGGTCGATTGGTTGGTTGAGGATCCTCGTTGAGAAGGGCGATTCCCCACTTTCCATCAATGGCTCTTGGTACGGTATCGCAAAGGTGCTCAACGCCTTTTTAAACGTGGCCATGAATCTGGGGTCATCCGTGAGTTCCGTGCCCGAGGAGGATGGTGTTGGGGGAGGTGGTGTATTTGCGTTGCTGGGGATGTTTGCTGCGGGTGTATTGTATGGGATGGCGGAGCTGTTTCCCGCGCCGTATGTGGTGAGGGAATTCGGTGTTTGCAACGGAGGCGGCGCTGGGCATGAATGTGGGGTATTCGGTAAGTATGGGTGTGGTACGCCGTACCATGGGTTAGGAAATACGACCTGGGAGCCCATGCTTCCTGAGGCAGCCATAGTGGGATGTGCCTGCACAGTCACTTGCTGGTCTCCTACGGGTGGTGGTAACCAGCCAAAAGCTGGGAAGTATCCCCCTGCATAGGGTCCTCCAGCTATTCCGCTACTTCCTCCGATGGGCTGAGCCGGGCCCTGCCCTGACCCTTCTAATCTCATACCGGGGGTCTCCTGCTCAGAGATCGGAAAAAGAGCTCGAACAACATGCGGGTGCGAGGCTGACTCCGGCAATGTGTGCACTATGGGAGGGGGAGAGCTATCACTCCATGAAGGCCCTGCCATACCTGGCTTTTGCATCTGGAGGATGGCTCGTCGGAAATCGCTCTGGTCAGCTGGCGTCATCCCGTAGTTCTTGGCAATCCGATCTAAGACTGCATTGGCGGAGCTGCCGTTATCGCCTAAGACGGCAGGGGCATGGGAAGAGCTTGGAGTCACGACCACGGCAGATGAGGGCGTCACAGCCCCGGTGAGTGCTGGTATTGCGCCTCCCTGAGAAGGAAGGATAGTGGAAATTGTATCTGAAGTTGTTGGTCCCGATGACATTGTTTCGTCCAGCGGGTCCACGCTCACCGCACCAATTTGATGATTCTAAGAAGAGAGTGAACTCCACGCGGTCTTCGCGACAGGTGATGCCGTCTGGTCTTATCGGAAGACCGAGTACCTGAAAGCAAAAGGGGTGAGGACCGGGTGGCTTCCGGGTCCACTCCGATGCCAAAGTCAGAAGATTTGGGAGAAAAGAAATAGAAGAGCAAAGGAAGTATGTTGTTGTTTTTTTAAAAGGATACCTGGGGAGTCCCTTATCTTCCCTTTTTATAAGGAGTCCATCTGCGTGACCTGTCAAACCGTTTTGTACGGTTCACTCTCATTGGCTGGAAGTGGTCCCCCTCCCTGGCACAGCTGGGCGGCGGACTCACCCTGCTCTTGTCCCCGCGGCTCTCTCTCGTACCTGACCCCTGTGGCCTCCACTCTGCGTTTGTCCCCGCGGCACCTATACAGGTACAACATCATGTCCTTACACGTGTTCAATGGGGATCTGCCCACCTGTACCTTGGGTTAGGAGACTTGAAGTGGTACAAGTTATTTCAGTCGGTGCTTCTCAGGACCCGATCTATTAGGGAGTTGATCTCATCCCGGGTCGCTGAGCGCCATGCGGACTGTTAGGGAGTTGGTGTATGAGAGGACGCGGCAACTAGCCGCGTGGTTCACACGGGCAGTTTTATTGCTCCATGCTATCACACACCTACTCAACAGATTAACAAACTGGTCAGAAAGAGATAAGAACATGAACTTTCAAGCTCAAAAACTTTATTGTCATAATCTACGGAATAAAAATTTTTCTCATTTATTTATCTATTTTTGTTTAAGGAGTGTGGGTTTGTGCATGGGTTCAATCCCCAAAATGTTCAAAAGTTGGCAAAAAATTGCCCCAATTTTTAAAAAATAAAAATAAAGCAATATATTGAGTACATGATCTTTATGTTTTAAGATTATTTGTCTCAAACTTAATACTTCCATCTTGTGTGACATCAATTTTAATGAAAGTAGAAAACCTGAAGTTTACCGCAAAGATTTGAATCATATTTTCAATATAGTCGTGGTATAGCTTCACTGCCGAAACATATAAAAGAAAAAAAGTCAAAAGACCTCATGATGTGCTTTCTCTTCTGCTTTAATTTGTGCATTTTAGGCTACTAGCTATAGCAAATAACTCAGTTTAGTAAGTGTTTTTTTTTTTTTTAGAAAGATAAAAAATATATATGTATCCCTAAAGTTAGAGAGAAATGTTAAATTTTACCTTTAGTATAAAAAAATGGTAATTGAGGTCCTGATGTTATTAAACATGTGTTCAATTACACATTGACAAACGAATAATATTGATAATTATGATACCACAATTACTCATAAATATAATCCTCGAATTCTCTAAGAAATTATCATATATACTAATTTATTTTGGTACAAACGTGAAGGACATAATTGCCCTATGTAATTAGCAATTTTGTGCTACTTAATTTTTATTGTTGGACTTGAACTGAAATTTCTAGAGAAGTGTAGGAAATTTAATGCAACAAAATTTTCATGGTGCATAAATTTTAAAAAAATCTCATGAAGAACTAAATCAAACATTGTTTAATAATTAAAAAAATGACTTAACTTAATGCATTAAATAGTAATTTTTTTTAAGCTTATTTGATAATCGTATTAAAAAATTTCACTTAACTCAAAAAATTATTTAATCTAATAAGTTAAAATATTTGACTTAAAATTTTGAGTTGAAGACTATCAACAGTTTTTCTAAATTTATTGTTTTATTTTTCGTGTTTATTAAACAACTCTATTATTTAATAGTTTGAGCATTTATAAATTTTAAATCAAAATTATATTTTTCTACAAATGTTATTTTTTTAAGCTTATCCTCTATTTTTTTTTTTATTGTAACATATCCGTCTGATCTCAATGAGATTTAAATCTGGACGAAGATACGTTTCTCACCTTGCTCTAGCCGGATAGGCATCAAAACTTATTTTTTAATCATAATCATAAGGATGCTTGTTAAACAAACATTTGTTCAAATGCCGCTCAATCTTTCATTTGCAATTTTTAAACGCAGCGTTTTGATCGGTTATAAATTTTCTCAAAAGTCAAAGCAGTGGGATCAGATTTTGTTTTATCGATCATACCTCTCTTTCTGTCATCTCGATTTTTCCGCTGTGTCATCCTAGCCTGCCACGGGCCGCGGGGACATTTCCGGTACGCTGCAGCCACCAGATTTCAATTACCATCAGTGTATATCGAAGCTCCAAATTATACTGTAGCCCAGCTCTGCCTCCACCGACCGCGCCCTCCATCGCCATCAGGTACTTCTTTTCAATTTCTTAAGTTCTGTATTTTTTTTTTCTCAATTTCAGTTCTCTTCAGCTACAAGTTGAAATTTGTTTGTGTTTGCGTACTTCAAGAATTTTTCATTTGCATCCAATTTTTGTTTGAATTCCGCTATGAAATAAATCTCATATTGAAATTTGAAATCAAACCCGTAAATCTTCAATTGGAAGCGTGATGAGATTTGAACCAAGGTTGAATCAATAGGTTGTATTGAGGAGTAATTAATAACACTGCAGTTGATAATATATCTCAAGTTCTTGTTATTGGTTACTCTTAATAAATATTATTTTAAGACAATACCTAATTTTGGAACTTGTGCTTTTATTGGAGTTGGAGTTGGGGTTGGGTTTTCGAATTGGTAGAACTGTAGGGATCATAGTCATTGCTATTATTGGCATGAAACTTAGGGCAATGTAATTGTTAATTCTTACTTGTTTGCAGTTTGGCTAATTAGTAGCTAATTAGAGATCATCAAGCCTTAATCTCAACTGGCTGGGGTGTGGTATTCCTCTTTTCCAAGTGGCTGATTATACCTCTATACTTGTATGCAACATAGATAGAGAGGCAGAAGGAGAATGATCAGTAGTGGCATAGAAAAGTATTAGATGCAATGTAAGTGAGAAAGTAAGAAACTTCACAGTTTTGGAGAAAGATTAAGATTTTGAGTATGTTTGAATGACAAGAATGGTTGTATTCATCATATGGATTGTTTGTGCGGGTGGCATAGAAAGGTATTAGTTGCAGTGTAAGTTAAAAAGTTCTAACATCTTAGTTTTGGGGAAAGATTAACATTTTGAGTATTTTCTAATGAAAATCATTGTTGTGTTCATCATATCAATTCTGGACACGATTTATTCAGTTTACTGTCTTATATTAGCCAATTGGCAGAAGCTTTCGAACCACAGGTAAATGCATAAAAAAACATGTTATTTCTGTTTTAATTTCATTTTATGTTAAGCTGCAAATATTCTCATAGTCTTGCTTCCAACACAAAATTTGTGCATTTTAGATGCTAACATGGAGTACCCAAAACTCGTACTGACAAAAGGATTTATTCTCAGGAATAATAATTGTTGAAGAGCAAAAACTCGCACGGGGTCCTAACCTTTGTGCACTTATTAACCTAGGTACCTATCCTTCTGTTCCATCTGAATTGAGCTCTTGATCTCCTCATTTGGGAATTGTGCCCTTCTCACGAAAGAGGGTTATCAAAGGAAATACTCTTGCTGTTAAAAGCGAACGATATGTTAACAGTAAATAAGCATACATACATGGTCCCCCGGAACAATTTTGGGGACGTTTTCATAAATTTGAGATAGCATAAGCTCTGAGTACCAGCATTAAAGAAAAGTCGTCGATCAATCAAACCTTCAGGAACAAAAATGTCTGAAAGGTCCTCTGTTCTTTCTGTTTCCTTCAACCAAAAATCTGCCCTTTGTTGCTGTCTCAAAATTCTCACAGAATCTTTCAAACTTTTCCCTAGAAACAAACACATTTTGTTCTTAATCTTTATCCTCCTCGCTCTCCCCCTCTCTCTTCTCCACTTCTCTCTCTCCCTCACCTCCTATCCCATCAAATCCCAGATTCTTCACCTGGAATTTGTTGCCACCCGAGCTGCCACCCACTTCGAGTCCCGTCAAATCTGGACAGATTCACGTGAGATTGCTCTCTCCCTCTTCCATTTAAAACTCTTCTACTTCTTGCCCTCTTATTTTCTCTCCCTAATTGCTGCAATAACAGTCGTTATCTCCACTGAATCTGCTTATAATAAGAGATCCACAACTCTTCTGGTTGTTTTCTCTGCTGTAAAATCCACTTGGTTGAGGCCATTACTTACATCCTTCTACATCTACGGAATTCTATTGTTGTACTCAAGTATACCTCACATGCTGTTGGCTGTTTTTGGGAGCTCCAGTCTCAGGTTCAGATTGGTAATATGGGTGGTTGGAGTCGGTGTAGAGTTGTACATAATGGCGGTTTTAGGATTGGGCCTGGTGGTTTCGATCATGGAGATGACATGTGGGTGGGACGCAATTCAAATTGCATGGCGTTTGATGGAAGGGAGGAGGATATGCGGGTGGTTTCTGTTCAGTTTAATGGCAGTTGTAACAGCTGGAATTGGTTGGAAAATGGAGGGGCTGATGGTGATTAGCAATGACTCAGCGGAGGAGGCAAAATGGATGGTGACGGAGGGATGGGAGAAGGCAATTCTAGTTGGACTCTATGGGGTGGTTGTAGTTTGGGGTTTTGTTGTTACTACAGGTTTTTACTGTGAATGTTTGAAACTACATGTCGCAGGAAGATCAGAGGAACAAGAGCTGCAGAAACAAGAAGAAGGGTCTCTAGATTGTTGAAACAACCTGTAAATTGTCAAGCTAAGATTGCAAGTGGCAATGGATCACTAGATGAGTGGTGGTTCTGTTTTATGTATATGTTTTTGAAATGAGTTTTACTTTACAACTGTCATTTTTTTTTTTCATTCGGTATTACAGGGGAACCATTTTATTGCATCCGTTAACTCCATTGGTGAGAAGGGCGCCATGGGCAGGAAATCGAGATCAGGAGCTCAGTTGTATGGAATATAAGGTTGAGGACATGAGCAAACTTTTTGCCTCTCTGAACACAGATAATACATTGGCCATGGCTGCTGCTGCTGCCTAGGAAAAGGAAGTTGAGGGTCATCACCATGAACTTGTTGATTCATTCAATGATCTTTTCGCCAGTGTTTCAACCATAGTCAAGGGTGAACTTCTGGTAGCACCGGACAACTTATTGTTTCATGTCTTCATTGATATTTTATTCACATTTGTTATCAAATGTATAAGCATTTCTTAAAGTTATGTGTTTCTATTTTGCAACATCAATGATACTAACACTAAGAGAACGGTACTTATATCTAATTAACCAAGTATTCAATGTTGCCAACAGACAGGTTACAAATGAAGTGCAAAACAGAAAGTTATTGTAAATATCAGAACAATTCATTTTCTTTTCAATAAAACTCTCCTTGATCGGATAAATAACCCTCCTGACACTGACAGTCTAATGTGCATAGTAGGACTCGGATTTGAAATATCTAGTTAAAATGATTTGAGGCTCTTATAGCTCAATAGAATTGTGCATGTGTGTGATGTTTTATTTCCAGATTGAAATCTGCAGTCGTACAATTTCTAATTCAAGAGATTTTAAATTTTACCATTTAAGTAAACTTTTTTTTGGTAATTTCACAAGGTGATTGTGGTTGGGCGGGCAACTTTAACTCCAAATTCACAGCCAAATTAATTTCTGCTTGAGGCGTGTGGAGACCATTTCTGGGAATACCTTTCCCAAAAATACCGTTGCATACACAAAGGTAAATATATATATTTACTTTTTTTTTTTTTTGGTAATCTTACATATAAAGGCAAAGTAACCTATAAACTTCTAGGAGTAAATTTTACAATTTTGGGTTGAGGTTTAATTATAGTATGTCAAAGATGTTAGATACTTTTCATCAATGAAGGGTGATATTAATTTAGTATGTTTAGATGAGACTAAAGTTGATCCAACAAAAATGTCTAGAATCAATTAATTCATCTACCAAAACAGTGACTATGATTTGTACCTTAACCAATTAATAAGTAAGATGGAATGAAATTGAATAAAAATCTAATGTTATATGATGTAGAGATAAAATTTAAATGTGTGGCTGACAATTATGGGTCAAGAAATAATAAAAGTCAATAGATAAAAAAGCAAGAGAAAAGAAAGATAGCGAGGGAAAAAGAAAAAGGAAAAGCAAAAGGAGAAGTGAATGGTGTTTTTCTAAAAAAGAAAATATATTGGCCGACTGACTGGCACTTGCTACTGAAGGTATTTTTAGGTTGCATTTGTGGCAGCGAAAAAAGCAGCTTTCAGCCAAACTAAGGTTTCTCTTTACTTTGGCTGAAAATTGCTTTTTTTGCTCCTGAAAGTAGTTTCTAATGCATAATTGGTAAAAGTCAGATTATATTCAGGAAAGCACTGGAAAAACACTTAAAACTACTTTTAAAGAAAGCAACGAAACTTAACTTTCCTTCACATCATTTTCATTAACAGCAATCCCAAACAAGGCCTTAGTGTCAAATATTCAAAATGTGTCATTTCTTCGTTGATTTAGCACAACAGATTCCTCACCTATTGCGATTAAGTTCACTTGTATGATTTAAAGATGTGAAATTATAAGTTTTTGACAAATTTATAATTGAAATAGAATTAGACTCACATATTTAAATCGGTTAAAAGTCTAATTGGATCAAATATTCTATACCCTATCACCTCTAAAAATTTTAAATTTCAATTACTTTCTTTCTTTCCTTTTCTTTTCCATTTTTTTTTTATAGTGTTATGTTAATTTTTTTTATTAGTTAGAGTTACAAACTCCAAACTTTAATTTCCATTAATAGAATTTACCACTTAAGAAATGTAAAACTTGCTTCTTTTTTTTTTTTGACTGAAATTATTATATCTTGAAGAGGTTGAGGATTGAATCAACAACCTCCCACTTCCAGATTAGGAGATGTACCAATTAAACTATACCCAATTGGGAGATACTACGATTAAAATTGATTTAACAAAAAAGTTAAATAACTAATCAATTCATCTCCCAAAACATTCAGAATCTATTTGTACCTTAACCCATTAACAAGTAAAGATGGAACAAAAGTGAATAAAGAAATAAAAGTGAAAAAGAAGGATAATAAACCAATAAGAAACTATTATTATATTTAGTGATCTTGCTAGAGATGAAATTATAAAAGAAAAAATGGATGGTAATAGCAGCAGCAGCAGCAGCAGTAGTAGTTTTAATGGAGAAAAATGGATAAAGCATTATAGTAACTTACATAAAATACTTTTAGTTGGGGAAGGCGACTTTTCTTTTGCTCTTTCTTTAGCTACTGCTTTTGGCTCTGCATCCAACATCGTGGCCACCTCTCTGGATTCTGAAGGTACTTTTCTGTTATTTAAATCTGGATGCCAAATCTATATGTTTTACAATATTTATATATTTATAGATGAAGTTGTGAGCAAGTATTCAAAAGCTAAAACACACTTGAGGGAACTGAAAGAAAAAGGATGCACCATTTTACACAAAGTGGATGTTCGGAGAATGAGCAAACACCGTCGTCTTCGCAATAGAACTTTTGACAGAATTGTGTTCAATTTCCCCCACGCCCCTCTTGTATGGGGCTGGGGGGAATGCCATCGCCTTCAAATTCGGTAACTAACTTGTTATTTTAAAACAAGTAATTGATTTCAATTTCTGATTGATGTATTTTTAATTTATAGAGATCATCAAAAATTGGTGAAGAGTTTCATGAGGAATGCATGTGAGATGCTGACTGAGAAAGGAGAAGTCCACGTGACTCATAAGACTACTCAACCATATTGCAAATGGGAGATAGAAGATTTAGCAAAGGAAGTAGGGCTGAATAATTTGATCGGGAAAGAGAAGTTTGAAAAGTGGGAATATGGAGGATATGAGAACAAGAGAGGATACGGGAGATGCAACAGGTCTTTTCCTATTGGGGAATGTTGTACATTTAAATTTGCACCCAACTAAACTTACTTATATTTGATTGAAACAACTTAATATCAAGCAAAACATATTAAATGTAACTTTATGATCAATTTCACCTTCAGTTGGAGGAATATATCGCAGATGTTAGATATATGATATTTTTAATTATATATTTTTCAATTTTTTTAACTGAAAATGTGATTATATATATTTCATTAGTTAAGGGTAAAATTAATTTATTATGTTTAGATTAGAGTAAAATTGATTTAAAAAAATGTCTGTATACTATCACAAATTGTAATGAACTCCCAATTAAGCCTATATCCTTCACATTTCATTTGATTTCATCAAGCTTTCAAAAATGGAAGTGGCTGATGCACTTGTTTCAAAAGCGTTGGAAATGCTAGTTTCCACCATTGAGCAAGAAGTTAGACTTGTTGGTGGTGTCAAGAAACAGGTCAAATTGCTTGCTAATAGTCTTCAGTCCATCCAAGCTGTGCTCATTGATGCAGAGAAAAGGCAACTCAAGGAGGAAACTGTTCAACTTTGGCTCGAAAGGCTGAAAGATGTATCCTATGACATTGATGACGTCTTAGATGAATGGAGTTTTGCAGTTATGAAGTCACGAATCGAAGGGAGTAGTAGTGATTATGCTCCTAACCCGAAAAGGAAGGTATGGTCTTTCATCCTATCTTCTTGCTTTTGCTTTCATGAAGTCGGTTTTTGCCATGATATTGCTGTTAAAATCAAAGATCTCAATGAAAGGCTAGATGTAATTGCCATTGAGAAAGATAAGTATGGCTTCTTGTCATTGAGAGGCGATAATGAACAAGTTGAACGGCCTATAACTACCTCTGTTATTAATGTATCAGAGTTCAAAGGCAGAGAGGTCGAGAAAGAAAAACTTGTGAACTTGTTGTTTGCCGAGAGTAGTTGTGGGGATGGGAGGGATTGGAAAGACAACACTCGCCAAACTAGTCTATAATGATGAAATGGTGGAGATCCATTTCGATAAAAGAATATGGGTTTGTGTATCTGAGCCCTTTGATAAGATTAGGATCACCAAAGCAATTCTTGAATCCCTCGTAGATCATGCTCCTAACCTAGTTGAATTGCAAAGCATAGTGGTGAAAATTCAACAGTCCGTCAAGGGAGAAAAGTATTTACTTGTTTTAGATGATGTATGGAATGAGGATCAAAAGGAGTGGAAGCAGTTGGAAGATTGTCTGATAGGTGGTGCTTCAGGAAGTAAAATCTTGGTGACCACACATAAGGAGAATGTGGCAAAACTTATGGGTTGCATTGACGTAGACATATTCCGAGTTGGATTGTTATCCAAGGAGGAATGTTGGTCATTGTTCTGTCAGGTTGCATTCTCTAGGCGGTCTAGTGATGAGAGGGAAAATCTAGAAACAATTGGTGTAGAATTTGCAGCAAAGTGCAAGGGGTTGCCTCTAGCTATAAAGACAATAGCAGGTCTTTTGCGTTTTAAAATATCTAGACGGGAATGGGAAAGTGTGCTAGATAGTGAACTATGGAAGCTGGAGGAAGTCGAACGGGACATTTCTGCCCCATTATGGTTAAGCTATTATGACTTACCGTCCTCCTTGAAACAATGCTTCTTATATTGTGTTATCTTTCCCAAGGACCATAGAATGAGCAAACATAAATTGATTAGCTTATGGATGGCTCATGGGTTCCTTAAACCAGCAAAAGATAAACATATGGAAGTGATTGGGCATGACTACTTCCATAATTTAGTCATGAGATCTCTTTTTCAATATTTTGAAGTAAGAGAAAGTTTCAGAGGAGATAAGACTTATTGTAAAATGCATGATCTAGTACACGATTTTGCTGAATCAGTGATGAAAAAAAGAATGTCTTAGCATAGATGTGAAGAGTGTTGAAGAGGCAACCAGTATGGATGCTGCTGCATATAGTGATGATGTACATCATTTACATGTGAAGCTAGGAGAAAAAGTCGAATTTCCTGATTCGCTTTACAACCTGCAAAAGCTGCGCAGTCTCGTTGTTTCACCGCCAAATAATGATCCGTTGATTGGAGCAGCTTTACCTAAAATATTCGAGGAATTGACTTGTCTGAGATCACTAAGTTTAGGACGATGTCGCCTTGAAAATATTCCATCCAATATAAGTAAATTGATTCATTTGAGATGGCTCAAGTTGTCGAAGAATCATAAACTGAAGGAGTTGCCTGAAACAATATGTGAATTGTATAATCTGCAAACTTTAAATGTTAGTGAATGTGAAGATCTGATACATTTTCCCAAAGGGGTCGAAAAACTAACCAACTTGAGGAATCTAAAGAACTCTTACACAACATTCTTGGTACTGAAAGGGATTGGGAAATTAACAGGTCTTAGGAGGTTATTGCAGATCAGGATTGACCTTACTCGCGAGGAAGCATTTTCTCTTAGAGATCTCAAGAACCTGAAGAACATTAGCAGATCGTTGGAAATAGATGTGCTAAAACGACAACGGGATACACTTGTCCAAGATGCTAAGCAGGCACATTTGAAGGAAAAGAAAGACCTCACTGCATTGTTTCTGGATTTTCCCCAAAGCGAAGCAGAAGAGTGGATGCAACAAGTTGATGACGAGTTGGTTGAAGCTTTAGAGCTGCCTCCAAGTTTGCAAGTCTTAAGAATATATCGCTATGTGGGTGCGAATAGTCCAAGTTGGATCAACACACTAACTTGTCTGAAAACGCTTGACTTATATGATTGGAGAAACTGTGAGCATTTGCCTTCCTTAGGAAAGTTGCCTTGCCTGGAGTATATTGAATTCGATAAAGTTCGAAGAGTTAAAAAAGTTGCTGCTGAGTTTTTGGGCATTGCAGAATCATCATCATCAGCTGTTCCATTGTTCCCTAAACTAACAACTTTGGAGTTCAGGAATATGTTTGAATGGGAAGACTGGAATAATTATGATGGAGATGAAGAACTGATCATGCCGTGTTTGAGTTCTTTGACGGTTTGGAAATGTCGAAAGCTGAAGACATTGCCAAATTTCATTCGCGGAAAGACTAAACTGCATCTGGAAATTTATGGTTGTGATGCTATGCAAACTACAGCTGGATAGAGTTCTGAAGGGGACAATCCTTACCATTAACTCAATATTCAGGACAGGTAAATCAGTTTTTGATCATATATTTGAACTCTGAATACATATGATGATTTTGCTTTTATGGTATATAATTCTTACAAAGATATTTATACAGATTACAAAAAGCTGAAAATCGAAATATGACTTGACTTGAAGCTCCCAGTGCAACTGCAACAATGTAAAATAACAAACCAATGGGTCAATTTCCACTTAATATGCATTGTAAATAAAGGGGAGAGATCTGTGTCCATAGAGAGGAGAAGGCAGTATCAAGTTTGATGCAATTGAGGTGAAATTCCAGCAAAATCTTGTTGATACTTGTATGTTTTCCTTTGTAATGAAATGGATCTGTTTTATGTTTATGTTTTTGAATTAATTTTTTTGATTACAACTGCCTGTTTTATGCTTTCTTTTGGTTTGGGTATGGAAATTGGGGCTTATTGTTCAGCATTTGCTACTGGAAATGTGATGCAGCGGAAACTCGAACAAAAGATACTAAAGTATGTTGATCGCGCACGATGCCGGAAATTTAGTCTTCTACTAGTTGAATTTAGCAAAATTAACAAAAGCAGAGTAAAGGGAATTGAATCCGAAATTTTATTGAATAAAAAACTGATTACAATTGAGAAATAAAAACCTATTTATCGGCAAACTACCCTAAATGTAATAAAACTCCTAAACAATAAAAACTTCTAAATAGTCTAAACTTCCTAATTAAAAAAACAAATACTAAATAAATTAAAATACAAACAAAATAGGAATCCTTATCAATTTAGGATCCTTACAATAAAATCTATTCCTAATCCGAATTATAAAATAATTACAATTAAAATAAAGATATAATCCAAAATATATCTTTAATTTCTTTCCACAATAAGTAGTTGTTTTCAAATTGAATTGGAGACCCTTTTTATTATTTGTGGCCCGCATCAAAATGTTGCAACGTGTATGTCTTTGAAGGTAGCTCGTATCGTGGACAGCCATGTGTGAATTTTGTTAAAGCTTTTGCTGATGAATTTGTGAAAAGCTATTATGGCTGCGGACAGAAGTTGTGGCAACAACAGGGGCTGGATGCTATTGGTTCCTGAAGTTGAGTGGATCAAGCTCAATTCGGATGGTGCTGTAATGGGTGCAGATTGGAATGCCAGTTATGGTGCTATTTTTTAAGATCATCATGGCTGGTGGTTCAGTGGCTATGCAAGGAACATTGGTTCGTGTCCCATTGATAAGGCGGAGCTTGACATGTTGTTAATTGCTTGGGATAAAGGTTACTGCCTTGTGTTGGCTATTAAAGATCTTCTTCATGTTGGGTTCCCACCATTAGAAAGCCTTTGTGAGGTGAGAAAGTCTTTACATGTGAATTCATATGTGAGGTGAAGAATGTGAAAACTTTGTGAGGTGAGAGAAACTAATGTTTGTGAGGTTGGTTTTCTTCAAGCCATAAGTGAGAATGTGAGGTGTAAAATTGGACTTTATCTCATATATGTCTTTTAGAGGTGAGAAGGAAGTGAGGTGAAAAAGGCTTTTAAGTCATATGTGAAAGTGAGGAGAAGAGTGAGAGAGGCAGAAAATAAACCGAAAGAAAGAGAGAAAGAGAGGTTGAAAGAAAACCATTTTCTCCACCATATCACCAGCTGCACGTTTTTTGCAATGACCGGAGTTCCAACCGTTGGATCGCCGTGAAATTTAAACACTGTCTTCCTGCAGTCCGTGTCTTCAATCTGAACGGTGGAAATCGTCATTGGTGGTCCAGAGGGCATTTTCGTCCAAAGGCAGATTGTGTGTGTGTATGGTTTGTTCTTGGTCTTTTTCTCCCACTTAATCCTTGGACACACTTTATTAGAGAACTGTTAATGCTTGTTTATAGGCTTATAAATAGAGGTGGCAATTATGTACACGACCTGCTGACACGATACGAACCCGACACAAATTTAGTGGGTTTGGGTTTGATTAAACAGGTAATGAGTCATTTTTGGGTTGACACGAAAGTGACACGATAATTTTTGTGTCGGGTTAGGGTTGACCTGCTAACCCAAAAATGACATGAATATTTAAAATTTATTATTATATTTTCCTATATTTTTACATGTCACCATTAAGAAATGTAATATAATATATATAACTCACAAATACAAAATAACTTTTCAATAATTTTACAAGTCATTCTTAATAAATATAGTAAAATGATACATAAATGCGAACAAAATACAATCCAAAATAAAAAATAGAGCGTTAAGATTTGTAAAATAAGTTTTGGATCAATATTTTAGGTCGACAAGGGTTAAATTGTTAATTTAGATACGGTATAAATATTTAAAATTTTTAATATTTCCTTTATAATATTTTTGCATATAACCCGAAAACACGACACGAAACCGATACGAACACGATTGGGTTAACTCGATTATGACACGAAAATTTTTGGGTCGGGTTTAGGTTTTGCTCACTGAAACACGAACCCGAATTTGACACGACACGAACACGACCCACTTACACAATTTGCCACCCCTACTTATAAAACAACTATATCATATAAAATCAGAAACCACTAGACAATAATTTAAATTCAAAATCTAATCTTTATTTATTTCTAACAAATTAACTAAGTCTCAAAATATAATTCCAGATTTTGTAATCAAATCTCCAACACTCCCTCTTGATTCAAAATTTGTAAAAGAAAACTAAATTTTCATGGAGCACCATCTCTCCATATTATCATCATCCTGAATCTTGTTGAAGCACTTCTCTTCACAAATGTTGCACGATGAACTTCTCATCGCAGTCAGTAGTTGTTGATGGACTTTCTCATCAATTTTTGATGCACTTTCTCACCATTATATCTCAGAAGATTTTTTTTTTTTCATATTTGTACTTTCTTCATTTGCAATTCTGCAATTTTTGTGGGTGCCCAAAACTTTTGCATTTGAACCACTTTTACCTCTCCTTGTGCAAGCATTATTCTTTATCACAAAAAACAGATATTTAATCTCTCAAGTGTTTATTTGGTAGCCCATCCTCACATGTCCTTAAGACCCTTAACGCTCTGATACCAATTGTAGGATTTCAAGAGGGGAAACATAAATTGAGAAATTAAGAACTGAATACTGCAAATGCAGTATCCTTGGACACACTTTATTAGAGAACTGTTAATGCCTATTTATAGGCTTATAAAACAATTATATCACATAAAATCAGTAACCACTAGATAATAATTTAAATTCAAAATCTAATCTTTATCTATTTCTAATAAATTAACTAAATCTCAAAATATAATTACAGATTTTGTAATCAAATCTCTAACATTAAGCTATTATGACTTACCTTCGTCCTTGAAACAATGCTTCTTATATTGTGTAATCTTTCCCAAGGACCATAGAATGAGCAAACATAAATTGCTTAGCTTATGGATGGCTCATCGGTTCCTTAAAACCAACAAAAGATAAAGATATGGAAGTGATTGGGCATGACTACTTCCATAATTTAGTCATGAGATCTCTTTTTCAAGATTTTGAAGTAAAAGAAAGTTTCAGAGGAGATAAGACTTACTGTAAAATGCATGATCTAGTACACGATTTTGCTGAATCAGTGATGAAAAAAGAATGTCTTAGCATAGATGTGAAGAGTGTTGAAGAGGCAACTAGTATGGATGCTGCTGCATATAGTGATGATTTAAATCATTTACATATAAAACTTGGAGAAAAAGTCGAATTTCCTGATTTGCTTTACAACCTGCAAAAGGTGTGCAGTCTCGTTGTTTCACCACCGAATAATGATCCGTTGATTGGAGTAGCTTTACCAAAAATATTCGAGGAATCGACTTGCCTGAGATCACTAAGCTTAAGTCAATGTTGCCTCGAAAACATTCCATCCAATATAAGTAAATTGATTCATTTGAGATGGCTTAAGTTGTCGAAGAATCATAAACTGAAGGAGTTGCCAGAAACAATATGTGAATTGTATAATTTGCAGACTTTAAGTGCGAGTGAATGTGAAGATCTGATACATTTTCCCAAAGGGTTCGAAAAACTAACCAACTTGAGGAATCTAAAGAACTCTCTCACAACATTCTTGGTACCGAAAGGGATTGGGAAATTAACAGGTCTTAGGAGGTTATTGCAGATCAGGATTGACCTTACTTGCGAGGAAGCATTTTCTCTTAGAGATCTCAAGAACCTGAAGAACATTAGCAGATTGTTGGAAATAGATGTGCTAAAATGACAACATGATACAATTGTCGAAGATGCTAAGCAGGCACGTTTGAAGGAAAAGAAAGACCTCTCTAAATTGTATCTGGATTTTACAGAAAGGGAAGCAGAAGAGTGGATGCAACAAGTTGATGATGAGTTGCTTGAAGCTTTAGAGCCGCCTCCAAGTTTGCAAGTCTTAAGAATATATCGCTACGTGGGTGCGAATAGTCCAAGTTGGATCAACACAATAACTTGTCTGAAAAAGCTTGCCTTATATGATTGGAGAAACTGTGAGCATTTGCCTTCCTTAGGAAAGTTGCCTTGCCTCGAGTATATTGAATTCGATAGAGTTCGAAGAGTTAAAAAAGTTGCTGCTGAGTTTTTCGGTATTGCAGAATCGTCATCATCAGCTGTTCCATTTTTCCCTAAACTAACAACTTTAGAGTTCAAGAATATGTTTGAATGGGAAGACTGGAATAATTATGATGGAGACGAAGAACTGATCATGCCGTGTTTGAGTTCTTTGACGGTTTGGAAATGTCCAAAGCTGAAGACATTGCCAAATTTCATTCACGGAAAGACTAAACTGCGTCTGGAAATTTATGGTTGTGATGCTATGCAAACTACAGCTGGATAGAGCTCTGAGGGGGACAATCCTTACCATTAACTCAATATTCAGGACAGGTAAATCGGTTTTTGATCATATATTTGAACTCTGTATACATATAATGATTTTGCTTTTATGGTATATAATTCTTACAAACATATTTATACAGATGACAAAAAGCTAAAAATCGAAATATGACTTGACTTGAAGCTCTAGTGTAACTGCAGCAATGTAAAATTTCAAACCAATGGGTCAATTTCCACTTAATATGCATTGTAAATAAAGGGGAGAGATCTGTGTCCACAGAGAGGAGAAGGCAGCGTCAAGTTTGATGCAATTGAGGTGAAATTCCAGCAAAATCTTGTTGATACTTGTATGTTTTCCTTTCCAATGAAATGGATCTGTTTTATATTTATGTTTTTGAATTAATTTTTTTTATTACAACTGCCTGTTTTATTCTTTCTTTTGGTTTGGGTATGGAAATTGGGGCTTATTGTTCAGCATTTGCCACTGGAAATGTTGCCACGCGTATGTCTTTGAAGGTAGCTCGTATCGTGGACAGCCATGTGTGAATTTTGTTAAAGCTTTTGCTGATGAATTTGTGAAAGGTATTATTGCTACGGACATAAGTTGTAGCAACAACAGAGGCTGGAAGCTATTGGTTCCTGCAGTTGAGTGGATCAAGCTCAATTCGGATGGTGCTGTAATGGGTGCAGATTGGAATGCCAGTTATGGTGCTATTTTTTGAGATCATCATGGCTGGTGGTTCAGTGGCTATGCAAGGAACATTGGTTCGTGTTCCATTGATAAGGTGGAGCTTGACAGGTTGTTAATTGCTTGGGATAAAGGTTGCTGCCTTGTGTTGGCTATTAAAGATCTTCTTAAGAGGGATTGGGAAGATAGGGATGCTCACACAGTCACACATATTGGGACGGCAACCAGTTGCACAGGAGTGGCACAATCATAGCAATCTGGACCGGATTGCTGACATTGCATGATCATAGCAGTCCCAAACCAGACCGGATTGCTCTTTTTTTTTTTTTTTTTTTAACAATCAAATGATTATGCTTCAATCATTTATACCATTTCCTTATGCTAATAAAAAAGCAATCCATTGAGAGCTAAAGATTATACAAGTGTCAATGTTAAACTTTTTTTTTTTGGTACAAACAGAGTCAATATTAACTTAATTATCACTTTTAATGCTGCCAATTGATACCAAAAATGGCATCCAACAATATTACAGTCATCTGATCGAACATATTAGACATGTTAAGCTAATTAATACATTCACAAAACATAGTTCATATCCTTCACAAATTTGTAGTTGAGAAAAACAAAGATCACATAACTTCAATTGATGATGAAATGTTTTTAACAGATGATTAATCACCAAAGAATACTTCATTTTCAATACCATTTCGATTACACCATTCCATCTTTCACAGCTATGCCACCATAATAATCGTCCAAATGTCTCTGCATTAAGCAGAAAACAATCTAAAGGATAATCAGAATATTAAGGTCTAAAACGAGGTAAAAGTACAGAGAAAAATCAGATAATTACCTGTCCCGAATATTGAGTTGATTCCCACAGGCTGAATTGTAAGGATTGTCCCCTTCAGAGCTTTATCCAGCTGTAGTATGCATAGCTTTACAATGGGCGATTTTCAGACTCAGTGTAGTTTTTTCACGAATGAAATTTGGCAGTGCCTTCAGCTTTGGACAGTTCCAAACTGTCAAAGAACTCAGACATGGCATTACTTCTTCATCTCCATCATAGTTATTCCACTCTTCCCATTCAAGCATATTCATGAACTTTAAAGTTTTCAATTTAGGAAATAATGGAACAGTTGATGATGATGATGATGATGATTCTGCTATCTCAAAAAACTCAGCAGCCACTTTTGTAACTCTTTGAATTTTATCGAATTCAATATACTCGAGGCAAGCTAACTTTCCTAAGGAAGGCAAATGCTCACGGTTGCTCCAATCGTATATTTGCAGCTTTTTCAGACAAGTTAGAGTGTTGATCCAACTTGGACTATTTGCGCCCAAGTAGCGATATATTCTTAAGAGTTCCAAACTTAGATTCGGCTTTAAAGCTTCAACCAACTCTTCATCTTCTTTTTGCATCCACTCTTCTGCTTCACTTGCACAAAAATTCAAAAACAATGAAGTGATATCTTTCTTCTCCTTCAACTGTGCTTGCTTAGCATCTTTGACAAGTGTATCCCGTTGTCGTTTTAGCACATCTATTTCCAACGATCCGCTAATGTTCTTCAGGTTCTTGAGATCTCCGAGAGAAAATGCTTCCTCGCTAGTAAGGTCAATCCTGATCTGCAATAACCTCCTAAGACCTGTTAATTTCCCAATCCCTTTCGGTACGAAGAATGTTGTGTAATCATTCATTAGATTCCTCAAGTTGGTTAGTTTTTTGACCCCTTTGGGAAAATGTATCAGATCTTCACATTGTCTCACATTTAAAGTTTGCAGATTATACAATTCACATATTGTTTCAGGCAACTCCTTCAGTTTATGATTCTTCGACAACTTAAGCCATCTCAAATGAATCAATTTACTTATATTGGATGGAATGTTTTCAAGGCGACATTGACTTAAGCTTAGTGATCTCAGGCAAGTCAATTCCTCGAATATTTTTGGTAAAGCTACTCCAATCAACGGATCATTATCTGGTGGTGAAACAACGAGACTGCGCAGCTTTTGCAGGTTGTAAAGCGCATCAGGAAATTCGACTTTTTCTCCAAGCTTCACATGTAAATGATGTAAATCATCACTATATGCAGCAGCATCCATACTAGTTGCCTCTTCAACACTCTTCACATCTATGCTAAGACATTCTTTTTTCATCACTGATTCAGCAAAATCGTGTACTAGATCATGCATTTTACAGCAAGTCTTATCTCCTCTGAAACTTTCTTTTACTTCAAAATCTTGAAAAAGAGATCTCATGACTAAATTATGGAAGTAGTCATGCCCAATCACTTCCATATCTTTATCTTTTGTTGGTTTAAGGAACCCATGAGCCATCCATAAGCTAATCAATTTATGTTTGCTCATTCTATGGTCCTTGGGAAAGATTACACAATATAAGAAGCATTGTTTCAAGGACGACGGTAAGTCATAATAACTTAACCATAATGGGGCAGAAATGTCCCGTTCGACTTCCTCCAGCTTCCATAGTTCACTATCTAGCACACTTTCCCATTCCCGTCTAGATATTTTAAAACGCAAAAGACCTGCTATTGTCTTTACAGCTAGAGGCAACCCCTTGCACTTTGCTGCAATTTCTACACCAATTGTTTCTAGAGTTTCCCTCTCATCACTAGACCGCCTAGAGAATGCAACCTGGCAGAACAATGACCAACATTCCTCCTTGGATAACAATCCAACTCGGAATATGTCTACCTCTATGCAACCCATAAGTTTTGCCACATTTTCCTTGCGTGTGGTCACCAAAATTTTACTTCCCGAAGAACCACCTAGCAGACAATCTTCCAATTGCTTCCACTCCTTTGGATCTTCATTCCACACATCATCTAAAACAAGTAAAAACTTTTTCCCCTTGATGGAATGCTGAATTTTCATCACTATGCTTTGCAATTCAACTAGGTTTGGAGGAGAATCTACAAGGGATTCAAGAATTGCTTTGGCGATCCTAATCTTATCAAAGGGCTCAGATACACAAACCCATATTCTTTTATCGAAATGGGTCTCAACGGTTTCATCATTATAGACTAGTTTGGCGAGTGTTGTCTTTCCAATCCCTCCCATCCCTACAATAGAGATGAGATGAAGCTTTGGCAGTTCACTGCTCTCAGCCAGCAACAACTTCACAAGTTTTTCTTTCTCGACCTCTCTGCCTTTCACTTCTGATACATTAATAACAGAGGTAGTTATAGGCCGTTCAACTTGTTCATTATCGCCTCTCAATGACAAGAAGCCATACTTATCTTTCTGAATGGCAATTACATCTAGCCTTTCATTGAGATCTTTGATTTTAACAGCAATATCATGGCGAAAACCGACTTCATGAAAGCAAAAGCAAGAAGATAGGATGAAAGACCATACCTTCCTTTTCGGGTTAGAAGCATAATCACTACTACTCCCTTCGATTCGTGACTTCATAATTGCAAAACTCCATTCATCTAAAACGTCATCAATGTCATAGGATACATCATTAAGCCTGTCGAGCCAAAGTCGAACCGTCGCCTCCTTGAGTTGCCTTCTCTCTGCATCAATGAGCACAGCTTGGATGGACTGAAGACTATTTGTGAGCAATTTGACCTGTTTCTTGACACCACCAACAAGTCTAACTTCTCGCTCAATGGTGGAAACTAGCATATCCAGCACTTTTGAAACAAGTGCATCAGGCACAGCCATTTTTGGAAGCTTGATGAGGATGAAATGTGAAGGATAATAGGCTTATAGATAGGTGAAAGAGAAGGGAGTTACAGTTTGTGATAGTAATATATAACTCAACAACTACACATTTATAATGCACAAACAGGTATTCTAAGTAAAACAGAGCATCTCCCAATTGGGTGTAGCTCAATTACTATATTTCCCGATGTGAAGGTGAGAGGTCGTGGGTTCAATCCTCAATCTTTTCTATATATAACAATTTCTGTCTGAAAAAAAAAAAAAAAAAAAAAAGAAAACAACTGTGCAAGTTTTACATTTTTTAAGTGGTAAATTCTACTAATGGAAATTAAAGTTTGGAGTTTGTAACTGTAACTAATAAAAAAATTAACATAACATTATACAAAAAAAAAAAAAAAATGAAATTTAAAATTTGTTAGAGGTGATAGGGTATAGAATATTTGATCCAATTAGACATTTAACTGATTTAATTATGTGAGCCTAATTCTATTTAAATTATAAATTTCTCAAAAACTTATGATTTTAAGTGAGGAATCTGTTGTGCTAAATCAACGAAGAAATGACACATTTTGAATACCTTCAGCAGCAAGTGCCAGTCAGCCGGCCAATACATTTTCTTTTTTAGAAAAACACCATTCACTTCTCCTTTTGCTTTTGCTTTTGCTTTTGCTTTTGCTTTTGCTTTTGCTTTTTCCCTTGCTATCTTTCTTTTCTCTTGCTTTTTATCTATTGACTTTTATTGTTTATTGACCCATAATTGACAGCCACGCATTTAAATTTTATCTCTACATCATATAATTGGTTAAGGTACAAATCGTAGTCACTGTTTTGGTAGATGAATTGGTTGATTCTTAACATTTTTGTTAGATCAACTTTAGTCTCCTCTAAACATACTAAATTGATATTACCCTTCATTGATGAAAAGTATCTGACATCTTTGATATACTAAAATTAAACCTCAACCCAAAATTGTAAAATTTACTCCTACAAGTTTATAGGTTACCTTGGCTTTACATGTAAGATTACCAAAAAAAAAAAAAAAAAAAAAAAGTAAATATATATATATTTACCTTTGTGTATGCAACGATATTTTTGGGAAAGGTATTCCCAGAAATGGTCTCCACACGCCTCAAGCAGAAATTAATTTGGCTGTGAATTTGGAGTTAAAGATGCCCGCCCAACCACAATCACCTCGTGAAATTACCGAAAAAAGTTGACTTAAATGGTAAAATTTAAAATCTCTTGAATTAGAAATTGTAGGACTGCAGATTTCAATCTGGAAATAAACCATCACAAACATGCACAATTTTATTGAGCGATAAGAGCCTCAAATCATTTTAACTAGATATTTCAAATCCGAGTCCTACTATGCACATTAGACTGTCAGTGTCAGGAGGGTTATTTATCCGATCAAGGAGAGTTTTATTGAAAAGAAAATGAATTGTTCTGATATTTACAATAACTTTCTGTTTTGCACTTCATTTGTAACCTGTCTGTTGGCAACATTGAATACTTGGTTAATTAGATATAAGTACCGTTCTCTTAGTGCTAGTATTATTGATGTTGCAAAATAGAAAAACACAACTTTAAGAAATGCTTATACATTTGTGATAACTCGTTTTTATATTGGTATTTTGCTATGAAATATGTTTCATTTTGATTTTTAAATCCACAATTTTGGGTCCTTTTACTTGCTTTCGGTGAATTTTGTGTTTTCAGGAATGTTTTGAAGAAAAGGAGGCAAAATGTGGAGAATTTGGGGTCTTTTGGAACTGAACCATAATTAGCCTTGCCCAAGGCTAAGGGAGCTGCGGCAGGGGCTGTTTTGCAAAAGAGGGAAGAGCTGAAATTAAGAAAAAAGGCTTATCATGGAAGCTAATTTCCAGCAATTACTTAAGAAGTTTTGACAGCATTAATTTAGGATAATTAATTATTTTCTAAATTAGTTATATTTCTTATTTAGGAGTATTGTTATTTCTCCTAATTAGAGTTGGATTCAAAGTAGGTTTTCAAGAGGTTAGTATTTAAGAGGTTTTTAGGAGTCAATCTCTAGACTCTCCAACGTGCTTCTCTCCTTTTTTCTTCTAAGTTCTATTTTTCTTCAACATTATTTTTCTCTTCATGTATTATTTTCTTTTAGATATGTGTAACTAAATCTTCTACTTTGCCTAAGGAATTCAAAGCTTGAATTAGTATTGTGAGATCGATTATTTTATTGTTCATTTAATTCCCCTATGTTTTTAATCTTGCTTCAAGAGATTATTTTCTCTTTTATTATATTTTAATTTAGATTTCTTGGCCAGATTCTTAGATTGCAATTTAATAAATTGTTGTTAGTAATTAGATTCGTTTCCAATCTCAATTATTAACTTGAGAACGTTTAAAGGGATTAAAAAAACTTGAATTTAAATTATTTTCGCTAAGAATTTAATTGGTTTAGGCTAGGCTTTCCTTGAACTTAAGGCTCCCATTGGACTAAACTCTAAACCGCTAAGGAGGGGTTGTCTTTCGGAAAGAGGTTTATTTGAGTCGTACTAGGTAAATCTGATTTTGGGAAGATTGATCTCGATGCGCTAAGCTAGAGGTTTTAACTGGTCTAGGGGAAATTAAATGATTATCTTTAACATCAATGATCGATACTAACGTTCAAGTTAACGAATGTCATAGGGCGAAGTAATTCTTTATATCATTCTTTTCACTCCATTAAAATTCCAGCAATCTTTAATTCCTGTTTTAGTTATTTAATCTTAGTTTCTTTGTTTCAACAATCATCAACAAACCCCCCCCCCCCCCCCCCCCCCCCCCCCCTTTTTTTAATTTTCTGTTTTAATTTACTTTTGGTTAAGAAGCAATTGTTAAATTGAGTATTAAATCCCTAGGGTTCGACCTTGACTTATCCGGCTACAATCATTTATTGTTAGGAATAGACGAGAAAATTCTTTAATTATTTTTGGCGGATTCGACACCCGACCAAATTTTGGCGCCGTTGCTGGGGATTTAATCTCACTTAATTTTCTTTTGCTTTATGACCAGGTCTGAAGTCTCCAAGGAATTAGAGTACGACGCTGAAATTGAAAAAACAGCAAAAAGATTAAGAAAGGAGACAAGGTTGAAAAGGGCCGAAGAAAGGCGTTCAAGTGCTGAAATTATTGACGCTGAGACTGAAACTTCAGCAGACCCTTCGAGTGAATCAGAGGAAGAAGCCGAGACAATGGCTGCTCGAACTCTCAGAGAACTACAGACCCCCAACCCCTGTGCATTACGTATCCGGACACTGATGCAAACTTTGAACTCAAATCAGGGCTGATACATTTATTACCAAAGTTCCATGGGATGGAAAGTGAGAATCCTTATATGCATTTAAAGGAATTTCACGCAGTATGTTCAGGGATGAAACCCCAGGGGATTAGCGAGGAATTAATCAAATTGAAAGCTTTCCTGTTCTCATTGGCGGATAAAGCTAAGACTTGGTTATTTTACTTACCTCCAGGGTCGGTTACAACTTGGGTTGAAATGGAAAAATTATTCTTGGAAAGGTTCTTCCCGGCGTCCAAGGCAGCCATGCTTCAGAGTCAACTCAGTAGCATTAAGCAGAAAGAAATTGAGTCACTCTATGACTATATGGAGCGATTTCAGCATCTGAGAGACAGCTTCCCCCAACATGGAATGACAGAGTCAGCTCTTGTGTAACACTTTTATAGGGGAATGTTGCCGATTGAGAGAAGAATCATAGATGCATCAAGTGGTGGGTGTTTAATCAACAAAACGCCAACTGCTGCGTGGGAGTTGATTAGGAATGTGGCTGAAAATTCAAGACAATTTGAAAACCCAACCAAAACCACTAGAAGAGCATATGAAGTGAACACTCATAATTTGGAAGATAAAATCAACTCACTGACTACCTTGGTTCGGTCTTTAGTAACTGGAGGCGGAGCCCAAGGCATTGTTTGTGGAATTTGTGCAATATCAGGACACCCAACTGATTCTTGTCCAACACTTACCATGGATTCCGAGCACATCAATGCCGCCTCAGGCTTTCCGCAACAAAATCAGAGGAGATATGATCCATATTCTCAGACTTATAATCCAGGATGGCGTGATCACCCGAATTTTAGCTATGGAAATCATCCTCAACAGCAACCTCACAATCTGTTTCCAGTAAGAAATCAGCCAACTTCATCCACCTAAAAACCCGGAATGTCTCTTGAAGATATCGTGCACTCCTTGGCTACAAATATGCAATAACATCAGCAAGAAACAAAGGCTAGTATTCAGAATTTGGAGAAGCAAATGAGTCAACTAGCCACATCAATGAGTGCCCTAGAGTCTAGAGGGAAGTTACCTTCCCAAACAATTGAAAATCCTAGGGAAAATGCAAGTGCAATTACCCTTAGGAATGGGAAGGAAATTCCAGGATCTGTTGAAAAAGATAATGAAAGGGTCGAGAAAGAGTTGGAGGTCAAAGGCAGTAAAGAGGCCGAGAATTTGGAAGAGAAGGAGCACAAATCGTCATCCCAGCACAAGGATGAAAGTCAGCCTCGTCCCATTGTGATCCCTCCACCTTTTCCCGAGTGATTTGCAACTTCAAGGAAGAAGAGGGAAGATAAAGACATACTCGAGACTTTCCGAAAAGTTGAGGTAAACATTCCTTTACTTGATGTTATTAAACAAATTCCTAGGTATGCTAAATTCTTGAAGGAATTGTGTGTTAATAATACTAAGTTAAAGGGTGATGAAAAAATAGTCGTAGGAGCTAATGTATCTGCTGTCCTGCAAAGAAATCTGCCTCAAAAGTGTAATGATAGGGGAATGTTTGCTATTTCTTGTAAAATAGGGAATACTTGCATAAAAAGAGCCATGTGTGACTTAGGAGCCTCAATAAATGTCATGCCCAAGTCAATCTATGACACTTTAAATGCTGGTCCCCTAGGCGAAACAAGAATAGTAATTCAATTGGCTAATCGAACACTAGTTTACCCTAAGGGAGTTTTGGAGGATGGTTTGGTGCAAGTGAATGATTTGATTTTCCCTGCCGATTTTTATATTCTTGACATGGAGGACGATAACTCACCGGAATCATCTGAAATATTATTAGGAAGACCTTTCCTCACCACTGCTAGAACAAAAATAGATGTCTATAGAGGTGTCTTGTCCATGGAATTTGATGGGAAAATGGTACACTTTAATGTTTATGATGCCATGGAGTATCCTAATGATATATCTACTGTTTGTGGTATTGATATTATTGACCCATTAACCCAACAATTTTTTCGAGTTAGCGGTAATGACAAGTTGCAGGTATTCTTGAGTGAAGACATCGATGAAGAAGCATTGGAAGAATTCCAGCAAGAGGACTTAATCGAAATCTCAAAGGAAATAGCCACTTCAATAACTCAGGTGAGTAATGATGCTCAAATAAAAATTTCGGGTTCTAATACGAAGCTGCTACCGTCTATTTTGCAGGCACCAAGATTGGAATTAAAGGAACTACCTCAACACCTAAAGTACGCCTTCCTTGGAGAAAAAGGAACTCTTCCGGTGATAATTTCAAATAAATTAACGCAGGAAGAAGAGCGACAATTGGTAATGGTATTGAAGGAGTACAAATCAGCAATCGGATGGACTATAGCTGATATCAAAGGACTGAGTCCAGCAACTTGCATGCACAAAATTCACTTAGAGGATGGAGTGGAACCAAAAAGGCAAGCCCAAAGATGCTTAAACCCCACCATTATGGAAGTAGTGAAGAAAGAAATCCAGAAGTTGTTGGATGCTGATGAGGAAAGAAAATTGGAACTGCTCGAGTTAGAAGAACTGAGGAACGAAGCTTATGAGAGTTCTATGGTCTACAAGGATCGAACAAAGAAATTTCATGACAAAATGTTGAACCGAAAGCATTTCAAGATAGGCCAGAAAGTTTTGCTCTTCCACTCTCGGTTGAAACTATTGCCGGGTAAGTTGCGTTCCAAATGGATTGGTCCGTTCTTGGTGGTGAAAATTTTTGATCCTGGAGCAGTGGAGATTCAAAGTTTAGGGACTGGAAAAATTTTTAAAGTTAATGGTCATAGACTCAAAACATTTTATGAGGGATTCGAGCCTAAAATTGAACAAGAGGTGCAGCTAGAGGAACCACCCAAGGCACCATAACAACCTCAGAACTCATGTCTGGCCATAAACAGTAAATAGAGGCGCTGGACGGGAGGCAACCCGGTTAGCCTTGCCCAAGGCTAACAACTGCGTTCTAGTTTCTTATTTTTACTTCTATTATTTTCAGTTAATCGTTGTAGATCATCTTCTCTATTTTAGTTGATTGCTGGGTTTTATTTCATGTGCGGGAAAGCTTGGTCCAAGAAGAAATGGAGTTTTATGAGTTATGGGCTTAAGTAAAACCAAGGAGTTATTTGGAAACAAAAAGTGAAAGTAAATAAAAGGAGAAGTGAGAAAAAGTTACTGCTACTAATTAAATCATTCCTTTTTTTTACCTTTTCTTTATTTCTTTATATTAATTCCTTTTAATTAACCTACAACTACCACCCATTTACCCATTTCACGTTTTCTTCTCCAATCCATACCCATCTTTTACTCTCACTTCAAAGAAACCCTAACTCTCCTCTTTTCTACTCCTAGCCGCCGTCCATCACTTCCGCCCTCACATCGCCGTCGCCATCAGCCACCCTCCCTTCGCCGCCGCAGCAAACGACGCCCCGCTCCCCTCGCGTCTGCCTCGATCTCATCACCTGCCGGAGTCTAAACGCGCAGCAGCAACCGATCTACCACGAGCAGCACCTCTTACAGCCAACGCTAGAACCAGCAGTCACCACAGTATAATCGTCCAATCCGGGTAATTTCTTTCCTTTTCTTGTCTTTTGTGTGTTAATTTTCTTCTATTTCAAACTTGTGGACAAGTTTTTTTTAGTGTGGGGGAGTGGTATATTTGCTGTGAATTGATGAAGTATATTTGCTGTGAATTGATGAAGTATATTTGCTGTGAATTGATGAAATAGTCTACGAATTGATTTTTGATTTTTTTTTTTTTGATGAGCTGCTAATTGATTGGTATTTGCTGTGAATTGGTGAATTGGGTTTACACTTGATAAGTGAATTTTTTTTTTTTATTTTAGAAGCTGCTGATTGTTTTTCTCTGATTAAATTTGGGCTGATTGCATTTGAAACTAATTCACAAACTTGTCCTCTGAATCATTGCTGAATTTACAACCCTAGGAGATTGTATTTGTCCAAGAAGATTTCGAAATTTCTTTAAGAATAAATTGATCAGCATAACATACAAGGGATACCCCGTCTCTATCACTGAATTTAGTTTGAGTAAATGGGCTAAGCAAGAAGAAAATTCAAATGATTGTGCGATTTGAGTTCAAATTTGGATAAAACTAAAAGTTATTTCATGCTCTTAATCTTTCTTGTATTATGAAAATTCTAATTGAGCTAGCTTACTGCTTTGTTAAATCCATGAATTGTTTGGTTAAAGAGGTGGATAATTCTTTTTCTTTTGGTTATAATAAAGGCTCATATTAATTGTCTCATAGGTCCCGCTGTCCACAAAAGTGGTTATGGGCCGTGCTAGTAGCCGCTAGGGACTGCAATATTTACTATGATTAGGGGTACTAGGCTGGCAACCGAGAATGCTCTAATAGGAACGGATATTTGCGTCCCAAAGTAAGGTTAAGAACCGCAATATTTACTATGATTAGGGGTACTCGGCTATCAACCGGGAATGCTCTAATAGGAACAGATATTCGCATCCCCAAAAGAAAAGAAAAAAATGAGACAAAACGGTTTCAAAGATTAATTGTCCAAAATATTTTCTGTCCTCTTTAATCAAGTGGTTGTGTGATTTGATAAGGTATTTTGTTTAGTCTTGGTTGAGAATTCCATAAGTACAAGATTAAAATCTCGAAGTAGTAACTTAATTATGTGTGCTATAAATAATTAATTGGACTCAATCGCTTTGGTTTGAATGAAAATATTGTGAAAGCCATTTTTGCTTGAATTTTACGAAAGTGACATGAGTGTGGAGGTTGCCTAAAGAAGTTATGTTTTTTCAGTTTTCTCTAAATTAGTGAAGTTGAGAAGCTCGATCTTGGGTGAATGACATTAGAGAGGGTTGTGGTTTTGTTTTGATTCATACTTGAGGACAAGTATGGAGTTAGTGTGGGGGAATTTGATAACTCGTTTTTATATTGGTATTTTGCTATGAAATATGTTTCATTTTGATTTTTAAATCCACAATTTTGGGTCCTTTTACTTGCTTTCAGTGAATTTTGTGTTTTCAGGAATGTTTTGAAGAAAAGGAGGCAAAATATGGAGAATTTGGGGTCTTTTGGAACTGAACCATAATTAGCCTTGCCCAAGGCTAAGGGAGTTGCGGCAAGGGCTGTTTTGCAAAAGAGGGAAGAGCTGAAATTAAGAAAAATGGCTTATCATGGAAGCTAATTTCCAGCAATTACTTAGGAAGTTTTGACAGCATTAATTTAGGATAATTAATTATTTTCTAAATTAGTTATATTTCTTATTTAGGAGTATTGTTATTTCTCCTAATTAGAGTTGGATTCAAAGTAAGTTTTCAAGAGGTTAGTATTTAAGAGGTTTTTAGGAGTCAATCTCTAGACTCTCCAACGTGCTTCTCTCCTTCTTTCTTATAAGTTCTATTTTTCTTCAACATTATTTTTCTCTTCATGTATTATTTTCTTTTAGATATGTATAACTAAATCTTCTACTTTGCGTAAAGAATTAAAAGCTTGAATTAGTATTGTGAGATCGATTATTTTATTGTTCATTTAATTCCCCTATGTTTTTAATCTTGCTTCAAGAGATTATTTTCTCTTTTATTATATTGTAATTTAGATTTCTTGGCCAGATTCTTAGATTGCAATTTAATAAATTGTTGTTAGTAATTAGATTCGTTTCCAATCTCAATTATTAACTTGAGAACGTTTAAAGGGATTAAAAAAACTTGAATTTAAATTATTTTCGCTAAGAATTTAATTGGTTTAGGCTAGGCTTTCCTTGAACTTAAGGCTCCCATTGGACTAAACTCTAAACCGCTAAGGAGGGGTTGTCTTTCGAGAAGAGGTTTATTTGAGTCGTACTAGGTAAATCTGATTTTTGGAAGGTTGATCTCGATGCTCTAAGCTAGAGGTTTTAACTGGTCTAGGGGAAATTAAATGATTATCTTTAACATCAATGATCGATACTAACGTTCAAGTTAACGAATGTCCTAGGGCGAAGTAATTCTTTATATCATTCTTTTCACTCCATTAAAATTCCAGCAATCTTTAATTCATGTTTTAGTTATTTAATCTTAGTTTCTTTGTTTCAACAATCATCAACAAACCCCCCCCCCCTGTTTTTAATTTTCTGTTTTAATTTACTTTTGGTTAAGAAGCAATTGTTAAATTGAGTATTAAATCCCTAGGGTTCGACCTCGACTTATCCGGCTACAATCATTTATTGTTAGGAATAGACGAGAAAATTCTTTAATTATTTTTGGCGGATTCGACACCCGACCAATTTGGTAACAAATGTAAATAAAATATCAATGAAGACATGAAATAATAAGTTGTCCGGGGCTACCAGAAGTTCACCCTTGACTATGGTTGAAACACTGGCAAAAAGATCATTGAATGAATCAACAAGTTCATGGTGATGATCCTCAACTTCCTTTTCCCAGGAAGCAGCAGCAGCAGCCATGGCCAATGTATTATCTGTGTTCATCATGTCCTTAACCTTCTATTCCATACAACTGAGCTCCTGATCTCGATTTCCTGCCCATGGCGCCCTTCTCACCAATGGAGTTAACAGACGCAATAAAATGGTTCCCCTGTAATACTGAATGAAAAAAAAAAAAAAATGACAGTTGTAAAGTAAAACTAATTTCAAAAACATATACATAAAACAGAACCACCACTCATCTAGTGATCCATTGCCACTTGCAATCTTAGCTTGACAATTTACAGGTTGTTTCAACAATCTAGAGACCCTTCTTCTTGCTTCTGCAGCTCTTGTTCCTCTGCCTCCTCCTCTGATCTTCCTGCGACATGTAGTTTCAAACATTCACAGTAAAAACCTGTAGTAACAACAAAACCCCAAACTACAACCACCCCATAGAGTCCAACTAGAATTGCCTTCTCCCATCCCTCCGTCACCATCCATTTTGCCTCCTCCGCTGAGTCATTGCTAATCACCATCAGCCCCTCCATTTTCCAACCAATTCCAGCTGTTACAACTGCCATTAAACTGAACAGAAACCACCCGCATATCCTCCTCCCTTCCATCAAACGCCATGCAATTTGAATTGCGTCCCACCCACATGTCATCTCCATGATCGAAACCACCAGGCCCAATCCTAAAACCGCCATTATGTACAACTCTACACCGACTCCAACCACCCATATTACCAATCTGAACCTCAGACTGGAGCTCCCAAAAACAGCCAACAGCATGTGTGGTATACTCGAGTACAACAATAGAATTGCGTAGATGTAGAAGGATGTAAGCAATGGCCTCAACCACGTGGATTTTACAGCAGAGAAAACAACCAGAAGAGTTGTGGATCTCTTATTATAAGCAGATTCAGAGGAGATAACAACTGTTATTGCAGCAATTAGGGAGAGAAAATAAGAGGGCAAGAAGTAGAAGAGTTTTAAACAGAAGAGGGAGAGAGCAATCTCACGTGAATCTCTCCAGATTTGGCGGGACTCGAAGTGGGTGGCAGCTCGGGTGGCAACAAATTCCAGGTGAAGAATCTGGGATTTGATGGGATAGGAGGTGAGGGAGAGAGAGAAGTGGAGAAGAGAGAGGGGGAGAGCGAGGAGGATATAGATTAAGAACAAAATGTGTTTGTTTCTAGGGAAAATTTTGAAAGATTGTGTGAGAATTTTGAGACAGCAACAAAGGGCAGATTTTTGGTTGAAGGAAACAGAAAGAACAGAGGACCTTTCAGACATTTTTGTTCCTGAAGGTTTGATTGATCAATGACTTTTCTTTAACGCTGGTACTCAGTGCTTATGCTATCTCAAATTTATGAAAACGTCCCCAGAATTGTTCCAGGGGACCATGTATGTATGCTTATTTACTGTTAACATATCATTCGCTTTTAACAGCAAGAGTATTTCACTTGATAACCCTCTTTTGTGAGAAGGGCACAATTTCCCAAATGAGGAGATCAAGAGCTCAATTTGGATGGAACAGCAGGATAGCCACCTAAGTTAATAAGTGCACAAAGGTTAGGACCTTGTGCGAGCTTTTGCTCTTCAACAATTATTATTCCTGAGAATAAATCCTTTTGTTAGTACGAGTTTTGGGTACTCCATGTCAGCATCTAAAATGCACAAATTTTGTGTGGGAAGCATGACTATGAGAATATTTGCAGCTTAACATAAAATGAAAACAGAAATAACATGTTTTTTTATGCATTTATCCTGTGGTTCGAAATCTTCGGCCAATTGGCTAATATAGGACAGTAAATATGATGAACACAACAATGATTGTCAATAGAAAATACTGAAAATGTTAACCTTTCTGAAAACTATGATGTTAGAACTTTTTAACTTACGCTGCATCCAATACTTTTCTGTGCCACCAGCCCAAACAATCCATATGATGAACACAACCATTCTTGTCATTCAAAAATACTCAAAATCTTAATCTTTCTCCAAAACTATGAAGTTTCTTACTTTCTCACTTACATTGCATCTAATACTTTTCTATGCCACTACTGATTATTCTCCTTCTGCCTCTCTATCTATGTTGCATACAAGTATATAGGTATAACCAGCCACTTGGAAAAGAGGAATATCACACGCCAGCCAGTTGAGTTTAACGCTTGATGATCTCTAATTAGCTACTAATTAGCCAAACTGCAAACAAGTAAGAATTAACAATTACATTGCCCTAAGTTTCATGCCAATAATAGCAATGACTATGATCCCTACAGTTCTTCTACCAATTAGAAACCCCAACCCCAACTCCAACTCCAACACAAGCACAAGTTTCCAAAATTAGGTATTGTCTTAAAATAATATATATTGAGAGTAACAAATAGCAAGAACTTGAGATATATTATCAACTGCAGTGTTATTAATTACTCCTCAATACAACCAATTGATTCAACCTTGGTTCAAATCTCATCACGTTTCTAATTGAAGATTTAAGGGTTTGATTTCAAATTTCAATATGAGTTTTATTCCATAGCGGAATTCAAACAAAAATTGGATGCAAATGAAAAATTCTTGAAGTAAGCAAACACAAACAAATTTCAACATGCAGCTGAAGAGAAGTGAAATTGAAAAAAAAAATATAAAACTTAAGAAATTGAAAAGAAGTACCTGATGGCGATGGAGGGCGCGGTCGGTGGAGGCAGAGCTGGGCTACAGTATAGTTTGGAGCTTCGATATACACTGATGGTAATTGAAATCTGGTGGCTGCAGCGGAAAAATCGAGATGAGAGAAAGGGAGGGATGATCAACAATGCAAAATCTGATCCAACTGCTTTGTCTTTTGAGCAAACTTATAACCGATCAAAACGCTGCGTTTGGAAAGAAAATTAAATATAGTTTTATCTTACAACACCTTAAATTAAAAAATTGAATCAATATGTCTGGAAATGAAAGATTAATAAATAAATAAATAAAAACAAACAAAACAAAACAAAATACTTACTAAACTACATATATTACAAGGCATTGACCTATTTCATGGATTATTGCTTGTGATTGAGTTATCTGCTATAGCTAATAGCCTAAAATGCACAAGTTAAAGCAGAAGAGAAAGCACAACATGAGGTCTTTTGACTTTTTTTGTTTTATATGTTTCGGCAGTGTACCTATACTACGAGTATATTGAAAATATGATTCAAATCTTTCCAGTAAACTTCAGGTTTTCTACTTTCATCAAAATTGATGTTTTACAAGATGAAGGTATTAAGTTTGAGACAGATAATATGAAAACATAAAGATCATGTACTTAATATATTGCTTTATTTTTATTTTTATAAAATTAGGGCAATTTTTTTGCCAACTTTTGAACATTGTGGGGATTGAACACATGCACAAGCCCACACTCCTTAAACATAAATAGATAAATAAATGAGAAAATTTTTTATTCCGTAGATTATGACAATAAAGTTTTTGAGCTTGAAAGTTCCTATTCTTATCTCTTTCTGACCAGTTTGTTAATCTGTTGAGCAGGTGTGCAAAGTTAAAGTTGCATAGAAAGGCCAGAGACATTTACATAGTCGAAGAAGGTTATCATTCTGATTGTGATTCCGAAGATTTTTTATTGAGATTATGGTCTCAATCTCATTCTGATCCCAATTCTAGTTCTAATTCTGATTTTTATATATATGGAAAATGAGACAGTATAGGCTGCAGCAAAGGTAAATGTAGCACTGAAGCATCTGCTAAACTATTATTTGTTAACTGCGAAGAAGATATTGTTGTACTCGTAGTTGTAGGAGAGTAAGTCTAGTGGTTCTATGGCCGTGATTTTTGGTGGTACATATAATATGCAACTTATAATCTCATTAATTATATATTTTTGTTAGGTGTTTGCTATTGATGTTATTGTGGTTTGTTATAGGTGTCACTTTGATGTAACTAATATCAGATATATGTGTGTTGTGTGTTAGTTTACTGTATGTAACTATTATCAGATATATGTGTGTTGTGTGTTAGTTTACTGTATGTGTCAGTTAAACTTATACCTACCGAGAAACATTTCTATCGGATCTATAGGAAGGCAGTTATGTTGCTGTAAGAAGTAAAGGGATAAGGTTTAAAAATATTCCCGACATTGGTAAAAGTAGTTGAATTTTACTCTTAACAAGTGTGAAATGTGTTGATTGATCTGGAGTAATTATGATATCGAAATTGTTAATAGTATTAATGTGTTACTATTTGATAACATTGGGGTCTCACTTGAGCCATTTTACACGTTAAGATTATAATTCAAATAGCCAACAAATAAACAATTCTTTCAGGATATTGAAATCAATGGCTCAGGTTGAGCCTTTGAGGTTCATCAAGCAACTTTAAATAATTGCTTTTATTTTTATTTTTTTCTTTTTTAATTTTTTTTTTTATCATTGTTGTTGTTCCATAGGCAACTATCTTTTTCTTTATTAAATTAAGGGCCAATTTGGAATTGCTGTTAGTGAAAATGCTGTTTGAGAAAGTTTGGTTTCATTGCTTTCTTTAAAAGTAGTTTTAAGTGTTTTTCCAGTACTTTCCTGAATGCAATCTGATTTTTACCAATTGTACATTTGAAACTCCTTTCTGCAGCCCCAAAAGTAGCTTTCAGCCAAAGTAAGGTTCTTTATACTTTGGCTGAGAGCTCAGCAGCCCCAAACTGGCCCTAAGTTGGCATATCCAAGCAAATCTTTTAATCCTCACACTTTTTGTTCTTCTATAAAACTTTTTAATTTAAAACACATAAAGACAAAAGATAAATTATAAATTGGTACATTCTTGAAAAATAAAACTTAAAATATGGCAAAGTTATAATTTTATTATTTAGTTAAAGTATTTGATATAACCCTAGCATCATTTCGGAGCAACCTCACTACAACAAATGCTAGATTTAGTAGTCAAAAAATTAGCAACAAAATAAATTTCGCATCCAAAGAGCACATTTAGCAGTAAAAATCCAATAGTTGCTGCCAAAAAACATATTTAGCAGTAAAATTATATCAATTTTTTTGTTGCAAATATGTACAGCTACAACTTTATAGCAGCAACTAATTTTTTTTCCTGCTAAATATGTTTTCTGAAAGCAACTTTTGGATATTGTATTCATGCTACAACAGTATTCAATTTCACTTATTTATTTTTCAATTTTTTTAATTAAATATATTTTGAATTGTATCAATTAATTGCTATTAATTAATAAAATTATGTTTCATTAAAAAATTATAGTATTCTATATATGAAATGTTAATCATGTTATTAATTATTTAATTATATCAAACAAACTATCAGAATAAAATGATTAACTGTTAAATGGCCGAAACCTTTATATAAGGTTGTCAATCGGGTGGTAGGGGTCTACCCATACGAGGATAGGGAATCCCCCATTAAAATCCCCACGGAGCGGGAACGGAGATAAATTTGTCTACGTTTCTTAATCGGGGACGGGGATGGTAATAGCTCTACCTGCCCTGCGGGTCCCCGTCCCCATCCCCAGTTTAAAGTCCGCGGGGATCCCCGATAAATTCCCCAGTTAAATACTCAATCCCCGACAATTCCCGTTTATATTTTTTTATTATTAATATTATTACATTACATAATTATTATTTATAATTTTATAAACTAAAGTAAAGAATAAAACTATTCTCTCTTGTGAATAATTATTAATTATATGTTAGTGTATTTGAAAATTGAGTTTTGAGAATTTTATATTTATAGTTTAATGCACATTTAGATAATTTAGATGGTGAAAATTGAAATTTTACAAGGATTTTTTTATAAAATCGAAAATTAGCTTAATAGGGAGGGAGATTCCCGCGGGGAACTGATTCCGCATTAGGATCGGGGATGAGACAGAAATTTGTCCCCCATTATATAATTCCAACCTGAATTGAGCTTATTATCTTCTTTCTAAACAGTACCACTACATTTAATTAGAGGTATAATTCATCTATAATTGTTAAACAACCATATATAGTATCCTATGGGTCAATATAATTAGTGTCAATATAATTAGGATTCAATCCTATTAGTCTATATAAAGCTTATCACATGTGTCTCAGAAGTATACTTCCTGAAGGGCACCATGTTAGCATGGCTGAGAATAGACTATTTCCGACATGTTCTAGAAGTTTTTGCTGTATAATGATTTGACTCTTGTTCAGAAAATATACTAGATTTGACTTGAGATCATATTATACGTTTATTTAGTTAGGAGGATAAAAAAAAACTACAGAAATGATAATTTAATTTTGTGCCGTTCATAAATAAATAAAATAAAATTGTAAGGATTTTTTTTTTAAACTGAAAAATAGAAAGGATTTATATAAAAAAAAAACACACACAATTCAATCTCCTTCCTTGTCTAATGTATAGAGAAAACGTCCTTCACTCCACCATTCAGTTAGGACTTCAGAGTTCAGAATTTTTCTCCTTTCTTCCTCCATCAAGTTTTTCCGGTTATACTTTCTCCTCTTTTTATTGTTCATTTCTTCCGATTTCCATTTAGCTATTAATTTATTGTGGCATTCATTCATCAAATTTAGGTTTTTTACTAGCTACTGTTGAACACTGCATGAGATTTTAGGTTTTTAATTTTTTCTGAACGAATTCTAGAATTAATCTGTTGTGAATTTATTTATTTTCAAACTATGCAGAAATTAGGGGCTTTTAAGCTTTTTACATTCAGTGTGCTGATAATTTCAATTTGCGTTGTCTCACTATCACAACTTCAACAATAATCATGAAAAGAAGCAGAATTTCTAGGGTTACAGACTCTAATTCAAAGAGAGGCTCCACCCACATACTGATTAATTATTCAGGCCCTTCATTTACAGATCTTCCAAGGGATGTTCTGGTAAATATCCTGCTTAGGCTCTCCATTAAGAGGATTTTTATATGCAAATGTGTCTGCAAAACTTGGTATGATCTAATTGCGGACCATGAATTTGCAAAGATCCATTTAGATCAAGCTCAGGTTTATCCTCTGATTCATACCTCAAATTCTATATTCCTATCCGAAATGCTTTATCTTGTGCAGCCAGATAAGGATGATTTCGAGCTCAAGCTTGACATGTGTGACCATGCGTACTCTAATTCCAGATGTGTCTGTAATGTTAAGGTTAAACTTGACACCAAATTCATGCTCCCATCGCGCAACCTCGATATGTTATTTGATGATAAAGATAGTGGCTATAATATGCTTGAAGTTGATCCTAACAGTCGTGCAAAGGGGAACGAATATCGTGTAGTCAATTCATGTAACGGCTTACTTTGTTTGTCTGATCCATCTGGTAAACGTCCTCTTATTGTTTGCAATCCCATTACGGGTGAGTTTATTAACCTTCCAGAGGCTAAGAAGGTTGACATGTGTATACACTATGGTTTTGGTTCTAGTTCAGCGACTAACAAATATAAGGTGGTAAGGATAATTCAACGTTTTCCTGGCTTTGTCAATGGAACGTGGTGTCCTGGATTCAAAGCGGCTGAAATACATATTGTTGGTACAGAATCATGGAAAGACATTGGCGGTGAAACCCACTTTGTAAGAGAGTGCCCTACATATTTGAATGGTTTCTTTATTGGTCTTCTGGTGTACAACGATCAGGGTTAATTTCTTTTGCTATTGATAATGAACGTTTTGGGTTAGTTTCTGCACCAGCGAGGAATGAACCACCTTATACATATGAAAAAGTGGGAGTATTAGGGGGAGAACTATGCATATCTATGGTTTGTAGGAAGTCTATTAATGTTTTGGCAATGAAAGATTATGGTGCGGAAAAGGCATGGTCTCAAGTTTTGTCCATTGACACAAGTTCTTATCGTTCAACCGATGAAGTATTTCAATGATGGGTCATTGTTAATGTTCTACCGTCATACAAATGCTTTAGTATACATTGATCCCAAAACAAGTAAATTCAAACATTTGAAGGTCCGCTCAATGGAATCCAAAGTGCAAGCAATACCTGCTTATATTCCAAGCTTCGTTTCACTCAGATATGCTCTATCAGAACATAATGTAAAGGTGCTTAATGTCCGATCAAGGTAATTTATGTACTTTTTTGCTACATAAAGCTTGAGCTTATCCCAATGCTTACGTATTCTTTTATTTATACTTTTAAAGCCTTCCTTTTGTTGCTTTATATACAGTTACTATGATGGGATTGAAAGTTTCTTATGCTAAATTGGACTCGAACTTTAAACTTAAATAAATGTATGAATGAAAATATTTGATTGTGCAGATTACACTACCAAAAAAAAAAAAAAAATTAGCAACAGATTAACTAGAAAAAAATATAGAAACTAAGCCTAGTACAAGAAAACAAAAAACTAGAAACGGAAAATTCGTCTTTTATTCATTTTCTCGTAGTGTTATAACAGTTGAGTTATTGAGGGAAATAGAGAATGAGGTTCAAAATGAATTAGATATTTCCCTATTTTTGTTGCTTTGTAACCATTTTATGAATCTGTTGAATAGGTGCACAAAGTCGAAGCTGCATAGAGAGGTCAAAGATCTTTATATAGTCGAAGAATAGTTTAAAGCTGCATAGAGAGGCACAAAATCTTTATATAGTTGAACAAGTGTTTTATTCAGAATTTCCAATTCCAATTCTGATTTCGATTTTTATAGAGACAATGAGAAATCTGGTTCCACTGTTAAAAGCGTCCCTAATGTGTATTTAGCACATTGGATATTTTTTTTTTTTTAAGATTCAGCATATTGGATGCTTTTTCTTATGAACAAACTATCTTACTTGATTTCTTAAAATCATAATTTATTGTCAAATTATATTATGTTTATGAAGATCAATTTGATCTATTTATAGATAGCTCTTATTTAATTTAGAATCAAATAGTATATTGATATGAACTATCTGTTACCATTTTGGCAACCGTAAAGATATGAACTATGAAGTTTTGTTCCTGTACAAGGATGCCATTTAGGTATCATTAGAAACCGTTAACTCTACTAATTAAGTTTCTATGTATCTGTGTATAATGTTTTGCTAATGATTTGAAGCATGATAATTTTGTTGCATTCAATTACCTACACTTCTCTAGAAATTTCAGTTCAAGTCCATAAATAAAAATTGAGTAGCACAAAATTGCTATTTACATGGCAATGAATATCATAGAAGGCATAAAACATTCTTCTTCCCAGCAAAATATGATTCTGTTTAGTACACAAATTTTTGCAATAAACACCAATGAAAAACACCAAAAGTAGTGGTAGTTTATATTACTTGTTGAGACAAATAGGGATAATGGTAAAAAATACACCTTAAGTTAATTGGTCGAATAGTTGAATTTTACGCCTAACATACAAAATGTGTAATTGAGAGCGCAATGTTATGCAATTATAACCTTTACATTCCTACCAAAATAAAATGTTGGCAACTAGGATTTGTATTAAGTTTTGAGATATAATTCAACGATGATGAGTTCAGAATTATCAATACTATTCATTAGTGAATGTATAATTAAACCATCTTTCGTAATTGAAAAAGGGAGAAGATGTTATGAGGTCTTAACATTTTCGACTTTAATATGGTTCATGTAGTTGTGACATGTTTGGATTGGAAGTATAATGGACTCCAGAACTTTTAATTTTCCTCAAAATTCCTGTCACGGATAAATTAACGAAAACTACAGTCTACATGCGATAGAGTGTTAAGCCTAAAAGTAGTAGTATTAAAAGAGGAATATCATGTAAAACTGATTAGAATACCAATTGTAAAATCCACAAAAATTTGATAGGCTTGAGAAACGTATCGATTTAAGTTTGTGATCTTTAAAATTGGCCACAACATTTTAATCAGAAAAATTAAAATTTTAAAGTTTTATTTTATGGATATTTAGAATATTTTGTAATTTGTTAATAGGATATGACTAATACTTACTTTTATTTGTATGGATGTTTAATGAATATTTTGTTGTATATTAATGTTTATAAACCTTAAAAACCTTATTCTATAAATAATTATTATTCTTTTAGAAATTTTATTCAGAATTTAAACCAAATGATAGAAATTTATTAACTTAGACGATGAATAAATAATTAAATTTGGTTAAATTCATAACTAGATAGAAAAAATAGAAGGGATTTACCATGTAGACTAAAAAAGAAAAAAAAAAAAAAATTGAATCTCCTTCCTTATTTAATCAAACAGAGCCTTCTAAAATAGTCAGAGATCAATCGTCCTTCACTCTGCGTGCGATTCAGTTCAGAATTCAGAGCTTCTCTCTTTTCTCCGTTGATCAATTTTCCTCCGATAATACTTTCTTCTCTTTTTAGTTGTTGTTTCTCTCCATTTTTAATCAGGTATTCATTTATTGTTGCGTTGAATGATAAAATTTAGGATTTTTTACTTGATACGATCAAACCCTCTTTCTGAGATTTTAGGTTTCAATCAGTTTGTTGAATTTGAATTAGTTAGTTTTGAAGAATTAGGGGTTTGATTGTGTTGATAATGTCATTTTTGTTTTCTCAGTTTCATGAAAAGACGAAGAATTTCTAAGGCTACAGACTCCGATGCAAAGAGAAGCAGAAAAAAATCGGGGAAAGTTAGCCACATACATAGTCAATATTCAGTTCCTTCTTTTGCAGATCTCCCAAAAGATATTCTGGTGAATATCGTACTTAGGCTCCCCATTAAGGGGATTCTTGTATGTAAATTTGTGTGCAAAACATGGTATGATTTGATATCAGACCCTGAATTTGCAAAGCTCCATTTAGATCAAGCTCAGGTTTATCCTCTCATTCGGGTCTCAGATTCTAGATTCCTATCAGGAATGCTTTATCTTCTGCAGCCCGACAAGAATAATTTCGAGCTCAAGCTTGGGATGTGTGATCATAGCTACTTTAAGTTTGGATGTGTCTGTAATGTTAAAGTAAATCTTGACACCGGATTTGAACTCCCAAAGAGAAAAGATTAATTCATGCAACGGCTTTCTTTGCTAAATGTTGGCGGGTCAATGTAATTTTGTTATATTGTGCTCAATTGCTCATAAAGCTTAAGTTGATCTCATTGCTTTACGTATCTTTTAGATCCTTTGTTTTGTTGGTTTATTGACAAAACAATGATAGGTTTTGGGAGTTTCTTATGCTAAATTGGGCTTGGAATGAATTAGTGAAACAATAAGCTCGAACTTCAAACGTAAATTGCTGTATGAATGAGAATATTTGTTTATTGTGCAAGCTTTTGAGAACATAAAAAATGAGGTTCAAAATGAATTTAAAAGTTCCATATTCTTATCTCTTTCTAACCATTTGATTAATCTATTGAGTAGGAGTCTGGAGTTGAAGTTACCTAGAAGGGCCGAAGATATTTACATAGTAGAAAAAAATATTTGATTCCGATTCCGATTCAGATTTTTATTCCAACTCTGATCTCGATATCTATTTTGACCATCAAGAATAGACATTGTTAGCTACAACAGAGGTAAATGTAGCACTAAAACATTTGCTGGCCCATCTATCACCATTTTGTCAATTCTGAAGGAGTTATGAACTACGTAGTTCTACTTACATTTATAACATTTTGTTATCGTTTGAAAGTATTAACTCCTTAAGTTGATATTAATTCTTCATGGATTGCGTAGTAATTTGAAGTTCTTTTTACTTGTAACTAATGGCAATTTTATATTTTTATATGTTTTGAATGGTGATAGTATACAAAAATAGATGTACATACTAGAGATCTGCAAAAGATTGTATAGATACAGCTAGGTAATAACAAACTGTTTGTGTTTTCTTTTTAAGTGGAACCAAAGGCATAAAATTGTTTTTGCGGGAAATAGAAAGCAATACAAGAAGGTAAAATATAATAATTAATTAATTTTACCCTTAACTAATGAAAAATATATAATCACAATTTCAGTAAAAAGAGAAAAATATATATTTAAAACATCAAATATCTAACGTCTGTGATATACTACTCAAATTCGATTTTTCTCTGCTACGTGGTTGACGCTTGTATTGTGATTGTAAGAAAGCGTTTTTATGTGTTGTATCATTTGAAGAATATTTCTCACTCTTGCTGATTTTCAATTAAGTTGGTAATTTATTAGTTTTACATTTCCATTTACTAGTAGAAGATCTTAGTTTCAGAATCAAGTGGTTTCCTTGCCAACGGTATGTTTTGTTCTTTTGCACTTGATCGGTTGATTATGAAGTTTGGGTTTTAATTTTTTGCTATTTTGTGAAGAATTTGTGGGTTTAGGTATATATGACATTTCTTATTCTTGTTTTTTTATATGGGTAATTTTGTTTCTCCATTTTAAATGCTTGCTGTTGGAGTTATTCGTTAATTTGTTTTTTTTTAAGTAGATAAGATTAAGTCTTGCTTATCTACATTTAAGTTTTTCAATTGGGTAGGAACTATACTACAGTGAAACTTTGATGTCGAAGCATTTTCATGTTTCGGAAACTTGTAGAAAACATTTCATTTGCGTGTTTGTAATTTTAAAAAATGGGAAACTCATTGTTTAATAAACAAATTTGCATATTAATTGATCTCTTAACCAGTTGATCACGCGTTGATCACTTATATTAAATCCCTAATTCTTTTTCGAACATCATCCTCAAGCTCTCAAAATGCAAAAACTTATTTGAATGAGTGTCTTTATTGGCTTTCTCGATGTTATGTGATTTCTTTTGACGTCGAGAAGGAATGCTTTGGGTCAATTTCACCTCCACCACTCAAAGCAGTTCGATTTAGCAATGCCAACATGGGAGTGTTAAGGGGAGAACTCTGCATATCTGAGGCTAAAGTTGATGATATCCATTTTTGGGTGATGAAGGATGATGGTTACAAAAAAACTTGGTCTAAAGTTTTCTCCATGTGTTCATATGAAAGATGGCCTTATGGCTCATATCAACCCATAAAGTACATGAACAATGGGGCGTTATTTAGGGCTGTACAAATATTAATCAGCCCACTGGCCCAACCCAACCCAATTGACCCAGCCCTCTACACAATAAAATTTGTGACTTTTTTATTGGGTTGGGTTGGGCTGAATTAAAAATGAAAGCCCTAGAAACTAGTTTGAATTATTCACTCAACTAAATCTAATTAATTCACTTGATTCTTCTCTGCACTTCAACCTCTTGTATTTTCCTTCGATTCTTCTTGAACTTCAACCTTCAACAAGCGATTATATCCGACCTCGATCCTGATACTCCTTCCAACCTCTGAACTCCAACCTCCACCACCCCACCCTCTTCGTCGAAGCTCGCATTTTAGACTAAGGTTGACGGATTTATTGGTTGAGCTCTTCAAAACCTTCATCATCATCTTACCAGTAAGTTCTCTTTTTCGTATTTATTATTTTTTACACGCTCGAAAATTTAATTATTGGGTTTTCAATCGTTTTTGCATTTGGGTTTCATAGTTTCAATCTGATTTTCTTTTATATTCGTGAAATTTATAGGATTTGTTCCATTTTTTGTACTTCCATATTTCAGTTCTTACGGGTTGGCCTTTCATTCCTTGAGAGTGTTTTTTCTCTGTGATTTCCAGTTTTATAGTGGTACGTGATTCTCAACAACTTCATATGTTTTTTTCTCACATTTAGTTGGATGTGTGTAGTTCTTTTGGTTGTTTTCATGAATGCTAGATGTATTCTTTATTTTCTATCTTTTTGGTATATTCTTTGCTTTCTGTCTTTCTGGTCTTTTGTTTATCCTTGATTTTCTTTTCATGATTTTTTTAATTAATTTATTTAATTAGCATTCCATCCTTAAATTATGCACCTTCAAATGCCTTATTACTATGATACAACAAATCATTTCAATTGTGCATCTAGATTTCCTCCAGTTTGGAAGTAAAATCCTACAGATCACTATATTAATTGGAATTCAATTATATTGCATTATTTTGATGGATTTTGGGGAAATTCAATTATATTTCTCATGAAATCAATTATGGAAAAGAAATTAAACAAAAGAATTAAATCATTTTTTTTTATAGAAAATAGGTGGCTTGGAAGGAATTGCAAATCATAAGGAAACTCTAATTGAATTCATTTCTTGTCAGAATTTAATTCCAAACACTGTAGAAAATAAGTCCAAATATTTTTTTGCTGTTAAAATAATTTGGAAATAATTTGATTCTGGCATAGAAAGATAACACAGCCATGTTTTATCGTTTTATGCATGGATGAATATATACTGCAAAATTGTATCAAGTTGGTTCAAATGTTAAATACTTTCAATTGGAAAAAAAGAAAAAAGAAAAAAAAAACTTCTCCAATAAGAGTTCTCAAGTTCAATAAATTTCATTAATACTAAATTAATTGAAATGAACATGCCATGTTTAAGTTGATTTGATTTAAGTTGGTTCTTGCTGAACTGATCTTGAATATATAGCCTAGAGTTGCTTGGCTTCAAGTTTTTCTTTCAAAGAGGCTTAACTATGCATGATTGTTGTTTACCTTTTTTTTTTTTTCTTTTTTGTTACATTGTTGTTTACTAAATATGAACGCTACTTAAGTATTGAGATTGAGAATTATGGGGCAATGGTTGTTCCAAGCATGTGATCAAATTGATACTGTTTCAACTTCTTATTACATTTTCTTTTTTAGTTTTTGATGATAGGATTTGTTTGTGTGCTTGAGGGATGAAATTGGATTAATTTTTTAATAGAATTCCCTTTTCTTGTTGGTACGTTAAAATTTCAAGTATCTTTCATGGTTTAACATGCTCAGTATCATTTAAGTCGAAGCTCACTGGTAGGAATTATCATTGAGGGAAATGAAACTTAATTCATTGACATGATATTAGTGATTATTGAATGCTAACTACTTTTGCTATATAAAACCTGCTTCATCATTCTCTGAGAAATAATGGGAAATAGTTGACTTTTTGTAAAAATTCTGTTTACTTTTCATTTTTCTTTTTCGATTTTCTTGTAAATTTGATCATAATTGAACCTGTGAACTAGTCAATTGAACCATAATTAGTTATTTTTTCTATTAGATAATATTTTTTATAAAAAATAAACATCAAATGAAACAATCAATTGAATCGATTCGAACTGCAAATCAATAACCTCATTGGTTCGCTGTTCAGTTATATTTTGATAATATTAATCCACACATTACTAAAAAAAAGATTTAGCATAGTCCCACATCGAATTGGTCCAAAGCCATTCGATTAATAATACACCAATACAACCAGAGTCATGTCCTTTATGCAAAGGACTGTCGAATCATACTATAAGTTCTCCACCCCTTGTTGATTGCTGGGCTAACTTTTGTAGATTTTGGCGCTAATCTAAATTTGTTCTGTGGTTAAGCGGTAGCTGATCGAGGCTGGTCAAGTCAATGAAATATTTATTTAAAGTTTAATTTATTAATTTATGAAAAAGAAATCCAATCCACTATTAAAATAAAAAAAAATAAAAAAGTGAAAAATAAAAAAAATAAAAATAAAAAAATAAAAAAATAAAAAAAAAAGAAGAAGAAGAAGAAGAAGAAGAAGAAGAAAGAAAGAAAGAAAGAAAGAAAAAATCCAATCCTATTGTTTATATAAATTATAAGCAGCCGGCCAAGAGAAAAATGCAAATATCTTTATAATCACATGTTAATTGGTTCCAACAAAGATAGGTTTCCCACTTATATATTTATTGCATAAAAAATACAATAATAAAGAAACTTATAACTACTAGTTGTTGAGTTATATATTACTATCACAAACTGTAACTCCCTTCTCTTTCACCAATCTATAAGCCTATTATCCTTCACATTTCATCCTCATCAAGCTTCCAACAATGGCAGTGGCTGATGCACTTGTTTCAAAAGTGTTGGATATGCTAGTTTCCACCATTGAGCAAGAAGTTAGACTTCTTGTTGGTGTCAAGAAACAGGTCAAATTGCTCACTAATAGTCTTCAGTCCATCCAAGCTGTGCTCATTGATGCAGAGAGAAGGCAACTCAAGGAGGCGAAGGTTCGACTTTGGCTCAAAAGGCTGAAAGATGTATCCTATGACATTGATGAAAGCATAATCAATTGATTGTTAAAAAAAAATCATTATCCTCACTTTAATACTTTACATAGGAATAGTTACATTTCCATTTAATCTCGATTCATGCTTGATAATCCAATTTAGGACTTGAAGTTTTTGACTTATAATATAAGTTAATTGAAGACTGGTAAAAGTTTTAGTAACAATGTAGGAGCTGTAAATTCATGGTTTATACAGTTTAAAGCCATTTAAATTTAGATTTTGTGTAATTCAGAATCTTTGACTAACTTCTGCTTGGATTTGTATTAAGTGCATATTCACTCAACAAAATTTTGACAAGAATTGATCTCTTCCTCTAAACGAGGCGGACACTCGTAAACATATTGCACTCTTGATAGAAACAAACAAAAAAGGAACAGATTTATCAAGCATTGATAATGCCAAATATTCTATTTTGATCGTGGACCGGACTGGTTTGGGACTACTATGATCATGCCACGTCAGCAATCCGGTCCAGACTGCTATGATTGTGCCACTCCTGTGCAACTGGTTGCCGTCCCAATATGTGTGACTGTGTGAGCAACTCTATCATCCCAATCGCTCTTAAGAAGATCTTTAATAGCCAACACAAGGCAGTAACTTTTATCCCAAGCAATTAACAACCTGTCAAGCTCCGCCTTATCAATGGAACACGAACCAATGTTCCTTGCATAGCCACTGAACCACCAGCCATGATGATCTCAAAAAATAGCACCATAACTGGCATTCCAATCTGCACCCATTACAGCACCATCCGAATTGAGCTTGATCCACTCAAATTCAGGAACCAATAGCTTCCAGCCTCTGTTGTTGCTACAACTTCTGTCCTTAGCCGTAATAGCTTTCACAAATTCAGCAGCAAAAGCTTTAACAAAATTCACGCATGGCTGTCCACGATACGAGCTACCTTCAAAGACAGACGCATCGCAATATTTCCAGTAGCAAATGCTGAACAATAAGCCCCAATTTCCATACCCAAACCAAAAGAAAGCAAAAACAGGCAGTTGTAATCAAAAAAATTAATTCAAAAACATAAACATAAAACAGATCCATTTCATTACAAAGGAAAGCATACAAGTATCAACAAGATTTTGCTGGAATTTCACCTCAATTGCATAAAACTTGACGTTGCCTTCTCCTCTCTATGGACACATGTCTCTCCCCTTTATTTACAATGCATATTAAGTGGAAATTGACCCAATGGTTTGTTATTTTACATTGCTGCAGTTACACTGGGAGCTTCAAGTCAAGTCATATTTCGATTTTTAGCTTTTTGTCATCTGTATAAATATGTTTGTAAGAATTATATACCATAAAAGCAAAATCATTATATGTATACAGAGTTCAAATATATGATCAATAACCGATTTACCTGTCCTGAATATTGAGTTAATGGTAAGGATTGTCCCCCTCAGAACATAGCATCACAACCATAAATTTCCAGATGCAGTTTAGTCTTTCCGCGAATGAAATTTGGCAATGTCTTCAGCTTTGGACATTTCCAAACCGTCAAAGAACTCAAACACGGCATGATCAGTTCTTCGTCTCCATCATAATTATTCCAGTCTTCCCATTCAAACATATTCCTGAACTCCAAAGTTGTTAGTTTAGGGAACAGTGGAACAGCTGATGATGATGATTCTGCAATGCCCAAAAACTCAGCAGCAACTTTTTTTACTCTTTGAACTTCATCGAATTCAATATACTCCAGGCAAGGCAACTTTCCTAAGGAAGGCAAATGCTCACAGTTTCTCCAATCATATAAGTACAGCTTTTTCAGACAAGTTAGTGTGTTGCTCCAACTTGGACTATTCGCACCCACGTAGCGATATATTCTTAAGACTTGCAAACTTGGAGGCGGCTCTAAAGCTTCAACCAACTCGTCATCAACTTGTTGCATCCACTCTTCTGCTTCGCTTTGGGGAAAATCCAGAAATAATGCAGTGAGGTCTTTCTTTTCCTTCAAATGTGCCTGCTTAGCATCTTGGACAAGTGTATCCCGTTGTCGTCTCAGCACATCTATTTCCAACGATCCGCTAATGTTCTTCAGGTTCTTGAGATCTCTAAGAGAAAATGCATCCTCGCGAGTAAGGTCAATCCTGATCTGCGATAACCTCCTAAGACCTGTTAATTTCCCAATCCCTTTCGGTACCAAGAATGTTGTGTAAAAGTTCTTTAGATTCCTCAAGTTGGTTAGTTTTTCGACCCCTTTGGGAAAATGTATCAGTTTTTCACATTCACTAACCTTTAAAGTCTGCAAATTATACAGTTCACATATTGTTTCAGGCAACTCCTTCAAAGTATGATTCTTCGACAACTTAAGCCATCTCAGATGAATCAATTTACTTATATTGGATGGAATATTTTCTAGGCGACATCGACTTAAGCTTAGTGATCTCAGGCAAGTCAATTCCTCGAACATTTTCGGTAAAGCTACTCCAATCAACGGATCATTATTCGGCGATGAAACAACAAGACTGCGCAGCTTTTGCAGGTTGTAAAGCGAATCAGGAAATTCGACTTTTTCTCCAAGCTTCACATGTAAATGATGTAAATCGTCACTATATGCAGCAGCATCCATACTAGTTGCCTCTTCAACACTCTTCACATCTATGCTAAGACATTCTTTTTTCATTACTGATTCAGCAAAATCGTGTACTAGATCATGCATTTTACAGTAAGTCTTGTATCCTCTGAGATTTTCTTCTACTTCAAAATCTTGAAAAAGAGATCTCATGACTAAATTATGGAAGTAGTCATGCCCCATCACTTCCATATCTTTATCTTTTGTTGGTTTAAGGAACCCATGAGCCATCCATAAGCTAATCAATTTATGTTTGCTCATTCTATGGTCCTTGGGAAAGATAACACAATATAAGAAGCATTGTTTCAAGGAGGACGGTAAGTCATAATAACTTAACCATAATGGGGCAGAAATGTCCCGTTCGACTTCCTCCAGCTTCCATAGTTCACTATGTAGCACACTTTCCCATTCCCGTCTAGATATTTTAAAACACAAAAGACCTGCTATTGTCTTTACAGCTAGAGGCAACCCCTTGCACTTTGCTGCAATTTCTACACCAATTGTTTCTAGATTTTCCCTCTCATCGCTAGACCGCCTAGAGAATGCAACCTGACAGAACAATGACCAGCATTCCTCCTTGGATAACAATCCAACTCGAAATATGTCTACGTCTATGCAACCGATAAGTTTCGCCACATTCTCCTTACGTGTGGTCACCAAGATTTTACTTCCTGAAGCACCAACTATCAGACAATCTTCCAACTGCTTCCACTCCTTCGGATCCTCATTCCATACATCATCTAAAACAAGTAAATACTTTTTTCCCTTGACAGACTGTTGAATTTGCACCACTATGCTTTGTAATTCAACTAGGTTCGGAGCATGACCTACGAGGGATTCAAGAATCGCCTTGGCGATCCTAATCTTATCAAAGGGCACAGATACACAAACCCATATTCTTTTATCAAAATGGGTCTCCACCATTTCATCATTATAGACTAGTTTGGCGAGTGTTGTCTTTCCAATCCCTCCCATCCCCACAATAGAGATGAGATGGATGTTTGGCAGTTCACTACTCTCAGATAACAACAAGTTCACAAGTTTTCCTTTCTCGACCTCTCTGCCTTTCACCTCTGATACATTAATAAGAGAGGTAGTTATAGGCCGTTCAACTTGTTCATTATCGCCTCTCAATGACAAGAAGCCATACTTACCTTTCTCAATGGCAATTACATCTAGCCTTTCATTGAGATCTTTGATTTTAACAGCAATATCATGGCGAAAACCGACTTCATGAAAGCAAAAGCAAGAAGATAGGATGAAAGACCATACCTTCCTTTTCGGGTTAGGAGCATAATCACTACTACTCCCTTCGATTCGTGACTTCATAATTGCAAAACTCCATTCATCTAAAACGTCATCAATGTCATAGGATACATCTTTAAGCCTTTCGAGCCAAAGTCGAACAGTTGCCTCCTTGAGTTGCCTTTTCTCTGCATCAATGAGCACAGCTTGGATGGACTGAAGACTATTAGTGAGCAATTTGACCTGTTTCTTGACACCACCAACAAGTCTGACTTCTTGCTCAACAGTGGAACCTAGCATTTCCAACACTTTTGAAACAAGTGCATCAGCCACTGCCATTTTTGAAAGCTTGATGAAATCGAATGAAATGTGAAGGATATAGGCTTAATTGGGAGTTAATTACAATTTGTGATAGTATACATACATTTATAACGCTCAAAAAGTTATTCAAAGTACACAGCCTGAAGCAAGAATCTCTTACAGTACTTGAGGAATTAAGGTAAGACATATGCAAAATTTAAGCTCAATTATTAATACAGATTTCTTCCATCAAAAAAGCATAATTTTTATCTCAACTTTGAGTTATTCTATAGCTTTTCAGCAACTTGCAAGTAAAGGAAAAGTTAAAAATTAAACATTGGTACAAATAGATTATTATCCTTCTTTTTCACTTTTATTCCATCTTTACTTATTAATGGGTTAAGGTACAAATAGATTCTGAATGTTTTGGGAGATGAATTGATTAGTTCTTAACTTTTTTTGTTAAATCAATTTTACTCTAATCTAAACATAATAAATTAATTTTACCCTTAACTAACGAAAAATATATAATCACAATTTCAGTAAAAAAAAAAAAAGAAAAATATATAATTAAAATATCAAATATCTCTTTTCAAAAAAAAAAAAAAAAAAATCAAATATCTAACGTCTGTGATATACTACTCTAATTGAAGGTGAAATTGATCGAGATAGATCGAGAAAAGAAAGTGTGTATATATATATATATATATAGGTGTAATTTTCTCTTTGATTTGGCCACTAAATTAGTCAAATTTTCTCCGATTAAGCTAAAAATGAAATCAAATAAAATTTAAATTAATAGGTATGTTATATTATTATTATGTGTTTTCAGCGTTTTCATTTTCTGCATTAAATTAATTAAAAAAAATTAAATTGTTTTGTAAATTAATTCCTCCAATGCAAGGTTAAAATATTTTGTATTGTCCAAATTTCCCTCAAATTCGATTTTTCTCTACGTGGTTCACGCTTGTATCATTTGAAGAATATTTATCACTCTTGCAGATTTTCAATTAAGTAGGTAATTTATTAGTTTTACATTTCCATTTACTAGTAGAAGATCTTAGATTCAGAATTAAGTGGTTTCCTTGCCAACGGTATGGTTTTGTTCTTTTGCTCTTGATTGGTTGATTATGAAGTTTGGGTTTTAATTTTTTGCTATTTTGTGAAGAATTTGTGGGTTTTGGTATATATGATATTTCTTATTCTTGTTTTTTTATATGGGTAATTTTGTTTCTCCATTTTAAATGCTTGCTGTTGGAGCTATTCATTAATTTTGTTTGGGTATTTAATCATAGAATTAATTAGATCTTTTATTAGATAAGATTAAGTTTTTCAATTGGGTAGGAACTATACTACAATGAAACTTTGATGTCGAAGCATTTTCATGTTTCTGAAACTTGTATAAAACATTTCATTTGCGTTTTTGTAATTTAAATAGATTGGAAACTCAATTTTTAATAAACAAATTTGCATATCAATCGATCTCTTAATCAGTTGATCACGTGTTGATCACTTTACACTAGATCCCTAATTCTTTTTAGAACATCATCCTCAAGTAACAATTTATGTAATTTTATTTCAGTTCACATATAAAAAAGATTTACAAATGTATACCTTATAATTTCAATTTTTATAAATATGTCATTATATTTTTATTATTTGCACATTTCCAAATTTCCAATATATTGAATAGATACTATTTTCCGATGGTTGTTTGTGTTTTTGTGCGAGTTCCCACTTCTGATTCCATTCAATATAGAGTGGAAAGAATTGTAGTATTAATTTGCTGAACTTGAATCATGAAATGACTTATCTACTTTAAGGATATTTTTTTCTTCTATATTTTGATAATTTTCATCTTTTATGTCTCAATAGCATACAATCATGAAAAGAAGAAATTCAAAAGATTTTAATGCAAAGAGAAGAAGAAATGAAGCAGGGAAAGTTAGTCACACACATATTCGATATTCAGAATCAGATCCTTCATATTCAGATCTGCCGACGGATGTTCTTGTAAATATCCTATACAGGCTCCCTAAACAGAGAATTTTCATATGCAAATGCGTATGCAAAGCATGGTATGATCTAATTTCAGGCCCTGAGTTTGCAAAACTCCATTTTGATGAATCTCAAGTTTATCCTCTGCTTCAAACCTCGGGGTTTTACTACCCTATCTAGAATGCTTTATCTTATGCAGCCAGATCCTAATGATTTCGAGCTCAAGCTTGACATATGTAATCATAGTTCCCTTAAGCTTGAATGTGTTTGTCATGTTAAGGTTAAACTCAACATCAAATTTAGACTCCCACTGCGCAACCTTGAAATGATACTCTAACGATAGAGATGGTGATGGTCACCATTTTATGCTTAATCCTGACATTGGGGCAAAGTCGAAGAATTGCAAGAAGGTGAACATGAAGGATCACAAGTATAAGACAGTGAATTCATGCAACGGCTTGCTTTGCTTATCTGATCCATCTGATAAAGACCCTATTGTCGTGTGCAATCCCATTACTGGGGAGTTTATTATCCTTCCAAAGGCTAAGACTATTATTGATCTTGATATGGATAATGTTAGTTATGGTTTGGGTTTTAGTCCCGTGACTAGCCAATATAAGGTGATACGAACGTTTATGTGTTGGATTCAAGATGTCGTTACAAGCATATGTAATAATGTTATGGTGGGTGAAGTGCATATTCTTGGAAAAGAATCATGGAACGATATTTTCCTCTGTCAACATATAAGTTATTTCCTACCTATTTGAATGGGTGTCTTTATTGGCTTTCTCGATGTTATGTGATTTCTTTTGACATCGAGAAGGAATGCTTTAGGTCAATTTCACCTCCACCGCTCAAAGCATATCGATTTAGCAATGTCAGCATGGGAGTGTTAGGGGGAGAACTCTGCATATCTGAGGCTAAAGCTGATGATATCTGTTTTTGGGTGATGAAGGATGATGGTTACAAAAAAACTTGGTCTAAAGTTTTCTCCATGTATTCATATGAAAGATGGCCTTATGGCTCATATCTAAAGACTGTGTGAACCCTTGTGTAATTTCATTAACAATAAAGTATATATACAAGTGAGGAGTGGGCCGAATATAAGTGAGCCCAAGGATACATAACCCAATAATACATAAATACATATATACACATAATACACTCTAACACCCGCCCTCAAGTTGAGCACGGAGTTGAACAAATGCTCAACTTGCGACGGAAGGGAAGGAAGCAATCTTTGGACAAGGTTTGGTGAGGACGTATGCAACTTGATCTTGAGTGGGAACATACGACACTTGAAGAAGACCTTTCGAGACCCGATCACGAACGAAGAAAAAGTCAACTTCAAGATGTTTACTCCGTTGGTGGTAGATGGGGTTCACGGTGAAATATGTAGCCGAGATATTATCACACCAGAGGCGAGGCGGAGTGCGCAGCCAAATACCAAGTTCTGCAGTAAGATCTGTAACCACCAATTTCGGAAGCACCAGTAGCCAAAGCTTTATATTCGACCTCAGTGAGGGATCGAGACACGGACTTTTGCTTTTTAGAACTCCAGGAAATCAAGTTTCGCCCCAAATAAATGGCATACCCTGTGGTAGATTTTTGATCATCCAGGTTGCCAGCCCAATCAGCATCTGTATAACCCTGAAGTGTAAGTGGAGACTCAGTGTGGAAAAACAAACCGTGGTCAACGGTACCATAGAGATATCACAAGAGCCGTTTCACCCCTTGCCAATGAATAGTTGTCCGCACATGTATTAGCTGGGAGAGTTTGTTCACCGCGAAAGAGATATCCGGCCGTGTCAGAGATAAGTATTGAAGACTCCCCAAAACTGCCCGATAATTAGTGACATCAGGGTAGGGATCGCCAGAGTCAATCATAAATTTTTCCTTGGAACACATCGGAGTGGAAATGGCTTTACAACCCAGCATATTCTGCCGTGTGAAAAGATCTCGAATGTATTTGGACTGAGTGAGGAAGAGACCATTTTTATGCCAAGTAGCCTAAATGCCAAGAAAATACTGCAAGGATCCAAGGTCACAGATGGCAAACTGAGTCTGCAGTTTGGAAATTAAATTTGAGATGGCAGGAGGACTGTTACCAAGCACCAGGAGATCATCAACATAAATAAGACAAAACATGATAACTGAGTCCTTACGCAGCCAATACAGAGATACATCCGATTTAGAACCCTGGAAGCCGAAAGAATAAAGTGCATCTGTGAGCCGTTTGTGCCATATGAGGGGTGCCTTTTTCAACCCATACAGAGATTTCTGCAACTTGCACACATAATTCGGGTAGTTAGAATTGATATAGCCCGGAGGTTGCTCCATGTAAACAATTTTTTCAAGATTGCCATGAAGAAAAGCATTAGAAACATCAAGTTGAGTAATCTTCCATTTGAGGGAGACTGCCAGAGCTAACAATAATCTGATAGTGGCAGGTTTAACCATAGGACTGTAGGTCTCAAAATAATCAACCCCAGGTCGCTGATGAAATCCTTTGGCCACTAAACAAGCCTTGTATCGATCAACTGTTCCATTTAGTTTCTGTTTGATTCTGTAAACCCATTTACAACCCACAACATTCTGCGAAGGGTGAGGAGGAACCAAAACCCAAGTACCATTCCGAATTAATGCATTATACTCAACAGTCATGGCCTGGCACCATGATTCATGTTTGCACGCCTGCTTATTGGAAGAGGGTTCCATCACAGCATGAAAAAGATTATATGGAACTTTGGGTCGCAGAGACCCAGTTTGAGATCTTGTGGTCATCCGACGAGGAGGTAGGGATTCCGGAGGGGGTGAGGAGGTGTATGGAGGTGCTGTAGGCAGAGACGGTATAGGGTGAGGACTGGGTACGGTGTGGGAAGACGGTGATGGAGGAGAGGAGGAGGCCGTTTGTGGTTGTAGGGGTGCCAAAAGTGGTTGTATGGTGAAAGTGGCTGGTGTGACGGAGGGGATTGGTAAGGAGGCCGAGAGGGGCGGTGGTGTGTAGGTTGGGGAAGGTACGGTAAGAGGGAAGGGAACGGTGAGAGGAATGTCAGACCCTTGAGTTGTAGACTGTAAGTGCATCTCAGTAAGTGACTTCAAAAAGGGGAATACATGTTCATCAAACAAAATATGACGTGAGATAAATACCTTAGACGAGACAGGATCAGGACATTTGTAACCCTTGTGGAGTTTTCTATATCCCATAAAAACACAGGGTCGGGACTTTGGCTCAAGTTTGTGTTGTGTAAGGTCATAGCCAAGGATAACAAAGGCACCCAAACACCCGAAGAGAATGATAGTCAGGAGGTTCCCCAAATAAGCATTCATATGGTGTAACAAAGTGCTGTAACTGAATGGGGGTACGGTTGATTAAGTAGGTAGCTGTATCAAGTGCATAGGTCCAATAACGTTGTGGAACATTAGCACGATGCATGAGGGCAAGACCACGTTCCACAATGTTACGGTGTTTCTGTTCAGCAGACCCATTTTGTTTAGGGGTGTGAGGGCATGAGATTCTATGTGAAATACCATGTTGTAGAAAAAAAGGTCTCAATGGAACAAATTCTCCCCCACCATCATACTGAAAGGATTTAATGGGACAAGTAGAAAATTTCTCCACAAGGATCTTAAACTGAACAAACACATCATATACATCAGATTTATTTTTCAAAAAATAGACCTAAGAGTACTTGCTGTAATGATCCAGAAAAAGAACCTAATAACGAAAACCATCAATTGACACAACAGGAGCTGGCCCCCAAACATCAGCACAAATTAATTCAAGGGGGCCATTTGACAGAGAATTAGATAAATTAAAAGGTAATTTTATGACTCTTGGAAACTGAACAAGAAGAACACAAAGAATGAGAATCATCAGAAATGTTTATTTGATTTGAATGTAACAAACGTTTAACAATAGGAAAAGAAGCATGTCCTGATCGATCATGCCAAGTTTATAAACTAGCTAAATTGACAGAAAATAAATCGAAAGCTGAAAAACACAATGAGTAGAGTCCTTTATCACTCCGGCCTTTGAACTTGATCTTCCCCGTTTCCAAATCCTTGATAACAAAATAATTAGAGAAAAATTCAACAGAAACAGGATTAGAGTTAGTGAGAGCATAACTAGATAATAAATTATTGGAAGATTGTGGAACATAAAGAATATATCTAAAATTGTAAGAATGATTACCAAAAGACACTGTGGAATTACCAACACGGGAGATTTTAAGTTTAGAACCATTACCAATAGTCACTTCTTTAGGGCCGAAGTACTCGGAGTGGATGTTGAGGTTTCCCAGGTCCGAAGTTAGGTGATGAGATGCACCAGAGTCTACAATCCAAGGTTGAACATTTGTGGAAGTGGTGGCAATGTTGGAGGTAGGTCCTTTGGTGAATTTTGGTGAGGGGCAATTTCTAGCAAGATAACCCAAGCCCCTACAGTTGTGACAAACAGTATGCTGAGAACATTCTGAGTTGTTAACAGGTGGCGGAAAATTACCAGGAGGAGGCGAAACAAAATGATGAGGTGGGGGCTGAAAATTTTGGAAGTTATGGGGCTGCACCGAAAAATGGGGCTGCTGCTAGAAATTCTGGCCCTTATACCCGCGGCCTCCACCTCTGCCGCTGCGCCTTCCACCACGGTAACCACGCCCGCCGCCTCCTCCAATCTGTTGCTGCTAACCAGCAACCCGAGACGCCGCAAGGGCTGTACGCGGAATGGACTTGGCTGTAGAATAACGCTTGTGCTGTTTCTCAGCACTCCACAATAACCCAAAGACATCATCAAATTTAAGAGACTCTAATTTTGCTTCCATTACACATTTGAAAGTGTCATAAGCATCACCAAGACTAGCAAGAACAGCATCAACAAGATCATCTTCACTCATGACATGACCCAAGGAACTCAATTTGTCATGAATACTCTTAGCTTTCAACATATAAGTGGTTATATCATCATTACCCCTCTCAATACTCATCAATTCAGCCCGCAAATGTCTAATTTGTGAGCGAGAACGCTAAGAATATGCCTTAACTAATTTTTCCCAAGAACTTGCTGCTGTTTCAGCAAGAATAATCTTAGGTAACAAATTATCAGACATAGTAGTGAGGATCCAACTTAAGACTTGTTGATCCTTTTGTTCCCAAGACTCATAAACAGGATTTAAAGAACCATCAGACAAATATTTGACAGGAATAGGAGCATTAGAATCAATATGGTTGGCCAATCTAGAACCCCTTAATACACTCATAAACTTCGCTTTCCAAATCACAAAATTACTCGAATCAAGTTTTGTAGTAACCATACCAGAGAGATTGGGAGCGATAATCAGATTGGCCGGTAATTGTAGAGAGGACGGTGGACTAATGGGGGCTGCTGCCGGAACAATGGAGGTTGATGGCAAGGCTGGAACCGCATTATGTAACCCAAGATTTCGTAACCCCAGCAACTCTTGGAGGTTGATCGTTTCACCGGAGCTAGTGAAGAGAGGTGTAGACAACGGAAGGGAGGCAACCGAGATGGAGGAAGAGGGCGCTAGCCCTATCGTGGTCGGCGGCGGAACTGGAGCAGCAGGGATGCCGGAGGTGGACATGGTGATCGTTTAGAGGAAGGTAGGGTTTCGAAAAAAATTTTATTCTACCTCTGATATCATAAAGACTGTGTGAACCCTTGTGTAATTTCATTAACAATAAAGTATATATACAAGTGAGGAGTGGACCGAATATAAGTGAGGCCAAGGATACATAACCCAATAATACATAAATCCATATATACACATAATACACTCTAACAATATCAACCCATAAAGTACATGAACAATGGGGCGTTATTGATGTTTAATTCTCATAAGAATGCTTTTATATATAAGGATCCAAGGAAACGAAGACTCAGATATTTGAAGGTTCGTGGGATGGAATCACAAGTAGAAGCAATGGCGTACATTCCAAGCTTTGTTTCACTCAAACATTCTTTATCAGAACATAATGTGAAGGTGCTTAACGTTAGCAAATTGCATACTAATGTTTGTGCTTATCTTTTCAGGTTTTGTTGATTAAGCTTCTGATATTTCAATTTGACACGTTGAATCATTAATCAATCATGATCACACACATCAAACCCCTAAGTTACTAGAAAATTTAGTTGTGACTTGTGAATGTTAAACTTGGGTAGCAGATTAGCATTGGTCATTTTCACCTGCACATACGCACATGAAATGAGTTTAACTGAGTTTGATGCAGAGCTAATTTTTTAATTATTCCTAAACAACCATTTTGTTTATCCATTGAGCATCAGGTGCGCAGAGTTGAAGCTGCCCAAAGAGGGAAAACATATTTACATAGTTGAAGAATAGAGAGGTGGAGTGCGATTCTGAAGTAGCTTATCTTAATTACAATTAGGGATATCTACTAATTAATTAAACTACAAATTAGAAGAACATGAACAATGTTTTGTGGATGCAATTAGCTTAACATATTGTCTAATGTGTTGGATCAAATGAATGTAATTTTTGTTGCATCATTAGGTCTTCAAAAATAAATTTTGCTTATTGAGTCCCTATATTTCTTTTGTAAAGTCTTTATACTTACCTTTATTTGATTTTTTGAAAACATTTTTAAAATTTTCAATAAAGCCTATTAAACTTTTAAACTTGGCATCAATTATACAAATGGAGTCCTTAAACATGCTTAAATTGGTTAATTCTATTTATTAACCTTTATTATTTACATTCTCTTCCCACATTAAGAACATAGACCAAATATTCAACAACAACTCGTCTTTATATAAGAGCTCAATTGAAAATGAAAAGTTATCGGGTCTCTCAAAAACTTGTGTGTCAATATCAATTCAACTGGCGATGTTTCGATCTAAAATATATTTAACAAAATACAAGATTTCAATTTTTCGCAAATTATACCATTTGACTCTTTTTAAAAAATATTAACAAAATAGTTTTTGTTAGTTACAATGAATGACATAATTAACATTCTCATCTTCCCACAATTTTTTCATTTTCCCCCTATTTGTTTTTTTTTTTTTTTTTTTTGCATTGATATTGTGCAAATATTATGTGAATCTTTTTCCTCTTATGTGCATTGATACTACACAAATTTTATACAGTATTATACGAGAGTGACATCAGTCTACTTATTTTCAAGCTGATAATGTCACTCTGCACATTTAAAGGTTTTTTTTTTTTTTTTTAGTTTTTATAATAAAAAATGTTACTTTATGATTTTCAACTTGTAAAAAATGCTCCTCTTATAATTTTAAATTAATCATGGTATTTTCATTTAAGGAGGTATGTAAGTCTTTTTTTTTTTTTTTAAGAAAAATAAATAAATAATTCATTTTTTAATAATTAAATAGTATAGCCTTTTATTCATGTAAAATGTGTACAGAACCGTACCCTTGTCCTAATGACAACAGGGCCCATCTATTTGGGCTTACCTGAATTGGGCCTAATGATAACAATATACAAAACATAATGTCCAATTATTTGTATGAAATGTCTACAGTACCCTTGTCAATATACTCTAGCCGTCGCCTTTCACTCTGCGATTTCCCTCGGTTCTTCCATTTTTTTTCTCTTCCGGCCATCCATTTTACGGTAATCCTTTCTTCTCTTCAAGTCAAATGTTCTGCAGTTGTTGATCTAGGGTTTCTATAATCATCGATTAGGCTTTGTAATTGCTACACTTTTCGATTTTCTATTCTCTTTCTCCCAATTTTCCAGTTTCTATTCATGTATTTTGTATGTAATCATATAATTCAGGTCTGTTACTTGATAAGATTGATTAAGACTTGCTTCTCGATATTGACGTGTTGAACTCTTTTGGAGTAGATACTCTTCTATACGTTGCTGTCTTTGGGTGGCTGAAGGTCGCTTGACTCTCCCTCCGCTTTCGATGCCTTTGTGAAGTTCTTCCAAGCATTTCACCGAACTTGTCCTTTACTGCTCGCAGGAGTCCACTTCGTCGGAGGTAAGATACTTCTCTGTTAATTTAGCTTCCAGTGTTAGAAATGTGTGTTTTGATTTCTAATGGGAGATTGGAAGTTTTGATAGTATTAGGATTGCAATCGGTTTTGAATGCGTCATTGGGAGTTTCAATAGATAATTCATTGCCAGAGTCCACTTCGTCGAGTTTGCTTCAATTTTTATAATAGACATGGGCGAAAATTTTGTAAAATTTTTGCAAAACTTCTGTCTAATTTTCTTTTTTCTTTAATTTTGTCGAGAAACACAGTGCTATTCTCATGAATAATTGTATAATCTCCTTCATCATTCAGCTGACTTTGTTATTTTTTTCTTTCAAATTAAATCTATGATTTTCTTGTGGGTTTTGTAGCAGCATTAGGTTAGGGATTTTATGATGCTGGTGGTTTGAGTTACCAAGACTCTTTCTTGTTTATCAAATGTTTCAGATTTATCAGATGATGAATAAAATCAGTAGAAGGGGGAAGGGGGAAGACAATAATGGCGAAGACTAGAATTTTGAAGAGGGAATGAGGGCGTTTTACACTCCTCCCTAGCAATGTGTAAATGACCAATTTTTCTAGAGTTTATTCAAACCCCAGAAAGATCCCCTGCATAGTCAAATCCTTTATCAATCTGTGCTCTCAAGGTCAACTTTCTGAAGCAGTTTCCTCTCTCTCGCATTTAGCAAGTAAAGGCATACGGGTGCCGTCTGAGGCTCTAGGTTACCTTATCCAGCAGTGTGCAAACACTAAATCGCTTAGATTAGGCAAATGGGTTCATCTTCATATGAAGTTAACTGGATTGAAGAGACCCAATGCGTTTTTGACCAATAACTTAATAAAGATGTACTGTGAATGTGGTGATCTTTTAACTGCTTACAAGTTGTTTGATCAATTGTCTACGAGAAATCTGTACTCGTGGAACTATATGCTCTCAGGGTATGCAAAATTGGGTAAATTGAAGCCTGCTAGAAAATTATTTGATAATATGCCAGAGAAAGACGTTGTGTCCTGGAATACAATGTTGATTGCCCATGCCAAGAGTGGGTTCTACATTGAGGCTTTGAGGTTTTATTCGGATTTAAGGTTATTAGGGATAGGGTATAATGCGCATACTTTTGCAGGCTTATTAACTATTTGTGTTAACTTGAAGGAATTAGAGCTTACTAGGCAGGCTCATGCGCAGGTTTTTGTTCTTGGGCTTTTATCCAATTTGGTTATTTCGAGTACAGTTCTCAATGCCTATTCAAAATGCAGTGTTATGGATGATGCAAGGCGGCTGTTTGATGAGATGAACATCAGAGATGTTCTCACTTGGACATCAATGGTTTCAGGGTATGCTCAATGTGGTGATATGGATGCCGCCAATGAGTTGTTTAATTTGATGCCTATTAAGAATCCTGTTTCATGGACATCTTTGATTTCTGGGTATGCTAGAAATGGTCTGGGGCACGAAGCACTCGAGCTGTTTACAAAAATGATAGACCTTGGCATCAGACCTGATCAATTTACTTATAGCAGTTGTCTTTGTGCTTGTGCTAGTATAGCTTCACTTAATCATGGTAAACAGATACATGGGCATTTGATACGCACCAATTTCAGACCTAACACAATAGTTATGGGCTCTCTCATTGACATGTACTCAAAATGCGGAAATTTGGAAGTTGGGAAGCAGGTTTTTACACTTACGTGTGAAAAACAGGATGTTGTCTTGTGGAATACCATGATTTCTGCCTTGGCACAGCATGGTCGTGGTAAAGAGGCTATACAGATGTTTGAAGACATGACTGGATCAGGCATAAAGCCAGACGGTACAACTTTGATTGCCATAATCCATGCTTGCAGTCATTCAGGACTTGTGGAGGAGGGGCTTCGGTTATTCGAGTCCGTAACATGTTATCATGGTGTTGTTCCGGATCAGGAGCATTATGCATGCTTGATTGATCTCCTAGGTCGAGCAGGGAGTTTTGACAAGTTGATAAACCAACTCGAGAAGATGCCTTGTAAACCCAATGAGAGAATTTGGAATGCCCTAGTTGGTGTTTGTAGAATCCATGGAAATATAGAGCTAGGAAGAGAAGCAGCTGAACAACTTATTGGGTTGCAGCCTCAGTCTGCTGGAGCTTATTTATTACCATCAGGCATCTATGCTGCACTTGGTAGTTGGGAATCGGTAGAGAAGGTGAGACATCTTATGGATGAGAGAGACATAAAGAAGGAGCGAACAATTAGTTGGATAGACATTGAAAATAAGGTTCATACCTTCACAGTTTCAGATAGGTTAAACCCTTCTAAAGAAGTAATATACTTGGCCTTGGATCAATTAGCTGGCCACATGGAAGAAGAAGTTTCATCACATAATTGTGGATGGTAAAGTCAGTTGTGGTATCTTTGCTCTGACTAGGTGTTATTGAGGTATGTGCGTAAGTGCATTATTTCTATTCAGTTTTTCTCAACATGTAACATTTTCCTTTTACTTGATTGACATACCTTCAAGGCCGGATTGTCCGGTTGAGTTTTGCATTTTATAGATATCGATCTCTACAATGTGATGCTGGAGATCTTACTTCGAAAATTTTGGGTAGACCATCACTTGAATAATATTTTACTTCTTCTTTTGTAATTGATTCATCTTGGAATACATCAACATGAAAGAAAAATCATTTTACGATGAATAAATTCTGAAATTGAAATCTCTTTTACATTCCCATATTATCCAAATCCTTTTTAAAGTTGTGTTCCTGAAATCGCAGCAGATAATGTGTCTTTAAATAGCTGTTATGTTCAACCCTTTTGTTGATAGGTTCTTAAGGTGAACAGATGTAATAGCTGTTAAGTGCCATACAATTCCTTCTTTTCCAAATATAATCCGCTGAAACTCTAGTTGACTTTCCCCTTGAATTTTTCCAAATTCAAAGGGTTGAAATAGTGGCTTATGAGGTTTTCGGGATCGCGGAATCATTATCATCATCATCATCAGCTGTTCCATTACTGCCTAAATTGATAACTTCATAGTTAATGATTATGTTTGAATGGGAAGACTGGAATAATTATGATGGAGATGAAGGACTAATGTCGTGTCTCAGTTCTTTGACGGTTTGGAATTGTCCAAAGCTGTAGGCATTGCCATATTTCATTCTCAAAAAGACTACTGAGTCTGAAAATTGCCCGTTGTAATCGTATGCAAACTACAGCTGGATAGAGTTCTGAAGCAGAAAATCCTTACCATTCAGCTTCTGGAATCAACCCAATATTCAGGACAGGTAATTATCCGATTTTTCTCCTTATTCCTCTTTTTAGACCTTAACATTCTAATTTTCCTTTAGACTCTAATGTTGTTTTCTGCTTTATACAGATTCATTTGGAAGATTTTTTATGGCATAGTTGTGAGAGATGGATTGATGAATCAGAAATGATATTGAAAACGAACCATTCTGTGTTGATTTATATCATTTCGTTCCATCATCAATTGACCAATAATAAATGAGTAAATACAATGTTTTAAAATTAAATTACATTAAATTGGATTAAGACAAATATCCATTATTAAACGAGTAAATACAATGTTTTACAATCAGATAATGTGAAATACGTCATAAGAAAATTGGAGACATTTTATTATACTCCCCGAATATATACTTCCCGGAATTTTATTACACGTGTCAGATTCATGGTGCCTTTCTTAATTGGGTGTCACTTTATTTAAATTTTTTCAGAGAATCCTAGTCAAATACTGGATGTTTGTTTGTGTTTTATTTTTTTAATTTATTTGTTTCACGAAAAAGAAAAATTGTATTTTCTAATTATTATGTTGGATTCATTATGGTCATATGTGATTTTTATACAGAGGTATGTGAATAACTAAATAGAATAATCTTTTATTGATTATACGAAATGTCTACAGTACCCTTGTCATTATAGTAAGGGCTCATTTCTCTTTGGGCTCATCTGAATTGGGCCTTAATTAAATATTCCGCAAATGTATGGACTAATACGGAACGTTGCACGCGAATGACGCAAATCTGAATTATCTCCTTCTCCTCGTCATTTCTCTGCCCTCTGCCCTTTTTTTCTCTTCCGGCCATCAATTTTACGGTAATCTTTATTCTCTCCAACTCCAATTTTCTGCAGTTGGTGTTCTAGAGTTGCTACAATCATTCATTAGGATTTGTAATTGCTACGATTCTGGATTTTCGATGTTTTTTTTCCCAACATTTTTGTTGCTATTCATTTGTTTCGGTATTTAATCGTAGAATTTACGTCTGTTACTAGATAAGATTAATTAGGACCTGCTCTTCTTGATTGGTTGGGAATGGTTGGATTAGATAAAATTTGCGGAATTGATTTGTTGAATCATGAGATGAATTTATTTATTTTCAAAATGGACAGAATAAGGGAGCAATACAATCATTTTGATCCAGTGTGCTGATTTAGTCATTTTCCCTATTTCAGTTACATAACTTCAGAATTAATCATCGATAGAAGAACCTAAAGCTTTATATGTAGAGAGAGAGGCAGAAATGAACCAAGGGGAAAATAGCCACATAATGGTTCAATATTCAGGTACTTCATTTTCATATCTGCCGAAGGATATTCTTGTAAATATCTTACTTAGGCTCTCCATAAAGAGGATTTTTGTGTGCAAATCTGTGTGAAACATGGTATGATCTAATTTCAGACCTTGAGTTCGCAAAGCTTCATTTTGATCGAGCTCAAGTTTATCCTCTGCTTCAAACCTGTACTTACACTACCCTATCAAGAATGGTTCATCTTGTGCGGCCAGAGTAGGATGATTTCTAGGTCAAGCTTGACATGTGTGATCACAGCCACAATGAGTCAGAATGCTTCTGTTGTGTTAATGGTAAACTTGACACCAAATTCAAACTCCCATTGCACAACCTCCATTTTATACCTAATGATAAAGATAGTGGCCATGGTATGCTCAATCATGACAGCAAGACACAGAAAAACAGGTCTATCGAACTGAAAATGGAGGATCACAAATGTCGTATAGTTAATTCGTGCAACAGCTTGATTTGCCGGTCCATGTGATAATGATCCTCTTATTGTTTGCAAATCCTGTTATTGGTGAGTTTATTAACCTTTCACAGCTGAAGAAGGATATAGAATTTAAAGTGGAAGCAATTGCTCATAAGAGTCAAACCTAAAGTGGAAGTAATTGCTCATGGGATAGAATTTAAAGTGGAAGCAATTGCTCATATTCCGAGCTTTGTTACACTCAAACATGCTCTATCACGACATAATGTGAAGGTGCTTAATGTGACATCAAGGTAATTTTGTTTTGCTAAAGGGAAATTTCAAAAGTCATAACCCTCTTTATGGTGAGCTTTTGAAATATCCATTAATATTCAGGCCCTTCATTTTCAAATCTGCCAAGGGATATTTCAAAAGCTCACCATCAAGAGGGTTTGTGAATGCAAATGTGTGTAAACATGGAAAGACAAAGGCTTAATCGAAGGGCTTGACTCGAAGGTTCGTGGGATGGAATTAAAAGTGGTAGGAATTGATCATATTCCAAGCTAGGTTTCGCTCAACATGCTCTATAACGTCTTAATTCAAAGGTGCTTAACATCAAGGCAAGGTAATTTTGTATTGTTGTGATATTCAATGATTGACTTGAGTTCAATGCTTTCCGTAGTTTTTTACTTATATTTATTTTCTGGAGCCTTCGTTTTGTTGCTTTATTGAAAGAACGTTGATCATATGAGAAATGGGGTCGGGCTTCCAATAAATTAACGAAACCAAGAACTTGTTCTTTATGGTTAAATAGATGTAAGTGATGCATATGATAAATGATAAAATCTTTGAAGGAGTCTGAATCCAACTTAATCTCATCCCTTCCTATGGATATATTTTGTGGAATGTAACTTGAGATTTCTTCTCACAAACTTAGTTTGTATTATTAACTGAGTCATCACATGTAAGTATTTTATCTTCTCTTAATTGTTCTTGAAATATCCCCTTTTTTCTGCCTTTTCTTTTTATTTTTGGTAGTCACCCATCTTCCCTCATACTATATATGTTAGTTGATGCGTAATTTCTTCATTGAGAATTTTTTTCAATATATATATGATCTTTTTTTATATAATATTTTCCATAAAACAAACAAATGTACAATTTCAAACTTATTTGTTAGACTATAGGGAAGGTTTGTGTTAAAGGATAGAAGAAAGAGAAAGAATTTTGTTAAAATATATATAGTAATATGAACTAACATGCAATATTGCAATGATGCAATTCCTAATTCACTTCCTTCCTCGTTTCCTTTCATTTCTAATAAACAAACATGGCCTTTGTATTATAATGGCCCTTATACTCTACCCCTGCAATCTTAATAGTGCCAGAGGTGCTTAGGCTAGGCCTGAGTAGGAATTTCTGAACTATTTTGGAAATATGGTAAGCTATTCTTGAAAGGAAAGTGGGAAATATTGATAATTCGAATGATTTTGAAAAGATGATATATAATTTAAGAAAATAGTATCATAAACATTGATTTGGTTTTAATGAATTAAAAAAAAAAAAACACTTAGGATTGAAATCAATGGGAAAAGACAGATTTTGGATATAAAAAGTTATTTCCTTGTTAATCAAGAAGGAAAGACGGCAGATTTAGAGAGAAAAATTTTGAGATTAGTGAGGTTTTACAAGAAACAATAATATGAAGAATAAAAAAACTAGCTTTTTAAATAAAAAAGAAAGAGGGATTGGAAAAGAGTTCTTGGAAAAAGATCAAAAGCAACAAATTTAAATTTTTTTTCTTAGTCTGTGAAAGTTCCAGTCAAACAAACAAATCTGATTTCTTAGTTTGTGAATTCAGCTTGTTTTAGCTTTATTCTCTTGTTTACTTTCTGGTTTTGTTTCTTATAGATCTTTAAAATCTCAAAAACTATGTTGCACAAAAAACTTGATCTTGAAGATTTTCATGTTTTGGAAATGTTTCAGTTTCTAAAACTCTCGGGAGCTGATGCTTTACGTTCATGTCATGTTTCTCGAATTTAAGAAAATTGGAAAGTTGGTTCTTAATATTTGGAAGCCCATTTCTTAAAATATAATGCTTTTTTATATCAAATATCTTAATCAATTCATCATGTGTTAACCACATTGTATTAAATCCATAATTTTTATAAATCATCTCTTTCAAGCTTTCAAAATTCAAAGGAAAACGTCGTGTTCTTTCCTATTATGTAATTTACATCTCATTTTTCTTTATATGTATTAAAAAAATTATAAATGCATCATTTTTCTTTCCTATTATATCCGTTCCTTTTCCATGTGACATATCATAAATTTTGTTTTATGATTTGTCATTTTACCCCTTGTTTTCTAAGTTTTGGCATACTATATTAAGGTGATTGCCTTGAGCGATTTGAGATCGCATCGCCTTTAGGGTTCCTAGTGCATTTATCTACATTGCTCTAGACACCCTTCACTCTTTCACTTTAATCTTCTGCGGCGGCGATCAATTTTTGGGTAATCTCACTTCTCCTCAATATCAATTTTTAGTAGTTTCTGATCTAGGTTTCATTAGTCGTTAATTAAATATGAATCGTAATTTCTTTGCTTTTAGCTTTCATCTCGGTTTTCCCAATTTTCCTCTAATTGCTCATTTCTTTTGGTATCAATAGAATTTTCATCATAGAATGTAATTTGTTTCTGTATAAGATTAATGTTTGCTTCTTAAGATTTAGGTTTGACTTTTATGATCGGCTGTAACCTTTGGAGAAGAAAGAATTAGTCGAATTTATTTGTTGAATCATGACGCAGATTTATTATTTGCTATGTATTTAGAATCAATTTAATTCTGCGTTCTGATAATTTCATATTTGTTGTTCAGGACATTAACTTAACAAATAATCATGAAAAGGAGTTCTACAGCTTTTAATGGAAACAGGGGCAGAAATGAAGGAAGGAAAGTCAGGCACAAACAAATTGAATATTCAGGTCCTTCATTTACAAATCTACCAAATAACATAATGGAAAATATCATTCTTAGGTTATCCATAAAGAGAATTGTTGTATGTAAATGTGTTTGCAAAACCTGGTATGATATAATTTCAGATCCTGAGTTTGCAAAACTTCACTTTGATCAGGCTAAGGTTAGTCCCTTGCTTCGAACTTCTGGTGTTACATTCCTATCGAGAATGCTATATCTTGTGCAGCCAGAGCTGGGTGCTGATTTTGATTGCATACTTGATAAGAGTTATCGTAGCTATCCTCTTCATAAATGTCGTTTGTGTCAAGTTAAGGTGAAACTGGACACCAAATTAAGACTCCCATTGCGCAACTTTGAAAATATGCTTAATAGTGAAAGTGGTGGAGAGAGGGACAAGTGCGTCAAGTTGAAAATGAAGGATCACAATTATAGGGTAGTTAATTCATGCAATGGCATGCTTTGCTTGTCTAATCCATGGGACAATGCCCCTGTTGTTGTTTGCAATCCCATAACAGGTGAGTTTATTAACCTTCCAGAGGCTAGGACAGTTAAATATCCTGATCCATTTTTTCCTGAGTTAAGCCATATTGCTTGTGGTTTTGGTTTAAGTCATACGACTAACCAATATAAAGTGATAAGAATGTTTGTAAATTTTAGTGGTAGCCTTAGAAAACGTGAAGTGGTGGCTGAAGTACATATTCTTGGTAAAAAATCATGGAAAGATATTGGCTGGAACCGCCCCACAAAGTACAATTTGTTTCCTACCAATTTCAATGGGTGTCTTTATTGGCTTTCTGAACGTGCTGTGACTTTTTTTGACATTGATAAGGAATGCTTTGGTTCAGTTTCACTGCCACCGTTGAAAACTAATGCTCCATATATCAATGTGGGCATGGGAGTGTTAGGGAGTGAACTCTGCATAACTGAGGCTGATGTTAATGATGTTAACTTTTGGGCCATGAAGGATTACGATGGCAAAAAGGGTTGGTCTAAACTTTTCTCCATTAACCAGTTTAGTAGTTTTCAAGCATGGCCTCATGGCTCATTGCAACCAATAATGTACCTGAATGACGGTGCATTGTTGATGTTTAATTCTCGCACCAATGGTTTAATATATAAGGATCCAAGAAAAGTTGGATACAAATATTTGAAGGTGGCGGGAACACAATCACAACTGGAAGCTATTGCTCATATCCCATCGTTTGTTTCACTGAAAGATATTCTAGCTGGACATGATTTGCAGGTTCTGAATGTTAATTCAAGGTAATTTCGTAATGTCTAGCTATTTAATGCTTCACTTGATCTGAAAACTTTTCATACTTTCTGTTTTACTGGTTAATGCTTGACTTGATCTGATTACTTCAATGAGCTTTGTTAACAAGATAGGTACTCGAGTTGCATATGTGAAATTGGCCTGCCATTGCATTAATGAAACAATTAATTTTAAATTTAAACTCAAGTAGAGTATGATGCATGTGATAAATGAGAAACTTTTGATTCAGCAGTTCATGCTTTCGGTAAATTAAAGAATGGGATTGAAATGTAGTTTGTAGTGCAATTCTTTCTCTGCATCTTTTTTGAATTGTTTTAAAGCTTCCCTGTTCGTTAGAGTAACACTTTCTAAACTTTCTATTAATTTCTTGAATAGATGTGGAGAGTTGAAGCTCCACAATGAGGCTAAAGTTTTTTCCTTAGTCGAAGAGAATCGTTAGAGCCTGGCTAGACTGCATCCACAGTGGTTCTGCAGGATATGGAATTTGTTTGCAAGAAGTTATTTAATTAATTAAATGTTGAGAATTCTGTAGGATATTACCCTATTAGCTGTTATGAATTATAACAGAAGCTTCAGCTATGTTTCTTGCTTATAAAACTGCAACTACATTTGATTCAATTTTGATTTCTCTTTGTGTTCATTTTGCATTGTAAAATTCAGGTGATTAATTTGTGTATGCGGTTGTTATGGTTCAAAGATCTATGAAACTGCTTGATATTGAGTAACATGTTGTGTTAGGCAAGTTGTTTCCTCAAATCTTGTGATATTCTGAAATATTGATTACTCTACTCGTGCATAATTTCTCCCAAGAATACCACTTGACTGTTGACTCCCCTGCCACACTAATAAGCACTTAGGATTTAAGCATTTCAGATTCTTTACCTTTTTTTGACTAAGGCTGTATTTGAGGTTGTTTTTCGTAGTTTCAAAAGCAGCTTTCAGCCAAAGCGAGAAGAATCTTATTTTGGCTGAAAGCTGTTTTTGGGACTACGGAAAGCAGCCTCAAATACACAATTGGTAAAAGTCAGATTGTATTGAGGAAAACACTTAAAACTATATTTAAAGAAAGCAATTAAAACTAGCTATGGGGAAAAGCACTTTCACTAACAGCAATCCCAAACTGGTCCTAAAAGTTCATTATTTAATTTTTTAGTTTTATCAAAGAATTCTGAGTAGGTAAATCCAATATTATTGTTGGAACATGTTAAATGAAGAAACGAAATATATATATATATATATATGAAACTTTTTCAAATTATTTGAGTACGAGGAAATGCAATATATTTTTGGAACCAATTAAATCAAGTTTTGAATTTTAACGCAACAAGTTTAATTAGCAATTATGTTATCATTATTATTTTTTTAAATCAACGCAATTATGTTAGTTGTTGGAGCAGTAGCAATGGTTTAAAATAAATTTGGGCCTTAGTATACAAGTTATGGATTTCCCCTTATTAGAGGCAGTCCAATTGGATAAGCCAAAATTTCTAATATGGATTAGGTCTACGTGGTCCGTATTCCGTTAACGATTGTGTACATCGGTCACATATTTAATTTAAAAAAAAAAAAACACTGATTTATTATTCGATCGAATATATAAGTAAAAATAAAAGAAAGAGAAACTTGATCCGATCTGTAATAGAATTCCTAATCCATCTATAATTATATAATTAATTAATTAGTTATATAAGATAATAAATCAAGTGAATTCCAATTAGAACTTAAGACACCCTATATATATATATATATACACACACTTAACATATCACTAATGTACTTAACATATTAATTACTTAGAGAAATTCAGATTACATAATTTTAGAGATAAACTAATGCAAGACGATATTCTGCAATTAACTATGGAGGCAAGGCTTGGAAAATTTGAAGCTGATGATAGTCAATTAGTTATGGACGAAGAACAACAAGAAAGTAAACAACAGTTCATAATGGAGAAAGAAGATAAAGAAGAATTAATTGAGGATTTTAATCTGCAATTAATTATGGAGGAAGGTCTAAGGAAATTTGAAGCTGATGATCAAAATAGTGAAATTGAAGAAACAATGCACATTAGAGGAAGATGATAAAGAAGAAACAATTGAAGATTATAATCTGAAACTTGCTTCCCAATGGAAAAATATCAAAATGCACAACTGAAGATCGAAACACGTATAAATCATATAACAAATATATTGAATCCGTAATCAGAATAGATAAACAGACTTACGGTTTATATGTAGCGGATGTTTGATTACGAGATGATTCTGTTCCACACAAGAAAAACCGGATCGTTTCTGGATGCCTTTCCTACGTATGTATGATTACACAGAGTACGGGCGTAAATCCGTGAATTCTTCCGATGAATTCTATAGGAGGTATTTCGTGATTTCTCTCTGGGAGCGTTTTTGCATTTTTCTCGCGTAATGAATCTGAGAAACGAATTCTCTATTTATAGTGGAAATCCCAACTTCCATCTATTTATAGGGTCGGACCAAATTATACATTTGGTCCCTGTAATTTACACATAATTACAGTTTAGTCCATGCCATTCCAAAATGTCATGGGCGGACCAAAAACCAACATCTCCCACTCGCACATGACAAGACATACTTTCATGGCGATTGAACACACATACCTCTTGCAATTCTTTTTCGGCGAATTCACGCGACCAGTCAACGTAACGGTTAAATCTTGAAGCTCTCCTTCATCGTTCCACCTTTAGCTTAACGTGACTTCCCCCTAGTCCATTTTCCATGATCACTAGTTTTCGACTCACTTTTGATCTCACGAAAACATTCATATGCACTACATACCTTTTCCACGAAAAAGTATTGAGCTCGAGTGTTATATGTTTACTAAGTGACATGTTACTGAAAATATACTTCCTCTCTATAAATAACCTTCCACCATATGTCTAATGCTTATCTGACTGGTCCTTATATGCCCGTTCATAGCTAACGAAGCCCGGTTTAGGGTTCCAATCAAGTTAATCATCAGACATACCCTTCTTGTTATTTACAAGAGTCCTTAAGGGTGAACTTGAAACTCATAGTTTCATTTGGGTCTCTCATTAGGAAAGTTGAGATCAATTTTCTTCTTTCCATCCCTTGGTCGGCTCTTACACATACTACACAAATATGCCATAGTGTTGATCCACTTAGGACGTATGTTCTATAAACACTATGCGAAAGCATTCAGTCTCTAAATGCAACTCATGCATCAGTACCTCTAGTCCACTTTTAAGCCTTTCACAGGACAGCTTTCGGTATAAACGAAATAATGATATTTCACATATCACATATGGAGTAACTTACACTCCCACTTTTACCTATGAACACACAACTCATAGCAAAAGATTCATCTATGTGAGTAGATGACATTTCGCCAACATACTGAACTACACTCAATAGTTCTATGTGTATCGCTTTAAATAGTAAAATGAATTTGAACACAACAAATAACTGACATTCCATTTCAATAGAATTTTCAAAAGTTATTACAATAGTTCAAAGACAACAACATGTTCCTATAATCTACGAAGACCAAATTCCAAAATGTGTTTACTAAAAACCTTTGGAGCTATTGGTTTCGTTAACGAATCTGCAATCATATCTCCAGTTGGAACATGCACTAAACTTATTTCCCCTTGTGCTACTTTGTCTTTAACAAAATGATATTTTATATCGATATGTTTGCTTTTTCCATGATAACAAGGATTCTTGGAATAAGCTATCGATGCAGTGCTGTCGGAATAAATAGTCGTACATTTCCCTTTAGGCAATAGATCTAAAAGATCTATGAAGCGTTTTAACCAAACTGCTTCTTGTACTGCAGCTGCTGCAGCTACATATTCCGACTCCATAGTCGACAATGCCACGCAAGTTTGTTTCTTGCTACACCAGGAAATTGCACCATTTCCTAGAGTGAAAATATACCCAGACGTGGACTTCCTCCCGTCTTTATCAGTTCCATGATCAGCATCTGTATATCCCTTTAACTGCAGATCCTTTCCTTGGTAACAAAGGGAGTAATTTGAAGTCCCCTTCAAATATCTCAATATCCTTTTCACTGCTGCCCAATGCTTCAAACCTGGATTAGCCTGATAACGGCTTGCGAGGCCCACCGCAAAACCTATATCAGGTCGTGTACAAATCATAGCGTACATCAAGCTACCAATTGCACACCTATAAGGAATTCTCTCCATCCTTTTAGTCTCTTCTGAAGTCGTGGGACACATACTTACATTCAGTTCTGTACCTTTTGCAATAGGGGTTGGATCGGGATCACAGTGAGCCATACCAAACCGTTCTAAGATCTTATTGATATACGTCTCTTGTGAAGGAGCCAATAATCTCTTAGATCGATCTCTTGAGATCTTAACCCCAAGGATGTAATTGGCTTCTCCTAGATCCTTCATCTCAAAGTTAGAAGACAGCCATGTCTTTACTTTCTTGAGTAAGGAAGTGTCATTTCCTGCTAACAAGATATCGTCAACGTATAACGTTAGAATGAAAAACTTCCCTCCGTTTTCGCGCTTAATGTAGACACATGAGTCTGCATTGATCACCTTAAATTGCATTGATATAATCGCTTCATGGAACCGAAAATACCATTGTCTTGAAGATTGCTTAAGGCCATAAATTGATCTCTTCAACTTACAAACCTTATATTCTTGACCCTGAACAACGAAACCTTCTGGTTGAACCATATAGATTTCTTCGTTCAATTCACCGTTCAAGAACGCAGTCTTTACATCCATTTGATGTAATTCAAGGTCCATACATGCTACAAAAGCAAGTACAATTCTTATACACGCGAAACGGACAACAGGTGAAAAAGTCTCCTGATAGTCAATTCCTTCCTGTTGTGTAAACCCCTTCGCAACCAGCCGACTCTTAGTCTGGATAGGTTTCCCATCCGCTGATCGCTTAATAGTATGTATCCATTTATTCTCAATGGCTTTGCGCCCTTTGGGCAGATCAACTAGTTCCCAAACTTTGTTGATTCTCATTGACTCCATCTCGCTTTCCATAGCTTTTATCCATTCTTCCTTTGCTGAAGATTCCAGTATATCTCTTATGCTAGTTGGAATGTCTTCAATTTGAGCTATGACCGAGAGAACTTCGCTATCAACTAAATGACGGCGTCGCGGAATGTTTCCCCTCTTCGATCGCCTCAGAGGTTCTGCTTCTTGATAAACAAATCGCATATATTCATCAAGGTGTTGGGCAGAACTCCCACTGGGACCACTCCCACTGGGATCTATATCCATATTCACACTTGAACTTGGAACAAGACTCCCACTCAAATCAAGACTACTCAAGTCAGGGTCAGGATTACTCAAATCCGCTGGTGAAGGTTGAAAAACATCATTCTCTTCCCTTTCCCTTACGTCTTCAACTTCATTCCTCCCACTCAGATTGAGCGATCCTGAAGTTTCAGACTCTTGAATTTCAAAGAAAGTGAATTCCTTATCCACTTCTCCCAGCTTAGGAAATTCATTTTCTAAGAATGTGACATCCCGTGACTCAAATTCTGTTATTTGACCATTCTCATTCTCTCCCACTAGAACATATCCTTTGGAGAGGTCAGGATATCTTATAAAGATACCTTTCTTGCCTCTAGGGCCTAGCTTGCCATGCTTGCTAGATGTATCATGAACATAGGTAGCACATCTCCATGGTCGTAAATGGTTCAAATTGGGCTTGCGGCTCGTCCACAATTCATAGGGCGTGGTTTCTACGGACTTAGAAGGTACTCTATTGAGTACATAGGTGGCAGTCAATAGTGCGTCTCCCCAAAAGGAGATAGGCAAATTGGCTTCAGCCATCATAGACCTTACCATCTCTAAGAGGGTTCGGTTTCTTCTTTCCGCGACTCCATTTTGTTGCGGAGTCCTGGGTATAGTCAACTGATGTTTTATACCCTTTTCATCACATAAAACTTTAAATTCCTCGGAGAGGTACTCTCTTCCCAGATCGGTTCTTAAAGCTTTGATTTTCTTCTCTAATTGATTTTCAACTAGAGTCATAAATCGTTTGAAACATACTAATGCTTCAGATTTATGTGCAATCAAATAGACATGACCATACCTTGTATAGTCGTCTATGAATGTAATGAAATAGTACGCACCATGCCTTGCCCTAACATTCATTGGGCCACAGATGTCAGAACGGATTAATTGCAATGGGTGGTCAGCTCGCGTAGCTTTACTAAACGGTTTCCTTGTCATCTTTCCTTTTAAGTAGCTTTCACAAGTTGGAAGATCTACTTTGGATAAATCAGCCAACAAACCAGCTTTAGCCAATCGTACTAAACGATGTTGACCAATGTGACTAAGTCTCGCATGCCACATTTTTGAAATGCTAACATTATCCACAGATGAGTTAACATTAAAAGAAAAGCTATTATTACACAAATAATTTGGATCTATATCCAATACAATAAAACCATTCATTAAATATCCACCACCAAAGTAAATATTGTTCAAACAGAGACTAAAACTGTTTAATTCAAAAGACAAAATGAATCCTAAATTCATTAGGGCAGAAACAGATATCAAGTTCCTTCGTATTCCAGGAGCGTAGAGGACATCTTCAAGGAATAGTGGACGGCCACCATTCAAGACCAGCTGACAACAGCCAATCCCTAAGACTTCCTCGCTTGAATTATTTCCCACGTATATCCATTTTGTTCCCCTTGGAACACTTCGGAACTCTACAAAGGAATCACGATCCTTTGTTACATGGTCTGTGGCTCCTGAGTCTACAATCCACAAAGGATGAGATTCAGTTAGGAAAACAGAACTTGAAACATATGTATAACACTTATAAAAGTTGGTAACATTTACCTTAGGAGCTTTGCAGTCTTTTGCAAAATGCCCCTTCTATCTGCAGTTATAACATCTCACTTTAGAAATGTTCACCTTTTTCTTGCCCTTCTTCTGAACTGGAACACTGCCTGCCATTCCCTTAGCCTTCTTCTGAAAGAACCTCTTGTTCCTTTTCTTTGACTTCGGACCAGAACTTGAACCTATCATGTGAACTTCAGATCTCACACGGAGAGAAGCCAAACGGTCCTCCTCTAGTTCAAGATGACGAACTGCATCGTCAAAGGTCTTAATGTCATTAGAATGGGTTAGGTGCAACTTCATATGCTCCCACCCGGTCGGCAGAGAACGTATCACAGCTTGAACTTTTTGCTCTTCAGTCAACTTATGACCAGCATCATGAAGCTCCGTGATCATGTTAGACATTTCTCTTAAATGCCTCTTCATCGTGTGGTCTGCTCTCTTCTTATAAGTATCAAATTTGATACTTAAAGAACGAAGCTTAGTTAAGGAGACACCTCCAAAATTTTCTTTGAGAGCATCCCACAGTTCTTTAGCTGTGGGGTAGATGCGAAACCTTTTCGCGATATCATCATCCATAGCACTAAGCATGATGATGCGGGCAGTAGAGTTTTTCCTTTTCCAAATCTGATAAGCATCAAGGTCCCTTCTAGCTTGTGCGGTGGTACCCTCTTCAGGAGGAACCATTATTCGCTCCAGAGTGTCCAGAGCCTCCTGCTCTTCAATTATGTATTGGACTTTCATCGCCCAAACCTCATAATTGTCACCGTTCAAGCGTAGGTCCTTATTCAATTCAGCCACAATTAACTTGGAAGCAGCCATATGAAAACTATAAAGACGAAGTAGCACAAAACAAGTAAGCGATACACCAAATTTATTATAAGATTATTTAAAGCTAAAAATAGTGCTTGGTTCACATAAAATCGAACACTATGTCAATGCACAGAGTCACCATTTATTCGGGCTAATACAAACACTATGCTAGTTTTAAATTTCCAATAATAAATATATCTATTGGTTATGTTTCAGACTACTAGTTACAACAGCGAAATTTATTATTTATAATGCAAATGATTGTATAACACTTAGTTATAAAATCAAAATAAATAACTTTGAAGAACTGAAACAATAAACCAAAATAGGAATGTTTAACATATAAACACTTTATTTCATAACTTGTCCAAAACAAAGATACAACCACACCACACACAAAAAAAAAATTTAGCACGTAGCTAATTCAATACACAATTGAACATTATGAAATCAGCAAAAAAAATTAAAAAAAAAAAGAAGAACTCAATCATCATTGCTAGCCCCACTGTTAACATTATAGTAACCTTCTGGAGTCAATGGATCATCCTCGACACTAGTGTCGATCTCATCCTCTTCCTCTAGGTCAACAATTTCAATTTCTTTACATGTAACCGGTATAGTCTCTACGAACTGATAGTAGAGATCATGAGGCATGTTCTCAACACCCTCAAAAACAGTGTCCAGACAGGGTCGACGAACCAATTTGTTACTTCTGAGTAACATTGTTCTAGGATTATGAGACAGCCTGGCTCCGGTTTCAGCCAATTGTAAAACAAACACTTTGCATTGGTACTCATATTCCTTCTCAGGAACCAATCCTTCAATGGAGACCACTGCCATGTCAAATATAGGATTTTCACCAAACCAGAATTTTTTAAAATGCTTTTCCCGAAAAGCCTTTTTCGCAAATTTTAACATTTTCAGTTGATCAGTTCCTGAGAAAAATCCACCTTTCCAGACAAGCTCTTGGATTTCCCGATTTAACGCGTTAAATCGTTCCATTACTCCAATAATATCCCCTTCATCCAACGGAGCATACCGTTTAGAGAACAGCTTATCTTCAAGTTTTTGTATAGCTCGTGCCTCCTCCTGAGACTCGATTATTTTCGCCGTTTTAACGATTGTTACCATTTCTATAACACATATAGAAATAACAAAAACTTTTTAATGATCAATCAAAACTCAGTACATAAATACACAATCAATATACTGAATTTTCTTGAATTTATTAAACATAAATTAAGCATTTATACACAATAAATACTAGTAAATTTAGTTTAAAATATCAAATGAATTCCAAAAATTCATCAAAATATATCAAAAATTCAAGAAAAATGTAAATTTTAATTCTGGAAAAAATTTGACAAAATTTGGAAAACGGAAACCACCTCACGCGCCCACACGCGCTGAAGAAATGCCAGCCATGCGCACGCACGCACGATCACACGTCGTCACGCGCCGCTAAGACCGGCTGTCCGGGTGACACGTGGCGCCATGTGATTTGGTCTGATGTGGCAACAATTGACACGTGTCATCACCTGAATGGCTCATTAGATGATGTGGCAGGTCACGTGGCACACACAAAACAGATTTGACACGTGTCATTTCACCATTGGTCCACGTTTTTGACAAGTGGCGACACGTGGCACTTTGACGGTTTCTCCAATGGTTACTGATGACACGTGGCGTCACATGATTGGCGGTTGACTTTTCAACCGTCGATCCCCTCCAATCGCGTGTCGCCACCTGTTCAGTGAACAATTCTTCGTCAGTTTAGTCAGACACGTGTCGTGACGTGATTGGTTGCTGGACCGTTTACTTTTCAACCGTCTGCAGATCAACCAATCGCGCTTCGCCATGTGTCGAACATACAGAAATCTTCTCAACCGTTCCGCAACCAACGCCAGCCGCATTGGTGGAGCGTGAGGGCCACGCGCCGCCTTCCACTGCTCCGTTGGCCTTGAAATTTGAGATTCCGACTCAATTTTTCATGCTGATTTCAGTGGAGTGGTTAGATTTTCAAAATTCCGACAAAAAATTTTGACACTTTGTACTGTTGGATCAAATACGGTATCGTTTTGACACGGATTACGATGGAAATTCACAACAAAACGAACCAAAATGAATTCATGACTAACAGAAACATATTCTTTTCATAAAATATCGGATTTCAATTTTTACGGAATTATTTTGATGCGGATTTCAGTATAAATCCGTATCAAAACAAATGATTATGTATTTAAACAAATAAACACGCTTTCAAACGGATATGACAAATTCTAATTCACGGAATTCCAGAAAACTAGATTTGAACACATCAATCTATAAACCTTTCGGCTCTGATACCAATGAAGATCGAAACACGTATAAATCATATAACAAATATATTGAATCCGTAATCAGAATAGATAAACAGACTTACGGTTTATATGCAGCGGATGTTTGATTACGAGATGATTCTGTTCCACACAGGAAAAACCGGATCGTTTCTGGATGCCTTTCATACGTATGTATGATTACACAGAGTACGGGCGTAAATCCGTGAATTCTTTCGATGAATTCTAGAGGAGGTATTTCGTGATTTCTCTCTGGGAGCGTTTTTGCGTTTTTCTCGCGTAATGAATCTGAGAAACGAATTCTCTATTTATAGTGGAAATCCCAACTTCCATCTATTTATAGGGTCGGACCAAATTACACATTTGGTCCCTGTAATTTACACATAATTACAGTTTAGTCCATGCCATTCCAAAATGTCATGGGCGGACCAAAAACCAACAACAACAAAGATTCTTGATTTACAATAGCAAGTTAACTGAATATTATGCACAATTAGCGACACAAGAAGCAGCTACACCAAACTATGATGAAGGTGACAATGTGGATTATTCAGGACTGATATAGTTCTTAACTCGAGGCAATATATTATTTTCACCATGGAATTGGAATGATCCTCCAAATCCTGATGAGGTTCAAAGTCTTCTTAATGGAGGAGAAGGAGACCGAATCGTGTTCCAAGATGATCTTTTTTCCGGTTGTGAGTTATTTTCAGTCACGAGATTTCATTCTGATGTGGTAGAGCACATAGCAGATGAATTCTTGGACCAATTTGACAAGAAAAAGAATGAGAATAGAACTAAGAAATCAAACAAGAAGAGTGCCTTTGACGTTGACGTTTTATATTACCTATGAACTTTTGACCTTATTTTCTCTAATTTGCTCTCATTTATTTCAAGAGAAATGTTTAATATTAATTGAGAATATCACATGGTAATTAATAACAAAGAGAATTTTATTAAGGGTAAATTAATCATTTTAATAGCTCCATAAATTCTTCATTAGTCTTGGTGAACAACTTTAAACGACATATTTTTAGAAACGGAGGGAGTAAAAAAAAGCAATCTATGTAGAATTGAAGGTGGGATTCCAAGGAAACTGAAGTTGTCGTGTGAGTTAGTTCACTTTCAACATGAGATGTTTCTTCTCTTATGGACACGTGTTAATCTATGTATCGCCTTACATGTAAAATATTTTGACAGTGTGATATGTTACCCCTATCTAAGCATGTTGTGCACAACATATAGGTTTATAGCGGAGGCTCAATATATCAAAAAAATATATGCTCGGGGGCAGATGTGTCTAAACGAAAGATCAAAGGCTTAATGTAATAAAAAGTAAATCATCATGAGTTCAATGTCTCCAAATGAAAGATTAGGAGCTTAATACACCAAAAATTGAAAGATGGGAGATCTCACAATGCTTTTTGCCATGAAAATTTTTCTGAAATTTCAATTATACGTAACATACATATATCACATCTTCCTTTTTGACTGCAATATCACAACTTCCTTTCAGTTGACAAAATGGTAATAGAAATAATTAAAAGAAATCCATGGAAAACTAGAGCTTGATCAATGAGTATTCAGTGAGTTGAACTAAGCATGAGGTTTATGTCACGATTCTAATCTTAGGTTACATGAAATCATATTAGGATTAAAACCAAATGATCCACTAAAGTGTTGCTGTAAAACTAACAGGTGAAAGAAATACAAACTTGGTGGAGAGTTCATATTCTACTTAAACATTATTTAATTCAATTTGATTATATCCAGAAAGATGAATCAAATTCTATTTATGACACAACAGAACAGAACCAGAATCAGTGTCATTCACCCACCGCGATCCTTCAAACATGAACATGGCTCTCGAGCTTCTGTAGTTAAATAAATTCAGTTAGCACATAGCAGAAATAACAATGTTCTGCTGAAACAGAATACAGAACTTGCAAAGAATTGAAGCATAACAAATAAGGTATCTTTCCTACATCTTTATTTAATTAATCTGTACTGAAAAATTTTTGTGAGTTTTGCAACAATGGTACAGCTGTTTTCTTTACAATCAAATTATCATGCTTCAATCATTAGCATCTCCATGTATAAATAAAAGAAATTACGTTATATACAGCAGTCAGTATTAACTTAATTTGCAGAGCTAATGCTTTCAAATGATACCAAATTACAGACATCATATGTGAATGTATCTGATCTTTCAATCCAGCACGTTAGACCAATTAAGAAAACATACATACAATTTCGTAGTTCATTTCCTCTTTGCAGTTGAAAAAAAGGTAATAGATCAATTTACCTTTGCTGCAGCCTGCAATGTCTGTACCGTACTTTCTCAACTAATACACCCATGTGTCACTGGCTCCCTCTTCTTCGACAACAGAAATAGATTTGGCCTCATTGTGCAGCTTCAACTCTGCACACCTACTCAATGGATTAATAAAATGCTTAGAAAGCAGTGCTCTAACAATGGACAATAATGCAAAGAATTTACACTAATTAAAATTCATTTCGAACTTCATTGTGTATTTTCTAAAAACTTTCTTGTCGATATATAAGGTTAAGTTGGCTTTCAACTCCTTCAAAATCTCCTGAATTTTATATTTCTCATTCATCAAATGTCACTATATCTATTCAAGCTTACTAAGTTCAAGTTCATTGGCAGCCCATTTCCACATATGGACTTCCTCAACCCATCAGTGTTCTGTCAATAAAGCAACAAAAGGGAGGTTCCAAAAAAGACAAATATAAATACAAAACTATGTCCAGCATTGAGTAGCACAAAATTACCTTGACTTGATGTTAAGCACCTTCACATTAAGTCCTGACAGAGTATCTTTGAGTGAAACAAAGCTTGGAATATGAGCGAATGCTTCCAGTTCTGCTCTTGTCCCGCGGACCTTCAAATATCTAAATCCAGGTTTTCTTGGATCCTTGTATAATAAAGCATTTTCACAATAATGAAACACCAGCACTGCACCATCATTCAGGTACTTTATGGGTTGGTATTGGCCATATGCCAATCCTTCATGAGTCCACAAGTTAATGGAGAAAACTTTAGACCATTCCTCTTCTTCACCATAATGTTTCATTACCCAAAATTGAATGTCTCCGCCGCCAAAAACACAAGATATGCAGAGTTCTTCTTCTAATACTCCCACAGTCACATCTTTATCCAGTTTAGAATTATCCAGTGGGGGTGCTGAAACTGACCCAAAGCATTCCTTCTCAATGTCAAAAGAAATTATGGATAATGGTTGTGAATCAGAAGACCAATAAAGAAACCCATTTAAATAAGTAGGGAATAAGTTGCATGTTGTCTGGGAGAAAATGCCGATGTCTTTCCATGATTCTGTACCAAGAATATGTACATCAGCCCCTATACCACCATAAATATACCTGTTTCTATTAGCATCTCGGGTCCAACGCTTAAACATTCTTATCACCTTGTATTGGTTAGTCACAGGACTAAAACCAAAACCACAACGAAAAATATCCTTGCGCAAGTCAACCTTCTTAGCCTCTGGAAGTTCAATAAACTCACCTGTTACAGGATTGCAAGCAATAAGAGGATCATTATCCAATGGATGGGACAAGCAAAGCAAGCCGTTGCATGAATTAACTATACGATATTTGTGGTTCTTCATTTTCAGTTTGAAGCACTTCGTTCCTCTGTCAGGATCAAGAATATCATAGCCACTATCTTTATCATCAAATATCATTTGCAGGTTGCGCAATGGGAGTTTAAGTTTAGTGTCAAGTTTAACCTTAACCTGACATAAACATTCAGGCTTAGAGCAGGTATAATCACACATGCCAAGCCTAACCTCGAAATCATCCTGATCTGGCTCAACTAGATAAAGTAACCTTGATTGGAATGTTGTACCTGAGGTTCGTATCAGAGGACAAACCTGAGCTTGCTCGAAATGAAGCTTTGCAAATTCAGGGTCTGAAATTAGATCATACCATATTTTGCACACAGATTTGCATACAAAAATCCCCTTTATGGTGAGCCTAAGTAGGATATTTACCAGAATATCCCTAGGCAGATCTGAAAATGAAGGACCTGAATACTGAATCAGTACATGGCTAACTTCCCCTGCTTCAGAATTCCTAATTCTTTTCATGGTTATTTGCAAAATATGATCCTGAGATAGCACAAATGACAAATCAAAACACATAAATTAAATTGATTGCATCGCCCCTAATGATTATATATATATCGCAAATACTGAATTAATTTCATGATTCAACAAATTATAATAGAGATTCCGTCTTCTTCAACCATCACCGTCAATACATAAGAGTTCAAAACCTAAAATATACGATTCAATACCAAAATTAATGAACAAATAGAAGATTAAAATTGGGAGAAACAGGATACAAAAACTAAAAGCACAAAAATTTACTTCTCCTAAGGATTATAAGAAGACAGATTACCGGAAAATTGATAGCCGCCGCGGCAGAGATAAAACCGAAATCAAGTGAAAGGACGGCTAGAGTACAAAGCCATTGTATAGTTGGCGGGAAAGGCATTATACAAAGCCCATTGCCGTTTAATAGAAAGAGAAAGAAATGAGGAAAGAAGTGAATTTGGATTTGCGTTAAAGTGTCAATTTGGCCCTAAAATTAGTTTCTGTGATCAATTTGACCCAAAATTAAGTTCATGTATTAATTTGGTCTTCAATTTGGCATTTTGGAGCTAATTATAACTCGTTTTATTATACGGTTGATTTTTTTCTTAACACGGAACACTTTTTAATCCTGACACATTCCATTTTGAGTTGATGTCACCCTAATTAAAGACTAAAATTAACACTCAAATTTAATTTAGGACCAAATTAATCCTACAAACCAACTTGATAGACCAAATTAATCCTTGAATGTTGGATGTTAGTCCATTATTTCTATACTTCTTTTAATCATGAACTTTAACAAAATTCTTTTTTATTTTTTTTGGGGATAGAGCATTTTTTTCCTCTATGAGAGAATAACGAATCTTGGAAAGAGTAAATACTCAACCTGATGTTTTTATGCAATCGAAATTCTGCAAGTCAAGCATTATATGCAAAACCAAAAATTGTAGAAAAGTCAACATTCACTTAATTAGTAGAATTAATGCTTTCAAATGATGCCAAAATGGCAGCAACAGAAGCTGATCTTACAATCCAACATATTAGATAGTTTAGCAGATATTAATTGCTGCATTTACAAAACAAACGGTACAACTTAATTCGGGGCACAGTCAATCAACCAGATTAAATTTACAAAACATACCTACAACTTCATAATTCATTGTTTGGGCATTTGACAAAATAGTAATAGTTAGTTTAGCAGATTTTAATAGCTACATTAACCTCTGCTGCAGCCTACAATGTCTATTTCCTATTCATAACCGAATTCCATGTCGCTAACTTCATAATCACAGTCTTGATACTCATCTTCAGTGTCGGTCTCCATGTTCCTATCTTCTTCGACTATAGAAATACCTTTGGTCTCTTTATGCAGCTTGAACCCTGCACACCTACTCGACCCCATTGATAAAAATGGTTAGAAAGTGTTGCTCTAATTAATAGGGAACATTACAAACCATTAAAGGAAGAAGAGATGGAATTACACTACTTAAAATCAATTTCCAACCTCATTGATTCTTTAATTTCTCAATACTTATCTAGTCACTATATATTGTTAAGTAGATTTAAGATCCTCCATAAGCTGCTGAATCGAAAATTCGCACATTATGCATCTATTTCATTCTGAAGTTCCAAGTTCATTGTTTCATTAAAGTTCAAGTTCATGTGCCCCTCCCAATCCCATCGTTCTGTTAATAAAGCAATAAAAGGAGGCTACAACATATATATATATATATATAAACAAAAACTATTAAAGGCATTGAGATCAAGTCAATTATTAAGTAGCAAAATATTACAAAATTACCTTGACTTGATATTAAGCACCTCAACATTATGTCCTGATAGAGCATGTTTGAGTGAAACCAAGCTTGGAACGTGAGCAATAGCTTCGACTTTCGATTCCATCCCACGGACCTTCAAATATCTGAATCCAGTTTTGTTTGGATCCTTGTATATAAAAGCATGTTTATGAGAATGAAACATCAACAATGCACCATTAGTCATGTACTTTATGGGTTGATATGAACCATAAGGCCATCTTTCTATATCACGCGAGTGAAAACAGAAAACTTCAGACCAAGCCTTTTTAGCACCATTATCCTTCATTGCCCAAAACCTAACATCACCAAAGCCAAAAGCCTCAGATATGAAGAGCTCTCCCCCTAATACTCCCATGCTTGCTCTCTGAATTAGATTGAAATCCTCAAATGGTGGCGATCGAATAGACTCAAAGCATTCTTTCTCAATGTCAAAAGAAATTACAGAACATGGTTCTACAAGAGAAAACCAATAAAGATACCCATTCAAATAAGTAGGGAATAACTTGTATAATGACTTGGGAAAAAACCGAAGGTCTTTCCACGAGTCTGTACCAAGAATATGTACTTCAGCCACCATGAAACTATTGTTTCCAATCCAACGTGTAAACATTCTTATCACCTTATATTGGTTAGTTGTGGGGCTAAAACCGAAACCAGACCCAATACTAGGCAAGTTAGGATCTTTAACTGTCCTAACCTCTGGAAGATTGACGAACTCCCCTGTAACTGGATTGCAAACTATAACAGGGTCATTATCAGATGGATTAGACAAGCAAAGCAAACCATTGCATGAATTAACTATCCTATACTTGTGATCCTTCATATTCAGCTTCATGCAATTGTTCCTCTCTGCACCACTGTCAGGATTAAGCATTTGGAGGTTGCGCAGTGGCAGTTTCAATTTAGAGTCAAGTTTTATCTTAATAGGGGAGGTATCATAACGCATGTAAAGCTTGTGCTCAAAATCATCTTGCTCTGGCTGCACAAGATAAAGCATTCTTGATAGGAGTGTAAAACCTGAGGTTCGAATCAAAGCATGAAACTGAGCTTGAGCAAAATGGAGCTTTGCGAACTCAGGATCTGAAATTAGATCATACCATGTTTTGCACACACATTTACACACAAAAATCCTCTTTATGGAGAGCCTAAGTAGAAGATTTACCAGAATGTTACCAGGCAGATCAGAAAAAGAAGGACCTGAATAATTAGTCTGTATGTGGCTGACTTTCCCTGCTTCATTTCTTCTTCTCTTTGCATTAGAAGCTGTTGAAATCCTTCTTTTCATGATACTGAGACAGCAGAATTGACATCATTAGTGCTCAAAAGCCCCTAAATTCTCTTCATATGTTGAAAAGTAATAAATTCATTTCATGATTTAACAAATTAATTCTACAATTTTTTTTCGGCTCACACTCGATTCAAAAAAATTGAATCTAAAATTCACAAAGCTAGTTTCTAAACCTAGATTCTACGATTCAATGGCATGATAAATGAGTAGCTAAATGAAAATCAGGAAAAAGAAGAACAAAAAGCTAGAAGCATAGGATCGCAGGTCCTACTTAATGATAATAAGAACATATGATACATCAACATTAGCCACACAAAATTCATGCGAAAGATAAGAAAGTATTACCGGAAAAATTGATGGCCGGAAAAGAGAGAGAAAGGTCTGAAGTCTGGACTGAATTAACGATGGAGTGAAGAACTATAAATTGGACAATTGGAAATGGCGGGAATTTAGGGAGGGAAATTTAGTTTGGGCTGGGCCTTATTAGGAAGCCCATCTTTGATTACAAAGCAGACTAATTCGTGGGCTGGGCCGGATTAATCCATCTCTAAGTAGTATTTGGTGCACTAATGCTCAATCTCCATTTTATATTCTTCATACAGCATTCAAATTTCACTTAAAATTGTATAAATAGAGAGATGAAGAAAAATACACCAGCTTTGTAATTTGTTTTATTATGCTTATCTTGTTATTCCAAGATTATTTTGGTATCTGATTAACGTTAACCAATTAATAATAAGATTTAGATTTACTGAAACAAATGTGGCATACTGAGACAAGTGACCAAGGAAATTGTCTAACAAGCTCCATATCTAACAATCAACAAGGAAATTGTCATCATATTACATACAGTATCTTTGAGGCTGTAATATCTTTATGGTAAACTAAAACCTACCCCACCAGTATTCTTCACTTCCAGTAAATAACGCGAGATATTCGCGGTAATCAACATCATTATCACCATCAGCATCAGATTCAGATAAATCCTCAAGTTTCATCTTCTCGTACAAGGAAATGGCTCTAGCTTCGCCCTCTAGTTTCAATTCAGCACACCTATAGTTAAAAGAATCCCATGAGCATCAAAAAGCTAAAGCAGAAAAAAGACTTCTATTAGAGTTCAATGAATACAATTTGGTTACAAATTACCTTGACTAGACATTAAGCACCTCTACATTACATCCTGCCAGAACATCCTTAAGGGAGATGAAACTTGGAGTGTGAGCAATTGTCTCAGCTTTTGATTTGATCCCTCGAAACAAAAAACGCTTTAATCCAGGTTTACTTGGATCATAATAAAGTAGACAACTGCTAGGATAATTAAACATCAAAAGTGCACCATTATTCATATACTTTATGGGTTGATATAACCCATTAAGGCATCTATCACAGTAACACATGTCAATTTCGAAAACTTTTGTCCAAGACTTTCTAACACCGTATTCTTTCATCACCCAAACACAAGGCAATCTAGAATTAGAAGAGTCGCATACGCAAAGACATCCTTCTAATACTCCCATGCCCACATAATCTTCCTTGTCTACATTAATCGTGGACGTCCACAATCAAACCATGGAGGTGATGAAAATGGTTGAAAACATTCATTCTCACAATCAAATGAAACAATAAGAATTAGTTTCTTACCATTGAAACAAAACCAATGAAGTGCACCATTCAAATAAGTAGGATATGTTAACTTATAGCCCCAATAGGAAGCACCTTCAATATCTTTCCACGATTCTGTACCAACATTGTGTACTTGAGCCAGCCCAATAAACCTTACAATAGTATCATGATTAACAACACGGTCCTCTGGGATGAGAACATGTTTAGAAGGCCGATCTTGCTTAAAAATTTTTACTACTTTATATTGATTGTTCTTTGGGCTAAAGCCAAAACCACAATCAATATAATCATTAAAGTCATACAAATTTTTACCCTCGGTCACCTGTGGAAGATTAATAAACTCACCAGTTATTGGATTGCACACAACAACAGGATTATTATTAGTTGGTTCAGATAGACAAAGAAACCCATTACATGAATTCACTATCTTATGGTGGTAATCATAGACAAATTCAGAATCATCTTCATCATTGCCATTGATGCTATCCTTTGAAATCAATTGCAAGTTGTGCAATGGAAGCTTTAACTTGTAGTCCAATTTCATATTTACCTGACACACACAACTACGTTCAAAAGAACCATAGCATTCCTGACATGAAAACCTATCCATAAACCTTTCATCTTTCTCTAGCTCAAGAAGATAGAGACTTCTTGACATGGATGTCAAATACCTGGTTCGAACAATTGGAAAGACCTCGGATTGAGCATAGTGGACATTGGCAAATTCAGGATTCGAAATTGTAGCATACCAAGATTTGCATGTGCATGTGCAGAAAATTATGTCCTTAATCGGCAGTTTAAGCAGGATACCTACAAGAATGTGGCTGGGTAGATTCATAATTGAACAGCCTGAATGTTGGATCTTTACTTCTCCAGCTTCAGCTTCTTCATTTGTTCCCTTTGGGCGATGAGCTCTTGAATTTCTTTTCCTTTTCATCACTACTTTGTCAAGAATAAAATAAATTGAGGAAATTGATAAAATAAAATATGTAAAAAAGCTTTGATTTCAGAAGCCACAATAGATAAGTTCCATTTTAATTATAAGAAACAATTTTTCCATCAGATTCTATTTTCATGTGTCGCGTAAAGAATCCAAATTTTAATTTCTTTTGCACATCTATTCCTATAGTATCATAATGAAAAAAAATAACAGAATTGTTTATATTGCGAAGAAGAAATGGCAGTGGAGAAAACAAGCTGAAGAGTTGTGGATCCTCTTATTATGAGCAGATTCAGTGGATATAACGACTGCTATAGCAGCAACGAGTCCAGTTTCAAACGGAAGAGGGAGAGAGCAATCTCACATGACTCTCTCCAGACTCGATGAGGGTGGCAACTCAGGTGGCAACAAATTCCATACTCCATATGATGAATATAACCTTACTTGTTATTAGAAATTACTCAAAATCTTTATATTTCTCTGAAACTATAATGTTAGCAACTTCTAACTTACATGGCATCTAATACTTTCCTGTGCAATGCTGATAATGCTCCCTCTTCCTTTCTCTCTATCTAAGCATCATGTAAATATTTAAGCACAATTAGCCACTTGGAAAAGAGGAATGCATATATCACAACCCAACCGGTTGAGATTAAGGCTTGATTATCTCTAGTTAGCTGCTAATTATATAGCCAAGCTTCAAACAAGTAAGAAAATAACAATTACGTTTCCCTAAGTTGCATATCAGTAACAGATATGAGCCAACAGTTCTAGAAATCCCATCTCCACCACAAGCACAAGTTCCAAAATTAGGGATTGTCTTAAAATGATATAAATGAGTAAGCAATAGCAAGAACTTGGGCTGCATAATCAACGCCGTTGTTATCAATTGAGTCAAACAAGGTTCAATTTTTATCACTCTTTCAATGAAAGACCAAAAAATTCAAATTTGAGGGGTTTGGTTGCCACACGAGTTTAAGTACATAGAGAATTCAAACAAAAGCATTGGATGCATATGGAAAATTCTAAAATTTGATGCAAACCCGGACTAATTCCAAGTTGCAGCTGAAAAGAAGAGAAATTGAACAAAAGAGCAACTTCAGAAATGAAAAAGAAGTACCTGATGGCGGTGACTCTGTTGAAATCGAAGGTAGCAGAGCTGCTATCGGCTGCGGTGAAGTTCGGAGTTTAGATCGACCATGGCGATGGTCGATGTCAAACGGCTGCAAATCGTGGGTGGTGACATTGTCACCGTCGCCGGTTACCGAGATGAGAGAAAGGGAGAGATGACCAATGTCACAAAGCGCATTGCCGTTTAATAGAAATCGAGAGAAAGAGTTTTTTAGGATTCATGTTTAACTTTTCATAATATTATTATTTTAATTATATATTTTATTAATTATATATATATATATATATATATATATTTTTTTTTTTTTTTTTTTTTTTTGGCAAAGCCCATTGCCGTTTAATAGAAAGAGAAAGGAACGAGGAAGGAAGTGAATTTGGATTTGCGTTAAAGTGTCAATTTGGCCCTAAAATTAGTTTGTGTTATCAATTTGACCCAAAATTAAGTTCATGTATTAATTTGGTGGTTCAATTTGGCATTTTGGAGATAATTATGACTCGTTTCATTATATGGTTGATTTTTTTCTTAACACGGATCACTTTTTAATCCTGACACATTCCATTTTGAGTTGATGTCACCCTAATTAAAGACTAAAATTAACACTCAAATTTAATTTAGGACCAAATTAATCCTACAAACCAACTTGATAGACCAAATTAATCCTTGAATGTTGGATGTTAGTCCATTATTTCTATACTTTTTTTTAATCATGAACTATTGCAAAATTCTTTTTTTTTTTTTTTTTTTTTTGGTGATAGAGCATTTTTTTCCTCTATGAGAGAATAACGAATCTTGGAAAGAGTAAATACTAAACCTGATGTTTTTATGCAATCAAAATTCTGCAAGTCAAGCAATATATGCAAAACCAAAAATTGTAGAAAAGTCAACATTCACTTAATTAGTAGAATTAATGCTTTCAAATGATACCAAAATGGAAAAAACAGAAGCTGATCTTACAATCCAACATATTAGATAGTTTAGCAGATTACAAAACATACGGTACAACTTAATTCGGGGCACAGTCAATCAACCAGATTAAATTTACAAAACATACCTACAACTTCATAATTCATTGTTTTGGGCAATTGACAAATAGTAATAGTTCAGTTCAGCAGATTTTAATAGCCACATTAACCTCTGCTGCAGCCGACAATGTCTATTTCCTTATTCATAACCAAATTCCATGTCCCTAACTTCATAATCACATAATCAGTCTTGATCCTCATCTTCAGTGTTCCTTTTCGACTATAGAAATACTTTTGGTCTCTTTATGCAGCTTGAACCCTGCACACCTACTCGACCCCATTGGTAAAATGGTTAGAAAGTGTTGCTCTAATTAATAGGGAACATGACAAAACATTAAAGGAAGAAGAGATGGAATCAAACTACTTAAAATCCATTTCCAACCTCATTGATTCTTTAATTTCTCAACTACTCATCTAATCATTATATATTGTTAAGTAGATTTAAGCTCCTCCATAAGCTGCTGAATCGAAAATTCAGACATTATGCATCTATTTCATTTTGAAGTTCAAGTTCATTGTGTCATTAAAGTTCAAGTTCATATGCCCCTCCCAATCCCATCATTCTGTTAATAAAGCAACAAAAGGAGGCTACAACATATATATATATATATAAACAAAAACTATGAAAGGCATTGAGATCAAGTCAATCATTAAGTAGCAAAATAATAGAAAATTACCTTGACTTGACATGAAGCACCTCAACATTATGTCCTGATAGAGCATGTTTGAGTGAAACCAAGCTTGGAACATGAGCAATAGCTTCGACTTTCGATTCCATCCCACAGACCTTCAAATATCTGAATCCAGTTTCGTTTGGATCCTTGTATATAAAAGCATGTCTACGAGAATGAAACATCAACAATGCACCATTAGTCATGTACTTTATGGGTTGATATGAGCCATAAGGCCATATTTCACCCAAGTTAAAACGGAAAATTTCAGACCAAGCCTCTTCTGCACCATTATCCTTCATTGCCCAAAACCTAACATCACCGGAGCCAAAAACCTCAGATATGAAGAGCTCTCCCCCTAATACTCCCATGCTTGCTCTCCGAACTAGATTGAAATCCATACATGGTGGCGATTGAATAGACTGAAAGCATTCTTTCTCAACGTCAAAAGAAATTACAGAACATGGTTTTACAGGAGAAAACCAATAAAGATACCCATTCAAATAAGTAGGGACTAACTTGTATAATGACTTGGGGAATAACTGAAGGTCTTTCCACGAGTCTGTACCAAGAATATGTACTTCAGACACCATAACACTTCTGTTTCGACCACCATATGGAAACATTCTTATCACCTTATATTGGTTAGTTTTGGGGCTAAAACCGAAACCAGACCCAATTATACAAGGCAAGTTAGGATGTTTAACTGTCCTAGCCTCTGGAAGATTGATGAACTCCCCTGTAACTGGATTGCAAACTATAACAGGGTCATTATCAGATGGATTAGACAAGCAAAGCAAACCATTGCATGAATTAACTATCCTATACTTGTGATCCTTCATATTCAGCTTCATGCAATTGTTCCTCTCTGCACCACTGTCAGGATTAAGCATTTGGAGGTTGCGCAGTGGCAGTTTCAATTTAGAGTCAAGTTTTATCTTAATAGGGGAGGTATCATAACGCATGTAAAGCTTGTGCTCAAAATCATCATGCTCTGGCTGCACAAGATAAAGCATTCTTGATAATGTAAAACCTGAGGTTCGAATCAGAGCAACAACCTGAGCTTGAGCAAAATGGAGCTTTGCAAACTCAGGATCTGAAATTAGATCATACCATGTTTTGCACACACATTTACATACAACAATGCTCTTTATGGAGAGCCTAAGTAGAAGGTTTACCATAATGTCACTAGGCAGATCAGAAAAAGGAGGACCTGAATAATTAGTCTGTGTGTGGCTAACTTTCCCTGCTTCATTTCTTCTTCTCTTTGCATTAGAAGCTGTTGAAATTCTTCTTTTCATGATACTGAGACAGAAGAATTGACATCATTAGTGCTCAAAAAGCCCCTAAATTCTCTTCATATGTTGAAAAGTAATAAATTCATTTAATGATTTAACAAATTAATCCTACAATTTTTTTTTTTCGGCTCCCACTCGATTCAAACAAATTGAATCTAAAATATCACAAAGCTAGTTTCTAAACCTAGATTCTACGATTCAATGGCATGATAGATGAATGAAAATCACGAGAAAGAAGAAGAAAAAACTAGAAGCATAGCACGTCCTACTTAATGATAATAAGAATATGTGAAAAAGCTTTGATTTCAGAAGCCACAATAGATAAGTTCCATTTTGATTATAAGAAACAATTTTTCCATTAGATTCTATTTTCACATGTCGCGCAAGGAATCCAAATTTTAATTTCTTTTGCACATCTATTCCTATAGTATCATAATGAAAAAAAATAACAGAATTTTTTTTACTGTGAAGAAGAATTGGCAGTGGAGGAAACAAGCTGAAGAGTTGTGGATCCTCTTATTATGAGCAGATTAGTGGAGATAACTGATAAATGTATTTTACCATGCTTTCCTTGATTTTCTTGTGTGTTATTAGTTTAGTTATAAACTAATTCCACCAGCAATTTTATCATATAATTATTTTATAGTTAAATGCAATTTAATTTATATTATTTTTCAATGATCATGTTGTCTATGGATACGTGACCATCAATTTTAATGTTCATAGTCAACCTAGGTTCAAATTTTATCACTCTTCCAATTAAAGACCAAAAAATTCCAATTTGAGGGGTTTGGTTGCCACACGAGTTTAAGTAAATAGAGAATTCAAACAAAAGCATTGGATGCATGTGGAAAATTCTAAAATCTTACGCAAACCCGAACTAATTCCAAGTTGCAGCTGAAAAAAAGAGAAATTGAACAAAAGAGTGACTTCAGAAATGAAAAAGAAGTACCTGATGACGGTGACTCTGTTGAAATCGAAGGGGGCAGAGCTGCTATAGGCTTCAGTGAAGTTCAGAGTTTAGATAGACGGCTGCAAATCGTGGGTGGTGGCAATGTCGCCGTCGCCGGTTACCGAGATGAGAGAAAGGGAGAGATGATCAATGTCACAAGATTATCAATATGGGATAGCAGCTGCTTTTGACTTTGAATGGATTTGATACCACTTGAAACGCTGCGTTTCAGGAACGAATTTTTAAAACATGAGCCCAGTATTAATTATATATTTATCTATCTGTCAAAACGGCACTCCCAGACGCATATAAAATTGGTTGCATGCTCTTAACTAAATTTCACGTTCATTTCGGTAGTTTAGAGTAATTATTATTAACAAAGACTCGATGTATCAAATTAAAAAAAATTAAAAACTTAATTAATAAAAATTTGAAAATGATTAAAATGATTTTTGTTATTTTATTCGGTGGATGACCTCCAGGGGTTGTTTGTTTTAAGAAAAAGACTGAAAATTGAATGCTGCAAAAGAAATTATTGCAACCAAAAATGCTTTGAATCAATTTGCCTTAGTGGTAATGCAACTTTTAGGGCCATTTGATAGGCCTAGTGAGTTTTTTAGTCCTAAATTGAGTTAGGGAAAAACATTTTAAGCGAATAATTGGCCACCAAATTTATCCTTTAAGTACAATTTGAAGGTTGTTGAATGAGATGAGATAAACTTAGGGTCAGTTTGGGATTGCTGTCAATGAAAGTGTTTTTCCCCACAGCTAGGTTTCATTGCTTTCTTTAAAAGTATTTTTAAGTGTTTTTTCACTGCTTTTCTAAATACAATCTGACTTTTACTAATTGTGCATTTGAAGCTGCTTTTCCACAGCCCCAAACGCAGCCTTGATACCATTTGATATAATGAGGTGAATTTGGACTAAAATAGATTTTGATTGTCAATCTACTTACCAGTTTGTTGGATTGGAGCGAGTCAACTACATATTGTTGATTCTAATATTGAATTAGAATTTGATGATTCTTCTATTGGATTACAAATAGTAAGATTGAATTCCAAAACAATTATTAATTTCTTGATGATTACCAAGGTTTCGTTCATTATTGGCTGCATCAAAAGCTTTGCAATTCTCTCCTGATTTCCTTATTTCTGAAATTAAGGGTCAAAAAGTGATAACTCAAGCAATGGCAATTCAGATTATCGTAACATATTCAATATAATTCCACATAATTATATATGCTATAAAAGCAATAAAAATAATATTCATGCCAAAAGGGTCGTGTTAGTCAGGTCATGTCTGATAATCGTATCGGCGTGTCTGGAATTGCCACGAGGCGACGCTTTAATTTTAATTTTCTGGCTTATAATGGAGTTTTTCAATGACTGCAAGATTAGAATAACAATTCAAGCTTGGTCTGAATCTGATGAATCATGACCTTCACTTTGCGTTACACTATTCTCTAGATTACGACATAAAATCATCGGCAATTAAATCATAAGAAGCTACATAACTAATCCAACAACACAGAAATTTTCTTCATTATACTAAATATGTAAACATTATTGATCCCAAAATATCCATATTGAACAAAAAAAAAAAAAAAACAGAGAACATAAGCTTACTGAAGTTCTTAACAGAAACAGACAAAATGCTACTACCTTAAAGATGTAATCCCTGAGGCTAAAATGTCTTACTCTATAATTCCATCCCAATTTTGAAAAGCATCCATACCGAACGAGATATATGTGATAATCAAGATCAGAAAAAAAACTCAACATACCTCTTTCCATACAAGGAAACGGCTTGAGCTTCACCCTTGAGTTTCAATTCAGCACACCTGTAGTAAAAATATTTCAATAAGTATCAAAAAGCTAGAGCAGAAAAGACACTTGCATTCGAGTTTAAACACTTGATTTGGCTAGTATAAGTACCTTCAGTAGACATTTAAGTACCTCAGCATTACATCCTGCAAGAACATCCTCAAGTAAGATTAAGCTTGAGTGAGAGCAACGATCTCGAATCTTGATTTGTTCTGTTGAAACAAGCTTGAAGTTTGAGTAACTACCCCGAATTCTGATTCGAACGGTTGAAGCTCGAAACGCTTCAACTCAGGTGTTCTTAGATCAAAATAAACTAGAGTACCCCAGTGAAAATAGAGATTCAACAAATTATAATAGAAATTTCCTTCTTCTTCAACCATCACCCTCAATACATAGGAGTTCAAAACCTAAAATATACGATTCAATACCAAAACTAGTGAACAAATAGAAGATTAAAATTGGGAGAAATAGGATACCAAAACTAAAAGCACAAAAATTTACTACTCCTAAGGATTATAAGAAGACAGATTACCGGAAAATTGACCGCCGCCGCAGCAGAGATAAAACCGAAATTATGTGAAAGGACGGCTAGAGTACAAGGCCATTGTATAGTTGGCGGGAAAGGCATTATACACAGCAAGACCTGTTCTGTTCTGGGCTGGGTTCAGGCCGGGCCGGGTCTTGCACTAAAAATATTCGGTCTAAACCCAGCCCAATCCGTCTAAAATTTTTTCAAGCTCGGGGCTGAACTCAGGCTTACACGTTATTAGATTTTTAACAACCTTAAGAGGTTCAGTTAAGCCTTTCTTAATTACGTAGTTTAATAAAATTGTTAATATTATAGCCTAACTATAACTATAGAAAACATTTCTACATTTGATGACATGAATGTTCAAATGGAAGGATGATATTTCTCAGTAGTCCACAAATATAATAATTAAAAAAAAAAACTAATTAAGTGCATTTTATGACTTATGGTTCAAATATGGAAAAGTTTAAATAACAAGCTTATATAACTTCATGAGGCACTTGAATCTCATGATGTTATGATTGGGTAAAGGGAAGCACCCACATGATACGGCTGCCAGAAATCATGCCAGCTTTGGAAAGTGGAAGTGAAGAAGAAGTCGAATGGGAGCGGTGGTCGACGGACTATCGATGGAAAGTGGAAGTGAAGAAGAAGGCGAACGGACTGTGGTCGACGGACTAGAGGTGAGGAGTTGACAGTTATGGAGGGACTAGCGGTGGAGACTGTGGTGGACGGAATAGCAGTGAGTAGAGGAGGTGGAGGGATTAAGCAGAGCAGTAGAGAGAGGGAGAGGAGGCGGTGAGCACAGCGGATTTGAAATTGAGAGAAAGAGTTTTTCAGGGTTTCATCTTTAACTTTTTATAATACTAATATTTTAATTATATATATTATTAATATTATATATATATATAAAATTATATTTTTTATTTTTTTTATTAATATGCAAAGCCCATTGCCGTTTAATAGAAAGAGAAAGGAATGAGGAAGGAAGTGAATTTGGATTTGCGTTAAAGTGTTTGGCCCTAAAATTAGTTTGTGTGATCAATTTGACCCAAAATTAAATTCATCAATTAATTTGGTCCTTCAATTTGGCATTTTGGAGCTAATTATGACTCGTTTCATTATATGGTTGAAACGGATATTTTTTAATCCTGATACATTTCATTTTGAATTGATTTCACCCCAATTAAACACTAAAATTAACACTCAAATTTAATTTAGGACCAAATTAATCCTACAAACCAACTTGATTGACTAAACTAGTCCTTGAATGTATGATGTTAGTCCATTATTTCTATACTTTTTTAATCATGAACTTTAACAAAATTCTTTTTTATTTTTTTGGTGATAGAGCATTTTTTTTCCCTCTATAAGAGAATAAAGAATCTTGTAAAGAGTAAATAGTCAACCTGATGTTTTTATGCAATCAAAATTCTGCAAGTCAAGCAATATATGCAAAACCAAAAATTGTAGAAAAGTCAACATTCACTTAATTAGTAGAATCAATGCTTTCAAATGATACCAAAATGGCAGCGACAAGCTGATCTTACAATCCAACATATTAGATAGTTTAGCAGATTACAAAACATACGGTACAACTTAATTCGGGGCACAGTCAATCAACCAGATTAAATTTACAAAACATACCTACAACTTCATAATTCATTGTTTTGGGCAATTGACAAAATAGTAATAGTTCAGTTTAGCAGATTTTAATAGCCACATTAACCTCTGCTGCAGCCGACAATGTCTATTTCCTTATTCATAACCAAATTCCATGTCCCTAACTTCATATTCACATTATCAGTCTTGATCCTCATCTTCAGTGTTTCTTTTCGACTATAGAAATACCTTTGGTCTCTTTATGCAGCTTGAACCCTGCACACCTACTCCACCCCATTGATAAAATGGTTAGAAAGTGTTGCTCTAATTAATAGGGAACATTACAAACCATTAAAGGAAGAAGAGATGGAATTACACTACTTAAAATCCATTTCCAACCTCATTGATTCTTTCATTTCTCAATTACTCATCTAGTCATTATATATTGTTTGAGTAGATTTAAGCTCCTCCATAAGCTGCTGCATCGAAATTTCAGACATTATGCATCTATTTCATTTTGAATTTCAAGTTCATTGTTTCATCAAAGTTCAAGTTCATATGCCCCTCCCAATCCCATCATTCTGTTAATAAAGCAACAAAAGGAGGCTACAACTTATCTATATATATATATATATATATATATATATATATATATATATATATATATCATTAAGTAGCAAAATAATACAAAATTACCTTGACTTGACATGAAGCACCTCAACATTATGCCCTGATAGAGCATGTTTGAGTGAAACCAAGCTCGGAACATGAGCAATAGCTTCGACTTTCGATTCCATCCCACGGACCTTCAAATATCTGAATCCAGTTTCGTTTGGATCCTTGTATATAAAAGCATGTTTATGAGAATGAAACATCAACAATGCACCATTAGTCATGTACTTTATGGGTTGATATGAGCCATAAGGCCAGCTTTCACCCAAGTTAAAACGGAAAATTTCAGACCAAGCCTTTTTTGCACCATTATCCTTCATTGCCCAAAACCTAACATCACCGGAGCCAAAAACCTCAGATATGAAGAGCTCTTCCCCTAATACTCCCATGCTTGCTTCCCGAACTAGATTGAAATCCTTAAATGGTGGCGATCGAATACACCGAAAGCATTCTTTCTCAATGTCAAAAGAAATTACAGAACATGGTTCTTCAAGAGAAAACCAATAAAGATACCCATTCAAATAAGTAGGGACTAGCTTGTTTAATGACTTGGGGAATAACGGAAGGTCTTTCCACGAGTCTGTACCAAGAATATGTACTTCAGGCACCATAACACTCTTGTTTTGACCACAATATGGGAACATTCTTATCACCTTATATTGGTTAGTTGTGGGGCTAAAACCGAAACCAGACCCACTTATATAAGGCAAGTTAGGATGTTTAACTGTCCTAGCCTCTGGAAGATTGACGAACTCGCCTGTAACTGGATTGCAAACTATAACAGGGTCATCATCAGATGGATTAGACAAGCAAAGCAAACCATTGCATGAATTAACTATCCTATACTTGTGATCCTTCATATTCAGCTTCATGCAATTGTTCCTCTCTGCACCACTGTCAGGATTAAGCATTTGGAGGTTGCGCAGTGGCAGTTTCAATTTAGAGTCAAGTTTTATCTTAATAGGGGAGGTATCATAACGCATGTAAAGCTTGTGCTCAAAATCATCTTGCTCTGGCTGCACAAGATAAAGCATTCTTGATAGGAATGTAAAACCTGAGGTTCGAATCAGAGCATGAACCTGAGCTTGAGCAAAATGGAGCTCTGTGAACTCAGGATCTGAAATTAGATCATACCATGTTTTGCACACACATTTACATACAAGAATCGTCTTTATGGGGAGCCTAAGTAGAAGGTTTACCATAATGTCACTAGGCAGATCAGAAAAAGGAGGACCTGAATAATTAGTCTGTGTGTGGCTAACTTTCCCTGCTTCATTTCTTCTTCTCTTTGCATTAGAAGCTGTTGAAATCCTTCTTTTCATGATACTGAGACAGCAGAATTGACATCATTAGTGCTCAAAAAGCCCCTAAATTCTCTTAATATGTTGAAAATTAATAAATTCATTTCATGATTTAACAAATTAATCCTACAATTTTTTTTTCGGCTCACACTCGATTCAAACAAATTGAATCTAAAAAATCACAAAGCTAGATTCTACGATTGAATGGCATGATAAATGAATGAAAATCAGGAGAAAGAAGAAGAAAAAGCTAGAAGCATAGAATTGCACGTCCTACTTAATGATTATAAGAATATGTAAAAAAGCTTTGATTTCAGAAGCCACAATAGATAAGTTCCATTTTGATTATAAGAAAAAATGTTTCCATTAGATTCCATTTTCACGTGTCGCGCAAGGAATCCAAATTTTAATTTCTTTTGCACATCTATTCCTATGGTACCATAATGAAAAAAAATAACAGAATTTTTTATATTGTGAAGAAGAATTGGCAGTGGAGGAAACAAGCTGAAGAGTTGTGGATCCTCTTATTATGAGCAGATTAGTGGAGATAACTGATAAGTGTATTTTATATACTTATTTCGCCTTGGTTTTTGTGCCTTAATCCGGTTTTTTTTTATTCATTTAAGGCGTATTTTACTTCTTTTGTGCTGTTTTCCTTGTTAAGACCTCTAAGAAGTAAATAGAACTAAAAGTGCATGAAAGGGGAGCGGAATTAACTTGAAACAGTCCAAGAGCAGTCCTAAGGCGTAACCCTGCCTTAGGAAGTGTTGATTTTGGAGTTTCAAAGCTGAATTGGTGGTTTGGGCCTGCATTTGTGATGGGCTAAAGAAGAGCAGTGGGTTTGTCTAAATGGAAGAGAAGTAAAAGTTTTTGCTGGGATATTTTTCCTTCTTGTTGACTCCTATTCTACTAGGAGTATCTCTTTTAGTAGTTTCCTCTTTAAAGAGTTGTATTAGACTTTTATTACAATTCTTTTTCCTTTTTAGTTTTCTTCGCTTTTAAAAGGGGAAATTCAGCTTGAGTTTGGACAGTCAGTTTTTCTTTAGTTTATTTTTCTGCTGTATCTTTTGGCAAGAACGTGTTTTTGGGAAGTTGTGAGTAAGGAGAACGTGAATTGGAGCTAGGGGTTGAGGAGCACTTCATCTTTCCGCCTCAACGATTCATATATCTTTCCGTCATCCACGGCTCTAGTTTTCTCTAAACTTTTTCTTTACCATGCTTTCCTTGACTTTCTTGTGTGTTATTAGTTTAGTTATGAACTAATTTCACCATAGCTAAAAGCTACGGTGGATCTTAGCAATTTTTTCATATAATTATTTTATAGTTTAATGCAATTTAATTCATATTATTTTCCAATGATCATGTTGTCTATGGATGCGTGACCATCAATTTCAATATTCATAATTAATTTATAATTGACCAAAGGACTATATTAACGGAATCATATAACACGACTTTTGCATGACCATTGCTCTAGTGGCTCACTAGTTAGTGCTAGGATTTCTTGGGTTTAATGCTTCCTTGCTTGATCGCTTAGAACTAAGAGGTTTAAGTGTTTAGGTTAAGGATTAGAATTAATATCCCTAACCGGTGTTAATTATTATTGGAAATCGCCATCTTGGAATTTAATCGGATTAGTTGCATAACTTAAAATATTACTGGAATTAGTGTTAAGTGAAACCGGAAGCCTTAGCTAGTTTTCTCATTGAATTTCCCACATTCAACTTTATTTCATTCTTAGTTTTGATTTAATTGTTTTTAGCAGTAAATTTATTTCCCAAACTAAAATCAAAGATATTATTCTCTCTGCCTAGATTAATAGAAAACCGACTATATTTAGGATTAAAATATTTAGTCCTCGTGGGATCGACATCTTTCTTACTCTATATTACTTGAGCGACGAAGTGCACTTACTTATGTAGTGTGTGTATTTATTACGCATCAATAACGACTATTATAGCAGCAACAAGTCCAGTTTCAAATGGAAGAGGGAGAGAGCAATCTCACATGACTCGCTCCATACTCGATTCGGGTGGCAACAAATTCCGTACTCCATACGATGAATATAACCTTACTTGTTATTAGAAAATACTCAAAATCTTTATATTTCTCTGAAACTATAATGTAAGCAACTTCTAACTTACGTGGCATCTAATACTTTCGTGTGCAATGCTGATAATGCTCCCTCTTCCTCTCTTTCTATCTAAGTATCATGTAAGTATTTAAGCACAATTAGCCACTTGGAAAAGAGGAATGCATATATCACACCCCAACCGGTTGAGATTAAGGCTTGATTATCTCTAGTTAGCTGCTAATTATATAGCCAAGCTTCAAACAAGTAAGAAAATAACAATTACGTTTTCCTAAGTTGCATATCAGTAACAGATATGAGCCAACAGTTCTAGAAATCACATCTGCACCACAAGCACAAGTTCCAAAATTAGGGATTGTCTTAAAATGACATACATGAGTAAGCAATAGCAAGAACTTGAGCTGCATCATCAACGCCGTTGTTATCAATTGAGTCAAACAAGGTTCAAATTTTATCACTCTTCCAATTAAAGACCAAAAAATTCCAATTTGAGGGGTTTGGTTGCCACACGAGTTTAAGTACATAGAGAATTCAAACAAAAGCATTGAATGCATATGGAAAATTCTAAAATTTTATGCAAACCCGAACTAATTCCGAGTTGCAGCTGAAAAGAAGAGAAATTGAACAAAAGAGCAACTTCAGAAATGAAAAAGAAGTACCCGACGGCGGTGACTCTGTTGAAATCGAAGGTAGCAGAGCTGCTATCGGCTGAGGTGAAGTTCGGAGTTTAGATCGACCATGGCGATGGTCGATGTCAAACGGCTGCAAATCGTGGTGGTCGCATTGTCGCCGTCGCCGGTTACCGAGATGAGAGAAAGGGAGAGATGATCAATGTCACAAGCCCATTGCCGTTTAATAGAAATCGAGAGAAACAGTTTTTTAGGATTCATGTTTAACTTTTTCATAATATTATTATTTTAATTTTATATATATATAATTATTTTTTTTATTTTTTTATTTTTTATTAATATACAGAGCCCATTGCCGTTTAATAGAAAGCGTAAGGAACGAGGAAGGAAGTGGATTTGGATTTGCGTTAAAGTGTCAATTTGGCCCTAAAATTAGTTTGTGTGATCAATTTGATCCAAAATTAAGTTCATGTACTAATTTGGTCATTCAATTTGGCTTTTTGGAGCTAATTATGACTCGTTTCATTATATGGTTGATATTTTTTCTTAACACGGATCACTTTTTAATCCTAGCACATTCCATTTTAAATTGATGTCACCATAGTTGAAGACTAAAATCAACACTCAAATTTAATTTAAGACCAAATTGTAGAAAAGTCAACATTCACTTAATTAGTAGAATCAATGCTTTCAAATGATACCAAAATGGCAGCAACAGAAGCTGATCTTACAATCCAACATATTAGATAGTTTAGCAGATATGGATCGCTGCATTTACAAAACATACGGTACAACTTAATTCGGGGCACAGTCAATCAACCAGATTAAATTTACAAAACATACCTACAACTTCATAATTCATTGTTGTGGGCAATTGACAAAATAGTAATAGTTCAGTTTAGAAGATTTTAATAGCCACATTAACCTCTGCTGCAGCCGACAATGTCTATTTCCTTATTCATAACCAAATTCCATGTCCCTAACTTCATATTCACATAATCAGTCTTGATCCTCATCTTCAGTGTTCCTTTTCGACTATAGAAATACCTTTGGTCTCTTTATGCAGCTTGAACCCTGCACACCTACTCCACCCCATTGATAAAATGGTTAGAAAGTGTTGCTCCAATTAATAGGGAACATTACAAACCATTAAAGGAAGAAGAGATGGAATCACACTACTTAAAATCCATTTCCAACCTCATTGATTCTTTAATTTCTCAATTACTCATCTAGTCATTATATATTGCTAAGTAGATTTAAGCTCCTCCATAAGCTGCTGAATCGAAAATTCAGACATTATGCATCTATTTCATTTTGAAGTTCAAGTTCATTGTATCATTAAAGTTCAAGTTCATATGCCCCTCCCAATCCCATCATTCTGTTAATAAAGCAACAAAAGGAGGCTACAACATATATATATATATATATAAACAAAAACTATGAAAGGCATTGAGATCAAGTCAATCATTAAGTAGCAAAATATTACAAAATTACCTTGACTTGATATTAAGCACCTCAACATTATGTCCTGATAGAGTATGTTTGAGTGAAACCAAGCTTGGAACATGAGCAATAGCTTCGACTTTCGATTCCATCCCACGGACCATCAAATATCTGAATCCAGTTTCTTTTGGATCCTTGTATATAAAAGCATGTCTACGAGAATGAAACATCAACAATGCACCATTAGTCATGTACTTTATGGGTTGATATGAGCCATAAGGCCATATTTCACCCAAGTTAAAACAGAAAATTTCAGACCAAGCCTTTTTTGCACCATTATCCTTCATTGCCCAAAACCTAACATCACCGGAGCTAAAAACCTCAGATATGAAGAGCTCTTCCCCTAATACTCCCATGCTTGCTCTCCGAACCAGATTGAAATCCTTACATGGTGGCGATTGAATAGACTGAAAGCATTCTTTCTCAATGTCAAAAGAAATTACAGAACATGGTTTTACAGGAGAAAACCAATAAAGATGCCCATTCAAATAAGTAGGGACTAACTTGTATAATGACTTGGGGAATAACTGAAGGTCTTTCCACGAGTCCGTACCAAGAACATGTACTTCAGACACCATAACACTTCTGTTTCGACCACCATATGGAAACATTCTTAGCACCTTATATTGGTTAGTTGTGGGGCTAAAACCGAAACCAGACCCAATTATATAACGCAACTTAGGATGTTTAACTGTCCTAGCCTCTGGAAGATTGACGAACTCGCCTGTAACTGGATTGCAAACTATAACAGGGTCATTATCAGATGGATTAGACAAGCAAAGCAAACCATTGCATGAATTAACTATCCTATACTTGTGATCCTTCATATTCAGCTTCATGCAATTGTTCCTCTCTGCACCACTGTCAGGATTAAGCATTTGGAGGTTGCGCAGTGGCAGTTTCAATTTAGAGTCAAGTTTTATCTTAATAGGGGAGGTATCATAACGCATGTAAAGCTTGTGCTCAAAATCTTCTTGCTCTGGCTGCACAAGATAAAGCATTCTTGATAGGAATGTAAAACCTGAGGTTCGAATCAGAGCATGAACCTGAGCTTGAGCAAAATGCAGCTTTGCGAACTCAGGATCTGAAATTAGATCATACCATGTTTTGCACACACATTTACATACAACAATGCTCTTTATGGAGAGCCTAAGTAGAAGGTTTACCAGAATGTCACTAGGCAGATCAGAAAAAGGAGGACCTGAATAATTAGTCTGTGTGTGGCTAACTTTCCCCGCTTCATTTCTTCTTCTCTTTGCATTAGAAGCTGTTGAAATCCTTCTTTTCATGATAATGAGACAGAAGAATTGACATTATTAGTGCTCAAAAAGCCCCTAAATTCTCTTCATATGTTGAAAAGTAATAAATTCATTTCATGATTTAACAAATTAATTCTACAATTTTTTTTTCGGCTCACACTCGATTCAAACAAATTGAATCTAAAATATCACAAAGCTAGTTTCTAAACCTAGATTCTACGATTCAATGGCATGATAAATGAATGAAAATCAGGAGAAAGAAGAACAAAAAGCTAGAAGCATAGGATCGTAGGTCCTACTTAATGATAATAAGAATATGTAAAAAAGCTTTGATTTCAGAAGCCACAATAGATAAGTTCCATTTTGATTATAAGAAACAATTTTTCCATTAGATTCTATTTTCATGTGTCACGCAAAGAATCCAAATTTTAATTTCTTTCGCACATATATTCCTATGGTATCATAACGAAAAAAATAGCAGAATTTTTTATATTGTGAAAAAGAATTGGCAGTGGAGGAAACAAGCTGAAGAGTTGTGGATCCTCTTATTATGAGCAGATCAGTGGAGATAACTGATAAGTGTATTTTATATACTTATTTCGCCTTGGTTTTTGTGCTTTAATCGGGCTGTTTTTTTATTCATTCGTATTTTCCTTCCTTTGTGCTATTTTCCTTGTTAGGACCTCCACGAAAAAAATGGAGCTAAAATGTATGAAAAGTGAGCGGAATTAACTTGAAATAGTCCAGGAGCAGTCCTAAGGCGTGACCATGCATTAGGAAGTGTTGATTTTGGAGTTTTAAAGCTGCATTGGTGGTTTGGGCCTGCATTTGTAATGGGCCAAAGAGGAGCTGCGTGTTTGTCTAAATGGAAGAGAAGTAAAAGTTTTTGCTAGGATATTTTTCCTTCTTGTTGACTCCTATTCTACTAGGAGTATCTCTTTTAGTAGTTTCCTCTTTAAAGAGTTGTACTAGACTTTTATTGTAATTCTTTTAGCTTTTTAGTTTTCTTAGCTTTTAAAAGGGGAAATTTAGTTTTTCTTTAGTTTATTTTTCTGCTGTATCTTTTGGCAAGAACGTGTTTTTGGGAAGTTGTGAGTAGGGAGAACGTGAATTGGAGCTAGGGTTTGAGGAGCACTTCATCTTTCCGTCTCAACGATTCGTATATCTTTCCGTCATCCATCTTGGCTCTAGTTTTCTCTAAACTTTTTCTTTACCATTCTTTCCTTGACTTTCTTGTGTGTTATTAGTTTAGTTATGAACTAATTCCACCATGGTGGATCTTAGCAATTTCACCATATAATTATTTTATAGTTTATGCAATTTAATTCATATTATTTTCCAATGACCATGTTGTCTATGGATGCTTAATGCTTTGGATGCGTGACCATCAATTTCAGTGTTCATAGTTAATTTATAATTGACTAAAGGACTAAATTAACGGAATCATACAACACGACTTTTGCATGACCATTGCTCTAATGGTTCACTAGTTAGTGTTAGGATTTCTTAGGTTTAATGCTTCCTTGCTTGATCGCTTACAACTGAGTTGTTTAAGTGTTTAGGTTAAGGATTAGAATTGATATCCCTAACCGGTTTTAATTATTATTGGAAATCGCCATCTTGGAATTTAATCGGATTAGTTGCATAACTTAAAATATTACTGGAATTAGTGTTAAGTAAAACAGGACGCGTTAGTTAGTTTTCTCATTGAATTTCCCACACACAACTTTATTTCATTCTTAGTTTTGATTTAATTGTTTTTAGCAGTAAATTTATTTCACAAACGAAAATCAAAGATATTATTCTCTCTGCCTAGATTAATAGAAAACCGACTGTATTTAGGATTAACATATTTAGTTCTCGTGGGATCAACATCCTTCTTACTCTATATGACTTGAGCGACGAAGTGTACTTGCTTCTATAGTGTGTGTATTTATTACGCATCAATAACGACTGTTATAGCAGCAACAAGTCCAGTTTCAAATGGAAGAGGGAGAGAGACATGACTCTCTCCAGACTCGATGAGGGTGGCAACTCGGGTGGCAACAAATTCCGTACTCCATATGATGAATATAACTTTACTACTTGTTAGAAATACTCAAAATCTTTATATTTCTCTGAAACTATAATGTTAGCAACTTCTAACTTACATGGCATCTAATACTTTCCTGTGCAATGCTGATAATGCTTCCTCTTCCTCTCTTTCTATCTAAGTATCATGTAAGTATTCAAGCATAGCCACTTGGAAAAGAGGAATGCATATATCACACCCCAACCGGTTCAGATTAAGGCTTGATTATCTCTAGTTAGCTGCTAATTATCTAGCCAAGCTTCAAACAAGTAAGAAAATAACAATTACGTTTCCCTAAGTTGCATATCAGTAACAGATATGAGCCAACAGTTCTAGAAATCCCATCTCCACCACAAGCACAAGTTCCAAAATCAGGGATTGTCTTAAAATGATATAAATGGGTAAGCAATAGCAAGAACTTGAGCTGCATCATCAACGCTATTGTTATCAATTGAATCAACCTAGGTTCAAATTTTACCACTTTTCCAATTAAAGACCAAAAAATTCCAATTTGAGGGGTTTGGTTGCCACACGAGTTTAAGTACATAGAGAATTCAAACAAAAGTATTGGATGCATATGGAAAATTCTAAAATTTTACGCAAACCCGAACTAATTCCAAGTTGCAGCTGAAAAGAAGAGAAATTGAACAAAAGACTAACTTAAGACGTGAAAAAGAAGTACCTGATGGCGGTGACTCTGTTGAAATCGAAGGTGGCAGAGCTGCTATCGTCTTCAGTGAAGTTCGGATTTAGATCGACCATGGTGATGGTCGATGTCAAACGGCTGCAAATCGTGGGTGGTGGCAACGTCGTCGCCGGTTACAGAGATGAGAGAAAGGGAGAGACGATCTGTTTCACAAGATTTTCAACATCTAGACCCCTTCAGGGCCGGGCTGGGCCGGGTTCGGGACGGGCTTGGCCTTGCGGGCTTTTACATAAATTAAAGGGATTTCTACATGCAAGTCATAATTAGTGGTATTAACTATAATTTAATCACACCGAAGATTTTGATTCATAATTAATCGGGCTTAATTTCACTCATGGTATGCCAACTATCTTCTTAATCACAGTTTGGTATACCAACTACCGTTTTGCACACTGTAGTACCCCAACTTCTAACTGACCTCCCATTGTGGTACATGTGACCTGTTATTGCAGGTTAACTGTGCCATATCAGTACTTTGTTGGACTTAAGTTCACTTATAGTATACCAATTATCTCCCTAATCACAATTTGGTATACCACTTTATACATATTGTTTCATTTTATTTTTATAAAAAAATTAACAAAAATATATAAATCAAAGAAAATAAAAGAAAAAAAAAATTGATTTATATATTTCTGTTATTTTTAAAAAAAAAATAAAATGAAACAACACGTACAAAGTGGTATACCAAACTGTGATTAGGGAGATAGTTAGGGGTGAGCAAAACGCGGTTCGGTTCAAAAACTGAACCGAACCAAACTGAACCAAAAACCAAAGTAGAAGAAAAATAAAAATCAAAACCAAACCAAAGTTCGTATGGTTCGGATCAAACCAAACCGAACCAGTTTGATTCGGTTATGGTTCGTTTCGGTTCAAACCGAATCAAAAAAAAATTAATTTTTTAATTTTTATTATCATTATTTTTTATAAATTACATGTAAAGTATTGCTTAAAAAGGGTTTATATTACATATATATTACTAAAATCTCATAAATACAAACTATATAATAATATAAATATATAATATGCCAAATAAAATTTATTTATATACACATATATTTTTTGAAAAAATATTTTTTCCAATTACGGTTCGGTTCGGTTCAATTTCGATTTTTTTAACAAAAACCAAAAACCGAACCAAAAACCAAACTATTATATTTTATAGAACCAAAACCAAACCAAATAGAGTTTGGTTCGGTTCGGTTTGTCAATCTCGGTTCGGTTTGGTTTTTGGTTCTTGGTTCGGTTTTGCTCACCCTTAGAGATAGTTGGTATACCATAAGTGACATGAAGCCTAACAAAGTGCTGACGTGGCACAGTTAACCTGCAATAACAGGTTACATGTACCACAATGAGAGGTCACATAGAAATTGAGGTACTACAGTGTGTAAAACGGTAGTTAGTATACCAAATTGTGATTAGGGAGATAGTTGATATACCATGAGTGAAATTAACCCTAATTAATCATATGTGACAAATTTGTTCTAAATATGTCACATATGTATTAGTTCCTTATTTGTAGGGATTATCTCTCAATATTGGTTTTTATATTTAATAAAAATAGGCCAAATACATACGTGGCCCCTTCAACTTTAATTTTTGAGCCGCTTGGCCCCTTTAACTATTTTAACGATATATCTAACCCCTCATCTAAAGGTCAAACACATACGTAGCCCCTTCAATTTTTATTTTTGAGCCGTTTGGCCCCCTCAACTATTTTAGCAACCTATCTAACCCCTCATCTATTTTAAAGTGGTATTTTTAAACCTTTGAGTGAACATAACCAGACACAACAGAGTATCATGTATTACACATGTCTGACACTAAAGAATGTAGGACACACGCTGGAAACCATCTTCTATTTAATTAATATTATCTCTTGCCTCTAGATCATACGATATATCAGCATTCAAGTATCTAAAAATACCACTTTAAAATAGATGAGGGGTTAGATAGGTCGCTAAAATAGTTTAGGGGGCCAAGCGGCTCAAAAATTAAAGTTCAAGGGACCACGTAAGTATTTAGCTTTTAGACGAGGGGTTAGATAGGTCGCCAAAATAGTTGAGGAGGCCAAGCGGCTCAAAAATTAAAGTTCAAGGGGCCGCATATCTGTTTGGCCATAAAAATATCACATAGGAAGAGTTAACTACCAAATCAAATTTTACACCATAATTGTTTCTATATTGTCGAAATTTTTAGTGAAACATTGAAACCTTTGTCTTTCTTTTCTTCTTCTTTTTTTTTTCCCCCTCAATTTATATTTTGGCATTATTTTGTAACTTCGGTTTCAGTATAATGACCTAGTGATTTGCATAAAAGAGAGAAACTTTTAATGAATTCACTACATATATTTTACATAGATAAGCTGTTATCAAGTGAAAATTAATATAATTGCACCTAAAATCAATGTTTGTGTAGAAACTAAAATAAAAAAATAAATAAAAAGAAAAAAGGAAATAAATGTTGTGATATTTCAATGGCTGATGAACGAAAAATTGGAGAGATTTTGTGGCACACCTACCACACATTATGCATCTTTGTGTAATCAATAAAATTATGATAACTCGTGTTTTAGGGTTTAGGGGTAGTTAATTATTTATATGAAATTCTATACTTTAAAATAAAAATCTTAAACCTTAAAATATAAAATCTATACTCTAATTTATAATAGACCCTAAAATATAAACCCTAAACTCTAATTTGTGAACTTTACACATTAAAATATAAATTCTAAATTCTAATTTGTGAACCATAGACCCTAAAATACAAATCCTAGATTCTAATTTGTGGACTATAGACCCTAAATATAAACCCTAAACTCTAATTTGTGAACTTTATATCCTAAAATATAAACCTTAGACTCTAATTTGTGAACCCTCGATCCTAAAATATAAACCATAGACCCTAAAATATAAACCGTAAACTCTAATTTATGAACCCTAGACCTTAAAATATAAACCGTTGACTTCAATTTATAAATCTTAAACACTAAGATATATTACGTGGCGTAATTTTATTGGTTTAGCATATGGATGAAATGAAGTGACAGACATGTTACAAAATTTCTCGAAAAGTTGATGGAAGATTTTGTTTGGAGAAAAAAAAAATTATGTATTTGCTTTTGTTTTTATATATATATAATTTAGTATCGATTGAATTATTATTATATATTACTATTATTATTATTATCATTTAAGCTTTATAAACTGATACAGGTAAAGGGGAAGCAGTTGTGGAAGCGCATGATGGTTTAAGTGAAAAACAAATAATTTTAAATAATTTATACTTAATTATCAGTAAAATAGAACGTGGTTGACATAATTAGAATGAAATTGTGCGTATTTGTTAGCTTCAGTGTCTATTGATTTGACAAAAATCAAAAAGATGCGTAAAATTATTGTAAATACTATTCGAATTTTAAAGTTATTGTAATTTTTCCTAAATTGGGATACCGCTAGGGGTGAGCAAAACACGGATCGGTTCAAAAACCGAACCGAACCAAACTGAACTAAAAACCAAAGTAAAAGGAAAATAGAAACCAAAACTAAACCAAAATTTATATGGTTGAACCGAAGTTCGGTTCGGTTACTATTTGGTTCAGTTCAAACCGAATCAATAAAAATTTTAATTTTTTAATTTTTATTATCATTATTTTTTATAAATTATATGTAAAGTATTGTTTAAAAAGGATTTATATTTCATGTATATTACTAAAATCTTGTGAATACAAATTATATAATAATATAAATATATAATATGTCAAATAAAATTTATTTATATACATATATATATTTTAAAAAAATATTTTTCCTATTACGGTTCGGTTCGGTTTTGGTTTTAACAAAAACCGAAAACCGAATCAGAAACCAAATTATTATATCTTATAAAACCAAAACTCAACCAAATAGAGTTTGATTTGGTTCGATTCGATTTTTCAATCTCGGTTCGGTTTAGTTTTTAGTTCGCGGTTTGGTTTTGCTCAATCCTGAGCATCGCCCCTAGTGATTCTATATATATCGCAAATACTGAATTAATTTCATGATTCAACAAATTATAATGGAGATTCCGCCTCCTTCAACCATCACCGTCAATACATAAGAGTTCAAAACCTAAAATATACGATTCAATACCAAAATTAATGAACAAATAGAAGATTAAAATTGGGAGAAACAGGATACAAAAACTAAAAGCACAAAAATTTACTACTCCTAACGATTATAAGAAGACAGATTACCGGAAAATTGATCGCCGCCGCGGCAGAGATAAAACCGAAATTAAGTGAAAGGACGGCTGGTAGAGTACAAGGCCATTTTACAGTTGGCGGGAAAGGCATTACACAACAATATCTGATAGCAGCTGCTTTTGACTTTGAAACGGATTTAATGCCACTTGAAACGGTGCGTTTCAGGACGAATTTTCAAAACATACGGCCCGTATAAATTGCCAAAAAAAAAATATATATATATATATATATATATATATATATATATATATATATATATGTTGGAAATTTGACAAATATATTGGATTATATATTAGTGATTATTTGTCAACTTTGGGCCAAATTATATTATGGAAAGGAAGCGTATTTAATTAAATGATTAGTGTCATTGTATAGTACGTAACGTGAGCTTTCCAACGGTATATAATTTACCCAAAACGGACAAGTAGTGAATGAGAAATTGTTGCTCAAAGTTAGCCTAATGGAATGGAATATTTGGAGAAAAATTTGGCTTATGTTAACTTATCCCACATGGGAAAAATATGAAATGGAAAAGGTGTTTATATTGAAACACACTTTTGTAAGGTGTTAACTTGTATAAGCCAAAAGGCTCTCTCTTGCGCGCGCAGGGGGGGGGTGCAAATCCTAGCCCCGAGCCTTCAAAGGCCCAATGCGCACCCGCACGACGTGGGCGTCGCGAATGCCGGACCGAAATGGGCAACTACGGGCCTACCTAGTTTTTGCTCCGGCCCAACAAAATTTTCTCCAGATATTTTTTCTTTTGAGCTTATTCAAATTCTCTGTGACAGTTTTATTTTTGAATAAAAACTGTAACTGCAAAATTAATTCCCTTAATGAGAGAATTAATCCAATTTAATGTCAATTATTTCCATTCTTTTAAAACCCTCCTTCTGGCAATTTTTCTTTTTTACTTCCATTTTTTTTGATTTCGTATTTCCTTTGCATTCTGCTTCCTCCAAAAATTGTTTCCTTCTTCCCGGTGATAGTACACTTCGCATAGTTCGGTTCGCCTTCGAGAGTCGTTGTATCCTGGGAGACAAATCGCCACTACGGGGCAGATAATTGTCTTAAGGAAACTGTTTTTACAGGCCTCGTCTCTACCTTCCTTCTGTTAAGGTTGAAAAGTATTTAAATCTTTCGTTTGTTCTTCTTTTTATTTTCAATTCTGTTTTCTATAATCTGCAACTAACAATCTTAAGACAATTAGATACCTAGTGCTTGGTTAAGTTTTGCAGGATTACCTTGACATTTTAGTTTTTTAATACCTTGACATTTTGGATATTAAAACCTTGACGTTTTGGATATTTATACCTTGACATTTGGAGAATTTTTGGACCTTTTACTGGATTATTGTGGACTGTTTGGACATTTGTTGAATTAACAGTTCTTTTTGTGATTCATTTTTTGTGTTTAATTTGTTGATTTTGGAATTTCACTAACTTTCTTTGTTTGAAATTTCAGATTGAAAAATGGCTGATATTGTCCCACCTTTTGGAGGCAATGGTTCTGAAACTGGCCAAGGCCAGAATAACCAACATGGACAAAATGGTCCTAGTGGTTCTAGGCTTGTTATGCCTAATGGTCCTGTAGCTGGTTCGGGTTCATACCCAGTAACAGTGCCTGAAAGGCCGGAAAAATTCAACGGAATGAATTTTAAGATGTGGCAGCAGAAAATGCTTTTCTACTTGACTAGCATGCAATATCATAGGCTGCTAAAAGAAGATCCTCCTGTTGTTCCCGAGGGTGTGGTGGATCCTTCTGTTCAATTAGCTGTTGATGCTTGGAATCACTTGGATTTCCTTTGTAGAAACCACATTCTGAATGGATTGGTTCCTGATTTGTATGAGGTTTACACTGTTAAACGAACTGCAAAGGAATTATGGGACTCCTTGGATAGGAAGTACAGAACTGAGGATGCGGGTGCTAAGAAATACTTAGTAGGCCAATTCCTTAGTTACAAAATGGTTGATTCCAAATCTGTTGTGAGTCAAGTGCAAGAAATCCAGCTTTTGATCCATGGGATGCAAGCTGAAAGGATGGAGACTAGTGAAACCTTCCAAGTGGCTGCAATCATTGAGAAATTGCCACCTAGTTGGATTGATTTCAAAAACTATCTCAAGCATAAAAGGAAAGAGATGTCTGTTGAGGATCTAATTGTCCGACTTCGTATTGAAGAAGACAATAGAAGATCAGAGAGGAAATCTTCTGTTGCTGCTAATCAAGCTATGGCTAGAGCCAATGTTGTGGAGGTCAAGAAAGACCCCAAGAAGGGCAAACAGCCTGCTGGATCTAAGTCCAAATTAGGACCTAAAGGGGGCATTTCCAAGAAACCAAAGTTTAATGGAAAATGCTTCAATTGCAACAAAATGGGACACAAGTCCTCTGATTGTAGGCTGCCAAAAAGGGTCAACAAAAATGAGGCAAATGCTGTGGAAGAAATTGCTAGAGATGTGTCTGACATCGATCTGTGTGCAGTGATTTCTGAAGTCAACCTGGTTGACTCAAATCCACGAGAATGGTGGCTTGATACTGGTGCTACACGCCACATTTGTTGTGACAAAGGGTCTTTTGCTGGATTGACTCTTACAAAGAAAGGAGAGAATCTCTACATGGGCAATTCTGCTACTTCAAAGATCAAGGGACATGGAACTGTCATTCTGAAAATGACTTCTGGGAAAGAAGTGAAGCTGCAAAATGTCTTGTATGTTCCTGAAATGAGGAAGAATCTAGTTTCTGGGAGCCTCTTGAGCTCACATGGCTTCAAGATGGTTTTTGAGTCTCAGAAATTTATTTTGTCTAAAGGGGGTATGTATGTGGGCAAGGGATATGAATGTAATGGGATGTTCAAATTTAATTGTATCTCTTGTAAATCAAATTCAATTGAAATGAATAAGAATAACGTTTCTTCTGCTTATATTATTGAGTCTTCTAATTTATGGCATAGTAGACTTGGACATGTTAATTTTGATACGTTGCGACGTTTAATTAACTTGAATCATATCCCCATCTTTCAAATTGATAAAAACCATAAATGTGAAATTTGTGTAGAGACAAAATTGACAAGATCCTCATTTCATTCTGTTGAAAGAAATTCAGAACCACTTGATCTTATACACACAGATATTTGTGACTTGAAGTTTGTTCAATCAAGGGGAGGAAATAAATATTTTATTACCTTCATAGATGATAGCACAAAATATTGTTATGTGTATTTGCTTAAAAGCAAAGATGAGGCTTTAGAGAAATTTGTTCTCTATAAGCAAGAAGTAGAAAACCAACTTAATAAAAAGATTAAGGTGGTAAGAAGTGATCGTGGTGGTGAATATGTTGCACCATTTGGTGAGTTTTGCTCCCAACATGGTATTATTCACGAAGTAACACCACCGTATTCTCCTCAATCTAACGGTGTAGCTGAACAAAAGAATCGTACCTTAAAAGAAATGATGAATGCGATGCTAACCAGTTCTGGGTTACCACAAAACATGTGGGGGGATGCTGTGTTGTCAGCAAATTACCTTTTAAACAAGGTACCCCGTAAGAAACAAGACAAAACCCCTTATGAATTATGGAAAGGTAGAAAACCTTCTTATATTTACTTGAAAGTGTGGGGGTGTCTTGCAAAGGTAATGGCCCCTTTACCTAAGAGAATGAAAATAGGCCCAAAGACAGTGGATCGTGTTTTCATTGGATATGCGGAACACAGTAATGCGTATCGGTTTCTTGTGCATGAATCTAAAAACCCGGAAATACACAAGAATACATTAATGGAGTCAAAGGATGCCTCGTTCTTTGAAAATGTGTTTCCATGTAAACAAAACGATGTGGGGTCGGGATCTAAACGGTCTCGTGTGACTGTTGAAGTTGACAGTCAAGATGATCAACATGACGAAGTTGAGAATAATGAAGAGCTTCAACGAGAGGTGGAAGAGAATGTTCAAGATCTTCAAGAAGAGGATAAGATGGACATAGAGGTTGAACCTCGAAGAAGTAAAAGGGCAAGGGTGGAAAAATCTTTTGGTCCAGATTTTCTAACTTACATGTTAGAGGCTGAACCACAAACTTACAAAGAAGCTGTAAGTTCAACTGAAAGTCCTTTATGGAAAGAAGCCATAAGGAGTGAGATTGATTCCATTCTGCAAAATCATACTTGGGAATTAGTGGATCTTCCTCCTGGAACTAAACCACTAAGCTCTAAATGGATTTTCAAACGGAAATTGAAAGCAGATGGAACAATTGATAAGTACAAGGCCCGTTTGGTTATAAAAGGTTATAGACAAAAGGAAGGCCTTGACTACTTTGATACTTATTCTCCAGTGTCGAGAATAACATCCATTAGGATGGTACTTGCTATTGCCGCTCTACGAAATCTTGAGGTACATCAAATGGATGTGAAGACAGCTTTCCTCAATGGAGATCTGGAAGAAGAAATCTACATGGAACAACCTGAAGGTTGTGTAGTTCCAGGTCAAGAAAAGAAAGTCTGTAAATTGGTGAAGTCTTTATACGGTTTAAAGCAAGCACCAAAACAATGGCACAAAAAGTTTGATGATGCCATGATGGCTAGTGGCTATCGTATCAACGAGTGTGACAAATGTATTTATGTCAAAGCTACAACTGAAGGATATGTTATCCTATGCTTGTATGTTGATGACATACTCATTGTGGGAAGCAATGAGAAGATGGTAAAGAGTACCAAGAACATGTTAAATTCCAGATTTGACATGAAAGATATGGGACTGGCGGATGTGATTTTAGGCATCCAAGTTAAACGTTCACCTAACGGTCTCATTTTAACTCAGTCACACTACGTGGACAAGATACTTGATAAGTTTAACAAGGATGATTCCGGTATAGCCAAAACTCCGTTGGACATTAGTCAACATTTGTCCAAAAACAAAGGTGAAGGCATAGACCAAGTGGAGTATGCCAGGGTTATAGGTAGTCTGATGTACCTTTCGAGTTGTACAAGACCAGATATTGCTTACACTGTAAGTAGTTTAAGCAGATATACGAGTAATCCAGGAAAGATTCATTGGGTAGCTATCGTGAGAATACTAAGGTATTTGCGATATACTCGTAATTATGGTTTACACTATACGAGAGAACCTGCGGTACTAGAAGCATATTCTGATGCCAGTTGGATAGCTGACATCAAGAATTCTAAAGGTACAAGTGGGTACGTGTTCACTCTAGGAGGAGGAGCAGTGTCGTGGAAATCCTCAAGGCAAACGATTATAACTAGATCCACTATGGAAGCTGAGTTTGTAGCCTTGGATAAAACTGGAGAGGAAGCTGAATGGTTACGGAATTTCTTAGAAGATATTCCAGAATGGCCAAAGCCTGTGCCCGCAATTTGTATACATTGTGATAATCAAGCAGCGATTAAAAGAGCACAGAACATTATGTACAACGGTAAGTTGCGACACATGCGTCGTCGTCATAATACCGTTAGACAACTGATCTCAACGGGAGTTATCTCTATTGACTTTGTAGGGTCAAAGGATAACACTGCGGATCCGCTAACCAAAGGTTTAAACCGAGATCAAGTTGAAAAGACATCAAGAGGAATGGGACTAAAGCCCATGAATATTTAAGGCGCTATGTGAAGGAAAACCCAACCTTGTTGACTGGAGATCCCAAGATCTAGGTTCAATGGGACAACCTAATTGCATAGACCTTGTGAGGTCACTGTGGGGGTCAAACCCTTGTCCATTCCTACGAAGTAAACAGTGATAAATGTGGAAAGGTTAAGCTATGCTTTTAATGATTCTTTGTGCTTCAAAAGGTTGAGCAAAAGAGATCACCTATGTGAGAGTGAAGTGGGGTCGCTTCAAAAGAAACTAATGGGCCTAGTTATCTGAAACTCTTGCAGAACCAGGAGATGTTCATGACCATAACGGACATAACCATGAGAACCAAAAACTGTGTTATGTTGGTATTTGTGTGAGGTATATCGTCGTTTACACAAACGGCAGAATAGTTCAAGGACATCGCGTCTACTAGTCAGCCAGTAAAGTAAATATACTAGCACAAGGGAAGGTTCAAGGGTTGATGCCTACCTATCCTATGCAAATATCGACTGTAGTTTACTATCACCACTTCGATTTTGATCTTTCTTTTCGTCAATCAATTTCATTCATGTGGGGGATTGTTGGAAATTTGACAAATATATTGGATTATATATTAGTGATTATTTGTCAACTTTGGGCCAAATTATATTATGGAAAGGAAGCGTATTTAATTAAATGATTAGTGTCATTGTATAGTACGTAACGTGAGCTTTCCAACGGTATATAATTTACCCAAAACGGACAAGTAGTGAATGAGAAATTGTTGCTCAAAGTTAGCCTAATGGAATGGAATATTTGGAGAAAAATTTGGCTTATGTTAACTTATCCCACATGGGAAAAATATGAAATGGAAAAGGTGTTTATATTGAAACACACTTTTGTAAGGTGTTAACTTGTATAAGCCAAAAGGCTCTCTCTTGCGCGCGCAGGGGGGGGGTGCAAATCCTAGCCCCGAGCCTTCAAAGGCCCAATGCGCACCCGCACGACGTGGGCGTCGCGAATGCCGGACCGAAATGGGCAACTACGGGCCTACCTAGTTTTTGCTCCGGCCCAACAAAATTTTCTCCAGATATTTTTTCTTTTGAGCTTATTCAAATTCTCTGTGACAGTTTTATTTTTGAATAAAAACTGTAACTGCAAAATTAATTCCCTTAATGAGAGAATTAATCCAATTTAATGTCAATTATTTCCATTCTTTTAAAACCCTCCTTCTGGCAATTTTTCTTTTTTACTTCCATTTTTTTTGATTTCGTATTTCCTTTGCATTCTGCTTCCTCCAAAAATTGTTTCCTTCTTCCCGGTGATAGTACACTTCGCATAGTTCGGTTCGCCTTCGAGAGTCGTTGTATCCTGGGAGACAAATCGCCACTACGGGGCAGATAATTGTCTTAAGGAAACTGTTTTTACAGGCCTCGTCTCTACCTTCCTTCTGTTAAGGTTGAAAAGTATTTAAATCTTTCGTTTGTTCTTCTTTTTATTTTCAATTCTGTTTTCTATAATCTGCAACTAACAATATATATATATATATATATATATATATATATATATATATATATATATATACTAAATCTGAATAAAAATTAAAAAATTAAAAACTTAATTAATAAAAATTTGAAAAAGATTAAAATGATTTTTTTGAAGGTTGCTGAAAGAGATGAACTTCATACCATTTAATACAATGAGGTGAATTTGGACTAAAATAGATTTTAAGTATCAATCTACTTGTCGGGTTGTTGGATTGGAGCGAGTCAACTACATATTGTTGATTCTAATATTGAATTAGAATTTGATGATTCTTCTATTGGATTGCAAATAGTAAGATTGAATTCCAAAACAATTATTAATTTCTTGATGATTCCCAAGGTTTGGTTCATTATAGGCTGCATCAAAAGCTTTGCAATTCTCTCCTGATTTCCTTCTTTCTGAAATTGAGGGTCAGAAAGTGATAACTCAAGCAATGGCAATTCAGATTATCGTAAAATATTCAATATAATTCTACATGATTATATATGATATAAATGCAAAAAAAATAATATTCGTGCCAAAAGGGTCATGTTAGTCAGGTCATCTCTGATAATCGTATCGTCATGTCAGCAATTGCCACGAGACGACACTTTAGTTTTAATACTTTCTAGCTTATAATGGATCTTTTTCAATGACTGCAAGATTAGAATAACAGTTAAAGCTACGGGCAAAGCAGATTTTGGTCTGAATCTGATGAATGAATCATGACTTTCACTTTGCGTTACACTATTCTCTAGATTACATCCCAAAATCATCAGCAATTAAATCATAAGAAGCTCCATAACTAATCCAACAACACAGAAATTTTCTTCATAATACTAAATATGTAAACGTTATTGATCCCAAAATATCCATATTGAACAAAAAAAAAAAAAAACAGAGAGCATAACCTTACTGAAGTTCTAAACAGAAACAGACAAAATGCTGCTACCTTAAAGATGTAATCCTTGAGGCTAAAATGTCTTACTCTATAATTCCATCCCAATTTTGAAAAGCATTCGAATTCCATACCGACCCGAGATATCTGTGATAATCAAGATCAGAAAAAACTTCAACATACCTCTTTCCATACAAGGAAACGGCTTGAGCTTCACCTTTGAGTTTCAATTCAGCAAACCTGTAGTAAAAATATTTCAGTAAGTATCAAAAAGCTGGAGCAAAAAAAACACTTGCATTCGAGTTTAAACACTTGATTTGGCTAGTATAAGTACCTTCAGTAGACATTAAGTACCTCCACATTACATCCTGCGAGAACATCCTTAAGTGAGATGAAGCTTGGAGTAAGAGCAACCATCTCCAATCTTGATTTGTTCTGTTGAAACAAGCTTGAAGTTTGAGTAACTACCCCGAATTCTGATTCGAACGGTTGAAGCTCGAAACGCTTCAACTCAGGTGTTCTTGGATCAAAATAAATTAGAGTACCTCAGTGATAACTGAACAACAAAAGTGCTCCATTGTCCATGAATTTTACGGGTAGATATAACCCGTACGGCCATCGTTCACAATAAAACATGTCGATTTGGAAAACTTTAGTCCAAGATTTTTCCACACCATCATCCTCCATCATCATCATCCAAACATTAGTACATTTAGAATCAGAAGAGTCGCACACGCAAAGACATCTGTCTAGTACTCCCATTCCTACACAGTCCATAAGTTTAATATTCTTCTCCTCCATATGATTAAACAGAGGCACACTCAATATCATAGGCACCTCAATCGGTTTCAAACATTCACACTCAATATCATAGGCACCTCAATCGGTTTCAAACATTCATTCTCCATATCAAATGAAATAATTTGAATATAAGGCGGCATACAACTAAGCCACAACCAATGAAGTAAGCCATGCAAATAAGTAGGAAACGCTAAGTCATAGGCCCAACACGGAACAAAAGCAATATCTTTCCATGATCCTTCACCAAGAGTGCATACTTGAGCCAGCCTCCTAATACTTCTGGTGGGATCGTCGCTTCGAATGGGAACACGATTAGGAGGCTGAGGTTCATCAAAAACTCTCACAACTTTATATTGATTGTCTTCTCGGCTAAAACCAAAACCACAATCAGTATAATGATAAGTGCCATCAATTCTTTTAATCTTGGTCACTTCTGGAAGATTAACAAACTCACCGGTAACTGGATTGCAAACAACAACAGGTTTGTTATCCAGTGGATCAGATAGGCAAAGAAACACATTACAGGAATTTACTATCCTATAGTTGTGATCATATGCGTTCAATTTGATGCAGGTGCTTCTCGTAGAATCATCCACATCATTGCTATGGATATTGTCCTTCAAAATCAATGGAAAGTTGCGAACTGGAAGTTTGACCTTGGAGTCCAATTTCATATTAACCTGACAATGACAACCAGGTTGAAAATAGCCATGGCATTGCTAACATGATAAATTATCCATAAATCTTTCATCTTTATCCGGCCCAACAAGATAAAGTATTCTAGAGATGAGTGTAGAATCCGCAATTCGAGCAATTGGAAAGACATCAGAATCAGATTGCAAATAGTAGTGCATATAACCAAATTGAGAATTCGAAATTGTAGCATACCAAGATTGGCAGATACATTTGCAAACAACTACCTCCTTAATTGGCAGCCTAACCAGAGTATCGACAAGAATGTGGCTAGGTAGATCCACAATTGAACAGCCTGAATGTTGGATCTCTACATTTATGTCATCTGGACGATGACTTTTTGAAATCTTTCCCCTTTCCATCACTACTCTGTAAAAAGTGATCAAATAGAGTATTAAAATGCATTTGATTTCAAAAGCCACAGAGGATTGATTTCATTTTGGTTATGAGAAACAACTCCAATGTCATGTGTCACATAAAGAATACAATTTCACATTTTCTTAGGTGACAACACCTATTTGAACCTAACCTATCTAAAATATGCCTCTCTGGTCTCCGACCTATTGATTGGGACATATGGTCTCTGACTTAGTGCAATTTAGGACATATCGCCCTTCAACTACTGCAGTTGCCAAATGTGTCAAATCAATAGAATAGGGATATATCAAGAGCCAAAATAGAAATAGATAACAAACAGGGAAAGAAAAAATAGAAATCACAATCAAAGTAGAGAGGGAGAGAAAGAAATACCTGAAATTGAAGAAAGAAAGATGGAATGAAAGAGCTGCAAATGTTACAGAAGAAAGATTGAAAGAATTCAGCTTTTTTAATCTTCCAATAAACCAGCTGTTGAAAGATTAAAATGTCCTCTGTTTAATAACTTCAATTGTTACGGACTAAAGTTAATATAGTAAAGCACCAACAATTGATTACCTTCTTTCGAGATTTATGTTCACGGGATTCTTTCATGAAAACTAGGGATGTAAACGGGCGGGGCGGGGCGGGTGTTGGAAATGCCCTAGTCCCGAGGCATTGGTCCTTGTGTTGTATAATACATTTGTACATTAATGTGAACTTTATGTATTATACAATTTGTGTCAAGGAAATAAAGGCATTAATCTATTTATTATATGTCTTGTGCTATATTTTAAATAGAGTATCCAATGGACATATCCATATCCATGTTGTCAAGTGTGAGGCAGTTGGCAATAAGACTGTGGATAGGGAAAACGATATGACCATAAAGTCATCCGCAGTCTGTTCCAATCATGGGAATGAATGGAACCAAAGACTATCATTAGCCTGGTTGTATGGCGGTGTCTTACCGGTCATAGAACATGGAATGTCAACCAGGTTAATGGGTACATGTAAAAAGGGCATGGTACTGGATCGATCCACTTAACGGGAATCTACATGGTATAGTATCACAAATGATTCTCGTGTAGTACTTGTATAAGTCCTTTGACCGGATCATATGATGGTGCTGCATGTGAGGTGGCACACTTTGGTGTATGCCCAACGGGTCTGTAAAAGGGTGCCAAGTAAGGGTACATTCGGGTGTGTCAGTGAGCATGGCAGTACTATGGATATGCAGAAGGGAATGTCACTCAGTGATTCACTGAGAAGATATCACTAGCCTCTTGAAGAATGTTACTGATAAGTATGCGGCCGCACCCAAACAAGATTGGATCTTGTTTGTAAGCATCAGTTCATTCGGGATCAAGTAAATGTCTAGACACAAAAAGGTTGATACTTCCATGCCTCTGTGTTGGACACCGATATCAATGACATGGGATGTACAAGTTCAAACTACAGGGCTACGGTGACAGTTTGACTGCAATCTCCGTCTTAATTGGGGGCTGCAGTGGCTTGCTAGAGCCCGCCTGCAGTCTGTGGGTATTAGCTCACTGCCAACATAAAGACGGGCCCATCTGATCGTACACATTGAACGTCTAGACTTTAATAAGTCGGATTAAGTGTGTACTTGGAGTATACACTTTTGAAGAGAGAGAGACTTATTAATTATATTATATAGGTCAATTGGATTAATCAATATATTATAATTAATATTTATTTTTGCCTTCTCTTAATTAATTCAATGAATTAATTTATGAGATTATTTTCTAGGTGGAAATATTATTATATGTATAGGTTTACATGTATTTCATTTTATGTATGTCTAATTTAATCCATTGATTAAATTAATAGGTCAAATGAATTTTAATTTAAATGTATGTAATATATTATATGACATAATATATAAGCACACATGTTAAATTAAAGTTGCATTTGAATTTAATTAAATCAAAGGAATTAATATTGGGTTTAGACATAAAATAAAAATGGTCATGGCCAAAACTTATGGTGGGATTATATGGATAAAATGGTGAGTCATTCTTTGACTTAGGAGTAGCCAAGTTGGACTTTGTTACTTCGTAACTCATCTTATCTTTTCTTGGTGAAAAGAATTAAGGTGGCTGCTATTTTTTTGGGTTGGCCGAATATAAGGGGATGAGGATGGTGAGTCACCATTTGGACAAAATGAAGCAAAGTTGGACTTTGCCTCTTTTGGACCAATTAGAATGGGTGACTCATGATAGGTGGATTTGCTAATTTATGCTTATCCATCCCTTTTTTCTTGGGTGAAAAAAATATTACAGCCATCAAATTCTTCTTGGCCGCCCCATTTTTTTATGGCTAATGAAAAGAAATTAAGCCCACTTTTATGATGTTTCTTTTGGAAAGAAATGTTTAAGCTCGCTTAGAGTATGTTGGAAAGATAGAGATTCTTCTTTTGGAAAGAAATATGGACAACCATAATTCTCTAAGTGAGCAGCCCTCTCTCTCTCTCTTCTTGGAAAATCCGAGCCGCTAGCACGGGTTGGGTCCAAGAGCCGTTCGTGTACGTGACGTTGGAGGGAGTCGGCTTCGATTCCTGCAGTCCGCGCATCCATCTCTTTAAGAGATTTGCCAGGGAAGTTTCCGAACTTCTCTTTATGGTTTTAAGTTTTTGATTTCCACATCTTAAGCTCCTGGGCCGGATTCGAGGAAATCGACGCGTATTTCTGCTTTTATCGGTCGGTTTCTCATGACGAATCCCAATAGCGGGGCGGGGATTGGCAATCCTATCCCCGTTCCCCAGCTAGGCGGGGATCCCCGTCCCTTTTTAGTAAACGGGGACAATATCCATCCCCATCTCCGGCTTCGTCGGGGAACGGGTTCCCCGCGGGGATCCCCGTCCCCGTTAAGAATTTTTTTTTAATTTTAAATAAAATTCAATTTAGTACAAAAATAAATTAAAAAGCATATTACAGTTCGGAAACCATTAAATAAATCACTTAATTTTTCTTATAAGAAAGTGATATTTAATTAAAATATTACAACTACTAATATTGTTATTTTAAAATAGAGTACAGGAATCCAATATACATAAATTAAATTAGAAGTTTCTAAATTGGTAAATTCTATTAAGTGCAAAGACTAAATTTTAAGTTTTGCACCTAGATAAAACATTAAATAATACTAATATTATTTATATAAATAAATAATAAAAAAAATAAATAAATCGGGATTTAACGGAAATCTCTGCCGGGAACTAAACGGGGATGAGGACGGATCCGCGGGGCGGGGAAGGTAAATCCCATCCCTATCCCGGTTTAGTAAACGGGGACAAAATTATCCCCGTCCCCGCCCCGCGGAGATTCTAAACGGGGAATCTACATCCCTGTTCGGGGGGACCCCGTGTCTCCATTGACAACCCTAATGAAAACAAATCATATCGAGTCATTCATCTTTTTAATTTTTGTTAAATCAACGTATTATTTCTCAACTTCACACACATCAAGTTTTTGGGCACAAATTCTCTTATGGTCCCACTCTCACACCAATTCAGGGCCGTTGATGTGGTATAATCATAGGTTTTCCGAACTAGTCTCGCTTGTAAGTAATATAACCAACATCAAACTCGATTAGAGGTGTATGACATATTTAAATTTTGCATAATGAGAATTTTTTTATAATCTGAAAGAAAATTTGTATATATGTGATGTGGTTATATGAAAATGATGATGAGGCTTTTCGTGTCTCTTAATTGGGAGAATAACCTTTCAAAAATGCAATTTCATACGCATAAAATAGGGGTTTTTTCTACTGATTTTGATATTCATATTTTATCAAGGTATGTATCAAATTCAAAAATTATAAATTTAATTATAAGAAATTGAAAAGATAAAGGATATGTTGATATTTTTGTTTTTCCTTATTTAGTGGATGAATAGGTGGATGGAAAGGACAAAAGAACAAAATATTGCAACCCAAAAACTTTGAATTCATTTGTAAAGCAAATGAAGATGGAGGACCATTTGATACTTCTAACGAGTCATTAAACTCTGAATTTTCATTATCTCTCAAGGGGAAAAAAATCCTATTCTTCAAAAAACTCAAAATTACTTTAATGATACAAGAGTAAATAGCACAACAATGCCATCTGCTAGATGAGGGCTTAAGAAAATAAAAGAAGAACACAAGCAATATAACAGATGATACTATAACTTCAATATTTTCTGGCTTATAATGTAAGGTTAATGGATCTTTCAAACATTAGATTAAGAATCCAAGCAAGCAACAGGCAAAGCAGATTTTACTCTGAATCTGATGAATCGTGAGTTTCACTTTGCCTTACACTTTTCCTGTTTTGTTTGCTAGCTTTCGAAGAGCTTACAGATGATTCACCATCGAAAAATATGACCTGAGCTTTAGCCAACCTCTCTTCTAAATCCTCTGTGCTAAATTCATCCGTCCCACCCAGCTCGTCGAACCCCACCTGATCACAACACAATGCAATATTTAAACAGTGAAAGGAGAACTTATGAATTCAGGATAAACATCCATCAATCAGACATACCACATAGTCATCCACTTTTGCATTCTTTATAAGGGCAAGGGTTGGAAGAACCATGATCTTCAGTCTCTCGGCCAAAAATGGACTTTTCTCGGCTTGAATTTTCACGAAGCGTGTCTCAATGTGTTGCTTAGCCAATATACTCAAATGCTTGTCCATCACCTGCACATAAACTATAAACATGGATTGCAACTCCTAAATTTCCAAGTCAATATGAAAGCAGTAAAATCTTCCTTTTCTGAACAACATAATACATGGCATATTCAAATAAGCTAAAAAGAAGTATTTAAGCATAATCTGACTCGTGGTGAATCCTAAAAGGCCACTGAGAATGGCTAAAACTTAAAATTTTCCATATTTCGATCTCATTAAAATTTGGATCATAGACTTCGCAGCTTACAAAAAAGGGCAGTAATGAAGTTCCATTATAATGGAGGGACTTCAAATCCATAACTTAATAGTCTTACCTAAGATTATATATTGTAAGATCCAATAATTGCAACTGAAAAATTCATGCTTAAACTAACTGCATACTTTATGAAGGGCATCAGAAATAATTTTCAGGTGTATCTGTATAGATTCATACCAAAAAAAATTATAAACTTCATTCATGAATGTTATTTACATACAATTGAATCAACCAGTAAATTTCAAGCTGTATTAACTTAAGAACTAGCGTCTCAATTTTAGCCCTTCATTTCAAATAATTTTCCATCTAAGCACAACCCGCACAATTGAGGATAACAAACAACAGGAAACCAAATGAGTGAAAAGTCTTTCTAGTGCGTAAAGAGCAAAAAATTGGAGGTCAATGCAGGTGAAAATCTACAGTAGGGTATTAGATCTGTCAAAACTGGGTCAGAGGAGAACTAAGGAAGGGAAGATTCTTCCAACGAGGAATAAAATAACTGCAAACAAGACACTCATTCAATATTTACTTTGTATCATTAAGTACCAAGACGAGGCAATAAGTCGTGTTTATATTGTCTACAAAAGACATCTGAGGTAGCAAAGTGGAATCCATGGAAATGAGCATACAAAGTTGCAAACATCAGCAATGCGTGAGAATTTCACTACTTAACACCACAAAAGGCCTAGTCTACGACAGAGAGTCTAATCTTTTTCAAAATAGAAAAGTTCAGAAACCAAAATCATAAATTTGAAGAATCCTTTGTGAAACACTAAGAACACAACTTTGAAGCAACAAAAGCTTCAGCGTTTTGCTTTTCTTAGCCAATTTTTCAATTCGGTTTCAATTAAATCTTACCCCGCCAAATCACAAAGGACAATTCATTTTGCAATTAGAACCGACAAAAATATCAAATTTTATGGTAATTGCGGGCTACCTTGCAGGGCCAATTCTCGCGATAGAAATGGCAAACGACACGATCGCTGGCTTTGACGGCGGAGAAGAAATCCTTCTCGGAAGGAATCTCAGAGTACTCGCCGTGACCTAGAGAGATCCAACGGCTGCGTTTCTCAGCCATTTTCTTCATCTGCTGTATACGCCTCTCTCTGAGCGCCTCCAGATCGTCATTATCAAGGCGATCTAGTGCCGCGATCTCATCATCGAGCTTATCTTCTACAGCCTTAACTACGGTAAGAACTTGCTTCTCTATGATCTGCCAAAATCAGCACAATGAATCCGAAAAGATGTATAAGATAAAATCATATACATAAAAAAAATTAAGGAACTAGATGGTTGATTACCTCTTGAACCTTTGAATTATCCATGGTTTTAGTAGAGAAGATCTTCCTCTCCCTCTAGCGGCAGCGGCAGCGGCAGCGGCAGTTCAAATGGCAATGAAAATTGCAGAAAGATGCTTTCAAATTTGATAATTCAGAGATGAGAGATCCAAGCGTCACCGTTTTGAGATGTTGCTATGGGCTTAGACTAATTCATGGACCCATTGCAGGCCCATTTTAGCATTTTATTATATTATATTGAGCTAATTGCATGAGCCTCACTAATCACTAATGTAGTTAAATTTTAATTTTTGGTTATTTATGTGATTGTTTTTCTTAGTTTACTATTAAGAATTTGTATTTTTTGTGTGATTTATAGAAATACAATGTTATGGAACATTAGAAGACCCACTAAGAGACCCATGAAGGCATGGTCTCTCAACCAGCCAGCTAGAAGCCCAATATCGGACAGGAAGGAGCCCTATCCCTTAGTACCAGAGGAAACAAAACTCTTTCAACCCTCTTTTACTAATCAGGCCCGAGATAGGACAACAAGCAAACTCTTCCTTCCAAGCCGGGTAAAGGGCAAAAAATAGTCTTCTCCCCCATAAGTGACCTACAAGCATTAGGATTGGGTCTCAAGTTAAACTTTGCTATAAAAGGTATCAACGGCCAAAAACAAGAGAAGAGGAGACGAAAGAGCCCCTATAGTATATATTATACTTTGTTTGCTGGTGGCGTTAGTATATATGGAATTTATGTAACGAATATTTTAAATATATATATATGTTGAATAAAATTTGAATCTAATATGATTGACATCTTTTGTAAAATAATGTAGTTTATTATAGGCTGAAATAAGGTAAAAATATTTTCAACGGGGTATGTATAAAAAAAGTTTTATGAAAAATTGAAAATTTAGTTTAAAAAATAATCATATAGAATTCATATCACAATTTCCAAATCAATACTTCCACTATTTGATTAAGATTAACATCTTATTATGGCATATAAAAGTGAGTAAATGATAAGAAGGTGAATCCACTTATTTTTTATTTTTTCGAGAGTTTTCCAAATAAAAATCTCGTTTTTTCGAGAGTTTTCAAAATAAGAATTCTCTTTGCATATTTTGAAATTTTGAAGCATTCTAATGGAACAATCAGGCTTTTTTCTTAATTATTTTTCTAACTTTAGTGTAAATTTTGGAGGCTTTATTTTTTTGTCACATCTCTACACATACCACACCTATCATTGAGCATTGATTTTTTTTTTTTTTTTAACTGTAAAAATAAATATAAATTATTGATCTAACCCATATGAAAATCAATGAACATGAGCAAAAATACAAAGAAAGACAACTAAGTAATCAATTAATACTCAAATACAATGGGACAAATCTAATTACCCTACAAAGAGTAGAGGAGCATTATTGAGCCATGACAGCAAAACACACTCAAAAACAGGTATGAAATCCTAAAACTACAATTTTTTATTTGATGATGAGAACAAGATTTTGTACTAATGATTATATTACGTTAATGCAAGAATTGAAAAGATGATGGAAATAAAATTAATTAAGGGCACTTGGGCTGCTTCTTCTTGTTCTTCTTGTCCCTGTAGCAAGGGCATTCATGTTTGTTGCCATAAGTACCAGAAGGCACACACTTGCATTCTTCACAGCATATTCCGCAGTACTTCAAACACCTATCTTGCATTCCTGCTTTTGCACACCTTCCTTTGCATTTCTCATCACAATATGCTGCCATCCACACATATATACCATCATATTTGAAAATATTTATTTCTACCCACCAAAAATTATGATAATATTAATAATTGAAATTTCAACATAATCTCATTAGAAAGATCAATCAATAACTCAATTTTATCCTTGAAATACCCGTATTTTTTTGTTAGAAAGTAACAAATTTAAACTAGTATTACTAGTTTATATCACATAAACAACATTGGACCATTTTCTATTATTTTATGGAAAGTTTATGTTTATCCTAAAAAAATGTTAAATTTTGTTTAATTTTATAATAGAAAAAAAAAAAAAGGAAATATCCTAAAGTAAAACTTATATCAAATTTTGTTGCAATTACAGGCAACTTAAACTTTCACAGAAATAATATATACAAATTTTTATACTTTTAATAGTAACTAAATTTGGAACCAGTTTGGAGTAGCTTTCAACAGTCCGAAAGTAGCTTTCAGCCAAAGTATGGGGAACCTTATTTTGGCTGAAAGTAGCCTCATTATATTCAGGAAGGCAATGAAAAAACACTTAAAACTACTTTTAAAGAAAGCAATGAAACCTAACTTTACCTGACAGCACTTTTAGTAACAGTAATCCCAAACTGGCCCTTAGTATTTATTGTATGACCACTAGTATTAACATTGTTGAATAGTGTAGTCCAATATTGCTCAAAAGAATCAATCATATTATTCCCTTAAATCCTAACTCAATTTGACAATATTGTAAATAAAAGCAGGTACTGATAAAATCTTTTCAAAAATGATAAAATTGAGCTATATCTACCATTATGCCACAAAATTGAACTTTATTTTGTCAATTTGGAAAAAAGAAAAGTAGAAATTTAACTTACAGGAGTTAGCCAGAACAGGTTCCAAGAAGGAAGAGGTGAAAAGAAGAGAGCAAAGAAGCAAAGACACAAACAATGGCCTCATGTTTGCAAAAGTAATTAAAGAAGCAATTAGACAAAGATTAGTGGTGATTAGTGAAGTAGTGATGAAGAGAAGGCAAGTAGGAAATATATATAGAGAGAGTGTTAGAGTGAATTAGAGTGAAGTATGAAGAAGTTAGGGTTGGCAATGGCATATGGAAGTGAGTGAAAGGTATTAAATGTGTAATAAATCGGAGTTGGTGAAGGGAACAGCTCAGCTGGTCCAGTTTTTTGGACTGATCTGTAGACATGGACTGGCCCCTTCCCGCACGCGGTTTCTGCAAATATGTGAGTTGTTAGATTAGATGATATGGTTTCTAGTACTTGCTTTTTCCTCTTTTTTCATGGCTGGTTTTTGGAATATTCTCCACTATGTTTCATATTATTATTATAATGCAATACAGTAACAATTTTATCAAGGAAGTTCCTCTTGTGATGCAACTTCCTCTTTCAGATAAATCACACTACCAAAATAATTACTTTTAGGACTATACAAGTATGAGTTGTTTAAACCCGTGAGTTGTAGAGTAGTCGGCATCGAAGACTGGACTGGATTTGTTGAGAAGGGGTTCATATTCGAATTCCACTAGATACAGCTGTTTGGAGGAGGTGAGGAGCGTTAACTGTTTCTAAATCCAAACAGAATTATATCAATGAGGATACACGAAGTACATGCAAAAAAAAAAAAAGGTATGAGCTATTTGAGTTTTGGAGGTAGTGTTTTGGGAATATGTATAAAAGTGAGTTGTAAGTATAATAGGATGTTATGGAATTTGAGAGCTTAGTTTCCAAGCATATACCAACTTACAAATTATTGATGAATTATTTAATTCTTCTTTCCTCTAAATATAAGCAAAATAATTCAAATTAAGGAAATCTAATTGTTATGTGATTATGGGCCGGTTTGGGGCTGCTTTTTATAGCCCCGAAAGCAGCTTTTAGCCAAAATAAGGGGAATCATACTTTGGCTGAAAGTTGCTTTTGGGACTGCGAAAAGTAGTTTCAAATACATAATTGGTAAAAGTCATATTGTATTCAAAAAAGGACTGGAAAAACTAGGGATGCACAAAACAAACCGAAAAACTGTGAAACCGAACCGAAACTGAGCTAAAAATATGGTTAACCGAAACCGATGGACTAGCGTACGATTTTTATTTTTAAAAATTAACGGTTACGGTTTAGATTTAGGTTTTTACACCAAAAGTCCATGTGGACTCGCAGTTAACCGACTTTTTACAAATATTTTTCTTAAAAAATTATGTAATTATATATATATATATGTAATATGAATAATAAGTGAAACATTTGGGCCTTTGATGTTATTTTACTTCCTTACTGTACAACACCAAGTAGTCTTGGTTACTCCATTCCAACCTCATCTCCACTCAATTCTTAATTTCACACTCACTGAAAAATGAACAGCAAAGAACAATTTCATTAATTAATGTTTGATCTTGTACAACAATTTTTATGTTTGTAAACTTTTTTTTATTAATGTTTAATTATTAGAGTTTATGGTTAAACTGATATTTTAATTAATAATTAAGACTATGGTTTGTAATTTTATATTTTTATTTAACATTTGACATTTATAGTCTATTTATTTGAGGTTTCAAATATTATAAATTAAGCAAAATCATAATATCTATTTCGTAAATGGTTAACCGTAAATAAATTGTTAACCGACTAATGGTTAACCTAATTTAATGGACATTATATGGTTAGTAAATTAAAAAAACCGTTCAAACGGTTAACCGTTTGTGAAAATCCATGTGGACTGGTTATCCGACCGTGTGCACCCCTAGAAAAAATACTTAAAACTACTTTTAAATAAAGCAATGAAACCTAACTTTCCCTAATAACACTTTCACTAATACAATCCCAAACCGCCCTACATGTCTAACTTTTCGTCCCACATATCAAGTTTATTATAATCGATACACTATTTAATTTTCAACGGGTCATTAGAAGTATGACAATATTTTCACTTATTAAGACGCCTTATTAATTAATGAGTAAGTTGGATCCAATTTACTAGTTACTAATAGAACTTTCAACAAATGAAGCGATGGATACATACTCTCATAAGCCTGTTTATGGTATTGATGTCCAACTACTAAATTCTTTCGTTAAAAAAAAAAAACAATTTTATTCATTTTGTGTATCGTATAGAAGTAAATTGCTTTTTTAAGCTCTTTGTATGTGTGAATGAAAAAAAAAGTTTCACGCTATTCTATATATTTATATGATTATGTTAAACCAATAACTATACGGATTAATTTCAGTCATGATATACCAACTATCTCCCTAATCACAGTTTGGTATACCAACTACCGTTTTGCACACTGTAGTACCCCAACTTCTAGGTAACCTCCCATTGTGGTATATGTGACCTATTATTGCAGGTTAACTGTGCCACGTCAGCACTTTGTTGGGCTTAATTTCACTTATGGTATACCAACTATTTTCCTAATCACAGTTTCGTATACCATTTTATACGTATTGTTTCATTTTATTTTATTTTTTTTTTAAATAACAGAAATATATAAATCAAATTTTATAAAAAAAAAAAACAAAAATATATAAATCAAAGAAAATAAAAGAAAAAAAAATAACAAAAATATATAAATCAAAGAAAATAAAAGAAAAAAATTTGATTTATATATTTCTGTTATTTTAAAAAAAATAAAATAAAATGAAACAATACGTATAAAGTGGTATACCAAACTGTGATTAGGAAGATAGTTAGTATACCATAAGTGAAATTAAGCCCAACAAAATGCTGACGTGGCACAGTTAACCTGCAATAACAGGTCACATGTACCACAATGGGAGGTCACCTAAAAATTAGGATATTATAGTATGTAAAACGGTAGTTGGTATACCAAACTATAATTAGGGAGATGATTAGTATACCATATGTGAAATTAAGCCATAACTATACGATCAATATCATAATATAAATATAAATACAGTGGTACCGAACCAGACCAATTCAATCCGAAAACGCATTAAAAATATCGAGAAGGAGTGTTTTTTTAACAGCATATTTATACCAAAAAATAATTGGGCAACCATCGTCCACAGGTGCTTAGGCATTAATGAGGAACTCTCATCCCTAGGTGATTTTACTTCAACCAAGAATAAGAATAATTCGTGTGCAAAGGTTCAATAGTTTGCGGAAATCTAGGTTCAGCTGTTTTCCTACTATCCAAAATTATTGATTTTTTTTTTTTTTTTTTTTTTCTTTTTGGGTAGCATCTTCAACCAATATTCACAGTTCGACTTGATATTATTATCTTACACTATTTTTACTAGTTCTACTGTTTTTATTATTTTCGTAGCATCAGAAGTGTATTTTCATCTTCCCTTTAAAAAAAAATCTCCAGCCGAGCACAACCGTAAGAATTGAAATAAATAGTAATAATAATCTAAAAATAAATAATAATAATAATAATAATAACCCAAAAGTTAGCACAAGACCTCTCATTTTTGAACCATGTCTAAAACTTGGTTTTTTTTTTCTCAAAATCATTTTTTCCATGCATAAGATTCGAACCCGAGACCTTGCTGAGGAAGTAATTCCTTACCGCTCCAACAAATAGTTGTTAGTCCAAGAATTAGCTTCTATTTGAATTATTTACATTTGAACAAAGGTAATCACTTGAACAAAGCAGAGAAGTATACAAATGATACGAAATTGGTAATATTATGTACAATTTCAATTCTTCGAAGAAAATATACATACAAACACATCATCCTCCCATACTATTTGAGGGTTGACATTGTTGCCTGTAAGAACATTCCTTAGCACCCTCGCACGAGGCGAGCAAATTGACCTGAAAAAATCAATCCCCGGAAAATCTTAGCACCTTCATGTACAAGCATGAAACTAGGGATGAGATAAAGATTGAGAGAGAAACAGAAATGGAGGACGAAAACTGCAAAATGCATGAATCATATTATACCTTCACAATTTCGTACTTCGAGTTCGGACGCATGTAGGCTGCAAGGATACTCATGTTGAAATCCTACGACGAAAACAAAGAGCGGAAAATTGACAACTTCGCACAATTAAAATGTAGCATTTGTGTTGAAGACATGATAACAACATAATTACCGATTTTAACTATCCAATTACCAAAAGCACATTCAAAATCTTAGTTTAAGATGCATCACTTACACTGAATGGATCACCCCTCAAAGACTGCACGTACATTGAGGTACCCGAGCCTCTTCCCTGAATAACAAAAAGCTAATGAATATAAGCCGTAAACATGTTATCGCAGAGCTGGGATTTTCAGATGATGAGTCCCTTGAAATTTTGCTGCTTTTTTTTTATTTCTCTATACTTGATTCGCATCACGGAGCAATTCAAAGAGAAAACGGAAACATACCTCCAAAGATATGTCTTTGAGACGCCTTCCAGTTTGAGCACAGCAGACACGCACAACATGTTCATCACAGCTTCCACTTATAATATAATCCCTTCCATTCATGTAGTACGAGCGAGTGTAGTTCTGTGAACTTCTTGTTGGTGATATCTCAAAATTTAAGTGCAGCCTCCCATCGACAGCTAAAAGTTGTCGAACCTGGCACAACGCAATTGTTAATCTCAAGATCCGCTCCAAAATTCCTCAATATGACTAATCAACAATCTGCTAAGGCCAGAAGAAACAAGAAATACCTATGAACCAAAAAAACAAAAATACCTCATTATCCACAGCGGACACAAGAAGATAGTGATCATCAGGAGAAAAGCAGACCATCACATTTCCTCTAGAACTTGCTGTAGTATAGCACGGGTGTAGAGGTTTCTGTCTCAGATCCCACAGTTTAACATCTCGATCAAATGACGAAGTAGCAAACAGCGATGGGGAATGGTTTGAGAACTTGACAACATTAATATGTTCCCTGTGCATATCAGTGAACATCTGTATTCGCCTCCCACAGTTAATGTCATACAAAGCAATGTTTTTCGAATATCCACTTGCAAGAAATAGCTCATCCGTAGCATTAACGTGAACAGATGTCAATTGGTCAAAATCATCAAAAGTGACAGAACCAGCACCCGAATATATGCCTGGACCTGTTCGAGGCATATGCTCAACATCATACAATTTCAGCGATCCATTATCGGAACCTGCTATAAGCTGGCATTCAACAGGAAAGAACCAAAATAGACTGAGAAATTGACGTATTATTCAGGACACAATATTCACATAAACAAGCTCCAGTTTTGCTCAATATTGATTATGCAAACTTATAATAATGCCAAAAAAAAGATTTTGCAACGAGAAGATTATCCAAGATCACAATCAGAAGCAGTCCAATCTTTGGACCACATATACTCAAAATAAGAACTTCTGTTCTCCTGGATTAACAAAGCTATTTTAAGGTCACCGATGTTCATCGTTTTCCACGAGGAAGTAAAAGATTAGCGCACATGTTAGGAATCCTAAGGTAGCATATGTATAAATCAAATGGTATAATGACCTCATTAATGGATGGACTTGAGGAATCCTGTCTAGAGATCCAGGCACATGTCTAAAATTTTTCTTCACATATATACAAGAAAACAAAGCTCATATGCTCAAAAATACTTGCCAGAACAGCTTTATTGTATTATCAAATGCTACATATGCAGTAATCACATACCTTAGATGGATACTTCTTGAGCCAACATAACCCCAACACGCTGTTCATAGCTCCAAGTGAGGGAACATAACTTACTATTTTCTCATTCTCATGGTTTACCACAACTACTTCACCGTCTAAAGTTCCAAAAACTAGTAAGCTAGAGATAGAAGGATGATACTCGAACTGCCTTGGACGGAAGTACCTCCTTCCCCCCAAATCAGGGCATGATACAGAAAGTGAATGCAAATAAGGCCAAGCTGAAGAACCCACTTTCGCAGCAGAAAATGATCGACTATAGAAGTGTTGTGAGTTTCTGCAAGGATATGAAGGTTTATGACTTTTCCTAGTCCGCAGACAAGAGCGGCTCTCCTTTATTTCACGCTTATGCAAAATACTAACGACACTCTCTTTATGATTCCGTTTGTATGGTAAGTACTCAAAGTACTTGGCAAATGTGATGACAGCCTTTTCCTTGTCATTCTTTCTAATAGACAAGTTATCTAAAGTTTTCAAATGGGGCAATGAAGCTATCATGAATTCTCTGTAGTGTTTCTCGTAGCATATGGGTGAAGCATGACAAGAAATATACTTCAAAGCAACATCTGCAATATGCCTCGTGAGAGAAATTGGCAAGGACTCTTCATTGTGATTCAATGTAGGACCAAAAGACACCTGGAATGAATTACATAATTATACTATTACAATGTCGCAACATTCTCCATTGAAAGTACTTTAAATTTAAATACGCAGGAGGAAGAAGTGGTTTACCTCATCTTGCAAATCCCCCTGTCCATTCCACCCAAGAGACAAGCTGGAAAATGAATCCATGTGATCATTTTCTTGCCAGTGACTTGAAAAGTCCATTTCACTATCATCTGATGGATCTTCTATCATGCATTGAACTTCCTGTTCTTGAGTTGTAGCTATATCATCGAAAGAGAGCACGTTCCTGAGTGTCTCTTCAGTGCCTAAAAGGTGTTCACTGAGATTACTGAACGGTCCAAACTCAGGTTGATCATCTAGTTTTCCTCCATATTGTACTGAAGAAGACGCAGTCTCATTACAGCACACCCACTTTTGGAACCTTAGCTCAACTAAAGAAGGGAGTTTAGAAACTGCTGCAAGGGTTGTCCAGAGATCTGCAACTCTTGTTGCACACATTGAAAGGCAAATTAAATTGGGCATGCAAGTAAAACAATCCTCCCGAAAGCTAGTGAGCGAAGTGTTGAAATCTAGATTAAGGGTACGAATTTGCATGAATTCTCCTCCCATGCTGAGCTTTCGAAGACGTGAAGAGCTCATGTATAAAACCTGGCATGCCAACCCTCCTAGTGAAAGATCCCTGATGATGAAATTAAAAAAGTCAGTGCATACAACATCATGCTTCACATGAAAAACAACAATGGATAAAGTACAATAAAGATTAAAACATGCGAAAAGAAAAGGAAGAAGAAGAAATTTCCTTGAAGTCAAAGATATAGAGGTAAATCCAAATTAACTGACAGCATAAGGTTAGAAAGTTATTGTTCAAAACCGAGATCATTAGAAATCAAGAAATTTGAAATACATCAGCTTCCGGATAAGTTAAATTTAACCACTTGTTTCAACCAGTGAGATTGATCATATTACTTGAACTTCAGCCAAAATTTACGAGATCTCAGTACTAGCATTAATTACTTGAACTTTCTCTTGCCTTGCACTCTAAATTTGGTTTCACAGAAACATAAAACGAAAAACAGATTTGATAATGTGGCCAAGATGACACATAAAACCAATCATATACCTGAAAAATTCCTTTCCGTATAACGAGTCCCGGAGATCAATCAATCGAAGCTTTTGAATGAAAGCACGCATCAAAGATAAAGCATATTCTCCATTCAACACACATGATGATCCATTATATACATCAACAGCTTCAATTTCAGAAGTCTCAATGGACATACACAAATCAATAAGAGGAGGAAAATCAATGTCTTTAAGCTGTTCAAAGAAGATATCGAGGCTACATAATTCATTGCACGACTTCTTAATCTCAGCCTGAAAGGCAAAGTAATGATCACATTCTACATAACATTTCCATCAACCATAATATAACAGGAAAAAGACAGAGTACCCAATTTAAACCAAATGCTAAATAACATTAGCCACATAATGTGTTGCAATTAAAACTCACCTTGAGAAAACAAGACAGAACAGAAGTATTAGGCAGGACACCATGCCTAACACAAGAATCAATATACCTGAAACAAAAACATTAAGTTAATACTAGTAATTAGTATCATCATAAGGTTAACCAAATAATGTTTAAAGCTAATACCAATTCTACACAAAATTGCAACACATTTTGCAAGATGGAATGAAAATTCATATGAGAAAGCAAAAGAGGAGGTAAAGGCATTTCACAGATGAACAAAAGAAAAGAAAGAAACTTTCCCAGATTCAGCTAAAAGCAGCGTAATTTATGCCTCGAAAAATTGAGAATTTCACAATAATTCATTGATTAAACAACCAAACCAAAGAAAAAAAAAAATTTAGACCCAAATGAATCATCTGAAAATTCCCAATAAAAGAACAGACAAAAAGAATCAAAAAGGACTTACATTTTCTGCAAAGTTGAGATATCGGTGGCCATGGATTGAGTGATGAAAAGGATAGTCGATTCTCAGAGTAAAGATGCTTCTTTTATTAGCTATTGATAAGAAGCAGTGAAGTGAGCAAAATCAAACAATAACATAGGAATTAAGTACGAGGCTTAAAAGACGTAATAGATTAGGTTATTGAATTTGGGGTTTCGAAAGCAGTTCTTCTTCTTCTTGCATCAAACGCCAAACAAAGGAAAGCCATCTGCTTTGACACTTTCTGCTTGTTCTGCCACGTAAAATTGGCCAACAACTTTCGTTTTTTTTTTTTTTTTTTTGTCAATGCATCGACAAAGGCAATAAAATAATCCCTAAAGTTTGGTGAAATATATATATTAATATTATTTTATATTAATATTAATAAAATAATCCCTAAAGTTTGGTCAAATATATTAATATTTTATATATATAATTTATATCTTTCTGAAGTTTATCTTTATCATATTATTACCTTTCTCAACTCATTATTAAGCATTTTCTTTCAAAATTATTGATGTTATTAACATTTGTGACTAATATTAGCCTTGTCTTCTATCTAATGTTGATTTTATAAGATTTTTTGTCACAAAATTATTTTTTTCACTTATTATAAAACTTTTTCCATACTCTTTAAGTTGTGATTATATTAGAAAAAATATATTAAAAGGGTATAATTAAGAAAATTTAAATGTATAATATTGTAAGAGACGATATTAATCCGTAAACATATATCACATTAAAAATTTTGATAGAAAACTAAATAATAATAAATAAAGGGAGGTCATAGTATGATAGATGCAAAATACAAGGAAGTCAAAATTATATATGTAAAACACATGAAAGTACTAATATATTTGACCAAACCTCAAAAAAGTTATACCTATTTACCCTAAAATAAATGAGTAAATTCTTATATCAAATAAAAAAACAAAATAAAAAATTTAAAATATCATGTAATAAAAAGCAGAAGAAGTATTAATTTTGATTTAGATAGCCAAAGAGTTTATCATTTTAAAATATAAATTTTTTAAATATACACCTAATAAATTGATGTTGGGAAAGATATCTTTACCACCACATCATAGTTATAAAAATATTTTAAAATATAAAGTTAAGTATTATCAATAATTAATTTTACTTTATAGTTCACTTGATAATACATGGTTAAGATTCTTACCAAAATCATTAATAATAAAATTTTTTAAAAAAAAATTCTGAGTATAACCAAATATTGAATAGAATTATCTCTACCAAAATAGCATAAATTTATACCAAAAAAGATTGTGCTTAACGTATCATATTAATACATTTTACTATGAATTTATTTGTTAAAACAAATAGTTATAAGCATAATATAGATTCTATATTTAAAATTAAATTGAAGGCATAAAAGGACACCCACATAAGGTTGTCACCAATATATAAGAGAATTACCCAATATGTCCTTGATTTATTATTATTATTCTTTCTAGATTCTCTTCTTTCTTCTCTTCAAAAATTAAAGTTTTTTTTTTTATATATATATATAGAATAAAAGTTTTTTTTTTTTTCCCCTTTTTGGTAGAAAAATTAAAGTATTTTTGTTTCCCTAAAAAGTATGTAAAAGGACGTTGGGCCCAAAGTAGGACTACAACCTGTGATGGATCTATTTACAATTGATGAGATGGGCCAACTGAGGCTGAAACTGGGCCCAACATCCTTCCTATTTATGGTCCTCATTGTGGAAAATATTTAATACATAGATTTCTTAAGCGAAGGTGTTTTTCTTATTCATTTTTAAAACCATAAGGAAAAAAAAAAAAAAAAATACATATATATATATATATATATATATATATATACTTGTTTAATAAATTAGGCCAAATACATACGTGGCCCCTTCAACTTTAATTTTTGAGCCGCTTGGCCCCCTCAACTATTTTAGTGATCTATCTAACTCCTCATTTAAAGGTAAAATATATACGTAGCCCCTTCAATTTTTATTTTTGAGCCGTTGGCCCCCTCAACTATTTTAGCAATCTATCTAACCCCTCACTATTTCAAAGTGGTATTTTTAAACATTTGAGTTAACATAACCAGACACAACAGAGTACCATGCATTACACGCGTCCGACATTAAAAACATGTAGGACACACGCTGGAAACTATTTTCTATCTAATTAATATTACAAACTATTATAAAAGTGAAGATTTCCCAGCAATTAATTAAACTCAAGAGGAGGAAGAAATACGACATATCAGTATTCAAATGTCTAAAAATACCACTTTAAAATAGATGAGGGGTTATATAGGTCGCTAAAATAGTTGAGGGGCCAAGCGGCTCAAAAATAAAAGTTGAAGGGGCTACATATGTATTTGGCTTTTAGATAAGGGATTAGATAGGTCGTTAAAATAATTGAGGGGGTCAAGCGGCTCCAAAATTAAAGTTGAAGGGGCCGCATACGGGTTTGGCCAATAAATTATTGAAACTACCAACCATGACATGCCATTCAGCCAAATGGGTGCAGTACAATAAATACCATCAATGTTAACAACAATTAATCAAGTTCAATTCCTGTTGGAAAACTGGGAAAATAAATATTATTTGTCAATTTTTGTATGTAATTATTTTATGAATAACTCTCGATTTGTATACTGTGAATTATCTCATCGTATTCAAAGTAACGATATCTTTCCAATGGTATATAATACATCCAAAATAGATAAATAATGAATGAAAAATTGATCCTCAAAGTAAACCATGTACAAAGAATTTATTGAAAAGAAATGGATTGAAAATCCAATCCCATAAATAAGGTGGTTAATAGGTTTACATTATTGAATAGCTTATTTGATAAATCTTAACATGTATTAGCCAAAAGAATCTCTCTTATACGAGTAGAGATACAAATTAAGCTTTAAAAGTCCAATGTGCGAACTTGCATTTTTGCAACCCATTTCTTCTCCTTGCTTCATCAATTTGCAAATATATAAAAAAAAAAAAAAAAAAAAAAAAAATTGCATTTGTTGTGCAATTTTTTCCTCTTGCATAAGTTGCTGCTTCTTGTTCCTTTTTTTGGAGACCATATTTTGCAAACGGTAGAGTTCATTTACGTTGCTATTATATCCTGGGAGATAATTCCTCCATACACATACGAAAGTTGTCTTAAGAAAACTGAACTAACTACATGTTTCAGCAATTTTATTTCATACTAAGGTCGAAAAGTATTCCAAATTTTATTCATGTAATTTTGTTTGATTTTTATTCTTGCCTTCTGTAATCTAATTTATCACTTTTGTTATTTCCATATTCTTTAATTGTTCTTATTGGATTATAATAATTATGTTATTACAATTCGTACCTTATTGTAAAGTATTTTAAAACATATACTTACATTTACCATTTTATTAGAAAATGTAGCATGTAAAACTCATATTAATTAATTAAAACAAGTCATTATAATTTAATTCTACAATTTTATAATATATATATATATATATCAAAGGTTTTAAGACTGAAACTGGACATATAAAATATTTATTGTATAACCTTCAAATGGACAAAATTAACTCTCTCCAAAAATTGTTTTTACCATAAAAAATACTTAGATATGAGACCTTGTTTAAGGATAAGAGGCAAATCTAAACATGTTCCGTAATCCAAAAAAAAAAAAAAAAAAGATTAAAATTCATTAAGAAATAATCAATTACTCTAACAATCAATATTAATATTATTCTTAATCCTATAACTATAAAGAATGTTCAAGTAGGACTGTCAAAATCGGTTTGCATGTCGTGTTCGTGTCATGTTGACACCGTTTGGTAATACTTATAAGGTCAATACTGACACTATCCATATATTAAATGGATTGACAGGACACGACACTATGTTATAACGGGTTGACACTATTAACATGTTCAACCCATTTATTTAAAAATAGATTATTTATAGCAATAAAAAAATATATTATTTATAGATCAATTCAATATTCAACCACATTATCTATAAAAATAACAATTACACTTCTAAAAATAAATCAACATAGATTCATCAACTCAATTAAACATGCAACTTTGCAAATAGGAAATAGAAAGTAAAAATTAGTTTAAATTTCTGCATTTTTATTAATTAAACAATATCTGGTGAAGCTTTTACATCCCATTCAGGCAGTCCATCCGAAGCTGTAATTTTTACGTAAAAGCCATAATAGCTACTAGCCTAGTATAGTCCAAAAAATATCCATTAAATCACAATGAAAAAGGGTTTGAAAGTATTGAAAAAAGAATAAATTTATACTATCAGTTCTCTAGTGCAAATGATAGTTTTAACCTTCATATTAGTCAAAATTACCAATTTGTTAAACGGGTTATACGGGTTCATGGGTTGACTCGGTGATCCAACTTGTTTATCTCGTGTCATAAAAGTGTCGATCCTTTTCCGACACTAACCCTCATAAACCCAACCCTAATTCGTTAAATTCCGTGTTAAACGAATCGTATTATCGTGTCACCACCCATTTTGACAGCCTTATATTCAAGTATGGAATAATAATAAAAAAAAAACTATAATAAAAAGCTATTATCAGGTATTACCTATCAATGTAATTTTATAGTTCATGATATAATATCAAAATCTTTAAAATCAAATAATTTTATTAGAATTTTAGTATATAATAAAATGGATGTGTGTTATGCACACTTCAAACCAATGTTGTGAAAACCGGACCGGACCGGCCGGTTCGACCGGTTTTACCGCGAACGGGCCATGGGTCCGGCCGGTTTTATTAAAATGAACGGTTTGATAAAAAACCGGAGATGACCGGTTCGACCGGTTAAAAACCAGTAAACCGGTGAACCGGTCAAAAAACGGTTTTGACCATTTTCTATCTTTGGTTTTGATTCGGTTCCGTTCGAACCGAACCGAATAAAAAAATAAACATATAAAATTATAAAACCAAAATCAAACCAATATACATTGGGTTTGACTTGAACCAAACTGAACTAGTTTTGTTTGGTTCTGGTTCGGTTTGGTTTCAAACCAAAATTTTTCAAATTTTAAAATTTAAATCAATTATCATTAAAATTTAAAATTGATGAAGTTTTAAACCGAACCAAAAAAATAAACATATAAAATTATAAAAACCAAAATCAAACCAATATACATTCGGTTTGACTTGAACCAAACTGAATTAGTTTTGTTTGGTTCTGGTTCGGTTTGGTTTCAAACCAAAATTTTTCAAATTTTAAAATTTAAATCAATTATCATTAAAATTGATAAAGTTTTAGGATATTTCATGAAATTATTTTGAGTATTAAATATTTGAAATTTGTGTTTGATGAATTTATAAGCTTATTTATTTTTTAAATAATATTTTTTTAAAAAAATAATAATCCGGTATAACCACCGGTATTACCCGGTTGAACCGGTTGTACCACGTACTAGTAGCTTCACCGGTTTGATGTCCGGTACAGTTATGATAACATTGCTTCAAACACAAAAAAAAAAAAAAACCATTCACGTAAAAGGTACACGGTACATTGTGCCTTGAAATAGCCTACACTTAGAGCAGTAAATAAGATGTGGTCCCCCATTAAAAGCAGCATGCCTCCCGCAAGGCAGTTGTTTGTTACTAATTAAAACGACACTCGGTTAGGTAAGATGATTCAAGGCTAGCCAGCCCACACCCATTGCCCTTTTCTTCTTAAATTTACCCTTAAATTATGCATGCTCACAATTTCATATTTATAAGTACAAAGCCCTTGTCTATCAATTTAATACCCATTTCTTTTGCCACATACACGATTGATTATGGGTTAGTTATCAATTAGTGTTGAAATTAATTCTATAATCACATTCAACCTAGTTTAATCAATATGCATCGGGAGATTAGTGTTGCAGAAACCTCTCTCAAGGCGATAACAGTTTGTGTTCACTTTTTTTTAAGTTTAATTTAATATTGGAGATATGTGGTTCGACTGTCTACTTCTTTAGTAGGAGTGTAAACGCTTTACCCACAGTGATACAATATTACAAGAAGAACACTCTTAAACTAACCCTTCCAATGAGAAATGTAACTGTCTCGAGCCACACCTTTCACCTCCTCTAATTAATTAGACCTTTTGAGTTACAATTTTGTGGTTGAAAAAGTACTAACATGCATTTACAATGGACTTGTTCAATGAAAATAAAAATGTATATCATTTTATAAGACATGATTGATATTAAAAGTAGAATGAATATAAATACCAGCTCGTTACTGGTAAGATTCAATGGACCTAAAACATTATAAATTCTATTAATGAAACTACATAAAGAAACGTAATGTTACGATTTTCTCTGGTTTAACAAAATTCGTAAAAATTCTCATTTTATAATGACAAGTTTTAATGTTTTAACATATTGAATATCCAGTAAAGGAATTATCCATTTTTAAAAATGGGAAAGTGACTTACATCTAGTTTTCCAGAAAAATAAAGTATAAATTGTTTCAAAATCTTACAACCCAATACCGATATTATTTTAGGCCACATATAAAGTGCATTTTTATTTTTATTTTTAATTTGTTTTGAAAGAACATACATAGTGCATATTTAATCAATTGTCACACTTAAGATTTGGACACCCACAACTTGTCAAAGATCCCTCTGTCTTTTGCCTTTTGTCGAGTAGAAGAGCTATTCTTCAAGTCTCAATAATAATAATAATAATAATAAATGGATCAAGTGAAAAAAAAAAAAAATCAATTGAGTTCTAGTACAAATAACCTAGTTTAAAATGAATTAGCGAGTTAATAACTGTTGAATTGCATCTAAAAGTTCTGGTTCAGCGAGCAACGCAAGCTATACTTTATAGAAAGATATTTTAAATCCATTTTTAAAAATATATTTGCAGTGAAAGATAAAAAGACTTAATTATAATTATAAGATCTTAACAAAACTATTCCAATGAGAATAACTGCAACCGAAAAAAATTAAATTATTTAAATTTTTATTTATTACACGTATTGGATAAAATTTTGGTAAAACACAATTTTAAGTTCTAAACTTATGTATCTATTTCGATGAACCCTTCGTTTTAACTTTATTATATTAAACTCTTTTATTTTTTTATATGTGTGCTGTTAAGTCCATTGATTTTATTTTCATTACAATTAAATTCAGGAATCGATTTTAATTAAAAATTATTGAATCTTTTTTTTTTCTTTTTTTTTTCTATATATTAAATCACTCTTTTTTGGTGTATGCATGGTATATGTAGTATGGACAACCCTTTTTTTTCTGAAAAAAAAAAAGAAGACCAAGCCCATTGTTTAATTATTATAATTGTGTAAATTTTTCCAATAATTTGGTGCACTTTTATTTTATTTGGTTCTAGTTAACTTTTATATTTGTAATTTCTGAATATTATAGGCACTCCTAAAAAAAATATATATCAAACATATCTCTCAACTTTCGTGGCTTGACATGTTTTAACAATATTACAATTTAGATTAATTAAAAAATTAAAAAAAAAAAAGCTATTCCTGACAAAATTGTAGTCTGATGTTAAATAATCAAAAAATTAATTACAAGTAAAGAGGCTAATTATTGGGATTTACTATAGAAATTTAAATAAGGAGCTAAAAATATTTTGCACTATGCTGTATGTGTTAATAATTTAAGGGCCAAATAGAATAATATTGAGATTAAAAGGCTAAATACCATAAATAAATCAAAGTTTAGTGATGTTTTGCTCTGTAAATTTTTATATTAAAAAATAATTAAAAAAATAATAATGATAAAAAGAAAAAGGGTAAAAAGTTTATATTAATAATAAGCTTTTAATGAAGGTGACAACCTCTCTCTCTCTCTCTCTCTCAATAAAAGGTCAAAAAAAAAAAAATAGTGGCGCACGTGCTAGAGAGCGTGAGGAGGAAGGGTGGTATTGATGGGTCCAGTAGAGCATATGGGCTCGGGTTGGGCCCCACACGAGACCATGCCATGCTCTTCATTACTTTTTTACTAATTCTTTTATAATTTACTAGTAGTAAAACAAAAGTATTTTTTATCCTCCATTTTATTATCTGATTAGAATTATATTGAAATTTGTAAATTACGTCATAATTGTGTTTTTACTTAATTTTGATTTAAATACTAATTCAACGGGCAAATTACACCTAATTTTCTTCCCACAGATTTCATGTTAGGTAATGAAAAAAATAAAAAATAAAATCTAAAAAAAATATGTTTAAGATATTTTCATTAGAAAAAAAAAAAAAAAAAAAAATCCAGCAGAAGTCTTTGTCTGTAAGTAACAACAATTGAATTTGGTCCACTTCAGTTCACAATACCTTTTTAATAATAATGATAATGCCCCCACAAAACCATAATATTATTATCTGTTGTAAATGTATAGTGTCCCACTCTTTTTATATATAAAGATTTCCATCAAATATTTGATTAATTTTTAATTTTAAAAAAGCAATAGACAAGTTGAGTGGATATTAACCCACTCTATTTTAATTTTAAGATATTATTTACATGAATCATGGTCTTTAAGATTTCTTTTTTTTTTTTTTTTTTTTTTTTGATGGGACTTTTAGGGACAAGAATTCCCAAATCTGAAAATACTTTTTTTTAAATAGAGCAACAATTAGAATCTATTTTTCATATCACTTATCTTTCAATTTCATTCCATAAGTTGTCAATTACTTATAATATTTATTGAAATTTTGATTGGTGAAACGATTAATTTTGAACATTGAGTATTAAACTCGATTGAGAGAATATTATTCACTTTATCAGTATTTAAAATTTTAGTTTAGAATTTTAAACTCTGTAGATAATTTTTGTTATATTCTAAAATGTATTTTGTAAACAATTTTTTAAAAATTTTAACTAAGGTAGATTTCACCGTTAATGATATCCAGTTTAGCATTACCAAATTGGTTTTGGTTGTCCGAACCAAGCTAAAGTAGTGGATGACATTCGGATACAAGGGTGCCGGGTCTAGCACCCGGATGGTCAGTACCGAGTCAATCATCAGGGTTCTTGATAAAGATGCGGCGGATCGCGGATCTGATCGGGTCCTGATTGTCTTTCCCTAATGGAAGATTCTAGAAGATGTGTGATAGAGCCTTTGCAGGAGTCTACTTACAGTATTTCGACTGAAGAAGGATTCCATGTCCTACGTGGATCCATCAGAACGTCTCCTAGTTGGACTAAAACAGGGACTTATGGATACTTCTACTCTAAGTCAAACTCTACCACTAACCCTATAAAAAGAGAGCGCATGGAGGTAAATGTAATTAGATTCTACTTAAGCTAATATACTCTAAGCTTAAATAATCTAAATTGACTTCGGCATCAGAGCATACCCTAGAGGTTACCAGTATCTTAATTCTTCTGTTTCGTAGGAATGTTACTAGATCCGGCTCAGCACAACTCAATCCCGGATCTCTCGAAGGATTTCTATCAAATCCATTAGTAGTCCTCGATCTAAGCCAAAGTCAGGTAAATTGTCAAAACAATTCAAACGCTCAAGTTGGTACATAGACTGTTATGAAAGTAAGATAAAGAAAAACAAAATAAAATAAGTTGGAATGAGATCCTTTCACTTCCTAAGACGAACTTTATAATCGTTATGGTCATATGGTCATTAGTGTTGCAATAGTCGTAACCATTTTTTGTCTTTTTTGTCTTTTTGGTAGTTTTTATAGTGGTTGTTAAGAGGTTGAGACCCAGCTTAGAAGCAGCAATTTTATCCCGTCCTAGTCTTTTTAGAACTCAGCTCATAATAATTGGTTCTTAGTTAATTATTTCAGTAATTAATTTAATGTGTGGTGTTATAATTAGATTACAAAGTGCGTTGGATTAGCAACCTTGACTTATATATAAAAAAAAGCAATGGCAACAACACAATCCACTGATAAAGATTTGGTGATGTAAGTTGGGGTATGAGTATATTGTTTGAAATTAAGAAAAAAGAATAGCATGGGATAGCTACAGCCCCTAATTGCATGCATATGTCAATCTTTACATGATTATGTCATATGATATATTCTCTGTGATTAGTTAATGGAATAAATAGTAAAAATATGAAGATAAAACGTAAATAATTAAATTAAGGATTAAAGATCTTAATACTCCTCTGCTATTATCTGGTCATCATTTTAATCTTTATCCTATTGATATTCCTCTTTTACCCTATGTAGTATGTAAAAACGTTTCAAACTAGCTCCTAAAAAGTATAGTTTGTTAGATTCTATAAACAAGGAAATAACAATAGGACAGAAAGCCAAAAAGACAAATCAATGATAGTATATGAACTATAAAGATGTTTATGCCATTAAATTAATAAACAAAAATGAAAAAAAAAAAGTTTCACTTTCTAACTGGTTATATATATATATATATATATATATATATGAGCACTCACTATAAAAAAATATTAGATTATCAGTAAATAATAACTACAACAAAATAAATTTTACTGTTAAAAAGTTCATTTAGTGGTAATATTTAAAAAATGGTTATTAAAAAGCATATTTAGCAATAAATTATATCAAAATTTTGCTACAAATAATTACCGTCGCAGTCTTATAGCAATTACGTACAACAACAATTTATTGCTTACGTAGCTTATAAAAGGTAAATCTGTAAATTTTTACTTTGAATAGTTTATAAAATATGTCGTAGCAGAATGATTTTGAATTGAAAATTTAATCTTTAACTAAATTGAACATCTATCATTTTGATATTGTAAATTAATAGTCGTTATCATGGTCGGCCAATATCTAGTCATTTAATCAATCAAAAACCAAGTAAATAGTCATATTAAGTTCAAATCAGTCTATAAAAAAACATAATAATTTCAAATCAGACACTTTTATTTTTTAATTTTTTGGCTTTTTAGAAAATGGGTGACTGTTTTTTCATGGCATGAGCATGAAAATTGGAAGTGGAAAGCAACTTTATGAGATCTCTCTGGTAATTAGTCAAATTGAGTTGGTGGGGGCAATTGAGAAAAAAAAAAAAATCACTAATTAATTTTTGAAAAGAGCACATGAATATCAAACTGGACCGATTAGTTCAACCATAAATTCTCAATTTTACCGAATATTTTATCCGGTCGGATTTTAATTATGTTGGTATAACCTCAAGTGATTTTTTTTTTCTTCCTAGTATTTTTTAAGTGAAGTTAATCTTAAATTTCTTAACCTTACATTAAAGTGGTCTAATTCATGTTAGATTACTCATAGTTGTGTATCAATTTTGCACGAAAATGAACAACGGTGAATAATTTTTGTAAAACATATAGGACACAAAAATGTAGAAGAAACTTATAAATAATAAGAATATGACAGTATATTTATAAATTTAAAAACTAAAATAATGTATTTTTCTATTTTTTATAAATAAACAACAAAAGAAGTCATATTAAATAAGAAAAAAAATAATTTTTAAAATTTGTTTTTACTTCGTAAAAATAAGTTTATAATAGTCTAAATGAAAATGGAATCTAAAAACGTTTTGTATAAGTATACTAGAGTTTTCAAAATGTTTTTAAATCATGAAAACAAGAATAGTTGAAAACATGTAAAGTAATTGTGTAGTACTATTTACAACTTGGATATGTAACTTTTTAGTATTAATGACAGGTATCATAATTGAGATAATCCAGTTGGGAGTAAACCTGTGCAAACGATCCGCAGCTCACAAAGCCTGCCTAAACCCGCCTGTTCTGGTTTGAGCTTGGACATTCATATTTTACTTTAAGCCCAGTCCGGTCCGAACCTGTAAAAGCCCGAGTTAATGATGAGTTGGGTTTGGAAATAATTATAAGATCCATGACTGGCCCGGCCCGGTCAAGATAATTTTATAACATATACTTTTATATTTTTATTTGTATAATTATATATTACAGATATTAAATATTCATTTTGTTTTTGTAAATATTATGTTAGCCCCTTTTTTGCACAGTGAAGTTCAAGCAATACTGTATAGTTTTGGCCAAGGTTGTGAAAACCGGACCGGACCGGCCGGTTCGACCGGTTTTACCGCGAACCGGCCATGGGTCCGGTCGGTTTGATTAAAATGGGCGGTTTGATAAAAAACGGAGATGACCGGTTCGACCGGTTAAAAACCAGTAAACCGGCGAACCGGTCAAAAACCGGTTTTGACCATTTTCTATCTTTGGTTTTAACTCGGTTCGACAGTTCGGTTTCGCTCGAACCGAACCGAACCGAATCAAAAAATAAACATATAAAATTATAAAAACCAAAATCAAACCAATATACATTCGGTTTGACTTGAACCAAACTGAACTAGTTTTGTTTGGTTCTGGTTCGGTTTGGTTTCAAACCAAAATTTTTCAAATTTTAATATTTAAATCAATTATCATTAAAATTTAAAATTGATGAAGTTTTAAACCGAACAAAAAAATAAACATATAAAATTATAAAAACCAAAATCAAACCAATATACATTTGGTTTGACTTGAACCAAACTAAATTAGTTTTGTTTGGTTCTGGTTCGGTTTGATTTCAAACCAAAATTTTTCAAATTTTAAAATTTAAATCAATTATCATTAAAATTTAAAATTGATGAAGTTTTAGGATATTTCATGAAATTATTTTGAGTATTAAATATTTGAAACTTGTGTTTGATGAATTTATAAGTTTATTTATTTTTTAAATAATATTTAAAAAAATAATAATAATAATCCGGTATAACCACCGGTATTATCCGGTTGAACCGGTTGTATCACGTACCAGTAGCTTCACCGGTTTGATGTCCGGTACGGTTATGATAACATTGGTTTTGGCACATGCTGGGTTGGTGGGTTTATAATGTTGGGAGGTCTTTTTTTGTTTTTAATACTTTAGATGACAGGTTTATTGTCTAAACTCTAAATTATGTAATTATAATTAGTACTTCTCAACTTATAAAATTATAATGAAATTTAACATGATCATGGTGGTTTTGATTATAATTTCTCTATGAATATTATCTGTAAATTAAATTTGTTTAATATAAGTTATATTAAAAAAATTTAAACATTTATTTAATGGGCAGGTTGGGCTGGTCTTGAGAATGAGTTTCAATTGCTTGGCCCAGCCTGGACCGAGCCCAATGTAAAATTAGTACGGGCTGGGCTGGATTTGGACAATAGATTTTTATGTCAAACCCGATATAACCGGGCCCGACCCATGAACAGGTCTAGTTGGAAGTGTAGTCACAATCAAGACTCATCAGCTCTCATTATGGATATATTTAGTGAGATTTGAACCTGAGTCTTTCTCTACATACTTAGTATACGTTGTCAACTGAACTACAATCCGTAGGTCCTTGGATATGCAATTTTAGCGAGGTAATAATAATTATTGTATCATATAATTAGTTATATATATATATATTGCAACTTGCAAAAAGGACATAAAAAAGAATGTTTAGGGAAAACGAACTTAAAAAAGTGTTGGATAGCAATGTGTCTTTTGCAAGTGGAATATTTTATTAGCTGTTCGCATTTTCATAGACGCGTTTTTTACACATCTCAAACATCACAAAACAATACTATTATCATTATTATTATTATTTGCAATACTATTAAAGGAACAAGATAAATTCAATTTATATTACCTAATATTTTTAAAACTCATAATTATATATCAGAAAATTTAACAAAGTGTAAACTATTTGCATCTATTAAATATATGAAAAGTATACAAACAAACTATTTCTGTTACTCGACTTATAAATACATACTACTTATCTTCATTAACAATAGACTTGTTCATAGATCGGGTTGGTTAGATCTACAACCAATGTAGTACACTTGTACAAGAGAAAAAGAAGGGAGAGAGATCATTCACATAGGAAAACAAATAGTTGAGGTTGAAATTTCTATTTCGGAAATATGGGAGAGAAACGGGATTTTGTTAATGTGTATATATAATCTCATAATTATGCAATTTAACTTTTCATTTTTTTTTAATGACAACTTTTCTTTTCAGTAATAGACTATGCCTCAATTATTAGACTCTTAAAAAAAAATTATCTTGCGATAAAAAATCATTTTTCACGTGTTTTCCATAACAAAATCTAATTTCTAAAACAACTAAATTCAATCATACAATTGCATTATTATCTTAATAATTTGAAAATATCATGTAAAATAATTGTGAAACATAAAGTCATATTTTACAAGAAAATGAATTTAATTGTTGAGTCCAAATAATTATCACAATGACATAAAAAAAAATCAATAATATTATTGAAAATTTAAGAAATTTAACGAACCATATGCACTTGATTTATATATATATATATATATATATATATATATATATATATTCTAACTTCAAACTTACTCAAAATAATAGTCCTTCATTCATTTGGATTTTTTTTTTATTTAATAATAGTTATTTATTTTATTCGGGCGTTTTCTTTTACAGACATTTGTCCAGGAAAAGAAAATAAAAGAAAAATAATGGCCCCCACGTGCCGCACGTGCACAAACATTAGGGAATAATCTAATACAGAAACTGCTTAATGAACTGTCAAGAGGGCATCAGAGTGGTCAAAAAGAAAACTCAATCTGATTGGTTAAATTTCTTCGTATTAATAAAGTATATTACAGGTTGTATTGTATTTTTAATTTGAATATCTCAATTTATGATTTTCTTTAATAATAATAATAAAGCTGAACATACAATACAATAATAGAGTATAATAATCGTATATGTATTGGAACGTGTTTAATTTCGTAAATAAATAATTTTTTTTATCTATTTTATAATCAAATTTTAAGATCCAAATATATATATTTTTGGATATTTCCAATGATTATAAATGTTGATGTATAAATATTTTAGATTACTGTAATTAGAGTATTTTTTTTTTTTTTTTGGGAAGCTATATTATATAAATTTAGCTTGGTAGTTTAATACTAAATTTTAGTAATCGATACATGATCATTTCCTTTTTTTCATATTAATTTATTGAAAATACATTTGTATCTATCGATGTTACTCGGTTAATTTTTGAAAAAAGAAAAAAAACCTCAATTGAATTAGATTAATAGGATTAATAATTTGTGCAGCTAGTTATATTCTGATGGTAAGTGTATTTCAAGATTTAAAATGAAAATGAAACCTATCATTATATTGAATTTTTCAATTTTAAATTAAAATGAAAATGAAAACAAAAATATTTTATTTCCGAAAAGAATTTAATTAAAAAAATATACATCCACAATAAATTGTTAGTATGTGATAGAAGTGGAATATATTAAATATAAACGATATAAGTGATTTAGTGAAACAATTTTGATTGTATTAATCACAGAAAGCAATTTTTATAAAAGGAATGTTTCAATTTTCAGAGCAATAATTGTACGTCACTGTTATGAAATTTATTGATTAGGAAATTATTTTCCTAATATATATATTTTTTTAAAAATTTACCATAAAAGCTCTATTTTGCTTAGTGTATTACCTTTGAACATAACTAGAATAACATTGATTAAGAAAAAAAATTATCCATATAGATATAAACCTTACAGCCATCATTAAATAGCTATTGCAAAAAATGGTAATAAAATAAATAAATAAATATACATTATAAGTAAAAAATGATCATACACTTGCAATATAATTTTTTTGTTATAATAGTATAATATTATTTAATTAGTTTATTATCATTCAAAAAACGATTATTTTTAATTTAAGAAATAAACCCCAATTGTTTTTTTTTTTTTAATTCTTATCCTTAGAAAGGATATAGTATTTTAAAAAAAGTAATACAAAATTTTATCTTAAAAATCTATTTAGGGAAAGATGCACTTACTAGTTACCACTATCAAAATACTAGATATATAACATTTAATTGTTTAAGTTTCAAATATAATTTTTAGGATGTGCAAAAAAATTTCTCAGGAGTTACCTAAACAATTCATATTTAATTATCAACTAATTAATTAAGTATATTACAAAAATTAAATATTGTTTTGGCTCATTAGATTAACAAAAAAAATTATCAATTTACTCAAAAATAGATTTTGTAATATTTTTTAAAAACATTAGTAAAAATACAAAAATTCAAAAATAATTAAATTAAAAAATAAAATTTTTAAAAAATTATCACATTAAAAAATTACCTTTTTTTTTGCTATAAAAATACATAATTACCACGAACTAAAATTCTTTTCAATAGCAATAATATGAGTGGTTTAAGTTAATATGTAAAAATACGTAGTTACCACGAATTAACGAATTAGAGTCTTAGTATATGTAAAAAAATTTTAATTAAAAAAGAGATCTTTTTTAAGATTACATATGAACCTTAAACCGTGTAATTAAATACAGTTAATGCATACAAAAACAATAAAAAAAATTGATCAAAATGTCAATAGCAAAATTCATAAAATTTAGGGGCCGAAAATGCCTTAAAAAAAAACACAAAACAAAATAATATAAAAAAAAATGTACCCAATGTCTATAAAATTTTCTCTCTCTGTATCACAACTTTTCCATTTCTTCCTCCACTGCAGACTCTCTCTCTTCACAAAAGCAAAATCACTCAGATTGAAAAGTCACAGTCTTGAAGCTAGTCTTCCTCGAACTATTTTCCCACTATTTACTCTCTACTTTCCACCTATTTCCCTCTCTTTCTCTATGACGAAGCCGCCTCCTTCCTTAACTAACCCTCTTCTTCACTCGTCATTTCACATTCTCTGATTCCCATTTCTGAAAATCCCACCTTTTCCTCCTTTTCTGCTTCTTCTTCTTCTTCTTCGTCAATCTCTAATTCTTCTAATATACCCACTAATAATGGAGAAGAAGCAAGGCTTCTTCGCTGCTCTTAAAGAGGAAGTGGTTCGCGGCCTTTCCCCTTCTCGTTCCCGTTCTAATAGCCCTGCTCGGACTTCTTCTCCTATTTCGGGTTTGCTCTGGCGGAAGAAGAGCAGCGGGAATGGCCATTGTAATGTCTATTCGGCGCAGCCGGAGCCGTTGGTTGCGAGATCAGGGAGTTTGAGGCCAGTGGTCGGCGAGACATTAACTCCATTGATCGAGGGTCCGGATCCGGACGCCGGTGAATTTGAGACGAAACGGGTCGGGTCGGGTATAGGTCAGTGGATGAAAGGGCAATTATCGAGGACTCCGTCCGTTAGTAGTGTCGCTTACCGACGGTCTGATCTGAGGTTACTGCTCGGAGTAATGGGTGCTCCGTTGGCCCCGGTGCACGTTAGCACTCTGGACCCTTTGCCCCATCTTAGCATCAAAGACACGCCCATTGTAATTTTCTCACTCTTTCTCCCTTCTTAACCAGTGAAAGATTTAAAGGGTTTTATATAAATTTTTTTTCCCGATTTTCAACTTAATTTTTGTGCTAAACTTAAGGATTTGATGTGGTACTCATCTGTGATTAATCAACTTTCTCTTAGTTTCTATCAAAGGTTCATTTTTCTGTTTGGTTGCTGAGAAAATGAGAGAAATATATCTCTGGGTCCTATGTGAAACTGTTGTTTCCTTCTGCTTCAGATTCTTCAGATATTAGAGATCAGTAGTCTAGCTTTTTGCTCCATTCCATAATTTCCATTTTTTTTTTCTTAGCTACCAAACAGATCAAAAGTACAGTGAATAAAACAAGTAATTGTTTGGTACTAATCTGAAATGGGTTGCTGCTAGCTGGCATTATTGAATTTGGCTTTTCTGCAAATGGGGACAGAAACCCTCATTTTCGTCTGTTCTGTAATTTTAGTAATAGTGGAAAAGATGCAACTGCTTTCATTTTGGTTGGTAAAAAGAAAAAAAAAATTACTCTTTAAAAGTTGCTTTTGTATTATTGCAGGAAACTTCCTCTGCACAGTACATTCTGCAGCAATACACAGCTGCTTCTGGTGGGCAGAAGTTACAAAACTCTATCAGAAATGCTTATGCTATGGGGAAAGTTAAAATGATAGCTTCAGAATTTGAAACCCCCACAAAGGTAGTGAAGAACAGGAATGGGGTTAGGGGTGCCGAGTCTGGCGGGTTCGTGCTCTGGCAGATGAATCCTGATATGTGGTATGTTGAGCTTGCTGTTGGGGGTAGCAAGGTTCATGCTGGTTGCAATGGCAAACTTGTTTGGAGGCACACACCTTGGCTCGGTGCTCATACCGCAAAAGGGCCTGTTAGACCCTTGCGTCGCGCGCTTCAGGTGAAGTATTATATGCATGTATTCTGCTGGTGTATGTTTGATTTTGTCAGTTTGCTTATTGATGGGTTTGTGCTCTTTTTTACTGTTTCAGGGTCTTGATCCGAGATCTACAGCTAGTATGTTTACTGATGCAAGGTGCATTGGCGAGAAGAAGATCAATGGCGAGGATTGCTTTATCCTTAAACTCTGTGCGGATCCTCAGACACTCAAGGCTAGGAGTGAAGGTCCGGCCGAGATCATAAGGCATGTTTTGTTTGGCTACTTCAGCCAAAAGACTGGACTCCTTGTTCATATGGAGGATTCTCATCTAACCCGCATCCAATCTAACGGCGGTGATGCAGTTTATTGGGAAACCACAATCAATTCTTTCCTTGATGACTACAGACCTGTTGAGGGCATTATGATTGCTCACTCGGGTCGATCTGTGGTCACCCTTTACAGATTCGGTGAGATGGCAATGAGCCATACCAAGACAAAGATGGAGGAAGCCTGGACGATTGAAGAGGTTGCGTTCAATGTCCCAGGCCTTTCTGTTGATTGTTTTATCCCTCCAGCTGACTTAAGGTCAGCTTCCATGAGTGAAGCTGAGCTAACACAGGATGATCGAGGAAAAAGTTCAATAGCATTAGCAGCACACCGTGCGAAAATTGCAGCACTAGAGAAAAACGATAGCAGCACAGATAACATGATATGGAAGATGGAGGTCTAACTAAGTTTTAGGATTGAAATTAAGGCAATTGTTTATACCTCTAGCTAGCTTTAATTGACTAACCCCATTAGAAGTCTACAAAGTAGGACTTGAAAAGTCGTTTTTTTCTGGACTTTGATATATGCCTCTGTTACTCTGTAAATAGAGTATAATCATTCACAGGTTCAAACTAGTAGAAAGTAGAAACCTGTGTGAATTTTTATTCTCTCAATGCAGAATCCAACTATGGAGTTGGTGCTCGGATTTCCAGTCGGTCAGGGATGTAGAGCAGATGGAGGTTAGTTTTTAGATTACCTTCCATTGAAGAGAGGAAGGTGGTGAAGCTTTTAACATAGCAGATCCATTTAACCCTTTTATATAGTTCGAATGTTTTTGGTTGAAGAATTGCATACAGCAGAACAATAGCAGCAAGAAAGGAAAACTGCTACTGCTCAACATGAATTTAACTTCAATATGTGTAGTTTTTGTTCTTTTTTCAGTTTGTGGATTTTGTTACTCACTGATGCTGGCTGCTTCAGTGATGTAAGAGTTTTTTCTGGGATTTGAAAGAAAAATTGGAAAATTTTCTGAATCTGTTTACATAGAGAGCAAAGTAAATGTGATGAATTAGTTGCTCTGAATGGATGTGTATCAAAACTATTGAAATACTTATGAATATAGATATCAGAAATCTTTCCTCCTCTCTCTTGCTCTTATATCTGAAAATAGAGTTTTCTATTCAGTTTTCATGTCATAATTCAGCAATGTTATAGAAGTATCATACGATTATATATGATACACGCATATACGCAGTCAACGTTGTGTTAGCTGCATTGTTTCTGTAAACCGTGTTATGCTATCAATTTTTTTTTCTCAACCACCAAGTTGAATCTAAATCTGGTTTCTTAAAAATGTGCAACTGTTTTTCTAAACAGTTCATTGTTGGTTTTTTTTTTTTTTTTGGGGGGGCAATTAATAGATTATGGGTTGTGGGGCATTTTTATATAATGTGTAATTTTATGAAGTGCCCTTGTCTCGGTGTAATCGTCTTTTCAAAGGGTGCTTGCCAGCATCTAAGGTTGTTTAATGGAAACTGGAAAGGCCAGTAGAATTGCAGTCTTTTTTTTTATATAATTTCTTTTTTCTGCCTATTAATTTAATCTTTTTCTACTTTCTTGACCATTCTTCTCTAGATTAGATAGCGCTTTTTCATGTGGGGTCAAAGAAGCCCCTCAACAACTTCAAGATTTAACCTTTTTAATGAACCCCTTCTTGAAACCCTATTTGGATCCAAACCCATATCAGAAAAAACCCTAATTTGAGAGGTTAGGTTGTTGGAATTGAATAACGGGTTTGCATCGTTTTGGGGTAAAAAGATAATCTTGGGTGTGAACTGAAAACATCATTACAGCAAAGCACACTTGAGATGCACTGGAGATAGAGAGAGAGAGGGGTAAAAAAAAAGTTGTCTTCCTAAAACCCCATGTGATAACTGATATCTTTCTTTCTTCTCCTTTATCTTTCTCTTTTTACAGAAATTGTCTGTTAACTCTTGCATTTTCTTTATTGTAAGAAGTTTCCGCCTATTAGTGATTTATACTCAATCCCCTACTTCTGAATTATCATGAATGTGTTTTTTTAGTTACCAGTGGGTTTGATGTCGATCATACACTATTCAAGTAGTTTCTGGCCTAAACAAAATCTATATGATGTTTGTAAGTGATATCTATATTTTTAATAAATGAGACTTAGAGTGTGTTTGTTTGTGAGAATGGGCGGAATGAATGATAGAAAATACGAATGAACGGAAGGAATGATAGAAAATACAAATTTTGCGAGATGTATCTAGATTGAAATTCGTGTTTTCAATCTTTCTCTAGTTTATTTTGCTCAACTGACACATTTAGGGTGTATCTACAAAAAAGGATGGAGAAAACACATTTCAATGCATGTAGACGAGACTCGTTCACTGGTCTGGGTATCGATATGGCTTGTCCAAGCGCGGATCTAAAGGGTCCAATGTGGATATGTTAAATTTTCAATTGACCCAACCCTATCAAAGACTGTATAAGTCCAAACTTATATGGAGTAAACTTGAGTCCTTAAAAAGAAGTCCGCTTAATATATATTATATTATAAAATATTAACATTAGAATTATAAATTATATTTATGTTTTATGTTTTTCATGATATTCGTACCCGTTTATTTTTTTTATATGACAAGGGACAAATGTTTGAAATCATCTAATAAGGGATAAAGATAAAAATTTTGTTTAAGACATGAGGTAAATGTTTCAAAATCATAAAATATGAACAAAGACGAACATTCTATATAATACAAGATAAACATTTTTTCTACAAATTTAGGCGGAGCCGCTTATGAAAGTATATCATGCGAGAGTGTCATCGAGAAGTTAATAAAAATCAAATTTTCATAAAGAAAAAATGGTACAACAAATAAAAAATTATCAAATAAACGCACATAACCTCAATCTCCAATTTTTGTGCAATATTCATAACAAAAAGAATGAATGTTCTTTTTCACAATAATTTATGATATTAAATATCTTGTGATACGAAATATCTTCTGCATTCTCAAAATTTTATTCCAATGTTAATATTTGATCATCCCGAGTCTCATAATTAATTATGACTAAATACATGCAAATGATATACAATACATTATTAGAAATCTTCTAATGAAAACTAATAAAATTAATGGAAGTTGCTAAAATGTAAGAATCAATCTGTTGAAATTGTAAGAGTGGACCCTTAAAAATACTAAAAGTATGACTAAATATAGAAATGGAAAAATGAAAAATAGTTTCTGAAAAATAAATTTAGAACCAAAAATAGGAGGATGTGATTGATTTGGTAATGAATTTGGTGGCGTATTCGATTCTGTGTGGCAGAGGCAGAGGATAATGCAGTTAGGCTTTTTCTTGGTAAAGGCAAGTTAGAATCATATCTTCTTATCTACCCTTAACCTTTATTTTCTTTTCTTCTTTTTTTTTTTTTAAAAAAAAAAAAAAGAATTTAATATATTTTTTTTCGTTTGTAAAAACCTATTTTATTCAATAATAAAGTGTAATTTGGACGAGTTAAAAACTTAAAATCAATAATGAATTTAACCACGTAATTCAGTTAGACAGGGTAAAATTGTAATTAAATTTTAAAATTTTTGCATTCTGTAATAGGTCAATTGCATAAAAATAAATCCTTAGTTTTTTTAGATAGAATTTCTGAATTCATTTTGCAATGATATTTGTGACAAAATAATTATGTTTTTGTACACATTGGATTTGGAGTGTCATGACATTTTTCACTATATTTCATTGGTTTGCAAGTATTATAATTATAGTTATTATCATTTTATAAGACAAAATAATAATAATAATAATAATTATTATTATAGTTGTGAGGAGTGAAAATAAAAAATATTTTAGCAAAAAAAATGCTAAATATTCAATTACTTTTACTTTAACATTTTGTTATTGTAATTGCGGCAAAATTTTTAGGATAATTTTGGAGTACATATTTTTTTGAAAATAACTATAAAAGTCTAAAATGGTAGATATTAGAGCTTTAGGCCATTGTAAGATATAAAAATTTTACTTTTATAGTTAAATGAGTGTATATTCCGTAAGTATTATATATTTTTTTAATTAAAAAATATAAAATAAAAAATATTTTTTCTGATATAAATCATATATATTCTCATTGAGATAATCATGTTCAGAGTTTAGTCATAATTAAGGCTCCTCATCCCTCTTGGCGGATGTATTTAGTGGGATTTGAAATTGAGTCTACTCCCACATTAGCATTTAGAAAGTTCTTACTCTCTCTGTTCCTAATTATATGTCTTTTAAAGTTGTTCATTTCGACCAGTGAAGAGTTTATTGAGTTATTAAAATGACTAATTTACCTTTAAAAAAATTCTCTTTATTCTTAATTACCATGTGATATTTTCAATTAATATTAAATATTTTTCTTGAAATAAATAAGGCCAAATTGGAGAAAATAAATTCAAAAATACATAGGAAATATAAAAAAACAACAACCAAATCTATTTAAAAAACGGAGGAGTATTTTAAATTAACCTAAACAATTCTTTTTTTCTTCCAAAAATTTTAACCAATCAAAATAATTTAATTAAGCTTAAATTCCTCCAATAAATTTAAATAGCATAAAATAAAGAAAAATGAGATGACATATTTGTCATTGTACAAAACTCAATACTTACCCTCCCAAACAAAGGCATTACTCATTACTACCTAACTCATTACTACTTTCTCAATTGTCTCTTTCATAATGATACCAATCAATCTACGTAACTAAAAAATATAATAAAAAAATTAACATACAAAGACTCTTATGTCTTGGATTTTTTTTTTCAATTAACATATTGATTTATTGATTAATTATAATCAAATCACACAGAATAATCAAAACAAATATAATCAAGTAATGTCATTATATTTAAAAATCAACAAGAATGATTTTTCAAATCTACACAAATTTGACAACACTATTAATTTTTCAAATTCCAAGTATAATTTTTCAAAATCCTTAATTCTAAAAATTAAGCAGAAATTGATTTTTTTTTTTAATATAAATTCTTGATTGGAAAAGAAAATGTATGTAAGCTCAAGTTATTGAAATGAGCAATGTTAACATGTGTGTAAAGCACGTGTGCAGATGGGTATAAGAGCTTGTATATAATTTTGAGTCAAGTCAAAGTTCATGAACACAGGGTCCCATTGAATTTAGTGAAAATTGAAAACTACATATTTTCATTTATTATTCGAAGTTATGAGTTATGGTCTTAAAATTCACAACTATAATTCACCTAGAGTAGAGGTGGCCAAATTGGACCTAAACCGATCAAATCGGATTGGACTGGACCGAATCAAAATCGGTCAAATCTTAAATGAGATCGAACTGGAACCTGACTAGCGGTTCATAAGAAAAAAATGTTAAGGTTCAGGGTTATTTATTCTGTGAACCTTTGAACCGTCGGTTAACCGGTGGTTTGACTCATTTGTTTTTCTTATCTTTTCTTTTTTTTAACTTTTCCTTTCTATAAATACCTTATCCCTCTTTTAATTTTTTCACACAATTTTTTACACTTTCTCTATTATATCCAATTTTTTCACACTTCATTTACATTTTACAAGTTATTTTAATATTCTACATTATATTATTTACTAGTTAATTTGTTGATTTACATTTTTTTACAAATCATATTAAATGTGTAAGAGAAATAAATGTTTATTTCTACAAGTTATATTTTTGCAATAATATTTGTATTATGTAAATTATTAATTGTAAAATAAAAAATATAAGTTGTTTTTCATATTTGAGAAATTATAATATTTTGTTACGTATATTAATAATTTATCGAGAAATGTCTACATTGAAACCACACGCAAATTAAATTCTAAATGTTTATTGAAAAGGGTTGAACCTGAACCGGACCAAACCTGAACATTATCAAACCCTATGAAACCCTGAACCTAAACCGGACCGGCGGTTCATCCCTTTTGAAGTTTAAGGTTCAGGTTCAAGGGTTTTTTGAACCTGAACCGGCGGTTCATGAACCGTGGCCACCTCTAACCCAAAGTATTTTGAGTATATAATTTTGTTGCCCCCAAAATTATAAATATATATTTTTTTCACTTCAGAAATATTATATTAACATGAAAAAGGTTTCTATAGAACCAAATATATATATATATATATATATCCAAAATTTATTACCATATCTCTATCAATAGCACGGAAGTTAAACTAAATTTTACTCTGAATATATATAGTTACAATTTTATATCACTAACGTATAACAATTTTTTAATTGTTGTTAAAATGATATTAGAGATCGTCATAAATTTATTACAATAATTTTTATTATAAATCTAATATTTATTGTATTGTTATATATCTCAAATTATTGACAATTTTTCATATATATATATATATGTATATTTTTTTATTTTTTTTCAATATACCTTCACTTGCTAATATAGTAATCAACATAATAAATTTAATTTACTTGGAATTTTAAATATTCTTAAATTTTCATACTTCATGGAACAAGTAAGTAATCAAATTTGACATTAATATTAATATTGAAATTCTCACATGTTCAAATTAAGGGCGTTAATTTGAAGAAAATTTTGACTGAAAACTATCTATAACTAATTTAATGACATAAATTATTTAAACAATACTGTAAAATAATATATTAATACTGTAAAAGTTGTAATTTGTTATTCTTGAAAAATAAAAAATTTATTCAAAATTTTGGGGTAATAGTTAAGGACTGAGATCTGAATTTAGATCTTGCAATATATATTATTTATTTATGGTAGAACTAAAAAAAAAAAAAAAAAAACTAATCTTCCTTCTCCTTTCCTAGATGAATGTTAGAACTTAGAAGGTGAAGTTGACTTGATTTCAAATTTTCAGACATAGGAATAAGTAAGAATTTAGCCATGTTCCCAAAGATTATGTTCAAGCATTAGGTTACCAAATTCAAAATGAATAATTAAACTAAATTAAAATCAAGGTACAAATATTAATTATTATATGCAAACCTAGTTCAAGATAATTGATGGTTAGAATCTAGGTCACATTATTAGATTCAAAGAGCATATGGGTAATGACTTATTGACTACATAATGAGTATAGTACTCTAAAAAAATTAATTACATTTGACTTTAGAGTCCTAAAGTCCTTATTAATAGTAGTACTAAATTATAAATCCATTTCGTTAATAATAATAAATAATAATAATAATAAGCCTTAGCTGGATTTGTTGAAAAATTACTTGACATGTTGAGCAGTTCAAAATATGTGATAAATAAAATAAAATAAAATTGGATTGTTCAATTGATGTCGGCAAGGGAAGCTTCTGCTGGTTTTATGACATTTGCATTTAATGATAGAATTGGTGTGTCCAAGAATTTATGCTTTCTTTTAAACTAATCACACACTCTGCCTTAATTCATTCATCTGTCCTAAACTTAATTTTAGACGTAAAAATAAATTCTCGATTCTCATTAATTTTGAATAATAAATTTCTGATCAAGTTTTAATTAAATTCTACCTAAATGTGAGTGTGACATTTTCATGCTTTTGTTAATTCTTCTCAATTTTTATATATTAATTTGATAATTTAACATTTTAAAATCTATATTAATTGTATATATTAAAACTTAAACTGAAAAGATAAGTAGTTGAGCATGTCAAACTTGATTAAAAATGCTTGATTTTTTTTATCAAAAAAAAAAAAAAAAAAAAAGCAAGCTTGATATTTGGGTTTGATATTGAGCTAGATAGGGGTGAGCATCGGTCGGTTCGGTTACCGAACCGAACCGAATTTTCGGTTAACCGAACCGAATTATCAGTAAAAATCAGAACCGAACCAAACCAAACTAGGATGAAAACCGAACCGAACCGAAATTTTTTGGTTCGGTTCGGTTCGGTTCGGTTATTACCGAAATTTGGTATTTTTATAAAAAAATAAATAAAAAAAATATTTAAAATGATTTTTAGGGCAATTAATTGAACCATTATATATTATTTTTGTAATTAATTGTTATTTAGTCATTTTATATTTTTTAATGAAATATAAAATTCAATTAAGTAAATTAGAATATTACAAACCTAATATATATATATATATATAATAATTCGGTTCGGTTTCGGTTAAACCGAATTTTTTTACGGAAAAACCGAACCGAACCGAATAACCAAATATATATATAATTGTTACCGAACCAAACCAAAAAAAATTCGGTAACCGAACCGAATTTTTTTTTCGGTTTGGTTCGGTATTGGTATTCGGTTAAACCAGATTATGCACACCCCTAGAGCTAGATTATTACTCTTTTATAGCTTTATGAAATATGTACAAATGGGGTTACAAACTAGGAGTGACAATACTTATAAATATGTTGGTTTCATTTTTATTACAAAGTTATTGTTCAACGAGTCGACTCTAAACTGGTAATAAATTTTGGTGTCGCTATTAAGTTAGAAAGACTCGAACTTTGAACCTTTCAGTTGAGGAGAGATGCCTTTACCACCAAACTATAGCTTAGTAGGCTGGAAAAACCCTAATTAATTGCTTTTCCCTTTTCATTTTTTTTTTTAATGCTTTTTCCAAAATTTACTACTCTTCTGCAAAATGAATATTTGCTAGATTTTTCTGACTTCATAAATTAGACAATTACTTAATTAAAGCAATTGAAGCACAAAAAATCTACCAATAATACATATGAAATATACTTTTAAGCTTGTATTAGATAATAATACACTCTGTACGTATCCTGCTAACATGTTAGTAATCTATAGAATGTATACGTGTAGTATTTAAAATCACTAATAAATGTCTAAATACTAAAAATCTACAATAGTCTTATATAGTATATTCAAGTGTTTTTATGTAATATATATTGAAAAATCCAAAATTTCAGAAACTAAATATAGATCTATAAGATATAATATTATTAACAAAAAATACAGTAGAAATATATACTGAATATTTAAAAATAAAAAAACCACAAATATAATATGAATATACGTACACAAATATATTGATAATATTTATGAAATACATCTTTTGTGTTTAAAACATTATATATATATAAAAAAAAGAAAGATCCCAAGTATAAATGGATATACACAAATATATTAACAATATCTATCAAATATTCCCTCTAGGTGGCTATTTAGTTTCTTCCGAACAGCTTTTTTTGTGCTGTTTCTGCTTCAAATAGCAAATTCTGAATGTTTAATTAGGACTATCAAACAACTGTTATTAGTTGTTTTGAAGGCACAAAACAATTGTTGACCAACAACAAACATCAACAACAAACAGCAAACAACAACAGCATAACCAAATAGGCCCTAGGTTTATATGTAAAAACAAAAGAACATGAATATATTAATATGTGATACAAAACAAATTATCTAATATACCGTACTCCTAATAAATACACCAATGATATATCTTTAATATTTATTCGATAAACTATACTCACAGAACAAATATTTAAAAAATGATTACAATAAATAATAAAACAAATTTTTAATATGGTGGTAGTAATAATATTGGGTTAAATAGAAGATAAACTTATTAATAATTTAAATAAATAAAAAAAAAGGAATGCTAAAATAAATAATAATACAAGTTTGTTGACAAATGAGGTAATTTTCCAATGGAAAAATGTGCCAATACCCAATTTCACAAATTGGGCTGCTGCTTTTGATCCAATCGAAATTGGGCTTGAGCAAAAATGAAAAATGGGCTAATACCCAATTTCTGACAGAATTTCGGTTGGCCCATAGAACAAACGATCTAATGGATGAATCTTTCTAGTGAAATTCATGCTTATTGATCTTCTTTTCATATCAATTCCAAGGGTCATTTCACGCATTTGTAAACAGAGATTGTATTGTAAAATAGATCATAAGCTTTGCACTGTTAGCCAAAAGAAAAAAACATTCAAGCAATGTTGATAGTCTTTGCTATTGTTGCAAGTTATGTTCCAAGTTAGAAATATAATGAAATTACCTTTACGATTTTTTTTTCCCGACCCTCCACTAAGATGTTCACTTTTTAAAATATCCCTTATATGTAGGCGGACACAGAGGAAGGGGAAATATTTATCCCGACACAAGCAAGAGTAATAATACGGAATTAAAATGTTAATTTGTTAACTTTACTGATGTGACATGTTGACTTTGCTGAGAGGACACCTTAAATTTTTGACATTTGCTGACATATCAATTGTCATGTTAACGAATACTAACATCGTTTGGGCTATTGAATTAAGCATGCACACCACCTGTTTGATGGTATTCTTTCCTCTGTGGCCTATTCTTTTCCTCTTTAACGAGCTTGGTTATACATGGTATGAATTATAAGAATTGCTTTGCATCATGTTTTGCAAGTTTGTCATTTCTATTTTTCAGCGAAAGCCAATCAACATCCTTTTCCCAACATAAATAGGTGAGTTTACACTGATTTTCGACTAATTTTGTACATCGGTGAGTTTCAACTTATATTTCCACAGTTCGACTATATAGTGAAAAGACATTTCAACCTCCCATTTTGCTGGCAAACTCGAGTATTATAAGGCACCATTTCATGTTAGCATTTTAGGTTACTTTCATTGTTTTGGTAAAGTTCTTGCATATATAGGGATGTCAATGAATTGGTAAAAATCTGTTACGCACCCCTAATAGTGTGGGTTATCCCCATTTGCTTGCTCCATAGGGCGCAGGTGGGGACAACAATTGTACCCGTTGCCAGGTATGGAGTGGGGACTTTCACATTGTTTTCTTGTCTAAAGTTGTGAAAATCTGAGTTTTTGTACTAGAAAAGGTACGATCTTGTACTGTATTGTTTTGTTTTTATATTAACTAGGCAAATAACATCCTGAGGCGCCTGAACTTTTATGGAATTTACAATTGGCTGTCTGATTAATTTTTTGAATACATTGGGTACATGATCTTTTTGTTTTAATAGTATTAGCCCCAAACTCGACATTCTTTTCTCTTGTGGGCTACAGTATCTGTTTATTAACACGTGACACAATTTTTGAAAAAAATAGAAGACTCTATAGTTAATTGAAGAGATCAGAATCATACTTCCTATGTTGTTTTATGATAGCTACGAATATAAATTATACATCCGATTTAATCTCACGTGTCTGTGAAAATTGTGTCACATACTAATGATTGGATACTATAGCCCACGGGAGAAAAAATATCGAGTTTGGAACTAATACTATTAAAACAAAAAGATCATGTCCCCAATATGTTCAAAAAATTGATCGGGGGACCAATTGTAAATTCCATAAAAGTTCAGGGGCCTCAGAATGTGTTTTGCCTATTAACTACTCCCTCCGATTTCAAATATTAGTCACTTTAAGATTTTTACTTTAGTTTTTTTTTATATGGCATCTTAGATTACCAGTGCATTTTTTACAATATTTATTAAAAGTACCAGTTAGGATTTTTACTTTAGTTTTTTTTTATATGGCATCTTAGATTACCAGTGCATTTTTTACAATATTTTCTCATATTTACCCTTATTAAAAGTACGAGGGAAGTTCAATATTTAATACAAATAAGTCTTAATAATTAAGAAGAAAGAGAATTTTAATATAGAAAGTAGAGGTTTAGTACAAAATTATTAAGGGTAGATTAGTCATTTTAATAACACAATTAATAATTTATTGGTTTTGATGAATAACCTTAAACGAATAACTATTTAAAACCGGAGGAAGTAATAAATTTCTGATCAAGTTTTAATTAAATTCTACCTAAATGTGAGTGAGTGTGACATTTTTAAAGAAATTAAACATTTTCATGCTTTTATTAATTCTTCCCAGTTTTTATATATTAATTTGATAGTTTAACATTTTAAAATCTATATTAATTGTAATACTCTTTGATAGCTTTATGAAATATGTACAAACGCCTTGACAAACTAGGAGTGACAATTCGTATAAATATATAGCGTTGGTGTCATTTTTATTACAAAGTTATTATTCAATGAGTAGACCCTAAACTGACAAAAAATTTCGGTGTCGCTATTAAGTTAGAGAGACTCCAACTTTGAACCTCTCAATTGGGGAGAGATACCTTTATTACCAGACTATAGCTCGGTAAGCTGGAAATACCCTAATTAATTACTTTTCCCTTTTCATTTTTTTTTTTATGCTGTTTCCAAATTTTACTGCTCTTCTTCAATTATGCTTGTTAATTTATTCTGTAATTATGCTATCATTGATCCATGCAAATTTGGGGTTGGAAATATGTTGTTAATATATATAATGTATACATGTAGTATTTAAAATCACTAATCAATAGACTTATATAGTATAAAATCCAAGTGTTTTTATGTAATATATATTGAAAAATCCAAAATTTCAAAAACTAAATATAGATCTATAAGATATAATATTATTAACAAAAAATACAGTAGAAATATATACTGAATATTTAAAAATAAAAAACCACAAATATAATATGAATATACGTACACAAATGTATTGATAATATTTATAAAATACATCTTTTGTGTTTAAAACATTATATATATAAAAAAAGAAAGACCCCAAATATAAAATGGATATACACAAATATATTGACAATATCTATCAAATATACCTCGTAGGTGGCTGTTTGGTTTCTTCTGAACAGTTGTTTTTTACTGTTTCTGCTTCAAATAGCAGATTTTGAATGTTTAATTAGGACTATCAAACAGTTGTTATTAGTTTTTTTCGAAAGCACAAAACAGTGGTTGACCAACAGCAAATAACAACAACAGACCACATAAGTCCTAGGTTTATATGTAAAAACAAAAGAACATGAATATATTTATATGTGATACAAAACAAATTATCTAATATACCGTACTCCTAATAAATACACCAATGATATATCTTTAATATTCATTCGATATACTAAACTCATGGAAGAAATATTCTAAACATTTATATACCTTTGATATCTATCAATCAAAGCAGGGAGAAAGATTGAATAAAATGTACATATTTAAAAATATAATTAGTGAGATCCAAATAAACACTACACTGCATTTAAGTATAAAATCGTGCCAATTTATAAATGTGATTTGGCTATCAATTGTAACTTTCAATAGAGACAAAATAATTGTATTGATTTTGAAAGATAGAGTGAGTAGAAAATGATTGTAGAATATAGAAAAAAATGAGTGTTTTTAAATTGAGCAAATGAATTAAAAAAAATAATAATAAAAAAAATTAATAAGAGTTGAATTGCATCCAACGGTTTAAGAATTGAAAACTAAATTTAAAATATAATTTTATCAAAGAAAAAAAAAGGAAATTAGATGATAATGGAAAGAATAAAAGTTTAATAAACAATATTTAAAAAATGATTACAATAAACAATAAAACAAATTGTTAAAATGGTCGTAGTTATAACATTGGGTTAAATAGAAGATAAACTTATTAATAATTTAAAAAAAAAAAAATGAGGGATGCTAAAATAAATAATAATGCAAGTTTGTTGACAAATGAGGTAATTTTCCAATGGAAAAATGTGCCAATACCCAATTTCACAAATTGGGCTGCTGCTTTTGATCCAATCAAAATTGGGCTTAAGCAAAAATGAAAAATGGGCTAATACCCAATTTCTAACAGAATTTCGGTTGGCCCATAGAACAAACGAACTAATGGATGAATTTTTCTAGGGAATTCATGCTTATTGATCTTCTTTTCATATCAATTCCAAAGGTCATTTCACGTATTTGTAAACAGAGATTGTATTGTAAAATAGATCATAAGCTTTGCACTGTTAGCCAAAATAAAAATAAAAAAGAAAAAAGCATTCAAGCAATGTTGATAGTCTTTGCTATTGTTGCAAGTTATGTTCCAGGTCAGAAATATAATGAAATTAGCTTTAGGATTTTTTTTCCCGACCCTCCACTAAGATGTTCACTTTTTAAAATATCCCTTATATGTAGGCAGACACAGAGGAAGGGGAAACATTTATCCCGACACAAGCAAGAGTAATAATAAGGAATTAAAATATTAATTTGTTAACTTTACTGATGTGACATGTTAACTTTGCTGAGAGGACACCTTAAATTTTTAACATTTGCTGACATATCAATTGTCATGTTAATTAACGCTAACATCGTTTGGGCTATTGAATTAAGCATGCACACCACCTGTTTGATGGTATTCTTTCCTCTGTGGCCTATTCTTTTCCTCTTTAACGGGCTTGGTTATACATGGTATGAATTGTAAGAATTGCTTTGCATCATGTTTTGCAAGTTTGTCATTTCTATTTTTCAACGAAAGCCAATCAACATCCTTTTCCCAACATAAATAGGTGAGTTTACACTGATTTTTGACTAATTTTGTACATCGGCGAGTTTTGACTTATATTTCCACAGTTCGACTATATAGTGAAAAGACATTTCAACCTCCCATTTTGCTAACAAACTCAAGTATTATAATGCACCATTTCATGTTAGCATTTTAGGTTACTTTCATTGTTTTGGTAAAGTTCTTGCATATATAGGGATGTCAATGAATTGGTAAAAATCCGTTACCCACCCCTAATAATGTGGGTTATCCCCATTTGCTTGCTCGATAGGGCGCAGGTGGGGACAACAGTTGTACCCGTTGCCAGGTATGCAGTGGAGACTTTCACATCGTTTTCTTATCTAAATAGGGGTGAGCAAAACGCGGTTCGGTTCAAAAACTGAACCGAACCAAACTGAACAAAAAACCAAAGTAGAAGAAAAATAAAAACCAAAGCCAAACCAAAGTTCATATGGTTCGGGTCAAACCAAACCGAATCAGTTCGGTTCGGTTACGGTTTTGGTTCGGTTCAAACCGAATCAACAAAAATTTTAATTTTTTATTTTTTATTATCGTTTTTTTTATAAATTACATGTAAAATATTGCTTAAAAATAATTTATATTACATGTATATTACTAAAATCTCATAAATACAAACTATATAATAATATAAATATATAATATGCGAAATAAAATTTATTTATATACATATATATATTTTAAAAAAATATTTTTTCCTAGTACGGTTCGGTTCGGTTCAGTTTTGGTTTTTTTAACGAAAACTGAAAACCGAACCAAAACCAAACTATTATATTTTATAAAACCAAAACCAAACCAAATAGAGTTTGGTTCGGTTCGGTTCGGTTTTCAGTCTCGGTTCGGTTCAGTTTTTGGTTCTCGGTTCGGTTTTGCTCACCCCTACATCTAAAGTTGTGAAAATCTAGGTTTTTGTTCTAAAAAAGGTACGATCTTATACTGTGTTGTTTTGTTTTTATATTAACTAGGCAAATAAAATCCTGAGGCTCCTGAACTTTTATGGAATTTATAATTGGCATTCTGATTAATTTTTTGAATACATTGGGCACATGATCTTTTTGTTTTAATAGCATTAGCCCCAAACTCGATATTTTTTTTCTTTTGTGGGCTATAGTATCTGTTCACTAACATGTGACACAATTTTTGAGAAAAATAGAAGACTCTAGAGTTGATTGAAGAGATCAGAATCATACTTCCTATGCTGTTTCATGATAGTTACGAATATAAATTATACCTCTGATTTAATCTCACGTGTCTGCGAAAATTGTGTTACATACCAATAAATGGATACTATAGCCCACGGGAGAAAAAAGTGTCGGTTTGGGGCTAATACTATTGAAACAAAAAGATCATGTACTCAATGTGTTCAAAACATTGATCAGGAGACTAATTGTAAATTCCATACAGTTCAGGGACCTCAGAATATGTTTTGCCTATTAACTATTATACAAACTATATTGCAATTGTTGCTTGGATTGGATAATCAATATCTCTTCATATATTTTTTTCTTTCGATTATTGAGTTTAGTGCGTTAACAAATTGGTTAATTCATAAACAAATAAACAATAATACCAAACAAAATTAGTCCCCTTTTTTTTAACGGGACGGGAATGGGTAATCCCCATTATAACAGGTTGGATAACAGAATTATATGTATTATCGCCATCCCGACCTATTGACATCTCTATGCATATAGAGATAAATAGGTATCGAATTATCTAACTGGTGACATTAAGTGAATCAAGCGCAAAATATAATGTGTCTTGTACTAGTTTGGTCCGAAACTTTATGTTAGCAATATCAAAAACAATATATAGATGTTGATGGACATGAAATCTATGAAATGTTTTTAGAACGGTCCGAATCCATACAACCCGAACTAATGAATTGGTCGGGTCTATGTAGCCGAAAACATTATAGAATTAGGAAGAGAAAAATGAAGAGGATAAAGAATAGTGAAAAGAAATAGAATAAAAATGAGCTACTAGCAACAATCTCAGATACAAAAGGTCTCTTTTCATATGTAAAAAATACAGTAGAAATATATACTGAATATTTAAAAATAAAAAAACCACAAATATAATAAAAAAAAAATGAGTGTTTTTAAATTGGGCAAATGAAGTAAAAAAAAAAAAAAAAGAATGATAATAAAAAAAATTAATAAGAGTTTAATTGCATCCAACGGTTTAAGAATTGAAAACTAAATTTAAAATAGAATTTTATCAAAGAAAAAAAAAAGGAAATTAGATGATAATGGAAAGAATAAAAGTTAAATAAACAATATTTAAAAAATGATTACAATAAATAATAAAACAAATTGTTAAAATGGTGGTAGTTATAACATTGGGTTAAATAGAAGATAGATTTATTAATAATTTAAATAAAAAAAAATAAGGGATGCTAAAATAAATAATAATGCAAGTTTGTTGACAAATGAGGTAATTTTCCAATGGAAAAATGTGCTAATACCCAATTTCACAAATTGGGCTGCTGCTTTTGATCCAATCAAAATTGGGCTTAAGCAAAAATGAAAAATGGGCTAATACCCAATTTCTAACAGAATTTCGGTTGGCCCATAGAACAAACGAACTAATGGATGAATTTTTCTAGGGAATTCATGCTTATTGATCTTCTTTTCATATCAATTCCAAAGGTCATTTCACGTATTTGTAAACAGAGATTGTATTCTAAAATAGATCATAAGCTTTGCACTGTTAGCCAAAATAAAAATAAAAAAGAAAAAAGCATTCAAGCAATGTTGATAGTCTTTGCTATTGTTGCAAGTTATGTTCCAGGTCAGAAATATAATGAAATTAGCTTTACGATTTTTTTTCACGACCCTCCACTAAGATGTTCACTTTTTAAAATATCCCTTATATGTGGGCAGACACAGAGGAAGGGGAAACATTTATCCCTACAAAAGCAAGAGTAATAATACGGAATTAAAATGCTAATTTGTTAACTTTACTTATGTGACATGTTGACTTTGATGAGAGGACACCTTAAATTTTTGACATTTGCTGACATATCAATTGTCATGTTAATTAACACTACCATCGTTTGGGCTATTGAATTAAGCATCCACACCACCTGTTTGTTAATATTCTTTCCTCTGTGGCCTATTATTTTCATTTGTAACGGGCTTGGTTATGCATGGTATGAATTATAAGAATTGCTTTGCATCATTTTTTGCAAGTTTTTCAGTTCTATTTTTCATCTAAAGCCAATCAACATCCTTTTTCCAACATACATAGGTGAGTTTACACTGATTTTCGACTAATTTTGTACAGCGGTGAGTTTCAACTTACATTTCCACAGTTCCACTATATAGCGAAAAGACATTTCAACCTCTCATTTTGCTGACAAACTCAAGTATTATAATGCACCATTTCATGTTAGCATTTTAGGTTACTTTCATTGTTTTGATAAAGTTCTTGCATATATAGGAATGTCAATGAATTGGTAAAAATCCGTTACCCACCCCTAATAGTGTGGGTTATCCCCATTTGCTTGCTCTATAGGGCGCAGGTGGGGACAATAATTGTACCCGTTGCCAGGTGGGGACTTTCACATCGTTTTCTCTTCTAAAGTTGTGAAAGTCTGAGTTTTTGTTCTAAAAAAGGTACGATCTTATACTGTATTGTTTTGTTTTTATATTAACTAGGCAAATAACATCCTGAGACTCCTGAACTTTTATGGAATTTACAATTGGTCCTTTGATTAATTTTTTGAACACATTGGGTACATGATCTTTTTGTTTTAATAACATTAGCCCCAAACTCGACATTTTTTTTCTCTTGTGGGCTACAGTATCTGTTCACTAACACGTGATACAATTTTTGAGAAAAATAGAAGATTTTAGAGTTGATTGAAGGGATCAGAATCATACTTCCTATGCTGTTTCATGATAGCTACGAATATAAATTATACCTCCGATTTAATATCACGTGTCTGCGAAAATTGTGTCACATACCAATGAATGGATACTATAGCTCACGTGAGAAAAAAGTGTCGGTTTTGGGCTAATACTATTAAAACAAAAAGATCATGTATCCAATGTGTTCAAAAAATTGATCAGAGGACCAATTGTAAATTCCATAAAAGTTCAATGACCTCAAAATGTGTTTTACCTATTAACTATTATATAAACTACATTGCAATTGTTACTTGGATTGGATAATCAACATCTCTTCATATATTTTTTTTCTTTCAATTATTGAGTTTAGTGCGTTAACAAATTGGTTAATTCATAAACAAATAAACTATAATACCAAACAAAATCAGTTCCCTTTTTTTTAACGGTGCAGGAATGGATAATCCCGGTTATAATAGGTTGAGTAACGGAATTATATGTCTCATCACCGTCCCGACCCATTGACATCTCTATGCATATAGAGATAAATAGATATCGAATTATCTAGTTGGTGACATCAAGTGAATCAAGCGCAAAATCTAATGTGTCTTGTACTAGTTTGGTCCGAAACTTTATGTTAGCGATATCAAAAAATATATAGATGTTGATGGATATGGAATATACGAAATATTTTTAGAACGGTCCTAACCCATACAGCCCGAACTAATGAATTGGTGCGGTCAATGTAGCCGAAAACATTATAGAATTAAGAAGAGAAAAATGAAGAGGATAAAGAATAGCGAAAAGAAATAGAATAAAAATGAGCTACTAGCACCAATCGCAGATACAAAAGGTCTCTTCCCCACCCCTACCCATCAATACAACAACTCTGCCTCCCCATACATCTCCCAAAGAATTCAATTCAACAGAATTTATAATAATAATAATAATAATATAAAGCTGAAAAGAAAAAATCAAATATAGCCCCTCATCACAGGATAGGGGCTAAAATGGCAGCCAGTAATATGAAATAATATGTAGCCAAAAAGTGACAACATAATCTCAAAAAATAAAACCGAGACTCAGTAAGACTCTAAAGCAACAACCAGGAGAAAACCCATCCAAGGACCAAACCTCCAGCCATCTGCTGCCTTGACAATATCTTCTCTCCTCCACTCTGCCATAACATTTGTTTTTTAGAATTTAATAATTTGCATAAAATTTCTTTTAATTTAATTTATGCCCTAATTTAACCATATTATCTGCAAAAGATAAAATTATATACGAAATTTAATAATGAAAAGATAACATCCGATTTCAGTTAGAATAGACTCTATTGAAATATTAGAACAAACCTGTCCAAAATTGAAACTACTCCAACTTACTACTTGAACCTTACAAATAACTAGCAAACAAAAGCTATATCTTAACCGTTTTACTTGGTTAAATATTTTTACAGGATCAGTAGCAGAGTTCATATGCAGGGTCAAGTCTCTAACTCTCTCATTGATTCTTGCAAAATGATTTTTCTTTTTTTCTCTTTTGTACATTAAAAAATTTCATACTGACAAAGAAGGTACCCATAACAACTACTGTCAGCGTTTTTAAAGGATTATCCAGAGACCTATAAAACAGAGGCTGGGTACAAAAGCATGCTAGTTCTTGGGATTTTGTGCCTCGTGTTCTACCCAATTCAAAAAAACTCGGGATGCCTATCACCGTCAACCGCGTCTTAATATATTCGTTTTGCATTTTTCTGAATTTACTTTTTAATTCCACACAGGGTAGTTTCTTCCACAGTCACGTGATAGTCCTCCATCCGAGAACCCACCCAAAAATATACACAGTTACACGCACAAGCACAGTACACCAGGAGTTCACTTTTCCGATCGCTCCATGAATGGAATCGAATCTAGCGGATCTAATCAGGTCAACCATTTGACTCCTCAATTTCAACGGATCAGATCTAAAAGCTAAAGCTCGTTAATTTGGAATTTTTTAATAAATTAACAAACAGAAACTAAGGAGCACGTTAGCAAGGAACAGCACTGTTAATCTACATTACGCTACATCCTAATTACTGAATGAAGTCGTATTAAAAGTGCGCATTTTAGAATAAAACAATTGAAACAGAGATTTGAAGGAAGCAAGTAATTACCAAATCTGTGCCTGCAGGACCAGGAGCGCTTGCTCCCAAGCTAGGTGCCGGAGCTCCCGTAGGAGGCGACGGTGGACTGGGGGCCAACGGAGACGGAGCTGGAGCCTTCAACTTCGGCTTGCTTGGAGCAGGAACTGGAACCTGAGCAGGAGGAGAGGCGAGAGGAGCCGGTGGTGGAGTAGCAGGAGGAGGAGTCGCCGGTGGTGGAGTAGCTGGAGGAGGAGTAGCCGGTGGTGGAGTGGCAGGAGGAGGAGAGGCTGGTGGTGGAGTGGCTGGTGGTGGAGTGGCCGGGGGAGGAGTGGCTGGTGGTGGAGTGGCTGGTGGAGGAGTGGCTGGTGGTGGAGTAGCCGGTGGTGGAGTCGCGGGAGGAGGAGTAGCTGGTGGAGGTGAAGAAACAGGAGGAGGAGTAGAAGCGGGAGGTGGAGATTGAGTTACCGGAGGAGGAGCTGAAGTAGGAGGAGGAGTGGTGGTTGGTGGAGCAGGAGTAGCGGTCGGAGAAGTAGCCGGAGATTGGCCAGAAACGCCGGCAATAACAATGCAGATCAACGAAAGGAAGATCAAAGAATTTTGGTGCCTCATTCTGATCAAAACCTCGCTTTCTCCCTCTAAGAAAAACACAGGGTGCTGCTAGAGAGAGAAGTGAGTGAAAAATAGCGGGTGAAGAGATACAATAAATAGAGGGAAATTTTTTATTAAATAAACCATGCGAAGTTTCTTCAGTAGTATATTTGATACCGAAGGAATGGGACCCACCATCCACCAAACAAATCTGCGGCGTCCGATCCCGGTCGTTATGTGTGGTCCATCATCGCATGTGATTCGGCATGCACGAATAAGTGCCACGTTAGTTGCCGGACACAACCTTTGATGTATTAGGCATAGGCATTAGCTTTGCTTAACGCTAAACTCTTCATTATGATTACTTATTATTTATTTTGCATTTTTTCTTTTTTTACTTTTTACTTTTTACTGTCTTTGGGCGAGTGTTAAATTAAATCACAAATGAGATAATATAAGCTCAACAAATTAGTTTTTATATATTTTTTACGTATTATATTAAATTAGTCTATAGCTATATTTTATTTATTTATTTTTTTAACGACATGGTAAGTATAGTGAAATATTATTACCCCTTTGGGTGGAGGTGGAGGTAAATAGGTGAAAATTTGGTAGTTATGAAGTAGGGCCGTGCACATGATTTTAAATCATTATGAATTAACGCAGGTCGTTAATAGTATTAATTATTAATATCTTGAATCTGGCTGTGTCTTTAATTAAAAAGGATGTTCTATAGGAGAGATGAATAATCTCCTAATATAATTATAATTTGGCTTTCTGCAATTTATTAGAATATAGTTTGATTTAGGAGATTGCTACCTAAATTGCTAATTGTATATGACAAGAGTAATTGAATATTGTTTTGATATTGTTATGAAAACGACCAACTTCAATTTATAAATGAATTTCTTGTTCCCATTCGATGAGTAAAGATTATGGATCTTTTTAATTTTTGGCAAAATATTGTGGATAACTTGTTCTTGTTATTTTTTACAATAATTTTTTTTTTTAAAACCTATATTAAGAGTGAAAAATGACATGCTTTTAATTTGACTGAGCACTGTCAGAGATAATAATAAAAGCTATTATTAGGTCTTACCTATTAGTTTAAACTTTTGGATTAAATAGTTCCATGACATGGTATCAGAGCATTTTAGACCTAAAGGTCGAGGGTTCGAATCCTGGTAGCTCCATTTGTTGATTAAAATTCAACACATGGCAGGGTGAGCCTGTGTTGTACACGCTTCAGGCCCAAGGGGTATTCACATGCGGGTGTCAAAGATAATAATAAAAGCTATTATTAGGTCTTATCTATAAGCTTAAATTTTTGGGTTAAATGATTCCATGACATGGTATCAGAGCCGTTTCGACCTAAAGATCGAGAGTTCGAATTCTAGCAGCTCCATTTGTTGATTAAAATTGAACACATGGCAGGGTGGCCTGTGTTATATACGTTTCAAGTCCAAGGGGTATGCGTGTGTGGGGGAGTGTCAGAGATAATAATAAAAGCTATTATTGGTTTTACCTATCAGTTTAAACTTTTAGGGTTAAATGGTTCCATGACAAGCACTTCTAACTACTAATTAAACTGGTGATTACAAATTAGAGCATAATTTTTTTATATATTTTGTGGTTAATTATTCCTTCTGATCTCAATTAATCCACAAATTACCTAAATCTGAATAATCATGTATGCATAAACTTCATGGCCTCGAATTCCAAATATCTTTGCCATGTCAAGTTCATTTACATACACAAAATTAAATTATGAAACCTAAACCAACAAATTAAAGGAAAGACTAATGCCGGTCCTTCAATTAAAAAACTGTGATTAACATAATAATGTGTTAATTTAGAGATTAATTTCTATATTTGAAATGTGGTGTATTAAGAAATATCTCCAAGCCAAAAGAAAAAGGAAAGTGTATTAAAACATAGAATGATGATTACTTTTAGTAGAGGGGAACAAGATCATGAATAGGGGCCAATTTCTTGATGTGCAATGGACCTTAGTTAGCCATCGTCGCATATAGCAATGAGACAAATGGCATTTGACAACTGGCATTATGTAATTTCTACTCTAAGTTTTTGGCATTATCACCCCCATTCGTCTAGTTGGTAGTACGTTTTTGCTCCGATCCACCGTTTCATGTCTTCGCCTGTGGGTCCAATCCATCGTACGTGTCCTTCTATTGGCTATTCACAACAAAAATTGGTAATTATATGTTATTACCTGTCACCAATTTTATCCTAATTACAATATCTCCGTTACAACCGGACAATTACATTGGTACTACTAACTTTCTAGACGGTTTAATTTATATCTGACACGGTTCTTTTAAAAAATAGAGTATTCTGGAGTTTATTGAAGTAATATAAAATATAATTTATGTATAAACGTGTTATAACTATGTATATAAATTTCATTTCTGATTTAGTCTCATATATCAGTTAACTGATACTAATTATAGTCCACGCGAGATGAATGTATAAAATTTGGACTAATACTATTAAAATAGAAAGTATATGTTTCAATTTGTTGAAAAAATTAATAAGAAATTCAATTACGAAATCTATAAAAGTTCAAAAGACTTACTTAATAAAAAATATATATTTTTTATAACTTACAAAATATATACTCTAAAAATATTATAAAATTTACGATATGGTTCAACGCCTATCTCTAGAAGTTAGATGTCCATAGCATGATAATAATAATAATAATAATAATAATAAATTGTTATTGAAATACAAACCAATGTTAAGAAAAATTTTAGAATACTCTCGGTGTATGATACTTCCGCAGGATATATTAGCAAAAATGGTTGCTATTTTTAATTTTAGAGTATAATAAAAAAATATAAATAACATTTTATAACTATGGAAGTATATACTCGGGAGTATCCTAAAATTTGGGTTCATGTTTATGGGGATGAATTGGGCATAAAACAGCTGTTGACGTGTCGTTGTCAAATTGGTGGCAATTAGAAAAAGAAATAGAAGGATTAGCCTTTGCTTATCAATTAATCCATTCTTAAGTGTTCTTTTAATGGCTCCTATTATCATCACTACTTCCATAAATCATAGGACTCAGTTATTCTTAATTTCTTATGATTATTTCTCTGACATCAAATTAATCAACATTTTGCTCTACTCATATTTAACTTTTAATTTATATATACTTAAATTATTATTATTTTTTTAATTTAATAATCCGAAACATGCCATTTTACTTGTATTCTGAATTTATATATGTATATATATACGTGTGGAATGAATGATTTCGGATTGATTGATTATATATATATATATATATATATATATATATATATGCATAATAATATTATAATACTAATACTAATAATACTTAATATACAGTAAAATCTTCATAAATTAATACTCGATAAATTAATAATCTTTTTAAAATAATAATTTCTTCTGGTCCCGACTTGGGCCAGTTTAAAAAATGATCAATTTTAATAAATTAATAAGATAATAATTTTTTTGAACAACCCTTTATAAATATATTATTTTACTATCTTTATAAATTAATAATTTTTCAAATACATATGCCAAGTATATATAGATATATACTTAGGATAATTTAGCAAAATATGACTCTATAATATTTTGTTTTTTCTTGAAATTTAAATCTAGTTGAATTTCATCTCTAACTATTCTTAGTGCATTCAAAAGTTCTGGTGTACCTTTTTCAAATTGTAACAAAAAATTGTAAAGAGTGGTTGATGCTATAATTGTTTCCTTTCTTATGACTGGTTCCAAAGGTACCGAATCATCCTCAGCTTGATCCCCAATTGAATTTTCCATGACACTCTCCACAATTTCTTCTAAGCTTTAGACTTGCGAGCATTCATTGTTTTCACTTGGATAATCCAATATTTGTTTGACACATAGTTCATTGATTTTAGATAAAAACTCTATTTGTTCATTGATTTTAGACAAAAACTTTTTTTAAATTAGTAATTTAAAATTTAGTTTTAAAAAAATTTAAAATCACTCTATAAATTAATAATTATTAATTTATTAATTAATTAATATCTCTATAAATTAATAAAATTTCATGGTCCCACTATGTCATTTAACAACTAATTATAATTTCAACCAAATTCGAAAATGTTACTTCATTGGCAAGTTCAATTATGTTTTTTAAGTTAAAGAAAAAAGTTCTATGATCTGTAATTAAAGTGATAATTTAATGAAGTTATACATGTTTAATTCAATCTAAAAATGCATATTTGGTGCAAGCTTAATTAAATTCAACAACAATACCAGTCCAAAATAATACTAATAACAACAACAACAACACGTAATCAATTAAATTTAAGTTAATTATAAATTATTGAAAACTGTTATATCATTAATTAATTCAGTAGTAATGAAATATTGACCTAATTTTACCAATATGAAGTTATACTATATATCAAATCAATTAAGAACTAAACTAAACATTTTTAAGTAGTGCAGTGAAAGCCTAATTAAGAATTAAACAAGTAGGACAAAAACCTTTGCTATTATATGCTAATTAATAATTAAACTATTACTTAATTTATTAGGTGATAAATCATTTCTAATTAGAATCAATGGTTGCTTTCTTGAATTGAGAGGCAGAAAATTAAATTGCTGATGTTCAGATCTCATATTCGATCTTGGTAATTACGTGTGAGTCCTAATAATTCTCAATAAGTTTCAAAATTAAAAAAAAAAAAAAAATTGAATCTTTCCATCAGTATTGATAAAGTTTTAGCATTCAGTTTAATTTTTTTAGCCGTTGCAGTTCAGTTTAAATTTTGATTTTTACAAAATATTAATTAATTTAATTTTAATTTCAATGTCCGATCTTAATAATAAAAGTGACATCTCAACTATTTGACTAATTGGTAGCTCAACACAACACAATAAACAAATTTTATTTTAAATCTGAAATATGGCATTCTGCTTCAGCTTTACACATTAAAAATTTCACTTTCAGACTAATTTTCATCTAAAACTTTCCTCCACATAAAATTGATATTACTTTTATCAATTCTCCAGTAGCTTGATTAGAGCTTTAAACTTTCACTAATCACTCCAATTACTTTTTGTTGGATTTTAGATCCGATTCGCCCCGTACAAATCAAACCTAGTGCAAATCAATCGGTTCGTAGAAGTACAAACGAACTCGAATGAGTATAATAGTTGAGGGACTAAAAGGGATGTTTTGCAGCCTCATGTCTCCTGAGGCTGCTGCTGCTTTTATATATATATATATATATATATATGAATAGTAACATATATTTGTATATAAGTAGTGATATGAGTTTAAGTTTTTTCATAAGTTAAGAAGCTAACTTGATATTATAAGTTGATATCATTGAGAAACTTATATTCTCCTTTAGCTCATTTTTTACTCTTTTGAGTGATCCATCTCAGTCGCATTAGTTCGTGAATTACACGGATTCCTCCTGAATACGTCGGTGTGGGTTTCTCGTTGACCGGTAATACGTAATTGGTTCGTTGTTCATTCCTCTGCGTTCATTCCTGTGGATTCTACGCTACAAGAGATAACCCGTATCCACTAACCCGGATATATATGAGTATATTTCCTTCATTGGTATCAGAGCTAATAAATTGCGTATTCTGTCAATTTTAGCTTAATTTATACATAATTGATGTACAGTGATGGTAGAAAAATTATTTTTTGTGGAAAATAATTTTTTCCTGGTTGTTTTTTTGGTGATTTTCGGATGATTTTTGTGAAAATTGGATAAATTTTCTTGCAAAAATACAAGTTTTTCCGGTTAATACTTTTAATTTTCTGATCTGAAACAAGTTTCAATCTTGAGCGTCAAACTCATAGTTCCAGTTGTCAAATGGACAAACCGACACTACCACATTGATCAGAGACCCCAAAAACCATAGGATAGACGGAATCTGGTGGCCTGAAAAAGCCATTAAGGCACGTGCCGCCCTCGGACGTTACGTGTCAGCGCTGAGGCGCTGGCGCAGACGCCGCGCGGATTGGTTCACGCCAACCATGTGGCGACTGTCGGTCCAATCAGCGCACGCCACGTGTCCCGCGCATGCTGAGGGCTCCAGTGCGTGCTGGCACGTGCAGCGTCTTCCCGGCAACGTTTTGCCGTCGTTTTTCGGTAGATTAGGTTTTTGTGATTTTTCTAATTTTTTTGTGACCAGAAAATATTATTCCGTATTTTTCAATATTTGAAAATTATATAAAAATTATTTTCTATTTTGAAAAATTCCAAAAAATTAATGAAATTATTTGGAAAATCCAGAAAATCAGTGGGGTAATTTTTATATGACCTGAATATATTGAGATGTGTTTCGATTATTAAAGAGCATGTATAAATACATTAATTTTTATTTTATTTATTGTAAATGTGTTACTATACTGATTCAAGTTATATAAATTACCCGATATCCTGAGGGATATCTAAAATTGCAAAATAAGCTATGTTATTCGGTGAGATGTCAATGAGGAAATTGTTCCTTACATTATCATATTGCAAGAGTGCATTTGGACAAGAGGCCTATGCAGAAGTTTTTGGGATTAATGTAATAAAGATATTTTCGGTCTAAAAATTAATTTTGTTTAGAGAATTAGTTTCTCTATTTGAACTATTTGAGATTGTTCAAATTGATAATTATAGAAAATAAATTTGTTTTATTTTTCTATAATTGATTATTGGTTAATTATTATTTATTTATGTTGGTTAAATAAATATTTGAGGATGTTTATTTGATGTTATTATCTTAGGTAATAATAAAATTAAATCAACATGAATAATAATAATTTTCTCATGAAAGAGTTATGAGATTAAATTCATTAATCAAGTTCATTACGCATATATATTTTATTAGTAAGGTTGGACATTAGAATTTAGAGGGTAATTACAACCTTTCAAGGTATGTTTTTCAAATTGAATTCTAGTGTAAAATTTTGCTAATTTAATATTGGTCGTGTATTGAACATTCGTGTATTGTTTTAACTTCAAATAAGTCGTGCTTCTACATATGTTGTAGAACAAGTTCACCTAATGGCATCAGTTTGCAAATCGATTGTGGCCGATTTGAATAAGGATCTCAGATTGAATGGAGACAATTATGAGATATGGGGCGTTAGGATCCAATATGTACTAGAGGATCAAGATCTTCTAGATTTCCTGGTGATGGTTATGATCGAATCCCAAGAAGGGAATATTGCTCAACATAGGAGGGACAGAGAGGCTTTTGAAGCTTGGAAAATGAGAAATTCCACTGCCCGTCTCATCTTGTTGAGTGCAACGAATGATGACATCGCTAAACAGTTTCGTGAGTTTGAGAACGTAAGTGATCTGTGGAAAGCTCTGATAGAAAAGTTCAGAGGTGTGTCTCTGACAAAACTTTGTTCTCTAACGATTAAGCTAGACACTTACAAGACATTTAAGAGAAATGTCTAATATGATCAGTGAGCTTAGCGATGCAGGTCATAAGTTTACCGAAGAGCATAAAGTTCAGGCTGTTCTTTGCTCTTTGCCTAACAATTGGGAGCATATGAAGATGCACCTAACTCATACCTAAAGTATTAAGACTTTCGATGATGCTACTTGCCAGTGTGAGTTGGAGGAAGATCGCCTAGCATCGATTAAGGTCAATGCTGAGGCCAACTATGCATCTGCTAGAAATAGTTCTGGCAAGAAGCGTAAGCGCTTCTACGGCAAAGGCAAAGAACAGGCTAGTAAGCCCAAGAAAGCTTAAAAGAAAGGGAAAAATAAAAACAAGACTAGAAAAGTGAACATTTCAAGAGTGATATGCTTCAATTACTAGGAAATGGGCATTATGCCAAAGACTGCAAGTCTAAGGCTAAGGTACATATTAAAAACTCAAGTATGAGTAAATTATATGTATCTAGTACGGTTAATCTAACTGAATATGATCCTATGTGGATTGTTGATTCAGGTGCAACAGACCATGTGATAAGGGACCGCGGTTCCTTCATTGAGTTCCGACGAATCTCATCAGCATCAAAGTGGATCTATATTGGAAACAACTTGAGAGTTGAAGTCCAAGGGATTGGCACTTATAGATTAATTATGAAAGGTGGTCAGACCCTTCTCCTGCATGATATTTTATTTACTCCTGAAATTCGAAGGAATTTAATTTCTGTTTCATCTCTATTGAATATGGGATTCAATTTGTTCTTAGATAATAACAGTTTGCTTTTGTGTTTAGCCGAAATCTTTTATGGTTCGGGACATATTTCAAATGGTTTGCTTATTTTGGATATTGATTCAATAAATGATAACAATAATGCATTTTTCTTACAATCTGGTTCTACTTCTATACACGATAAAGATAGTAAAGATGCAATATGGTATGCTACGTTAAACCGAACGAGTCGGTGACAAATTAGGTTTATTAGGCAATTGAACTAAGGTTGAATTACTCCCTATGAATCATGTCTTAAAGGAAAAATATGTAAGAAACCATTTGGAAAGGAAACTAGGGCAAAATTCCCTTTACAATTAATCCATTCTGAAGTATGTGGTCCTATGAATGTGAGGCCAAGACATAGAGCCTATTATTTCATCACTTTTATTGATGACTATACTAGGTATGCTTATATTTATTTGATGTCTCACAAATCTAAAGCTTTAGGTTGCTTTAAAAGGTTTATGAACCTTGTTAAGAATCAATTAAATTTAAAAATCAAAGCTTTGAAAATTGACCGTAGTCGGGAATATCTATCGGATGAATTCAAAGTTTTATGTGAGGAAAAAGGAATTATACATCAGTTGTCGATTCCTTACACTCTGCAACAAAATGGTGTTGCTGAGAGGAGAAATAGAACTCTTCTTGATATGGTTAGATCTATGATGGCTGCAGCAAATTTGCCTGTCTCCTATTGGGGAGATGCATTACTTATAGTTGCATACGTTATCAACCAAGTGCCGTCTAAATCTGTCACATCCACTCCTTATGAGCTGTGGACGAGTCAAAAACCCAATTTAAGTAACCTCAAACCAAGGGGTTGCATTGTTTTCGCCCACGATACCTCAAGCAAGTTTGGGAATCTAGGCTCAAGAGGCAAAAAGTGCATCTTTATAAGATATCCAGATGTATCAAAAGGATATGTCTTAGTTGGAGAACCAAAAGATGGAAAAGTGACAGAGTTTGAATCACGTGATTGTTGGAGATTGTGCCCTAAGGCCAATATTGGATTATGTAATTTGACTTCTAAGATTAATCTAGTGTAGATTAATATTATCATTTATGTTTGTATGTTAGCATTTATGATAAGTATCCATGAATAAATCGTGTTATTCTAAATATCCCTAGTCGATTGTTATTATGGGAATAATAACAAACTAAGACTAGTGTGAGTGATAATGGATATTCATAAGATGAATATAGTGTATACAGATACAGATTATACTCACGGGTAATATGTTAGAGAACATGTTACTGGAGACCCACTATGAGATCAAGTTCATGGTCATGTGTCACAACTGATCTTGATTATAGTAGTGTCATTAGCTGATTCCTTTGACCTGAGGTCACCATTGATTCCGAGATGAACTCATGTTGTGCTTTGACGCAGTCAAACGCTGCTTGTAACAGAGTAGTTATAAAGGCTGTGATTGGGTACAATATGACTCATGCTTTGGGATGTGAGTGACAGATATGGGATTTTGTCCCTCTCTATCAAGAGAGCGATATCACTGGGCCCCTCGATAAGTAAGACTGTTAAATGCATGGCCGTGCTCAAATAATTGATAGAGTATCAATTGATTTGTCTAAACAGTTTACTTTGAGATCGAGAAAACATATGATTAATTATATAAGATTGACAAGTATACCATGTCTTATGATTAATCATGATATCAAAGAGACAAAAGGGAATATGACATTCTATAAATAGGTATTGGATCATTCCAATCATATTAATTGGGTAGTCATAAAGGCTTGCTAGAGTCCGCTTATGACTTATAAGGATATTATGGTAATTTCCTTATTGCCAATTGATATGAACCTATGGGGTCACACACAAAGAGCAAAATGAAGTTCATCTTTTCGGGTATAAATTATTATTGGATAATAATTTATGAATGAGAAAGAGAATGAATATATATATAATGATATATATATATTTATATATGTGTATAAATATTAATATGATTAATATTGCATAAAGTATGCTACATATTATAATTCAATTATATAGAGATATAATTAATTATAATATCAAATATACATATGTGTATGATGGAAAATGGAATTGATTTAATATTAATTGAGAATTAATATTAAATTGTGTGGGTTAATTTATAATTATAACTAATAAGGGTATTAAGTTATAATTATAATTAAGTTTAAAGGATATATAAAAGGAAGTTTTATAACCTAAAAACCCTAACCCTAGTCATTTTAACATAAGATGCAGATTTTCTGCAGCCTCCAAGGGGCCAGCCGAAATCTCCCCTTCTCCATCTCCCAAGGTTTTCGAAACTTTGGCCTTCTCTCGTTCGAAGAATCGTTCTTCAATCCCGGCGCTAGCACGCGGTGAATGAATTGCTCCGTGTGGATCAACCGTAGAGGGAAGCTACTTTGGTTCCTAATTGATTCAAAACCTACAAAGAATTAAGGTAATTCTTTAACCCTCCTTCCAATTCAATGCAATGTACATGGGTCCTTGGTGGGGATTAATCCTTTTATTTCCGCTGCGTTTTGTTTTGTGTGATTAATTCTCCAACAGTGATGTCATTTTCTTGGAGAATAAGTTCCCTAAGTTAGGCGAGGTGGACCATGATTTACCACTTTACGAGGAATTGGAAACTAATGAACCTCTCCATTCGAGTAGGAGAAATTTTGAGGAAGAAGAAAATGTTCATGAACCTCAAAATGTTACGAATGATAAATATCAAGGTTAGATCAAACTCCAATTCCCAGTGAGCATATGGATCTAGACTTCAGTGGGAGTATGGAACATGGTCCAAGTGGAAGCATACCGAATTACGATGAATATATGAGACATGTTTATCAGGATTCGGTACTACGAAAAACTAAAAGGCAAAAAGTCGAATGCCGGCGATTTAGAATCGAAAGCAAGGCTCTTTTAGTCACCCCATAAGATGAGGATGAGCCTAGAAATTACAACGAAGCTCTCTCATACCTTACAAGAAATGAATGGATTATGGCTATGGAAGAAGAAATGGTTTCCCTGAGATCTAACAAAGTTTGGGAACTAGTTGATCTGTCAAAGGGAAGAAAAGTAATTGGGAATAAGTGGGTTCTCAAGATCAAGCGTAAGTTGATGACAGTATCGAAAGATATAAGACCCACCTAGTTGCTAAGGGCTACAAACAACAGGAAGGGACAGATTATGAGGAAACTTTCTCACTTGTTGTGAGATTCATGTCCATAAGATTAATCTTGGCAATAGTAGCAAGTCTAGACTTAGAGCTACCTCAAATAGATGTTAAGACTGCTTTTCTCAATGGAGAATTGGATGAAGAAATCTACGTGGATCAACCTATAGGTTTTATCGTAAAAGGCAGCGAACAAAAGGTTTGCAAATTGAAAAGATCAATTTATGGCCTTAAACAGTCTTCTAGACAATGGTACCTTCGATTTCATAATGTGATGACATCGAATGGCTTCAAGGTGATTGAAGAAGATCATTGTGTTTATAAGAAAAGCTCTGAAAGTAGATTTGTGATTATGTCATTATATGTTGATGACATTCTGATTACAGGAAATGATATGGAATATGTGAATCAAATCAAATCTTTATATGGGTGAAGCTGCTTTTATTCTTGGAGTTAAAATTTCAAGGGATCGTTCAAAGAAATTGTTAGCATTGTCTCAAGAGACATATATTAACAAGATTTTTTAACATTTCAATATGAGCAACTGTAAGCCTGTAGATAGCCCAATGTCTAAGGGAGTGACCCTTAGTACTAATATGTGTCCCAAAACACAACAAGAAATTGATCGGATGAAAAATGTTCCTTATGCGAGTGTTCTGGGCAGCCTCATGTATGTTATAATGTGTATAAGATCTGATATCTATCATGCAGTTGGCATAGTGAGTAGATATCAGTCCAATCCTGGACAAGCACATTGGACAATGGTAAAAAGGATACTGAGGTATCTCAAAGCCACTGTGGATTACTCTCTGTGTTATCATGGCAAAGATCTGCAATTGAGAGGATACACATATGCATATTGGGCAGGAGATGTGGATGAGAGAAAATCCATTTCTGGTTTTGTTTTCTTGCTTAGTAATGGTGCAATATCATGGAGTAGTAAGAAACAAACTTGTATTGCCCTATCCACGATGGAAGCAGAGTATGTGTCATACTCGTCCGCAGTTTAAGAGGGAGTATGGTTAAATAGGTTTATGAACCATTTATGTATTACTTCCTCGGATGCTCCAGTGGTGATAAACAGTGATAGTCAATCTGCTATTGCGTTTGCTAAGGATCAAAGTTTGATTATGAACAAGTATTGTGGTCAGGTACTTGTGAATCATCCAACATTCAGGTTCTAAGATTGCTTAATCGAAGGTGTCAGGTTTGAATCCCATTTATTGTCGCTTAAACACCTTAGGATTGGTTTGCTATCACCCATCTTTTTTTCGTTTTTGTGAGTTCAACCTTGATTGATAGACTTGGGAAATTTATTAAAGTTGATTCTGGCTTTCTCACAGCCGATATCACATCAGCAGGAGTAGCGGTCGGAGAAGTAGCCGGAGATTGGCTAGAAACACCGGCAATAACAATGCAGATCAATGAAAGGAAGATTAAAGAATTTTGGTGCCTCATTTTGATCAAAACCTCGCGTTCTCTCTCTAAGAAAAACACAGGGTGCTGCTAGAGAGAAAAGTGAGTGAAAATAGCGGGTGAAGATATACAATAAATAGGAAAAGCTATACAGTACTCCTGGCATACCACGTCATCCGTGTGCCAAGCTAATAAAATTAAGACAAATTGTGCTCCAACCAATAGAAAAATAACATGTTGTAATTAATTAATTATTTATTTATTTAATAGTTGATTATTTAAATAAAATTCTAAACCCTAAAATATAAACCCTAGAAGCTAATTTATCAATACCAGATGTTAAAATATATGGCATGACGTGATTTTATTGGTTTGACACACAGATGACGTGGTGTGCGAGGCATATTCTATAATTTCTCAATAAATAGAAGGAAATTTTATATTAAATAAAGGCAAAACGCATCCTGAACCTCTTGATCTTTCCCCTTTTTATGCAATCAGTCCTATGATCTTTATTTTGACTACATTGAATACACTATCTTTTCTTTTTTAGTCTAGTCGCCTTTATTTTACACGGCCCGTTGCGCGTGTAGCCTAATTCCCATTATCTGGTGCGTGAACCCGTTATGTGTGCCACATCAGCCGCCACATCAGCATTTTGGTCCCACCTGCCCATGACTCTACCCAACCCACAAACCCAAACAACACGGCCCCAGAAATTTAAACCGGATTATATACCATTTAAAGAACAACGTCTTCGTCCTCCCTTCTTCTTCTTCTTCTCGTTCGAACCCTAATACCAAAACCCCAACACTTTCTCCCATCTTGTTACTCCTCCTCCTTATTGCTTTCGAAGAGCCACATTTTACTTGATTGTTGATTGTTAATTGATCGAAGAAGTGCCATATTTGGGGGAGGTGGAGGCGTTGCAAATTTGGTCCTTTTGGGGAAATATGAGCTCGTCGGCTCAATATTCTCAGCTTTATCTTGTTGCACCAGAGCTTGATGATGAGGAGGAGGAGGTGGCGCCGGTTAAGGTAATGGTTGCTTTGTTGAGGGAATGATAACATGCTTCATTTCTGGCAAAGAAACAGACGACAACCTCGACTTAGGAGAAGTCCTTTTAGAATGAGGAACAGAGTGACCATTAGCAGGCTTAGCCCAAGAGCCATTAACAGGACATAAAGCCTAAACAGCCGCTGGTGTGTAATATCCGTCCTCAGTACTAACAATGGAGCCTTGGGGAGTATAAAAAGCATTCCCATGGCTCTCCTCGTCCAAAGAAGAAACGAAATTAGAAGATGGAGAACGAAGATTGTCATTCTCAAGCTGCTAAGGAGGCCTCGGCAATGGTGGCAGAGGCTATAAATCAAGACTAGGCTTGTACCGCTCCGATCTCTTAATCGAATTCAATTTCCAATAAGGCGAAGAATATATTTTTATATATTTTGTGGTTAATTATTCCTTCTGATCTCAATTAATCCACGAATTACCTAAATTTGAATAATCATTATGCATAAACTTCATGGTCTTGATTTCCAAAAATCTTTGCCATGTCAAGTTCATTATATATACAAAATTAATTATGAAACCTAAACCAACAAATTAAAGGACAGAATAATGCCGGTCCTTTAATTAAAAAACTGTGATTAACATAATAATGTGTTAATTTAGAGATTAATTTCTATATTTGAAATGTGGTGTATTAAGAAATTTCTCCAAGCCGAGTCATTACCAAATATTTATCTATGAATGTTTTTAAAGTGATTTGTAGTGTTTTGTTGGCTATTGTACATAATAAATAAGAAATATATTAAAGAGATAAAAAAAAAAAAATAAATTTTGTAATGCAGAAAATATAGCTAATCAGTTAGTTTTTAAACCAAGCATGTAAGAGAAAACAGTCCCACAAGCTTAGAAAGGAAAATAAAAAAAAAATAAAAATGATTTATGTTGTCATGCCATAAAATTGGAGTAACTTTTGTTGCGAGCGTTTGATTCCTTATTATAATATATTTCAGAAAGAGAATCACATTAAGAAAGATAATGTATGTCAAGATATTTTATTTCATATATAAAACTTGAACTAATTTATTACATAAATAACTCAATTCTCAATAGTATTGATTGATATTTCAATTCTACAAGAATTCCAATAGAAATTATAAAATGTATTTAATGAAAATCGAATTCTTTTCGTTATTACTTTGTTTTAACTGATCTAAATGTTAGTGTTTTTTTTTCATAGATTGTCATTTTAAGTATTGCTCCCATTGAACTGATTAGAAATGTTATTAAAAATCTCAAACATTTACATCGTCAACTGAACCACAATCTATCGATAATTTTTTTACGAGCTGATAAGCTTATGACTTATAAGAAAAATGTAATTTGGGGTGCATATTTAGTTAGTTGTCAAAAGAATATTGAAAAAAAAAAAGAAAAAAAAAGGGCAGTGTATTAAAAATAGAATGATGATTACTTTTAGTAGAGGGGAACAAGATCATTATTAGGGGCCAATTTCTTGATATGCAATAGATCTCGGTAAAAATCATCAATAGTATATAAATTTTTATTTTTCTAATATAATGGTACATAAATTTTAAAATTAGACATAAAAGTACATCAACTTGGTTTCCCGATAACATGAAAGTCAAAATTACTGTTGACTGTAAAAAATACCGTTGATCATGCCACAAGGCATTTTTCAAAACGATGACATGGCAGTTTTCACCGGGTTCTAGCGTGGCTAACGGTATTTTTCATGGTCAACGGTAATTTTGACTTTCATATTAACGGGTTGCTAAGATGATATACGTTTATGTCTGATTTTGAAGTTTATGTACCATTATGTTAGTAAAGTGAAAATTCATGTACTATCGATGATTTTAAATCTAATGGACCTCAGTCATCGTAACTGATTGTAATGACACAAATGGCATTTGGCAACTGGCATTATGTAATTCCTACTCTAAAAGCTAGTTTAGGGCTCCTTTCCGCAGCCCCGAAAGTAGCTTTTAGCTAAAGCAAAAAGAACTTTACTTTGGCTGAAAACTGCTTTTGGTGTTACGGAAAGCAGCCTCGCATGCACAATTGGTAAAAGTCAGATTGTATTCATGAAAGTACTGAAAAAATACTTAAAACTATTTAAAAAAAATAATAGAATTTAGCTTTTTTAGATAGTACTTTTATTCTCAGCAATCCCCAACCGAAACTAATTTTTGGCATAATCACCCCATTCTTCCAGTTGATAGTATGTTTTTGCTCGGATCCACCGTTTCATATCTTCGCCTGTGGGTCCAATCCATCGTACGTGTCCTTGTATTGGCTATTCACAACAAAAATTGGCACATCAAAGTAATTAAATGACTTTTAATTTAATTATATGTTATTACTTGTCACCAATTTTTTACTGATTACAATATCTCCATTACAACTGTACAATTAAATTGGTATTACTAACTTTCTAAACTATTTAATTTACTTATCTCATTATTCTTATGGAAAATAGAATATTCTAGAGTTGATTGAATTAATATATATTTCACTTTATATACAAGCATTTTATAATTATATATATAAATTTTATTTCTAATTTAGTCTCATATATCAGTTAACTGATATTAATTATAGTCCACGAGAAATGAATGTATGAAGTTTGAGCCAATACTATTAAAATAGAAAGATTATGTTTCAATTTATTGAAAAAATTAATAAAAAATTCAATTACGAAATCTCAAAAAATTAAAAAGACTTAATAAAAAATATGCCTTTTTATAACTTACGAAATATATACTCTAAAAATACTCTAAAATTTATGAGAATGAGATCGTTCAACACCTATCTTTAGAAGATAGATGTCCATAGCATAATAATAATAATAATAATAATAATAATAATAATAATAAAGACAAAACGCATCCAAAACCCCCTGATCTTTTTCCTTTTATGCAATCAGCCCCATGATCTTTGTTTTACCTACATTGAGTATATGATTTTTTATTTTTTTGCCTAGTCGCCCGTATTTTTGACTGCTCCTTACGCGTGTAACCCAGTCCCCGTTATCTGGCGCGTCAACTGTTATATATGCCAGCCAAAACGTATCCAAAACCCCACGATCTTTGTTTTACCTACATTGAGTATATGATCTTTTATTCTTTTTTTGTAGTGACCCGTATTTTTCACGGCCTCTTACGCGTGTAACCCAATCCCTGGTATCTGGCGCGTCAACCGTTATGTATGCCACATCATCCACCACATCAGCGTTTTGGTCCCACTTACCCATACCTATATCCGACCCAAAAACCTAACCAACCCAGCTAATATAACCCAACCCAAAATTTCTAAAACTGGATTTTACATTCTAAAATAATGCCTTCTTCTTCTTCTTGAATTCGTTCAAACCCTAATACCAAAACCTGTTTTAGAAGAAGAAGAAGACGTTATTTTAGAATGTAAAAATCTAGTTTCAGCATTTCGGGTTGGGTTATATTAGCTGGGTTGGTTGGGTTTTTGGGTCGGGTATAGATATGGGTAAGTGGGACCAAAACGCTGATGTGGTGGATGACGTGGTATACATAACGGTTGACGGGCTAGATAACCGGGACTGGGTTACACGGGTAAGGGGCCGTGAAAAATGCGTAATATAACCCGACCCGAAATGCTAAAACCGGATTTTACATTCTAAAATAACGCATTCTTCTTCTTCTTCTTCTTGAATTCGTTCAAACCTAACACCAAAACCAATTTTAGAAGAAGAAGTAGGCGTTATTTTAGAATGTAAAAATCTAGTTTCAGCATTTTGGGTTGGGTTATATTAGCTGGGTTGGTTGGATTTTTGGGTCGGGTAAAGATATGGGTAAGTGGGACCAAAACGCTGATGTGGCGGATGACGTCGCACACATAACGGTTGACGCGCCAAATAACGGGGACTGGGTTACACGCGTAAGGGGCCGTGAAAAATGCGGACGACTAGACAAAAAAATAAAAGATCACATACTCAATGTAGGTAAAACAAAGATCATGGGGCTGATTGCATAAAAGAAGAAATATCAAGGGGTTTTGGATGCGTTTTGGCTAGCATACATAACAGTTGACGCGTTAGATAACGGGGACTGAGTTACACGCGTAAGGGGCTGTAAAAATACGGGCGACTAGAAGAAAAAATAAAAATTTATATACTCAATATAGGTAAAATAAAGATCATGGAACTGATTGCATAAAAAGGAAAAGATCATGGGGTTTTGGATGGGTTTTGCCTAATAATAATAAATTGGTATTGAAATACAAACCAATGTTAATTGGGGTCATGTTTATGGAGAAGATTTGGGCATAAAACAGCTGTTGACGTGTCGCAGTCAAATTGGTAGCAATTAGAAAAAGAAATACAAGGATTAGCCTTTGCTTATCAATTAATCCATTCTTAGCTGTTTTTTGATGGCTCCTATTATCATCACTACTTCCATAAATCATAGGACTCAGTTATTCTTAATTTCTTATGATTATTTCTCTGACATCAAATTAACCAACATTATGCTCTACTCATATTTAACTTTTAATTTATTTATATCTACTTAAACTAGTTTTTTTTTAAAAAAAAAAAAAATTTAATAATCCGAAACATGCCATTTTACTTGTATTCTGAATTTATATATGTATATATATACGTGTGGAATGAATGATTTCGGATTGATTGATTATATATATATATATGCATAATAATATTATAATACTAATACTAATAATATATTGTTATGTCGTTTAACAACTAATTATAATTTCAACCAAATTCGAAAATGTTACTTCATTAGCAAGTTCAATTATGTTTTTTAAGTTAAAGAAAAAAGTTCTTTGATCTTTAATTAATAATTAAAGTGATAAATTTAATGAAGTTATACAACCTAAAAATGCATATTTCGTGCAAGCTTAATTCAATTCAACAACAATACCAGTCCAAAATAATACTAATAATAACAACAACAACACGTAATCAATTAAATTTAAGTTAATTATAAATTATTGAAAACTGTTATATCATTAATTAATTCAGTAGTAATGAAGTATTGACCTAATTTTACCAATATGAAGTTATACTATATATCAAATCAATTACACATTTTTAAGCAGTGCAGTGAAAGCCTAATTAAGAATTAAACAAGTAGGACAAAAACTTTTGCTATCATATGCTAATTTAATTTTAATTTCAATGTCCGATCTTAATAATAAAAGAGACATCTCAACTATTTGACTAATTTGTAGCTCAACACAACACAATAAACAAATTTTATTTTAAATCTGAAATTTGGCATTTTGCTTCAGCTTTACAGATTAAAAATTTCACTTTCAGACTAATTTTCAACTAAAACTTTGCTCCACATAAAATTGATATTACTTTTGTAAATTTTTTTTTTTTTTTAATTTTCTCTTGCTACATATATATAGTTTGCCCCTGTGGTTTGAACATTTTCAGTGTCAGCTTAAACTATTGATGATTAGTTAATTAGTTCAAAGAGATCGATTAACGATTCTAATTTTGTCAATATTATTCACAAAAATTAAAATTTGGTTGGTGAATTTGTATTCCACATGTTTTAAATTTAAGGAGTATAGAAATTTGTCGTAACATTAATTTTATTATTGAATATTAATTGTTGCCTGAAATTTACTAGTTAAATGATTTCTTGAGAATAATTGATGATTAATGAACTTAATTTAGAATTTACAAATGTCTAATTCATCCCAAATAGTGTTTTAAAGGAAAATCAATCGAACCCAATAAATTCAACCAACCCAATCCAATCTGATTTATATATTTTTTATTTTAATAGTTATTTATTGGGTTGGATTGGGTTGAGTTTGATAAAATGTGAAAAGTAATGGATTGGGTTGGAACCGTCTTATGTAAAATCAAATTTATCCATTTGAAAATTTTCACTTCTTTTTACTATATTTAATTAGTATTCAATTTTATCCTTTTGAAAATTTTCACTTTTTCAATTCCATGTTCATAAATTGAATCTATAATATGTGACTAAATTATAACTCGTATGTTCTAAGACTTAATTCATTTTTTTAATTATTGGTTATATTATTTTTTACATTATTTTTCTTACAATTATAATCTATTATTTTTCTAAATTAAAAAAGCTGAAGAATTACATGCATAGAAGTATAAGTGAAATAAAACATTTTTCTTATGAATAATGAACAACCCAATAACATTTTTCTATTTGGATTTACATATGTTAATTAACATTATCGCGTCAAATACTGTTCTACTTGATTACTATTTTGATTTTTGGAATGACGTGATGCTGATATTTTTTTAAGTAGTGTAGAAAAAAAAATGACTAGTTTTATTTTTTGAGCTTTAAATTTCATAATTTTTCATAAATTATTCTAATTTTTTTTACTAAACTATTATATTATTGTGATTGGAATAAATGGCTTTTTTTAAAAAAAAAAATTTCTGTTTTATTCTATACCTTTAAATTAAAGAATCTATTTTGAAAAAATAACTTATGAATATAAGAAATTGCAATTAAACTTTAATTATTAAAGCATGAGCACGAAGGAAAAGAATTATGTAATGGTTTAAAACCGATAATTTCTAGAACCTGATTAAAATTGGAAAACATATCCTTGTATATTTCTAGAATCATGTAATGGCTCCTGCCAAATAATTCAAAATAGGGAAGCATATCCTCTTCCATCCAGTAAACTATGTAATTGTATGAATAATATCCAACTTAACCTCACCCAATCTTGTGTGAGTATTCATGGGTTGGATAGATTTTTAAAAACCAATCCATGAGTTGCTTTTATCATTGAGTTGGGTTGGGTTATCACCCAAATGCTATCGGGTCATTCATTGAACAGTCCTATTAAGCAATGTTTAAGGGATATTCAACCCGTGTGAAATAGATATACACGGGTGATCTAACATTGCATAAAAGACTATAATACTATGTAAAATAAGCCGTGTTTCAACCCAAAAAATAGGCTTAATTTCACCCATGGTATACCAACTATCGACCTTATCACAATATGGTATACCAACTTTCATTTTGCACATTGTAGTACCCCAACTATCAGGTGACCTCCCATTGTGGTTTTTTTACCTATGACCCCCGGTTGACCTTGCCACGTCAGCGTGTTGGCTACTGTCCACCTGAACATGTGGGCCCCACCATAATAGGAATTCCCAAAAATACCCTCCGTTGAAATTGAAACTGAAACTCTCCCTCCTTTTTTTTTCCCTCTTCAAAACGTCTGACCGTTTCTCTCTCCTCACTCAACCACACTCTCTCTCCTCCTCATTACCGGCAACCACTCTCTCTCCCTGAATCTCCTCACTCACCGGCGTCGTCTCTCTCTCCCTCACTCCTCTCCTCTCCTTATTCCCCAAAATTTCTTTCCTAAGCCCTAAAAATCGTCCTTCCTTCGAGTTATCTCTTGCGATTTTGCGATTTGCACAGATAGAGCACTGTTGCTGATTTCCTCTCCTTATTTCCTCTCCTCTCCTTATTCCCCAAAATTTCTATGGCAAACCCTGAAAATCGTCCTTTCCTTCGACTGACCTGTTACGTTTTTGCGATTTGCAAAGGTAGAGCACTGTTGCGATTTCGCGATTTCCACCGACAGAGAACTGTTGCGATTTTGCGATTTGTACTGATAGAGTTACCTGTTGGATGAAATCTGAGAAAAAGGACTGCAATTTGTGGATAAAATCTGCTGGATATACCATGCCCCATTGATCTACATTAACGGGCGGCTTGGAACTTTGAAATGACAAAAAAATCTTCTGCATTCATAAAAAGTGGATTGCTGTTAATCTTCTGCATTCTTTTTTCCCCTCTTAATGATAAAAGAATCTTAAAAACTCTTATGTAGCTTTGCTATTAATTTTGTTGCACATTTAAGAGCTTTAAATCCACTGAAATTTGGGGTGTAATGTAAGTGCATCATTTGCTGTGAAAAAGGCGATAGTTGACTCTCAATTTTTGATGCACATTTGCTGCCATGAAGGCGATAGTTGAATCTCAATTTTTTGGTTCACATTTGCTGTGATAAATTAGATAGTAGGTATACCATATTGTGATAAATTAGATAGTCGGTACACTAAAATGTCATAAAATCCATAGTTGGTATACCATATTGTTACAAATGCGATAGTTGGTATACCATGAGTGAAATAATTTTGATAGTTTGTATACCCTGAGTGTAATCATTTTTTTGGAATAATTTGCCTCATACAATAGCAGAATGTGCAAACGAATTAACATAATATTCTAAAATTGATTCTAAAATTGGGGAGGCAATGTGCAAATGAATTGCCACAATTTACAAGTGCATTAAGAATACAACATGTACAATGTTGAATATTAGAATTTGTACAATGTTGAAGATCAGAATTAAAAGAATACAACATGGGCCAATGAATGAGAAGCAAACCAAAGAAGTAAAAGAAAATAGGCAAAATTCAAGCATGGACTAGCTGCACTAGTAGCTAAGAAATTGGATTTTGAAAGGGAAGATGACAAAATGATGATAACAAATATTTACAAACTGTACATAAAGTTACAAACCATACTTGCTAGTTTCATCCCTTCTAATCTACTGAACTACTAACAATGAAATATAAACAAGAGAAATAATTTTGTTTTCTACAGTTTAAGCAAAATTCCAGCAAAATTCCACAATATTTCTACTATATTGTCTTATTTCATCTCCACTGCCTTCTTGGTGCATTGAAAGTAACACTTCTTGTGGTTGGCTTCCTAGCAACATTAGGGACAGCATTGGGGAATTGTCTTTGAGTTGCCTGACTTGGCTGACTTGGAGTTGCCTGACTTGACTGACTGGGGCCAACACTAGTGACATTGCTTCCTTGACTGTTGAATGCAGTTTGAGTAGGTTGACTTGGCACATATTGAGTAGTTCCCTTTTGAAATTGTGTAACATAAAACAAAAGTCAAGATAATTGCCATTGACTAGCAGAATAACTGGCAATTAAATTCAACTACCAATTTGCCACAATTATATACCAATGTAACAGCATGACAACTAACAAACCATATCAATTTGAACTCCTAAACCATATCACTCAATTTATATCAAATTAAACTACCAACTCAGTGACAATTATCTATGAAGCATAACACCTAAATACTTACATCCATCATCCATCTTAGTGTCTGTTCTCCTGCCCCTGCTCCTTTGGTGTTGCTTCCCATTCCTGCACCTGCTCATCTGGCATTGCTTCCCCTTCCTGCCCCTCCTCCTCTGGCATAGCTTCCCCTTCCTGCCCCTCCTCCTCTGCCAGTGCTGCCCCTTCCTACCCCTCCTCCTCTACCAGTGTTGCTCCTTCCTGCCCCTCCTCCTCTGCCAGTGCTGCCTCTTCCTGCCCCTCCTCCTCTGCCAGTGCTGCCCCTTCCTGCCTCTCCTCCTCTGCCAGTGCTGCCTCTTCCTGCCCCTCCTCCTCTGCCAGTGCTGCCCCTTCCTGCCTCTCCTCCTCTGCCAGTGCTGCCTCTTCCTGCCCCTCCTCCTTTGCCAGTGCTACCCCTTCCTGCCCCTCCTCCTCTGCCAGTGCGTCCGCTTCCGCTTCCAGCATATTCATTTTCCGGATTATCAGTAGTCCTTCTTCTCTTCACCTACATTAAGAAAGTAATTGCAGTAAGTTTGTAATTGTCATTCCCACTAAGAATTATAAAAGCTGTAGTTAAATAACTACTTACATTTGGTGTAGTGGATGTCAGTGGTTCTGTGCACCTCCTTTTGTTATGGTCTTTGCTACCACAATTGCTGCAAGTCATTTTGACTAGTCCCCTCTTACTTAACTTCCCTTTCCGGTTGGCTTCTTCTAGTTCTTCGGGCTCCTTTCTCCTGGACTTCTTCTTCCTTCCTCTTTTAGTTTTTACTGGTGATGGAGGCACAATTGGCACGACCTCTTCAGGATTAGGCCACTGATCACTCCCATTTGTCGGTTCAATAAAGAAAGCATACACCTTTCTATATGTCTCCACTGAATAACACTCGGCTGAGTAAGTAGCCGGATTCTCATTGTTGCCAATAATGGCAGCAATTCCATGGCTGCATGGTATGCCTGTCAGTTGCCATCTTCTACAAGTGCAACTTTTGGCTTCCATGTCAACTGTAAACTGCTCACCAAAACCTGCCACTTGCACTCTTGGACCTCCAGAATATGTTGGCTCAAAATGGAAAGAGAACTCTCTGTTCTTCCATAGCTTCTTCATTATCTTTGGGCACCACAAAGCAACACTGTTCTTCAACATATCACACTTCTTCTTCATTCTTTTCATTAACTTCACTTTAATCAACTCATTCATTGTGATCACCCCTTTATCTTTTGCATCCAAGATGTACTTATTGAAGCACTCACACATATTATTAAGAAGCATATCACATTGTGATATTTCAGAAAACCGAGCCCCAGACCACTGCTCAAAAGGTCTTTCCCCTAACCATTTTCTTGCTTCAGGGCATTTGTCTTCAATCTTCTTAAGACACTCATCCAATTTGGCTTCATACGGTGCCCTTGCTACATCCCATAACATGTCCTTCAACTCCTTCCCCTTGAACAAAGTTCTAAAATTTGTGTACATGTGTCGTACACAAAATCTGTGTTCTGCTGATGGGAATAAAGTCTTAACTGCATTTATCAGTCCCTGAAATAAAAACACATAAATCCACCTAAGCAACCATACACCACTAGATAATTAAACTATCGTACATGCTATTTAATAATCCAGCTTAATCATTAAGTATTGGAGCAATGTACCTTTTGTCTATCGGACATAAAAGTCCAATGTTTGTTGCTGTCAATCCCCAAATCTTCTGCTAGCAGCTCCAAGAACCAAGTCCATGTCTCTGTACTTTCTGTTTCAGCCATTCCCCATGCAATTGGGAAAATGCAGTCATTAGGATCAATGCCAACAGCAGACAATAGTTGCCCTCCAAACAAGCCTTTAAGCCAGCAGCCATCTAATCCGATGAAAGGTCTGCATCCTGCTTTGAATGCTGATTTTAAAGCATTTAGGCATACATACAGCCCAACAAACCTTCCATCTTTGAATCTACCAGTTACAGTGCTGCCTGGATTTGATCTTAGCAGCTCAGCTCTATACCTACAAATACATAGAATAAAATTAATTAAAACACAAGACAATGCAATTTAGTGAAATAGTACAATGCAATTAATAAAAAAACAGTAAACTCTTACAATGCAATTAAAGATAACTGTATAAAAAGTTTACCTATAAATGTTTGCATATTGTGTTCTTTCATCCCCGTTAATCTTTTCAAGTGCTAAACACTTAGCACGATATGCCTTCATTCTCCCAATCTTCAGCTCTTTGTGCCTACTGATATCATCAATTAAAGCACTTATCTTCCAGTCAGGATCACTCCTAAAAGCCTCCAAATATCTTTTTGCAATCCACCTGGATGTCATATGGAAGTTGCGGTGCACCTTCGAACATAAGTGCTGGAAATGGCCACTCTTCACTTGCATGGTAACATTGCTTTCATCATGGCGATCTTGCCTTGAAGCATAACACCTCCATGGACATTTTTCCCCATCATCTTGCTTTGATTTGCACTCTGCCTTGACCTTTTTTTTTGTATTTGTTGGAAACCAAATCTGAAATCTGTTATTGATGCCATGGTTTCTGCATGCTTCTTTAAACTCCTCTGCATTATCGAATAGCATGCCAATTCTGAACTGAGGGTCTTCTAAATCCCTTTGTGCATTGAACTCCGGAAATCTAACCCTTGCTTCATTCTCGGAGTCTGAGCTTACATCTGTGTGAAGTGCATCAGAATCTTCATATTCAGATGAACCATCCTGCACCTCAAATCTCATACCGGTTTCATAACCACTATTCCCCATGTTCTCACTAGCTCTCTGCCTGGTAAATGGATTCGATGTCCTAGCTTCATCAATTCCATTCATTAAATCTTCATCACTATCTTCAAAAACATAATCAGGATCAACAAAATCCTCTTCATCCAATTGCTGTCCACCTTCAGCATTCTCATTATCACCCATCTCAGTTTCTACACTAGTGTTATCCACATTGCTATCATTAATTGGGGTGCTACAACCACCAAGCTCATGATCCCCAATTTCTTCATCAACAGCAGAAATGTCATTAACAGTTGGAAAAAATGCATCTACAAAATCACTTGTACAATCATCAAAAAAATCAGCTTCTAATCCTCTATTAGAACCAAAATTTACACCACTGTCCATATGTACATCACCTACATTTACATCACCAACACTTACATCAACATTCAAATCACCAACAGCAACATTCAGCCTTGAGGTACTCCCTATCTCCCTTGTGTTATATTCAAGAAATTTGATTCCTCTTGTCTCCCCAACATTTAATTTACTTTTACCCTTCCTATCAGTAGCTACAACCAGTGGATTTTCCTCTATAATTTCTTCAATTACAACACTGCTCTGCCCTCTAGGTTCTAGTTCATGTAGTAGAACATCCACTTCTTTTGGATCTATAACCTTAACATATAGATCAATTTCTTCACAATCAACCCCAACCAAAGCCATCCTATACACATCTACATCATTGCCCAAGTAATGTAAGTATCCCTGAATTGGCTTATCCCATGGTTTCCAAAGATATTGGACAGTTCCATTAATCTCTAACCTTTGCTGAACCACTTTGTCTATTGTACATAAAGCCAACCCTTCATCCCAATTACAAGCTTCCCATATGTACACATCACCATCTACATAACTATCCCCTTTGAATCTCCCATCATACCTAATTATAATATCAAAATAGCCCTTCTCTGGATCTGCATTTGAACACCCAATGATAGTACTCAAAATTTAATTTCAAGTATAATTGCATACAATTATTATCAAAACACAGATTGGCACAAATCAATAAACTATTCAACAAAGATTAATACAAATCTAATTAGATTAAACAAAAAAGATTTATACAAATCAACAAATTGCATAATCCAATCTAATATCCAATCAATTACAAATCTAATATCACAATCCCCAATGACACATTTTCTGATGTATTAAAAAAATCAATTACAATTGCAAGTATGTGGTATAATGTGGCTAAGTATTACAGACAACAAAACACTAAAAACAACACCAATTCTACCAAATATTTAATTCAGTACCATCACTATCCAGCAACCATTTACAAATATAATAATTGCAAAAATAAAGAGCAAACAAGGAGAAGTCAGACTTACATGGGCCATAAGCCATCCCAGCCATTGATCACAGTTGGTTCTGGTCCAAAAGCTCCAAAAAGAATCAACTTTTCAACCGGGTCCACTGCATTCACAAACCCAAAATATTCCATCACTGTTAGGTCTATTATTATATACATGAAAACCAAAAATTTTAGGCATTCTTTCCTACTATTTATGCAGCGACACAGGCTCACAAAAGCCACATAAAGGCGACAACAGAGAATGAGAGAAAAAACAAAGTTTGTAGAGAGAGAATATCAAAGCAACAATAGAGAGTGAGAGAAAGAACGAAGTTTGTAGAGAGAGAATATCAAAGCAACAGCAGAGACAAAAATCTCAAAGCCTTCACTTACCAATTCAAATGCTGTGCTTGAAGAACAAGAGCGCGATGATTTCCTCTACTGGTGATTCGCGAAATCAGAAGGACGATTTTTAGGGTTTGCGAGATAAATTTTGGGGAAAAGGAGAAGAATTCAGATCGAAAATAAGTGAGGGAGAGAGAGTGGTTGCCGGTAATGAGGAGGAGAGAGAGTGTGGTTGAGTGAGGAGAGAGAAACGGTCAGACGTTGGGAAGAGGGAAAAAAAAAAGGAGGGAGAGTTTCAGTTTCAATTTCAACGGAGGTATTTTTGGGAATTCCTATTAGGGTGGGGCCCACATGTTCAGGTGGACAGTAGCCAACACGCTGACGTGGCAAGGTCAACCGGGGGGTCATAGGTAAAAAAACCACAATGGGAGGTCACCTGATAGTTGGGGTACTACAATGTGCAAAATGAAAGTTGGTATACCATATTGTGATAAGGTCGATAGTTGGTATACCATGGGTGAAATTAAGCCCCAAAAAATACTTCAACGGAGGAGGATTATCTCTCATATATCACATAACTTGCTCACTAAAGCAAGTGAAATATTTAACACACCCGTCTCACGCTCATAACCGTTTTTAGCATGAAAGGAAATATTCACGGGTTACCCAACATTTGATATAATTCACCATGTAAACAAAGGCTAATTTACCCTCAAAGGAGAAGGTTGATTTTCGTATATAAGGAGCCATGTAACTCATTTATTAACATATTAAGCAATGTAAGAGACTCAACAATTTGTTTTAAAAAATATCGAGGGCTTAATTCGACTATTTGAGACGTTACAAGTAAATTATAAAAGTCTCCAAATACATTAGGGACTACCTTGGTATCTTATAAAAAAATAAAAAATAAATAATAGAAAGGTTTACATAAGAGAAATGCTATTGTGTGCTGGGAGTAGTTACAAGCTACCACGTCTGCATGAGCTCTGATTAGCCGTAAGTGGTCTATTCTCGGCACACTTTAGAATTTTTGTATAAGTTGAGGACAAGTCATATATATGAAAAGAGAGGAAGTAATAGGATTCCAAGCAAGCTTAGAGTAAAAGGTAGGAGGGAGGGGGCCAAGTTAGTTAGTTTAACTTTAACCATCATGTCTTTGCTGTTTTCAAATGATGTTTTAATGATGTTACTTTCTATCCTCCTCTTCTTTTCTTTTCCTTTAACTTCAATTGACATTTTTCACTAAATTCTTCCTTTTTATTTTTAAAAAAGTTTTGACTTCTGGGTTTCTTTTGCTTTTTCTTTCTCTTTTCAACTAAAAAATAAAATAAAAATAAAAATGTCAAGTGCTAAAACTGTATCATGCATTACTAAAGTAATCATTTATGGCACCTGAAAATTTAAAAGATTTATTTATTTATTTATTTAATCTATTGTTTGTTTAATATTTGCCAAGCTAGGAAGAGTTTTTTTTTTTTTTTTTTTTTTTAAGTTTAATTTAGAATGTATTTTAAAAAATTTGAATGCAATGTTCTCATCAAGGACAAATGTTTACAAATCAATGCATCATAGCCATCAACGAACATCTTGGATAAATAAAAAATAAATAAACCTAAATAATGTTCCCATTTTGGGACATTTTGAATAATGTTTTAAGTGTCAAATACTTTTCTATTTTTTTAATTCCTTTTTTTCCTTTATTTAAAATTATGAAGAAAACAAAGTTTCCATTTAACAATGAGTTAATTCTATTCTATTTTTCCAAAACGAATAACCAACTTTTAATTTGAAAATATTAAAAAAAAAACATTTTTAATTTGAATTGGCTTACAAGAGTAATTCTATTTGGTGGAAAACTTTAAATGAACTAGATGTTGGTCCATATCATATTTGAAAATTCAATTGTTAGGCATAATTGTAAGGGTGCAATGTCATATCCATTTTCCTATTTTAGATGGAATTTAATCATGCATCTAGTTTAATTTCAATCTTAAAGTAATGAAATTTAATCATAGAAAATTTTAAGAATGAACCTTAAAGTTATGAAATCTTAGGACATGTTTTTTTAACCTTCCCATTATATAAATTAATTTCCCATTATATTATATTCCATAAAAAATAAGGGGAAAAAAAAGATGTTGAGGCTTTTTATTTTATTTAAATTTTACGCTATAAATATTTGGGAATATTAACAACACATTTGTGTTTGATTTGTAAACTATTTAGTCCTTTGGAGTGAAATTGAAGCTAATTGATCCATTAAACCTATTGAATAAGTGAAGTGAAATCATGTTATTTCTTTATTTAATTTTTATTTTTTATGTTAATAACTACCCATAATTGTTCATATTTTATAAAAGCTTATTCATAATTTTTTTTAGGTGAATCAGATTAATCAGTTCGAGATTGGTCAAATATTCTTTAAATAGTTTATCTCCCGATTATTTTTTTTTGAAGAATATTTTTTAATAGAGTGTGTGTGACTTGTATTGAGTTGAGGGATTAGAAGTTTAATCTTTTTCAAAAATAAATAATTAAAAACCAATTTATTAAGAGAGTATAATGGGGAAAGTAAATGAGAATTATGGCAAGAAAAGCCTATAATACCATTTGCCCACTTTTGGTGTTAGTGAATGTGTAGTTCTTGAACAAGTTGAATTGGGCCTCTGTATTTTCTTAAGCCCAGCCCAACTTCTGAACCAAACACAAATTGTGTTTCTGTCTGAACTCCTGAGACGCCGCCTAAAATTTTGGAGTATGTCTGTCATGTAACAATATCACCCTTTATTTTTTTACTTTTATACCCTCAATTTTTTACCCAATCACAGGCTTAGTTGAAATTTTACTATTTCAAAATTACACATCATCTGCCGTGAAGAGCGCACAAACACAACAGAAATTGGGTTTAATCTTTTGTTAAATTAATATTAATGGAATTAACATTTACTAGATTATTTAATATATTATTTACATTTTCATAATTTTTCATAACGCTTTTAATAGAAGATATGTTGACTCGTAAATATGATATAGAACCAAATACAAAGTTAACGATAGGGGTGAGCATGGATCGGTTTGGTTCAAAAACCAAACCGAACCGAAAAAAACCGATCTAAAAAATACTGTATTTTATAAACCAATCCAATCTAAACTAAATTTTGGTTCGGTTCAGTCCAAACCGAACTAGTTCGGTTCGGTTCGGTTTGGACTAGCTCGAACCAAAAACATCAACTTTTTTTTTTAAAAAAATCAAAATAAAAATTTTATATAAGTAGTTTGTTTAAAAAAAAAAAAGAAATACAAAAAAATTAACTTAAAAAAATAGTAATACTAATAACTATTACATCACAATAAAATACTAAAATTCTCTTCTTCTTTTTTTCAACTCTCAAGTTTTAACAACTATAAATTAGCATTAAAAAAATCACAATATAAAACTATAAAAGAATATAATGTCTAAAATTCTTTACAATTAGTATATATTAATTTTATAATATTTTACCAATTATTCAGTTTTTTGGTTTTTTGGTTTTAAACTGAACCGAACCGAACCGAAGTCCAAACTTCTTCATAACTTAAAACCAAACCGAACCAAACTATGAAATGGATCGGTTTGGTTCGGTTCGGTTCGGTTTGGATTTTCGGTTTTTGGACATTGGTTTGGTTTTGCTCACCCCTAGTTAACGAGTTACATAGTTTTAAATATTTTTTTTACAAAAGAGATAATGAATTTTTATTATAAGTAGTGCTCAAATAATATTATTTTGATGAAAATTATGTGATATAAAATAAAATTTGGTAGAACACGAACAAGCTCAATAACACTTTTGTTTTTTTAATATCTATTAAATTTTAATTGAGTTAATTTTATTCGTTCCTTAGTTATAATTAAGATTTTTTTTTTTTAAATTTTTCGCAACTGTAATTTTAAAATAAAATTTCAATCAATTTTTAAAGATTCACTCAGCATTAATAACTATACCTGTTTAAAAGACATGCAGCTGACTTAGTCTGTCATGGGTTGAGCTTGGACATGAGGTTTTTAACATAGGCCCGGCCTAGTTTAGATTCGCACTAGTCCAAATAAATCACAGGTTAAGCTTGGAAATAGCCATAAAATCTAAGCCCGCCCCAAATATATTATATTAGTAAAAAATATTTCTTTTAATTAAAATAGTTTGTATGATTATTGGTCGGACTAAATGGGTTGGACTTGAAATTTAAATTTTTAGCCAATCCCAAAACTTTAGAAGTGCAGAATGAACCGGACAAGAATGTTTAGTGTAAAATCCGATATAACTCGGCATGAGCTCGGTTCAGTTCGTCCATTCAACTTGTACTAACTTGCACCCGGTAGTCTGTAGGTACAAACTGGTCAACACAAATTACCGTAGAGACACATAAGGGTATTTTAGTCATTTGAAATATAATGAAAAAATTAAAAAGTCATGGTAAATAGGAAATAAGGCGGGCTTAGCAAAATTTCTCTTTCAGCAAAACCCCAAAAAAGGGACACCTCTTTATCTCTTCCCCTTCTCTCAAGCGCCCAAAAAGAGAGAAAAAAAAATATCAGGATAACCCAAAACCCTCTCAGTCCTTCTTCTTGCTCAGTGATTCAGAGTGTAAAGCTTTTAGCTTCAATGGCAATTTCTTCTGGGATTTGCTCTGCTTTCTTGTCCCCTCAAACTGTGTCCTTTTCTAAACCTTCTTACTCCTCCGCCATGGCTGTTTTTCCCCCTCCTGGCCTGCGAATGGTGCGCACCGTCACCTGCGCCACCGCTTCGTCTCAGGAGCAGCAACAGCGCCGGCCACGTGGCATCATGAAGCCCCGCCGTGTTTCCCCTGAAATGGCTGATCTTGTTGGTGCTTCTGAAATCCCTCGTACTCAAGCTCTCAAGCTCATTTGGGCCCATATCAAGGCCAATAATCTTCAGGTTTATTTCTCTTTTAATCAATTATCAACATTTCCTTGTGGGTTTTCTACTAATTGATTTTGGGTATTCATATTTTTGACTAATTTGTCTTCAATTTGTGGATAACGCTGTGTGGGCTCTACAGTATTGAGTGTATGAATTTGGGGGTTTTAAGCATGAAATTATTGGGATTGTTGGATGTGGATTTTCTTTTAAACAAAGTTTCCAACTTTATTAACAATGATTAATTCTTTTTTATGACTGAGCATTTTCATCGTTATGTCTTCAGCATTGGTTTCTGATTCTTGGTTTTGCTTGTTGCTTTATGTTGATTGGCTTCATTATTTTCAGTTGGGATTCTTTTCTGGTGAAAAGGCACACGTTCGTATGTGGTGTTTGTGTCAATGTAAAAGAGGATTCTTTTGTTCCAATAGAAACAGAAAGTGATGTAGATTATTCAATAATAATCAAAGTCGATTTGCTTTACAAAAAGGATCACAATCCAATTCTGCTTACATCAAGTATATTGGGTTATAGCATAGTGGCAAGTCATGTTCTTCGATTGCTTTGAAATGCAATATCTTAGCGTGCTAATTTAATTATTTTTGTTGCTTGTATTCAACGTTGGTTTCAAGCTCATGGCTGCGTTGATTTGGTTTCTTTTCTCTGTGGATGATGTGAGCAATTTCGTGTGGCGTTTACTATCTGAAACCTTACTGCTGAGGTTGAGAAAAAGCTAGTTTGGCATTCAATGCTCAGATTGAAGCTATAGAGCATGGTTGTTGCACAATTAGAGCTGGCGTTACTGATTTGTTCTGTTATTCTTGTGCTGAATGATTTGCTTTAGATGTGAATAAAGATTATTTTAACTTTTATATTAGTTTTAATGATAATTTGATTCAAATGCAAGGATGATAAAGTTGAATTTTCCATAGTTATGCAAGATTTTGAGCAGCTTTTCCTTTTGGCTATACAAAGAAGCATCTGAGAACACCTTTGACGTTATCTGCTGTTTTGTCTAGATATATTTCCATGAGAATATTGTATTAAGAACCACATTATTTGGGTTTTCTCGTCATAATGTTTTTTCTTTCTCATTTTCAGTTCTAATATAGAGATGAGTTGTGAAGCAAATAGTACTGAGGTTTAACTGGTAAGTTCTTATTAATATGAACTAACAGTGTTTCTTCTTCAATGTGTTTTAGGATCCTGAAGACAAGAAGATCATAATTTGTGATGAGAAGCTGAAAAAGATATTTGACAACAGGGACCGTGTTGGATTTCTCGAAGTTGCAAAATTGATCAGTCCTCACTTCCTCAAATAATTTTCAGGCCAACGGGTAGATTTCAGGCATCGAATTTTGTTGTGTGGCAGCGTGATTTCGGTAGACATCAATGGGAAGAAAGATCATGGATGCTGCTTTCTGCAATTAGTAGGGTTGAATTTTTAGTAGTGCTGGAGTACAGAGTCAGCTTTGTTAAAGACTTAAAAAGGGCTTTTGTTATGGTTTTCATTACTATCTAGGTATTTCCCTATTAGGAACTACTTAATCTTTGTTAAACATGATTAACTTTTTTTTGGTTGAATTATGCATAGTGCAATCCTGATTTGGCTATTTTTAACCTTGTTTATGCAATGCTGGTGGTAGAAATTAGAATTTGGAGCAACTGAATGCAGGATGCTTATTGTGGCCTCACTTCTATGTTTTGCTCTGTTTCTGAAGGGATTTATCTCGGTATATGAGATTCTCCAATGGGGGAATTGAAGAAAGAATTTCTTAGATGAGGAGAAATTAGAAAAACTAGGACTTCTCTTTTCAATGCCTATTAACCTATTGCCCTTTTTTTTCTCTTTTTTTTTTTTTTTTTTTTTTAAAAGCGAATTAGGTCTGTTGTACATTATCGTTAATAATTTGTTACTTGTATATCTTTTATTTTTAAAGTGATAATTTTTATTATACATCATCAATGTCGAGAATTAACTAGTTGATTTTTCATGTGACGAGGTGAACATAATTAGTAGTTGACGTATGTAATTTGATTGAAGTAAGAAAATTGGGAAATTTGGCAATACAAAATACAAGAGGATTACATACGACGGTGAGATCAACCGAAAGGAATAACTTTTATAGCACTTTCATCTATATTAGAATTCCACGACAATTGTTGGACTCTATAGATGGAGCAAGTAAGTTATATACAATTGAGAAGGTACATTGAGTTTATGGAAAAGAATTTCAGATTTAATTGCCACAAAAAATGTCTATTGAATGGAGTGAAGAACCTTCCTGATGGGATTATTTCAACAAACAGATTTACAAAAAGAAAATAAAAGAGTGATATGATAAGAAATCACAAAATCTAATGAGTACTTAATTTGCACGAACCATCCCACATCGTTGAACAAAGCGTTTCCATTGATCTTTATATATAAGAAATACAAACCAGTGAAACGCCGGGCCTGGTTACGTAGGCCTGTGACCCAAGTGGGGGCATTAAAGTGATGGGCTTTTAGCTCTTTGTGGCCGGGCCAAGTATGCTGTTTGAAGGGCAGGATGAGGCTAATGAAGTGAGGTTGACCTTGACTTAAGAAGGTTGGAGATAGCCCGTTTCAATGCAGCGAGTGGTTACTCAGGGTTTGTTGGGCTGCTAGGTTGCAGCCTGTAAAGGCTAGTTGCGGGTTTCGTCACTGAGCCAGGGAACCAGGGCGCGTTCCGTACCTGAGTTTATCGTGCGTTAAACGCGGGGGGGCTGGCTTAACAGAGCAGTGGACCTTCCCCCGCTCCATCGCCCAATAAGCGTACTTGGTGCTGGCTCTTTGCTAAATTAACTATCACTTTTGCACCATTAAAACATATAAATTTTAGATGCGGGGGGCTGGCTTAACAGAGCAGTGGACCTTCCCCCGCTCCAACGCCTGATAGTGTATTTGGTGTTGACTCTTGCTAAATTAACTATTATTTTTGCACCATTAAAACATATAAATTTTAGATGCAAATAAGATGAGTCGTATTACTATCACTTTTGCATCATTAAACATATAAATTTTAGACTCAAATAAGATGAGTCATACACTCTTAATCGTGTTTGATGTGCATGTTTAACTAGTTCCGTAGTTTTCGATTTTAGATGCAATTGAATAGTTTGATTAACATTTTGTACTGTTAAACATACAGTTTCAAGAAAGAGTAAAGGGATAAAGAGGTATCTTATAAAAGGATACATATAAGCTTAGATTTTGTGATATAATTTTTTTTTTATAATATCAGTCGTTTATTAAATTTTAATTTTTTAGATACTCATTTCATCAACATTTTAAATTGCACTTTTAATCGGCAGAGAGCAACATTTTACATGTTTAATGTGAGTATAGAAAAAATTTTATTTTACAACCGTTAAAAATATGATTGTTAACCCAAAAAAGACGAATAACGTGCTTTTAATTGAGTTTGATATACATAGTTATATATATATATATATATATGTTATTATACATGAGAGGAAACTCAATACATCAAATTAAAACATCATCCACTTAATTTTACAAAGCAAAGGAAATTCATCCTATGATACTTAATTAGCTGCATTGTGAAAGCTTTTAGACTGTCTTGGAATAATTGGTGCATCCTAAAGGAAACAAATTAATCTTAATTAACGATATTCAAAGAATAAGTATTTCTTGACAAAAAATAATTACAAGAAAATAATAATTGATCTTGATAAGCCTCAAAACATCATATATTATTTTATTGTTTATGCCATGCCTTGGCTCTTACCACTTACTTTAGTAAATATAATTTACACTTCTTATATTAAAGTATTTTCATCACCTTTTACTTTTTGGTGTAACAGAAAAATATTAATATATGCATACGTACATAGTAGCTTTGTATCCCATATATACTAAAACCTTCAAAATGGGATCTAAAGATTCCATGATCAACATGAATACACACAACATAGCCATTGAAGAAGAATATTCCATTATCAATTCCAATTTCAATGAAGAGAAATGGGTTAGCAAAATGAAGAGTTCACTCAAAAAACAAAACCCTCATGAAATTGAGAATTCAATTTCCATTTTCAAAGTTCCAAATTCTGTAAAATCTATCAACCCTGAAGCTTACACCCCTCAAATTATAGCTTTAGGTCCTTACCATAATTTCCACCAAAATCTTTACAAATCCCAAAGATTCAAACTTTATCAAGCACAACTCCTTCATCAGGAATTCAGCCTTCCCGAATTCGAAATCCTATCTGATCAAATTGGAAGAAAATTGATTGACGTTCAATCTTATTACAATCAACATTTTGAAATCAGTAATCCGACATTGTCATGGATAATGGTCATTGATGGATTGTTCTTGCTTAGGTTGATCTACAAAGGAGAGTTAGAAACCAAACTTTTCAACGAATCAGGAAGAAACTTTTTAACAGATTCTATCTTGAAAGATTCTGTTATGATTGAGAATCAGATTCCTTTCTTTGTTCTAGAACATCTTGTAGCCAGATAGAATCCGAATTCGCCATCGAGAATCGCATCTTTACTTGCTATGGCAATCCGATTTTGTTCGAAAATTTCCCCAATTGCACTTGAGGGGAAGTTCTTGATAGAAGATTTTGTTTACCCTTCTCATCTTTTGGATCTTTTGTACAAATTAGTATTGTTTGGAGGGATTCCGAAATGTAGTCCTGAACCGAATCGGACAAGCTCTGGATCTATCTTACGAAAAGTTTTCGATGTTTTTGGGATAATTCCGGCTTCAGAAGAGGAGAAGGGTTTGATACCGAATGCGACTCAGTTGTTCGGTTTGAAAGTTATGTTCTTTGGAGGATCTGACATTGGGTTCATCCATTTTAGACAGGCAAATGCGAGTTTTAGCCTTCCGGTTCTTATTCTAAATTTTCACTCAGATGTTGTGATAAGGAACCTGATGATATATGAAGCAATGGCAAGGCCTGAGAGTCTGGATTTCGCTCGATACATTGATATGATGGCAGCCATGATTAGGACGGTTGAAGATGTAGAGGTGTTGAGAAGTGAAGGAATTGTGAAACATGAAGGAGATTGTGGTGAAGTTGTGAAGTTGTTTGAAGGGATTAGTGAAGATTGCAATACTAATAGTGTGTCAAAAGGGAAATCAGAATTAATAGATGGGGTAATTAAGCGGCTTAATGAGTATTATGATGGTAATTGGAGGACTAAATTGCAAAGAATTTTGAAGGAATATGTGTATTCTTCATGGAAGATGTTTACTGTTATTGCTACCATGTGGCTATTGTTGCTGACTAGCATACAGACATTATTTTGCTCTATTTGTAGCTGTCATGATTTGTTCAAGACCAATGTGACACATTTGACTTTCACCTCTCTAGATTCTGCTTTCTAGTTTGGAGATTTTTTCCATTTATTTTTGTTCGTTTGTTCGTACAATAATTCATCTGTTTGAGTGACAGTCCCTCCAGAATAATGAATAACATTAGTCACCAGTGCCTTTACTTGTACAATAATTCATTTGGTGAAAAACGGAGGTAGAAAGGATGGGGAGAGTATTTTGTTATGTACCTTGTTTTTATATGTACTGTGATTTATATGTGATTGTAATGTTTGTAATAGTCGAACATCGTAAATGAGAGTGGTTACTAACCGTTGGTTATTTAAGACACTGCGACACTATGTTGTCGAGTTGTGCCGAACTAGTGTGTATATATATAACGATACATCACATCTCATTTTCGAAATCACTTGTTGATATGTTTAAAAGAGAATGTGCCTACAAATCAACTTATGCACATATCTCATAAGTGAAAAGAGATTAACTTGTCTAATTTATTGAATATTAAGGTAAACCCAATTTTTTTTTATTGTAACTAATTAAATTAAGGGGAAAAAAAATTTGAGCAAAGTCCCAATGGCTTAAATAAATAAATTACCTTTACAAAAGGAAAAAAAAAAAAAAAAAAGACAAAAAACAAGGCTTAAATACAGTTCGGTAACCCATATAGTTAATTTGAAATAATAGTAATAATAATTTTAATTTTAATTTTAATTTTAATTTTAATAATGATAAAATAAAAAATGATTAGTATTCATCTATAATTAATTAATTATATAAGATAATAAATTAATTAAGTGAATTCTGATTAGAATTAGAAATCCAGAAGTGTAACGAAGTAGAACTTAAGACGCTCTATATATACACATTTAACTAATCACTAATGTACTTATCAAGTTAATTACTTGAGAAACTCAGATTACAGAATTTGAGAGAAAAATTCATGGAAGACGATATTCTGCGATTAGCTGTGGAGGCAAGGCTAGGAATATTTGAAGCTGATTATAAATCAATGGAGGAAGAAGAAGAAATTAAACAACAATTCACATTGAAGAAAGAAGATAAAGAAGATTTAATTGAAGATTTTAATCTGCAACAATGGCAATATCGCAATGCACAACAAAGGTTCTTGATTTACAGTAGCCACTTAAATAAATATTGTTCACGACTACGACAATTAACGATGCAAGAAGAAGCAACCACACCAGACTATGATGGAGGAAACAATACTGTGGATTATTCGGCGTTGACATCGTTCTTGACTCGAGACTATTCATTCTTTTCGCCATGGAATTGGAATCCTCAAAATCTTGATGAAGGAGAGGGCGTCGTGTTCTAAGCTGATTCTTTCTTCAGTTGTGATTTTTTTTCCAGTCTCGATATCTGATTCTGATGCGCAACAGATGATTGGTGAGTTTTAGACCAATTCGATAAAGGTAAAGAACAAGAACAAGAATAGGCCTAACAATCGAAGTTCAAGTAGAAGAATTAAATTTAGATATATTGTTATCTTTTTTAATCTGTATCACTCCATTATAGATATTTTGTGAATTAGTACTTCTTTTCTGTTTGACAATTTCTTTACTGTAAATTCATACTCCATGAAATAATGAAACTTGTGCAAATTCATTGGTATCAGCAATGTACAGCATCAAAATGCCCATTTTTCCACTCTGCAATCAGCTATTATTGACATTTTTTAATCCTGTAAACATGATAATCTCTTGTATATGCAACATCTTTTAGTTTCTCAACATACGAGACTTGTTTCGCGGTTTCATATCTTCGCTATATTCAACGATATTGAAACTCGTTCCTTCTGGTATTCTCTTGCATGAAATTCTTCATGTAGAAGCATTTTCCCCAAATTTAGACTCAAAGAAGCTAAAATGCAAGTTCTCATTCATTACATACTATTCGATTAGTTGCCACGAGTATCTTCGAGGTTACCGAATCGATCTACTCTTCGCATTGCTGCTATCTTTAGTTTTTGGCATCAAGAATGTATACCCAGAGAGGCTGTCCGGTCTTGGTTGTCCCAGAGGATGTTGTCACCTATGACCTTAATACCATTCTTATTGAGAAATCGGAGGATGGAATCCGTGATTGTGTCAATGCTTTTGTCCCGGCGAGGTTTCCTTTGCAATGAGACATTGTCCATCTGTATCTTTGCTGTTTTATTCTTGCATTGCATCAAGGAAAACATCAGTCAGGAGGTAAATAACCACGCAGAGCACTTAAGATGGACTTGGATGAAGTGAGCTGGGAAGGCAGACAAGTCGTGAAGAACTTGCTTGATCAAGTATATATAGACTCAAATGAATGAAGCCGGTGTGAACGAACAAATACTTTGTTGACATTAACATCTAAGCTTACCACAATTAATGGATCATTTATGAGTCTTGATCATTACAGATGCTGCAAATATTCAAACAACCTGTTAATGAGCTAAAGTGACATCAATGCCATGTACTAGGCCGAGATGAGTTACAACACGATTCTTCTATAATCTTCTCAACCACATTCACGCTCTCGAAAGGTCAAACTTAGACTTCGAAATTCAAAACTTTCACTCTGAATTCGATCTTACAGGATTAGAATCTAGAAGTTCAATACTATCCTTGATTTAAATATTTATGGCAGTTCTTATTGAAGCAGAATTAAACACTGATTGCCAACAAATACCATATATTCAATCTCTACAGATTTAACATTTTCCAACCCCACTTCGGCATACAACAAGAACCTTAAACAAGTTATTAACTTGAAGCGCAGCTGCTTTCATTGCCGGGCTTGGTAGCGCAAGCTTGTGACACAAGCGTGGGCGTTAGCGTGATGGAACACTTCCTTGGCTTAGAAGATTGGGCTCGTCGCAGATACTATCTAGCACGCCCGTTCCAAGCTGAGAGCGATCCATGTTGTTTCAACGAAGGTTGAGATGGCTTGGCTCCTAAAGCGGAGGACACCGCGTGAGGCTGGCTTTACAGAGCAGCGATCACCTTCCTCTCCCAGCAGTGGAAGGATTACGAGCTGGTGTTGCCCGGGTCCACGGGGTCCGATGAGCCTGGCAAATTGAACCACCACTCTTTTGCATATGAAATTTCTTCTTTTTCTCTAGAAACAAACATGGCTAACTGAACAACCACTTTTTTGCATATGAAATTTCTTCTTTTTCTCTAGAAACAAACATGGCTAACTGAACAACCACTTTTTTGCATATGAAATTTCTTAATTAGAATCACATCTAAAAGGTAAATCTTGACGAAATGCCTGCTCAAAATTACCTTATTCATTTTATCTCCATTTCAAATTGCATTTTTTACAATTTTAAAAGCAATTATTTATATATGTGGCTATACATAAATTACAAAGAAGTCCCTTTTTTTGAATGGTGAAAAAAATAATTTAAGGCACATGAAATAAGTAGTACTCTTTTTAACTAAGTTTGATATTTATGGCTATTTTTTTTTTTAATTTAATTTTTTGATGCAGAATATAATCAACAAGGATGATAAAAAAAACCGCATTCTTAGCTCCCTAAATTTTTTTTTTTATCAATTTTGCTATTGGCTCATGAATCAATTTTTTTCAACATATTCGGTATATATTTTTTCTGTTTTAACGATATTCATCTCAGACTTGACATTTTTATTTCACATGGATTATAGTATTATAACACAATTTTTGAATACACGTAAACTAAATGATAAGTATGATTTATATCCATAACTATAACATATATGCATACGAGGTATGTTTTAGATTCATCGGGTGAATTATAGAATCCTTTAACTTTCTAAGAAAATTGTATCACGTGTCAATTAATAAATATTCTAATCCGTGCAAAAAAAAAATGTAAAGTCTAGGGTGAATAGTAATAAAACAAGAAAATCATTTACTCAATAGTTAAAAAATTAATTGAAGGGTCAAAGGACTAAAAGGATAAGAATATAATAAAAAATAGCAGAAGTTTTAAAGATACTTTTTCCAAAAATTAATACACTTGATCTTTATCTTCATGTGAAAATAAAATTTTCTTTGTTTTTTTAGTTTCTTTACAAAGAATTGAAATTTTGCTTATAATAGTTATACATAGTGGGATTATGATGATTTTTCAAATTGCACTGTTCACAGGAAGATTCATCTTCAATCTTCATAAAATAGTAAATTAGCAATATATAATCTAATTAAAGCCTATAGTTTAATCATATTTCAAAAAAATCTTTTAAATAAAAATTAAACCAAAAAAAAAGAAAAGAACGAAATTTTTTTTTTGGGTTCTTGACCACAAATGGAACAGCAATTGGCACAGAAAAATCCAAACTTTGCCTGATGAAAATATCCATGGCTGACGGGCTGGCCATTTCTCTACTCCCAGAAAGATTTTGCCCAAACTAAAAACCATAGCATAACCTCACAAGCTATATTCCTGCTTCATTCTCACTCTCTAATTAAAAGCTATTTTAATGGCGGAAAAACTAGCTCTCCCTCTTCTCCTCTCCAATCCACCCCCAACAAAAACCCATTTCCCTCTCCAACAAAATTGCCCTTATCCACAGCAACCTATTCTTCCTACTTCCTTATCCACTCCATCTCCGCCGCCTATTACTCCTCTTCTTCACAGCTTACTCATTGATGAACAGCCGAATTCTCCAAAACCCATTGCCTCTCAGTCTACTGTTAATTCCGGCAAATATATCAGAGCCCGGACCCGAATTGGCAAGGCCCGTGACCCGAATCGTGGCAAACCCTGGTCTAGTCATCGTCTTTCTCCTGTAGGTCAGCAGGTTCTTGATTCTCTAATTGACCCTTCTTTTGAAAGTAGTGGATTGAAATTGAATAGAGTACTGAGTCAATTGTTTGAGTATTATCAGGGAGAATCGAGTTCAAGTAGTGGAAATGGGAATTCTTTGTCTATGGATGTTTTAGGTGTAATTAAGGGTTTAGGGTTTTATAGAAAATTTGACTTGGCTGTGAGTGTGTTTGAATGGGTCAGGAATAGGGAGGATTTTGGATTGGTTTTGAATTGTTCTGCTGTGGCTGTTGTTATTAGTATGCTTGGTAAAGAGGGTAAAGTTTCTGCTGCTGCTTCATTGTTGAATAATATGCGGAAAGACGGGTTTGATCTTGATGTTTATGCTTATACTTCGTTGATAACTGCTTATGCTAGTAATGGAAGGTTTAGGGATGCTGTTATGATGTTCAAGAAGATGGAGGAAGAAGGCTGCAAACCGAATTTGAGAACTTATAATGTAATTTTGAATGTGTATGGGAAGATGGGTATGCCTTGGAGTAAGATTTCTGGTCTTGTTGAGGGAATGAAGAGTGCTGGGGTTACCCCTGATGACTATACGTATAATACACTAATAAGTTGTTGTCGGAGAGGATCGTTATATGAGGAGGCTGCTCAGGTTTTTGAGGAGATGAAATTGGCAGGTTTTTCGCCGGATAAGGTTACCTATAATGCATTAGTGGATGTTTATGGGAAGTCTAGGCGGCCTAAGGAGGCGATGGAAGTGTTGAAGGAAATGGAACTTAACGGATTTGCTCCGAGTATTGTGACTTACAATTCGTTGATATCAGCTTATGCAAGAGATGGCCTATTGAGGGAAGCTATGGAGCTCAAAACCCAAATGGTGGAAAAACGGATCAAGCCTGATGTTTTTACATATACTACCCTTTTATCAGGATTCGAGAAATCCGGGAAGGTTGAATCTGCAATGAAGGTTTTCGAGGAAATGAGAGCTTTGGGTTGCAAACCGAATATTTGTACTTTCAATGCCCTAATTAAGGTGCACGGTAATAGGGGAAAGTTCACTGAAATGATGAAGGTCTTTGAGGAAATTAAAAGTTGCAATTTATCGCCGGATATTGTTACATGGAACACACTTTTGGCTGTTTTTGGGCAAAATGGGATGGACTCAGAAGTGTCTGGAGTGTTCAAAGAGATGAAGAGGGCTGGGTTTGTACCTGAGAGGGACACATTCAATACGCTAATCAGTGCGTACAGCCGATGTGGTTCTTTTGAACAAGCCATGTCTATATATGGAAGAATGCTGGAAGCTGGAATAACTCCAGATCTCTCTTCCTACAATGCGGTTTTGGCAGCATTAGCTCGGGGAGGTCTATGGGAGCAGTCGGAGAAAGTATTTGCAGAAATGAAAGATCACCGTTGCAAACCTAACGAGCTTACGTATTGCTCTTTGCTTCATGCATATGCCAGTGGCAAAGAGATTGACAGGATGCAAGCCCTTGCAGAACAGATATACTCTGGGGTAACTGAACCTGTTCCTGTTCTGTTGAAGACTCTTGTTTTGGTTAATAGTAAATGTGATCTGCTAATGGAAACTGAACGTGCATTCTCCGAGTTAAGGAAAAAAGGTTCCCCCGATGTGAGTACGCTTAATGCCATGATTTCTATATATGGCAGGAGGCAGATGGTTGCCAAAGTGAATGAGTTCTTGTGCTTCATGAACGAGAGTGGGTTTAGTCCGAGCTTGGCAACATACAACAGTTTGATGTATATGTACAGCCGCTCAGAAAATTTTCTGAGATCTGAAGAAATTTTGAAGGAAATCCTTGATAAAGGATTGAAGCCTGACATAATCTCATACAACACTGTTATTTTTGCTTATTGTCGAAATGGTCGCATGAGAGAGGCTTCACGGATATTTTCAGAAATGAAGGATTCTGGTCTTGCTCCAGATGTCATCACATACAATACCTTTGTTGCAAGTTATGCAGCTGATTCAATGTTCGAGGAAGCAATAGAAGTTGTCCGATACATGATAAAAAATGCCTGTAAACGAAACCAGAATACGTACAACTCAATTATAGATGGATACTGCAAGCATAATCGACGGGCTGATGCGGTCACATTTGTTAGCAGCCTTCGTGAACTGGATCCAAATGTTACCAAGGAGGAAGAATGCCGTTTATCAGAACGGATATTCAAGAAATGGAAATAGATAATATGTTGGTATGAAACAACAGCTTTTTTGGCATGCTTTTTACACTTGGACATGAATAGACCTTCCCTTTTGATCACAGTATATGCTATGTGGGCATGAAATTGCAGATGAAATAGATGCTTGATGATTACGTATAGTTGGTGACGTACGTTTCGTGAAGGCTGGAGATGAGCATTATATCAGCTTCACTGCTTTGTAGCAATGCACATGAGATATTAAGGCAACGCACAAAACACAGTTCCTTGTATGAAGGTATGTACATTTCCTTACACTGTACATAAATGACATATTCATTCCGCAAATGACGATTAGTTGTCAAAATCTTGTTTAATATGTAACTTATAAAGATACCATCACTCATCATTGTGATTGATTATTAGATGCTCTTCAAATTCATGAAAAATTCATTCACAGACAAATATTAAGCACCTTGGCCCTTGATGTGAAGACATGGGAGCCAAATTAATAGAAAATGTCTGAAAATGTCAACTCAGCTCCTAACTCGCGACTTGAGTGTCAATTTCGTTCATTGATACAGTACAATTGACTAGTGTTTTCACTTGAAGGGTCAAATTAGCCCAATTTTTTCACTGTAGGAGTCAAATTGCTATCGAATCCATTTTCGGGATGGCTTGGAAATATTTTGCTGTGTTCTTGATAGACAATTAAACATGTATTATCTTGCAAAGTGATTCATTTGTCAATAAAAGCTGATTACTATCTCTACATTCATGCGTAGGTCATTGATTTGGCAAACAATGTGGTCAACAAAACACTAGAGATCAACAATGACTAGTACAGCATACAAAGGACCCTGCTAACACGCGGACAATGACTCGAACGCTGCATATAATGATAGATTTGGGCGGTCTCTGGGAAGCAGTTGCAGTAGTAAAAGAAGGAAACTAGTTGAGGTATATAAATCTATGTGCATACTTGCATGGTCAGTAAAATGATGATTCTTGTCATATTGTAATTGGATTACTGGGAACTTAATACTGTTATTTTGGTTTTTCTGTATGGAATTACACTCTTGTACTAATGTGAGATTCTTGTGCTAATTTTAAAATTAGCTCAAAATTATACCTGATTAAAGGATAACCAGATCATGTTGTTGTCCTTTTCATATTATTTTATGCGCTTGTTAAATATTCCTCAACATTATGATTTGTTCAGAAGGAATAATTTGATGCTGTTTTATCATAGGTAAATGGTTCCCAAATTTCACCAATTAAGGTTGGGTTAATGCTAGAGAGTGTATGCAAAAAGATTTAATTGGGAAAGAAGTCATTTAAACTGTGTCTGATCGACTTTGAACCGAATAATTGAATATTATTGTAACAAAAAAAGAGAGGTAATAGTTCCCAAATTTGTGTGTATCATTAACTCTCCCAAATCTAAATTTAACCTAATCAATTCTTTCCACTCCTTAATTGAGTATATAACCACCAATCTGAACAGAAATTAAACTCTATCAACAAGAATTGTTCAGCCAAATCTTAATGCAGTACAATGTTTTTCTCAGCTTCTTTACTTCAATGTCAATTGCATTTTTTTTCACGTGAAATATCATTTATCTACTTCATCTTTGAGCGTGCAAATTTCTTCAACATTATCCACAATCACCATGCCCCTCCGTCACAAACTTCAGCATTCTTCCGTCCCAGTTGTTTATTACCATTCCTCTATGCATTCAGCAACAATTTGGCTCTTAATGTAAAAATATAGGAAAATATAATAATAAATTTTATAGGAAAATATAATAATAAATTTTAAATATTCGTGTCATTTTCGGGTTAGCAAGTTAACCCTAACACAACACAAAAATTATTTTGTTAATTTCATATCAACCCAAAAATGACCCATTACCTGTTTAAACAAACATAAACCCACTAAATTCGTGTCGTGTCAGCAGGTCGTAATACATAACTGCCACCTCTACACGCAGTGGCGGAGCCAGGGGTGGGCACGGGTAGGCCGTTGCCCCCCCGGCCGCCGTTCTATGGTTTTGGGGGGGGCAGCCCCCCCAAAACCAGGGAAAGAAGGGGGAAGAAGACGATGTCTTCTTTCCCCCTTTCTCTTTTTCTTTTTTTTTTTTTTTTTTTTTAAATCCCAAGCAAAACGACGTCGTTTTGCCTGGGATATTTTTTTTTTTAAACCCAGGCAAAACGACGTCGTTTTGCCTAGGATTTAATTTTTAAAAACCCAGCAAAACGACGTCGTTTTGACTGGACCTTCAAAAAAAAAATTTACTTCTAACTTGGGCCTAGAATTCAATTCTATAATTAAAACTTAGGCCTAGAAAAAAAATATCCATCTTATGATTAAAAAAAATAAAAATAAAATAAATTAGATTGAAATTAGATTGATTAGAATTAAAGATTGATTGGAATTATAAATTTTATAATTTTAAGAATTTTAAATTAGGGATTCTAATTGGAAAAAATTAATTGCTAGTATGTTATGTGTATAAATAATGAAAGATTGTGTTCTTATTGAATTAAATTGAATTAATTAGGGGTTTTCGCCTGGCCAGAAATTTTTGATTGCCGGCCGGAAAATTTTAAAGGAAATTTTCGCCCCCCCGAAGATGGTATCCTGGATCCGCCACTGTCTACACATAGGTACATAACTTGACTTTTTGGTTCAATAACAGATGAAAATTGGTCAACTGGATCCCACATATTAACTCTGTTTGAAGCTTGTTACCAATGTTATGAAAACCAGACCGGACTGGCCGGTTTGACCGGTTTTACCGCGAACCAGCCATGGGTCGGGTCGGTTTGATTAAAATAAACGGTTTTATAGAAAACCGGAGATGACCGGTTCGTCCGGCGAAAACTAGTGAACCGGCAAACCGGTCAAAAATCGGTTTTTATAATTTTTTATGTTTGGTTTTGGATTCAGGTCGGTTCAAAACCGATTTCGGTTCAGCGAACCTAACCGAATCAAAAACCAAATATAGAAAATTATAAAAACCAAAACCAAACCAATATACATTTGGTTTGAATTGAACCGAACTAAACTAGTTTGGTTTGGTTCTGGTTTGGTTCGGTTCCAAACCAAAATTTTCCAAATTTTTAAAATTTAAATCAATTATCATTAAAATTTAAAATTGATGAAGTTTTAGGATATTTCATGAAGTTATTTTGAGTATTAAACATTTGAAACTTGTGTTTGATGAATTTATAAGCTTATTTATTATTTAAATTATATTTTTTCCAAAAAAAAATAATCCAGTATAACCACCGGTTAAACCCGGTTGAACCGGTAATACCACGTACCAGTAATTTCACCGGTTTGATATCCGGTACGGTTATGATAACATTGCTTGTTACACGTTAAGGTGCGTTGATGAATATTAAAAAGGTAAGGGGGCTGTTTGGTGATTTTAAGAATTTAAGGATGAAATTGACTTTTTGATAAAAGGTTAGGTTGCAATTTTAGCTTAAAGCCAAATATTTATGCTTTTTGACTATCCATTGCCAACATTTAAAAGCAACTTGAAATTTAAATTCCAAATACTTTTTATATATTCCAAAGAAAGTCAAATCTTTTGTTAATTAAGAATATAATTAAATCTGTTTCTTCAAACAAAAACAAAAAGGTATAATTACATCATTTTTTTTAATTTTGCAAGCATTTTATTCTCTAAAAGTACATACGGATCAAATTTAAACCATTAATTATCGCTATGTTTGATCTTATATTATTCCAAACTTCATTAAATTCTAATCAAATAATGATTTTATCAGAAAAAATAAGGTTAAATTCTAAGTATTGAATATTATAAATACCAAAACGTTGAAGTACTAAATTTAAAAAATTTTGTGATATACAAATTATTCATGTGAAAATTTGTGTGAAATTTGGTAGTGCAAATATAATTGAAGAGTATAAATTATTTTTTTACACAAAGATTTGGAACACTACTAGTAGCAATGACGTCTAATTTAAAATTCAAAATTAGTTATTTTGAGTAAAAAAAAAATTAATTAATTAGTCTGATTTATCAACTTAATGTGAAGTATTAGTGACTCCAAAATTGAGTTAAGAAAAAACAAAAAGTTATTGAAAACTATGTCAAGAAAAAAACAATAGGCCTTAAATTAAAAATCTCCAAACGTAAGTGGTAGCCTCGAATCTCGATTGATGAAATTCTTTTAATACTTTAAACTTTTTCAACGTGAATATGATGGTGACATTTGAATAATTATTTTACAATCATTTATGTATATATACACACTCAAACTCAATCAATTTTCAATCCTTCTTTTACATTTTTTTTTTTTTTGTTTTTTTGGGTAGCCTGCAGATCATCAATTGAAATGAGGTTTTGGTGGGCAGGAGCCATTGGAGCACCAAAGGCAAGTTGATATCAAAACTCATGTTTTTCTTTTGTAAACACAATTTAATTTAAAGCCTTGACTTTACTTGTTTATGCTTTTAAATTCTTAAATTTTTTATGCATCTTCTCAAATTTATTTTTGTTCTATTAAACCTTCAAACTTTCTGTTGACTTCTCATAGCATGCTCGTTGTTTGTATCACAAGAGTTCAACAAGTTTTACTTCAACCGTCCCATGATTATAGGCAAAAATTCATTTTTTTTTTTTAACGTTTCATGGAATACGCATACAATGAACTATGACTTTTTTACCCCCTCTGTCCCAAATTGATAAACCACTTTTCTATTTTGGTCTGTCCACAATTATAGAGAATTTTCCTTTTATAAAAGTTAATTGTTTCTAATCTTCCTTAGCATCAATATTTATCTTGAACTTATACATATTATATCAATTAAATACAAATTTTATTGGAAACTGTAATAATTTAATATTCAACCACTTGTTAAGAAATTAAATTAGAGTAGATTAGAAAAATTATGAGTTAAAATCGTCCTTCAACTATTTTAACTATATTTTATTAAATTACGTAAATGCTCAAAGTAGTCTATCAAATTGGGAATGAATAAGTATTATATACTTATTTATTACAAGTTCAAATTATTAAATTTAAAATAAATTAAATTTTTTATTCATCAAATCGCTTCATTAATTTTCTTTTGCTTAAGTTTTATCTTAATGGTTATTGCTCTCAACTCATTTGATGAAATGCCTAACAGAAAAAATTTGAAGAAGATGACAATACTAATGCGCCAGGTACGTACCAAAGCGTGGCCCTTATAATTGGAGTCACAGGCATCATCGGCAATAGTTTGGGTGAGATCTTACCTCTTGAAGATACCCCCGGCGGCCCCTGGAAGGTGTACGGCGTTGCCCGCCGCCCACGGCCAATCTGGCTGGAAAATCATCTAATTGAATACATTCAATGCGATGTCTCAAATGAAGAAGAAACCATCCAAAAATTTTCAACTTTCACAGATATCACCCACATTTTTTATGTTGCTTGGGCAAATAAAGCTACCGAAGCTGAGAATTGTGAAGTCAATGGCTCAATGCTAAAAAATGTGCTGAAAGCCGTGATCCCAAATGCAACGAAATTGCAGCATATCAGCTTGGTGACTGGAATTAAGCAATATTGCGGTCCTTTTGAGTCATTTGGCAAAATTCGGCCTCATGAATGTCCATGGAATGAGGATCTTCCTCGTCTAGATGCGGTAAACTTTTACCATACACTTGAAGATATACTGTTTGACGAAATGCCCAAGAGAGGATTGACATGGTCAATTCATAGGCCTGGGATAATATTTGGGTTCTCACCTTCTTCTTTGATCAATTTGGTGAGTACTTTATGTGTTTATGCAACAATTTGTAAACATCAAGGGCTTCCATTGATCTTTCCCGGCAACCGTGCAACTTGGGAAGGGTATTGGTTTGTATCGGATGCAGATTTGATAGCTGAACAACAGATATGGGCAGCAGTTGATCCTAATGGAAAGAATGAAGCTTTTAATTGCAGTAACGGAGATGTTTTCAGGTGGAAACATTTGTGGAAAGTGTTAGCAGAGCAGTTTAAGATTGAGAATTATGGGTTTGAAGAAGATGATAAGAGATTAAGCTTAGGTGAAATGATGAAAAATATGGGGCCTGTGTGGGATCAGATTGTTAAAGAAAAAATGTTAGTGGCTACTGAAATAGAGGTTGTTGGAGCATGGTGGCTTGCTGATATCACTTTCATAGGGGCTGATTTCTTTGCTTCGATGAACAAGAGCAAAGAACATGGATTTTTGGGCTTTAGGAACACAGAAAAATCTTTCATACATTGGATTGGTAAAATGAAAGCTCATAGAATTGTTCCTTCATTTGATGATTAAATGTAGCTTGATCATGTTAGTAAGAAGGATAAGGGTCGATTTTGCTTGTAAGGTTATTGGGTAATAGCAATTTTATTATTGCAGTGCGGAATAAGTAAATGTTGCCTTTATGGTAGAAGTTCCAGTTCAGTTTTACCACCTTTGGAAATTCTCACTCAATCTTATAATTTTCTAACTAAATACTGTCGAAGATTTTAGATGAAATGAACTTGCTTTCCTAGTTAGGATAAGCTAAATTGGTAAGTGGTAACGTTGAACCGTTTGATATGCTATGAAACAAATCAATTTTCCTTCACAACTTTAAGTAGGGGTGAACATGGACCGGTTCGGTAACCGAACCGAACCAAACAAACCAAACAAAAAATACTTTATTTTATAAACTAATCCGATCCAAACTAAATTTTGGTTCGGTTCTGTTCAAACCGAACCAGTTCGGTTTGGACTGGGTCGAACCAAAAACATCAACTTCTTTAAAAAAAATATCAAAATAAAAATTTTATATAAGTAGTTTGTTTATAAAAAAAAAAGGAAATACGAAACAATTAACTTAAAAAACCAGTAATACTAAATAATAATATTGCATCACAATAAAATACTAAAATTCTCTACTTACTTTTCTTTTTTTTTTTTTTTTTTTTTTTTCAACTCTCAAGTTTTAATAACTATTAATTAGCATCAAAAAATCATAATATAAAACTATAAAGGAATATAATATCTAAAATTCTCTACAATTAATATATATTAATTTTAGTATTTTATCAATTTTTCGGTTTTGAACCAAATCAAACCGAACCAAACCGATGTCTAAATTTCTTAACAACTTAAAGCCAAACCGAACCAAACTATAAAATAAATCGATTTGATTCGGTTCGGTTTGGATTTTTTATTTTTGAATACCGGTTCGGTTTTGCTCACCCCTAACTTTAAGGGCCAAATTGACTCTGATTTCTAGTAAGGATAAGTCAACTGATAATACCACAAAAGTTTAACTCCGGGCAATAATCAATGTTTCGTGAATGGTCAAAAACCCATAAATATTATATTTATTACAACTTTGAAAGGGTGTTATAATTGATAAGCAAATATTAATTTACCAATGTAACGGATTAAACAAGTCTTAAGGACAATGTCCACGAGTAGTTTGTTTATTTTTTTTATATATATATATATATATATACAATTTGTTGCTAATAAAAAATGCTTCAGAGCAGTTGAACAAGCACTAAATTTTATTATGGGTAAAATATTCATTTGAATAGCAAAAGAAAAAAAAAAAAAAGAATAATTAGGTCATCAAGAGCAATAAAATTTTGGAATCTGTGTGATGCACTACATTATTGGTATTAAAGATTCTATTGTATTTGTAGTATATATTCCATTAAAAGTGCGTGAATAATAATTTGAATTGCTGACTTGGAGTATCTTTTATGGAATATAAAACACAATTGTAACTAACGGTTACTGAGGTTAGTTCATATAAAAAATAAATCAGGTCATAAAATTAATAATCATATCATGGTGCACCATGTTAAAAGTAATCCAATACGACATGGGACACAATTATGACCAGATTATAAGTTTAATATTAACAGAAAAAAAAAGGTCCAACTAAAATGAAACTACGGGCCAGTTTGGGACTGCTTTTAGCAGTTTCGAAAACAGCTTTCAGCCAAAGCAACGGAACCTTACTTTGGCTGAAAGCTGCTTTTGGTACTGCAGAAAGCAGCGTCAAATGCACAATTGGTAAAAGTCTGATTGTATTCAGGAAAAAAGAGGAAAAACACTTAAAATTACTTTTAAAGAAAGCAATGAAATCTAGTTTTTCCTGAAAACATTTTTACTGACAGCAATCCCAAACTGACTCTACATCTGCTGTTGTTCGTATCTATTTTTGTTAGTAATTAATTTCATTAATCAGTTTGAACCTCATAATGCACTTTCTACTTAATTTTCTCTTAATTAACTTTTTTTTTTTTTATCTGTATAATAGGATTTAAACTCAAAATTTCAAACATAAACGACTTGAGGTATTTTATCAAGTTTAATTAGTGGCGTGTATTTATTAATGTGTATTTAAAATTAAAAGGCGGGTGGCATGTATTTATTTTAAAATGAGTTTAAATAGTTTAATGTGAATTTAAAATTGTTGGGGCAGGTAGCATGTACCTATTTTCAGTGGCGGTTTTAGGGGGGGGCCGACGGTGGCGGCGCCCCCCTGCCACCGGCGGTCCCCTTGGACCGCCAAAGGGGGTGCTGCAAAAGCACCCCCTTTCTTCCTTCAAGCAGGCGCAGCAGCGCCTGCTTGAAGGAGAAGACAGCCCAGGCTTAGGCCTGGGCTGGGTTTTTTTTTAAATTTAGCCCACTAACCAAAACGACGTCGTTTTGGTTAGTGGAAAAAAAAAAAAAGAGCAGAAAAGGCAACGATAAAACTGGGCTGGTTTTTTTTTTAATTTAGCCCACTAACCAAAACGACGTCGTTTTGGTTAGTGGGAAAAAAAAAAAAAAAAAAAAAAGAAGAGCAGAAAAGCAACAATAAAAATTGCACAGCCCGTTACTCCCCCCCTCTCTCCCCCACTTCTTTTACTTTTGCAGCATTCTCTTTTCCTTTTATTCCACTTTCTCTCTTCAACTTCAAAATTCCCAATCTTTTTCTTTTACAATTATTCTTTATCATTTATTCTCAATCCATCTTTGTGGCTTAAAGTAAAGCAAGGTTAATTATTATTAGTCTCTTATCATCAAATAATAGCATTTTATTTTGAAAGTTTTATGTTAAATTTTCTTTTAGGGTTAAGGATTACAAATTGATAAATTAATTATTAGTTGTTTTGCACACTTAATTACAGTTTATTTGATTAATTTAGTTGATTGTGAAACTCAATTTAGGATTTCATACTTTATAAAATTTAGCCCCCCCTAAATTTCAATGCTAGATTCGCCACTGCCTATTTTGATGTGTACCTAAAGTTCTTGCTGAATGGTTGACTTCTCTAACGTTAACTCTGTTAACAAGAGAACTTGGTTAATCTTTTTTTTATAAATACTCAGATCAATGTTGATTGTTCATCCTTGTTATTTTACATCAAATTTGTGTATTGGGTGCGGATGAATTCATTAAAGTGGTGGTGGGCAGGAGCCATTGGAGCATCAAAGGCAAAGGCAAGTAAATACCAAAACCCTTGTTTTCTTTTGCCAAAAATATAATCTTTATTCTTAAATATTTATACCATTTAACCTCTTAAGTTTAATTCTATTGGTTTGAACTTCAACTTTTTTTAGAGTTCTATTAAGCTCAATAGTTTTTTCCCCTTTTTAAAATCAACTTCTTGCAAAGCTAGCTATCGTGCATACATATAGGCAAAAATTCTATTACAATCAAGAAATAAATTCTTTGGAAACCAAATCTTGAACTAAATTGGTCCGAAACCATTTCAATCATGCCGGTAATTTAATTTTGTATTTTTTACTTTTTATTTTTCGAGGAAATTACTAAATCAATACAGTTTTCACTTGACGTATGGTTGCTTGATGCCATGGAAGGCTCTACTCCTATTTCGGCTTTGATACGAATTTTTCATGTGGCTCGACCTTTCCTTTTTTTTTTATTTCTTTTTTAATTTTTTAAAAATATTTTTTCAAAGAAAAGTTGAGCAAATATTGATAGCTGTATAATTTTTTTAATTATGCATCAAATAGTGATCACCGCTTGATTTAACCTAATCATATTCAATCATCAAATGATTTCAAACGGTAAGATTACCATTTCAATTTTTATTTTTAGTCTTTTATATATATATATATATATATATACCCAACAAATTTTTAATAATTTTTACACAATTGTATTCTTAGGGCCTGTTTGGTTCAGCTGTTAGCTAATAGCTGTTGCTGTTGCTGTTAGTTGTTAGCTGTTCATGTTAGCTGTTTGTTATTGCAGTAAGCTGTTAGCTGTTAGCTAATTAATTAATAGCGTTTGGTAAATTTAGAATCAGCTGTTGTTCTTGAAATGTAAAAAAACTAATATAGATATATATTTTATACTATTATACAATAATTATACAAAAATAATAATGTTACATGAATATTAGTAAAAATAATTAGATAATTAAAAAATTTAAAAATAATTTTTACTACACTTCAAAAATTATAATTTTCATTAAATAGCAACTTCATAAGCGTATAAAAATAATTTAAATTATAGTTTCATCTATGTAAAATGCATCAAAATAATATGTTTTTAATTGTTGACTAAATTAATATAAATAAATTTTAAAAAAAATGAAACTAGCATAAATAAATTAATTTGAGGAATTGATCTCGCTTAATTTTCAACATTTATAGAGATAAAAAAAAATTTCATAAAAAACCTACATATTTATATAAAAGTATAATTTATTATTTTGAGAAGGTTAAATTTGTAAAAGTCAAATAATTATAAAGAGCTTTTCGTAAAAAGCACTTTTTTCCTGCAGAACAGCTAAAAGCAGCTATTTAAAAGTTCTAACCAAACGCTAGTTTTTCTGCTTTTCGGATTAAAAAGCTAAAAGCTGCTGTGAAAAGCAGAAACAAACACCCCCTTAATCTCTTAAAATTAGCTCAAAATTTCATTTTATATTTTTCTATGAGGTTGCTTCATACAAACTAACAAAATTTTTTTTAATTGACCATTGTTTATGTAATTCTTAATCCTAATATGTAGTAATTTTATATTAAAAAATCAATTGGCATTGTATTTTTTCAATTTTATAATAAAAATATTAAAAATTAAAATTGCATTTTTTATATTTTTTATAATTAAAATATAATTGTAACAAATAGTTAATTTCTAAATTTAATGTAGGAATTAAAAAATAAAATATGATGTTGTGAAAAAATAAAGTAGATATGATATGATATGATATATGCAAGCCCTTTGAGGACTCTTTGGAAGAAGCTTTCTATTGTAGGAGAAAAGTAAAAAAAGAAGTGGAGTCTTCAAATTGATGAGTTGACACATAAAATAGATTAGAATACTCTGAATCTAATACTTTAGGGCCAGTTTGGGATTGTTGTTAGTAAAAATGCTATCAGGAAAAACTAGGTTTCATTCCTTTTTTTAAAAGTAGTTTTAAGTGTTTTTCCAGTGCTTTCCTAAATACACTCTTATTTTTACCAATTGTGCATTTGAGGCTGCTTTCCGCAGCCCAAAAGCAGTTTTCAGCCAAAGTAAGGTTTCCCATGATTTGGCTGAAAACTGCTTTTGGGACTGCTGAAAGCTTCCCCAAATTGGTCCTTAATAGACATAATCATAGTCTTTTTAGCAGCTAGTTAACCCTTTAGCCCTTGACATTATCACAACGGTTTCCAACTAGTCCAATCGAGAGAGACTATAGATCTTCTCCAATGCAAAAAATTATGTCTCACCAACAAGCTTTAAAGACTTGATAAAAGGAGGCCGAAATCAAAGAGCTCAATAAAACATGTAAAATTGAGGAGCTCAAAAGATTTTTTTTTTTTTTTTTTCTTTCCTTTCGTTTTCCTTTTTTCATAGGGGAGTGAAATTCCATCAGCTGTTTTACTTTTATCTTATTAGCGTCTTTATCGTTTTTGCTCTCAACTCGTATGATGAAATGCCTAACAGAATAAATTAAAGAAGACGATGAAAATGCACCAAAGAGGTACCAAAGTGTGGCCCTTATAATTGGAGTCACAGGCATAGTTGGCAATAGTCTGGCTGAGATCTTACCTCTTGAAGATACCCCTGGTGGCCCCTGGAAGGTCTACGGCGTTGCTCGCCGTCCACGGCCAATCTGGCAGGCAGATCATCTGATTGAATACATTCAGTGTGATGTCTCAAATGAGGACGAAACCCTCCAGAAGCTTTCAGCTTTCACAGATATCACTCACATCTTTTTCGTTGCTTGGGCAAGCAGAGCTACGGAAGCTGAGAATTGCGAAATCAATGGCTCCATGCTACGGAATGTGCTGAAAGCAGTGATCCCAAATGCAGAAAATTTGCGACATATCTGCTTGCAGACTGGAGCAAAGCAATATCTGGGTTCTTTTGAGTTGTTTGGGAAATTCCAGGCTGAAGCTCCATGGCATGAGGATCTTCCTCGGCTAGATGTAGTAAACTTCTATCATACACTTGAAGATATATTGTTTGATGAAGCAACCAAGAAAGAAGGATTGACATGGTCAGTTCATAGGCCTGGCCCAATATTTCGGTTCTCACCTTGTTCCTTGATGAATGTGGTGAGTACTTTATGTGTTTATGCAGCAATCTGCAAGCATAAGGGGCTTCCATTGATCTTTCCAGGAGATCGAGCATCCTGGGAAGGGTATTGCTTTGCATCAGATGCAAATTTGATAGCTGAACAACAGATATGGGCAGCAGTTGATCCTAATGCGAAGAATGAAGCGTTCAATTGCAGTAATGGAGATGTTTTCAAGTGGAAGCATTTGTGGAAAGTGTTAGCAGAGGAGTTTAAGATTGAGAATTACGGATTTGAAGAGGATGGCATGAGATTAAACTTTGTTGAGATGATGAAAAATATGGATCCAGTGTGGGATCAGATTGTTGGAGAAAAGGAGTTGGTGCCTACTGAGGTTGAGAAAGTAGCAGCATGGTGGATTGTTGAACCCACTTTCAAATGGGATGGACTTTTAGATACAATGAACAAGAGCAAAGAGCATGGATTTTTCGGTTTCAGAAACACCGAAAAGTCTTTTAAATATTGGATTGACAAGATGAAGGCTCATAAAATTGTTCCTTTCTTTGAAGATTAACTCTAAATATGATAATATCAGTAAGAATCTTGTCACAAGCTATGTATGAAGAAAAATGTACTAAAGTCACTGAAGTCGATCAATATTTGCTCTTCTTCATTTTATACAATAACAAAGTTCTTAATTTTCTTTCTTGATTCATTTATTTTCTTATTTACTATAATTGGTTTTCTTCATTTTATAAATAAAGTTTATTGTATGATTCATTCATTTCCTTATTTTATGAGATGTTTTATTTTATGAGATGTTAATTGTTATAGTAATACGAGTATTGAATCGAGTTGTCATTCAAGGGTGACTTCCCCTCGAGAATTGGGATAAAAGTTTTATAAAAGTTAGAATTTTAATTTTAGGTATTAGTTTGGTAAAACTAATAATTAAATGCTGAAAAATTAAGTGTTAGTTTTCAGTACTGAATATTTTAAAACGGTGAAACTATTAAATGATAGAGTTGTTTGATAAATATGAAATTGAAAAAAAACATATTGATAATGTTCAATTTAAAATTTTAAGTAAAATATTTTGGCTGACCAGATTAAACCATTTTTTGACTTAATTAAAACTTTTAAGTATGTTTTCAAACAAGTTAAAATCAATCAACACTTAAAATAAATATTTTAAGCACTGAATTAGGTTATTATACGAACTCTATTTTTTTTTTTAAATTTTTTTTCCAAAACAAACTCCAAGTTACTCGTGTCCTAAGTACATGTATGCAAGAAACAACCAATCATGTATTGCCATATGTTAGTTTTGTACTAAACTGATGGAAACTCAGGATTTGATTAGAAAATTAACAACTAATAGAAGAAGATTAGAAGAAGAAATATGAGGGATTGTACTGAAAGATAGAAAAGAAGAACAGAGAAATGAGTAAAGGAAAGAAACAGAGAATTCTCTTCCAAGGATCTCCTCCTCTCTCTCAGTTACACTAAGAGCCAAAACTTGAGAATAATCATTCCATGACCCTCACACAACACACGCATTACCCATATAACCACCTAGCTCACTCCCTTGGCAAATAACTAACTTGCAGCTCAACATTCCTAGCTGTAGGTATCCTCTGCCTCCTAGAGTAGAATTGATAAGCCTTTGGGCCATGGGAGAGATGGGCTAAAACAGGCCTGGGGCTGAAGGTGTAGCAGACCTCTATCATAAACCAATCATAAAACTGTTATGGCAGTGCTAAAATTCCACTAAACTTGTAATAAATAAATCATTCAGAATATTAAATTCACTTACTGGTAGATAGTAGTGGTTGTGAAAGTGGGGTAATTAATGCAGTCCATAATTTCAACAAAACTTAAACTGATGTGAAATATATGGTTTACATGTTACAGTCCATATTTTAATATTCTGATTGCCTGGCATTTTCAAAAGATATATAATTGAACTTTGGGGTAAGGTCTAAAATCTCACCACCTATTTAATTTTTAAAAACAGTACCTCACTCTCTCTTTGTATTAGCCTGCAGATCACTTCAATGAGCTCGTGGTGGGCAGGAGCTACTGGAGCTACAAAGGCAAGTAAATATCATCAGAATCTTTTTTTGTTTTTTTTTTTTTTTTGGCTTCGAAATTGAAATTCAGTAATACCAATCTTTTGTATTCTAAAAAAAGATGCTAACTTTAAGGGTTTTTGCTTCATCTCACTTGATCACACATCTAACAGAAAAAAATTGAAGATGAGAATAATGCACCAAGAGTGTACCAAAGTGTGGCCCTTGTAATTGGAGTCACAGGCATCGTTGGTGACAGTCTTGCGGAGATCTTACCTCGTCCGGATACCCCTGGTGGCCGCTGGAAGGTCTATGGCATTGCCCGTCGCCCACGGCCAATCTGGCAGGCAGATCATCTGATTGAATATGTTCAGTGTGATGTTTCGAATGAAGAAGAAACGCTTGAAAAGTTGTCAAATTTCACAGATATCACCCACATATTTTATGTTGCTTGGGCCAGCAAAGCAACAGAAGCTGAGAATTGTGAAATCAATGGCTCAATGCTGAGAAATGTTCTGAAAGCAGTGATCCCAAATGCTGAAAATTTGCGTCATATCTGCTTGCAGACTGGAATAAAGCATTATACAGGCTCTACTGAGTCATTCGGAAAAATTCAGCCTCATGATTGTCCATGGCATGAAGATCTTCCTAGGCTTGACACAGTAAACTTCTATTATACACTTGAAGATATACTGTTTGATGAAGCAAGCAAGAAAGAAGGATTGACATGGTCAATTCATAGGCCTGGATTAATATTCGGATTCTCACCTTCTTGTTTGATGAATACAGTTGGTACTTTATGTGTTTACGCTACAATATGTAAGAATCAGGGGCTTCCATTAATCTTTCCAGGAGACCGTGCAGCCTGGGAAGGCTATCGGTTTGCATCCGATGCCGATTTGGTGGCTGAACAACAGATATGGGCAGCAGTTGATCCCAATGCAAAGAATGAAGCGTTCAATTGCAGTAATGGAGATGTTTTCAAGTGGAAACATTTGTGGAAAGTGTTAGCAGAGCAGTTTAAAATCGAGAATTATGGGTTCGATGAGGATAAGAGATCAAGCATAGGTGAGATGATGAAAAATATGGGGCCTGTGTGGGATCAGATTGTTAAAGAGAAAGGGTTAGTGCCTACAGAAATTGAGAAAGTTGCAGCATGGTGGTTAGTTGATACGATCCTCAAAGCTCCTGAATTCTTTGATACGATGAACAAGAGCAAAGAGCATGGATTTTTTGGTTTCAGGAACACAGAAAAGTCTTTCCTATCTTGGATTGAGAAAATGAAGGCTCATAGAATTGTTCCTTCATGAGATGATTCACTGCAGTACGATTATGTTTGTAAGAAACAATTACGAATAACTGCAGTATGATGATGTTAGTAGGAATCCTGTTAATGTTGCTATTTTTCTTTCTTTTTTTTTTTTTTCCCTTCCTTCATCGTTTATAGTAATAGAAGTTTTGGATATTGTTTTCCTGTATAAATCAATTATAATACCGAAAATATGCAATGTGATGTAAAAGAGTTGTATAATAAGCATATATTTGGTAATATAACTGATTAAACAAGTCTTAAGGGTAATGTAATGTTCCACAAACTTTTTATTTCAGTGCATTTTTGGCTTATCAAAGTAGTTGAATAAGCATTAAAAAGCAGATTGCCACCAATTCTAGTGGCATCAACCTAAACACAACTTAAACTATTATCCAAGAATATCGATTCAAAATATATGCCAAATTACCAATGAAAACATAATTACCAAATAATGCTACATAAACAACTAACCCCTCCAGTTTGCTTTTGTTATGAACCAACAGTATCTACTTCCCAATTATCGGCATCTGAACTAAGACTAAACCTTCTTTATATTATCTCCATTAATCTGCATTTTCGAATAAGTGTTCCCTTTTTCAGATTTTTGAGCATAATTTGACGTTTCCATTTTGCTTCTTTGGTCATGGTCAGTGTCACTCTATTCTACCTCCAATCTCAGCATTCAATTCATTGACTTCACCAAAGAAGGAACTTATAAAATAAATCATTTGTTGCTCAAATCTGATGAAAACAATGGACTATAAGGAAGAACAAAAAATTCAATTTCCAAAGAAAATTTTCAGATTCCATAGTCCTAGGAACACTAGCATTAGTAAAACCAAAGCAACTAGTAAGTCATCCTCAGGTGAGCAACACATTTAAACAGATCCAAGTTCTTTCTCGAGTCTCTAAATTTCTTTATTTAGTTCATTATCCACACTCCTTAATCCATTGTCATTCATTAACGTACAATATACGTACATATCAATCTTCAAGTATTAAGGGTCCAAATTTCTTACTTAAGAAGCAGTTTCTCATAAAATCAGAAGCATATAAATCGATTAACAAATACTTTCTAGTGAGATCTTTATGGTTTTACCTCTTCATTTGTTTGCTCAAAATTCATCTTCCATCCACACATGTTAGAGTTTTACCAGTAGCAGTGCCAGTTGCTCGTCTGAAACTTTAACGTCAACACATAATCCAAGTGCTGCAGCTAGCCTTGCAGCTAGTTGATGCTTACACTAGGAATGATTAAAAGGTAAGAAACGATAAGATCATCAATGAAAACGGGGTTTACAAACACAAAATGAAACGAGAAATAGCAAGAATACAATCTTACACAAAGTTGTTCTCCTCTGTTTACAATGTCATAAAAGAATGAGTAACAGGCACAATAGTGTTCTGGGAAACAGAAGTATTCCTCCTTCCTCTTTGATTCTCCCAACACCTTTTCAACAGCACAGAAACAATAAATTCATATAAAAAAAAAAAAAAGTTCTCCAATATAAACTGTTCGCCTCTATCTTGTGAATCAATACTATCCAATTTGGGATTGTCCACTGACAATCCCAACCTTGAAATCACTTCCCAAATTTTTATATCAACTACGTCCTTGAAAATTTGTCTTCAATATATGTAAAATCACAGCAGGCAATTTCTCAAACAGTTAGCAGGCAATTGTCCAAAAAAGCTCATATAGCCCTTAAATTCCTTCGGTTCATACACAAATCAAGGCTAAGTTTCATTCTGAAAACCACTTAAAAGCAATTCTAAGGTAAATCAAAAGTAAAAAGCAAAAACTAGAAGAAACCTGAAAGATTGAACGGCCACTGGGTTCACCGGAGATTCTCTTGACTCTTCTTTGATCCACTATCATAGTTGCTCTCTCAAAGTTCTTACCATACAAGAAATGCAATCTACAATTAACACAAACAAAATCAAAACACCCACTTATCACATTAAAACCAACTGATGAATGAAATTCAAGTGAATTATACTCACATTGAGAACTGTTCTTCAGTTACTGCCACAAATAAAACAAAATTAACCCCAAAATTTCGAGTTGATAAGTTCAATAATCAGATTCATTAACTTAATGAGAAATAGCTAAAGAGAGACAGTGTACGTAGTAAAGAAAGGACCTGAAGAAGTAGACTCGATAGTTTTGAAAACCGAATCGGCAACCAAATTAGCAGCGGTCATCTTTAGAATTAGAGATTAGAAAAGGAGAACAACATTGTAGAGAGAGCTTAAATTATTACAAGAGAGAGTTGGATAACTTACCGGAAAAAGAAATCCAAAATAATAATAATAATATTTTTCAATAATAATAATAATATTTTTTAATAATAATAATAATTTGAAAGCTGATATTTAATGGAATGAGGTAAAAAAATTTTATAGGATAATATACTGCTAATTGAGATTGTTGTAGTTATCATAGTAAAAGCTACCTATCATGTAGAAATCTCTAATTTTATTTTATTTAATTTTCAGAATTTAATTGAGTACTTTAATATGAATTTATTTGGAACAATTTCTTATTCATCATGCTTTATTATTTATTGCGATCACTATAAACTTTTACTTTATTAATTTTGCAAAAAATGCATCTTAAGTCCCTTAATTTTGTGGGTTTTACAATTGATTGTCTTAATCAATTTTTTTTCAACACATTAGGCACATGGTATTTTTATTTTGACAGTATTCGTTGCAGATTTTGGCGCTACGCATGACATTGATTTTTTAGAACACGTGAAACTGAATCGGAAATATGGTTCAAATTTGTAGATATTTTATGCCTGCATATAAAATATAGTTCATATCCTTCTAATAACCCCTAGGGTTATTAAATTTTCCACAAAAATCACATTACACACCAATTAACTGAAACAACAATCCATACGATATGAAAAATTTTAAGTCCAGAACGATATCTAATATGTTGAAAAAAAAAAATTAATCAGGGTAACAATTACAAAATCTATAAAAATTCGTGCTCGTTTTGCCATTAATTTTGTTATATAATTCACACACAAAGAGGAAAAAAAAATATAGAATATCCATACACATAGAGGTGGCCAAATTGGACCGAACTAGTCGAACCGGACCGGACTGGACCGGGTCAAAACCGGTCGAACCCTGAACCGAACGGACTGGACCGAAACCGGCCGTTTAAAAGGAATAAGGTTGAGGTTCAGGGTTGTTTATTTTATAAACCTTGAAACCGCCGGTTGATCGGCGGGTTCAAGTTCATGAACCGTGGCCATGTCTACAGTACACAACGCATATATAGTTTTTTTTTTTCCCAAATAATCCAGCATTATGTTTATAGTAATATTGATTTGTTTGCTAATCTAGCTAAGTCTAGTGATAAAGGCATCTCGTCAAACTGAAAGATCCAGTGTTAGAGTGTCATTGAAATTGGATATACACCATTAATTAAGAAAGTTAATAGTAAAAGAAAAAAAAAAACAGTTAGTTACGACTTCATAATCAATTTCTTACAACTCCATAAATGCCAGAATTAAGAAATAACTTCCTTTTCCTTGAGAAATGAAATTAAATTAAATCTTACTACTTATTTAGGAATTATTGCAGTCCATAATTAATTTATTAAAAAGAATTACTGCAGACATTATCAAAAATAAATACAATAAAATTTTGGGATAAAGGTTACAATTCTCACCACCCATTTGGAAATTTGAGTTTTATATATATTATATACACACACACAGTAATAATCAGTACTTCATTCTCTCTTTCCCTGCAATGAGCTGGTGGTGGGCAGCAGCTCTTGGAGAAGTAAAGGCAAGTAATTATCAGAACCCATGTTTTTTTTTTTTGGGTGTGCATAAAAACAATAATTCAGTCTCCAATCTTTTCTTACTGCAAATAAAGATGCTAACTTTAATGGTTTATGCTTTCATATCATTTGATCAAAAATCTAATAGAAAAAGTGGAAGAAGATGATAATAGTGCACCAAGGAAGTACCAAAGTGTGGCCCTTATCATTGGAGTCACTGGCATAGTTGGCAATAGTCTGGCTGAGATCTTACCTCTTGAAGATACCCCCGGTGGCCCCTGGAAGGTGTACGGGGTTGCCCGTCGCCCACGACCAATCTGGCAGGCAGATCATCTGATTGAATACATTCAGTGTGATGTCTCAAATGAAGAAGAAACCCTCCAGAAGCTTTCAGCTTTCACAGATGTCACCCACATCTTTTTCGTTGCTTGGGCAAGCAGAGCTACGGAAGCTGAGAATTGCGAAATCAATCTCTCCATGCTACGGAATGTCCTGAAAGCAGTGATCCCAAATGCAGAAAATTTGCAACATAAAGCAATATCTGCTTGCAGAAAATTCAGCCTCATGAAGCTCCATGGCATGAGGATCTTCCTCGGCTAGATGTAGTAAACTTCTATCAGACACTTGAAGATATATTGCTTGATGAAGTAACCAAGAAAGAAGGATTGACATGGTCAGTTCATAGGCCTAGCCCAATATTTGGGTTCTCACCTTGTTCCTTGATGAATGTGGTGAATACTTTATGTGTTTATGCACCAATCTGCAAGCATCAGGGGCTTCCATTGATCTTTCTGGGAGATCGAGCATCCTGGGAAGGGTATTGCTTTGCATCAGATGCAAATTTGATAGCTGAACAACAGATATGGGCAGCGGTTGATCCTAATGCAAAGAATGAAGCTTTCAATTGCAGTAATGGAGATGTTTTCAAGTGGAAGCAATTGTGGAAAGTATTAGCAGAGGAATTTAAGATTGAGAATCATGGATTTGAAGAGGATGACAAGAGATTAAGCTTTGTTGAGATGATGAAAAATATGGAGCAAGTGTGGGAACGGATTGTAAGAGAAAAAAAGTCAGTGCCTACTGAGGTTGAGAAAGTAGCAGCACGGTGGATTGTTGAACCCACTTTCAAATTGGCTGGACTTTTAGATACTATAAACAAGAGCAAAGAGCATGGATTTTTCGGTTTTAGAAACACCGAAAAGTCTTTTATATATTGGATTGTTAAGATTAAGGCCCATAGAATTGTTCCTTCATTTGATGGTTAACTGCAGTATGATCATGTTAGTTAGAATAGCTAAACTTGGGTATCCAATAAAATTAAAGTTTTTAAAATTGGCGGTAGGAATTAATCTTTGTATTAGGTTATACTATGAGTTGAAATATTAGAGTATGGTCTGTACAATTTATCCAGCACATATGCCTTTGAAATAATGGTTGAAATGTTGATGTAAAAAGTAAAAACTATTAAATTTTTTAATTTATATTATTTCAACCATTATTTTTTATTTCAATATTTTACTTGCAAACCATATTTTTTACATATAAATCAAATGCTGGATATTCGAAATAGTGGTTGAAATGTCGCAATCCATATTATCAACACAAGTTAAACGTTATGCCAAATATATAGTTGAAATGTTGCAGTCCATATTTTGATCTGTTTCATTGCCAACATTTTGAAAAGAAATAATTGAATTTTGGGATAAGGGTTAAAATTGTCACCTTTTAATTGGAAAATTGAGTATATATTTTCACTGCTTGTTTTACACCAGTACTTACAATATCTCTTTTTTCTTTTTTTTTTTTTCTTTTTTTTTTTTTTTTTGGGGTAAGTTTACAATATCTCTCTGTATAGCTAGCAGATCACTGCAATGAGTTGGTGGTGGGCAGGAGCTATTGGAGCTGCGAAGGCAAGTAAACTTCAGAACCCATGTTTTCTTTTTTGCATTGAAATTAAAATTCAGTATCCAATCTTTTCTTAATATATAAAAGTTGCTTGCTTTAATGATTTTTGATTTCATCTCATTTGATCAAATATGTAATACTTAATAGAAAAAACTTGAAGAAGATGATAATAAAGCACAAAGAGAGTACAGTAGTGTGGCTCTTATCATTGGAGTCACAAGCATCGTCGGCAATAGTCTGGCTGAGATATTACCTCTTCCAGATACCCCCGGTGGCCCCTGGAAGGTGTACGGGGTTGCACGTCGCCCACGACCAATCTGGCAGGCAGATCATCTGACTGAATACATTCAGTGCGATGTCTCAAATGAAGAACAAACCCTAGAAAAGCTGTCAAATTTCACAGATATCACCCACATCTTTTATGTTGCTCGGGCGAGCAAAGAAACAGAAGCTCAAAATTGCGAAATCAATGGCTCAATGCTGAGAAATGTTCTAAAAGCAGTGATCCCAAAAGCTGAAAATTTGCATCACATCTGCTTGCAGACTGGAATAAAGTATTACACAGGTCCTTTTGAGTCATTTGGCAAAATCCAGCCTCATGATTGTCCATGGCATGAGGATCTTCCTCGGCTAGACACAGTAATCTGCCATTATACACTTGAAGATATATTGTTTGATGAAGTGAGCAAGAAAAAAGGTTTGACATGGTCAATTCATAGGCCTGGATTAATATTCGGGTTCTCACCTTCTTGCTTGATGAATACAGTTTGTACTTTATGTGTTTATGCTACAATATGTAAGAATCAGGGGCTTCCATTAATCTTTCCAGGAGACCGTGCAGCCTGGGAAGGCTATCGGTTTGCATCCGATGCCGATTTGGTCGCTGAACAACAGATATGGGCAGTAGTGGATCCTAATGCAAAGAATGAAGCGTTCAATTGTAGTAACGGAGATGTTTTCAAGTGGAAACATTTGTGGAAAGTGTTAGCAAAGCAGTTTAAAATCGAGAATTATGGGTATGACGAGGATGAGAAGAGATTAAGCATAGGTGAGATGATGAAAAACATGGGGCCTGTGTGGGATCAGATTGTTAAAGAGAAAGAGTTGGTGCCCACAGATATTCAGAAAGTCACAGCATGGTGGTTTGTTGATCTGATTCTCAAAGCACCTGAATTCTTAGATACTATGAACAAAAGCAAAGAGCATGGATTTTTTGGTTTCAGGAACACCAAAAAATCTTTCATATCTTGGATTGAGAAGACGAAGGCTCATAGAATTGTTCCTTCATTTGATGATTAACTGCAGCATGACGATGTTAGTAAGAAATAATAACGAACAATTGCGGTATGATGGTGTTAGTAGGAATCCTGTTATTGTTATTGTTCTTTTTGTTCTTTGTTTTTTCTTGTTTTATATAGTAATAGAATTTCTGGATATTGTTTTCTGTATAAATCAGTTATAATACCCAAAATATGCAATTTGAGGTAAAAGAGTGCTATAATAAGCATATATTGGTTACTATAATTGATTAAACAAGTCTTAAGGGTAATGTTCTAATGTTGCACAAACTTTTTGTTTCTGTAGTATTTTTGGCTTATCAAAGAATGCTTTTCAAAGTAGTTGAATCATGCATTAAAAAGCAGAAGCTAATTTGTTAGTTGCCACCAATCCTAGTGACCTAAACACGACTTAAACTATTATCAAGCATATCAATTCAAAATATATGCCAAATTACCAATGAAAACATAATTACCAAATAATGCTACATAAACAACTTACCCCCAAGTTTGCTTTTGTTATGAACCAACAGTCTCTACTTTTCAATCATCGGCATCTGAAATAAGACTAGACCTTCTTTGTGTTATCTCCATTGATCTGCATTTTCCAATAAGTGTTCCCTTTTTCAGATTTTTGGGCATAAATTGATGTTCCCATTTGCTTGTTTGGTCATTGCTCAGTGTCATTCTATTCTAACTCTAAGCTCAGCATTCAATTCATTGACTTCACCAAAGAAGGAACTTATAAAATAAATCGTTTGTTGCTCAAATCTGGTGAAAAAAATGGACTACAAGGAAGAATAAAAAATTCAATTTCCAAAGGAAATTTTCAGATTCCATAGTCCTAAAAATACTAGCATTAGCAAAACCAAAGCAAACTAGAAGTCATCCTCAGGTAAGCAACACTTTTAAATAGATCCAAGTTTTCTCGAGTCTCTACATTTCTTTATTTAGTTCATTATTGATAGAAACAGAATACTGGAAACAGAGGAATATCCAAACAAAGGCTCTTGGATTGAATTAATAGAACTGTTACACTGAAAGAAAGTAAAGAATAAAGGATAAAATGGATTGAGCCTAAACCCTAATCCCCACAGGAATAACCCTTCCCTCTCTGCTCGAAGAACAAAGCCAAACACTCAAAAGGTGCTTACAAACATAATTCTCCAATACCCTTTCTTCTGCCCCTACAATCATATATATACGACTAAGTAAGAGTCTCCCTCATGTAACTAACTCTAATACCACGTCTCCTTCAATTCCCACATTACCTTTATGGCTATTAGCATATTCTCTATCAATTATCCACACTCCAGAATCCATTGTCATCAGTTAACGGTATAATATAAGTACATATTAATCTTCAAGTCTTAAGGTCAGTTTCTCATAAAATCAGAAGCATATAAATCGATTAACAAATACTTGCTAGTGAGATCTTTATGGTTTTACCTCTTCTCTCTGTTTGCTCAAAATTCATCTTCCATCCACACATGTTAGAGTTTTCGAGTAGCAGTGCCAGTTGCTTGTCTGAAACTTTAACATCAGCACATATGCTGCAGCAAGCCTTGCAGCTAGTTGATGCTTACACTAGGAATGATTAAAAGGTAAGAAAGAGGAATTACATAAGATCATTAATGAAAAAGGGGTTCACAAACTGAAATGATAAATAGCAAGAATACAATCTTACACAAATTTCTTCTCCTCTGTTTACAATGTCATAGACGAATGAGTAACAGGCACAATAGTGTCCGGGAAACAGAAGTACTCCTCCATCCTCTTTGATTCTCCCACCACCTTATTAACAGCACAGAAATAATAATTCATTTATTAAAAGGAAAAAAAAAATTCTCCAATTTAAACTGTTCCCCTCTATCTTGTGAATCAATATTACCCCAATTTGGGATTGTCAAGTGACAATCCCAACCCTGAATTCCTCTTCAATATATGGAAAATTGAAGCAGGAAATTTCTCAAACAGTTTGCAGGCAATTGTCTAACAAAGCACGTAAGCCCTTTTAACTGAAATTCATTCAGTTCATATACAAATCAAGGCTAAGTTTCATGCTGCAAATCACTGAAAAGCAATTCTAAGATAAATTAAAAATACAAAGCAAAAACTAGAAGAAACCTACCTGAAAGATTGAACGGCCACTGGGTTCACCGGAGATTTTCTTGACTCTTCTTTGATCCCCTATCATAGTTCCTTTCTCAAAGTTCTAACCATACAAGAAATGAAAGCTACAATTAATAGAAACAAAATCCTTATACCTGCTTATAACAATAAAACCAATTGATGAATGAGAAGTCAAGTGAATTCTACTCACAAGCTGTTCTTCAGTTAAACCGCCACAAATAAAACAAAATTAACCTCAAAATTTGACTGACAAGTTTAAAGATTCAGATTATTTAGCATAATCAAAAAATAGCAAAGAGAGAAATAGTGTAGCAAAAACAGACCTGAAAATCTTAGTCCAAAACTTAACGTAATGTCATGAAAATTGGATCTTTGTTTTATAAGATTGATTTATGTTACTATTTTCTTTTGTGAAATGCCTATAAATTGCTTAATATTTATTTTTACGTATCAATTACTTAATATGAAAAATTGTTATTGTGATTATTTTGTTTTGATTAATTGCTTATAATGGACTAAATTTAAGAAGTTGATTTACTGGGATGTAAACTGGGTAGAGATGGCATGGGGATACATTCTCTGTTCCTACTCAATATGCTGGAGAATTCCTATTTTCTCATCCAAAAAAATGTAACGGAGAGAAAATTTATTCTCGTCCCGTACCATGGGAAATCCCCGTTTCCTGATTGAAATACTAACTTTCCTCAAAATCTATCGTATTCACACAAAATCAAATTGAAGTGCATGTTGGAAAAAAAAAATTTACACATCATTCATTCACCAATAAATATTCAGCAACATGAAATTAACGTGGAAAAGAATATATATATATAATAGACTCTAAATAAAATATTAAAATTAATCTAATAGAAAATTTTGGAAAATTAAAGGACAAATATATGGAGATCTCCGCTAACACTATTCAAGACTGGAACGGGAATTAGGGATGCATACGGTCGGTTAACCGGTCCATGTGGACTTTTACAAACGGTTAACCGTTTAAACGGTTTTTTTAATTTACTAACCATACACTGTCCATTAAATTCGGTTAACCATTTCTTTCTTTACGGTTAACCATTTACGAAATAGGCATTATGATTTTACTAAATTTATAATATTTGAAACCTCAAATAAATAGACTATAAATCTCAAATGTCAAATAAAAATATAAAATTACAAACCATAGTCTTAATTATTAATTAAAATAACATTTTAACTATAAACTCCAATAATTAAAACATTAATAAAAAAAAAGTTCCCAAACATAGAAATTGTTGTACAAGATCAAACATCAATTAATAAAATTGTTCATCGATGTTTGTTTTTCAATGAATGTGAAATTAAGAATTGAGATGAGATGTGATGTGATTGGAAGGGAGTGACCAAGACTACTCGTTAGTCTTGGTGTTGTATAGTAAGGAAGTAAAATGACATCAAAGGCCCAAATGTTTCACTTATTATTCATATATATATATATACACATAATTTTTTAAGAAAAATATTTGTAAAAAATCGGTTAACCGCGAGTCTACATGGACTTTGGATGTAAAAATTTAAATCTAAACTGTAACCGTTAATTTCTAAAAATAAAAACCATACACTAGTCCATCTATTTCGGTTAACCATATTTTTAGCTCGGTTTCTGTTCGGTTTTATGGTTTTTCGGTTTTTTTGTGCACCTTTAACGAGAATAGAAATGGGAATGCGGCGGGAGGAGGTGTTTCCGTCCCTATTCTCGTAAAGGATTCAAGACATAATTGAATCTCAACCGAATATTTTTTTTTTTTTAATCTTCCTTTTTTATTGGGGAGATTCCCAATGGAGAGGGGAAATCCTCAATCCATTGACTTATAAGTAGAATCGAGTACTTGGAGAGAGTAGTTAATTACATTAAACTATCTTGTAATGAAAAATTACAATCCAATTACATAAGTAGATAATTTACATTAGAACAGTTAAATTAATTTATTAAGCCAATTTCAAATAATCTAGCCTTATGCCTAAGCTAATATCAAGGTTTGTATACAATTTATTAAGCCAATTTCACTTGCATTGTAAATATACAACAAATTAGACCTCGAGTATATACAATTTCAAAGAAGGGTCCTGTAGGTTCTTAATTCGTCTTTAGACTGTTGAAGGACATAATTAAATACGACAAATGAACTTTATTCAACAACGGTATCATTATCAGTTTGTTGCAAATCCATAACTGCCACAAGTACAAAATTACGTATCAATAACAAATAGAAATATCTGTTCCTTGAGAAATGAATTGGAGTCCATATATGATCTATTCGAATGAAGTTTGGGGATAAGGGTTACAATTCTCACCATCCATTTTAGTTTTACATCAGTACTTCAATCTCTCTTTGTATAGTCTGCAGATCACTGCAATGAGCTGGTGGTGGGCAGGAGCCACTGGAGCAGCAAAGGCAAGTAATTATCAGAACCCATGTTTTCTTTTTTTTTTGGCATAAAAACTATAATTCAGCGTCCAATCTTTTCCTACTGCAAATAAAGATGCTAACTTTAATGATTTTTGCTTTCATATCATTTGATAAAAAATCTAATAGAAAAAACTTCAAGAAGAAGATAATTGTGCACCAAGGAAGTACCAAAGTGTGGCCCTTATCATTGGAGTCACTGGCATAGTTGGCAATAGTCTGGCTGAGATCTTACCTCTTGAAGATACCCCCGGTGGCCCCTGGAAGGTGTACGGGGTTGCCTGTCGCCCACGACCAATCTGGCAGGCAGATCATCTGATTGAATACATTCAGTGTGATGTCTCAAATGAAGAAGAAACCCTCCAGAAGCTTTCAGCTTTCACAGATATCACCCACATCTTTTTCGTTGCTTGGGCAAGCAGAGCTACAGAAGCTGAGAATTGTGAAATCAATGGCTCCATGCTATGGAATGTGCTGAAAGCAGTGATCCCAAATGCAGAAAATTTGCAACATATCTGCTTGCAGACTGGAGCAAAGCATTATACAGGTCCTTTTGAGTCATTCGGCAAAATTCAACCTCATGAAGTTCCATGGCACGAGGATCTTCCTCGGTTAGATGTAGCAAACTTTTATTATACACTTGAAGATATATTGTTTGAAGAAGTAACCAAGAGAGAAGGATTGACATGGTCAGTTCATAGGCCTGGAGCAATATTCGGGTTCTCACCTTGTTCCTTGATGAATGTGGTTAGTACTTTATGTGTTTATGCAGCAATATGTAAGCATCAGGGGCTTCCATTAATCTTTCCAGGAGAACGTGAAGCCTGGGAAGGGTATTGGTATGCATCAGATGCGGATTTGATAGCTGAACAACAGATATGGGCAGCAGTGGATCCTGATGCAAAGAATGAAGCATTCAATTGCAGCAATGGAGATGTTTTCAAGTGGAAGCATTTGTGGAAAGTGTTAGCAGAACAGTTTAAGATTGAGAATTATGGGTTCAGAGAGGATAACAAAAGATTAAAATTAGAAGAAATGATGAAAAATATGGGGAAAGTGTGGGATCAGATTGTTAAAGAAAAACAGTTAGTGCCTTCAGAGGTAGAGAAAGTTGCAGCATGGTGGCTTATTGATCTAATTTTCAAAGAGGCTAAGTTCTTAGACTCAATGAACAAGAGCAAAGAACATGGATTTTTCGGTTTCAGAAACACACAAAAGTCTTTCAAATCTTGGATTGATAAATTGAAAGCTCATAAAATTGTTCCTTCGTTTGATGATTAGCTCTAATATGATGGTCTCAATAAGAATCTTGTTGATGTTGATGTCGACATTTTATATAGTAATAAAAGTTGTTGTGTTGATGCTTTTTTTCCTGGATAATTCTTTAGTTTGCTTATTTACTTTCTTTTTATGACATGTTATACATCCAACAGTACATAAGAGAAGTAGCAAAACTTAGGCATCCCATGTCACAAAGCTGAACAATTGTGTTTTAAATGGTCAAATACCCAAAAAAAATGCAATATGAGGTTAAAAGAGTGATATAATAAGCATATATTTGGTAATATATTTGATCAAACAAGTCTTAAGGACACGGAATTTCATGTTCCAGAAGCTCGTGTTTCAGTAATATTTTTTTGGCTAATCAGAGAATGCTTTTCAAAGTAATTCAACAAGCACTAAAAGCACAAGTCTGTTAGTTGCCACCACAAAACACAACTTGAGAACTACATATAAGAAGGCATAGTTTCGCCGCTTAATTTGAAAAGCCATATTTCCCTTCAAAGCATTAGCTATAAATGTCTTCATATATGCCAAATTCCCAATGAAACATAACTAACATAATTCAAAATATGCTATCGGTTTGCATCCGATGCCGATTTGGTTGCTGAACAACAGATATGGGCAGTAGTGGATCCTAATGCAAAGAATGAAGCGTTCAATTGCAGTAATGGAGATGTTTTCAAGTGGAAACATTTGTGGAAAGTGTTAGCAAAGCAGTTTAAAATCGAGAATTATGGGTTTGACGAGGATGAGAAGAGATTAAGCATAGGTGAGATGATGAAAAATATGGGGCCTGTGTGGGATCAGATTGTTAAAGAGAAAGAGTTGGTGCCTACAGATATTGAGAAAGTTACAGCATGGTGGTTTGTTGATCTGATTCTCAAAGCACCTGAATTCTTAGATACTATGAACAAGAGCAAAGAGCATGGATTTTTTGGTTTCAGGAACACCAAAAATTCTTTCATATCTTGGATTAAGAAGATGAAGGCTCATAGAATTGTTCCTTCATTTGATCATTAACTGCAGCATGACGATGTTAGTAAGAAATAACAACGAACAATTGCAGTATGATGGTGTTAGTAGGAATCCTGTTATTGTTATTGTTCTTTTTCTTCTTCGTTTTTTCTTGTTTTATATAGTAATAGAATTTCTGGATATTGTTTGCTCTATAAATCAATTATAATACCCAAAATATGCAATTTGAGGTAAAAGAGTGCTATAATAAGCATATATTGGTTACTATAATTGATTAAACAAGTCTTAAGGGTAATGTTCTAATGTTGCACAAACTTTTTGTTTCTGTAGTATTTTTGGCTTATCAAAGAATGCTTTTCAAAGTAGTTGAATCATGCATTAAAAAGCAGAAGCTAATTTGTTAGTTGCCACCAATCCTAGTGACCTAAACACGACTTAAACTATTATCAAGCATATCAATTCAAAATATATGCCAAATTACCAATGAAAACATAATTACCAAATAATGCTACATAAAAAACTTACCCCCAAGTTTGCTTTTGTTATGAACCAACAGTCTCTACTTTTCAATCATCGGCATCTGAAATAAGACTAAACCTTCTTTGTGTTATCTCCATTGATCTGCATTTTCCAATAAGTGTTCCCTTTTTCAGATTTTTGGGCATAAATTGATGTTCCCATTTGCTTGTTTGGTCATTGCTCAGTGTCATTCTATTCTAACTCTAAGCTCAGCATTCAATTCAATGACTTCACCAAAGAAGGAACTTATAACATAAATAGTTTGTTGCTCAAATCTGGTGAAAAAAATGGACTACAAGGAAGAATAAAAAATTCAATTTCCAAAGGAAATTTTCAGATTCCATAGTCCTAAAAATACTAGCATTAGCAAAACCAAAGCAACTAGAAGTCATCCTCAGTTAAGCAACACTTTTAAATAGATCCAAGTTTTCTCGAGTCTCTACATTTCTTTATTTAGTTCATTATTGATAGAAACAGAATACTGGAAACAGAGGAATATCCAAACAAAGGCTCTTGGATTGAATTAATAGAACTGTTACAATGAAAGAAAGTAAAGAATAAAGGATAAAATGGATTGAGCCTAAACCCTAATCCCCACAGGAATAACCCTTCCCTCTCTGCTCGAAGAACAAAGCCAAACACTCAAAAGGTGCTTACAAACATAATTCTCCAATACCCTTTCTTCTGCCCCTACAATCATATATATACGACTAACTAAGAGTCTCCCTCATGTAACTAACTCTAATACCACGTCTCCTTCAATTCCCACATTACCTTTATGGCTATTAGCATATTCTCTATCAATTATCCACACTCCAGAATCCATTGTCATCAGTTAACGGTAAAATGTAAGTACATATTAATCTTCAAGTCTTAAGGTCAGTTTCTCATAAAATCAGAAGCACATAAATCGATTAACAAATACTTGCTAGTGAGATCTTTATGGTTTTACCTCTTCTCTCTGTTTGCTCAAAATTCATCTTCCATCCACACATGTTAGAGTTTTCGAGTAGCAGTGCCAGTTGCTCGTCTGAAACTTTAACATCAACACATATTCCAAGTGTTGCAGCAAGCCTTGCAGCTAGTTGATGCTTACACTAGGAATGATTAAAAGGTAAGAAAAAGGAATTACATAAGATCATTAATGAAAAAGGGGTTCACAAACTGAAATGAAAAATAGCAAGAATACAATCTTACACAAATTTCTTCTCCTCTGTTTACAATGTCATAGACGAACGAGTAACGGGCACAATAGTGTCCGGGAAACAGAAGTACTCCTCCATCCTCTTTGATTCTCCCACCACCTTATTAACAGCACAGAAACAATAATTCATTTATTAAAAGGAAAAAAAAATCTCCAATTTAAACTGTTCCTCTGTATCTTGTGAATCAATATTACCCCAATTTGGGATTGTCAAGTGACAATCCCAACGCTGAATTCCTCTTCAATATATGGAAAATTGAAGCAGGAAGTTTCTCAAACAGTTTGCAGGCAATTGTCTAACAAAGCACGTAAGCCCTTTTAACTGAAATTCATTCAGTTCATGTACAAATCAAGGCTAAGTTTCATGCTGCAAATCACTGAAAAGCAATTCTAAGATAAATTAAAAATACAAAGCAAAAACTAGAAGAAACCTACCTGAAAGATTGAACGGCCACTGGGTTCACCGGAGATTTTCTTGACTCTTCTTTGATCCCCTATCATAGTTCCTTTCTCAAAGTTCTAACCATACAAGAAATGAAAGCTACAATTAATAGAAACAAAACCCTTATACCCACTTATAACAATAAAACCAATTGATGAATGAGAAGTCAAGTGAATTCTACTCACAAGCTGTTCTTCAGTTAAACTGCCACAAATAAAACAAAATTAACCTTAAAATTTGAGTGACAAGTTTAAAGATTCAGATTATTTAGCATAATCAAAAAAGAGCAAAGAGAGAAATAGTGTAGCAAAAACAGACCTGAAAATCTTAGTCCAAAACTTATGTAATGTCATGAAAATTTGATCTTTGTTTTATAAGATTGATTTATGTTACTATTTTCTTTTGTGAAATGACTATAAATTGCTTAATGTTTTCTTTTTTTTTTTTTTACGTATCAATTACTTAATATGAAAAATTGTTATTGTGATTATTTTGTTTTGATTAATTGCTTATAATGGACTAAATTTAAGAAGTTGATTTAATACATTCTTTGTTCCTGCTCAATATGCTGGAGAATTCTTATTTTCTCATCCAAAAAAAATGAAATGGACAGAAAATTTATCCCCGCCCCCCGTACCATCGGAAATCCCCGTTTCCTTATTGAAATACTAACTTTCCTCAAAATCTTTCGTATTCACACAAAAAATTAAATTAAAGTAGATGTTGGGGAAAAAAATTACACATCATTCATTCACTAATAAATAGGTTACACATCATTCATTCACCAATAAATAGGCAGCGATACAAAATTAACGTGGAAAAAAAATTATATAATATTCTCTAAATACAATATTAAAATTAATTTAATAGAAAATTTTGGAAGATTAAAGGACGAATCCGTGGACATCTCTACTGACACTATTCAGGACTGGAACGGAAATAGAAATGGGAATACGGCGGGAGGAGGTGTTTTCGAGACAAAATGGAGTCCCATCCCAACCCATGGGATTTTTTTTTCTTTTTGGGAATCTTCCCTTTTTATCGTAGAGATTCCCAATGAAGAGGGAAAATCCTCAATCCATTGACTTATAAGTAGAATCGAGTACTTAGAGAGAGTAGTTAATTACATTAAACTATCTTGTAATGAAAAATTATAATCCAATTACATAAGTAGATAATTTACATTAGAACGGTTAAATTAATTTATTAAGCCAATTTCACTTGCATTGTAAATATACAACAAATTAGACCTCGAGTATATACTATTTCAAAAGAAGGGTCCCGTAGGTTCTTAATTTGTTGAAGGACATAATTAAATAGGACAGATGAACTTTATTTAACAACGGTATTAATAACAGTTTGTTGCAACTTGCAAGTCCATAAGTGCCACCAGTACAAAATTACGTATCAATAACAAATAGAAATATCTTTTCCTTGAGAAATGAATTGGAGTCCATGTATGATCTATTCAAATGAAGTTTGGGGATAAGGGTTACAATTCTCACCATCCATTTTAGTTTTACATCAGCACTTCAATCTCTCTTTGTAAGTCTGCAGATCACTGCAATGAGCTGGTGGTGGGCAGGAGCCACTGGATCAGCAAAGGCAAGTAATTATCAAAGCCAATGTTTTCTTTTTTTTTTTTCTTTTTGGCATAAATACTATAATTCAGTCTCCAATCTTTTCCTACTGCAAATAAAGATGCTAACTTTAATGATTTTTGCTTTCATATCATTTGATAAAAAATCTAATAGAAAAAACTTCAAGAAGAAGATAATTGTGCACCAAGGAAGTACCAAAGTGTGGCCCTTATCATTGGAGTCACTGGCATAGTTGGCAATAGTCTGGCTGAGATCTTACCTCTTGAAGATACCCCCGGTGGCCCCTGGAAGGTGTACGGGGTTGCCCGTCGCCCACGACCAATCTGGCAGGCAGATCATCTGATTGAATACATTCAGTGTGATGTCTCAAATGAAGAAGAAACCCTCCAGAAGCTTTCAGCTTTCACAGATATCACCCACATCTTTTTCGTTGCTTGGGCAAGCAGAGCTACGGAAGCTGAGAATTGTGAAATCAATGGCTCCATGCTACGGAATGTGCTGAAAGCAGTGATCCCAAATGCAGAAAATTTGCAACATATCTGCTTGCAGACTGGAGCAAAGCATTATACAGGTCCTTTTGAGTCATTCGGCAAAATTCAGCCTCATGAAGTTCCATGGCACGAGGATCTTCCTCGGTTAGATGTAGCAAACTTTTATTATACACTTGAAGATATATTGTTTGAAGAAGTAACCAAGAGAGAAGGATTGACATGGTCAGTTCATAGGCCTGGAGCAATATTCGGGTTCTCACCTTGTTCCTTGATGAATGTGGTTAGTACTTTATGTGTTTATGCAGCAATATGTAAGCATCAGGGGCTTCCATTAATCTTTCCAGGAGAACGTGAAGCCTGGGAAGGGTATTGGTATGCATCAGATGCGGATTTGATAGCTGAACAACAGATATGGGCAGCAGTGGATCCTAATGCAAAGAATGAAGCATTCAATTGCAGCAATGGAGATGTTTTCAAGTGGAAGCATTTGTGGAAAGTGTTAGCAGAACAGTTTAAGATTGAGAATTATGGGTTCAGAGAGGATAACAAAAGATTAAACTTAGATAAAATGATGAAAAATATGGGGCAAGTGTGGGATCAGATTGTTAAAGAAAAACAGTTAGTGCCTTCAGAGGTAGAGAAAGTTGCAGCGTGGTCGCTTATTGATCTAACTTTCAAAGAGGCTAAGTTCTTAGAGTCTATGAACAAGAGCAAAGAACATGGATTTTTCGGTTTCAGAAACACACAAAAGTGTTTCAAATCTTGGATTGATAAATTGAAAGCTCATAAAATTGTTCCTTCGTTTGATGATTAGCCCTGATATGATGGTCATTGGTCTCAATAAGAATCTTGTTGATGTTGATGTCGACATTTTATATAGTAATAAAAGTTGTTGTGTTGATGCTTTTTTCCTGGATAATTCATTAATTTGCTTATTTACTGTCTTTTTATGACATGTTATACATCCAACAGTACATAAGAGAAGTAGCAAAACTTAGGCATCCCGTCACAAAGCCGAACAATTGTGTTTTAAATGGTCAAATACCCAAAAAAATGCAATATGAGGTTAAAAGAGTGATATAATAAGCATATATTTGGTAATATATTTGATCAAACAAGTCTTAAGGACAAGGAATTTCATGTTCCAGAAGCTCCAGTTTCAGTAATATTATTTTGGCTAATCAGAGAATGCTTTTCGAAGTAATTCAACAAGCACTAAAAGCACAAGTCTGTTAGTTGCCACCACAAAACACAACTTGAGAACTACATATAAGAAGGCATAGTTTCGCCACTAATTTGAAAAGCCATATTTCCCTTCAAAGCATTAGCTATAAATGTCTTCATATATGCCAAATTCCCAATGAAACGTAACTAACATAATTCAAAATATGTCTTCTGTAATGGTACGATATGGAGAAAACTGTGATCTGCAAGTCTTAAGGGTGCAAAATTTCTTATTCATGAAGCAGTTTCTCACAAAGTCAGCAGCATATTAAACGATTAACAAATGCTTTCTAGTGAGGTTTTGGGGTTTTACACCTCTTCATCCTTTTGCTCAAAATTTATCTTCCATCTGCACACATGTTAAGAGTTTTACGAGTAGTAGTGCCGGTTGCTCATTTGAAATTTTAACATCGACACATATTCCCAGTGCGGTAAAAAGCCTTGCAGCTAGGTTGCTGCTTACAATAGGAAAGATTGAAGGGTGACAAAGAAAATTCACATAAGATCATCAATGAGAAAAGGGGTTCACAAGATAAAACGATAATACTCCTCCTTTCTCCTTGATTCTCCCACCACCTAATTAAGACCATGCAGGAAAGAAATTCATTTTGTAGAAAATTGCATTCAATTTGAAAACTGTTTGCTTCAATCTTGTGATTCATTATTATTTCACAAGCATCCAGTTGCAATTTTTGTGTGCGAGATTTAGGGAAAAGGCCATTAGGACAAATAGGATAATAAAGCAGTGAATTTTTCAAACAGGTTTCAGCCAGTTGCCCAACATAAGTTGAAACTCCACAGCTCCATAGCCTCTTTATGCAAAATCAAATTCATACCTCATATACAAAGAAAGGCCAAAGTTTCATACTGCAAAAAACTAATCAAAGAATGAAGAGAATTATGTGCATTGGTATGCAAAATTTAGCGAAAAGGCCGATCCTAACTCTGAAATCCTTTGCAATTGCTCTAAAGCATCTGCATTCTTGAAAAATTCCCTTCAATTCATGAGATATTAAAGCAGTCATTTTATCAAACAGTTTTCAGGCAATTGTCCAACACAAGTTCAACATCAAAAGCTCATATAGCCCTTTAATTATAACTCAAATTCATTCAGAAGGCTAAGTTTTCATGCTGTAAACCACTGAAAAGCAATTCTAAGATAAATCAAACATACAAAAGCAAAAACCAAAAGGAACCTGAAAGATTAAACGACCACCGGGTTCACCAGAGATCCCCTTGACTCTTCTTTGATCCGCTATCAAAGTTCTTACCATACAAGAAATGCAATCTACGATTAAGAGAAACAAAAACACTATGCCCACTTATAACATTAAAACCAATTGAATGATGAAATTCAAGTAAATTCTACTCACATTGAGAGCTGTTCTTCAGTTACTGCCACAAACAAAACAAAGTCAACCCCAAAATTTCGAGTTGATTAGTCTAACGAGTCAGATTATTAAGCATAATCAAAAACAGAAAAAGCAATTAGAGATAATTGGACCCAAAGGGCCTTTGTGTAGGGTTTGATTAGACGAAGTTTTGAGATGTTTTTCTAAGGTAGGATATGTATTCGTTCAAGCTTGAGAGGAGGAATAAAGGGAACGGATGAGATTTGATGGTAGATCATAATTTTTTAAAAATCCTTGTTTCCCTCATTTTTCAATTCCATCAATTTGGTGGTTTTCGAAGAATCGTGGGTTGTAAAACAATGAGTTTATAAATTTGACCATGTACTTTTTTATTATTCAAAATTTTTTTTAATCTTTAAAGGCTCTTTAAATAATTACCATATTTAACTCTACTTTAAAAAATCTCTCATTCTCCCAAGTATGTTTTTATTTTGATTTTTATTTTTCCATCAAATACTATACCACCCTCTACCATCCTTCCCTTTATGATTCTTATCTCATCCTCTCCCAAGCAAAGTCAAGCATTCTATAGTATTTATTTATTTTTTTTCGTATAATTTGATAAAATTCTAAATTTATGATTTTTTTTTTCTTTGTAGTCAATATTTCAATAAAAAAAGGTTACAAATCTGAATAATTTGCATAAAGTTACAATTACTAAAAAATTATTTTTTTTTTATAGCTATTGTATACAAAAATTTGATTATGAGTTTATGACTCAATATATATTTGTTTAGGTAGATATAAATATAATAAATAATTTTTTGAGGATATAATAAGATAAATTTTTGTAAGATGAAAAAACAAACAAAATTAAATACAATTGGACTGAAAGGGCCTTCATTGATTCATTTATTTGCTTATTTACTTTTTCTTTGGATAAAGGTAAAAAAATACCTCTACTATATTTGGGATTTTATGCTTAATATTTTCAGAATCCAATTTTACCCTTATTATTTTACCCCAATCAAATTTTACTTTTTTTTTTTTTTTTTTTTTTTGAGTAATACTTATAAATTTTGATTATATCGAACATCGATAATATTTTGCAAATTGACATACAAATTTTTGTGAATAAAGGCAGGAAAAATTATGAGAAAAAAATTACACCTTATGGTATAATTATCACTTGAAAAAGTCAATTCAATTCCCACTTATTATACTTTGGTCACATCACCTTATTTTCTAAAGAAAATAGAAAATAATTTTTTTATATATATTTTAATCATTTTCAAACAATACTTGAATGGAAATAGAATTCATTTGAATAATTAATATTTTGAATTTATTAAAATGAGAGCTTTCTTTCTTTTTTTTTTTTTTTTTCTTAAGCATATATATTTAGTAATAATAGCTTTGATTAATTAAATAAGTCATTGAGGACAATGATTTCATGTTGGAGAAACCTTTTTAGGTTTCATTAGTATATAATTAATGAAAGGATGTTAGAGTAGTTAACAAGCACAACAAGTTTGTTAGTTGCCACCACTTAATTAATGGCATTAACCCAAACACAACCACACCACATATTCATTTTCAAGTATTAATTTTCCCACTCAGTTTCAAAAGCCATATTACCACTCACAGCTATATGAATGAAATTATTTAAATAAGTTCAAATATTCATGTGATTTTCCAATTTGAAAGTCAATTCTATATGATTCAAAAATTAGAGTGTGTCATTATAAAAGTTGACCTTAATTCAACCCAAACCTATTTAACGAAAATAACTAATTTTATATTTTTTTTTTATATTAACTTCCTATTGTGTTTAAGGGATAGAAAGACCTTTTTCTGTCCTGTGGTATAGTCGATTTACCCAATACTACTTTGTGGTATACACATTACCAATTTGGATCATATGATATTCATTTCGTTGCCTAATTGGTCTGGAGGTATTTAATTTGAGCCTTGTGGTATTCATTCTGTTACCTAATTAGGCCAACGGGCATTAATGAAGCGTGCATCTCCCGTCCAAGTTGGTCCAATTAGATAACAAAATGAATGTTATACCACATAACCAAAAAGTCTTTTTGCCATGTTGACAGTGATTTGTAATATTCTTATTATGTTGTATGTTCAAATTAACAATCACAACATAATTACCATATAATTAAATTTATAAGGAGATTATGTGCATGTATTTGCATCTATAAATACACTTACAATTAACTTGAAGATATTGATCAAATTAATATATTCATGTATTTCAAGGATGGAAAAAATAATTTTAATTTGTTCAAATTTAATTGAACATAAATTGAAATAGCTTTTTTTTTTAATTTCTAAATTAAATGCACCTGTACTTTAGCATCAATAGGTATTTCAGTATTTAACTCGTTCAATTAGTTAATTAATGCGTGGTTGGAGCAAAAATTGCTGAACAAAATTCACAAACATTTCTGCTCACTTTCATTGTACAATTTTTCTTACTCTAGTAGAAAAAATATTGACTAATTTGGGGTTTAAAATGATAAGAAATTATTGTTGAAATGAATCTGAAAGTAAGAGAGTTTTTTTAACTTTTTATTGCAAAAATAATTTCAGTTAAGGTTCACCGCTCCTCTCAATAAATGTTAGTAAAAATTAATTTAAAAAATCTCTTTTTACAAACTACTAAACCATAATTTATAGCTGAAAATTGAATTTGGTATCATTATTAAATCAAACCAAATTTAATGCAATCCTTTTTTATTTATTATGACAAACTCATTTAATAAAATATTACCCGTCTTCTTCGTTCGTGTCAAGTTCGTATCGGATCTTGTGCAAAATTGTTACATTGACAACTCTCCCTCAAGCCTCATTTTGCATAATGCCTCAAACAAAACATCAAACAAAAGACAGGCAGAAACATTATATTAAAAAAAAAAAGGGAATATGAGAAAAAAAAAAATAAAAAAAAAAACCTCAAAATTGAAGAAAAAGAAAGTACAAAATTGGTGTTAAACTGTCAAAACAATCTATCATCATGATCTTTCAGAAAAATATGGACAAAAATCTTCACATGAAGAACTGTATTGCATGTCTTGTTCTCCCCCAATTTCAATCTGAACCAACCTATCTACATAGATTCAAATTCCCATATTCATAACCCTGCCTAAGAAATAATAATAAAAAAAAGAGGTTAGTATGACCCTTCAAAAGGGTGCGTCTGTTTAAAATTCTTCTGTGATCAAGAGAATGAAGGAAGCATATCTTCCTCAGAATTTAAAGAGAAAATGTCAACAGGAGCAGTGGTGCAGCCAATTCCCTTGTTCTTCACTCTGCTGCTATTTGAAGACATTTTGTTGTGATCAATAAAAACTACAACCACTGTTATATCATCATGGAAATGTCTCCTTACTCCTCTGTCTATTTTCTTTATATCATCATATCTCATCTCTCTTTTCTTTGCAGCTTCTTGAATTGCAGCTCTTACCAATCTCTTAGCGATTCCCTGCAATGACACACCAAGTCAATACCTAAATCAGGAGTCTGAAGCAAATAAGTTCTTTGTTTATCATATAGAGGCTTCATTGCACCGATTGGGGTTTGTGCATTTGCGCTCGTGTCGATGAAATCACTACTTTTATTTTGATCCTACTTTGTCAAAATGTGGCGACCAAGTAATGATATGATTAGTCAATATCAAATCTACGTCACTGAAGCACTATATCAGCTCCGAGCAATTTTGAATTTCAAAATTTTTCATTTTTTGCCAATTAATGTTGCACAAGTGAGGGTTACCTTTGTGACACATGTCGGTTATTTTTTTTGCTGGAGCTTAAATGACCCTTTACTAGTAGGCTTGACTTCTTGTTGATCTCCTTCCTCGTTATTTTGTCACTAAATTTCGATGAATTATGGCGAGAGTGATTTTATTGATACTAAAATGAAAATTTAGTGACTTTGTTGACACAAATTAAGGTTTAGTGACCATAAGCACACAAACGCCAAACTTCAGTGACCATCGAATCAATTTACCCTTAATCCTCAGTTTGGACTTTGCTGGCAGAGTCAATTTGTCCTAATGAACTTTCGGTACCAATATGGTACATCAACTTGGCCATTTAGGCAAATTAGTTCATCAGAAAATAGCATACACACACGTTCGTGCCACTTCTGGACTCATTTAATTGTTTAGTTTTGAACATTTGAGAGCAAATTGATCCTGAACCTTTATCAGGATTTTGGTTTTATGAAGTAGACTGAATGAAGAACAGAATCACGAAATTTGAAATGCGTTCAAGATCATAAGCAAAAAAACAAGAGTACTTACAGCTCTCGGGTTCTTGAAAACAATCTCCACAGCAGTTTCATCACTCAACTGCTCCCAAAGACCATCTGAAGCGAAGATCAGGAACATGTCCTGTGGTCTGAGCTTCCTAATGAGAATTGAGGGTTCTGCTGTCATTACGGGCCGCTTTAAAGGAACTGGGTTTCCAAATTGCTGAAACAATGGATCTCTGTTGATATCTGGTTTCTTTAGATAAACATCACCAATGGATCTTGACACCTAAAATTGAAAAGGCGAAAGAAGATTTTAGTCACTAAAAAGGCGACTACAAGTATGAACAATGAGCATTTTGATGCTTTTGCAAGAGTTTTATCCTGAAATGATGGTCAATTTAATCAATAATGAGACTGTGACACTCCAAGGTTTAACAACATCAAATTGGCAAAAGCAAAAGGGAAAAGAAAAAAACTCGACGCTACCTGAATTATGCCCTTAATCCTCCAGACTCCGCGGGTATAAATCACAATATGCGAGTCATCAGGATGAAGTGCCTCAACTTCCTTCCTGACCTCTTCAACAGCAACATTGTGATCTGTTGATAACCGTTCAGCTACTACAGGTTTGTTCTCATCCTCGTACACTCTACGGCCAAGAACTACTCTTGAATCCCCTAGATTTGCAATATATAGTACTCCATTTGTTATTGCACCTACTAAACAACATGATCCAACAGATGCAATTTGTGGATGTACTGGCAATGATCGCTTCACTAAATGGCAGAACTCCTCTTCGGTCGCATTAAAGGCCTTCTTTATCACATCCACCGAAATTCCCCCTTGTTCTGATGCAAATTCTGTGATTCAAAATCACAAATCAGTGTCAGAAAGGTAAGGAACACAAAACAAAAACAAAAAAAGCATATTACAGTTGAGCAGCCAGTCCAATTAGAATGCATTCAACTCCAAATTTTGAATCCCACCATAAAAAAAAACCTGAAATTTTCCAGTAGATTAAAAAATTGACTTCTTTACCCAAATATAAGAAATTGCAGATAACAAACTAAAACAAGAGAAAATAAAAAAAACTATTAATATCAAAAAAGGAGGGCAATGCATAATTTGATGATACAAAATTGATGATCGCAAGTAACAAAGTTACATAAACATCAAAAAGAAGAAACGTTTCTACCAATATGTTAAACAGATTATCAGTCTGATCATAAGCAAAACTGCATCAAAATAGAAACTTGATCAATCATATATGCTAAAACAGAGCAGAAACCACACAAACAAACAATCAGGAACAAAAACCATCATAAAAAAAATTAAACTATGGACGGAGTCTTAAAAAGGAGTTGGGAATTACTCTGCATAAAAGGGAACAAATGCTTGTTGACAAATCGGGAAGCCTCAGGGCCGCCATGACCATCATAAACCCCAACATAAGTAGCAGAAGGAGACGTTAAAACTTGGCTTTGATCTTCCAAATTAGAATTAGCTTGAACGACGGCGATCGAGAAATCACCGGAAGCATGTGGTTTCAAATCCGTATGCCAAAGCAACCCATCACCACCCACACCACCACCACCGCCAGCTATCCTACCAAAACAACGCTCAAGTGGCCGGCAAAAAGAGCGAATCATCATCGCTAATCGTTCCCCTTTTACTCTTCGTTGCTTCCCCCTCTTTCTCCACAACTAAAAACACTAACTTTACAATTCAAGCTCGTTCCTTTTCAGGAATTTGTCGATACCCAACAAGTTGATTTCGATTTTGGCCGTGGGTTTCGTTTTCCAGATAGTATTAAATGAGAAAAAAATGGTGTAACGCTGAAGAAGAAGGCGAAAGTGCGTGGGAAAAAGAAGAGATGCCGCGTGAAGAGGAAGACGACTCTTTTGTTTATACTGTACACTACGCGTTTTAAATCGTAAATTCCGTTTTCACCAAATATATAATTTTTATTAAACAAATATTAATTTTTAATTTTATTTATTTTATTTTCATGTCATGACTTTTATGTTGACTTTTGTTATTCCAGAGATTTATATAATAACAATGAGCTAATTAGTAATTACTACTTCTAGATGATAGTCGTTTCATTTTATAATTGTTACTAATTATCATTTTTGTATAAAGGACAGATCATAAATCACTATTTTTTAACAATTATATTTATCTCCAAAATGGGTGATTATTTGAAATTTAATTTTTTTTTAATTTTCTAAAATATTTTTGATTTTTGAATCACAAGATAAAATTACTTGCAACTAAAGATAAGGGAATTCTGGTTATATACTCTTTCTACGACACAGCATATTAGCTAATTATGGTAAAAATAATAGTGATAATGTAAAATTTAAATTTAATAGTTTATATTGAAATATTAAAAAAAAATAGAAGTTGAATTTTTTATTTTGATAATTAGAACTCAATAAATCTTCTTAATTTTATCACTATTGTAGAAGAAATAGAAATGTTACTAAAAAAAATGTATTTCTTTCCTTGAGTTTAGAGAAATGTTCATCGAATTTCAAAATATTTCCAATTGGTAATTAACATATTAAGCAAATTTTCAAATTTCTACTCAATTTTTCATTAAGTTTCCACTATATAAATTAAAGAAAAATACTAATTAAATTATACCCAATTGATGGGGGAAAATATTCTACTTAATTAATTATAATGGTTTTGGTGCATTGTGTGTCATTCTTAAATATAATAAGATCTAATTCGCATTCATCTCTTTGGAATTTTCTAATAAGTTAAAGGAAATTTACAAAAAATGTATATATATAGATATATATATATATATAAATTTGTATCTCGTTGACTATATAAGTACATATAGTTTAGGCTATTTTGTATTGTCAATTAAATAGTAAAATTTATTTCCTTAGTTTTTATCACTAATTAGTAAAGATAGTTTAAATGTGTAACGAGATAATTGGTAAACCTAACATTAAAATAATAATAATAATAATAATAACTTAATTAAATTTTTGAAAGAGGCAAGAGTTGACTAATGCCCAAAGAAAGTCAAAAGAGATTTGCATTACAGCTGGGCAATGATTCACTAAATACGTTTAGTTATTATTAATATTATTATTATTATTTTCTTGGAGGTTAAGTAATTAATTGGACAGAAATCTGAATATCATACCCGAAATTTTCTATTTTCTGTTTGTTTTCCATATATTTTGTGTAACAAATAGATTTTTTTTTTTTGTTTTTTTTTAATATTTTAATTATGTTGTACTTGAAACTTCGGGAGAAAGAAAAGAGATCGTCTATCAACATTAACATTATTCATACATTTTCTTTTGGATTTTGATAAAATTATTTCATACTTTTAATTATAACTCTATAATTATTCCACTTATACTTGTATTCATATTTCCTTTTAATAATTGCAATTCTTTAAATGATATACTATGCGGTTTTAGTGTGATTTGAACCCCGAACCTCTTATTTAAAAAGAGATGTATCTGTATGTACACTTATATTCATATCCTAATTTCACTTTTACAACTTACAATTTGGAAAATCATATAAATTATTTAACGCAAGAAAAAAATCTCGAAAATGTTTTTTATATAAATAAAGACACCATCAGATCATTCAAATAGTGTTTCATATTTTGACTTATTCATAACTCAACACGGGAACATATATAGAAGTCATTTTGTTTCCTTCCTGTCCATTTACACCATATGGGTGTTGGAAATTCCAATATCGGAAATAAATAAGACTAAAGAGTTGCATATAAGTAATATAGGTTAACTTTAACGTAAACCAATCAATTTTGGGATTACATAAGTTTAACTATATATATGTGCTCACTGGTAAGATACCCAATAAAATTATTGTTGGGTATGAGTTGTTATGAATTATAATTTTGGCCGGGATTTAATCTTTTAGTTAAAACGTCAAATGATGATAAATTATGAATGATATATAGCTTATCATGGATGAATATAAATATTAAATACAATATGTAGTACTCGTGCAATCCGCATTAAAAAGGAAAAAAAGAGTTTTTTAATCAAAAGTTGGTTAACCACTTGTTTGAAAAGAAATCACAAGTTGAAGAATTAAGAATTAATTATGCATAAATATGATATCGTTGGATATTTCTCATTGACAAACTTTGGTCCCAATAATAATATCGTGTATAAGCTAAGATATAATAATAATAATAATAATAATAATAATAATAATAATAATAATAATAATAATAATAATAATAATAAAAGTTGTGTTATTAATGCTTTTCTTTGATATGATCACATGAAAGTAGCGATTCCTTTATTCTATTCTGATACGTTCTTGGATTTTTTATTTTTTTATTTTTGGGTTTTAATCAATTCTCTCATCTACAATTATATGTTTAAATTATATACTCAGGAGTGGAATATTTATATAATTGTAGATTATTCTCAATCTCGATTAGTTCAGAATATTGTCAACGAAATATTATATTATCGAAAAATATTTTTCCATATAATAATCATTTTTTGACCTTATAAATAACCATCATTTTTGAATTGAAAATCTTTCAATATTCACATCTTAAAAGGTATAAATATACACAAAAAATATAATAAATTATCGGATGTTTTATCATTCTTTTTTTTTTCTAAAATTTAATCGATGTGTCAAATGACACAATTATAAAACATCTAAAAGAATTAGAAAATTCAACAAAAAAAAAAAAAAAAGAAAAAAGAAAAAAGAAAAAGAAAAACCTTATTAGTTTTTTTAAAAAAATTTTAAATTTTATTAATTTTCTTTTAATATTCTATGGTGAACATGTTTTAAAAGAATGTGATATGACAATAAGTCAACAAGTAGAATTCTAAATTGTTAGAGATTTCACTGTGTACACAATTACAGCAATAAACAACAGCAGTTCCTAGTCTTTAATGCAACAGATCACATCTAATAGACAACTGGTGTTATTGGTTAGAGATCTCTATTACTTGTAGCACATTCATTTTTTTTTAAACTTTTCTTCTCCTCTTAGATGCTTGCTATATTAAGATAGCTAAGGTCCCTTTGTTTGTTGATGGAACATTATGAATGAAAGATGATCTTACTCTAATTACATGAATTGATTCACCATGTTAGTTTTTCGGTTGTTATTTGAAATGTTATGAAAACCGGACCAGCCGGTTCTACCGGTTTTACCGGGAACCGGTCATGGGTCCGGTCGGTTTAATTAAAATTAGCGGTTTAATAAATAAACCGGAGATGACCAGTTCGACCGGTAAAAAACTAGTGAACCGGCGAACTGGTCATATTATACTCTGCGTTTTTCTTCGGTGAGCAAAATGTGGTTCAGTTCAAAAACTGAACCGAACCAAACTGAATCAAAAACCAAACGTAGAAAATTATAAAACCAAAATCAAATCAATATACATTCGGTTTCAAATTGAACCGAGCTGAACTAGCTCGGTTTAGTTCGATTCCAAACCAAAATTTCCAAATTTTAAAATTTAAATCAATTATCATTAAATTATTATTAATTATATATAAATTATTGTAAAAAATGGTCTATATTATATATATATTATTAAAATCTCATAAATATAAATTCATAATAATATAAATATTTATTATATCAAATAAAATATATTTTATACAAATAAATTTTAAATATTTAAGGATATTTCATGAAATAATTTTGAATATTAAACATTTGAAACTTGTATTTGATGAATTTATAAGCTTATTTATTATTTAAATAATATTTTTTTCAAAATCAATAATCCGGTATAACCACCGGTTGAACCACTTATCAGTAGCTTTACCGGTTTAATGTCCGATACGGTTATGATAACATTGGTTATTTGTTCAAATTTGGCCATAGTAACTTTATTGACCCTAAAGCTAAATTTTCGTAATTTCATTGATACAAAATCAACATTAATAATTATTAATATACAAACGTACAATTTCAGTGGTCGTTGTTGCATTTTCCTTGTTTCTTCCTTTTAATCATTTTTGTAATATGAAATCAAGTGTAGTATGGAATTTTCTGGGAACATAATTACAAATTCTAAATATTCACACTGACAATTGGAAAATAAGAAACACGGTAACTTAATTGAGATTAGAAGTTAAAATAAACAACTAAAACACTGATTTAGTTTTTGGGAGTTACATCAATCAATTATGGAAAGGTCAGTTTTTTCTTGCATTCCCATATCTTTAAATTGTCAAATATTTCAATCAACAAATAAGGCTCTGCAACAATTGTCAAACTTGGAAGTTCAATCAAGACATCAACTTCATTAACTCAGCCCTTAATACTCCACTAATCGAGAAATTTATGAAATGGGACATCTTCAAGTCTATAAGTCAAAAACATCGACCTTTTGTTTTTTAATGGCTTCGTACACTATGGGACCTGAACTTATCAAAATACTGCGATTCTCCTTAAACTTTGGAAATATTCAATCAGCCAATGAACAATGAATCTACTTAATGTGTAATTAATGAATGGCAAAACGTGTCTAAAACCCTGTGATCTTTCTCTTTTTACATTACCAGTTCTATGATTTTCGTTTTACTTATATTGAGAACATGATTTTTTATTTTTTTTATCTAGTCGTCCGTATTTTTTACGGTATCTTACGCATGTAACCCAGTCTTCGTTATCGGCGCGTCAACCGTTATATATACCAGACAAAATACATCCAAAACCCCCTGATTTTTTTCCTTTTATTCAACCAACCCCATGATCTTTGTTTAATCTACATTAAGTATATGATCTTTTATTTTTTTGTCTAGTTGTCCGCATTTTTCACAGCTACGCGTGTAACCCAGCCTCCATTATTTTGAGTGTCAACCGTTATGTATGCCACGTCATCCGCCACATCATTGTGTTAGTTCCACTTACCCATACCTATACCCAACCAACTCAGCTAATATAACCCGACCCGAAATGCTAAAACCGGATTTTACATTCTAAAATAACGCATTCTTCTTATTCTTCTTCTTCTTCTTGAATTCGTTCAAACCCTAACACTAAAACCAGTTTTAAAAGAATAAAAATGCATTATTTTAGAACGTAAAAATCCGGTTTTAGCATTTTGGGTCAGGTTATATTAGCTGGGTTGGTTGGGTTTTTGGGTCGGGTATAGGTATAGGTAAGTGGGACCAAAACGCTGATGTGGTGGATGACGTAGCACATATAACGGTTGACGCGCCAGATAACGGAGACTGGGTTACACGCGTAAGGGGTCGTGAAAAATGCGAGCGACAAGACAAAAAAATAAAAGATCATGTGTTCAATGTAGGTAAAACAAAGATCATAGAACTGATTGCATAAAACGTGAAAGATCATGGGATTTTGGATACGTTTTGCCTTGATGAATAATCCTTTGAATTATCCTATTTGAAGTTTTTTTTTCTAGGTAAGAAACTGTTAGGGCAGGAGCTGGAATCCTAATGTTTCAAGCATTTAAAGACTTCAGATAGGTGTTGGACAGGCATTTGGCGGTGCTATCTTATTGTAGACTACCTAATTTTTCTTCATATCAATATTAATTACATAATTTTAATTATTCAAAGCTAATATCAACTATGGTGAGTTTTCTTTAGTATCACAAGCTAATTCATTGGTATGATGAGGTGAATCTTATTATTTGAATGAACTCTTACTAAATACAATTGTTAGACATTGTTATTACAAAAATAATATTATTATTGTGGTGATTGTTTACTGAAAGAAAAAAAAAAAAAAATTCCTCCGTGTCTAAATATATATCGTTTAAGATTGTTCACCAAGACCAACGAATAATTTATTGAACCATTAAAGTGAGTAGTGTATACTTAATAAAATTCTCTTTGTTCTTAATTACCATATGATATTCTAAATTAATATTAAACATCACTCTTGAAATAAGTAATGGCAAATTAGAGAAAATAAGATAAAAAACGCATAGGTAATATAAAACGTCATATAAAAAGGAACAAACTAAAAAAACTAAAGCGACATTTATTTAGGAATGGAAAGGGTACCTTAATATCATATATAATAAGATGAATATTATTATTTTGGTGAATCCTTACTGAAAATAAGATAATATTTTGACATTTGCAGAGTGAATTTTATTATTTTGGTGAATTTTTACTGAAATTTGTTGGGATAGCTTGCCATGTTTTTGTACCAGAAGGTGAATCTCATTATTTTAGTAAACTCTTATTGTTAGTATCATAAAGTAAATCTTATTATTTTGTATATATATAAAAAATAATAAGATTTACTTTATGATACTAACAATAAGAGTTTACTAAAATAATGAGATTCACCTTCTAAAAACAAAGTAAATTCTTATTGTTTAGATGATTTCAATTTATTTTAATCTTATTATTATTTTTTTTTATGAGAAAATCTTATTATTTAGATTAATTCTTACTGAAATCAGACGCAAGTGATACCAATACTAGAAAAAAAAAAAAAAAAAAAAAAAAAAAAAAAAATCGCACAGTCTACATTATTATTATTATCATCATCTAGTTTACACCTTTTCCTTATTTCGTCTTTTTTTTTTTTTTTTTTTTTTGTATAAAGATTAAAAAAAAAATTTATAATCTTAACTAATTTCTTGCCATTTTTACGACATAATTCATAGATTTCAGAAATATTGCAATCTTAACTAATTTGTTGCCATTTTTATGACATAATTGAAAATGTTATCTTTATGCAAGTTCAGGAAAGTTTCAAAAATTCAAACGGGTCATCCTTTTTACCGTCAAGAAAGGCAGTCAGTCTTTTTCAAAATTTAGTCATAATTGAAGTTTCCCCCTATTTTCTACTGCCATATTTGATGAAAATCAAAATTAAAAACTCTTCTCACAAATTCACTTCAGGCTGCCAACTGATCCATGTTCCATAATTATATGTATATAAGCAATACTGACACAGCCTTCAAGATTTCAAAAACAATTTCTCTCACTCACATCCATAGTAACCATATAACTTCAAATTTTTAACAAAAGAAGTCCTCCACTTTCTTTTCTTCCACGTATCGTCTTTCTAGTCATTATGCAATGATCAGAGTCGCCAGAGACAAGGTAATACCATAACTAACAGGTATAAATACTATCACGTAGTCTTAATAAATGCTGTCACACTGTAAAAAGTAACGAATTTCTCTAAAAAATGGTCTTTTACGCTCTAAAGCGTGCATGTACGTGTGACCCAAGTCAGTAAATTTTCAGTCAAAAGGGCATGCGTGCAGAAAAATCAAGTTCTAAATTTGTATGATTATTATGTTAATAGTACAAAAAGTTGAAGGACCATGGTGTAATTAACCCATAGAAGACCTTGTATAGCGTGTCATAATCTCTAAAAAGCATAAATATGCGACAATGGAGAATATTATACATACCAAAATCGCAAACCACACAAGTCAGGGCAACAAGATTCAATACAACATAACATGTATTTACTTATCATGATATGTGACTACTTACAACTACATCCCTTCGGCAATATGGACAGTCGCCACAAGTTCGTATCCAGCGATCCAAGCAGGCAGCGTGGAACCTATGCCCACAAGGTAGGTGTATAAGTTTGTCTCCCTCCTCGAAACTTTCGAGACAGATGCTACAATCACGGGAAAGGCGAGCAGTTTTCCCTTTCTCTAAGCTGCTAAATATCTCCAACTGCAAACAGTTGATATCCTCAGAGGTTAGACCAGGAGGTTTCTTCTCGTACGATTCCTGAATTAGATGCAATCTTTCTGTCTGATTAGTTGAGCCAATAAAAAAGGTTCCTCTGGGATACCATGCTGACCCGGCTCCCCAGTCCACTGCATCAACATCCCGTAATTCATCAGCAAAGGTATTATCCCTGTTGGAGATGTCAAACGAAACTCTGTTACTCCGCCTGAAAACCCGAAATAGAAGAGTGGTCATAAGAAAATTAGGTTTCAATTGTTCAAAATTACCTTAAAAGAATGTAATAGCAGAAAGAATGGATTGGACAAAACCAATTGAATAGCCACAGTTTCAAAAAAACAAGTAGAGATTGGTACCATAGCAATTAGAACACTGGAACTTGTATATATTCACACAAGAGAATACAACAGCAAAGATCAAAATCTGACAAAAATAAATTAGAAAGAAAACAACTAAAACAGAAGGAAATCAAGCACCAAATTTCAGATAATCAGACATTTCTATCGATAGGAATATATACATTCTTGTAGTATAAGCAGCACTATAATGTTTCCAACCGAATTCTTAGGTGAATCTCCATTGCAATAGCTACAGGAAGATACTTCTGTCCATCTTGAACTCATCAATGTCATACAAATCGGTTCAAACAAAATACAAGATAAACTTCAAAAAAAGGTGCATAATCCCTTCAATACAAAGTGAAAGTAATAGCAAGGATCTCAAGAAGTACTTGTTGCAACAAATTCAGCCACGAGATATCAATATGTGAGCAAGCACAATAGCTATAACAGCAGAATGGCTTCAAGGGTTTCATAGCATTCAAATTCCATCAGGTAGAGCAACTACAGAGCAAAAGAAAAAACTTAACCACTGTTCTTGGCACAATTTTTCACTTCAGCCCCTTATACTTTTATTTTTTGTAAAATTGGGCATTTAACATTTACAAGCAGATGGAACTATCTATCAAGGGCCAAATTTTACGAAAAACTAAAGTATGCCAAATTCACCAAAATTGAAGTAACAAGGACAAAGGGACAAATTGTGCCAAGTACAGGACCCAAATTTTAGATTTTGCAAGTGCGTCATCATTCAATACTACACAGTGCAAGGAAGGTAGCTGAATTTACCTATTTGCAGATGCAGACACCCCTCTCAACCTCTCAACAAGTCTATCCCTCGCAAGTAACACAGCTCCAGGAAGTCTATCATTTGCAGTCAACCTTGACCTGTTTGTGCTGCTGCTTAAAGTTTCCGTATTAATACTGTTACCAGGCTGACTGGTAGCTTGATCAACTCGAAATGAGGCACGCTCCTGTAAAACCAGAATGAATAACCAAACTCAGAAATTGGATAGTTTATTATCAAATATCCATCTTCAACTCTATATCATAATAAAAAAAATTTCAACATTTCAGTGTCTATCAATTATCAATCAACTTTCCATTCCAATAATCCGAAATTATTGCCATTAATTTCACTAGGAAAAGAAGTTGTCACACTAAAACCAAACATAGTACGATAAAATCTCCCAAATTTCTTCCACTTCATAACATCCAAAAAGCAACTAACAACCAAAAAAAATAAAAAATCGAATCCTTACAGAGACGGAGGATAAGCGATGGCAGGGATTTCTTATGTGTGGAGATCTCCGGAGAGGATCACAGCCGTCAAAATCATGCCGGCTATGACTGTTATAATGATGTCTGCGAGTATAACTCGAATGAAAATTACGATCTGAACTTGAGAGCTCAAACTCTGGATCGGTGGTGGTGACTCGGCCGACACGCGACCTTCTCTGGTAAAACAGCTCCGATGCGCTCGTCATACACTGATTTTTCCGGTAACAGAAAACCCCGATACCCCGAATTCGATCTGAGAGTATTTTTAAATAGGAAAAAAAAGAAAAAGGGATGGAATTTATGCGAAAAAAGAAGAGAGGATAAATCCGAAAAAACACGGGAAGCTACTTTCCGGGAAACAAATGTAAGTTTCTAGGAAAACCCATGAGCCAGAAAGGTAGAAAGATTGAAACTTTGGTTGGATTTATCCGTGATTTGGCAAGCAAAAAGAGGAATTCTAAGGAAGTGAAGCGGAATTTCAGATGAGCATTGATTTTCCTGTGAGGAACGGTTACCAATGTTTCTATAACTGGTTTAGGTTACAAAACGGTAACGTTTTCTCTTGGTTAATTTTTTAATTGGAAAAAACCTTATCCTCACGTGACCCAGTAGGTGGGTGAAGTTATCCATCTTTTTCCTGGAATTTGAAATTAATAATGGATAGGTATTTTTCCTTTTTAAGAATAATGAATAGGGTTTAAACTTTAACATAATTTTTTTATTTAAATTTATGTGTTTGAGCGAGTTTGATTAATCAGTTAAAGATTAGTTAATACTATTTAATTTATGTGTATGTATGCATAAAATTTAAATTGAAAAAGAAATAATATAAAAAGTATACGCACAATATCAAATTAATTAATCGGTTCTAATTATTAAAAGATATCTTTCAATTAAATATTTTTAATGTATTAAAATTATAAAATTAAAAGTATATCTTTTTTAATAAATAAGTATTTTATTTTAGTCTATGTAATTATTTCAATATGAATCTTATTATATGTTAATAAATGTTATAATTTCTTTGTAAAACATATCTGGTTAATCGTTTTAGAGTTATACGCATACTTTCACATAGTTTCTCTTCTATTAAAATTTTTAATACACACTAAAAATTTGACTAAATACTACTAAAATATCTATATAGAATATACTTCTATATAAATTTGTGCCTTAATTATAAATCTTGGAATTAAAGTACAGAAAAGTAGAATTCTTTTAAAAAAGTACTGGTCGACCCCTTAATTCTTAAGATATATATATATATATATATATATATATATATATATATATATATATATATATATATATATATATATATTTTATCATCGATAAAGATATTTATATAATTCATGCTATTAAAATTATATTTTTATATTTGTCGATAATTAAGTATATTTGTGTCATGATTATAAATTCAGATTGTTTTAAATGGTTAAAGCTTTTAATTGCCTAAATTAAATCTTTGAATTCGATAATACACTTAAAATTTTGATTGAAAATTAAAAAAAAAAAAAAAATCTAAACTGAGAACTTGGATGTACATATTTAAAGAAAATAAAGCATAAAACTGAACTGGTCTTCATTCTTTCTTCTCCATATTCCTTTTCTTCCTCACCTTTGGTTTTTTCGTGTTTTCGTTTTATTTTGAATGATTTTATTGAAAATACTCCGTTAAAAATTGATCTATAATTGTTGGATCAACATCTTTATTTCACTATCTACTCGGTTTATATTCTTCCAAGTCTAACACGATGAGCGGAAGCGTTTCTTTTTTCCAAAGACCTTCAGTCATTATCTGTACATTTTATTAAAACGATCTTTTAAGATCTCTGAAAGATTATAATATATGAAATTCTGTTACAATTATAATGTTACAATAGTACATCGATCGCCAATAGCTGGATTTTCTTCAAATTACATTTTATAATTTTAGTTTTTATTTTTTATTTCTATCATTTGTAGATTTATTTTTATCTTCTGTAGTCTTTTTTTTTTTTTTTAATACGTGGAATTTATTATCTAGTTTTAGTTTGTATTAAGATGGAGAATGTTTTCTTTTTTTCCTTGATATATTATTTCTTTTATTGAAATAGCATACACTTTATTTTATATATATATATATATATATATATATATATATATATATATAAAGTTAGATCGATTTTCTTAGCTCACTATTAATACACTACACCTTCTATCCTTAAGAATTTTTCTTTTCCAAAAAAAAAAAAAAAAATCTTGGTGGTCAATGTGCACAAGATTTTTTCTTTTCTTTTCTTGAAAAGATGGATTAAATTTGCTGAGACATGAAAGGGACGTAGTTAGGATTCTGCTGGGGGATAAATTTTGGTTGGTCCATTAGTGCTCACGATATACATACTTTGGTGTTTGCCACTTTTTTTTTTCTTTAAAAATGTCTTCTTCACTTCCAACATTGCATCATTAGCTTTTATCATAAAAAAAAAAAAAAAAAAAAAAAAACCTCAACAACATTTTTGGACTCATTTTTGAAATAAAATCTATCTAGATTTAGTAAATTATTTAGTATTATACAATAAATTCGAGTTCCTATGATTGTAGATTTATAATACTGTATGATGGGACTTGATAAAATATAAATTCTAGTATCGTTTTATTATTTTTTGTTATATCATATATATTTTATCTTGTTTTGGTGGCGAATTCTTTTATCTCATAATAATGTAAATTTATGTTATTTCAATTGTTATACAAAAAATTTTGTAATTTATCTGATTTTTGTTGTCAATATATACATTTCGAAATATATGAAATTTTACATTATATATATAACACGTTTATATACAAATTTATCAACTTTTTAATGATTTGCAGGCAATCAAGGATTAAGTAAATTTACACGTATATGTTGCAGTAACCATAAGATTTTTGGCTTGAAAGTTTGAAAATAAATTGATGGAGACATGAAATGAAAGGGATGAAAGATATTTATTTATATTAATTAATTTTTACGGTACGATTATAGGTATTAGGCCCAACAAGATAGTTTATGGGCCATAGTTAATTCCATATATTTCAGTCAATTTTGGCCCAATCTATAGTCTGTAGTCTTGGCCCAGCTATATATTATTCATTTCTCTTGATAAGTAGTCACTATTTATTTTTAAAAATAATAATATGATGTATTAATTTTGTAAAATTACATGAAATATATTAAAAATATATTTACAATATATTTAAACATACAAATAATATGGTGCCAATATATGAGCAAATTTAGAAGAATAAACATGGTAACTTTTAAATAATAAAAAATTTTTTTAAATGATTTTGTTTTTTAGATATTCTTGAATTTATTCTTTGTTTTGGTAAATGTGTAAGAAATCTATAATATATCAATTAAATTTGCTTAAAAGAGAGTTCTTTTAAAAATATATATATATATATATATATTAAGAATAATTTTTTTTTTTAGTTTACACATTTTATCAATCTATTAGAGGTTGATTAGATACTCTTTATATGGCCATTTCCAAATTAAATTAGAAGATTTTAGCAACACACTAAAATTTTAAGGTTATATTCTTAAACTACTAAACATGTTGATAATCACTTAAACTTTGGTGAAATTCATATGGAACTACTGTACATATATTTTTGTATCTTTTTCTAAGTTGTTTGTAATTACATATAACATTTTTAAATATGTATCTCATTATTTTGATGATATTTTGGTAATACTTAAATGAAACTAGTAATATCATACAGAAAAAATGAGAAAAATACAAAATACATGCCAAAAAAAACCATAAAGTTCAGAAAAGGACAAATAAAATACAAAAAACAAAGAAAATTTGAAAAACATAAAAAAAATAAAAAACCAAGGAAAAATTGCAGGAAAAAGTGTAAAACAAAGGAAATGCTGAAACAACAAAGGGCCAATTTGGGATTACTGTTAGTGAAAGTACCGTTGAGGAAAGTTACGTTTCATTGTTTTCTTTAAAGGTAGTTTTAAGTGTTTTTCCAGTGCTTTCCTGAATACAATCTGACTTTTACTAATTGTTACTTTGGCTGAAAGCTGCTGATAAGTGAAAATTATACCTAAATAATTGGGTGTAAATCAAATTAAATAGAATTATTTTGATAAGCAAATAAGCTAAAAAGAGCAGTTTTTAGGTTGCTGGAACAATTCTGGGCAAAAGCAGGCAGTCTAGGCGCACAGGGTGGAGACTGCGGGAATATAAAGACAAAAATATGAACAACCAGGCAGCAGGGCATGTATGGACAAAAGTGCAGCAGGGCATGTATGGACAAAAGTGCAGCAGGCAGTCACATGTGAGCAGCAACCCACCAGCTCATGCCTAGGAAATGACAAGCAAGAGAGAGAAGAAAGAGAGCATCTATTGGATTAACCACAAACCTTGGAACCATGTGATTAATTACATTGGAAATGAGTGCCTTGCTTTATTTTTCTGCTACCAATTTAATTATCCATCATTTCCAAGACTGTTTTTTTATATTTTCGAGCTCCAAGTTGCTGGTCCTGTTGGGCTATTTAAGCCTTGAGCAGCTTGAGAAAAGAGTTTTTTGGGGGTGAAGGGGCATTGCTCTAAATTCTGTAGTAACATTTCATTTTAATTTAATTTCCTTTCCTTTCATTTATTTTTATGTCTTTTTCATTTGCATTCACGCAACCTAGCATGAAGTGTGAGTAGTTAACTTCCAGCAGGCTTGAGCTTGCTGGACAGTATGAGCAAGTAGTCTGCCTTTTATTATTTATGAGTAATTATATTTAGGCGATTGTTTTATGGTGGATATAATTTATATAGAGCTTGATCATCTCTTAATTAGTATTTTATGAGAAAGGAGGTTCCGGATCATAAATGCGGATAAACCATAAAACACATGTAATTCACTAACGGATGTTCCGGGTAGATTGCATGCTAAGGGTATTTGTCTTTGATGAATTGCTTACTAAAGCTTAATGCATGATAATTAGTTTACTTAGGATGCTCCTAGTAAATGTATTGTCATATAATCCATATGTAGGAGGTTCCAAGTATGGTGAGTAAAGAAGTAAGATACCTTAGATCCATGTTCTCAACATTGCTCATAAGTAATAAAGAAAAGATTTACTGAAAATACTGCACCTTGCATTGCTTGAGCCTGTGCTTCCTAATTCTGTATTTCACGCAACCTGCTTGATTCGATTTCCCACAACCTCAATCTGTTTTCACGCAACCTGCTTGAATTGACTTTCCACAACTTAATCTATTATTTATTTGTGCTTTTCTTTTATTTAATATTCAGTCAAATATATCATTCCTCAAATCAATTCAAAAGAAATCAGATCTATCATCCTGCTTGATCAATTTAAGATTGATTACTTTAGTCCCTGTGGATACGACACTTGGACTCGCCAGTCCTATACTACAACAAGACCTAGTACACTTGCTAGTGTTATATTTTGGCGACAACAGCTGCCCCAAAGAAAAAATTGTATGAATCATGGAAGAAATGAATAGATTACGCAGCCATGACGAATAAGAAGAAAATAGGAGAAATTAAGAAGAAAAAAAAATTGTAGATTAAAGGAAAATAATCTATACCTTTCTCTATCTCTTTTTTTTTTCCTCCTTCTTTTGGTGTTTTTTTTTTTTAAAAAAAAAAAAAATCCATACTTGGCGTTTTATTAGTTTCAGCTTCAAAATCATCTCCGTCAATTGTAATCTGCGGCTGCATCGTAGATATTCAAATCTATCATTTGTAAGTAATATTTATCCATATTTACTAAATTGTATGATGTTTTGTGGTAAATTGGAGTCTCAAATATGGTGAGTTTATATTATTTCTATTATCGTAGAAGATTGTTTAATTTATTTGGTTTTGTTATTGATAGATTGAAGCTGATATAAAATATATAAAATTCCATTTATTTTTTTTTTTAAAGAAAAAACATCTATTCTGAAATAATATTAATTTGGGAACGGAACTCACATGACATATGTATAATATGTTGTACGGATGCAAGAAAATTATAGAAAGTTGACATTTTTGTTAATTTATATTACTATATTGTATATATTTTTATTAATATATTCGTAATTATTGATGATGACAAGAAGGAGCATGAGGATCAGAAAGAACGCAGCCATGACGATTAAGAAGAAAATAGGAGAAATAAAGAAAAAAAAAGTTGTAGATTAAAGGAAAATAATATGTACTTGTACCTTTCTCTATCTTTTTTTTTTTTTTTTTTTTTTTTAAAATAATCTACACCCCGCGTTTTTATTAGTTTTAGCTTCAAAATCATCTTCGTCAATTGTAAATCTGCGGCTACATGATACAAATTTGATAGTCTTTTATCGATGGGTTGGTTATCATCTATTTATAGTCAAACATTCATGGAGATCTTTACATCGTAGATACTTAAATTTATCATTTTTAAGCAATATCTATCTATATTTACTAAATTGTATGATGTTATGTGGTAAGTTGAAATTCTTGTGGTTGTGGATCTTTAATAAAGAACAATATAACTAAGTAAAACGTATGTTGCAATCTCTTGCTTTTGTAGCAAGTTTTGTTTATCTCACTAATATGATGAGTTTATATTATTTTCATTATTGTAGAAGATTATTTAATTTATTTGGTTCTATTATAGATAAATTGATGCTGATGATGATACTGATGTAACATATATAGAATTCTATTTAGTTTAAAAAAAGAAAAAAAAAATATCTATTTTGAAATAATATTAATTGAACGGAACTCACATAGCATATGGATATAAGAAAATTATAGAAAGTTGACATTTTTGTTAATTTATATTACTATACTGTATATATTTTTATTGATGATGACAAGGAGCAGCATGAGGATTGGGTCAGGTGTTTTCAACGCCATCAATGTTTCTAAACCAATAAGTTTGATGAAACGACGCTGCATTGTCCGGTACATCTTCCATTACCCATTCATGCCCTTTTGGAACGTATATTCCTGTACGAGCATGAGGCACCCAGCTTGATCTACTTTCTCTTTTCTCTCCCTTGATGCTCTTCAATCTTGGTGCTTCATGTTCATGATCATCATGATTAACTTCAACTCTTGGTATCACATATGGAGAAGAACTATAAAATCGCCTCATGTCAACTCCCCACCTGTACGATATGAGTTTCAACTCAAATGTCTAAATTAGATCAAATATTCTCTGAAATAGAATTAAAAAGAAAGTGCAAAATATGTTCAATTGCAATAGGTCAAGAATAAATGTGGCTAGTTGTAATATGTAGAGCCTAAATATTTCGAATTAATCAATAATTCAACCTAACAAATTAAATAATAAAAAATTCATTCCATAAGACTCGAAACTCTTGATGTTTCTAGCGATTGAGATAGAGAAAGAAAGAATCAAAAGCAATTAATAGGGGTATGGGTGAACATATTATAAAGTATATTTACATCTTTACTTTGGTTTAGGATCAGTTTGGGACAGTCGAAAGCAGCTTTCAGCTAAAGTATGAGGAATCTTATTTTGGCTGAAAGCTGTTTTGGAGCCGTAGAAAGCAGCCTCAAATGCACAATTGGTAAAAGTCAGATTATATTCAGGAAAGCACTGAAAAAACACTTAAAAATACTTTTAAAAAAAACAATGAAACCTAACTTTTCCTGACAGCGCACTTTCACTAACAGCACTTTCACTAATAGAAATCCCAAACTGGCCTCGAATACATGTACTATATATTAGTAATATTCACATTAATTTAATTTTTTTGAAAAATAAATGGCATATGTATTTAGAAAAAATTATATGAACATGAATATAAACTCAATTATATTACCAAAAAATGTTTGTTTATTAATACAGAAAGCAAAATTAGGAAAATGAGAGGGGGAAAAATGGTGAAAATGGGAAGGGGGCATAACCTTAACATATTAAAAAAAAGGGCAAATTTTTGGGAAAATAAATAGAAATACTGAAACTTCAAATACAAAAATTAAAAATCCGGAACTACATAATAATTATTAATTTGAAGAGACTAAATCTTTATGAAGATTAATAAGAAAATAAAGAGGATGTATAAAATGAGATATTACCTAAGAAGAAGCATGTTTGTACTTGCAATGCGAAGCTTGACCATTATTTTTGAAAGCAATTGAGTAGAGTAGAGTAGAAGAGGGGATGAGAAAGCTAACCTTAGTTACCCCATATTTATTCACAATTTTAATATAAATAAGGTTGTGTTTGAACATCTGGTGAAGGTCAACGCTAAAAGTAGACACGTATTGATTGCTAATAGGTTATGTTTTATTTTTAGCATTATTGCTAAGTTGCTAACACTGACGTGACAAGGAAAATTTTTAACCAAAATTAATTAATTGATTTAATTAATTAAACCAGGCTTTTATGACTTTAAAAAAAAAAAAAAAGAGCTTAGGGAAGGAGAGGTATCTCTAGGGCAAGGTTAGGTAAAACCTCAAAGCCACGAATAGATTTATAAAAGAATTTACATATTGCTCCACTAATAAAACTCCAACAGCGGCATTGAGATTCAAATCTAAGTAAAGGTGGTATAAGAATCACTTTTTTAACATTGAGTCCTTCCTTATTGGTAAACTTGTTTTCTACTACTAATCGGATCCAAAATGAATTTTAGATATTAATTTTATCATTCTAATTTGATATGTTTTTTTTTAATGTTCAAACTAATTGAAAATGACAAGTTGCAACATTAAAAATAGCTATAAACTGAAATTTTTCATTCTAAAATTGATAGTTTAAGATTTGAACATTATTGTCAATTAAGTTGAAAAGTATATTCTTTGTATTTTGAAATTTACTTTTGAACAAATTAACTCTACCAAAATAAGTTCATCAGTAAAATTGACTCCTTGTCAATTAAGATAATTTTTTTTTTTTTTTTTTTATCAAAAAATACTTCTTATTTATATCACCCAATATATACACAATAATAATCTCTTTAAATTTTCTTTTTCTTTTGTCCAATTTGGATATTAAAGAAAAATAGATCCATCAACGTAAAATCTTAATTAAATCTGTTGTTTGTTGATTTTTATATATACATACTCTTTCTAAAACTAGTTAAGGAAATTAATGGCTATATATTTTCCTCAGCCAATTATGTTAGATATGGGATAGTTTGAGTTTGGTTTATTTCTTAATTAAAAAAAAGAATAAACAGTTTAAAATTTATTTTTTAGAATCAACTTTACTTTTAAAAGACAGTAACTACAGAATTTCAACAAATATTAGTTAGAGCAGATTATTTTTTGAAAAACAATTGAAGCTACCTTATGGATCAGCTCGTTTGATACAAATCAATAACAGAAAAATAATAGGTTATAAGTAAAAATTCATAAATAATAATAATAATAATAATAATAATTATAATAATTATAATAATAATAATAATAATAATTATTATTATTATTATTATAACAATTAATATTATATAATTCATTTCTTAATATTTTTTTATTAGAGTTGATTTTCAATATCTTACATAATGTGCATAAGTCAGCTTATAATTATAACTTATCAATAGATTAAAATTAACTTAATTTATTTAATTTTTTTTTACTTTTTACTCCATAAAACATATAACCAATTTTATAAAGATAATAGCTTGTTCAAAGAAAAAAAAAAATAATAATTTTATTTATCATCAGTTGTATATATATTTTGTGATAAAAAAAATTTGTGCAACTATTATTTATATTATTCAGCCAGTCAATTAAGCAATTAAGTAAAAATAATATACAATATGGAATGCACATTATTAACGTTCAGCTCTAATAGATTAATATTCACTATGAATGGTATCACTATCGTCATTAATAACTGCTTTTTTGGTTTAGCAACAAAATTTGTTATTGCTACCAATAATAGGATTTTGGTAGTAAAAAAATAGTTGCTCCTTGTAGCAGGTATTTGACAGCAAAGCTATTGTGCTAATAATCATTTTTTGGCAACAATTGGAGTTATTTGGCAGCAAAATATAATTGTTGCTATCATTCTCTTTTTAGCAGCGAAAAAAAATATTATTGCTACCATTAATCAGTTTTAGGCAACAACTTAAATTTTGCTGCAAGGATATCCAGCGGCCACAGTCTAGAATTCCGACGGAAATTTCGGGTAATCCGACATTACCTACCGTTTTACCGTTCTGCAATTTCCGTTTGGAAACGTGGCAGCAAATCGCGACTTTATGTCAGAAATCATATTATAATGACAAAAATTAGATGATTAAATTAGTTAACTCAATAACCCCAAACTCAGATTTGGGATTCTGCCTCTAAATCAAAATATTCGAAACCCCCTCTCTCCCTCTATCTACCCTCGACGGCAGCCCTCGCGGGACTATCTGTCACTCACCGGCCTCTCTCTCTCTCTCGTTAGAGCTTGCAAATTCCCACTCTTCCCTCTCATTGTGTGACCTGAGTGTCGCGCTCTGCTCTCCCTTTTCTACTGCTGCATTTCGCCTATGTTTAGTTCTCATTTGATGCCCGCCTGGGTCTCCTTCGTTTGAGGTAAGTCAGGATTTCATTTTTATTACTTCTATTTCTCAAAGTCAGAGATGAGGATTTGATTTCTAATGGGTAATTAGAGGTTCTGATAATGATTTTGTAAATTAGTTTTCCAGTTAATTTGTTTCTGAAATTAATAATTTTTGGTGAGTAATGAATGGAAGCAAAACCTATTCTTTGGTTTGAAAGCCAAACCAATTTGGGATTTTTTCGGCACTATCCAATTTGAAAATCCTCAATTCTTTTAATTCGTGCTTCTAGTATAATAGAATGTTATGATTATCCTGAAAATTTAGTGTAATGGGAATCCTTGATTAGTTGTTTCTATGATGCTACATCAATTTTGATTCACTAGTATAGAGGCATATAGATAGGATAAAATGAGTATATAATAACAATGTTGTAGACACTTATCTTCATACTGGAATATTGTAGTTTCCATCAAGCTGTCGTTGAAATGGGAAAATGCAATGACTGAGAGTTTAGAAATTGTTGATGAAATGATAATCACACGGTGGAGATTAATTTGAATGAGTTTGACTAGTAGCTTTTTTTTTTTTTTTTTTTTTTTTTGACTGAGAGTTTGACTACTAGTTGATTGAATTAATTTAATTCTAAATCTTGAGTAATTCTCATAATGTCTTCTTTAAGAAATTAATGCAGTTGAACTTGTATTCGAAATTTGGAAACGTCAACCTATTTAACTTGACTAATTACCCAAAATCAATAGAACAGCTCATTTGCTTGCAAATTTCGGGCTTTCTTCTGGGACTCGGGTTGCATTAACAAAAAAAAAAAAAAAAAAAAAGACTACATATGTACCAAAATCAAGAAAATAGGTGAGGGCAATTAAGTAGAGAATTTTAAATCATCAATACTAATTAATGTTGAACGAGATAATCTAGCTGGCAACTGGAGTTAGCTCAAGTTCACCTAGCTTTGAAAGTAATGAGCTAGCTGACCAGTAAGATGAGTAGTAGATGTCTGGAAGAACGAGCAAATAGAAGACGCCGCCGGTGAGAAGAGTGAGGTTTTTCAAGGAAAAATCAACAAGCTTGGTGAAGAGTCTTTTGTACCTAATCTTCCACTTACCATTGTAATGCTCATTAATTTCCTTAATTTCCTTATCTAGTAGTACCACTGGCTTCCCTTCAGATGGATTAATGCAATCTTTAATCCCTTCAGATGGATTAATGCAATCGTCATTGTCAACATCATGTTTAAGAATCTGTTTACTTTTCAACAGCTTAACATCTGTGGTAGTTTGAATCAAGGCTGCCATGATTTCTATGTATCGACCAAACTTGGGACTGTCACCCATAGTCATAGCTTCATATGCCAGTAGGTTCCTGATTACAGAGTCCGAATACTGATTCAAAGTTAGACCTGGAAGCACAAGAGTGGAATACGGGGATAATGATTTGTTTACAGTACTATTTCAAAATAATTATATTCTTGTGGTGAAACCCCATAATTTTACGCGTTTGGGGTAGTGAAAGTCCTGTCTGCTAGTTATAATAGCGGACAAAAAGAAGATGACAAAAATTCATGAAATGTTAAATCCGCTGTTGACTATAGGGGACGGGGAATTCTTTGGAAAGTTAAAAAAGCAGATGCACAGTGATGTGGACCTAGCTTATAAGAATGCATCATAACAATCCATCCAGTCTTTTCCCTCCCTTACAATTTGGACTTCAACCTATTACTCCATTTGCTAATTATTTTGAGAAAATTATATTTTAGTAGATAAATATAAAACAACACTTATATTTTTACGAATTGTGAATTTGAATTTTTTTAGAATAAATACTTTTGTTAAATTACATTTATATCAGAATTGTTAAATATATTATATTTATTTCATCTATCTTCGACGTATTCTAACTTTGTCTTATCCATTACTTTTTCCTCTTTTTTTTATAATTAAAATATTACTTTTACATTTATTTTTATATTCATTCATTTTTTATCATTCAGTTTTATAAAGTTTTTTTTTTTTTTTTTTGTCTTCGAAATGAAATCCATATCTATATATATATATATATATATATATATATATTTATATTTTATAGGTATTTTAGTTTAATGGTAAACAATTTATTAGTTTTTGTACAATATTAGTGTCAAAAACGAAATTGAAAAAAAAAATATTGATATAAATCCCATTTCAAAGGAAAAAGAAAAAATCGAATGATGAAAAAATGAATGGATGTGAAGATAAATGAAAAATAAAAGATTAATTATGTAAGAGGAGAAAGAAAATAGAGATAAAAAAGAAAATATTGATACCAATTGTGTAGTTATTGAAAATATTGAAAATGTAGAAATAACAATTGGGTAACTTACAATTTATCTGAAAAAGAAAAATTGAGGCTCAAACTTCACCCCAAATCACTACAAAAGATTCCATTACCTGCAAAGGATTGCATACTTATGAATATCATTTGTTTGCATCCATAGTTTGTCAAATTTGGTTGGCCACATTATTTGACAAATGAGCACGTGGTGAAGGCTATAAAAGAAAGGCAGTTCTTACAAATGTACTTTCCACAGGAGAGGTGATCAAAGCTTTGTAAGGGTCTGTACGTATTTATCAGAGCTTTCAAAGTTTGCAGAGAGGGAGTTAATTAGACGTAAAATAAATTAACTTTGTATTATTTGGTCAACTCTTATTATAAGAGAAAAGTAGTTAAGATATTGATTTTTTTTTTTTTTTTTTAAATAAGAGAGTTGTTGTAACTCATTTTTTACCCTTAAGATAGATTAATGTCTTTGCTCGTGGTTTTTTCCTAATTCATTTGAGGTTATTTCAAGAAATCCAAGATTTGGCTGCAGAAAATTTTTTTGTAATAACTTTAGGTAACAATAAAAAAGTTGTTGTAAAATTGTAATTGTATGTATTTCTAACGAAAAATTGATATGAATTTTTCAACAAATTTTTTTTTGGCCGTTAAATCTAACCTTTTTTATAGTAACAGTAGGCGTGGACCAGTTTGGTCGTTCTGTGGACCGGAACCATCAACAGGTGGAATCACACCAATCATATTTTCTGAAATTCTAAGCAAGTAAGATAGAAAAAAAAAAAAAAATCCAATTAAAAATACAAAATGAACTAGAATTAATTTATTTGAACAAGGAAAACAATTACTCCAAAAAGAGCTCTTAAACAGTCCTAAAATATTCCCAAGTCAAAGTACCATGGTCGTCTCTTAATATGGTAAGAACGAAATTTTGTCTTAAAATTGTTACGGGAAGTATACATAAACTAACAAAAACTAACAATGATATTGTTGATAAACTATAATTACAAAATTACAATAAAGTAAATATAATTGAACTTTAACAAGCAAAAAAGAATACATAAGTGGATTGTTGAGGCCCACACGATGGTCTTTTTAAGACAAAATTTGTCACCTATGAACAATCGTCTCATGTCCAGAAGCCATCATCATAACCTAAGAATTAGTAACCTATTTTGGCAATAAGAATAGGTTTTATGAAAAATATAAATATAGAAAAGCGACAATAGTAAAAAAAAAGTTAAAAGTTTCAAGTAATAAATGTCTGCAAGTTCCATTTTATGACTACTCTATATTAGAGTATCTTATCAAGTGTTGAAGATTCTTCTGTTTGTGGTCCTAGATAGATCATTTTTTTTCCAAAACAGAGTGTTGAAAGCTCTGTTTTTATAGTGTGTAGAATGTTGAAACTATTGGAATAGTGTAGAAGCTGGAATAGGAAAGAATTGTATAAGAATCCAATAGTATAAAATTTAAAACAATTTCAATTTTAGGAGAGAAAACAATGAGATTCATTTGAAAATTACGAACACGTGGTGTCCAACTTTTAGAAATTACCAATACATTTCTCAAGACATGTCCGCCTAAGTATCTAAGAGTGTTGGTTTCAAAAACATGTAGAACACCCGACACGACAACTTCCCAAGTTATCCGTGCATCATAGATTGTAAGGGAAGAATGATTTATCAATTAATGGCAGAAAAGAGAACTAATATATCTCCTTAATGGGAAATAATACTGATTTATAAAAATTAATCGGATTTATTACAATTAAATTGCAAAGAAAGTTTTTTGATTCTAACTTGCTGAGAAAAAAAATAAATGGACCTGGGTAAAATAAGGCAGGCTTGTGGTGGTTAAATTCAGTCTAATATTTGAGTCGCTCATATGATGTGTGGATGCATCCCAAATCCGTCCTTCCCCAAGGAAGACTCCCTTAACGTGACAAAACTTTTTGGTTAATTAATTATTACTTAATAACACTGTAAAGTATTTTAGTATATATATAGACATTGCTTTACTCATAAAAAAAAAAAAAAAAAAAAAGAGAGATATGAGATTTCACTCTATTTATCATCTACAAAATTTACAACTAGGTTATTTGTAATATAAATTTCTCATTTATTATTTATCGATTTTAAGTTTATTATATCCGGTTAGAAAGATGTCACGAATACGAATTCATAATTCTTGTTATTTTATAAACTTCAATTTCCCTATAAGATAATTAAGGCACAAGTTGAGAAATAATCAAAATTTAATATGCGAAAATTCCAACAAAAGGTTGGAGATATCCTTAAAGACATTTGAAAGCAAGTGATAATTAAAAGTCTTCAAATTTTCAAAGGTTCAACATTACTACTATATATCATATTTGTCTTAATTCAATGTCATTTTCTTTGAAGTTTCAAATTATATATCAAAAAATTTTCCAATGACTAATGAGGATAACTTTAAACCTTCAAAAAATATTCCAGGTCCACATATATCTTGGAGTCAATTCTACTTGGAACTTAACCTTTTTTTTTTTTTAACTTTTACTTTCTTCGTTGTCTTTAAATTACTAAATTATGTGGTCTTCCCTTACTGTGAAAGAAGAGAGTCAAGTTCCAATTTACATAAGTCAAGTTCCAATTTACACAGTAATATAGTGACCTTGACTTTGTTCTTGGCCTACAAAATTTGAGAAAGAATTGTATGCAGAATCAATCTGCCTCATACACTCAGCATCAAGTGGTGGATCCAGTTTCAAGTTCCAACACTATTCTTCTCCGTCGAGGTATCAGGTTTGTTATTGTTTTCTTTTATTTATTTGTTTGTTTTAATAGGTTTCATCATCTAATTTAATTATGAAGTTTCAGGGGCTCAAAATTAGTATTTGCTTGGATCAATCTAAATATATATGTGTGTGTGTGATTAAGCTGTTCTATCATCAACTTGTTGTGGGTAACTTAATTGGTACAATTTTCTGTTTAATTAATGCAAAAGAAAATATAAATTATTATGCTTTTTCTTCCCTATAGCTTTTTTTTTTTTTTTTTTTTTTTTTTGCATTTAGACAAGTTAACAAAAGAATGGGAATGATAAACAGAATCCTAATAATAATAGTTTCACCCAGATCACAAAAGAAACAAAAAAAAAGATCAAATTAGTTTTATGAAAATAGAATTTTATTATAATTCTTGTAATTTAAACAAAATATAAAAAATTAAAATAAATAATTTGAGTCATATACTCAATATATAGCCATGTATTTTAATGCCATTTAATTTTAGAAGGATTTAATTGCTACGACTTTATTTAAATTAGTATAACATTGTCGCTAAAATTACGACAGGATGGGCACATTTAGCGACCACATAATTGATATTGATATCAATAACATAACATCTTCAATTGAAGATGAGCTAAAGATGTTGCATCCGTTGTCGGACCAATGTTGTATCTACAGAGTTCCCAGGTTAATGTTCCGACTAAACGAGGCTGCCTACACGCCTCAAGTCGTGTCCATCGGCCCCCTTCACCATGGCAAACCGGAGTTGGAACAAATGGAGGAGAACAAAAGAAGATATCTCCAAGATTTTCTTCAATTGAGCAATGTAAATTGTAACATATATGTTGAAATTGTGAAGGCAAACGAAACAAGGATACGCAATTGTTATGCTGAAAGAATCGAATTAAGAAGCGACAAGTTTGTGAAGATGATATTAGTAGATGCGGCCTTTGTTATTATGGTCTTATTCAAATCAAGTTGCGTTAATCACCGAAGCAGCAGCGATCGTTTATTCCATAGACCGTGGATGGAAAATGACATACGTTATGACATGTTGTTGCTTGAGAATCAAATCCCATTCTTCGTGCTCGAGGATTTGTATGAAGCATCCGATATAGCAAGTAAGACTCGAGGACTTTCATTGATCAAGATTACACATGCATTCTTCAAAATAAAATGGGGTTCATGGGTGACAGAAGAAGCCTTAGAGAAGCAGATCAATTTATTATCTCAAGCAGAACATATTCTTGATTTTCTGAGGATTTGTCAGCTCCCAAAGTCGAAGTTGCAGAGAAAATATTTACACAAAATTAGGACCCCAGCAGCATGGTATGCACCCAGTGTGACCGAGCTGAAAGAAGTTGGAGTCAAATTTAAGGTTGGTTCTAGCAAACACAAACTCGATGTCGAATTCAAGAATGGAGTTCTGCATTTCCCAACTTTGAAAATAACTTCGCGGACAGAAATTTTCTTGCGAAATCTGCAGGCTTTCGAGCAATGCCATTGTTATGAAAAGTATATAAATGACTATATCGCGCTAATTACTATGCTTGTGGTGACCGAAAAGGATGCAGAGATTGTTACTCGGTGTGGAATTGTACATAATCGGTTACGAAGTGGTGAGTATTTATCAGTTTTCTTTAACAATCTTGCCAAAGGAAATGTTGTGGCTCGCAATAGATTCTACTTTTCAAACATTGTTGAAGACATTAATCTACATTGTAGGAGTTCTTGGAGGAAGTGGAAAGCAAGTTTGGAACTTGACTATTTTAATAGTCCATGGGCCAGCATTTCTGTTTTTGCTGCTTTTGCTTTTTTCATCCTCACTCTCATCCAAACTGTTTCTTCTCTGGTGCAAGTTGTTGAAAGTGTCTAAAATGTTGCAAATTAGTTATTAGAAGTGCTCCTAATTTTAAGGCTCACTAATTGCAAATATTTAGTAGTTATTTAGTGGTGTTAGTGGCAATTAGCAAGTAGTGTTAGTGGCTTTGTAAACGTATTAATGGTGTGTGTTAGTGGCAACATTTGCTACTTTTATGATTATTTAGTTATTTCCTATCCTATTTAAGTTTTAGCATAGTTTTGTTTTTATTGAGTGAAATTAATGTAAGCTTTGCAGTATTTTAATTTATGTTCACTGTATTTGTTCTTGTTCCTTTGTTTATTATTAGGAATTCTTAAATCATCCTTAGAGTATTTTTTCTAAAATAACCAACACAAATTTAGTGCATTTAATTTCACTACCAAATTAAAATCAATGCCTGGAAATATATGTGTTGTCTATCTATTTGGAATTTTTGAATCTATATGATTGACTCTCAATAATTAATCATGACCCAATATCATTAAATATACATCGGTTCACATCAAACATAATTGAGAAACTATGAAATAAAATTCAAAGTATCAATATACAATACGAAGCGAATCTTGATTCCACGGATAGAAGAAGATGAAGTTTAGAGCGTATAATTGAGAGTATTGAAATTCTTGTTTTTCTATGTTTTTACGTTCTCTGTCAGGTAACATTTCATGTTGAAAAAAGATGGAGAATGAACCATTACTTTTTAACTGTCAAATTCTCCTTTTTATACTTCATAAATTAACTGCTGCTACTGTAATCCATTTTACTAAAATGGAGAGAGATTCCAATGTATGCCGAGTGTACACTACTCTCGGCCGGTAAGAAATGCCACATCAGTATGAGTGCGCATTACATTTTGATTCACTATAAGTGGTGCACTCCCCACATATTTTAGAATTTTTGCTTAATGGATCTAAGCAGGTCCCATAAGAAATGGCCCGCCCAAAAATTCCAACAATAATTATGCTATGTTTTCAAAAATTCTCAGTTCCAACCAATTCCAAAAAGAATTTGATTTTGCTTGAATTCATAATTTTCCTGTTCATTTGCTTTGTTTGTTACTGCTTTTGATTAATTCATTCAATTTAATGAAAAGATAAGAAAATTTGATATTACCGCCGACCGTTCGTCGCACTGATTTACTGACGGAGTAGCAACGAAAACACTGATTACCAACGGATTCACCACAAATCCGACCACGGTAATAGCTAATCATGCGTTGATAACTAGAATTAAAAAAAAAAAAAAAAAAAAGACAATGTAAGTCCAACAGAGATAAAACAATTGATGTCTATGAATACGCATTCTAGAGACGCAAACGACAGAGTATTTATTACTGGTGTTTGTTGCTACAAAGTGTTAATCTAGTCGAGTCGAGAATTATATTTATGTCAACATCGAACAATCTTTATTATTTCATGGATCATAGTTTGGAGCTAATTGCTTGCATTCGTCGTTAATTACTCTTTCTCTTTATCCAATATTTTTTGCTGTTAAATTTCTCATTTTTTCGTCTGCCACTAATTAATTATCAACTTCAACTGCTACAAGAAATATTAAAATTTAGCAGTAATATCCACAAGTTATTGTCAAAAAGCATATTTGCTACAAAATTAATATTTTACTGCTAAATATGTTTTTTAACAGCAACTTTTGAATATTACTGCTCAATAAGCTTTTTGATAAATTTAACATTTCTTGTATTGAATTTTGTTAGTCCTTTTTGCCTTATATTTAATAAAAAAAAAATAATAATATATTTTATTTCACATTAATCGAACTCTACATGATAATGGTAATGGGCTGATTGGGTTATGGAGAAATCCCCAACTAATAATACTAAAGGCCCAAACTCAAGTTTCCTAGGGATGCAAGCATGATGTACATAGACATGATATATTAACTACACGAGTAATTAATATTTGAAATAATTAAGTTAATGAAATCCAATTAACTTAATTAAAATTTATTACTAATATTGATCATTTTTTTTTTTTTTTTAAACATACTTAGTATATAAATTTAACATATGGAGTTCTTGGTAGGTTTTTAAATTATAATTCATATGTAAGCATATCATATCTACATATTTACCATATACTTTTAATTTAGTCACACATCTCCTCCAAAATTATATCAGATATCGATAGATTTTTGTTGAAACAATGAAAACCTGTTGTTATTATTAAAAATTAATGTCAACGATCGGTTTTGCCCCCTAAAGACGTTTGGAAGGATCAATTTTACCTATAGAGTGTAAGACTTTTTTTTTTTTCCTCATGACCTTTTTAATGTCCTATATTGAATCAAAAGTTATATTTTCCAATAATCTTAATTAAGGGCATTTAGCTGAAAATTAATTATAGGAAAAGGGAAATTAAACTGGAAATAAAAAGGAGAGGTTACCTAAGAAGAAGAAACTTTGTTTTGGCAATATCAACCATAACCATGATGTTGAAAAGGTACAAAAGCTTGCACTAGAAAAGGAGATTAGAAACCTTAAATTTGAATTGAAAGCTACACTTCTGAACTCTATTGATAAACAATTTTTTCTAACATAAAAGAATAAGAATCTGTCTCATCTCAACATCTATCTGGTGAAGGTGATCAATGCCTCAAAGTACATTAAAACAAAATAAATGGAAAAACAAGTTACATTGAAAAATTATCAACAAAAAAAAAAAAAAAAAAAGAAAAAGAAAAAAAAATGAAAAAGGAAATGGGTTATGTAATTTTTTCCTTCTTTCATTTTCAATTGTATTATGAGAAACTCCAATATTATTTCAATTCATCGTTATTCATCTTTAATATTTTTATGCATTGAATAACTAATGTTTCAATTTATCAGATTAATCCTTTAATTAATTTTATTTTACACATTAAGCATTTTGCAATCGATTAACATATAATATGTGATTTTTATTTGAAACTGCATTTTTTTTCTATAATCACATTAGGTATATACAAGATCTTTTTTTTTTAACTATATATATATATATATATATATATATATATAAACACAGAAGATTATACATAATTATTTAATTCGTTACATTCAATACAGAATATTATAATCAATCAAGAAAAAAAAAATCAAGATATTAATATAACAGATGACGACCAATCCAATAGAAAAAAACTATCGAAATCGTGTTATGTAGTAGCATATATATAACTGAAAATGACAATTTTGTAATTGAAGTTTGAAAAAATGTTGGATGTATATTATTTCACGTAAAAGAAAATAAAAAATCTCTAAAAGGACAGAGAAAAGAAATGTATGGATGGAAGGAACTTAAGGAAAAAAAAAAAAAAAAAAAAATAAAGAACTTAATATAACATAAAAAGAGTACATATGTACCAAAGTCAAGAAAACAGGTGAGGGTAATTAAGTAGAGAATTTTAAATCATCAATACTAATTAATGTTGAACAGATAATCTAGGTGGCAACTGGAGGTAGCTCAAGCTCACCTAGCTTTGAAAGTAATGAGTTAGCTGACAAGGGAGATGAGTAGTAAATGTCTAGAAGAACGAGCAAATAGAAGACGCCGCCGGCGAGAAGAGTGAGGTTTCTCAAGGAGAAATCAACAAGCTTGGCGAATAGTCTTTTGTACCTAATCTTCCACTTACCATTGTAATGCTCATTAATTTTCTTAATTTCCTTATCTAGTACTACCACTGGCTTCCCTTCAGATGGATTAATGCAATCTTTAATCCCCTCAAATAGCTTTACAACCTCGTCATTGTCACCATCATGTTTAAGAATCCGTTTATTTTTCAACAGCTTAACATCTGTGGTAGTTTGAATCAAGGCTGCCATGATTTCTATGTATCGACCAAACTTGGGACTGTCACGCACAGTCATAGCTTCAAATGCCAGTAGGTTCCTGATTACAGAGTCCGAATACTGATTCAAAGTTAGAGCTGGAAGCAAAAGAGTGGAATCTGCCTGTCTAAATTGGGTAGATATGACGCCTGTTTTAGCCTCACTCACAACGAGCTTGACATTGACACTGAATAATTGTGAGGCAGAAGGAATCAGCAACGACTTTTCGTCGGTATTTTGGAGAGTCGACTTGGAGAATCCCAAAAGATAAAGAATATTTGTAATTAACACCACAACTTTGTTAGGGATTACTAAGAAAGTGAAATTCGTTGGTGCTCTGGTACTAGTCTCCTGCTGGGATTTGACTTTGTACTTTGCCTCAGCTCTCATTAGATTTGCAATTTTCAAACGTGACGATAAAGAAATTGCAATTAACACCCCAACTTTCTTAGGGATTACTAAGAAATTGAATTTCGTCCGTGCTCTGGTGCTAGTCTCCTTCTGGGATTTGACTTGGTACTTTGGCGCAGCTCTAATTAGCTTTGCCATTTTCAGTGTCACTGGGTGTGCTTCAAATTCGCAACAAACGAACTTATGCAGTATATGCAAAAGATGCAATGGCTGTTCACTCATCATCATCCATTGCAGACTCGAATGCACCGGAGAAACTCTTTTGCAAAGCTCTTTTGCTTTATCAAGTAAACATGATCGTGATCCAATAACGTTGCTGAGATGCTCGAGAACAAACAAGGGAATTTGATTCTCAATCATCACAGCTTCAGTCAGGATACGATCAAACGAAATTTTCCTTCCATATGAATCCATGGCTCCGGTTAATGGTAATTCCTCGTCCATCAGCTTCAGCAAGAACAAACCATCAATTACCATCACCCATGAGAGTGTATCATCACGGATATCCAATTGTTCAGTGTAAAATGCTCGGACACTTCTCACTTTTTTGATGAGTAAATTGACTAGGTTTTTGTATTTTGAAATTTTGAATTTGTTTTGAAGGATTTTTACTTGTTTAAGCTTGAACTTCTGCGCCATGTATGGATCAGGTCGGAAATGGTGATACGGCCCAAAGGCTAACCTTTGAGGAGTGTAAGATTCTGTCTTCAAATCTGTAATTGATTTTGGAACTCGAAAGATACAACAATGCAGATCAATTTCATCACTACTATTGTCACCATCCAGTGATCTCTGCATAGTGCGCATCCACTGAATTTCGGAGAAGTTTTGATTGATGATTGAATCTGCAAACGCCATTTGAACTGAATTTACAAATGTTTATTCTGCTGTTTTTCTTTTATAAAGTTGAACTCTTTTTCTTCCTTAATGAACAAGTGAACAGAAAAAAGTTGTGGGACAAGATGCACAGTCATTGATGTGGACCTAGCTTATAAGAAGAATCATAACAATCCATCCAGTCTTTTTCCTCCCTTACAATTTTGACTTCAACCTGTTACTCCTTTTGCTAATTATTTTGAGAAAATTACATTTTAGTAAATAAATATAAAACAACACTTATATTTTCACGAATTACGGTTTTGAATTTTTTTGGACTAAATACTTTTCTTAAATTATATTTACGTCAGAATTATTAAATATGTTATATTTATTCCATCTATCTTCAACGTATTCTAACTTTATTTTTTTCATTACTTTTTCCCTTTTTTTATAATTAAAAAATTATTTTTTTATTTATCTCTATGTTCATTCATTTTTTTATCATTTGTTTTTATAAAGTTTTTTTTTTCTTTTTTATCTTCGAAATGAGATCTATATCTATATATTTGTTTTATATTTCATAGGTATTTTAGTTTAATTGCAAAAAATTTATTAGTTTTTTTATAATATTAGTGTCAAAACGAAAATGAAACAAAATATAGATATAAATATCATTTTCAAGGAAAAAAAAATGAAGTCGAATAATGAAAAAATAAATAGATATAAAGATAAATAAATAAAAATTAATTATATCAAAGGAAGAAAGAAAATAAAGATACAGGAGAAAATATTGATACAAATTGCGTAGTTATTGAAAATATTGATGACGTGGAAAGAACAATTGGATAGCTTAAAATTGAGAAATTATATAGTACGTCTGGCATACCATGTCATTCGTGTACCAAGCTAATAAAATTAAGATAATTTATCCTCTAACCAATAGAAAAATAACATGTTGTAATTAATTATTTATGTATTTAATAGTTGATTATTTAAATAAAATTATAAACCCCAAAATAAAAACCCCAAACCCTAAAATATAAACTCTAGAAGCTAATTTATCAACCCCAGATACTAAAATATATGACATGACATAACTTTATTAGTTTGGCACACGGATGACGTGGTGTGCCGGATATATTCTATAATTTCTCCGTAAAATTTATCCGAAAAAGAAAAATTGAGGCTCATGGCTCAACCCCGGCCAGATTCGTCTCACCGACATATATATTTCCTTCTGCTTCCCTAGGTATCTTCTGTATATTGCGCCAAACAGAGAAGACAAAATACAAAAGATTCCACTGCCTGCAAAGGATTGCCCACTCATTAATATCATTTGTTTGTATTCATAGTTTGTCAAATTTGGTCGGCCACATTATTTGACAAATGAGCACGTGGTGAAGGCTATAAAAGAAAGGCAGTTCTTAAAAATGTACTTTCCATAGGAGAGGTGATCACACATCCACACAAACTCACTGGAATTTTTTAAGGGTCTGTACGTATTTGTTAGAGCATTTCAAAGTTTCTGGAGAGGGAGTTAATTAGAGGTAAAATAAATTAACTTTGTATTATTTGGTTTGCTCTTATTATAAGAGAAAAGTAGTTAAGATATTTATTTATTATTATTTTTTTTTAATGAGCAGAGAGAGTTGTTGTAACTCATGTTTAGATTAATGTCTTTTCTCGCGGTTTTTTCCTAATTCTTTTGAGGTCACTACCAGAAATCCAAGATTTGGCTGCTGAAAATTTTGTTGCTAAAAAATAAAATTTGTTTCGATAACTTTAGACACAATAAAAAATTATTGCTGTAAAATTGTAATTGTATTTATTTACAATGAAAAATTGATATGATTTTAATGTTAAATAAGTTTTCTTGTAATAACTTTTAGATACCGTTACTAATTGAATTTTTCAACAAAATTTTATTTGTTGTCAAATCTAACATTTTTTGTAGTGAGTTTTCCACCTAAAATCTATATGCTTAGTTTATTCTCAAATTCTTAAAATCTATATGTTCAGTTCCCATTTTTTTTCCCAACATTTTCTCCTCCATCGTAATGTAAACAAGATGATATAACCGTCTAGATTTTGAATTTGATAAAATAGATCAAACAAAGAAGCAACTCAATAACCAATGGGAAACCTCATATATGTCTCATAAAATTTCCAAAAACTAGTATTTTCAAACCAAGTCGCCATGTGTTAGTTGGGCATGCATAAATACATACACCAAAAGAATATTCTATTACATGTTTTATTTAAATAAATATGAAAAAGTAAATAGTGACTTAACAAAAATCATTTTATAGTAATCTGTATGTTTTGAAGAAAATTAAAACAAAATAAATGGAAAAACAAGTCACATTTTAAGTTACCATAATGAAAGAAATCTAAATTTGTAACTTTTAAAAAAGTTTGCCAAATTCAGTTTAATCAAGTAAAATAGCATTTTCAGCTTAATCAAGCGAAATGAGATTTCTCTGGTTTCTATTGTGGCTCACAAGCACTGCCACTGGTAACACTAGGCGTGGACCAGTTTGGTTGTTCTGTGCAACGGAACCATCAACAGGTGGAATCGCACCAATCATATTTTCTGAAATTCTAACCAAGTAAGTTAGAAAAAAAGTCCAATTAAAAATACAAAATGAACTAGAATTAATTTGTTTGAATATGGAAAACAATTACACCAAAAACAGCCCTTAAACAGTCCTAAAATATTCCTAAGTCAAGGTAACCCAAGTCAAAGTACCATGTTCTCCTCTTAATATGGTAAGAACGAAATTTTGTCTCAAAATTGTTACAGGAAGTACATATAAGCTCAAATGAAACAACACGAAACTAACAATGATATCGTTGATAAACTATAATTGCAAAATTATAATAAAGTAAATATAATTGAACTTTAACGAGTAAAAAAGAGTACTAAAGTGGATTGTTGAGGCCCACACAATGGTCTTTTTAAGACAAAATTTGTCCGCTATGAACAATCGTCACATGTACAAAAGCTATCATCAGAACCTAAGAATTGGTAACCTATTTTGGCAATAAGAAAGAAAACTTTTTTGGAATTTTTCTAAGTATGAAAAACGAATTGGAGAAGGAAGGGAGGTACAGGTTGTAAGTTATGTTGAATGGACATGGACACTGATAAGAACACGGACATTTATACGGATAAAGACATTGATACATTCACGAAAAATGTTATTTCTAAAAAATATAGGACACGATACGTGGGAGATACATGTAAATGATAACATATATGGATGTATTTGTAAATACTAAAATTATAAAAATAGGTTTTATTAAAAATATAAATATAGAAAAGCGACAATAGTTAAAAAAAAAAAAGTTATAAGTTTCAAGTAATAAAAGTCTACAAGTTCCATTTTATGACTACTCTATATTAGAGGATCTTATCAAGTGTTGAAGACTCTTCTTTTTTGTAGTCCTAGATAGACCCTTTTTATTTTTCAAAACAGAGTGTTGAAAGCTCTGTTTTTATAGTATGTAGAATGTTGAAATTATTGTAATAGTGTAGAATCTGGAATAGGAAAGAAATGTATAAGAATCCAATAGTATAAAATTTAAAACAATTTCAATTTAGGAGAGAAAACCATGAGATTCGTTTGAAAATTATGAACACGTGGTGTCCAACTTTTAGAAATTACCAATACATTTCCTAGGACATGTCCGCCTGAGTATCTAAGAATGTTGTTGAAAGAAACGGATGTTTGATAAGATATAATGTTCAAAATTCAAAAATTTTGATTTTTAGCAAACTCTTTGCTAACTTATTCATCTCATAAATTAAACATCTAAGGATCGTCTATTTAATTTATAACCATCTAATTAGACCCCGAAAATAAGGACCAAAACTTGCCTCTTGTATCCTATATGCAGTTTAACGTGGTGTCCCAAATGTTGCACCTCTAGTCCGTCCACACGAGGTCTTTTGCTCTTATAAAGATTTATTATGCTTGCTCTCTATACAATTATATATATCTAATACATATAAGCTTAAACTTTTTAAGCTTTAAACCGTTGGACGGACATGATAAAAACAAATAGAACCCTATCCTAAGGTTGAGGAATCCGGGAAGAAAAATGTTTTTTTATTTCCTAGTTCCATTGGATTCGTTTTCCTTGAAAGACTCATATTTTCTTTTTCATCTTCTGCAACCCAACAATATAATATATATATATATATATATATATATATATATATATATATATATATATATATATATATATATATATATATATATATACACTGCTATGCAGGATATTGATGGATTAATAAATCCATCATAATTGATTAAGTATGACAAAATGCCCTACTTGATCAATTAAGCTAGAATAGGTGCGTGTAATACCTATTTCTTATATATATTTTTAAATTTTCAAATAATAATAATATAATAATAAATTATAATATTATAATTTAATATAATAATAATTAATTAACATTTTAATTAATTATTATTATATCTTTAAAAAAATCTCACGGGCGCAAGCTTAATATATCTCTAAATTCCAATCGTCAACATTTGATTTATGGAATAATTACGCGTGCTAACTTAACTTGAGCAAGAACAATATAATTAAATTTCAAGATATGCTAGAGTCTTTGTTCATAACAAATTTAATCCCATAATTTATTATTTAATTGAATTCACAATTCAATTAATTAATAAATTATTTACTAAAACTCTTTTTGTAAAAGATAATACTTCATATCTCATAGCGTATATTATTTTTAATCCTTAAAGTTCACGGTTGACGCCTAGCATAACATATCCTAACACTCAATTAGAAATGAATAAACACAAGGTCTATTAAACGAACACGATCATAATTATTGCACACTTAAATCATATTCATTACAATATCCTAATCTTGACTACATGGTTTGTCAAAACCGTAATTATCAAGATATAATGACTTTGCTTTTCAAAAATAATTCTCAACTCTTGAGAATAGATTCTTTTTAATAATAACTTTAGGACAAATATTTACTGACATATTATACTCAGTAAGAGAAAAATATGAAATCAAACATTTTATTAATATTCAACAAATATTTACAATTTATACAATGTATTGCACTAGAGCATACATTACTAACAGTTGGTTCCTAAAACATGTAGAACACCGGACACGAAAACTTCCCAAGGTATCCGTGCATCATAGATTGTAAGGAAAGAATGATATATCAATAAATGTCAGAAAAGAGAACTAATATATCTCCTTAATGGGAAATAACACTGATTTATAAAAATTAATCGGATTTATTACAATTAAATTGCAAACAAAGTGTCTTGATTCTAACTTGCTGAAAAAAAAAATAAATGGACCCCGGTAAAATAAGGCAGGCTTGTGGTCGGTCTAATATTTGAGTGGCTCATGATGTGCGGATGTATCCCAAATACGTCCATCCCTAAGGGAGACTCCTTTGAACGTGACAGAACTTTTTGGTTAATTAATTATTACTTAATAACATTGTAAAGTGTTTTAGTATATATATATAAATACATTGCTCTCATAATATATATATATATATATATATATATGAGATATGAGATTTCACTCTATTTATCCTCTACAAAATTTGTAACTAGTTTATTTGTAACATAAATTTCTTATTTATTATTTATCCATTTTGAACTTATTATATCCCGTTAGAAAGATACCGCATTATCAAATATGAATTCATAATTCTTGCTGCTTTATAAAATTCAATTTCCCTATAAGATAATTAAGGCACAAGTTGAGAAATAATCAAAATTTAATATGCGAAAATTCCAACAAAAGGTTGGAGATATCCTTAAAGACATTTGAAAGCAAGTGATAATTTAAAAGTCTTCAAATTTTCAAAGGTTCAACATTACTACTATATATCATATTTGTCTTAATTCAATGTCATTTTCTTTGAAGTTTCAAATTATATACCAGTGGACAGGAATTCAAAGAATTATATATCAAAAAATTTTCCAATGACTAATGAGGATAACTTTAAACCTTCAAAAAATATTCCAGGTTCACATATATCTTGGAGTCAATTTTACTTGGAACTTAACCTTTTTTTTTTCTTTTGAACTTTCTTCGTCGTGTTTAAATTACTAAATTATGTGGTCTTCCCTTACTGTGAAAGAAGAGAGTCAAGTTCCAATTTACATACTATTATAGTGACCTTGACTTTGTTCTTGGCCTACAAAATTTGAGAAAGAATTGTATGCAGAATCAATCTGCTTCATACACTCAGCATCAAGTGGTGGATCCAGTTTCAAGTTTCAACACTATTCTTCTCCGTTGAGGTATCAGGTTTGTTATTGTTTTCTTTTATTTATTTGTTTGTTTTAATACGTTTCATCATCTAATTTAATTATTAAGTTTCAGGGGCTCAAAATTAGTATTTGCTTGGATCAATTTAAATATTTATGTATGCGTGTGATTTAGCTGTTCGATCATCAACTTGTTTTGGCTTGCAGAGCTAGGGTAACTTAATTGGTACAATTTTTTGTTTAATTAATGCAAAAGAAAAATATAAATTATTATGCCTTTTCTTCCCTATACTTTTTTTTTTTTCATTTAGACAAGTTAACAAAAAAATGGCAATGATAAACAGAATCCTAATAATAATAGTTTCACAACAAAAGAGAAAAAAGATCAAATTAGTTTTATGAAAATAGAATTTTATTATAATTCTTGTAATTTAAACCAAATATTAAAAAAAATAATATTTATCAATAAAATTCTTTTGTTCATTTTTTTAGAATCCTTCAGATATGGATGCATTAGTAACTTTTGTTTTGCCATAAAAATAGTCGTTTATTGTATTTTTTTTTTTTTTTTTTTTAGCTCAAATGAATCTTGTCGTTTATATTTACTCAATATATATAGCCATGTATTTTAATGCCATTTAATTTTAGAAGGATTTAATTACTACGACTTATTTAAATTAGTTTAACATTGTCGCTAAAATTACCACAGGATGGAAACATTTAGCGACCACATAATTGATATTGATATCAATAGCATAACAACTTCAATTGAAGATGAGCTAAAGATGTTGCATCCGTTGTCAGACCAATGTTGTATCTACAGAGTTCCCAAGTTAATGTTCCGACTAAACGAGGCTGCCTACATGCCTCAAGTAGTGTCCATCGGCCCCCTTCACCATGGCAAACCAGAGTTGGAACAAATGGAGGAGTACAAAAGAAGATACCTCCAAGATTTTCTTCAATTGAGCAATGTAAATTGTAACATATATGTTGAAATTGTGAAGGCAAACGAAACAAGGATACGCAATTGTTATGCTGAAAGAATCGAATTAAGAAGCGACAAGTTTGTGAAGATGATATTAGTAGATGCAGCCTTTGTTATTATGGTCTTATTCAAATCAAGTTGCGTTAATCACCGAAGCAGCAGCGATCGTTTATTCCATAGACCGTGGATGGAAAATGACATACGTTATGACATGTTGTTGCTTGAGAATCAAATCCCCTTCTTCGTGCTCGAGTATTTGTATGCAGCATCCGATATAGCAAGTAAGACTCGAGGACTTTCATTGATCAAGATTACACATGCATTCTTCAAAATAAAATGGGCTTCATGGGTGACAGAAGAAGCCTTAGAGAAGCAGATCAATTTATTATCTCAAGCAGAACATATTCTTGATTTTCTGAGGATTTGTCAGCTCCCAAAATCGAAGTTGCAGAGAAAATATTTACACAAAATTAGGACCCCAGCAGCATGGTATGCACCCAGTGTGACCGAGCTGAAAGAAGTTGGAGTCAAATTTAAGGTTGGTTCTAGCAAACACAAACTCGATGTCGAATTCAAGAATGGAGTTCTGCATTTCCCAACTTTGAAAATAACTTCGCGGACAGAAATTTTCTTGCGAAATCTGCAAGCTTTCGAGCAATGCCATTGCTATGAAAAGTATATAAATGACTATATCGCGCTAATTACTATGCTTGTGGTGACCGAAAAGGATGCAGAGATTGTTACTCGGTGTGGAATTGTACATAATCGGTTACGAAGTGGTGAGTATTTATCAGTTTTCTTTAACAATCTTGCCAAAGGAAATGTTGTGGCTCGCAATAGATTCTACTTTTCAGACATTGTTGAAGACATTAATCTACATTGTAGGAGTTCTTGGAGGAAGTGGAAAGCAAGTTTGGAACTTGACTATTTTAATAGTCCATGGGCCAGCATTTCTGTTTTTGCTGCTTTTGCTTTTTTCATCCTCACTCTCATCCAAACTGTTTCTTCTCTGGTGCAAGTTGTTGAAAGTGTCTAAAATGTTGCAAATTAGTTTTTAGAAGTGCTCCTAATTTTAAGGCTCACTAATTGCAAATATTTAGTAGTTATTTAGTGGTGTTAGTGGCAGTTAGCAGGTAGTGTTAGTGGCTTTGTAAACGTATTAATGGTGTGTGTTAGTGGTAACATTTGCTACTTTTATGGTTATTTAGTTATTTCCTATCCTATTTAAGTTTTAGCATAGTTTTGTTTTTATTGAGTGAAATTAATGTAAGCTTTGCAGTATTTCAATTTATGTTCACTCTATTTGTTCTTGTTCCTTTGTTTATTATTAGGAATTCTTAAATCATACTTAGAGCATTTTTTTCTAAAATAACCAACACAAGTTTAGTGCATTTAATTTCACTACCAAATTAAAATCAATGCCTGGAAATATATGTGTTGTCTATCTATTTGGAATTTTTGAATCTATATGATTGACTCTCAATAATTAATCATGACCCAATATCTTTAAATATACATCGGTTCACATCAAACATAATTGAGAAACTATGAAATAAAATTCAAAGTATCAATACACAATACGAAGCGAATCTTGATTCCACAGATAGAACAAGATGAAGTTTAGAGCGTATAATTGAAAGTATTGAAATTCTTGTTTTTCTGTGTTCTTACGTTCTTTGTCAGATAACATTTCATGTTGAAAGAAGATGGAGAATGAACCATTACTTTTTAACTGTCAAATTCTCCTTTTTATACTTCATAAATTAACTGCTGCTACTGTAATCCATTTTACTAAAATGGGGAGAGATTCCAGTGTATGCCGAGTGTACACTACTTCCGGCCAGTAAGAAATGCCACATCAGTATGAGTGCACATTACATTTTGATTCACTATGAGTGGTGCATTCCCCACATATTTTAGAATTTTTGCTTAATGGATCTAAGCATCCCATAAGAAATGGTTGCCCAAAAATTCCAACAATAATTATGCTATGTTTTCAAATATTCTTAGTTCCAACCAATTCCAAAAAGAATTTGATTTTGCTTGAATTCATAATTTTCCTGTTCATTTGCTTTGTTTGTTACTGTTTTTGATTAATTCATTCAATTTAATGAAAAGATAAGAAAATTTGATATTACCGCCGACCGTCAATAAACGCTCGTCGCATTGATTTACTAACGGAGTAGCAACAAAAACACTGATTACCAACGGATTCACCATAAATCCGACCACGGTAATAGCTAATCATGCGTTGATAACTAGAATTTAAAAAAAAAAAAAAAAAAAACAAAAAGACAATGTAAGTCCAACAGAGATAAAACAATTGATGTCTATGAGTATGCATTCCACAAAGTACTTATTACTGGTGTTTGTTGCTACAAAGTGTTAATCTAGTCGAGTCGAGAATTATATTTATGTCAATATCGAACAATCTTTATTTCATGGATCATAGTTTGGAGCTAATTGCTTGCATTCGTCGTTAATTGTATTGTTAATTGTGTAGACGTATAAATAATAATAAAAACTATTTTAAGATTTTATCTATCAGTTTAATTAAGCTTTTAGTTAAATACTTTTTTTATATTTAACTGATTATTAATCTACATCAAAAATTTGTAAGCTTCAGTTGATTCTTCCTTTTTTAATTACTCTTTCTCTTTATCCAATATTTTTTGCTGTTAAATTTCTCCCTTTTTCGTCTGCCACTAATTAATTATCAACTTCAACCGCCATAAGAAATATTAAAATTTAGCAGTAATATCCAAAAGTTATTGCCAAAAAGCATATTTTTGCTACAAAATTGATATAATTTTACTGCTAAATGTGTTTTTTAACAGCAACTTTTGAATATTACTGTTCAATAAGCTTTTTGATAAATTTAACATTTCTTGTATTGAACTTTTTGTAGCCCTTTTTGCCTTATATTAAATAAATATATATATATATATATTTTATTTCACTTTAATCGAACTCTACATGATAATGGTAATGGGCTGATTGGGTTATATTTAATATGGAGAAATCCCCAACTTATAATAGTAAAGGCCCAAACTCAAGTTTCCTAGGGATGCAAGCATGATGTACATAGACATAATATATTAACTACACGAGTAATTAATGTTTGAATTAATTAAGTTAATGAAACCCAATTAACTTAATTAAAATTTATTACTAATATTGATCAGTTTTATTTTATTTTTTTTTAACATACTTAGTATATAAATTTAACATATGGAGTTCTTTGTAGGTTTTTAAATCATAATTCATATGTAAGTATATCATATCTACATATTTAACATATACTTTTAATTTAGTCACACATCTCCTCCAAAATTATATCAGATATCGATAGATTTTTGTTGAGGCAATGAAAACCTGTTGTTATTATTAAAATTAATATCGACGATTGGTTTTGCCCCTAAAGACGTTTGGAAGGATCAATTTTACCTATAGAGTGTAAGGGAAATTAAACTGGAAATAAAGAGGAGATTAGAAACCTTAAATTTGAATTGAAAGCTACACTACTGAACTCTATTGATAAACAATTTTTTCTAATATAAAAGAATAAGAATCTGGCTCATCTCAACATCTATCTGGTGAAGGTGATCAATGCCTCAAAGTACACTAATAGTTTTTTTTTTTTTTTTTTGGTACAATAATTTCCATATGGTGAAGGTGCCATGTGCATGCAAAAGTCACATAACAACGTTGAAAAATTATCAAAAAAAATAAAAAAAATAAAAAAAAAAATGAAAAAGAAAATGGGCTATGTAATTTTTTCATTCTTTCATTTTCAATTGTATTATGAGAAACTCTAATATTATTTCAATTCATCGTTTTAATCTAGAAGTTTAAGAAGCTTTTTATTCCAAAAGTTTTTAAATTTACATCTTTGACCCAATAAAGAAATTTAAATATAATTGGATTTTTTTTTTTAACTTTCTAATATATATATCTATACCCTATAACTAATTTATCGTTCTTAGAATGTGGAGTAAAAGTGAAAATTAAAGTATAAAAAAAGAAAATTAAAAAAGTTATAAAAGAAAATATGAAAATATTGGGGCAAATGAGGAAAAATTTTATAGAAATGGAATAAATTTGTATAAAAAGCCAATAAATAATTAGAACTGTTCATCAGACCAATTATCCGCCCAAGCCCGTTCTAAAAAACAATGCTTAGATATGCATTTTATAAGTTAAGCTCGTCCGAATATGAGATGACTAAGAATTTTCTAGATTGGGCCTTAGATATTTTTTTTTTTTAATTTCCTCATTCTAATATATATGTAAGAAGACTTAAAAAACAACCTATATATGGTTTCCAAGCTAACATATCGAGAATTTTTTCTTTTTTTTTTTTGAAAAAATGACATATGGTTTAAAAAATAGAAATATATATATATATATATATATAATGTCATGGATACTTTCCAAAACTGGTTAAGGAAATTAATGGCAATATAGTTTTGATTCCCTGCTTTAATCTGTTTGCATATCTCATCAGAATACATGAATTTCTTTTGATAAAGGATGGTGCTTAATAGTCATGTGTGCTTCTTATCAGTCAATCATGTTTGATTGATGGGATAGTTTTGTGTCAATTCATTTAGTCATATATAGGGATTTAAAAAAAGAACTTATAAAATTAACTCTAGCCTTTTTAAGGAATCATTAAAATTAACTCTAAATGTATTCTGATCACTAAACTTTAGAGTTGTCAATTTAGCTCCTTGAAATTGATAAAAGCTACTGATGGATTCAAGTAAATCCTTCGGATGATCCGGGTCTGGGTTACTACTCTGACCGGATCTGATATTGCTCCTGCAAGATAAAAATGGTGAGACACCGGTAACCTCTGGGGTATACTCCGATGCCTAAATTAGTATGCTTTTTTGTGTTTACTTTTTAGAGAATTGAGAGTAGAATTGAATGATTTTTTACCTCATACAGAACACCCTCCTTTTATAGGAGGGATGGTAGAGTTGGATTGGTATTGGAAGAGCTTACCAATCCTTCGGATCAATCCTCGTATGTTCACGTGGCTGGTGTTCCTGCCCTAGTAAAATACGGGGGGTGGATTCCTAATTGGACACCACCTCTTCTCCTAGGATCTCTCCGCGGATCAAGGAAGCTTAATCCGAATTCGCTCAGGGGAGGTCAGGATCCGGATGTGGAAACCGGCTTCTTTAACCGGGTGAGGGAATCTGGGTCCGGACTGTACCGGATGGTACCGGACCGGATGTCATCAGAAGTCCCCCCCAAGTCAGAAGTAAACCCTTTAGGGTTTAACACCTAAAACCCTGCCTAGGAACACGTGCTCACCCAGTGTCTGCCACGTACTGTGTAGCTGCAGAGACGCGACCTTTGATTTGACTTAATTTTCAAATGCTGCGACAGTTCGATTTCCTACCAGCAGGGTATTTAATTCGCTGATTTCAGCTCTGGGTATCATTCTGTGTTCTTAGCGTTCTCATTTCTTAAAACCAGTAAGTGCTCTCTTCCTTCTTCTGCTACTTTTCTGTTTTTCTTCTGTTCTTAGTTCTAGGGTGAAGAACTGCTTGTTTGTTGAGAGTTATGGGTTCTTCGAGTTATTCGTGGACTTCTAGCACTGCTCCCCGCCCTGTATCCCTTTCTGTGGAGGTGGATTCTGACGCCGCCAGTCTTTCTACGTCGGAGTCTTCTGAGAGAACTCGCTCTGCCGGAGAGACCAGTGTACCAGTCTACCTCCCTGAGTCCTCTCAGGTGGCTAGGAGTGTCTTAGGGAGAACCCTTACCCCTAGGATATCAGAAATGGCCTCTTCCATCGTCTTCCGTGAGATAAATCAGTTGGCTTCTGACTACCCCTGGTTAGAAGCCTGTGAGTGCCTCATCCCTGCTTCCAGCCAAAGGGTTCACCTTCCCCCGCCTGGTTATTTCTCCATCTATCTCCACCATGTAGTGGGCGGGTTCACCTACCCGCTTCCGGAGGGGATCTGTTCTGTCTTGAATCGGTACGGGGTGTGTCCGGCCCAGCTGCACCCGAATGTGATGGAAGATGTGTGCGCCACGTATTAGTTATGCTGTAACCTCAGCATCCAACTGACCGGTGCCCTTTTCCGGCACATCGCCACTCCTGTTCTCCGAAACACCAACAGCGACCATCTCACCATGGCTAAGGGGCCTCTTTTTCGGTTTTTTTCTGGCCGCACCTCCTCGGTTAAGGGATTCAAGGCTTTATTTTTCTTCATAAAGTTGAAGGAAAATGTTCCTACTTTCCCCACCGCCTGGTCTCTCCGGTTGGCAAGCGAGATGCGGGGGGGAGAAAGATAAGCTCTCGCCCCAGGAACAGGCCCACCTGGATCTGCTGACGGCGGTTCCGACTCAGTACTGGAAGCTTCAGTATGCCACAAGGGCTTACCGCCAAGGGTTGCCACTGGTAGCGCTTGATGACCGGACCGGTCTTCCTGTGTTCTTTAATGATCCCTTAGAGGGCCGAGGTATTTATTTACTTATTTTTGTATTTTCCCTCTGTGGCAGGGATGTCACTTGCTGATACTGTTGCAGCCTTGCGTGCCCGAAGGAGTGGATCGAAGGCGCCAACTGCCGCACCTGCACCGGTCCCAGCCATCTCTTCTGCTGGTCCAGATCCTGCCGCTATTCCCAGCGGAAGCGTGGAGCCTGCTCCTGGAAATAAGAAGAGGCCCGGCATTCCCGCATCTGGATCAGACAAAGGGAAGAAGACCCGAGTGGTATGTTCTTCTCGTTTTTCTCCTTGTTTAGGTGACATTGGGTTGTGCTCACTTCTTGTTTCGCAGGAGGTAGCGCCTGAATTTTCTGGTCTGGTGGACACCGATAGCCCGATACAGGATATCTTAATCTCAAAGTTTGGCAAGGATGCTAGTCTGGCTGACCCCCTGGTACAGCTGGAGCTGAGCAACGGGATGTACCTCCCTGCTGACTCCTCCCGGATGAGGAATTTGTCCAACTGGACCATCGGGACTCGAGTCCTGAGCAAGTTGTACACGGTAAGTCCTAAACTTTTTCCCTCATCTTCTGGCTGGATCTAATTGTTTCTTTATTTGTAAGCCATCCCCTTCCTCTACGAGGAGTTGAAGAGAGTTGAAGAGGCAGATTGTATCTACGATCAGAGCATTGCCGGCGCTCTAGAGAGAAAGAAGTTGGAAGAGGGCCTGGCTAAAGTGAAAGCGGAGGCTGAGCAACAAAAGAAGGCTCTGGATGCTGTCGCCGCTGAGAACGCGGCCCTTAAGCGCTCTCTTGAACTAGCCGAAGCGGCCCTTGAGCAGGAGAGGAAGTCCCGCGAAAGTGACTAGTTGGCGGCGGAGGAGAAACTGAAGGAAAGAACCCTTACCTACGGGCGTCTTGCCCTGTTGTATGGGAACCACATCCTTCAGAAGTGCTCTGAAGTTCACCCTGATGTTGCTTTTGGCTACATAGAAGTGGACTTTCCTGGTGAAGCCGATCTCCCTAATGAGGAAAAGGATGTCCCTCCTGCAGCCTCAGTGCCTGAAGAGGGATCAGCTGAGCGGTCCGGCGATCAGACTAGGAAGTAAGATTCTTGTAAATGTAAACATTTCCCGTTACGGGCATTTAATGAAACGAAAAAATTTTTTGCGATGCGGTTTTGTTTTTCTTTCGTTTCTTTGGTGTTTGAATGCAAACATAATGTAGACATCAAATGAGTTCGTAAACGAATCTGCTTATGGCTGCTATTTAAAGCCGAGTTTAAATTGTCATTCGGAATCGAATGTTTAGCCAGGACTTCAATTTTACCGAAAGCAAATAAAAAGGTCGAGCATATAAATATTCGAAATCGAATAAAAAATGGCCAAGCATAACTAAGATGTATTCGAAAGCGAATAAAAAATGGTTAAGCATAAAAGAGATGTATTCGAAAGCGAATCTCCATTAAGTATGAAGTTACAGCACTATAGCTATAGTTGCCTCGTTAAAAACCTCGGGAGGGAAAACCCTGTGGGAAAAAATCGCTGCCGAGGGAAAAAGAGTGCAACGTGTTTTACTGGTAGTATTTCCTGAGTGCTCTTGAGTTCCATGTGCGTGGAATGTCTCTTCCGTCCATGTGGCATAGCTTGTACGTGGCCGGTCCTAGGGCCTTATTGATCCGGTACGGTCCCTCCCATTTGACAGCTAGTTTTCCTTTACCTTCTCTAGATTGTGAGGCCTCCGTGTCTCGCAGTACAAGGTCTCCCGGCTGGAAGGCTACTGCCTTTACTTTCTTGTCATGGTATCGAGCGACTTTATTTTTGTATGCCGCCATGAGGACAAAGGCCCTCTCCCTTCTTTCCTCCAGTGAGTCCAAGTGAAAGCGCATGTTGATGTCATTCGGAGCTTCACTGTAGTAAGTCACCCAGTCACTAGGAGAGCCTATTTCCACCGGGATCACTGCCTCGGTACTGTACGTTAGGGCGAAGGGGGTTTCCCCTGTGGCCCGTCTTGGGGTGGTTCTGTATGCCCATAGTACGCTGTTAAGTTCATCAGCCCATGCTCCCTTATGCCCCTCCAACCTTTTCTTGATGCCGTCGCATATGGTACGGTTGGTAACCTCTGTCATGCCATTGCTCTGCGGGTGGGCAACCGAGCTACACCTATGTGTGATGTGGAAGCTTTCGCAGAATTCTTTGAATTTTCTGGAGGTGAATTGACCAATAGGAAAGACTGAGGGGGGACTTCTGATGGCATAATGGAAAATTCCCTAGCAAGCGAAGAATCCAGTATTGGGCAGACTACAATCCTTCCATATCAAGGACTCTATATCCTAATCAGAATAGAACTCTGCAAAGGTACTATTTTATTCTAATTAGGAATCTTTCCTATTGGTCAAATAAGAATATCAATTCTAATCTAATTAGGACAGTTTGGAGCCTATATAAAGGCTCTCTAGCTCAAAAGGTATACACAGAAAACTCTCTTATTTCTACTCTACTGCTTCTTGATCTCTTACTGACTTGAGCGTCGGAGTATCTTTATTTTGTTTTGCAGGTCCTGACTTAGTCTTCCTCAAAACGAGAAACCCCCTAGCGGATATGAATTTTCACATAATTCATCAGCTACCCACATAATCTCCTAAATCCGACATGACAAGCCACATGTTGTGAAAAAAAAAAATAGGGCGCATGAGAGCTTATTTTGTGTGAAATCAAATTAAAAAAAATCACTTTCCTCGCGCCTCCCTTCTCTCCACCTTTCTTCTTCATCTTTATATGTATGACACGGCATCCATGATTGACATCTAAAATTAACAAATTAATTAGAATACAAAAAATATTTTATAACTAAAGCACATATATTAAATTATGTTTATGCACAATATAAAAACTTTATATTTAAAAGAAAATATAATTTCCTAACTTTTCCCTTTTACTTCCGATTTCAGCATTTGTAAGAGGGAAAGAAAAAAGTATTCAGAGTTTATTCATCTTTAATATTTTTATGCATTGAATAACTAATGTTTCAATTTATCAGATTAATCCTTCAATTAATTTTATTTTACACATTAAGCATTTTGCAATCGATTAACATATAATATGTGATTTTTATTTGAAACTGCATTTTTTTTTCCTATAATCACATTAGGTATATACAAGATCTTTTTTTTTTTTAACTATATATAAAAAAAAAACACAGAAGATTTTACATAATTATTTCATTCGTTACGTTCAATACAGAATATTATAATCAATCAAGAAAAAAAATCAAGATCTTAACATAACAGATGATGACCAATCCAGTAAAAAAAAAAATCGAAATCATATTGTGTAGTAGCAGATATACAACTGAGAATGACGATTTGTAGTTGAAGCTAGAGAAAATGCTGTATGTGGATTATTTCACGTAAAAGAAAATATAAAAGCCCTAAAAGGACAAAGAAAAGAAATGGATGGACGGAAGAAACTTAAGGAAAAAAAAAAAGGAGCTTTTTTCGGCTGTAAAATTGGACCGTACGCCCGTTTGGCAAAAATGGGCTTTTTGCGTAAATGAGATGGAACCTAATCCTTTTGTACCCTTTTTTATCTTATCATTTCTCTTCACTTTCTAATTACACAAACAAAAAGGGAAAAAAAGAAGAAAGCTGACCCCTAAATTCTTATTGTTGTCGCTGAAATGGGAAAATGCAAAGGATTGAAAGTTAGAAATTGTTGGTAAAATGATAATCACGCGTATTGAAAGAGTTTGAGTACTAGCTTTTTTTTGTCTTTTCTTTTTGACTGAGAGTTTGACTACTAGTTGATTGAATTAATTTAATTCTAGATCTTGACTGATTCTCATAATGTCTTCTTTAAGAAATTAATGCAGTTGAACTTGTATTCGAAATTTGGAAACGTCCAAGGTAAACTAATTAACCAAAATCAATAAAACGGCTCATTTGCTTCCAAATTTCGTTCTTTCTTCTGGGACTTGGGTTGCATTAACAAAAGAAAAAAAAAAAAAGACTACATATATACCAAAATCAAGAAAACAGGTGAGGGTAATTAAGTAGAGAATTTTAAATCATCAATACTAATTAATGTTGAACAGATAATCTAGCTGGCAACTGGAGGCAGCTCAAGTTCACCTAGCTTTGAAAGTAATGAGCTAGCTGACCAGTAAGATGAGTAGTAGATGTCTAGAAGAATGAGCAAATAGAAGACGCCGCCGGTGAGAAGAGTGAGGTTTTTCAAGGAGAAATCAACAAGCTTGGTGAAGAGTCTTTTGTACCTAATCTTCCACTTACCATTGTAATGCTCATTAATTTCCTTAATTTCCTTATCTAGTACTACCACTGGCTTCCCTTCAGATGGATTAATGCAATCTTTAATCCCCTCAAATAGCTTTACAACCTCGTCATTGTCACCATCATGTTTAAGAATCTGTTTATTTTTCAACAGCTTCACATCTGTGGTAGTTTGAATCAAGGCTGCCATGATTTCTATGTATCGACCAAACTTGGGACTGTCACCCATAGTCATAGCTTCATATGCCAGTAGGTTCCTGATTACAGATTCCGAATACTGATTCAAAGTTAGACCTGGAAGCACAAGAGTGGAATCTGCCTGTCTAAATTGGGTAGATCTGATGCCTTTTTTAGCCTCACTCACAATGAGCTTAACATTGACACCGAATAATTGTGAGGCAGAAGGAATCAGCGACGACTTTTCGTCGGTATTTTGGAGAGTCGACTTGGAGAATCCCAAAAGATGAAGAATATTTGTAATTAACACCACAACTTTCTTAGGGATTACTAAGAAATTGAAATTCGTCGGTGCTCTGGTGCTAGTCTCCTGCTGGGATTTGACTTTGTACCTTGCCGCAGCTCTCCTCATTAGATTTGCAAATTTCGAAAGTGACGATGAAGATGCTTCAACTTCGAAACAAACGAACTTATACAGTAGATGCAAAAGATGCAATGGCTGTTCACTCATCATCATCCCTTCCAGACTCGAATCCAACGGAGAAACTCTCTTGCAAAGCTCCTTTGCTCTAACAAGTAAACATGATCCTGATCCAGTAACGCTGTTGAGATGCTCGAGAACAAACAAGGGGATTTGATTCTCAATCATCACAGCATCAGTGCGGATACAATCCAACGAAAGTTTCCTTCCATATGAATCCATGGCTCCGGTTAATGGTAATTCCTCGTCCATCAGCTTCAGCAAGAACAAACCATCAATTACCATCATCCATGAGAGTGTACCATCACGGATATCCAATTGCTCATTGTAAAAAGCTCGGACACTTCTCACTTTTTTGATGAGTAAATAGACTAGGTTTTTGTATTTTGAAATGTTGAATTTGCATTGAAGGGTTTTTACTTGTTTAAGCTTGAACTTCTGCGCCATGTATGGATCAGGTCGGAAATGGTGGTACGGCCCAAAGGCTAACCTTTGAGGAGTGTAAGATTCCGGCTTCAAATCTTTAATTGATTTTGGAACTCGAAAGATACAACAATGCAGATCAATTTCATCACTACTATTGTCACCATCCAGTGATCTCTGCATAGTGCGCATCCACTGCATTTCGGAGAAGTTTTGATTGATGATTGAATCTGCAAACGCCATTTGAACTGAATTTACAAATGTTTATTCTACTATTTTTCTTATATAAAGTTGAACTTTTTTTCTTCCTTAATGAACACGTTAACAGAAAAAAGTTGTGGGACAAGATGCACAGTCATTGACGTGGACCTAGCTTATGAGAACGCGTCATAACAATCCATCCACTCTTTTTCCTCCCTTAGAATTTGGACTTCAACCTATTACTCCATTTGCTAATTATTTTGAGAAAATTATATTTTAGTAAGATAAATATAAAACAACACTTATATTTTCACGAACTGTGGTTTTGAATTTTTTTAGAATAAATACTTTTATTAACTTACATTTATTTCTGAATTGTTAAATATGTTATATTTATTATTCAAACTCTGTCTTATCCACTACACTTTTTTTTTATAATTACAGTTTATCTGAAAAAGAAAAATTGAGGTTCAAACTTCACCTCAAATCAGCGGAAATTGCAAAAAAAGCTGTGTTGTTAATTTGTTTCATGGCTCACCCCAGGAAACAAATAGATTTCCTCGTGCTTCTCTGGATCTCTTCCATATATTGCGCCAAAAAGAAAAGACAAAATACAAAAGATTCCACTACATGGTAGAATAGCGTGCATTTGTTGCCGACTTATTAATATCATTTGTTTCCATTCAAAGTTTGTCAAATTTGGTGTCGGCCACATTATTTGACAAATGAGCATGTGGTGAAGGCTATAAAAGAAAGGCAATTTTTAAATATGTACTTTCCATAGGAGATGTGATCACCACATCCACAACTCACTGCAATTTTGTAAGGGTCTGTACGTATTTGTTAGAGCATTCAAAGTTTGTAGAGAGGGAGTTAATTAGAGGTAACATAAATTAACTTTGTATTATTTGGTTTACTCTTTTTATAAGAGAAAAGTAGTTAAGATATTGATTTTTTTTTTTTGTTTTTTTAATAAGCAGAGAGTGGTTGTAACTCATGTCCTACTATTAAGGTAGATTTCTATCGTTGCTTGTGGTTTTTTCCTAATTCATTTGAGGTTATTACAAGAAATTCAAGATTTGTCCGTAGAAAATTTTGCTGCTGAAAGTATAAAATATGTTACAATAACTTTAACCAATAATATAAAGTTACTGCTGTAAAATTATAATCGTATGTATTTGCAACAAGAAATTGATATGATTTTATTGTTAAAGAAGTCTTTTTGCAGTAACTTTTAGATATTGTTATTAATTAAATTTTTCAACAAAATTTTCTTTACTGTCAAATCTAACATTTTTTGTAGTGAGCTTTCCACCTAAAATCTGTATGTCAAGTTTATTCTCAAATTCATAAAAGTGGTGATTTTTTTTCTCTATCCAAATCGTCAAGAACAATTATATTTAGTTCTGATCGTCATAATGTAAGAGGATAATATAACCGTCTAGATTTTGAATTTGCTAAAATAGATTAGAACAAAGAAGCAACTCAAGATCCAATGGGAAACCTCATATATGTCATAAAATTTCCAAAAACTAGTATTGTCAAACCGTGTCGCCATGTGTTAGTTGGGCATGCATAAATACATATACCAAAAGAATATTCTATTACATGTTTTATATAAATAAATATGAAAAAGTAAATAGTGACTTAACAAAAATCATTTTATAGTAATCTGTATGTTTTGAAGAACATTAAACCATAATAAATGGAAAAGCAATTTACGTTTTAAGTTACCATAATGAAAGAAATCTAAATTTGTTTTCCTTGTTAGACACGGGAGAAAAGATTAAAATAACATTAAGATAACGTTTAAAATTGCCAAATTCAGTTTAATCAAGTAGAATAGCATTGTCAGCTTAATCAAGCAAAATGGAATTTCTCTGGTTTTTATTGTGGCTCACAAGCACTGCCCCTGGTAACACTAGGAGTGGACCAGTTTGGTCGTTCTGTGGACCAGAACCATCAACAGGTGGAATCACACCAATCATATTTTCTGAAATTCTAACCAAGTAAGTTTGAAAAAAAAAAATCCAATTAAAAATACAAAATGAACTAGAATTAATTTATTTGAATAAGGAAAACAATTACTCCAAAAACAGCCCTTAAACAGTCCTAAAATATTCCTAAGTGAAGGTAACCCAAGTCAAAGTACTATGTTCGCCTCTTAATATGGTAAGAACGAAATTTTGTCTCAAAATTGTTACGGGAAGTACATATAAGCTCAAATGAAACAACACGAAACTAACAATGATATCGTTGATAAGCTATAATTGCAAAATTACAATAAAGTAAATATAATTGAACTTTAACAAGCAAAAAAGAATATAGAAGTGGATTGTTGAGGCCCACACGATGGTTTTTTTAAGACAAAATTTGTCTACTATGAGCAATCGTTTCATGTATAGAAGCTATCATCAGAACCTAAAAATTGGTAATCTATTTTGGCAATAAGAGAGAAAACTTTTTTGGAATTTTTCTAAGTATGAAAAACGAATTGGAGAAGGAAGGGAGGTACAGGTTGTAAGTTATGTTGAATGGACATGGACACTGATATGAACACGGACATTTATACGGATAAGGACCCTGATACGTTTACGAAAAATGTTATTTCTAAAAAATATAGGACACGATACGTGGGAGATACATATAAATAAAAAAATATATGGATGTATTTGTAAATACTAAAATTATAGAAATAGGTTTTATTAAAAATATAAATATAGAAAAGCGACAATGGTTAAAAAAAAAATTTATAAGTTTCAAGTAACAAAAGTCTGCAAGTTCCATTTTATGACTACTCTACATTAGAGGATCTTATCAAGTGTTGAAGACTCTTCTTTTTTGTAGTCCTAGATAGACCCTTTTTTTTTTCTTTCAAAACAGAGTGTTGAATGCTCTGTTTTTATAGTATGTAGAATGTTGAAATTATTGTAATAGTGTAGAATCTGGAATAGGAAAGAATTGTATAAGAATCCAATAGTATAAAATTTAAAACAATTTCAATTTAGGAGAGAAAACCATGAGATTCATTTGAAAATTATGAACACGTGGTGCCCAACTTTTAGAAATTACCAATACATTTCCCAGGACATGTCCGCCTGAGTATCTAAAAGTGTTGTTGAAAGAAACGGACGTTTGATAAGATATAATGTTCAAAATTTAAAAATTTTAATTTTTAGCAAACTCTTTGCTAACTTATTCATCTCATAAATTAAACATCCAAGAATCGTCTATTTAATTTATAACCATCTAATTAGACCCCGAAAATAAGGACCAAAACCTGCCTCTTGTATCCTATATGTAGTTTAACGTAGTATCCCAAATGTTGCACCTCTAGTCCGTCCACACGAGGTCTTTTGCTCTTATAAGGATTTTGCTCTTCTAAGGATTTATTGTGCTTGCTCTCTATACAATTATATATATCTAATACATATAAGCTTAAACTTTTTAAGCTTTAAACCGTTGGACGGACATGATAAAAACAAATAGAATCCTATCCTAAGGTTGAGGAATCCGGGAAGAAAAATGTTTTCTTATTTCGTAGTTCCATTGGATTCGTTTTCCTTGAAAGACTCAATATATATATATTTCTTTTTGCATTATATATATATATATATATATATATATATATATATATATATATATATATATATATATATATATATATAACACACACACACACTACTATGCAGGATATTGATGGATTAATAAATCCATCATAATTAAGTATGACAAAATGTCCTACTTGATCAATTAAGCTAGAATAGGTACATGTAATACCTATTTCTTATATATATTTTTAAATTTCAAATAATAATAATATAATAATAAATTATAATATTATAATTTAATATAATAATAATTAATTAACATTTTAATTAATTACTATTATATCTTTAAAAAAATCTCACGGGAGCAAGCTTAATATATCTCTAAATTCCAATCGTTAATATTTGATTTATGGAATAATTACGCGTACGGACTTAACTTGAGCAAGAACAATATAATTAAATTTCAAGACATGCTAGAGTCTTTGTTCATAACAAATTTAATCCCATAATTTATTATTTAATGGAATTCACAATTCAATTAATTAATAAATTATTTACAACGTAGAGTGTTGGACCCCTAATATGTGTAACATTCTAGGTTTACATCGAATTGACATTAAGGAATAAAACTCTTTTTGTAAAAAATAATATGTCATATCTCATAGCATATATTATTTTTAATTCTTAAAGTTCAGGGTTGACGCCTAGCATAACATGCCCTGACACTCAATTAGAAATGAATAAATATAAGGTTTATTAAACGAACCACGATAATAATTATTGCACCTTTAAGTCATATTCATTACAAGATCCTGATCTTGACTAGGTTCACGGTTTGTCAAAACCATAATTATCAAGATACTATAATTTTGCCTTTCAATAATAATTCTCAACTCTTGAGAATAGATTCTTTTTAATAGTAACTTTAGGACAAATATCTACGAACATATTATACTCAATAAGAGATAAATATAAAAGCAAACATTTTATTAATATTCAACAAATATTTACAATTTATACAATGTATTGCACTAGAGCATACATTACTAACAGTTGGTTCCTAAAACATGTAGAACACCAAACACGAAAACTTCCTAAGGTATCCGTGCATCATAGATTGTAAGGAAATGTAGAGATTGAGGGAAAACGTATATTGTTATTAGAATAGAAGACATATATATGTAGGTACATTAGGGTTAGACTATACAGGAAGAGTCCTTATATGATTACAATTATGTCTATCCTTATACTTTATCACTCCCCCTCAAGTTGAACGGGGCGGAAAGTCAAGTTCAACTTGCCACACATATGAAGAAATCGGGGTTTACTCAAGGGCTTGGTGTGCCCATCAACGAGCTGATCTTGAGAGGTGACATACTGGACTTCTTGATTACGAACAAAGAAGAAATCCACCTCTAAGTGCTTACTACGCGTGTGAAAAATCAGATTTGCAGTGAGATAAGTAGCACTCAAGTTATCACACCAAACCCGTGGAGGCATAGAAATCCGAAACCCAACTTCATGAAGAAGAATATGAATCCATTGAATTTCAGAAGAGATTGCAGCCAAGGATCGATACTCAGCCTCGGTGGAGGAGCGGGCAACCGCTTTCTACTTCCAGACGGGTTAAGGGCAAATATTGGAGGGAGCCAACAACACTTCGGTACTGACTAGGATTAGACAAGGGTTCGCCAAGCTTAAGATGCAACTTTTCTGAAGTGCAAGCTGGTGTAGAAATCAAGATGCAAGTATGCATAGAGGCCCGACACAGAAGATCCTCAATATATTTTGTCTGAGTAAGCAACAGACCTGACGGCAGCCAATGGGCTTCAATGCCAAGAAAATACTTCAAGGGGCCGAGATTCTGGATGGCGAACCGAGATTGCAAAAGGGAAATAATTCAATCCAAGAACAATTTATCGTTGCCGGTGAGCACCAAGTCATCCACATAGATCAAACAAAATAGCCGAATTTTTCCTTTAGTATAGAAGTACAATGAGGTATCCGATGTTGACCCCTAAAACCCAATCTTGCACAAAAAATTAGTCAAACACTTATGCCATATACGAGGAGCCTGTTTCAACCCATACAGAGACTTCTTAAGCAGACAAACATGACCCAAAAAAGTAGGATTCACAAACCCAGGGGGTTGTGCCATAAAGACCCGTTCCTCCAAAGTGCCATTCAAAAAAGAATTAGAGACATCCATATGTATGATAGACCAGTTAAGAGACACAGCAATAGAGAGAATAGCCCGAATAGTAGTGGGCTTTACCACATGACTATAAGTGTCAGTATAATCTAGCCCAGGACGTTGAGTATAGCCTTTAGCCACAAGACAAGCTTTATACCTTTCTACAGAACCATCCGGATGTTGCTTGATTTTAAAAACCCATCGGTAACCAACCAAATTCTATCCAGCACTAGGCGAAACAAGTTGCCACGTGCTGTTTTGAATGAGAGCATTATATTCCTCCTCTATGGCCCGAAGCCAATGAGCAATCTTATTTGCCTGTGAGAAGCTAGCTAGTTCAATTTCTGGAACATTAATAAAGCTGGAAAATTGCTTAGGCTTGGGTGGCAGAGAACCAGTCTATAGCAGTGTCATCATTCTTCGTGGTGGACATTTCGGAGGAGAAACAACAGATGATACAGCCGATAAACGACCATAGGCAGTGAGATCAACAGCAAAGGACGGACTTGGCAAAGTGTCCAAGGGTACAATAGAGTCGGATTAGGTTATAGGATCGGTCGCAACAGGGTACAGTGCAGGCGGGCTGGTCAGATGCTGGGCTGTCGGGTTGGTAGCGGGGCTGGTCAAGGACGGTCTGGGCGGGCTGGTCAGAGGCGGGGATGATGGTTCGGAGGTGGGGCTGGTCAGGGACAGGCTCAGCGAGCTGGGCAGTACTGTCAACGGGATTTTGGGCTGAGTTGGTGGTGGGTTTATTGGTCGAGTAAGGTGAACAGAGGGATAACAAATCATGGGTCCGGGTTCTTGAGTCGGGGTTATTGACACTGGAAGCATCTCATCGGAGAGATTAGTAAAGGGAAACACCTATTCATAAAAAAGAACATGACGTGAGATATAAAGGCGACCCGAAGGAACATGATAACATTGATAACCCTTATGAACCTTACTATAGCCAAAGAAAACACAAGGAAGAGAATGAGACTCTAATTTATGCTTAGTGTATGGACGCAATCAAGGATAGCATAAGTAGCCAAATATTTTAAGAGAGAAATAATCAACCTCCATGGCAAACAAGCGATGAAAGGGACTCTGATAATTCAATTGCTGCATAGGCAAGCGATTAATGATATGTACAGCACGCTCAAAAGCTTTATTCCAATATTTCAAGGGCATTTTGGCATGGATGAGAAGGGCCAAACCGGTTTCAATGATATGGCGATGCTTTCTCTCCGCACACTCATTTTGCTCGAGGGCATACGGATAAGAAACCCGTTATGTAATCCCCTTCTCTCACAAAAAATTGGTTAAGGATCGAAACTCACCACCCCAATCAGATTGAAAAATCTAATTTTGGTTTCAAAATAATTTTCGACAAGGGTCTTAAGTGATTTTAAAATGGACAGCATTTCAGACTTGTGTTTTATAGGGTAAAACCATGTGTATTTGCTGTAGTGATCATAAAAAAGAACATAAAATGCATAGCCATCATATGAAGTAACAGGTGCAGGGCCCCAAACATCGGAGCAGACAAGTTGTAGAGGTTGAGTAGCATTAAATATAGATAAAATAAAGGGCTGCTTATGAACCTTACTCAAACAACAAGTATTACACAAAGAAGTATTGGAAATAGAATGAGCTGAAATTTTATTAGATTACAAAACTTTAGAAACAATAGGCTTGGCCGCATGTCCTAATCGAGCATGCCAAGTAGACAATGAAACAAAATTAGCTATAATAGATACTGGAGGGGTAAGACACATGGAGTAGAGTCCTTGATCACTCTGGCCTTGATACAGAATCCGCTTCGTTGCCAAATCCTTAATGACAAAAAATTGGCAAAAAATTCAACAGAAACAGGGTTAGAATTAGTTAAAGCATAAACAGATAATAAATTTTGATTAATACGAGGAATATAAAGAATATTATGAAATCGAAGCAACGTATCATCAAAATAAAACTCGAACTACCGACGCGAGAGATATTAGGTTTAGACCATTACCAAGTTGGACTTCCTCAGGACCCTGATATTCAGAATGAATAGCAAGGTTATCCAGATCATTAGTGAGATGATGAGTTGCTCCCGAGTTAACAACCCAAGATTTATTGGAGGTGGGGACTGTGTCGGTGGTCGTCATATAGGAGCTAAGAGAGGAGGTGTCATTGTTGCGTTTTTGTTTAGGTGAGGGACAAACATTAGCCAAGTGTTTATTGCCGTGACAATTGTAACAAATCCGGTTTGAGTGAGGTTGATCACCATTAGCATGAGAGTTATAACCTCCATAAGAACTAGGATACCTCTGCTGTGAGGAAAACCGGCCACCACGGCCTCGGCTGGAACTGCGGCCACCACCACGCCCTCTGTCACATGCTGAAAAAGGCTGTTGCTACTGCCCACGAACAGAAAAATGGGCTATGAGCAGTATTCCCTCCCTACTAAACCTTTGTTTGGCACGTTTCCGATAGCATTCCTTAGAGAGTAACATACCATAAACATCATCAAAGCTAACAGGTTCCAATTTAGTTTCAAGAGTACGATTAAACAGGTGATAATCATCAGTTAATCCAGCAAGCAAAAAATCAATAAGATCCTCTTCTGGAACGGTATAGCCTAATGTTGTTAATTGATCACCAACTGATTTAGCTTTCTGAACATAAGTAGTAATATCATCAGTACCTTGAGATAAAAAGTGCAATTGGCCACGAAGATTACAAATTTGAGCCTTGGAACCATAGGCATAGGTTGCTGTTAATTTATTCCATGTGTCACGGGCGGTATTGGAGCCAACGATTTGAGGCATAATCGAAGGCGAGACGGACGAAACGATCCAACTAATGACCTGTTGATCACGCTGTTCCCAAGCCAAATAAATTGGATTATCGGATCCGTCGGATAAAGATTTAGGCGGCGGTGGAGAATTACCAAGAACATGGTGAGAGAGACCACAACCACGAAGCATTGGAAGGATCTGAAGATTCCACAGAAGATAATTATTCGGATTTAACTTATGAGCAATCTGAACTGCTGGTGCGGGATTAAACGTCACAGGAGGAATCGATTGGTGCGGAAGATTTCCACCTGCAAGGGGCACAAAGCCCGTGTTGAGCTGATGACCGGCAGTCGCAACGATGGAATCAGCGTTGGTGAGGAAGGCATGAGTAAAAGGCGTAGTCATGATGGGAACTCCTGAAATCGGTCCGGTAAGGGCCATACAAGCGGAGACCGGAGATGCCACAGAGGTGGACGAAACTGTAGCCATGGAGGCAGAAAAATCTGACGAGATTGAAGAGGTTGAAGACATGATTGGCAAGGATTTTTCGGATGAGAGGAATTAGGGTTGGGTTTTGGATTCTCTAGAGACAAAGGAGCTCTGATACCATATAGAGATTGAGGGAAAACGTATATTGTTATTAGAATAGAAGACATATATATACAGGTACATTAGGGTTAGACTATACAGGAAGAGTCCTTATATGACTATACAGGAAGAGTCCTTATATGATTACAATTATGTCTATCCTTATACTCTATCAGGAGAGAATGATACATCAATTAATGGCAGAAACGAGAACTAATATATCTCCTTAATAGGAAATAACACTGATTTATAAAAATTAATCGGATTTATTACAATTAAATTGCAAAGAAAGTGTCTTGATTCTAACTTGCTAAGAAAAAAATAAATGGGTCCGGGTAAAATAAGCCAAGTTTGTGGTGGCTCAATTCGGTCTAATATATGAGTGGCTCATGATGTGCGGATGTATCCCAAATACGTCCATCCCTAAGGGAGACTCCCTTGAACGTGACAGAACTTTTTGGTTAATTAATTATTACTTAATAACATTGTAAAGTGTTTTAGTATATATATATAAATACATTGCTCTCATAAAAAAAAAATGAGATATGAGATTTCACTTTGTTTATCTTCTACAAAATTTGCAACTAGGTTATTTGTAACATAAATTTCTCATTTGTTATTATCCATTTTGAGCTTATTATGTCCCGTTAGAAAGATACCGTAATATCAAATACGAATTCATAATTCTTGTTGTTTTATAAAATTCAATTTCCCTATAAGATAATTAAGGCACAAGTTGAGAAATAATCAAAATTTAATATGCGAAAATTCCAACAAAAGGTTGGAGATATCCTTAAAGACATTTGAAAGCAAGTAATAATTAAAAGTCTTCAAATTTTCAAAGAATTATATATCAAAAAATTGTCCAATGAATATTGGCAAAATTAAATTAGCACAAAAATAATGAGGATAACTTTACACCTTCAAAAAATATTCCGGGTCCACATATATCTTGGAATCAATAGTAGATGGAACTTAACCTTTTTTATTTTTTATTTTATTTGGTACTTTCTTGGTCGTCGTTAAATTACTAAATTATGTGCTCTTCCCTTAATGTGAAAAAAGATAGTGACCTTGACTTTGTTCTTGGCCTTCAGAATTTGAGAAAGAATTGTATGCAGAATCAATCTTCTCATCAATCGCCTCTCATACACTGAGCATCAAGTGGTGGATCCAGTTTCAAGTTTCAACGCTATTCTTCTCTGTTGAGGTATCAGGTTTATTATTGTTTGCTTTTATTTATTTATTTGTTTTAATAGGTTTCATCCTCTAATTTAATTATTATGCTTCAGGGGCTCAAAATTAGTATTTGCTTGGATCACTTGAAATATATGTGTGTGTGTGTGTGTGAGATTAAGCTGTTCGATCATCAGATATGGATGCATAAAAATAGTCGTTTATTGTATTTTTTTTTTTTTTTTTTAGTTCAAATGAATCTTGTTGTTGTTATTACAGTTATTATAAAGGATTTTTGCTGAATACTTATATATATACACATAAACAGAAAACAAAATGATATTGGAGTATTGTATATTTCACTTGCATAAATTCTATAGCCATGTTCAAGGTTTTATTACCGATTTTTTAAAATCACCTAAGATTATTTGGGCAAAATAATTGGAAAATTCAGATGGTAAAATTATGAATCAAATCATAAAAAATGAAACTTTTAATTTTGCTACCCTCAAAACCAAAGTTTTCACGCGTAGCATCATTAACCGGTGAATTTATGTTGATGTTTAATCATTTGATTCAAAAATCAAAATAAATAAATAAATAATTTGAGTCATATACTCAATATATAGCCATGTATTTTAATGCCATTTAATTTGAGAAGGATTTAATTACTACGACTTATTTAAATTACTATAACATTGTCGCTAAAATTACGACAGGATGGGAACATTTAGGGACCACATAATTGATATCGATGTCAATAACATAACAACTTCAATTGAAGATGAGCTAAAGATGTTGCATCCGTTGTCGGACCAATGTTGTATCTACAGAGTTCCCAGGTTAATGTTCCGACTAAACGAGGCTGCCTACACGCCTCAAGTCGTGTCCATCGGCCCCCTTCACCATGGCAAACCGGAGTTGGAACAAATGGAGGAGTACAAAAGAAGATATCTCCAAGATTTTCTTCAATTGAGCAATGTAAATTGTAACATATATGTTGACATTGTGAAGGCAAACGAAACAAGGATACGCAATTGTTATGCTGAAAGAATCGAATTAAGAAGCGACAAGTTTGTGAAGATGATATTAGTAGATGCGGCCTTTGTTATTATGGTCTTATTCAAATCAAGTTGCCTTAATCACCGAAGCAGCAGCGATCGTTTATTCCATAGACCGTGGATGGAAAATGACATACGTTATGACATGTTGTTGCTTGAGAATCAAATCCCCTTCTTCGTGCTCGAGTATTTGTATGCAGCATCCGATATAGCAAGTAAGACCCGAGGACTTTCATTGATCAAGATTACACATGCATTCTTCAAAATAAAATGGGGTTCATGGGTGACAGAAGAAGCCTTGGAGAAGCAGATCAATTTATTATCTCAAGCAGAACATATTCTTGATTTTCTAAGGATTTGTCAGCTCCCAAAATCGAAGTTGCAGAGAAAAAATTTCCACAAAATTAGGACCCCAGCAGCATGGTATGCACCTAGTGTGACCGAGCTGAAACAAGCTGGAGTCAAATTTAAGGTTGGTTCTAGCAACCACAAACTCGATGTCGAATTCAAGAATGGAGTTCTGTATTTCCCAACTTTGAAAATAACTTCGCGGACAGAAATTTTCTTGCGAAATTTGCAGGCTTTCGAGCAATGCCATTGCTACGAAAGGTATATAAATGACTATATCGCGCTAATTACTATGCTTGTGGTGACCGAAAAGGATGTCGAGATTGTTACTCGGTGTGGAATTGTACATAATCGATTACGAAGTGGTGAGTATTTATCAGTTTTCTTTAACAATCTTGCCAAAGGAAATGTTGTGGCTCGCAATAGATTCTACTTTTCAAACATGGTTGAAGACATTAATCTACATTGTAGGAGTTCTTGGAGGAAGTGGAAAGCGAGCTTGGAACTTGACTATTTTAATAGTCCATGGGCCAGCATTTCTGTTTTTACTGCTTTTGCTTTTTTCATTCTCACTCTCATCCAAACTGTTTCTTCTCTGCTGCAAGTTTAGTGTATTTAATTTCACTGCCAAAATTAAAATCAATGCCTAGAAAATGTATATGTGTTGTCTATCTATTTGAATTTTTGAATCTATATGATTGACTCTCAATAATTAATCATAACCCAATATCATTAAACATACATCGGTTCACACCAAACATAATTGAGAAACTATGAAATAAAATTCAAAGTATAAATATACAATACCAAGCGAATCTTGATTCCACAAATAGAAGAAGATGAAATTTAGAGGGTATAATTGAGAGTATTGAAATTCTTGTTTTTGTGTACTTACGTTCTTTGTCAAATAACATTTTATGTCGAAAGAGGATGGAGAATCAACTGTTACTTTTTAACCGTCAAATTCTCCTTTTTATACTTCACAAAATAACTGTTGCTACCGTAATCCATTTACTAAAATGGGAAGAGATTCCAGTATATGCCGATTGTACACTACTCCGGGCCAGTAAGAAATGCCACATCAATATGAGTGCGTATTACAATTTGATTGACTATGAGTGGTGCACTCTCCACATATATTAGAATTTTTGCTTAGAGAATCTAAGCAGGCCCGATAAGAAATGGCCCGCCCAAAAATTCCAACAACAATTATGCTATGTTTTCAAAATTCTCAGTTCCAACCAATTCCAAAAAGAATTTGATTTTGCTATAATTCATAATTTCCCTGTTCATTTGCTTTCTTTGTTACTGTTTTTGATTAATTCATTCAATTTAATGAAAAGATAAGAAAATTTGATATCACCACTGACCGTCAATAAATGCTTGTCGCAGTGATTTACGAAAACACTAATTATTAACGGATTACCGATAGATCTGACCAGCGGTAATATCTAATCATGCGTTGATAGCTAGAAAAAAAAAATTAAGTCCAACAGAGAAAAAAAAATTGATGTCTATGAATACGCCTTCTAAAGACGCAAACCATAGAGTACTTATTAATGGTGTTTGTTTCTGCAAAAATGTTAACCTAGTCGAGTCGGGAATTATATTTATGTCAATATCGAACGATCTTTATTATTTCATGGATCATAGTTTGGTGCTAATTGCTTGCATTCGCCATTAATTGTATTGTTAATTGTGTACACGTAGAAATAATAATAATTAATATTTTTAGATTTTATTTATCAACTTAATTAAGTTTTTAGTTAAATACTCTTTTTATATTTAACTGATTATTAATCTAGATAAAAAATTTGTAAGCGTCAGTTGATTCTTCCTTTTATAATTACTCTTTCTCTTTATCCAATATGATTTGCTGTTAAATTTCTCCTTTTTTCATGTCCCATTAATTAATCATCAATTTCAAGCGCTACAAGAAATGTTAAAATTTAATAGTATTGTTACAAAATTGATATAATTTTACTGCTAAACGTTTTTTTAACAATTTTTGAATTTTATTATTAAATAAGCTTTTTGGTAAATCTGACATTTCTTGCATTGATCTTCCTGTAGTCCTTTTTGCCTTATATTTAATAAATAATAATAATAATATATTTTATTTCACATTAATCGAGCTCTACATAATAATGGTAATGGGCTGATTGGGTTATATTCAATATGGAGAAATCCCCAAGTTATGATACTAAAGGCCCAAACTCAAGTTTCTTAGGCATGCATGATGTACATAGACATAATATATTAACCACACGAGTAATTAATATTTGAATTAATTAAGTTAATGAAACCCAATTAACTTAATTAAAATTTATTATTAATATAATTAATTAATTAATAATAAAAAGGGGTTGATAAGTGATGATCGTAATTAGAAGGATTATCGGGATCTGGTCTTTCAACACCATCAACATTCCTAAACCAATAAGGAAAAAAATCCAGATTAAAGTTAGATAATAAATTCCGCAAACGGAAAAAAAAAAAAAAAAAAAAAAGACACAAAGGGCAAAAATAAATCCACAAAAGGTGGAAATAGAAAAAAAAACTAAGACCATAAAATGTAATTTGAAGAAATCCAGCTATTGTCGATCAATCCACCGTTGTAAGATAACAATTGCAACAGAATCTCCACAGTTATAATCCTTCTGAGTAAATAGATATAAAAAGATCGTTTTAATAAAATGCATTTACCATAACCGAAGGTCTTTGACTGAAAGAAACGCTTCCACTCGTTGTGCTAGACTTATAAACCAATAATATAGTTAAACCAAAATGTTGATCTAACATTTATAAATCAACTTTTTAAATGAGTTTGACTTCTAGCTTTTTTTTTTTCTTTTTGACTGAGAGTTTGACTACTAGTTGATTGAATTAATTTAATTCTAATTCCTGACTAATTCTCACAATTTCTTCTTCAAGAGATTAATGCAGTTGAACTTGTATTCGAAATTTGGAAAAGTCCAAGGTAAACCTATTTAACTTGACTAATTAACCAAAATCAATAAAACAGCTCATTTGCTTGCAAATTTCGTGCTTTCTTCTTGGACTTGGGTTGCATTAACGAAAAAGAAAAAAAAGACTACATATGTACCAAAATCAAGAAAACAGGTGAGGGTAATTAAGTAGAGAATTTTAAATCATCAATACTAATTAATGTTGAACAGATCATCTAGCTGACAACCGGAGTTTGGCTCAAGTTCAACTAGCTTTGAAAGTAATGAGCTAGCTGACCAGGAAGATGAGTAGTAGATGTCTAGAAGAACGAGCAAATAGAAGACTCCGCCAGCGAGAAGAGTGAGGTTTTTCAAGGAGAAATCAACAAGCTTGGTGAAGAGTCTTTTGTATCCACTCTTCCACTTACCATTGTAATGCTCATTAATTTTCTTAATTTCCTTATCTAGTACTACCACTGGCTTCCCTTCAGATGGATTAATGCAATCTTTAATCCCCTCAAATAGCTTTACAACCTCGTCATTGTCACCATCATGTTTAAAAATCGGTTTATTTTTCAACAGCTTAACATCTGTGGTAGTTTGAATCAAGGCTGCCATGATTTCTATGTATCCACCAAACTTGGGACTGTCACCCATAGTCATAGCTTCATATGCCAGTAGGTTCCTGATACAGAGTCCGAATACTGATTCAAAGTTGGAGCTGGAAGCACAAGAGTGGAATCTGCCTGTCTAAATTGGTGAGATCTGATGCCTTTTTTAGCCTCACTCACAATGAGCTTAACATTGACACTGAATAATTGTGAGGCAGAAGGAATCAGCGACGACTTTTCGTGGGTATTTTGGAGAGTCGACTTGGAGAATCCCAAAAGATGAAGAACATTTGTAATTAACACCACAACTTTCTAGGGATTACTAAGAAAATGAAATTCGTCGGTGCTCTGTTGCTTGTGATCTCCTGCTGGGATTTGACTTTGTAACTTGCCGCAGCTGCAGCTTTCCTCATTAGATTTGCCATTTTCGAAAGTGACGATGAAGATGCTTCAGCTTCGAAACAAACGAACTTATACAGTAGATACAAAATATGCAATGGCTGTTCACTCATCATCATCCCTTTCAGACTCAAATCCACCGGAGAAACTCTCTTGCAAAGCTCCTTTGTTTTCGCAAGTAAACATGATCCTGATGCATCAAGGTTGTTGAGGTGCTCGAGAACAAACAAGGGGTCTTGATTCTCAATCATCACGGCATCAGTGCGGATACAATCCCACGAAAACTTCCTTCCATATGAATCCATGACTCCTTCTAATGGTAATTCCTCGTCCATCAGCTTTCAGCAAAAGCAAACCATCAATTACCATCATCCTTGAGAGTGTATCATCACGGATATCCAATTGCTCATTGTAAAAAGCTCGGATACTTCTCACTTTTTTGATGAGTAAATAGACTAGGTTTTTGTATTTTGAAATGTTGAATTTGCATTGAAGGGTTTTTACTTGTTTAAGCTTGAACTTCTGCACCATGCACGGATCAGGTCGGAAATGGCGATACGGCCCAAAGGCTAACCTTTGAGGAGTGTAAGATTCTGGCTTCAAATCTATAATTGATTTTGGAACTCGAAAGATACAACAATGCAGATCAATTTCATCACTACTATTGTCACCATCCAGTGATCTCTGCATAGTGCGCATCCACTGCATTTCCGAGAACTTTTGATTGATTATTGAATCTGCAAATGCCATTTGAACTGAATTTACAAATGTTTATTCTGCTGTTTTGTTGAACTCTTTTTCTTGTTATCTTCTCCCTTAATGAACAAGTTAACAGAAACAAGTTGTGGGAGAAATGCACGATCATTGATGTGGATGTTATGACTAATGTTGTCATAACCGGACCGGAGATCGAACCGGTAAAGCTACTAGTTCGATGGTTTTACCGGTTTAGCTGGTTCGAACCGGTATTTTAATATGATATTTAATTTTAAAATATATTATTTAATAATACATTATAATAAATTATAATATAAATGATCTAAAAAACATTATTTAATAATATATTATAATTAATTATTATTATTTTTAAAAACCGGAGAATTTAATCGAATCAACTGAATCTATAACCGGTCAAACCGATTGGTCCGGTTCGGTTCTGATAAAATTGGTTATAACAACCCATCTACTTAAGTGCCAACTTTTCCTCCCTCTTCAATTTGGGCTTCTAGCGATTATTCCATTTGCCAATTATTTTGAGAAAATTACATTTCATTAATTAAATACAAAAGACTTCTCCCTTTTTACATTATATTTTCACAAATTGTGATTTTGATTTTGTTGGAGTAAATACTTCTGTTAAATTACATTTATGTCAGAATAGCTAAATATGTTATATTTATTCCATTTATCTTCAATTGATTCTAACTCTTCTTTCTAACAAATTTCTCTCTGTCTCATTCACTACTTTTCTATCTCTTCTTTTATAATTAAAGAATCACTATATCCATGTACATATAGACCAATTGGGTAACTTATAATTTATCTGAAGAAACTAAATTGAGGCTCAAACTTCACCCCAAATCACGGGAATTGCAAAAAAGCTATGTTATTAATCTGTTTGATGGTCAGGTTCCACTTACCCACATATATATTTCTTTGTGCTTCTCTAGATCTATTTCATATACCACTACCCGCAAAGGATTTCCCACTTATTAATATCATTTGTTTGTATTCATAGTTTGTCAAATTTGGTCGGCCAAGTTATTTGACAATGGAGCATGTGGTGAAGGCTATAAAAGAGAGGCAGTTCTTAAAAATGTACTTTCCATAGGGGAGGTGATCACACATCCACACAACTCACTGGAATTTTTTAAGGGCCTGTACGTATTTGTTAGAGCATTTCAAAGTTTGTAGGTTCCTGATTACAGAGTCCGAATACTGATTCAAAGTTAGAGCTGGGAGCACAAGTGTGGAATATGGGGATATTGATTTGTTTATAGTACTATTTGTGGTGAAATCCGACAATTTTACGCGGTTGGGGTAGTGAAAATCCTGCCTGCTGGTTATAATAGCGAACAAAAGGAAGATGACAAAAATTCATGAAATGTTAAATCCGCTGTTGACTATAGAGGACGGGGAATTCTTTGGAAATTTAAAAAAAGCAGATGCACAGTCATTGATGAGAAGCATCATAACAATCCATCCAGTCTTTTTCCTCTCTTAGAATTTGGACTTCAACGTATTACTCCATTTGCTAATTATTTTGAGAAAATAATATTTTAGTAGATAAATATAAAACAACACTTATATTTTTACGAATTGTAGGTTTGAATTTTTTTAGAATAAATATTTTTTTTAAATTATATTTATGTCAGAATTGTTAAATATGTTATATTTATTCCATCTATCTTCAACATATTCTAACTTTGTCTTATCCACTACTTTTTCTACTTTTTTTATAATTAAAATATTACTTTTACATTTATCTTTATGTTCATTTATTTTTTTATCATTCGGTTTTATAAAGTTTTTTTTTTTTTGTCTTCGAAATAAAATCCATATCTATATATATATATTTTTATATTTTATAGGTATTTTAGTTTAATGGTAAACAATTTATTAGTTTTTGTATAATATTAATGTCAAAAACGAAAATGAAAAAAAATATTGATATAAATCTCATTTCAAAAGAGAAAGAAAAAATCGAGTGATGAAAAAATAAATGAATATAAAAATAAATGAAAAAAAAAAATTAATTATATAAGAGAAGAAAGAAATTATTGATGCCAATTATATAATTATTGAAAATACCGAAGCTCTAGAAAGAATAATTGGGTAACTTACAATTTATCTGAAAAAGAAAAATTGAGGCTCAAACTTCACCCCAAATCACTACAAAAGATTCCATTACCTGCAAAGGATTGCATACTTATGAATGTCTTTTGTTTGCATCCATAGTTTGTCAAATTTGGTTGGCCACATTATTTGACAAATGAGCACGTGGTGAAGGCTATAAAAGAAAGGCAGTTCTTACAAATGTACTTTCCACAGGAGAGGTGATCAGAGCTTTGTAAGGGTCTGTACGTATTTATCAGAGCTTTCAAAGTTTGTAGAGAGGGAGTTAATTAGAGGTAAAATAAATTAACTTTGTATTATTTGGTCAACTCTTATTATAAGAGAAGAGTAGTTAAGATATTGAATTTTTTTTTTTTTTAATAAGCAGAGAGAGTGGCTGTAACTCATGTTCTACTCTTTAGGTAGATTTCTGTTGTTGCCTGCGGTTTTTTTCTAATTTATTTGAGGTCATTACAAGAAATCCAAGATTTGTCTGCAGAAAATTTTACAGCTAAAAACATAAAATATGTTGCAATAACTTTAAGCAAATATATGAAATTACTGCTGTGAAATTGTAATTGTATGTATTTGCTACGAAAAATTGATATGGTTTTACTGTTAAATAAGTTTTTTTTGCAGCAACTTTTAAATACTGTTATTAATTGAATTTTTCAACAAAATTTTATTTACCATCAAATCTAACATTTTTTATAGTGAGTTTTCTACCTAAAATTTGTATATTAAGTTTATTATCAAATTCTTAAAAGTGGTGATTTTTTTCTCTGTCCAAATCACCAAGAACAATCACGTATAGCTCCGATTTTTTTCCCAACATTTTCTCCTCCATCATCATGTAAACAGGATAATATTACCGTCTAGATTTTGAATTTGATAAAAAAGATTAGAACAAAGAAGCAACTCAAGAACCTCATATAAGGATTTATTGGGCTTGCTCTCTGTACAATTATATATATCTAATACATATAAGCTTAAACTTTTTAAGCTTTAAACCGTTGGACGGACATGATAAAAACAAATAGAATCCTATCCTAAGGTTGAGGAATCCTGGAAGAAAAATGTTTTTTTATTTCCTAGTTCCATTGGATTCGTTTTCCTTGAAAGACTCAATATATATATATATATATACACACACACTACTATGCAGGATATTGATGGATTAATAAATCCATCATAATTGATCAAGTATGACAAAATGTCCTACTTAATCAATTAAGGTAGAATAGGTACGTGTAATACCTATTTCTTATATATATTTCTAAATTTCAAATAATAATAATATAATAATAAATTATAATATTATAATTTAATAAAATAATAATTAATTATTATTATATTCTTAAAAAAAAAAACAAGCTTAATGTATCTCTAAATTCCAACCGTCAATATTTGATTTATGGAATAATTACGCGTGCTAACTTAACTTGAGCAAAAACAATATAATTAAATTTCAAGACTTGCAAGAGTCTTTATTCATAACAAATTTAATCATATAATTTATTATTTAATTGAATTCACAATTCAATTAGTTAATAAATTATTTACAATGTAGAGCGTTGGACTCCTAACGTGTGTGACTTTCTAGGTTCACATCTAATTAACATTAAGGAATAAAACTCTTTTTGTAAGGAATAATATTTCATATCTCATAGCGTATATTATTTTTAATCCTTAAAGATTAGGGTTGACGCCTAGCATAACATGCCCCGACACTCAATTAGAAATGAATAAACACGAGGTCTATTAAACGAACTACGATCATAATTATTGCACACTTAAGCCCTATTCATTACAAGATCCTGGTCTTGACTAGGTTCATGATTTGTCAAAACGATAATTGTCAAGATGCTATGACTTTGCCTTTCAATAATAATTCTTTGATAAATCTCATATACCTGGCCAGGATTTAATTTATCAAAGAATAATTAATAAAAGTCATAAGATCTTATCCGTATTCTTGCAGGGTAATGAAATCCTATCTTGGCTGACCGTTTGCCACACTACATAACAAACTAGGGCCATAACATGTCGAATTACCATGTTTGACTAAAATGGTAAAAAGCAATAATAAACCTTAATTTCTTATGAAAAAGCAATCGGATCACCTCAAGTCAAAGGACAGTATATACTAATATGATCTAAATGACAAATGATCGACAAGTCGAGAAACGCCATGTCCTTGTCATTTAACGCAACAGTTCAGTCAACTCATCTATTTGAGTACCCACATATTTATCCTGACATCTTATGTCAAGTGATATAAGATTCACCACTTCTCTAAGAAAATAAATAGAGGTGATAGTTTATGAATTAATAATGCACAGTTGTTAATTCTTCCAACCACAAACATTTAAAGTATATTATTACCAAGAAAACCTATCTCATATTCTTAACTCTTCAGATTAGATTCTTTTTAGTAATAACTTTAGGACAAATATTTACTGACATATTATACTCAATAAGAGATAAATATGAAAGCAAACATTTTATCAATAGCCGACAAATATTTACAATTTATACAATGTATTGCATTAGAGCATACATTACTAACAATCTCCCACTTGCGCTAGTGCCAATCATTTCAGTATTTAAGGCCTATCCTCTCAAGATGCCAATCTAACTGCAACTAAGTCATTGGCTTTGTAAGTGGATTAGCCGGATTATCAATTGAAGCTATTTTTTTTTTTTTTTTGCATAGAGACATTGCTTCTTCCAACTATTTCTCGAACAATATGAAAACGCCTTTCAATATGTTTTGATTTGTGATGAGACCTAGGTTCCTTTGCTTGTGCTATAGCACCATTGTTGTCATAGTAAAGAGGTACTGAAGACTCAATAGTAGGAACTACCCCAAGTTCAATTATAAACTGGCGTATCCAAACAGCTTCCTTTGCAGCATCAGATGCAGCAAGATATTCAGCTTCTGTAGTAGAATCGGCAGTAACAACTTGTTGGGATCTTTTCCAGCTTACCGCTACGCCATTACATATAAAAATGAATCCAATGATAGATTTTAAATCATCCACATCCGATTACAATGAGAAATCAATATACCCATCAATTTGAAGATTACCTCCTCCAAGTGTTAAAACTAAATCTTTAGTTCTGCTCAAGTACTTAAAGATATCTTTAACTGTAGTCCAGTTTTGGAAACCTGGATTTGATTGAAACCTGCTAATCAAACTAACTGCATAGGCAATATCTGGCCTTGTACACAACTTTGTGTACGTTAAACTTCCAAGAGCCGAAGCATACGAAATTTTTGCCATACATTCTCTTTCTACTTGTGTTTGTAGACACATTTTAGTAGAGAGATTAATGCCATCTCTTACAGGTAACAATCCTATTTTCGAATCTAACATATTGAATTTTTTTAATATTTTTTCCAAATAGAGTTTTTAAGAAAGACCTGTCAATCTTCTTTCTCTATCTCTATAGACACGAATTCCAAGAATATAGGTAGCTTCTCCCAAATCTTTCATGGAAAAAGTTTTTAATAACCAAAACTTGACACTTTTTAACATTCCAACATCATTTCCAATCAACAAAATATCATCAACATACAAAATTAGGAAAGTAATTGAACTCCCACTAATTTTCTTGTAAACACAAGGCTCAGAATCATTTTTGATAAAATCATAACTCCTTATGGCTTCATCAAAATGACGATTCCAACTTCTAGAAGCTTGCTTGAGGCCATAAATAGATCTCTTAAGCTTACGCACTTTAGATTTATCTATAGATTCAAAACCCTTAGGTTGTTCCATATAGATATCTTCCTCAATGAAACCATTAAGAAATGAAGTTTTGACATCCTTTTGCCAAATTTCATAATCATAGTGTGCTGCTATTACTAATAAAATCCTAATAGATTTAAGCATGGCTACAAGTGAAAAAGTTTCTTCATAATCAATTCACAGCTGTTGACGAAACCCTTTCACCTCTAACCTTGCTTTATAGGTCTCTACCTTTCCATCAGAGCCAGTCTTATGTTTGAAAACCCATTTACATCCAATAGGTATAATACCTTCCGGTGGATCAATAAGGTCCCATACTTGATTGCTATACATAGAATCCATTTAAGATTTCATGGCTTCTAGCCATTTTGAAGAATCAATGTCTGACATTGCTCCTTTGTAGGTGAATGAATCATCAAGATGATCTTTTGCTTCAAAGATAAACATTTCATGTTTATTATTCTCAAGCAAACCAAACCACCTATCAGGCAGAGCCGATACTCTAGCCGACCTTCTAAGAGTTGGTGTTATGATATTTTATGAATTAAACGGTTCACCAACTTGATCAATCTCCATTGAATCATTTTGTTGGGTGATATGTCTAATGATTCTTCATCTAACATAATATTTCTTCTGTGAGCGGACGACGCGTTTTCGACGGGATCCGTGACTCCCTTTTGGAAGGGGCACCTCGATTTCGGGCGGGGCCCTCCCTCGCGTGGGGTTTTTGGTTTGAAAGTTCGTTTTTTGGAAAAGTGGATTATTTCGAAAAAGAATCGAGACCTAAATCTCGATAAAAAGTATAGGAGTCGCCACCCGGCTCAGCTCAACCGGGAAATTACAGTGTAGCTGAACCAAAGCGGAAACTGCCACACTTTTCAGAGATCTAGGTTCGGACAAGTCCCTTATTTCGTGTCTAATTTAAATATTATTAGCCAATGTTCTAGTTATGACACTTTAAATTGCTAAAAATTGATTTTTATTAAATAATCCACGCAGCGCGCATACGGAATAATAATACAACATAAAAAGTAAAAAGAATAAATATTTAAGAGCTTATAACCCAATCGAAAGAAAAATAAAACTCTCGCCTCACTGATACAACCGCTTAGAATACACGAGAATCTAAAAATTACAACCGCCTAAATACACGATTAATTCTATTAAATACAAATAAAAAGAAAATTAAAATAAAATAAAAGCTGCAAAACAGAAGTTAGCACAATTTATACGGCACGCCATAAATAGGACTCAAGTAGACAGAATTGGGAAATTAGGATTTGGGGTCATGCAATTGGGGGTAACCGGGTTGGCCCGGTCGGCCGGCCCGGTTAGACCTGGAAAACCATTTTGAAACGTCCCTGTATTTTTGGTTTTGTGAGAAAATCGTTGTTAAAAACATTTTTCTGGTTTATTTTAACTTAGCATGCAAAGTGGGTCGGTTTTCGGGAGAACCGGGTCTCCGTCGTGGTTTTGCTCTAAATACAGTTTCATCAAAAAATAAATCTACCGTCGTGTATGCACACACCAAAATTCATTTTTAATGATTTCTTGATTTTTCCAAATTTTTCTGATTTTCTGAAGTTTTCTAATTTTTATGAAATTTTTTTTTTGGGATTTTATGAATTTTTTTTGGATTTTAGGGATTTTTAGGCATTTCTGCTCCTAGCCGAGGACTACAGTCGTGCGACTGTAGTTACAGTCTTACGACTGTATACTACAGTCGTGCGACTGTAATCTTAGCTAAAGGCAGAAATCGCTAAAAAATCCTAAAAGAGAAACCTAAGGCTGAGAAAATAAGAACAGTCATACGACTGTAGAGGATTTGGCACGACTGTAATTACAGTCGTGCCCATGTTCTTGTTCCAAGAACAGTCGTACGACTGTTCTTATTTCTCCAGAAATAAAAACTTAAAAACTTGAATAAAAATGCACCAAACACAAACAAATCACCCAGAAAGCTGGAAAAAGAGTTGAGTTAAAGGTTGTTTACCTCCTTGGCGACAATCCACGGCTGGAATGACCCCTGGCTACGCACCAATCCACGTGAAATCGCTCTTTTTCCTTAAAAAGTCAAGGTTTCAAAAGTGTCCAAATAATCCCAGAAAAGTCACGGATTTGTGTTTGTTTTTGTCCCAAATTGATTTAGATTTCAGTATAGATGTTATCCTAGGATTTCTAATTCGTTTTAGTGATTAAAAACAAGAAATTAAGGAGAAAATGTGAGAAGAAAGTAAGATATTTGCTTCTCTCTCTTCTTTCTTTTTCTCCCTCTTTCTCTCTCTAAAATCCTAAAACCAGATATCTTTTTTGCCAAAAAGTCCTCTCATTCTGATTTTTTTAGCCTTTTATATCTCCCCACTAACCCGGAAATCTTGAGCATTTAATGCTCAAGATTTTCCCTCTTTTCCAAGTCAAGGGGGTATGGGTTCTACAACCTACCCCCGAAAGTACAGTCGTACGACTGTACTTACGTTACAGTCGTACGACTGTAACCAAAATCCCACGACTGTAATTACAGTCGTGGGTCAACGGTCAACGACGGGAAGAATTTTTTTTTTTTAATGTAAAAATTTCGTGTTCACATCTTCCTATGCCACCTTCTTGAATAAACTCTTTTTCAAGAAATATGGCATCTCTACTAACAATAACTGTTTGTTCAGTAGGAAGATAAAAATAATATCCAAGACTATATTTAGGAAACCCAACAAATCTTCCTTTAATTGTTTTTTCTCCAATTTATCAGATTTCAACTTTTTTACAAAAGCTGGACATCACCAAATCTTAACATGTTTAAGACTTGGAGCCCTACTATTCCATATCTGATATGGTGTGGTAGAAACTAATTTGGAAGGAACAAGATTAAGAATATATACAGCTGTTTCCAGTGCATATCCCCAAAAAGAGATGGGTATATCGGTATAGTTCATCATTGATCGGACCATGTCTAACAAGGTATGATTCCTCCTTTCTGATACACCATTTGGCTGTGGGCTTCTAGGAGGTGTTAATTGTGAAATAATACCATGTACTTTTAGGAATTCATCGAATCCAGTACTCAAATATTCACCACCACGATCTGATCGCAGTATATTAATATTTTTTCTCTTTTGGTTTTCTACTTCAGCTTTACATTCTTTGAATTTTGTAAAGACTTCATTTTTGTGCTTCATTAAGTACAAATACCCAAATCGTGACAAATCATCAATAAAGGTAATGAAGTATTGAAAACCTCCTCTAGCTATTTCTTTAAATGGTCCACATACATCACTATGTATGATTTCTAAAACATTTGTAGCACTTCTTATTTATCCAACAAATGGTGATCGAGTCATTTTACCTTGAAGACACGATTCACAAACTGATGTAGAAGAGAGGGCCTTAGCCTATTTAAGCAAGTTTTATTGTAACTAGTGAAGATGGGCCGATTTTGATAATTTTTAAGCCTAAAGATAGCGGAAACGGGTGAACGAGCAAAACTTATGGCTTAAAGCCATGATGTCCATCGCTTTTCGGCCAAAAAACGATGTTTAGGCCTTCAAATCAGCATTTTTCAGTTTTTTTGACTTTTTGGAAAAAATTTTTGGTTGTTTCTTATTTTGTTTGCTTTTCTTTCTTTGTCCGCTTTGGACTGTTTTGTTTTATTTTTTCACCTATATAAAGGCATGGATGTAATGGAATAGTCAGACTTGATTTGAATGAGAATTCTCTTTATTCCCTTTATACTCTGAATTGTGTCAATTCTAGTATTTAGAAGATCTTATTTTCCGGTATCGTGCGCGATCAACGGAATTGAGATACTCTGTTCGTATCCACTGCATCACAAACTGAATCAGAATTAGGACCAAGATTGCCCTAGATCTCTACCTTTTCCAATTTGTTTATTTAATCTTCAGCAATATGTCCTAATCTTAAGTGCCATAAATATTTTAGATTATTAGGAATGGATTTGATGATGGCATTAATTTCATAATTATAAGTTGAAGGAACTTGAACATTTATATTATTTATATAATACAAACCGTCTTTTATATAACCATTGCCTACTAATATATTACAATAATATATTTTACACATATTATCTCGAAAATGGAATTCATAATTCCTTATTGCCATTCTTGATACAGAAATAATATTTTTATAAGCATTAAGTACATATAATACATTATTTATTACCATCTCATGAGAGTCAAACAACAATGAGGTTGAACCAATAGCTTGAGCAGCAATAGTTGTTCCATTTCTTAGCTTTAAGGTAACCTCATGTTCCTTTAACATTCTTTTATTTACTAGAGCCTGCATAGAGGTACAAATATGAGAACTTGCACCAGTATCAAGTACCCAAGCACAAGATAAACTATCTTTTTTATTAGAATCAAGAAAACAAGAAATTGATATACCTTCAGAAGGCTTGTCTTTCTTTTGTCCCTTCACATACTCTAAGTATTTAGGGCAATTTCTTTTCCAGTGGCCCTTGTCATTACAATGGAAACACTTTCCTTTGCTTTTAGAGGTAGAAGCCGTACCCTTACCCTGTCTCTTTTTTACACCCCCACTAGCCTTTAGAGTTGTTTTCTTTGTATTCTTTTTCTTTTTAGTCTTACTAAAAGAAGAAGTAACCAAAGCAACTTCCTTACCTTTTCTCTTTGGCATAGTGCTTTGTTCAACAATGAGCATGTTCATCAACTATGCTAAAGTTGGCTCAATTTTATTCATATAGAAATTTCAAATAAAATTTTGTTAAGTATAGCCCAGCAAAATATAGGCCATGGGCTTCGAAAATGAACGCAGAAGAAGAAGGAAGAGAGGAAGGCAGCAGCTAAGTTAGGTATTGGGCGTTTTGATGAGGTGGCAAATTTGTTATTTTAGCCATCTGGATATAACGGTTTTCCTGCTCCTTTTTCCCCCTTCTTTTCTTTTGTTTCAGTCTTTCTTTCCTCTATAAATTGCTTGTATCATGCTTTTCATTTTGTGAGAAATAACAGAATAATAAAGTCATTTTTGATTCAATTGTTTTCTCATGGTATCAGAGCCATGGTAAGAAGAAATGCAAATCGATATGAAGTTTTTCATGAAGAGGAAGCTGTACATCATGAAGCTCACAACAATGAAGAAGAACAGAGCAACCGGACTGTGCAGATCAATCAGTCGGAGAATCCAAGAATCTCTTTGGTCAATGTTGTGCTTACAAGAAAGAATTATCTACCATAGAGCAGAGCTATTAAGAGAGCATTAACGGCTAAAGAAAAACTGAAATACATCCTTGATGATAATCTCAAGCCAGAAGCAGACACTCCAGAGTATGAGAGATGGGAGAAAATCGATTGTTTAGTATCTTCATGGATTCTTAACTCTATGTCTAAAGAATTGTGTGAAGATTTTCTCTATGCAGAAACAACAAGAGATCTATGGTAGGAGTTGGAGCAGCGTTTTGGCGATAGCAATAGTCCTTTGCTTTATCAGATAAAGAGAAGCATCAGTTTGTTTACTCAAGGTAATATGTATGTGATGCAATATTACACAAAATTGAAGAGATTATGGAATGAACTTAATCTGCTGAGACCAAATCCCATGTGTCATTGTGGAGTTTCACAGAATTGTGCCTGTAATGCATTTAAAAGAATTTCAAATTTACAAGAAGAAGATAGGCTTATACAATTTTTGATGGGACTTAATGATAACTCTGAACATGTGAAGAATCAAATTTTGCTTATGGACCCATTGCCTTCTTTAAATAAGGCTTATTCAATGCTTACAAGAGTTGAAAAACAACATGAGGTATCAGTAGATAACATGATTGAAATTGCAAATCTATCTCAGAATCATTTCTATCGATCTGTTTTCAAACCTTCTCAAGGTTCTGGATCTGGTTTTAAGAAGAAGAAGAAAGATGATAAAGGCAAAAGAAGTGTTATATGTACACATTGTGATGCTCCTGGTCATACTAAAGAATCATGTTTTCAATTAAATGGCTATCTGGATTGGTATATGGATTTGAAGAAGAAACAGACTCAGGCACATGTGGCTGAAGCATATTCAGATTCTACTTCTAGTGAAGAAGATTTCATCAGTAAGAAGCATATGGCAAATATGATTGAGGAGATGTATAGACAATATAAAGAGAAAGATAAAGTGACAGGAGAGAAATACAAAATGAAGCAACATTATGACACACCTGTTGATGCCACTGATCTCTCAGCTTTTGCAGGTTCAACAGGATTCCTTGAGATAAAACCTTCAATGAAACAAACAGCATTTTCTGGATCCAGTTCTGGTGAGCATACCTCCGCCTCTTTTTCTTTTCACTCTTTTGATCTAAAAATGAATGAATGGATAGTGGATAGTGGAGCAAGCTCACATATGACTTCTCAACTAAATCTTTTTTCAAGGAAATCTTATCCAACTAGAAAACAAGTAGTTTTACTTCCTGATGGTTCTAAACAAACTGTAGAGCACTTAGGAGATGTGACTTTATCATCCAATTTGATCCTGAAAGATGTTCTTCATATTCCTTTTTTTTTTTAAATACAATTTATTGTCTGTTGGAAGGTTGCTGGAAGAAGGAAATATGAATATCATTGTCAGTGCTGATCATTGCTATTTACAGGATCGAAATACAAGTAAATTGTTGGCAGTAGGGTGGAAGATTGGAGGTTTATACAAGCTGGATGCAAGCTCTTTTGACCCTTATGTTTTACAGTCTGCAGTTTGTCTTAGTAGTATGAACTCATTTGACAAAGTTGATTCTAATAAGCCAAACATTTGGCATTTAAGATCGGGCCATGTTTCTGCCAAAACTTTACTTTATATTCCAGAAATAAAATACAAATGTAATGATCATGTATGTTCTATTTGTCCTATAGCTACTCAGAGTAGACTTCCTTTCTCTAGAAGTTGTATTTCTTCTACAAGTATTTTTTAGTTGCTTCATATTGATCTTTGGGGCCCCTATTCTTTTCCTTCTAAAAGTGGTGGCAGGTATTTCATTACCATTGTTGATGATTACTCCAGATACGCTTGGGTAATTATGCTTCAACATAAAACACAAACTGCATCTGCTTTGGATATTTTTCTTACTATGATACATAACCAATTTGAAAGAAATGTGAAGGTATTCCGGTCTGATAATGGCAGTGAATTTTTTAATCATAAAGTTGCAAAAGTATTCCATGACAGGGGTATTTTACATCATCGAAGCTGTGTGTCTACACCTCAGCAAAATAGTGTTGTGGAGAGGAAACATAGACACTTATTGAATGTTGCCAGGTCTGTTCTTTTTCAAGCTTCTTTAACTAATGAATTTTGGGGTGAAGCTATACTGTATGCTACTGCAGTCATTAATGTATTACCCAGTAAAGTATTAAACTGGCAAACTCCTCATGCTCTTTTATATCAATCTCCTCCAGCATATGACAGATTTCATGTTTTTGGATGTCAGTGTTTCTACAGTAACACTCAGCCTTACAAAAATAAATTTGCACCCAGAGCATTTCCTGGTGTGTTCATGGGTTTTTCCCCAGGCCAAAAAGGGTATAAACTGTGGATATTACAGCACATAAGTTTGTAGTGTCCAGAGATGTGCAATTTCATGAAGACATTTTTCCCTTTGCTGCTACACAGGGTCCTTTGCCTTCATCTGTTTTAGTTTCTGATCCTGCTCAACCTACTTTACCACTTTCTTCTTCTGACCTTCGCAGGTCCTCCAGAGTAACTCATCGCCCTTATTGGTTTTCTGATTATGTTACTGCTGCTGTTGGTTCTTATTCTTTGCCAGAAATTTCCATTTCTGAGCAACAAATGGCTTTTCTCAATAATGTTATGCAGGACAAAGTGCCCCGGAATTATAAAGAGGCTAGTCAGGATGCTTGATGGGTGGAAGCTATGCAGCAAGAGCTCTCAGCTCTTGAAGCCAACCAAACATGGCAGTTAACTACTTTACCTCCAAGCAAGCATGCTCTTGCTTCAAAATGGGTATATCGCATCAAATACACACCAACAGGGGCTGTTGACAAATTCAAAGCAAGGTTGGTTGCCAGAGGTTATAATCAGACCTTTGGCATTGATTATCATGATTGCTTCAGTCCTGTTGCCCGCATTGTCACTGTTAGGCTCTTAATTGCCATTGCTGCTGCCAAGAATTAGGAGATCCATCAAGTTGATGTCAACAATGCTTATCTCCATGGGTTCCTAGATGAAGAGATTTATCTTCAAACTCTAGATGGGTATTCTATTGCTGACTCTAACCAAGTGTGCAAGCTTACCAAGTCTTTATATGGGCTCAAGCAAGCTGGTCGCCAGTGGCACAAGGAATTAATAAGCAAGCTTCTCCAATTTGGATTACAGAGATCCTATAATAACATTTGCCTTTACACCATGACCACAGCAGATAGTTTTCTTATGGTTGCCATTTATGTTAATGATATCCTCATCTGTGGATCTCATTCCCTACAGATTCAGCAACTCAAGGATTATCTGCATCAACTGTATACAATTAAGGATCTTGGTCCAGCACATTTCTTTCTTGGTGTTGAACTCTCTCGCATTCCAGATGGCATTTTGATTTCTCAAGCCAAGTACATCCTGGATATGCTTACTGATGTAGGCTATCAAGAGGTGACTACTGCTTCGAGTCCTTTCTCTACAGGCATTATTTTCACTGATCCAGGTACTCCTATTAATGATCTTGAGCTCTACCGCAGACTTGTGGGCCGTTTACTTTATCTTGGTTTCACTCGTCCTGACATCTGTTTTATCACTCGACAACTCAGCCAATTCATGTAAACTCCCTGTCTGCATCATTTGCAAGCTGCCTTTAATGTTCTTCGCTATCTTAAAGGGACTATGCACTATGGCTTGTTTTACTCTTCTCAGTCTAATTTTTAGCTTATAGGATACGGTGATTCTGATTGGGCCACTTGTAAGCAGAGTCGCCGGTCTATCACTGGGTTTTCTGTCATGCTAGGTTCCTCTCTTATCTCTTGGAAGTCTACAAAGCAGTCCACCATTAGTCGATCCTCTGCAGAGGCAGAATACCAGAGCATGGCTTCTGCCACTTGTGAATTGAAGTGGCTTAGCTATTTACTTAAAGACTTAAGCATTCCAGTTCCTCTCCCTATCCCTCTTCATTGTGACAATGTAGCTGCTATTGCCATTGCCAAAGATCCTGTTTTTTATGAGAGGACTAAGCACATTGAAATCGATTGTCACCTGGTTCGCGATTGTGATGAGTCTGGATTTCTTTGCACTCCTTACCTTTCTTCCCAGAACCAAGTGGCTGATCTTATCACTAAGGCCAAACCTCATCACCAAATGCTTCCTGTTTTGTCTCAATTAGGACTTGTCACTATAAGCCACGTTGATTCTCATCGTGAGGGGGGGATGTTAAGTATAGCCCAGCAAAATATAGGCCATGGGCTGTGAAAATGAATGCAGAAGAAGAAGGAAGAGAGGAAGGCAGCGGCTAAGTTAGGTATTGGGCGTTTTGATGAGGTGGCAAATTTGTTATTTTAGCCAGCTGGATATAACGGTTTTCCCGCTCCTTTTTCGCCCTTCTTTTCTTTTGTTTCAGTCTCTCTTTCCCTCTAAAAATAGCTTGTATCATGCTTTTCATTTTATGAGAAATAACAGAATAATAAAGTCATTTTTGATTCAATTGTTTTCTCAAATTTTAATAAGATGGTGGAAGGGAAAGTAAGATCACATCTATTTGTAAACCAGTATCCATTTTGAAGTTCAAATTCTCTAACTGTTCTATCAGTCGGATCATTCGACCAACATGATCACTGATTATTTGACCCTTTTCCATCTTTTCATTTTTGAAAAATTGAGTAGACAGGCTGAACCTCATGGTTCTGCTAGTCTCACCATACAACTCTTGTAAATGGTTCAATATCTCAGTAGCTAACTTATAAGGCTCATGTTGCTTTTGCAATTCATTTGTCATTGATGCTAACATGTAGCAAATGACCTTAGTATTATCCGATTTCCATTTTCTAATTTTTCATGATCCTTTATAGTAGCTGTAAGCGCCGGAATTTCACTTTCCAAAAAAAAAAAAAAAAAGTATAGTCGTACGACTATTGCTACAGTCATACGACTGTAGTCAAACTACAGTCGTACGACTGTAGATCTACCCATAAAAGCAGAAAAAGAAAGACAGAAAAGGGGAGGGGACAGAAAAAAAAGAGAAAGGAAAACAGACAGACAGAGAGAAAGGGAGAAAAAGAGAAAGAAGAGAAAACCAAAGAAAAAAAGGAGGAACTCCTCATCAAAATCCTTAGCATTTGGAAATCTCTGGACTCAAATCTCAAACCCTAACTCAAGGAGAAAAGTCCGGATTTTAGTGGATTGGAGCGACGCCAGGGGTCAATCCTACGGTGGACGCACGCCACAGAGGTAAATACCCCTTTTCCCTTCTCTTTTACAAGCTTTCTGGGTGATTAGTGTGCTTTTTCTGCATTTTTATCCGTTTTTTCTGCGTTTCTGCTCCTGGAAATCAAGAACAGTTTGAATTGATGAACAGTCGTACGACTGTAGTTACAGTCGTACGACTGTAGTTGATTTCCAGGTGGTTTTATTTTCAGCTTATTTTAAATGAAATTTTGATGAAATCTTGAATTTTCAGCATCTACAGTCGTACGACTGTAGTTAAGTTTCCACGACTGTAATTTACAGTCGTACCCCTTTAGTTTTCAGAATCAGAATTTTACCTTTAAAACCCAAAAATTTCATAAAAAATCCATAAAAATCCCCAAAAATTCCCAAAAATTCCCAAAAAATCCCAAAAAATTAGAAAACCCCAAAAATCATCAAAATGAATTTTGTTGTGCGCATCATGACCATAAATTCAATTTTCTGGTAAATTTGCATTTAGAACAATTCAACGACGGAGACCCAGTTCTCCCGAGAACCGACCCACTTAATATATAAAAATGCATGTAAACCGGAAAAATGTCTTCAAAGATGATTTTCTCACAAAACCAAAAATACAGGAACGTTTCAAAAATGGTTTTCCAGGTCTAACTGGGCCGGCCGACCGGGCTGACCCGGCTACCCCCAATTGCATGATCCCGAATTCTAGTTTCCCAGTTCTGTCTATTTGAGTCCTAATTGTGGCGTGCTGTATATATTGTGCTAACCCTCTGTTTTGCAGGTTTTAATTTCTCTTTATTTTTATTTTTAATGTATTTTAATAGATTAAATCGTGTATTTAGGCGGTTGTAATTATTTTTAGATTTTCGTGTATTCTAGGCGATTGTATAAGTGAGGTGAGAGTTTTTATTTTTTCCATTCGATTTGGTTGTAAGCCAATTAATATTTATTTCTTTTCTTTATTTTTGTATTAAATATTTTGTATGCGCGCTGTATGCCTTTTATATTCAATAAAATGGACTTTAGATTTTGAAATACCATTTGAGAACATTGGCAATATTTATTTTAATTAGACACGAAATAAGGGACTTGTCCGGACCCGAATCTCTGGATAGTGTAGCGACCGTTCATCCGGTTCAGCTACATAAGAATTTCCCGATTGAGCTGAGCCGGGTGGCGACTCTACAATATTCATTGAGACTTAGATCTCGGTTCTTTTATGCATTAATTCCATTTATTTTCCAAAACGTAGATTTCCATTATAAAAACCCCATGCGAGGGAGGGGCCCGCCCGAGATCGTGGCGCCCCTTTCCGAAAGGGAGTCCCGCGTCCCGTTGAAAACGCGTCGTTCGCTCACAGTGGCGACTCTGCTGGGGATTTCTTAAAAAAAGTTTTTCAAAAACTTAAAAGAATTTGACAAGCCCTGAAAAGTGTCTAATTAAAATAAGGTGGATGATTCTCTTTTGGTATTTTATTTGCATCTTTAGCTAGACATGCTTGCATTAGATTTAGTATCCATTTTCAGCCCGGTGGATTGTTGAAGTGTCGCCTTTGTTCCTCATGGTCTTAGGGGCACGGATACAAAACACCACTCATAGCCTCGTACGAACCCCTTCGTTCGGACCCTTGAGTGGGGAGAAGTGAGGAGTATATTTTGCTATGAGAGCCTTGATGTTATCCCGACTTTGACCGAACCCATATAGGCAGCTCTAGTTGGATTCCCTTAGGATACCAAAATAATTGTGTGAATAATAATAATAAAATCGTGCCTTCATCACCCCCGGTTGGTGATTGAAGTGAACCCGGCCTAGGACTCGGTTAGAAATTTTTGAGACCGACCACGTTGGAGGAATAAGGTTGGAAGAATTCATTTTGCTTGCTATGTGTTTCTCGCCATCTCGAGACACATCGCCATTGCTACCTACGCGTGCATCACATACTATAGTCACCATTCTCCATACATGTGACATATCATACGCAAACATCTTTGTGTGATACTAACCCACATTTTTATGCAGCCATTTGCATTTTATTTCGCGTGTAAAACATTAATTCATTTGTTTGTCATTCACACTAACTCTTTCTTTTTCAGCCATAACATTATATTTGTGTGATTGGCATTTTTCATATAGCATACATAACAACATTATGTGTGTCATGCATCCTAATCCACATTTTTATGTAGCCACGTGCATTTTTATTTTCGTGTGCAATCATTAAATCATCCGCTTGCCATTCTTACTAACCATTTCTTTTTCAGCCATAACATTGTATCCGCGTGATTGGCATTTTTTCACATAGCATACATAACACCATTTTGTATGTCATGCATCCTAACCATGTTTTTGTGCAGCCATGTGCATTTTGTATGTCATAGCATTCATGACATATCACCTAAATTAAATTAGGGGCATTCCAAGGATGCCCACCACGATCATATCATTCCATCATATATCAGGCATCCTAAAATACCCGTGTTCTGCCAATGCACCGGATTGCATTCGACCATTCCACCAAATCATTTCATTCGATGGTCCTAAGTATATTTCCGTGTGACAATCCACACGATGCATTTCATGACATCATACCCATTCGTCATAAACATCATACAACACTGTGATCCACATCGGGTTACGTCATGACATTACTATATCATTCAAGGCGCTCCCCGAGTGCCGGATTAGTGCGCATGTAGGGGCATTTCATAACATCCCAAATCATGAAAGGTGTTCTCCGAATGCCGAGCTTTTGTCCGTGTCCCCATCACAGGCGACTCTCTCATAACATCATTTCATTTCATACGCTCAAAAGCATCAGAACTCTGTCCATGGGCTGGTCCCATGTGACCACTTCATATCATCTTATAGACCTTCAATGCGTCAAACTCCGTCCATGTGTCGGTACACACGAGACCATTTCACGAAATTCATTAGGTGCCTTGAAAGCGCCAAACTCTCATCTGTGTGGCGGTCCACACGTGACATTTTGCATAGCATTGGGTGTTCTTGGGATGTCCAAAAATAAAAATAAAAAAAAAATAAAAATAAACACAAAGGGATCATCCCCTTATCTCACGATATACATCTCATTCATCCATCAAACATTCAAGCACTCCACAACGTTCAAGCATTCCATAAGCACCAAGGACTTCATAGCATACACTACCGTCATTCAAGTGTTCCAAAAATGCTAGAAACTCCATCAAACCCTTTAGGTCCTCCATACTCATTAGAAACCCTGTCCTTGTGTCCTGCACACCCAAATACCGAAATATCTTCCCCGTGTAAGACTAAGCTCTACACGTATCGTTCCCTATATCTTTCTGTGCAAGACAAGCTCTGCATATTTCCTCTCCGTGTAAGACTAAGTTCTACATGTGTCGTTCCAAATTTCCCCGTGCAAGACTAGCTCTGCACGTACCGCTTTAACTCCACCCTTCCTCCCCGTGTAAGACTAAGCTCTACACGTATCGTTCCAAAATATCTTTCTGTGCAAGACAAGCTCTGCACACTTCCTCCCCGTGTAAGACAAGCTCTACACGTACCGCTCTAAATCTTCCCGTGCAAGACCAGCTCTGCACGTACCGCATCAAACTCTACCCATCCTCCCCGTGTAAGATAAGCTCTACACGTATCGTTCCAAAATATCTTTCTGTGCAAGACAAGCTCTGCACACTTCCTCCCCGTGTAAGACAAGCTCTACACGTATCGTTCCAAATTCCCCGTGCAAGACCAGCTCTGCACGTATCGCATCAAATTCTACACTTCCTCCCCGTGTAAGACTAAGCTCTACACGTATCGTTCCAAAATATCTTTCTATGCAAGACAAGCTCTGCACACTTCCTCCCCGTGTAAGACAAGCTCTACATGTATCGTTCCAAATCTCCCCGTGCAAGACCAGCTCTACACGTATCGCATCAAATTCTACACTTCCTCCCCGTGTAAGCCAAGCTCTACACGTATCGTTCCAAATTTCCCGTGCAAGACCAGCTCTGCACGTACCGCATCAAATTCCACACTTCCTCCCCGTGTAAGACAAGCTCTACACGTATCGTTCCAAATTTCCCCGTGCAAGACCAGCTCTGCATGTATCACATCAAACTCTACCCATCCTTCCCGTGCAAGACCAGCTCTGCACGTATCGCTCCAAATTTCCCGTACAAGACCAGCTCTGCACGTACCGCATCAAATTCCACACTTCCTCCCTGTGTAAGACAAACTCTACACGTATCGTTCCAAATCTCCCCGTGCAAGACCAGCTCTTCACGTACCGCATTAAATTCCACATTTCCTCCCCGTGTAAGACAAGCTCTACACGTATCGTTCCAAATCTCCCCGTGCAAGACCAGCTCTGCACGTACCACATCAAATTCCACACTTCCTCCCCGTGTAAGACAAGCTCTACACGTATCGTTCCAAATTCCCCGTGCAAGACCAGCTCTGCACGTATCGCATCAAATTCTACCCATCCTCCCCCTGTAAGACAAGCTCTACACGTATCGTTCCAAATTCCCTGTGCAAGACTAGCTCTGCACGTATCGCTTTAAACTCTATCCTTCCTCCCCGTGTAAGACCAAGCTCTACACGTACCGTTCCAAATTCCCCGTGCAAGACTAGCTCTGCACGTATCGCTTTAAACTCTATCCTTCCTCCCCGTGTAGGACAAGCTCTACACGTACCGTTCCAAATTCCACGTGCAAGACTAGCTCTGCACGTATCGCTTTAAACTCTATCCTTCCTCCCCGTGTAAGACAAGCTCTACACGTACCGTTCCAATCTCCCCGTGCAAGACCAGCTCTGCACGTACCGTATCAAACTCTACACTTCCTCCTCGTGTAAGACAAGCTCTACAAGTATCGTTCCAAATTCCTCGTGCAAGACCAGCTCTGCACGTACCGCATCAAATTCCACACTTCCTCCCCGTGTAAGACAAGCTCTACACGTATCGTTCCAAATTCCCCGTGCAAGACTAGCTCTGTACGTACCGCATCAAATTCCACACTTCCTCCCCGTGTAAGACAAGCTCTACACGTATCGTTCCAAATTCCCCGTGCAAGACCAGCTCTGCACGTACCGCATCAAATTCCACACTTCCTCCCCGTGTAAGACAAGCTCTACACGTATCGTTCCAAATTCCCCGTGCAAGACCAGCTCTGCACGTACCGCATCGAATTCCACACTTCCTCCCCGTGTAAGACCAAGCTCTACACGTACCGTTCCAAATCTTCTCGTGCAAGACCAGCTCTGCACGTACCGCATCAAACTCTACCTTTCCTCCCCGTGTAAGACTAAGTTCTACACGCGTCGTTCCAAAATATCATTCTGTGCAAGACAAGCTCTGCACACTTCTTTCCCGTGTAAGATCTGCTCTACACATACCGTTTAAAATGTCAACTCTCCTCCCGTGTAAGATACGCTCTACATGGGAATCCTTCGCAAGTATCACCTTGATTCGATCCGTGGACACCCTGTGTGTCATTTTATCCATGTGGTGTATATTTATATACCACGCTATACTTCAGCATATAGCTTCGTTAACAACATTCATTGCATTTTGCATGTTTCCATTCCTGGCTTTGTGTGCACATGATTAGTTTAGGGTTCCATAACATGACATGGCATCACATGACATCATCGTTCATGCATGCATGCACCACATCTTGCATTCATACCTGCATCATCCCTTGACTTGGTATTCTCCGTGCATATGCCCCAGTCGATGCTAACAGGTATTTTTATCAGGGCAGGAAAAAAAAAGGAGTCTCGAGAATGGCTGGCCTAGTGAACTTCAACACCGTAACAGATGTCCTCGATGATTATGTTGCCTCATCGTGATTCCGAAAGGCGGTTAGGGAAGAGGCAGCGGCAATGTTGAAGGAAATGCTAGGAGGTGACCTGGACAAGGTGGAAAAGCTGACGACAAGGTGCTCCGAATTGGAGGCCCGTGTGATTGAGCTTGAGGGAGTAATAAGAGGGCTGAATGGTGAAGCAGAATCGAAGGCCCCCGTCAAAGCCAATACTGACCTTGCTCCACGACCAACCAGGTGTCCACTCTCCAAGGGTGACGGAAAGGGCATATCCCCGTGGCCTTTCTCGCTGAGCCAATTATTTGCCAAATGCAGAAAAGAGGGGCTTTTGCAGAGCATCAAGTCGTATGTGGAGCCGGCACCAGATCAAAAGAACAACTTCTGTACCTATCATGTAGCGACGGGTCACCGAACCAACGCCTGCTATATTTTAAGGAAGGAGATCCGGAAGTTAGTTGATGAGGGAAGATTAAAGGTGCCATCCACTACTAATGAGCAACTAGGGGCAAGCAGGGAGACTGGCAAGGAAATTCTTCAAACCTCCCAGGGAGAGGAATATGATGAAGAGTGACAAAGCCTGATCTGATGAGAGTGGGGCAATGACCGGATAAGCAATAGTCCGGCGCTGTGAGATCAATACCTTTAGAGGCTCCTTCTCGCAGGAACTCATTTTGTTGTAAAGTGTATTGAACTCATTTTGAATGCAATGCATCTTGTTATTTTCTTACTTATGTGGTGATTACATGTATATGGCATTAAGCATGCATTTGATCATCTGAAACGACATGTCCATCACGCATAATATTAAGATGCATGACATCAATCTGAGTCTTACAGGGAATTTACAAGTGAACCTGACTTTGGTAAAGCCCTTTTCTTCAAAAAAAAAAAAAAAGAGAAAGAGAAGAAGTCTGCCAAGCAAATAATGGGATGGCACCATTTCATTCGAATCAATTGCCAACCTAGATCAGTGATCCCTACAAACCACGACCCTAAACGCTGCTTGTCTTGCCCTAAAAGTTTCAAATTGGACAGTCCCAATACACTCGAATCATTACAAACCAGGGACCATTGCCAAGTTTCAGAGCTGAGCCCCAAAATGAACCTTTGAGCCTAATCCGTGCTCAAAAGAAGCATCCCACGTCAAAAACCAAACCCACCAAAAAGCACCAAGCCCTAAAAATCCAAATGACCTTCGCCATCCACCGTGCTATAAAACTCCAAAGCAGACATTAGTTTTAGTGCATGTATAGTTTTGTTTGTGTGGCATTCATGTGCATATGACATCGCATATGCATTATTCATCCAAAAAGACATATCAAACACGCATGACATACATGGATCTGAATGCAGCAGGAAAATCAATAGGTGGCTGTGGTTTGGATTTAACTTCTTCAAAAAAAAAAAAAAGAAAAAAAAAGAAAAGAAAAAAAAAGAAGCAAGCACCGGTGGAAGACCTCAGCTCTCCCTTACAGTCAAATTTATGCTCCTGGTCTAAAGTTGCACTCTCTTCAATCATAGAGTCAAACTCTGTTGAGTGCTTGATGAATCTGGGGGCGGCCCACCTATTGCATGAAGTGCCGGGGTCGATGAGTTGAGACAATGGAGATAAGTATGTTGTTGCCTTTTCTGAAAAGTTAACTTCGTGCGGTGATAGAGAAGATCAGTGTCTTTACCCAAAGCAGTTCCCTTTTCACTCTCCTCTCTGTCTTCTCCATTTGCCTTCAACACTTTTATCTTCCCTTTATTGTCTTTCCTTCACTTTCATCTTCTATCTTTCATCTTCTTTCTGGAACTTGAGCCGATTCTGTGATTCCATATTTCCTACCTTCAATGGCTCCTAACAAGAAGTTGAACCCCAATGCTACTCCATATTGCATTTTTCTGTATCATCTCATTAGCGGAAGGGCATCGAAACAGGTGGTTATGGCACCGTTTCAATCCGTCTTCGTTTATCATCAACCTGTACCAAATTGGGGATACCTTTTTAATCCCATGCCATTTCTCTTCAATCTAAACTCAGGACTAATTATTTAGTACCCTCAAATAGTAGGAAGGGATTTGATTTGATGATAGATAGAGGATTTGGATATGAATATGCTTCAAATGAGTTCAACAATTCTGAAAAGGGAAAATGAAATATATAGCTCCGAGATTCCAGAGTAAGAAGAAAATAGTTTCTGTAAGTGAAAAGGAACAACAGTGGTCCCAAGAAATTGACTATTGAAGAGACCAAGCTGGATAAAAAGAGATTGAAGCTAATCTTGGTGGGGAAAACAAGCCTGATGATCAGAAACCTACCAAATCAGTTTCAAAGACATAATCTGCTACAAATTCTGGGCAAGCATTGTCTGGAGGAAAACAAGAATAAGTCCAAAGGGAAGCCTGCTTATGATTTCCTCTATTTGCCTATGGATTTCAAGACTGGAGGAAATTTTGGTTATGCATTTGTGAACTTCACCAACTGTGTTGGACAACTTGGCTTCATAAAGCTTTCAACAATCATGAAGGGTACGACACCATCAACAGGAAAGCTTATAAAGTCTGTTGTGCTCATATTCAAAGGGAAAGTTGCATTTGCCAACCATTTCAAGCATGCAGTCTTCGAGAGCCGTGTTTGAACTGAAATCTGGGGTGAATTGGAAGCATGGAGAATCTAGTGGTCACTTGAATTCATCTCAGATTGTCCATCCATAATAGCAACTCTATCCAGTGATCGAGCAAAAAAAAAAAAAACAAAAAAAATAAAATAACAACAACTCCAATGTGTAAAAGTGAAAGGGCATATTGGTAATTTGAAGGGGCATCAATTAAAACCAGAGCCACATCTTGGATTTTCCCAATGCATCCGCATTCATTATGTCATGAATGTTTTGTATTCAATTTTGGTGTTCAATATGCATTTGTTGTGTTGTTGCATGTCAATGTTCACTTACGGGCGACATCGTACAACGAACCTTGTCTGTAGAAGTGCTTTGTTTCCCAAACACAAACCTATAATACTCCCCAAACACAAACCTATAATACCAGGGGTGAGTAAAAAGCCGAACCACTGGGCATCATCGACAACATTATCTTTGCGAGTCGCAATGAACCTATCAAGATATATCTTTCCCATCCTAAGACAAACCATCGCGAAAGGGATCAACGCAGACAAAATATCCATTGCATAATCTTTCTCAAAAAAAAAGAAAAAAAAAAGAAAAAAAAGAAGAACTTGTTGACACGGAAAACCGAAAGGACATGTCGGCAGCAGGAGAGGGGTGATATAGAAAGTCAAAGTCAATGTCATATCCCCTGTTATACTCATTCTGGCGTCACCATTGCAATATTGTGCATGTTTAGATTTCCGTTCAGATGTTCATCTTGCATGCACCATGCCATTACATATAAACATCCATCAGTAGGACATTGCATCCAAACCCGTGACAATATTGCAGAAGCTCCTGTTATGCGGTACGGAAATGCAAAGTCTCACTCTCATCCTTTTGCTCAATCAAACGGACTATTCGTCGGCACGGCCTACTATCCTGATCCGCTCAGTACTGACAACGCTTCAGAATATGCAGAGGGTGAAGTGGAAGGTTACTCAAGATGGCCATTTCCCCTAATACCTAGGTCAGCGTAGTATTCAGTCGGTCAGAAGACACGCCGGAACAATCAGACTAGGTCACCTGGGTTACCATTGGGGCCAGTCTCAAGCCGTGAATTCCATCTTCAGGCTCGCACGGATACCAAGAACAAAGCATAAGCCACATGTCGCATGCATACATACATGTAGAACCATACATGCAGCCATATATACATGCATACATTTAAAGTAAACACATACAATTCATATGCATATGCATCGCAACTCATCCAAGTGCAGGTATCCACTGCCATCACCAGGTCTCCCCAAACCAAGATCGCTCTCAAAGCACAGATGGCACGACGCCAAGGCATCCATTGGACCTTAAGCGTCAGTGCAAATCCAAATCTCAACACATCAAATATCAAGTCACCAAGGGGCAGAGTAATCAAGCCGTATTTATACTTGATCGAAGGGGCAAAAATTTTTGTTTCCAAAATCGTCGATCAAGGGATAAATACTCATTCCCCAGCCAACACCAGAATTATCCTTCCTAAACCTATTTCCTCATCTCATTCAAGCAAGATTTTTAAACCCTTGAGCTCCACTATGTTCAAGCAAGGTTACAAATCCTTGAATCACTCCTTCTAGTCAATCCAGATTTCGAACCCTTGAACTTCTTCAAGCATGATTCCTAATCCTTGAAAAACCGCCCAAGCCACATTTCGGATTCTTGGAGATCGATTCAAGCAAGATCCTAGATCTTTGAAACCAATTTGAATCCCACACTTCAAACTCAGCTTTGCCTCGCGTAACCTAAACCCCGATATCGGCTTACTTCTTCCTCAACCTTGCCTCGGGTAACCTAGACCCGATATCGGCTTACTTTTTCCTCAGCTTTGCCTCGGGTAGCCTAAACCTGATATCGGCTTATTTCCTCATTAGCTTTGCCTCGGGTAACCTAGACCCGATATCGGCTTACTTTTTCCTCAGCTTTGCCTCGGGTAGCCTAAACCTGATATCGGCTTATTTCCTCATCAGCTTTGCCTCGGGTAACCTAGACCCGATATCGGCTTACTTTTTCCTCAGCTTTACCTCGGGTAGCCTAAACCTGATATCGGCTTATTTCCTCATCAGCTTTGCCTCGGGTAACCTAGACCCGATATCAGCTTACTTTTTCCTCAGCTTTGCCTCGGGTAGCCTAAACCTGATATCGGCTTATTTCCTCATCAGCTTTGCCTCGGGTAACCTAGACCCGATATCGGCTTACTTTTTCCTCAGCTTTGCCTCGGGTAGCCTAAACCTGATATCGGCTTATTTCCTCATCAGCTTTGCCTCGGGTAACCTAGACCCGATATCGGCTTACTTTTTTCCTCAGCTTTGCCTCGGGTAGCCTAAACCTGATATCGGCTTATTCCTCCCCAGTATCGCCTCGGGTGACCTAGACCTAATATCGGCTTATTTCAATGGAGGATTCTTTCCTGTGTCTGCGGCGCTTTGAATCGCGTTTCTCAAATTCACATCATCTACCCCAGACTAAGTTCAGGTGGTGAATTTGATCACGCGAGGGGCAGCTGTAAGCGCCGGAATTTCACTTTCCAAAAAAAAAAAGTATAGTCGTACGACTATTGCTACAGTCGTACGACTGTAGTCAAACTACAGTCGTACGACTGTAGATTTACCCATAAAAGCAGAAAAAGAAAGACAGAAAAGGGGAGGGGACGGAAAAAAAAAGAGAAAGGAAAACAGACAGACGGAGAGAAAGGGAGAAAAAGAGAAAGAAGAGAAAACCAAAGAAAAAAGGAGGAACTCCTCATCAAAATCCTCAGCATTTGGAAATCTCTGGACTCAAATCTCAAACCCTAACTCAAGGAGAAAAGTCCGGATTTTAGTGGATTGGAGCTACGCCAGGGGTCAATCCTACGGTGGACGCACGCCACAGAGGTAAATACCCCTTTTCCCTTCTCTTTCACAAGCTTTCTGGGTGATTGGTGTGCTTTTTCTGCATTTTTATCCGTTTTTTCTGCGGTTCTGCTCCTGGAAATCAAGAACAGTCGCACGACTATTTTTGAATTGATGAACAGTCATACGACTGTAGTTACAGTCGTACGACTGTAGTTGATTTCCAGGTGGTTTTATTTTCAGCTTATTTTAAATGAAATTTTGATGAAATCTTGAATTTTCAGCATCTACAGTCGTACGACTGTAGTTACAGTCGTACGACTGTAGTTGAGTTTCCACGACTGTAATTTACAGTCGTACCGACTGTAGTTGAGTTTCCACGACTGTAATTTACAGTCGTACCCCTGTAGTTTTCAGAATCAGAATTTTACCTTTAAAACCCAAAAATTTCATAAAAAATCCATAAAAATCCCCAAAAATTCCCAAAAATTCCCAAAAAATCCGAAAAAATTAGAAAACCCCAAAAATCATCAAAATGAATTTTGTTGTGCGTATCACGACCATAGATTCAATTTTCTGGTAAATTTGCATTTAGAACAATTCAACGACGGAGACCCAGTTCTCCCGAGAACCGACCCACTTAATATATAAAAATGCATGTAAACCGGAAAAATGTCTTCAAAAATGATTTTCTCACAAAATCAAAAATACAGGAACGTTTCAAAAATGGTTTTCCAGGTCTAACCGGGCCGGCCGACCGGGCTGACCCGGCTACCCCCAATTGCATGATCTCGAATTCTAGTTTCCCAGTTCTGTCTATTTGAGTCCTAATTGTGGCGTGTTGTATATATTGTGCTAACCCTCTGTTTTGCAGGTTTTAATTTCTCTTTATTTTTATTTTTAATGTATTTTAATAGATTAAATCGTGTATTTAGGCGGTTGTAATTATTTTTAGATTTTCGTGTATTCTAGGCGATTGTATAAGTGAGGTGAGAGTTTTTATTTTTTCCATTCGATTTGGTTGTAAGCCAATTAATATTTATTTCTTTTCTTTATTTTTGTATTAAATATTTTGTATGCTCGCTGTATGCCTTTTATATTCAATAAAATGGACTTTAGATTTTGAAATACCATTCGAGAACATTGGCAATATTTATTTTAATTAGACACGAAATAAGGGACTTGTCCGGACCCGAATCTCTGGATAGTGTAGCGACCGTTCCTCCGGTTCAGCTACATAAGAATTTCCCGGTTGAGCTGAGCCGGGTGGCGACTCTACAATATTCATTGAGACTTAGATCTCGGTTCTTTTATGCATTAATTCCATTTATTTTCCAAAACGTGGATTTCCATTATAAAAACCCCATGCGAGGGAGGGGCCCGCCCGAGATCGTGGCGCCCCATTCCGAAAGGGAGTCCCGCGTCCCGTTGAAAACGCGTCGTTCGCTCACAGTAGCATTGTCAGGTAATACTGGAGCAGGTGTATCAAGCACATATAGTTAGCTCTCAGAAGCAAGGATAATTTTCAGGTTTCTTAACCAATCAATAAAGTTATTACCAGTTAAACGATTATTATCAAGGATGGAGGCAATTGGATTCAAGGATTTCATATTGTATATACTGCAGAAAAAACAAAATTATTAGCAGTGTAAATTGTAATAAACATTATAAAATGGACTTTAATTATAATGTTCTCCCACTAATTTAACGAAACCTATACTTCCAAATATAAGTAACGTAAAACCTGTTGGGGTGGATTTTAAGTGGAAAATTGGATAATAATAAAATCTTTAATATTCTTCAAATATATATTATTTTATAATATAATTATTTATTAGCCAATAACTTTTATTGGTCGCAAAAAATTCAATCTTAATTGCTCCTAATGGTTTGGTCCTAAAGTACATGTCATTCTTGGACCTAAACACTAGATAAGACTAACCCATTAGACATTGAATTAGTAAATTCAACTTCTACGTCTCAAGTGCCAAAAATTTGCCAATCTTGACATAAAAAAAAATTTGCTTAATCAAAACATCAAATGTTTACACAATAACGTTACAAACATCTCTTGGTTTTGTTAATTTTTCCCTACATATCCGCAGCTGACTTTACAACAAATCAAAAGTTTGTAACTTATTGTTCCAATGGAGAGCCTTAGGCTTAATGTATATATTACATGGTCTCATCGTAATAGATTTTTATACTATATATCTTTTATATATGGAATCACATATCTCATATGTGATTTTAAATAAAATCTAATGCTTTATAAATATAAGTTCAAAAACATATAATTATACAAATTCCAAAAAAAAAAAAATTTGAAATAAAAATTATTATACATGATAAAACATTTTTATCATAAAATCAATATAATTAGAGGCTATAATTTAGAATCAACGGGCTCTGATACCACTTGAAAGAAACGGAGATTTGATAAGATATAATGTTCAAAATTCAAAAATTTTGATTTTTTCAAACTTTTTGCTAACTTATTCATCTAATAAATTAAACCTCCATGGATCGTCTATTTAATTTATAATCATCTAATTAGACCCCGAAAATAGGGACTCAAACTTGCCACTTGTATACTATATGTAGTTTAATGTAGTGCCCGAAATGTTGCACCTCTAGTCTGTTCACATGAGGTCTTTTGCTCTTATAAGGATTTGTTGTGCTTGCTCTCTATACAATTGTATATATCTAATACATATAAGCTTAAACTTTTTAAGCTTTCAACCCTTCGACGGACATGATAAAATCAAATAGAATCCTATCCTAAAGTTGAGCAATCTGGGAAGACCTAGTTCCATTTGATTCGTTTTCGTTGAAAGACTCTTTTTTTTTTTTTTCGCATCTTCTGCAACCCATATATATATATATATATCTACACTACTATGCAGGATATTGATGGATTAATAAATCCATCATAATTGATTAAGTAAGACAAAATGTCCTACTTAATCAATTTAGCTAGAATAGGTACGTGTAATACCTATTTCTTATATATATTTTTAAATTTCAGATAACAATAATATAATAATAAATTATAATATTATAATTTAATATAATAATAATTAATTATTATTTTAATTAATTATCATTATATCCTTAAAAAAATCTCACAGGACAACCTTAATGCGTCTCTAAATTCCAATCGTCAACATTTGATTTACGGAATAATTACGCGTGCTAACTTAACTTGAGCAAAAACAATATAATTAAATTTCAAGACATGTTAGAGTCTTTATTCATAACAAATTTAATCACATAATTTATTATTTAATTGAATTCACAATTCAATTAATTAATAAATTATTTACAACGTAGAACGTTGGACTCCTAATATATGTGACTTTCTGGGTTCACATCTAATTGATATTAAGGAATAAAACTCTTTTTGTAAAAAATAATATTTCATATCTCATAGCGTATATTATTTTTAATCCTTAAAGATCAGGGTTGACGCCTAGCATAACATGCACCGATACTCAATTAGAAATGAATAAACACAAGGTCTATTAAACGAACCACAATCATAATTATTGCAAACTTAAGTCCTATTAATTGCAAGATCCTGATCTTGACTAGGTTCATGGTTTGTCAAAACCATAATTGTCAAGATGCTATGACTTTGCCTTTCAATAATAATTCTTTGATAAATCTCATATACCTGGCCAGGATTTAATTTATTAAAGAATAATTAATAAAAGTCATAAGATCTTATCCCCATTATTGCAAGGTAATGAAATCCAATCTTGGCTGACCTTTTGCCACGCTACATAACAAAATAGGGCCATAACATGCCGAATTACCATATATGGCTAAAATGGTAAAAAGCAATAATAAACCTTAATTTCTTAAGAAAAAGCAATCGGATCACCTCAAATCAAAGGACAGTATATACCACTGTGATCTAAATGACAAATGATTGACAAGTCAAGAAACTCCATGTCCTTATCATTTAACGTCACAGTTCAGTCAACTCATCTATTTCAGTACCCACATATTTATCGTGACATCTTATGTCAAGTGATATAAAATTCACCACTTCTTTAAGAAAATAAATAGAGGTGATAGTTTATGATAGGGGTGAGCACTATCTGGTTTAACCGAATACCAATACCGAACCAAACCGAAAAAAAAATTCGGTTCGGTTACCGAATTTTTTTTGGTTTGGTTTGCTAACAATTATATATATATTTGGTTATTCGGTTCGGTTCGGTTTTTCCGTAAAAAAATTCGGTTTAACCGAAACCGAACCGAATTATTATATATATATATATTAGGTTTTTAATATTCTAATTTACTTAATTGAATTTTATATTTCATTAAAAAATATAAAATGACTAAATAACAATTAATTACAAAAATATTATATAATGGTTCAATTAATTGCCCTAAAAATCATTTCAAATATTTTTTTTTTATTTTTTTGTAAAAATACCAAATTTCGGTAATAACCGAACCGAACCAAAAAATTTCGGTTCGGTTCGGTTTGGTTTTCATCCTGATTTGGTTTGGTTCGGTTTTAATTATTACTGATAATTCGGTTCGATTAACCGAAAATTCGGTTCGGTTCGGTAACCGAACCGACCGATGCTCACCCCTAGTTTATGAATTAATAATGCCTAGTTATTAATTCTTCCAACCATGAACATTTAAAGTATATTATTACCAAGAAAACCTATCTCATATTCTCAACTCTTGAGAATAGATTCTCTTTAATAATATCTTTAGGATAAATATTTACTGACATATTATACTCAATAAGAGATAAATATGAAAGCAAACATTTTATTAATAGCCAACAAATATTTACAATTTATACAATGTATTCCACTAGAGCATACATTACTAACAGTTGGTTCCTAAAATATGTAGAACACCGGACACGACAACTTCCCAAGGTATCCGTGCATCATAGATTGTAAGGAAAGAATGATACATCAATTAATGGCAGAAAAGAGAACTAATATATCTCCTTAAGGGGAAATAATACTGATTTATAAAAATTAATTTGATTTATTACAATTAAATTGCAGAGAAACTGTTTTGATTCTAACTTGTTGAGAAAAAAATAAATGGACCCGAGTAAAATAAGGTAGGCTTATGGTGGTTCAATTCGGTCTAATATTTGAGTGGCTCATGATGTGCGGATGCAACCCAAATACTAGAGGTGGCAAAGCGACAAGCAACCCGCCGACACGACACGAACCCAACACGGTTTTTTCGGGTTTGGGTTTAGCTTAGTAGGTCATGGGTCATTTTCGGGTCGACCCGAATATGAAACGTAAAATTTCAGGTCGTGTTTCAGGTCAACCTGATAACCTGAAAATGACCCGAAAAGATATTACAACTTTGCCCTTTAGGGTTTGAGAGTTCACACACATTAATTAAAACTCTTTTATCTCTTTCTCTTCTGCCTATCTAGTCTTGCCGCTCCTTTCCTTCCTTTCCTTGCCCGTCTTCTTCCTCCTCTCTGCTTGTTCATTTGCCGCCTATTTCTTTCCATTCTTCTTCTCTCCTAATCTCGTTCATCACTCACGCTCCTCCCCTGCTTCTTCTTTCCCGTCTCGAGCTCCGCCAATCTCCCTCGATCTCTACCGATCTCCTACTTGTTCTTCTCGCTGATCCCTTGCTTGTTCTTCTCTCCTTCATCATTGAAAGATTCTGCTTCAAAGAGGTAAGTTCTTGTTCTTCCCCTTTCTTTTGTTCAAATATTCTGTTTGTTTGATATGTGTTGTAAACTTGTAACTTTCTATTACTGTATATATGTTCTGTTTACTGTATATATTTGGTGACCAAGGTAACTTTCATTGAATGGATATATGTGTTGGATTTTCAGCTTCAGTGGTTTGGATCCATGAAATTTAGGCCTGTTCCGATGCAAGAGAATTGTGATTTCTTGTTCTTCCCCTTCCTTTTGTTCTAATATTCTGTTTGTTTGATATGTGTTGTATTGTAACTTTCTATTACTGAAATTTTATGTTTGCTTTTCAGACTTGAACAAGGAAGAAGGGATTGAAGATATTATGAATTTGGACAAGGAAGAACATGCATTTGATTCTAGTTCTGTCCAAGTGGATTAATGGATTGTAATCTATGTTTTAGTTTAATGGATTGTAAAACTGATTGTTTAAGTTTTAAGTTCATTGGATTGTAAAACTTATGGTTTATGTTTACTTTGAATTTGATGGATTGTAGTTTATCAAGCTAAGGGTTGAATGATTGGATCTGCTGTATGAAGATTTTTAGGTTTCTAAGTGATTTATTTGGTTTTTTGGTCATAGGTTGGGTTGTGTTGGGTCATGTTTTAATTAACCTGTTTAATGTTCTCGTGTCGTGTCGTGTTACCCATGTTTTTTAGCAGGTCGTGTTTGGGTTTGTATTTTTGACCCAAAAAAATTTCAGGTCGTGTTCATGTTTGGGATTTTCGACACAAACCCGAAATTTTACCCAACCCGAACATGACCTGATGACATGAATTGCCACCCCTACCAAATACGTCCATCCCTAAGGGAGACTCCCTTGAACGTGACAGAACTTTTTGGTTAATTAATTATCACTTTATAACATTGTAAAGTGTTTTAGTATATATATATATATATATATATATTTATATAAATACATTGCTCTCCTCATAAAAAAAATATGAGATATGAGATATCACCTATTTATCCTCTACAAAATTTGTAACTAGGTTATTTGTAACATAAATTTCTCATTTATTATTTATCCTTTTTGGGCTTACTATATACCTATGAGCACGGGTTTTTCCCGACCTCTGTGATGAAAACCATTTATTACCTGTTGGACAGATGAATGTGAATCAGATTTTAGAATGAGCGGAATAATGCCTGGAATGTTCTCAAACGGCCCAAAATTCAGAAAAGTCCTTGATCCGAAACCCCGAGAAAAGTCCATCGAGAGATTAGGAAGCTTAGGTGCGCGTGCAGGCTCTACCTAAAGTCGCACGACTGTAACAACTACAGTCACACGACTATAGTTATAGTCGTACGACTCTAGTTTTGACTCAGTAAATTCCTAAATAGGATACAATTCTATTTTGGCTGGAATTATTTTGGGCGTGATTTGCGGAAATTAGGGCGACCAAATATGACAAAACAGGCAGGAAACACAAAAAAAGGAAAAAAAATCAATTCTGAAAAATCAGAGACAGCTTGCTAGTGAGAGAAAGAGGATTTTTGGAAAGAGAAAGGAGAAAAACTAAAGGAAACAAAGGGAAATCAGAACAAAAACACTTAGAAATACACTGGAACTGGGAGTGAGGGCTAGGAATCAGGCTTTCGCTTAATCAAAACTATTCTCGGGTTTCATTCGGATCGATCCGAGACACACTGTCAAGAATTTCAGGTCGTTTAGAGATTCTAGGAGGATTCCGACGTCCACATCCGACTCCGGTCATCAAGCATATTGGAACACAAGAGAGGTAAACTCTGAGAGGCCTTAAAACTCATTTCATGTTGATTTGTGATTGATCCTGTGTTTAAAAATATTTATCCGGAAAACTGTCTGCGCAACTACAGCCGCAAGATTGTAATTATAGTCGCACGATTACAGTTACAGTCGCATGACTGTAGTTGCTTGGAACACAGCCATACGACTGTATATTACAGTCGCACGACTGTATTGTTGAATATGCCCTAGTCCCGAGGCATTGGTCCTTGTATTTGTATCATAAATTTATTGGATTTATGTATTATACTTATTTGTGTTATTAAGGCATTAATTCATTTATTATATCTATCTTGTGCAATATATTAAATGAAGTATCCAATGGACATATCCATATCCATGATGACCAGTGTTATGCACTTGGCAGTAAGACCATGGATAGGGTAAATGATATGACCATGAATAGATCCGTAGTCTGTTCCAGTCATGGGAATGAATAGAACAAGAGACTATTATTAACCTAGTTGTATGGCGGTGTCTTACCGGTTATTGGACATGGGATGTCAACCAAGTTAATGGGTACATGCATAAGGGGAATGGTACTGGATAGATCCACTAAACGAGAAATCCACATGGTATAGTATCACAAGTGATTCTCGTGTAGTACTTATATGGATCCTTTGACCTGACCATATGATGGTGTTGCATGTGAGGTCGCATACTTAGGGGTACGCCTAAAGGGCCTGTAATAGGGTGACAAGTATGGGTACTTTCGGGTATGTTACTTCGCATGGTAATGCTATGGATATGCAGAAGGGATTTGTCACTCAGTAGTCCACTGGGAAGATATCACCGGCCTTTTGATGAATGCGACTGATAAGAGTGTGGCCACACCCAAACAAGTGGGAACTTGTTTGTGAGCTTCAGTGCATTCGGGATCAAGTTAATGTCCGGACACAAAAGAGAGTGATCAATCCATGCCTTTGTGTTGGACACCGATATCAATGACATGGGATGTACAAGTTTAAACTACAGGGTTATGATAACAGTTAGACTGCCATCTCCATCTTAATTGGGGGCTGCAATGGCTTGCTAGAGCCCAACTGCAGTCTTTGGGCCACGGGCTCACTGCCAACATAAAGATAGGCCCACGGGATCATACACATTGAGCGACTGACACTGACTTAAGGAATCACATGTATATTTGGAGTATACACTCTGGAGAGAGAGGTGTACATTAATTACATTATAAAGATCAATTAGATTGATCATTATAAAAAAATTAATATTTGATTAGCTCTTCGTAATTAATTGGATTAATTATGAAATTATTTCCTAGGTGGAAATATTCATATGTATAGGATTACATATGATTCTATTTTGTGAAAATCTAATTTTAATTTGATGGATTAAATTAATTGGTCAAACTAATTTTAATTTAAATGTAAATAATATATTGCTTGGTGTAATATATTAAATACATGAGTAAATTAAAGTTGGGCTTGAAATTAATTTAAACCAGAGTAATTAAAATAAAATTGGGCCTGAATTAAAAGAAGGAACCCCACACAAATAAGGAGCCAGGTTGGGCCAAAATTCCTCTAGGGAATTTCGGCCAACCTAGGGTTTAATAACCCTAGGAATTTCGGCCACCATTAGTCCACACAAGCATAGCCGAAATTCCCAAGCCTCCCCCTCCAAAGCTTCGTATTTTTCCGACGCTAGCACGGGTTGTGTTTGTTAGGCGTTCGTGTACGTGAACGAGGAGGGATTCTAGATTGATTCCTACAGTCTGTATCCATCTCTTAAAGAGATATTCCGGGTAAGAGATTTATCTCTTGTGATTAAATTTTTGGTTTTTCAATTTCCATCTCAATTGCTCCTGGGCACGGATTTGAGGAAATCATCGCATTCTTCTGCTTTAATCCGGTGATTTCTAATTACAAATCCCAACAGTGGTATCAGAGCAGGCTTTTGATCCGCGAAAATTGTTAATATTGGTTGAATCCCATGTTTTAAAATTGGTAGTTTTTAATTGGGGTTCTTGGTTTGGGTTTAAGATTTTTTCCATTTGTTTTTTATACAATTGAAATTGAATATGCATATAGGTTTATGTTTGTTTAATTTAATTATATGTTTTGAAATTCTTGGTGAATTTCTTGTTTATGGATGCTATTTTTTTATTTTATATTTTTTGTTTATATAAAAAAAACATGGCTGTTCCCGGGGTACGGGGCTGTGGCTGCTGCCGCTGGTTCCAGCAATGGGCAGCCGCTAGGCGGCTGCGCCGTTGCCGCCCCTAGCAGCGGCCGCTGCGGCTAAGGCAACCGCTGCCGCCCCTAGCAGCGGGCTGGGCCCAGTGTTTTTGAATTTGGCGGGTTTTGGGCCCGGGACCCAGTTTTGAAATTTTAGTTGGTTTTAAATTTCGTATGTTTAAATTTATGTAATTTAAATGCGTGTGGTTTCTTGAATGAAATTTTATTTTATTCATGCGATATTAATTTTGGAAATTAATATGGTTTATTGAAATTGGTTGGGGTAATTTTGGCACAATTACTTGGACGGCTGAATTGGACCCATGGTTTCCCAATTCCAGTGGGAGCAGTTGGGCTGCCTGGGCTGGAAGCCCAAAGCCCGTTAAGAGTTAGAAGCATGGTGGGCCAAAATTGGCGATTTCAACATAAAGGCTTGGACATAATTGAAATGGGCTTAAATCATGCATTATAACATGCTTATGAATTTTATGTATTGGATGCATATGGATGATTGAATATTTGTATGATTGGATGCTATTGGGCCTTATTCAAGATGTGTTGTATTTTTTTTTTTTTTTGGGATAAATACGGCCAGCGTGTCGTTTTTCTTTTTTTAATGTAATTTTATTTTATTCAATTATTATTAAATTTGTAAAAGAAGAAGCCCCAAGAGTGGTGAGCCCAAGTGGAGGTGTAAGCCCAGAAGGAAAAAGATGGAGGCCCGCCTGATATTGTTTTCTAGTATAGGTTCACTAGAATAATATTAGGATGTAATAAAGGCCCATAGCAGTCCATTTTACTTACTTATTTAATTATGCTTTATATTTATATGCATGTATGAATGCATGATCCAACCGCATTTCACCCGCCTTATGTATGCAAGCTGTTGTTAATTGAATCTAATAACCAAATGAAATTACTAAGTTGCTTAAAAGTGCTTTCCTCATTCAAAACCGACTCGAAGTGTGAATAGGCCAGTTGTAGACCATACCCTCGTAGGATACACTGGAGTATTGTCACTTTGTATTGGGTTGGGGTATGGGATACTCTAACACTTGAATGGAGGTTTTGACTTAGCATGGGTAGTAGGATTCTCCTGGCCCTAAGCATAGATGGGTAAGTGCCAACAAGCCCATCAAACTGAGAGTCTCTAGGTTGGGATTGGATGGCGTTCCTTCCTAAATAGTTAAGGTATAGTTATACCAGACCCTCGTCTGGCTGTATCTTAATAAAATATGGATCTCTGCCCATGAGCCCAACAACTTGGTTTAATTAATAAATTGATTCATTATTAATTATGTATGGGAATAACAAAGTAAAGTCCTTTATTAACACTCTCAAATGTTTTTCTGTGTAGAAACTCTAAATGGCAAATAACAACACTTTACCAATGCGATCGATTCTTGAAAGGGACAAGCTTTCCGGTCCTAACTGTTTGGACTGGTGTAGGAACTTAAGAATAGTTCTAAGATAGGAGTCCAAAGAGTATGTGCTGGAGAGGCCTGTACTGGCTGCGCCTCAAGGATGTAATCCACTGGCTGCCCAGCTGGAGAAATACGAGGTGCATGTCAAGGATAATAGGGATGTGACATGCCTAATGTTGGCCTGTATGGCCCCCGAACTGCAAAAACAGTTTATGGACCATCAAGCCTTTGCTATGATAACAACTCTAAACGAGATGTTTCAGGAGCAAGCTCGTCAGGAAAGGTACCTGACCAACAAGGCATTCCACTCTTGTAAGATGGGGGCCGGGACATCTGTGAGCGCACACGTGCTCAAGATGAAGGGCTATTTGGACACTTTAGCCCATCTCGGATGGCCCATCTCTCAAGAGTTGGCAGTGGACACAATCCTTGCATCCTTGCCAGATTCTTATGATCAGTTCATCCTGAACTACAACATGCAAGGGATGAACTTCAATGTCAGTGAGCTGCATGGAATGCTTAAGCTTACTGAGCAGTCGATCAAAAAGACTCTGCCGGTGCTGCTGGTCAACAAGGGGAACCCTCCTATTGCCAAGGGTAAGGCTAAGGAAAAGGCTAAGGCCAAGGCCAAGAAGGCCAAGGCTAAGAAGGCCAAAGCCCAACCCAAGGCCCAGCAAAAGGCAGGTCCTGAGGATGTCTGTTTCGGGTGTAGACAGGCGGGCCATTGGAAGAGATTGTGTCCCAAGCTGATGGGAGAGCAGAGAAGGGGCTAAAGTGCATCCTCTTCAGGTACTTATGTTATAAACATTAACCTTACTGTTTCAACATCCTGGGTATTGGATACTGGATGTGGTTCTCACATTTGTTGTAATGTGCAGTGACTTAAGAACAAAAGGTCACTGGGGTCGGGAGAGGTGGACTTGCGAGTCAGAAATGGAGCAAGGGTTGCTGCCATAGAGATCGGTGAATACCACCTTGTGATGCCTAGTGGATTGGTTTTAATTTTAGAACAATGTTATTTTGTACCTGCTATGTGCAGGAATATTATTTCAGTTTCTATGTTGGATATTTCTGGATTTTATTTTACTATTTCTAATGGTAGAATTTCCATATCTAGAGAGGGATTATTTTATGGAGATGCTCTATTAAATAATGGCCTGTATATCATGGACTTAGATAAAACCAATCATGTCTATAACATAAACACAAAAAGGGTTAAGCCCAACGAACTTAATCATGTCTACCTATGGCATTGTCATCTCGGCCACATAAACGAGAAGCGCATAGCTAGGCTTCACAAAGCTGGAGTCTTAGGGTCATTTGACTTGGAGTCAATTGATACATGTGAATCATGTTTACGAGGCAAGATGACTAAGGCGCCTTTTAGCAAGAAGGCTGAAAGGGCCACCGGCTTATTGGACCTAATACATTCAGATGTATGTGGACCCATGAGCACAACGACCAGAGGTGGACACCTGTACTTCGTCATGTTCACGGATGATTTCAGCAGATATGGCTATGTCTATCTGATGAAACAAAAGTCTGAGACCTTTGATAGGTTCAAGGAATTTAAGAACGAGGTACAGTACTAGCTAGGTAGAAATATCAAAACCCTTCGGTCGGACCGAGGTGGTGAGTATATGAGCCTAGAGTTTGACTCATATTTGAGAGAGCATGGAATAGTTCCATAACTCACTCCTCCCGAAACACCACAATGGAATGGGGTGTCCGAACGGAGGAATAGGACCCTGTTGGACATGGTCCGCTCAATGATGAGTCAAGCCTCTCTCCCAATTAGTTTCTGGGGACACGCCCTCGAGACAGCAGCTCTTATCTTAAATAATACTCCGACTAAGGCAGTGGAAAAGACCCCATATCAGATATGGACGGGCAGGGAGCCTAATGTGTCTTTCCTAAGGATTTGGGGATGCAAAGCACATGTCAAGAAATTTACTAGTGGCAAGCTGGAGCCCAAAACCAATAAATACCTGTTTGTGGGCTACCCTAGGGAAACCAAAAGGTATTACTTCTACAACCCCGCCGAGAACAAGGTGTTCGTGGCAAGGAAGGGGGTCTTTCTAGAAAAGGAGTTCCTTTCCAAGAAAGATAGTGGGAGTAATGTTGAACTCAGGGAAGTTCAAGGTCCACAAGCTCCTGAAGAGGATAACTCGGAGGCCCAGGTGGAGCTTCCACAGGAGGAAGCACCGACCCAGGCCGCACAAGGACCTAGAAGGTCTTGTAGGGATCATCGGGGACCAAAGAGGTATGGTTTCCTCATCACCGATGATCAAACTCCTCTCATCTGGGATGAGGAAGAACCCAAAACCTACCAGGAGGCTATAGCAAGCCCACAGTTTGCGAACTGGCGTAAAGCCATGGAGGTAGAGATGCAATCTATATACGATAACCAAGTTTGGAACTTGGTTGATCCACCTCCGGGTACAAAGGTAATAGGTTGCAAGTGGTACTATAAGCTAAAGGCCGACAATACCTTCAAGGGGCGTCTGGTTGCGAAAGGTTTCAGACAAGTCCATGGAATAGACTATGATGAGACTTTCTCACCAGTAGCCATGCTTATATCCATCAGGATCTTGCTAGCCATAGACGCATGGTACGACTATGAAGTCTGGCAAATGGATGTCAAAACCGCTTTCCTTAATGGAAAGCTACTCGAGGATGTGTACATGACACAACCTGAGGGTTTTATCGATCTAGAGTATCCAGGAAGGGTATGCAAGCTTCAAAGGTCCATTTATGGACTGAAGCAAGCATCCCGAAGTTGGAATCTTAGATTCAATGAGGCTATAAAGGAATATGGCTTCATACAGAATCAAGATGAGCCTTGTGTGTATAAGAGGACAAGTGGGAGCATTGTCATGTTTTTGGTACTTTATGTGGACGACATCCTACTCATTGGAAGCGACATACCTATAATGCAAGGAGTAAAGCAGTGGCTGAGTAAGTGCTTCGCAATGAAGGACTTGGGCGAAGCTGAGATGATCCTAGGGATAAGATCTATAGAGATAGATCAAATCGGCTTCTGGGCCTAAGTCAGGCCTCATACATAGACAAAGTTCTGAAAAGGCTTAGCATGGACCGGACCAAGAAAGGTTTCTTACCAATGGGCCATGGGCTAAAACTTAGTAAGAAACACTATCCTAAGAGAAGGGAGGACAGGGAGAACATGAAATTGGTTCCATATGCTTCGGCTATGGGATCAATTATGTACTCTATGTTATGTACAAGACCTGATGTCGCCTTTGCACTAAGTATGACGAGCCGGTACCAGCAGGATCCCGGGGAGGATTACTGGAAAGCTGTCAAGGCAATCCTTAAGTACCTTAACCGGACTAAGGATAGCTTCTTAGTGTATGGTGGTCAGGAAGTGCGATCAGTTACTGGGTACACTGATGCAAGCTTCCAGACTGACCAAGATGAGTACCAATCACAGTCTAGGTATGTATTTTTATTTAATGGTGGTGCTATAAGCTGGAGGAGCTCAAAGCAGCCAACCATCGCGGACTCTACAATAGAAGCTGAGTACATCGCGGCTTGTGATGCAGCTAAGGAAGCTGTATGGATGAAGAAGTTTATCACTGAGTTAGGAGTAGTGCCAACTATCCAGTTGATATCTTTTGTGACAACAATGGGGCCGTTGCACAAGCTAAGGAGTCCCGGTCACACAAGAACACAAAGCACGTGCTGAGAAAGTTTCACCTCATACGAGAGATCGCGGAGAGAGGTGACATTGCATTGCACAGAGTGGACACCGAGGATAATGTCGCAGATCCTTTGACCAAGGCGCTGGCCCAGCCCAAGCACAAGGGTCATACTAGATCTATAGGGATTAGGCCCATGCCTAGTTGGAAGTAGTGCAAGTAGGAGATTGTTGGATATGCCCTAGTCCCGAGGCATTGGTCCTTGTATTTGTATCATACATTTATTGGATTTATGTATTATACTTATTTGTGTTATTAATAAAGGCATTAATTCATTTATTATATCTATCTTGTGCAATATATTAAATGAAGTATCCAATGGACATATCCATATCCATGATGACCAGTGTCATGCACTTGGCAGTAAGACCATGGATAGGGTAAACGATAAGACCATGAATAGATCCGTAGTCTGTTCCAGTCATGGGAATGAATAGAACAAGAGACTATTATTAACCTGGTTGTATGGCGATGTCTTACCGGTCATTGGACATGGGATGTCAACCAAGTTAATGGGTACATGCATAAGGGGCATGGTACTGGATAGATCCACTAAACAAGAAATCCACATGGTATAGTATCACAAGTGATTCTCGTGTAGTACTTGTATGGATCCTTTGACCTGACCATATGATGGTGTTGCATGTGAGGTCGCATACTTAGGGGTACGCCTAAAGGGCCTGTAATAGGGTACCAAGTATGGGTACTTTCGGGTATGTCACTTAGCATGGTAATGCTATGGATATGCAGAAGGGATTTGTCACTCAGTAGTCCACTGGGAAGATATCACCGGCCTCTTGATGAAAGCGACTGATAAGAGTGTGGCCACACCCAAACAAGTGGAAACTTGTTTGTGAGCTTCAGTGCATTCGGGATCAAGTTAATGTCCGGACACAAAAGAGGGTGATCAATCCATGCCTCTGTGTTGGACACAGATATCAATGACATGGGATGTACAAGTTTGAACTACAGGGTTATGATAACAGTTAGACTTCCATCTCCATCTTAATTGGGGGCTGCAGTGGCTTGCTAGAGCCCAACTGCAGTCTGTGGGCCACGGGCCCACGGGATCGTACACATTGAGCGACTGAACACTGACTTAAGGAATCACATGTATACTTGGAGTATACACTCTGGAGAGAGAGGTGTACATTAATTACATTATAAAGATCAATTAGATTAATCATTATAAAAAAATTAATATTTGATTGGCTCTTCGTAATTAATTGGATTAGTTATGAAATTATTTCCTAGGTGGAAATATTCACATGTATAGGTTTACATATGATTCTATTTTGTGAAGATCTAATTTTAATTTGATGGATTAAATTAATTGGTCAAATTAATTTTAATTTAAATGTAAATAATACATTACTTGGTGTAATATATTAAATACATGGGTAAATTAAAGTTGGGCTTAAAATTAATTTAAACCAGACTAATTAAAATAAGATTGGGCCTGAATTAAAAGAAGGAAGCCCACACAAATAAGGAGCCAGGTTGGGCCAAAATTCCTCTAGGGAATTTTGGCCAACCTAGGGTTTAATAACCCTAGGAATTTCGGCCACCGTTAGTCCACACAAGCATAGCCGAAATTCCCAAGCCTCCCTCTCCAAAGCTTCATGTTTTTCCAACGCTAGCACAGGTTGTGTTCGTTAGGCGTTTGTGTACGTGAACGATGAGGGATTCTAGATTGATTCCTGCAGTCTGCATCCATCTCTTAAAGAGATATTCTGGGTAAGAGATTTATCTATTGTGATTAAATTTTTGTTTTTTCAATTTCCATCTCAATTGCTCTTGGGCACGGATTTGAGAAAATCATCGCGTTCTTCCGCTTTAATCGGGTGATTTCCGGTGACAAATCCCAACATATATTCTTCTGGGAAGAAGCCTAAAAAGCCCAAATTCGACTGAATACAACCGGTTTTCCTATTTTAAATGATTTTTCATGATTCAATTCGATCAAATCACATCTGTACACTATAAAATTGTGGTTTTTGGATTTTCAATGATACGGATGGAGATTTAAAGTTTTGTTGGTTTCAACTCTTGGAATTCGTAGTTGTTAGATTCCTAACCGGATCCTCGGTCCAGTGATAACTGGCCCTCGAATCCCCAGAAATGATTTTAGAAAATAAGAAAACCACTGTCGGGCACTGTTCATTATAGTTATGCGACTATAAGTCTATAGTCATGCGACTCTAACTAGAGTCATACGACCGTGATCATTACAATTGCACGACTGTAAATTACAGTCGCACGATTGTCATACTACTGCACGGCTGTAGTGACGAGCAAAAGGCAGAATCACGGGACGACCCGCGCGGACATCGTCGCGTGATGCTCTCTTCAGAATCAAACCTGTTTTTTTGGCATGTTTATCACTTTCAGACCATAGATGAACGTTTGGAATTAGGAACCCCTGTGAATGGAACCCCGAGTTCCAGGATAACTGACCCACTAAACCGAAGAAATTTGCATGTAATTGAGCCAAACCGTTTTCGAAAACAGTTTTCAAGCACGAAAAAAAACCTACAGGGCGTTTCTAAAACCGTTTTCCAGGTCTAACCGAGCAAGCTGCCCGGGCTTCTCGGTTATCCCCTAAATGCATGTTCCCACTTCCCAAAATCCCCATTCTATCTTGTATGAGTCCTATATGTGTTTGGGATATATCTATGCTAACCATTCGTTTTGCAGCTTTTATTTTTCTTTATTTTTATTTTGAATGTATTTCATAGATTAATCGTGTATTCTAGGCGATTGTACTTTTTAGATCCTCAAGTATCTAGGTGATTATAATGGTGAGAATGAGAGCCTTTTTTCCTTTTTCTGGGTTGTAATAAGGTCTTTATTTCTTCTTGATTTATTTTTGGATGTATGGTTTATATTTCCGCACTTGAATTTTATGTACTTTATTCCTGTCATCTGAATGAGCATGGGCTAGTAGTAAAGGATTAAATTAGGTAGAGAAAGATAATAAGTGAGTAAACTATTGTCATATGTACTTATAAATGAACACAAACTTGAGGTTGAATAGGTAAGTTGCCCGAACCCTAAATCTCTGGATTAGGCGTAGTAGTCTACGCTCAGTAGGGAGCTATACCGGAATTTTCTGGATGAGCTGATCTGGGTGGCGACTCTGTCACTGATCTTGAAATTTAAGTTTTGAGGTCTTTAAGTTAATAAAATGGGAAAAGGTTTTCTACAAAAGGATTTCCGAAAAGAATCAATGGTTTTCCTAAATAAGATCATCAAACCCCGTTTTCAAAATCCAAACATTTCTACTTCTCTTTTTCCTCGGTTCGCTTCACCGCGTTCCGCCTAAAAAGGTCGTCCGCTCACAATACCGTTAGAAAGATACCGTGAAGTCGAATACGAAGTCATAATTCTTGTTGTTTTATAAAATTCAATTTCCTTATAAGATAATTAAGGCACAAGTTGACAAATATTCAAAATTTAATATGCGAAAATTCCGACAAAAGGTTGGAGATATCCATAAACATTTTTGAAAGCAAGTAGTAATTAAAAGTCTTCAAATTTTCAAAGGTTTACCATTACTACTATATATCATATTTTCTGATGGGAAAAATATACCGACTACAACGGCAACAACAAATGCGGAATAAATCTTCGTTGTGATTCTTTTTCCCGACTCTTATGAATCTTTGAGGAAACCAAAAATTAAAGCAATACCAATCAACAGAAATGGAGCAATGCACAACAACACAAACATGCAAGATTTTTATATGGAAAACTCTCTCAACCGAGAAGTAAAAACCACGGGACTCTTAGGCTGCTTAATCTTCCGCTATCAAGCAATAATGGGCAATTACAGCAAGTCTTCCCTAGATGAACTAGAGGGATACATCATCAACATCATATATTCCTGGAATGAATTATCAAGAACCATGGAATTAAAACAAAAATGGGATAAAAGATCAAGAACAAACAAAAAATACACACAATCTGCCTTTGGACAAAAATACCCTATGGATCACCGATGACGATCTCCACCATTCAGATTGAAGACACGAACGTCAGGAAGACGATGTTCGAATTTCACGGCAATCCAACGGACACAACTCGGCATATGCCAAAACCGTGCAGCTGGTGATGGAGAAGAAAAATAAGTTTCAAACTCTCTTCTTCTTCTTCTTCTTCTTCTTCTCTCTCTCTCGCTCTCTCTCTCTCTCTCTCTCTCTCTCTCTTTTTCTCTTTTTCTGTTTCTCTTTCTCTTGTTTCTCTTGGTTTTACTTTCTGCCTGTCTATTCTTTTTACCTAACAAAGACTTTAAAAACCAACATTCGAAAAATTCTTCCTTAAGTTAGAAAAAAAAACCCAACATATTTGTCTTAATTCCATGTTATTTTCTTTGAAGTTTCAAATTATATACCAGTGGACAGGAATACAAAGAATTATATATCAAAAGATTTTCCAATGAATATTGGCAAAATTAAATTCGCAAAAATAATGAGGATAACTTTACAACTTCAAAAAATATTCCGGGCATAATGCTGTCCACATATATCTTGGAGTCAATAGTACTTAGAAATTATCCTTTTTTTTATTATTATTTTTTATTTTTTACTTTCTTCGTCGTCTTTAAATTATTAAATTATGTGGTCCTCCCTTACCGTGAAAAAAGATAGTCAAGCTCCAGTTTACATGATAATATAGTGACTTTGACTTTGTTCTTGGTCTACAAAATTTGAGAAAGAATTGTATGCAGAATCAATCTTCTCATCAATTGCCTCTCATACACTCAGCATCAAGTGTTGGATCCAGTTTCAAGTTTCAACACTATTCTTCTCTGTTCAGGTATCAGGTTTATTATTGTTCTCTTTATTTATTTATTTTAATAGGTTTCATCATCTAATTTAATTATTATGCTTCAGGGGCTCAAAATTTGTATTTACTTTAAATATATGTGTGTGTGCGATTATGCTGTTCGATCATCAGATATGGATGCATTAGTAACTGTTGTTTTCACTCATGTATGGCATCATTAACCGGTGAATTTATGTTGAAGTTTAATCATTTGATTCAAAAATTAAAATAAATAAATAAATCAATTGAGTCATATACTCAATATATAGCCATGTATTTTAATGCCATTTAATTTGAGAAGGATTTAATTACTAAGACTTATTTAAATTAGTATAACATTGTCGCTAAAATTACGACAGGATGGAAACATTTAGCGACCACATAATTGATATTGATATCAATAACATAACAACTTCAATTGAAGATGAGCTAAAGATGTTGCATCCGTTGTCGGACCAATCTTGTATCTACAGAGTTCCCAGGTTAATGTTCCGACTAAACGAGGTTGCCTACACGCCTCAAATCGTGTCCATCGGCCCCCTTCACCATGGCAAACCGGAGTTGGAACAAATGGAGGAGTACAAAAGAAGATACCTCCAAGATTTTCTTCAATTGAGCAATGTAAATTGTAACATATATGTTGACATTGTGAAGGCAAACGAAACAAGGATACGCAATTGTTACGCTGAAAGAATCGAATTAAGAAGCGACAAGTTTGTGAAGATGATATTAGTAGACGCGGCCTTTGTTATTATGGTCTTACTCAAATCAAGTTGCCTTAAACACCGAAGCAGCAGCGATCGTATATTCCATAGACCGTGGATGGAAAATGACATACGTTATGACATGTTGTTGCTTGAGAATCAAATCCCCTTCTTCGTGCTCGAGTATTTGTATGCAGCATCCGATATAGCAAGTAAGACTCCAGGACTTTCATTGATCAAGATTACACATGCATTCTTCAAAATAAAATGGGCTTCATGGGTGACAGAAGAAGCCTTAGAGAACCAGATCAATCCATTATCTCAAGCAGAACATATTCTTGATTTTCTGAGGATTTGTCAGCTCCCAAAATCGAAGTTGCAGAGAAGAAATTTCCACAAAATTAGGACCCCAGCAGCATGGTATGCACCTAGTTTGACCGAGCTGAAACAAGCTGGAGTCAGATTTAAGGTTGGTTCTAGCAAACACAAACTCGATGTCGAATTCAAGAATAGAGTTCTGTATTTCCCAACTTTGAAAATAACTTCGCGGACAGAAATTTTCTTGCGAAATCTGCAGGCTTTCGAGCAATGCCATTGCTACGAAAGGTATATAAATGACTATATCGCGCTAATTACTATGCTTGTGGTGACCGAAAAGGATGCAGAGATTGTTACTCGGTGTGGAATTGTACATAATCGGTTACGAAGTGGTGAGTATTTATCGGTTTTCTTTAACAATCTTGCCAAAGGAAATCTTGTGGCTCGCGATAGATTCTACTTTTCAGACACGGTTGAAGACATTAATCTACATTGTAGGAGTTCTTGGAGGAAGTGGAAAGCAAGTTTGGAACTTGACTATTTTAATAGTCCGTGGGCTTGCATTTCTATTTTTGCTGCTTTTGCTTTTTTCATTCTCACTCTCATCCAAACTGTTTCTTCTCTACTGCAAGTTTAGTGCATTTAATTTCACTGCCAAATTAAAATCAATGCTCGGAAATATATGTGCTGTTTATCTATTTGGAATTTTTGAATCTATATGATTGACAGTCAATAATTAATCGTGACCCAATATTATTAAACATACATCGAATCACATCAAACGTAATTGAGGAACTATGAAATGAAATTTACAGTATAAATATACAACCCCAAGCGAATCTTGATTCCACATATAGAAGAAGATGAAATTTAGAGGTTGTAATTGAGATTATTGAAATTCTTGTTTTTCTATATTCTTACGTTCTTTTTCAGAGAACTTTTTATGTTGAGAGAAGATGGAGAATGAACCGTTACTTTTTAACTATTAAATTCTCCTTTTTATACTTCATAAAATAACTGCTGCTACTCTAATCCATTTTACTAAAATGGGGAGAGATTCTAGTGTATACCAAGTGTACACTACTCCTGGCTAGTAAAAAATACATCAGCATGAGTGCATATTATATTTTAATTGACCATGAAAACCGGGTTTCTGGGCTTCTATCCGGTTTTGTGTATGATGGGCTTCTATGGGCTTCATTGGATGGTTTCATTGGTCAAGCCCGGTTCTTCTTTCCTTCTTCTTCTCTTGTTTTGCGTTTCTTCCTTTCTCTTCTGCGTTTGATTAGTTTTCTGTTGTAACGGTTTTGGCGCCAATTACAAACAGAATTGGCGCCTCTTTTCCTGTGTATTCTTCCTCTATAAATACAGCCTTGTATAAGAACTATAAAGAGAGATCAATAATAAAATTTCATTCTTCCAATTTCTACATGGTATCAGAGCTCTAGGTTTTCACCTTGAGCAAGTTTTGCCAACAATGGCAAGAAGACGAAGGACTACAGCACAGGAGATTCCTCAAGGAGTTTTCTTCCCAGGAGAAGTAGAAGCGGATGACGAATCAGCTGGAACTCATGCTGGAACTCATTTTGAAACACAGAATCGATCAAGTAGTTCAGATAATCCTGGACTAGTGCTCATAAACACAGTGCTTACAGGTCAGAGGAATTATCTTTCCTGGAGTAACTCAATGATAAGAGTATTAACTGCTAAGGAGAAGCTTGAATTCATTCTTGATGAGAGTAGTCCACCAGCAGTTCAATCGCCAGAGTACAAGCAATGGCGGAGGAATGATTGCCTTGTCTCTTCCTGGATATTGAACACAATATCTAGTGAAGTAGCTGAAGGTTTTCTTTATGTTGAATCTGCAAGGAATCTTTGGAAAGATTTGAAGCACCGGTTTGGATACAGCAATGGTCCAATGTTGTTTAAGATCAAACGAGAATTGAGCCTGTTTCAGCAAGGAAATATGTCACTGATGCTTTATTTTAATAAAATGAAACGTTTCTGGGATGAATTGAATCTGCTGCGACCAATTCCAAGCTGTAAATGTGGAGCTAGTCAGACTTGTGACTGCAATGCCTTCAGGCGTTTGGCTGATATCAATGAAGAAGATAAACTCTTACAATTCTTAATGGGATTGAATAAACAATATGCTCATGTCTGCAATCAGATACTATTGATGGAGCCATTACCAGAGGTGAATCAGGCTTATTCAATGGTTCTACGCATTGAAAGTCAAAATGAAGTCAATCTCGAGCCTCAAGTGGAAATAGCAAATTACAGCAAAACTGTTTCCAAGAAGAATGAAACAAAAGGCAAGAAGAAGAAAGAAGGCTGGTGTGAGATTTGTGAAACAGAAGGCCATGTCAGAGCTACTTGTTTCAAAGTGATTGGTTATCCAGACTGGTGGAAAGGTCCCAAACCAAGAACTATACAAGGTAACTCTGTTTCTTCCTTTAATGCAGCCATTTCTTCTCCTTCTATGAACAAAGAACAGGTGTATTCTGATGTTAATCAAGACAAAGAGACAGCAGCTCAGTCTGGCAATCTAACATACATAATGCAAGAGATGTATAAATTGTTAAAGGAAAGTAAGAATGCAGGAGATACACCACTTTCAGCTGGTACAGATTTCTCAGCATTTGCAGGTTTTTCAGGTAATGCTATTCCATCTACTTCAGCATTTGTTTCAAATTATTGGATAATTGACAGTGGGGCTTCTGCGCACATGTGTGCCAACAGATCTTGGTTTTCCTATTTAAAAACTGTTACAAACCAGCAGAGAATAAGTCTACCTAATGGTACTTATCAAGTGATCAATTGTATTGGTGATATTCAGTACAATAAGTTGAAATTGCAGGATGTCCTTTATGTGCCACAATTCCGGTATAATTTGTTGTCAGTAGGGCAGTTGCTGCACCAACAAAAAATAGAAATTTATTTTACAGCTTCTTATTGCTGTCTGCAGGATGTGAATACTAGAAAGCTTTTGGCAGTGGCTTGGATGGTGGATGGCTTGTATTTGCTTGACAAAAATTCTTTTGCACAAGAGATGATTTTGAAGATTCAAAATTGTTGTAATGTTTCAGTTGATAATGTGATAGGAAAATCTGCCGTGGATATCTGGCACAAAAGATTAGGTCATGCTTCTTTTGAGTCCCTTAGTCATATAAACAGTATAGACATGAAATGTGATTCATCAAATTGTGAAATATGTCCAAGTGCAAAACAGCACAGACTTCCTTTCAATAAAAGTCAAATTTGTAGCACTTTTCGATTACAAATGATACATGTTGATGTATGGGGACCCTACAAAGTTCCATCACTCACTGGAGCTAGATTCTTCCTTACAATAGTAGATGATTATACCAGATTTACATGGATTATTCTCTTACAATCCAAGGCTCAAGTTAGTCAGGCACTTACTGTGTTTTTGAAATATATTAAAACTCAATATGGAGCTCAGTTGCAGACAATTAGGAGTGATAATGGTCGAGAGTTTCTTAACCATACTTGTGGTCAACTTTTCCAGCAAGAAGGAATTATACATCAAAGATCATGTCCTTACACTCCTCAACAGAATGGCATAGTTGAGAGGAAGCACAGACATTTGCTAGAAACGGCAAGAGCAGTCTTGTTTCAAGCAAGTCTTCCTGTGAATTTTTGGGGAGAGGCCATCCTCATGGCAGTCACTATAATAAATGTGCTACCAAGTAAAAAGCTGAGTTGGAAATCTCCTTATGAACAATTTTTCAATAAACCAGCAGATTACAGTATTTTTCATGTCTTTGGATCCCAATGTTTTTATAAGGATCTCAGAACCACAGATAAATTTTCATCCAAGGCTCATAAAGCCATTTTTCTTGGCTTTCCATCTCATCAAAAGGGGTATAAAGTTTATGATCTCATAACAGGTAACATTTGTGTTTCCAGGGAAGTTATTTTTCAGGAGAGTATTTTCCCTTATGCATCTGCAACCATTGCATCTAAGCAACAACTTGTTCCATCATTTGTTTCTCCTCCACATAAGTCAGATTCAGGTGTTTTACCTCTCCAATCGTCTGTTGCCAGTGATCACTCAATCACAGATGTTACTTCCACCCAAAAACCTGCTGCAATCCGCAGATCAGCTAGACCAAAACATTCTCCTTTATGGCTGCAGGATTTTGTTCTTTCTACAAATACTGACCAGTCTAATTGTATTTTGATCAATTCACAACATGCTAGTTTTCTTGCAAATATTTTGCAGGATACTGAACCTCACAATTTCTATGAAGCACAAAAAGATCCTCGATGGCAGCAGGCAATGCATGAAGAGCTTCAAGCATTAGAAGCTAATCAGACTTGGGAGATGACTGATCTTCCTGCTTATAAAAAACCATTATCTTCCAAATGGGTTTATCGAATTAAATACAAGCAGAATGGTGAAGTGGATCGGTTCAAGGCCAGATTGGTGGCTAAGGGTTTCACACAAAAGGAGGGAGTTGATTTCCATGAGACTTTCAGTCCTGTTGCAAAGAATGTGACAGTAAGGATTTTTCTTGCTCTTAGTGCTATGAAGCAGTGGCCTATCCATCAAATTGATGTCAATAATGCATATTTGCATGGACATCTTGAAGAAGAGGTGTATTTAACTCCACCACTTGGTTACCAAAACTTTCCTGCTGGCAAAGTATGTAAGTTACTCAAGTCATTGTATGGTCTTAAACAAGCAGGCAGACAATGGCACAAAGAATTGTCTGGTAAACTCCTCAGTTTTGGTTTTCAGCGTTCTCCTCATGACCATTGTCTCTTTGTTAAAATGAATGACCTCATTCCCACCATATTGATCATTTATGTAGATGACATTTTGCTCTCTAGCCCTTCTGAAGATGCTCTTACAGAAGTGAAAACTTTTTTGCATAGCCTTTTCACTATCAAGGATATGGGTCCTGCTAAGTATTTCTTAGGCATTGAACTGGCTCGATCTGATGCTGGGATTCTTCTTTCTCAATCAAAATACATTCTTGACATGATCACTGAAGCAGGCTTAACTGATGCTAACAGTGTACCTAGTCCTCAAGCAGCAGGTATGGATTTCAGTCACACAGGTCCTTTGTATGATAATCCAGAGCAATATCGACGATTAGTGGGTAAGCTTTTGTATCTTGGTTTTACAAGACCAGATATTACCTATGTAACCCATCAATTAAGTCAGTTTATGCAGAGTCCAGGGGTACACCATTTCCAGGCCGCATTGCATACATTGAAATATTTGAAGGGCACACTTCACTATGGTTTGTTCTATCCTAGTACTGGTGATTTACAACTCAAGGCTTTTTGTGATTCGGATTGGGGTACTTGCAAAATTACAAGAAGATCAATCACTGGTTACTGTGTATTCCTTGGACCTTCTTTGATTTCCTGGAAGTCAAAGAAACAGGGTGTTGTTAGCAGATCATCCGCAGAAGCAGAATACCGAAGTATGGCAGCCACATGTTGCGAACTGAAATGGATTTATTATCTTCTGCAGGATTTCCAAGTTTCCATTCCCCTGCCCATACCTCTGCGCTGCGATAGCCAATCAGCCATTGCTTTGGCTCGCAACCCAGTGCATCACGAGAAAACCAAACATGTAGGCATTGATTGTCATTTCCTCAGGGATTATATTGCAGATGGTTTTCTTGCCCTTGATTATATTTCGACTCATCTCCAGTTGGCCGATTTGTTCACCAAACCTTTAAGCAGTTCTCACATGCTTCCTGCGTTGTTCAAGATGGGATTTCTCAAATCCTCAGTCCTGCCATCTTGAGGTGGGGGTGAAAACCGGGTTTCTGGGCTTCTATCCGGTTTTGTGTATGATGGGCTTCTATGGGCTTCATTGGATGGTTTCATTGGTCAAGCCCGGTTCTTCTTTCCTTCTTCTTCTCTTGTTTTGCGTTTCTTCCTTTCTCTTCTGCGTTTGATTAGTTTTCTGTTGTAACGGTTTTGGCGCCAATTACAAACAGAATTGGCGCCTCTTTTCCTGTGTATTCTTCCTCTATAAATACAGCCTTGTATAAGAACTATAAAGAGAGATCAATAATAAAATTTCATTCTTCCAATTTCTACAGACCACGAGTAGTGTACTCTCCACATATACTAGAATTTTTGCTAACTGGATCTGAGCAAGCCCGTAAGAAATGGCCTGCCCAAAAATTCCAATAATAATTATGATATGTTTTCAAAATTCTCAGTTCCAACCAATTCCAAACCGAATTTGATTTTGCCAGAATTCATAATTTTCCTATTCATTTGCTTTGTTTGTCATTGTTTGATTAATTCATTCAAACAATTAATATAAAACAATTTAAAAAAAAAAAAAAAAAGGCAATGTAAGTGCATCAGAGAAAAAACAATTGATCTGTTTCAATACACCTGCTAAAGACGCAAACCATAGAGTACTTATTACTGGTGTTTGTTGCTACAAAATGTTAATCTCCTCACTATATTAGTTAGAACATCTACAGAATCAACTCAGCTCAGTATCTAATTATGAAAAGATTGTCCAACATTAATTTTCTCAAAATTCAGTAGTATAATAATTCGATCCAAAGGTGCTAATTAACAAAATTTATATTATTATTATTATTATTATTATTATTATTATTATTATTATTAATGATAAAACATCCAAGTGTGATTCTTCTATATAAACATTGATTAATCCAGAATATTAATTTAGACCACGCTTCATATATTCATATATTCTGCTAAATGTTTTTTTTAGCTGAACTCTAAATAATAATGGTAATGGGCTGATTGGGTTCTATTTAATATGGAGAAATCCCCAACTTATAATACCAAGGCCCAGACTCAAGTTTCTTAGGCATAATATATTAACTACACGAGTAATTAATATTTGAATTAATTAAGTTAATGAAACCCAGTTAACTTAATTAAAAGTTATTACTAATATACTTAATTAATAATAAAAAGGGGTTGATAAGTGATAATCGTAATTAGAAGGAGTGTCAGGATCTGGTCTTTCAACACCATCAACGTTTCTAAACCAATAAGCTTGATCAAACGAGGCTGCATTCTCCGGCACATCATCCATTACCCATTCATGCCCTTTTGGAATGTATATTCCTGTACGAGGATGTGGCACCCAGAATGATGTACTCTCCCTTTTCCCATTGTTGATCCTTTTTGATCTTGATGATTCTTGATGTTCATCGTCATGATTAACGTCAAGTCTTGATGGAATAGCAGGAGCAGATAGAAAACTATTGTGCCTCATGTGAACTCGCCACCTACATGACCAAAGTAATTACTCCACTACTGGAAGTTGGCTAGTTCACAGGTCTGGATACCCGCAAAATTATTATGTGGGCAAAGTTAGACTGTAACTAACATTTTCAATAAAAAAATAATCTAACTATAATTGATCCAAGCCCGGTCTAGACTGCTAGATGAATCGCTTAGTAGGACAACTTCATTAGAGTCATATACTTTTGTGCATTTCTTAATTGAATACTTGAGTATATGAAGTTTTTTATAGTTTTTTTTTTTAATCATACTTCCTATGCAAGTATATCATACCTACATATTTGATCTATACTTTTAATGGGGTCACACGTCTCCTCCAAAATTATATCAGACATCATAGGTTTCTGTTGAAGCAATAAAAACTTATTGTTAGTATTAAAAACTAATATCAATGATCAATTTTGCCCCTAAAGACATTTGGAAAGATCAATTTTACCTTTACAGTATAAGATTTTTTTTTCCCTCACGAGCTGAAAATTAATAATAGGAAAATGGAAATTAAATTGAAAATAAAAATGAGATGTTACCTAAGAAGAAGAAACTTTGTTTTGGCAATATCAACCATAACCATGATGTTGAGAAGGTACAAAAGCTTGTACTAGAAGAGGAGATTAGAAACCTTAAATTTGAATTGAAAGCTACACTTCTGAACTCTTTTTATACACAATTTTTTCTAATATTAAAGAATAGGAATCTGTCTCAACATCTATCTGGTGAAGGTGGTGCCTCAAAGTACACTGATAGGTTTTTTTTTTTACAATAATTTCCATATGGTGAAGGTGCCATGTGCATGCAAAAGTCACATAACAACATTGAAAAATTAACTCAAAAAAGAAAGAAAAAAAAATTGAAAAATGAAAAAGGTAATGGGCTATGTAATTTTTTTCAGTCCTCCATTTTCACTTGTAGCATAGCAAACTCTAATACTATTTCAATTCATCGCTTAAATAATTAGAATTGTTCATCAGGTCAGGTACTCACCCAAACCCGTTCTAAAAAACAATTCTTGAATATACATTTTAGAAGTTAGGTCCGTCCGAATCGGAGATGGTTCGAAATTTTCTGGATCGGTTTTAGATTTTCTTTCATGTGGTTAAAAAACCACCATATGATTTCTAAGCTAACAAATCGAGATTTTTTTTTTTTCAAAAAAATTACATATGGTTTCAAAAAAAATAGAGAAAAGAAGGGCATGTGGTTAAGGAAAATAATGTGATGGATACTTTCCAAAACTGGTTGAGGAAATCAATGGCCATATAGTTTTGATACCCTGCTTTAATCTATTTGCTTATCTTATCAGAATATATGAATTTCTTTTGATAAAGAATGGTTATTAATAGTCATGTGTGCTTCTCATCAGTCAATCATGTTTGATTTATGGGATAGTTTTGTGTCAATTCTTTCAGTCATATATATATATTTGGCTTATTTAAAAAAATGTTTTTTTAATATATATGGATTTAAAAAAAATTACTTATAAAATTAACTCTAGTTTTTTTAAGGAAAAAAAAAATCATTAAACATAATAAAAAACAAAACCTAATACATTTGTTAGGCCATCTCCAACCATAACTCCAAATTTTCCACTCCAAATCCAATTTTCTCTATAATTTAAAGTGAGTTACAGTTTTTTTTCTCCAACCCTTCACTCCAAATTTTCACTCCAAATTAAAATATTATTACTTTATTCCTTTCCACCTAACTTTTTATTATTATTATATTCCTTTTTACATATATTTATATTATTCAAGATCACAAATACATATATAAATTAAATCAGACACACAAATACACATATAAATTAAATCAAACACATAAATTAATAAAAATACATAACCCAAATACTATAAAATAAATATATATTTTTAAAACTAAAAAATAAAAAATTCAAAGGAAAAAAAAAGAAAGTAAGGAACAAATAAAAAAAGAAAAAAAAACAAATAAAAAAAAAGGAATGGTAGAAACAAATAAAAAAACAAAAAAAATAAAGTAAAAAACAAAAAAAGTAAGAAAAAAAAAAAAAAGGAAAAAAAAAGGGGGAATGGAGGGGAACAGTACCTCGCCAACATTGGAGGGGTACTATTCTCATCCCAAATTTTGGTGTTAAATTTGGTGGTGGGTTGGAGCAACCCACCACCAAATTTTGCATCTCCAACCCCAAATAGAGTGGGGTTGGAGATGCTCTTATCCCCTTAACTTGGCTACGAATGCCTTTGACCACTAAACTTTAGTTCCCGGACAAAAACTACTCATATAATCTCCTAAATTCAATTTTTATGTGTGAAATCAAATTTTTAAAAAAAAATAACTTTTTTTCTCTCCTCTGGTCCTCTACACCTTTCTTCTTTCATCTCATCAAATCCTCCAAATCCTCATATATATATATATATATATATATATATTGCAAATCCACATTACCAAAGCATACACAACAATGATTATCCAAGTTCCTTTCCCTCATCATAGTCATAGGCCCCGTTTGGGAGGGCTTTCCCAAACGGGGAAAGGAGCTTTTCCTGTGGGAAAGCCCAAAAAGCTTTATTACACATGTTTGGTAAAATACACAAAACGGAAAGTTAAAAACACGGAAAGGAGATTTTCTTCCTTTCCGCAGAAGCTCCAAATCGAGGCTTTGCTTGAAAGCGCGGTCGGCTTCTCTTCTCCAAATCATCGATCTCTGCTGCTGCTCCTTCTTCTCTCCAACGCGATCTGCTGCTGCTCCAACGTCGCCACTGCTCACGGTCCTGTAGCCAAATCATCAAGCTCTGTCGATGTCACTGCTCAGAATCCGGCGATAGGTTAGTCTACTCCTCCTCCATCTCTTTTATTAATTATTCAATTTCTCCCAATTTTGATTATTAAGGTTGTTATTGGCGTAAATTTCTTTGCTCATGCCCTCTCTCATTCTCTTCTTCAATTTTATCTTCATCAACGTGGGCGGGGCAGGGCACAATTAATCTTGCTAGAGGTGGGGGAGGGAGTGTGGAGGGCTTCCCTATCCCCGCCTCACCCCATTGCTATTTCTAACCCCAATTGATTTCTCGGAGAAATTGTTGAATTTAAGTAATTTTGGAAAATTACTGGACTTGTTGGAGCTTTCAATGTCATCGGACACAGCGGAGATAGTGAAAAGGGCTCGGGATTTGATGGACTCTGGTGAAATTTTGCATTTAATTAAGGCAATGTCATAGCAACCTGATGCTAACTTGTGGGGGGCCATACTGGGTGCATGTGAGATGCATTCTAATGTGCAGTTTGCTGAATTTGCACTAGATCATTTTATTCAACTTGACCCTAAAAATCCAACTCATCATGTGGCTTTATCAAATGTCTATGCGACTCTGGAAAGTGGGTAGATGCAGGCAGTACAAGATCAACGGTCATGAAGAAAGGGCTGAAGAAGAGTCCGTGATGGGGTTGGGTTTCAGGCACCGGATAAAGTTGCTTTGTGTTTTGGGACGATTGAGAAAGGTATGGCTCATTATCCTTTCGGTTTATTGTCAAATTTCTCTTTTTATTGATGTTAATGCATTTGTTATATTCTTATTACCAGTTTGGATGTATTTTTCTGAAGATGGACAGATTAACAGCGATGTACTCAACTACAACATATGCTTGGAAAGGGAAGCCTCAATGTGAATAATCAATTATGTGTGCAATCCTTGGAGTGAAAAAGTTTGAATTTTTTCATTCACACCTATCACTGGAGTAATTCATACGATGCTATGGTTTGTGCTTTGGATGGTTGAAACCCAAATGTAAATTGATTTAAATTGTTAGTCCAGTCTGTGGTTTTAATATCTTTTGTGATATTCAACATGCTCTAACGATATTAAACTCAACTAAGCTTGAGTCTTTTACTAGTCCGGGTCATATATGAATCTGAAGTATCTTTAAAGATGGATTCGGGTAATGAACATACTTCGGTTATACCATTTTAATATTATTAGGATCAGACAATCAAATAGCTGCTGCATTAAGTGGAATTATTATACTTTTTAAGCTTGCAGCGAGCGGAAAGCATACATGAAGATGAGTTCTCCATTTATTACTTGATTTTAAGGATCTCTTGCATATGCCATCACTATCTGACAATAAAATTCTTTGACTCTTCTTTTAAATAGCTAGACTATCCATTGGAAAAGAATTCATGCTACCTTCTTTTCTGTATTGAGTCATTCTTAGTTTTGAAGTTTTTGATGATTTGGTTGAGCAATATGTTAGTGGTTTATTTTTATTTTATGTCAAATTAACAGTTTTTCTTCTGTTTTCCTTAATAGCAGAATTCGAAAGAAATCTGGCCTAAGACATTGATCATGAAATCCAACAAAGCGAATTCATCTTTGGCATAGTGAAAGCCATGTGTTCCTTTTTGTGCATGGATGGCACCCATTTGTGGCAAGTGGCTACGAAAGTTGAGAAACACTGGCAGCAACAAGGAAAGGGTAGCCTACAAGCCACTCTTAGTAGTTGAAACAAGGAAATATAAGATGACACAAAGAAGTCTCCGAAATAAGATGTGCCACCAAATCACTTAGGTTCAAGAAACCTCAAAATTTATGGATGAACTCTAAGAAGCTGTAACTTTGTAAGTATGTCTCATCTCTTACAATATATAATACTGAATCTTACTTGTTTAGAAGCTTACTCTTTTTTTTAAGGTAGGTAAAAATGGTTAACAGGGAAACTATCTTAAGAATACCATTGCTATTCTGCAGTTATTTGAATACAACATTATGATTTTTTTCAATATTATGATTTATGCTCTGGAATAGTCAGATATCTTTCTGCATTTCTATGCATACAAATCTCTTCCTCTATGCACAATCCCTGAAGAATCTGAGATCATTCTCACTACCATTCTATCAGCTAGTGGATCTGTTTGACTTGTCTACTGGTTGGGATGACTATTGAAGAATCAAAGTCAGCAATAAAATCTGTTTTCTTGCTCATGTTAGCAAGTTATGCTGTGATTTTGTGAATATAAATTTGTACCTTTTCTTCAAGCATTAATGAAATTCCCGATTGTTCAAGTAAAATCTGATAATGACATTGTTCAAGTAAAATCTGATAATCAAATACAAAATTTTCTGTCAAGAGCCAAATTTTTTGAAAAGTTAGATTACAGGAGCCAATGTACTAAAATTGAAGGGGGCCAAAAGTAGTAGGGTGGGATCCATTGCCATCTTTGCAGTTGGTAAATAATCGATGATGCTAGTTTTAGCTCGTGCCTTAACATATATGAATAATTTCTCTGGTTTCTTTTATTGTGTGGTGACTGGTGACCATATGTATTTTAAAACTAACCTGTTTAACCTATCATATTGCTGGAACCTATTATAATCTTTTATTTTTTCTGAAACAGAAAGCTTCAAGATGATTTGACTGACGAAATGGTTGGTTTGGCCCAGCAACTTAAAGAAAGTAGTCTCCTGATGAGCCAGTCCCTACAAAATACTGAAAAGGTGATGATTTTAATGCCCTATGGGCTTACTTAACAGAAATTGCTCTAGGTGGGGTTTGAATACTGGTCTATGTATGCACCATGCCAAGGGCATCACTAGTAGTTTATTCTTTTTTCAGTCAATATGCAATTGGTTTAGAAAGGAAGAAGAATGGATAAAGTAGCAGTATAAAAGTGGAAGGTTGAACCTGAAAGTGAGAAGATTTTTATTAGTATGCATGGTAGTTTCGTCATCTGAGCCTGATAATTTTGCTGTACTGCAGATACTTGATTCTACAGAGAAGGCTGTTGAGCAGAGCTTGGCTAGCACAGGTCATGCCAATGTACGGGCCATGGAGGTATACTCAAAAACTTCCAAGACCACATGCTTCCAATAGCTCTTGATTTTTTTATGATGTGTGTTTTCGTAATGGTTGTACTTCTAATTCGTGTAACCTGAAATGTCTATGTGATAAACAAATTTACCTTTTATTGGTGGACAGAGATGGCAATATTACAAAATTTCTAATGTATTCTTTGCTGCATGATATTTACGTATATCTTAGGCTTAATATAAACTGAAATTATAAAAGAACTTATATGAATGAGATTGAAATAAGTGAAACAATTAGAATTGAAAGTGAGAGTGAATTAGAAAAACAAAATATTGTCTGTATTATTTATTTTCACTGAAACATCGTCGCATTTCAGCTTCTTTTATATAATCTACGGTCATTTATTTCTTTATTTATTCAACCTTTTTGTTTTTTGGATTGCCGACCCCGTAATTTTTATCCATTTGATGGTTTTGGTGAGAACCGGACTGCAAGAAAATCAGTGATCGAAGCTTTTGCTTCAATGGAAATTTTGATTTGATGGTTTACATTATTATTGTGGGTGGTATGTGAAGATGGGAAATTTCGGATTAGAATCGTATTATGGAAGAGAGGGAGAAAGTAATTTTGTTTTTGTTTTTGTTTTTTTTCAACTTTTCAGTGAAAAACAAAAATTTATCTTTAGAATCTTTTCTTGCGTTTCAAATGTTCTTCAATGCACATATGCTGCGGTTGTGAATCATATCAATTTAACCAAGTTTAAGGTGCCAATCGGTCTTTTTAGAAGTATATCATACAAATTTGGTTTTCTTGTTTTTACGAGGATGATAGGATACAAATAAAGCAGAATATATTTTCATTTTGATTAACTTATTATATATGTATGGATGATTAGTATAAAAATTATTATTTTATATTAGTATCTTTCAATTAAAATAAATATGTCATTTTTTTTCTTCTTTTGTAATATGTATGTGATATGGAGATTAATAAAAAAATTATTAATAGCTAATAATATACAAATAAATAAATAAAATAATTTTTTTATTAAATATGTGTGATACAAATTATTAATTTCTAATTTTATTTAATTAATTAAATTAAGTAAAAATTAATTTATATCATTTATGTTCTTTTATATCATTTTATATATCAACAGCACTTTTATAAACAGTTTTACCAAACACCACACAAACTGCTTTTAAGAATAAAGCTATTTCTATAAAAATATTACCAAACACTTATCAGCTTTCCCAAACAGCACTTTCCCTAACAGTTCTTTCCCTGACAGCCCTTTCCCTAACAGCCCTTTCACTGACAGCCCTACCAAACTGGCCCATAGTCGTTACTACTCGCATTCTGCCCGACGTTGCCGTTTAGATGAAGAGACGGGATCTGTTCAATCCTTTGCTTACTCTGGCCACCAAAAAATTAATTTCTCACTCCTTCTTTGAATCCCTTCAGAACCATATTGCATACCTTGATTCTCCCCAAACCTCACTCTTTATTTTCTCTATCCCATGCCTTCTCAAGCTCCGTGGTCATCGTTTGTTGCGGTCGGCCCCGTCCCTCCCGTCAAGAAAGAGCAATTATGAATTGAGTTTGAGATTTTTCTGACTTGAATTGGCAAATTAAATTAAATTGGTGAATGTGTGTTGTGTTTGAAATTTTTTTAATATGAATTGGTGAATGCGAATTGAATGGAATTGGTAAATTAAATTGAATTTGGGATCTTGTGCGATTTGGGAGATTGAATTGGTCAAGATTGCCTACAGTGAGTGCATGGCGGTTCTGTGAACTATTTCATGGATTTTTGTTTCTGTTTGGTAGCAGCAAAATAATATTTATGGATTGCAGCCTATTTCGGCAATTCTTCCACTGGACAATGGTTTTCTTTAACATGTGATTTTAATATAATTTTTTTAAAAAAAAATTATGAACATGGATTTTGTTTATTCTTGTGCCAAGTTATGATTGAGTAATGTATTACGAACTCTTTTTAGATGTTTGGTTTAGTCGGATTGAAGGGGTTATATGTGCCAACTTTGTCAATTTTAAAGAGTTACATGGATATTTATAAAGTTAAGGAGTCAGAAAGTGTTTGAAGTCAAGTTAAAACCGTAATAAATGTATTAAACTAAAAGCAAAACACTTTAAGCATCCATCCATTATCCACAATTAGAATATTTTTTTAATATAGTGGAACTGCAATACTTAATTATAGAATTATATGTATATATAAAGTAATTTCTTATGACTTACATATTTGTTTTCGTTATTCAATTTTAAATTAATAATTCAATTCATTTAGATCAGTGAATAAATTATCTTATTATTCTTATATATAATTTAATGTGAAAAAATATATATAAAAAATAACTTAATCAACAGAATAACTTTAACGAAGTACGGATTCAATGAAATTAATAAACTATAAGCACTTGTGACTTATAAAATCCTCTTAAAGTTTGTACCAGCTTTTAATAATTACATTTTAATTATATTATTGTCACTTTATCTTTATTATTTACATTTTTCACATAATGAGAATAGATTCGAAATTGAAAATAACATCAATAATTCATCAAGTAGTACAGAATATTGTAGAAAAATTGTTAGTTATTCAGTTGCTTAACATTATACTAGGTTTGTTTTTTTTTTTTTAATTTCTTTTAATGGAATTTTTTTTTATAAGTAACGCGGGTTAAAGGAAGAAGGAGGCTAAACATCCCAATTAGGTTGGCACATTTAGGCCTACTACTTCACAATAACCCGAAAAAATTCATTAAAGGACCTTGAGGAAAGGTCAAAAAATTACAAGAGCAAGAGTTCAGGGTGAATGATTACATCCGAGACTGAGAAATTAAGACATCTAGATCTAAAATGAACAAAAGACCAAGTGTGATAAATACATGTGTAAAGCAAATCTCTGGAGTCGTGGCAGTCGTTAAAGATCACCTGGTTTCGCTTTTCCCAAATTTCCCAACAAATGGACATCCAGAGCGATTGACAAAATAACCTGTGGCGAGCGTTCCTGAAACAACCCGACCATTGAAAGAAGAAATCCGTGGCAGTCCGTGGGATAGCAAAACTCAGCCCAATCCAATTTAATAAATCCGACCAAATTCTATAGTTGGGCAAACAATGAAGCAAAGCATGATCTTGCGTTTCGACCTCCAAACAAAAAGGACATGAAGCATTCTCAATGGGAATAATATGGAAAGTCTCAAGAGTAGCCCGACAAGGAAGTATACCATGAACCAGCAGCCACATAAAAAATGAATTTTGGGTAGAGTTGGAGCACGACGGAAAGCCAATAAAGGAACAATAGCTGGCGTCTGATACCTGGCTGCGTGTAAGTGCTGAAGGAAGGAGCTAGGCGTGAATGTTTGCTGGCCGTTGGAAGCTGGAAGCTAGATAAAAAGGTCCTCGTCAGAGGATGTAATTGTCGGTAACCTTGATATGAGTGACTGCAACTAATGCTGATCTGAAATACGCAGCCGACGCTTCCAAAAAAGGCGTTCCATGCTTGAAAAAATGTGAGTGTATGCCCAAGACACAGAGACATGTTTACTAGTGGCTAGATCAAATAGAACTGGAAAGTATCCTTCAACGGAGTGGAATCCAACCAGGGGTCAAACCAAAAATTATGCGCTCACCATTATGTAGGTTGAAGCGAACACCCATAAAAAAAGATGAATATATCAAATTATTCTTGACACAAGCAGCAAAAATTCCTTTCCATAAAGGGGAAGATGATGCAACAATACACATATTATTCCAATCATCCATACCTGTCCGTTGGACACAAAATCTGTACCAAAGAGAGGAAGTATTCGAAGACCTGGCCTTCCACAACCACTTGAGGAGGAGGCTGGAATTTTTAAGGTGCATTCGTTGAATATTCAGCCCGCCAACACGGTTAGGGAGGCAGATTGTATCCCAACTAACCTTATTAAAACCTCTAGTATTCGCGTCACATTTCCAAAGGAAATTCCGCATGTAACTTTCTAATTTATGAGAAATTGCCTCTGGCATTTTGACAAGAGACAAGAGATACACCGGAATGCTACTCAATACCGGGTTTATTAGAGTGAGACGCCCCGCATAGGAAAGACAAGTTCCTTTCCACATACCTAGTTTTGATTCAAAATGTGAAATCAGAGGCTCCCAGTCACGGCATCTTAAAGTTTTGAAAGACAACGGCACACCTAAATATTGAAAAGGGAGTGAAGATACCGAACACCTGAACACCTAACTTTATCTGTGCAATAAGCTGTAAAATCCACGTTGACACCTAGTCCTACAAGCGAGCTTTTGTTAAAATTGATTCGGAGTCCTGAAATAGCCTCAAAACACCGAAGAATGCCGATGAAAGTAGTGAGTTCTTCTTCAATAGCAGGAATAAAACAGATGGTGTCGTCCGCAAATTGGAGAATAGACGGAGGCTGAAAGTTGAAAGACCCAAAGCCAGAGAGAAGACCTAAATTCGTGGCTTTCTCCACAAGTTGTTTGAGACCCTCCGCCGCAAGGACAAAAAGAAAAGGGGAGAGAGGATCACCTTGCTTGACGCCCTTCCGAAGATAAATGGGCTTAATAGGGGACCCATTCACCAAAATGGAGGTAGAAGAAACCAACCGGCAACTAGTCATCCAAGTATTCCATTTATTACGGAAACCCATCCTTACCGAAATCACATGAAGGTACTCCCAAGAGATACAATCAAAAGCCTTCCGAAAGTCCAATTTTAATACAAAGGTGGGATGCCTGCTGATTTTTAAAAAATGAACAACCTCCGAAGCCAAAAAGGAGCAATCATGGATATTATGTCCCTTAACAAATGCAAACTGACAAGCTGAAATTAAGGAAGGCAAGACATTCTGAAGTCTCCAAGATAACAATTTGGAGATGATCTTATAAATACCATTGATAAGAGCAATTGGCCAAAAATTACTTAACTGGCATGAACTCGCCACTTTCGGGATAAGAACAGTGAAAGACGTCTTCAAAGCAGGTGGAAGAAAGCCCGTTGCATAGAATGAATCAATAACTTTCAAAATCTCGCCCTTCAAAAGAGGCCAAGCTCTCCTGTAGAAAAAGAAATTAAACCCATCTGGTCCCGGAGCTTTGTTTTCACCACAAGATTTAATCGCATCCCATATTTCCTCAATACTGAAAGGAGCCGTTAGAGCATGATTATCCTCTACCGATGCCGTTAGAGCATGATTATCCCCTATCGATATACAAGTGAAATTGAGAGAGTCCAAGCTAAAAGGAACAGCAATATCTTCCTGAAAAAGAGACTTGTAAAAATTGTAAACATGATCCTTAATAAGGTCCTGATCCGAAATAAATTGTTGACCCACATCAATACCCAAAATTCTGTTGGATTTGAATCTAGCTGAAACTGTACGATGGAAGAAATTCGTATTATTATCTCCCAATAAGGACCACTTAATCCTGGATTGCTGGTGACGAATAAATTCCCAGTGTTTCCGCTTGTCAAAAAGTTAAGCTCTGAGATCGGCTAAAGATAGCCGTTGAGCTTCAGATAAAGGATGAGCTGCTGTGTCCAAAGTCAGAAGGAGGAGCTGTTGTTCCAGGGAAGAGATATCAGCCTCCACATTACCAAAGACAGACCTGTTCCATTCAGACAATTTTCCTTGAAGCAATTTTAATTTCTGGTGAAGAGGGATGCCAGGAGAAGTAAAACAGATAAATTCCTATTCATGCTGAACAAAAGTATAAAAATCAGAATTCTCCCACCAATAATTGAGAGAACAGAAAGGTTTAGGACCTCCATTAGGCTTGGCATCAAAGTGAAAGACAAGTGGCAGATGATCCAACAGGGAGCAATCAACCGTTGAATTAAAAAGAAATGGCCAGCAACTCACTAGATCCGAGCTAACCAATATGCGATCAATGCGTGAACATGTTAGAGCTTTATGCCAAGCAAGGGAATATCATGAAGTTACATGAATTCACAAACTCTTGAAAATTTCTAACAAAAGCAGATAGCTGACCATTAAAACGTTTCGACGGGTACAAAACTTCATTAAAGTCACCACAAACCAGAATCTTGGGGTAAGAACAAATAAAATTCTGGACCTCACTCCAAAATCTCATTCTATCTTCCAGGAAATTTGGAGCATAAAGAAACAGCACATATAAATCAACATCTTGATTAACACAATGAAGCAAACCCCATCTATTAGACGAAGCACATGAAGAGCAAGAGATAATAGCTGAATTCCAAGAGATAACAATACCACCCGACGAACGTTCAGCTGAAATTACAGCAAAATTAAAATCATTATGACCCCAATATTTCCTCATGTCAAAAACATGAACCACATCAGCCTTTGTTTCAATCAAACCAAATAAATGAAGGTTATGGCGACCTATAAGAGACTTAATAAATCGCTGCTTAGCGGGATTGAGAAAATCCCCTCGATAATTCCAAACCGAGAACGACAAATCCATAAAACACAAAATAAAACCCGGAGCTAGAAAACAACAGCTAATGAGCAGTAATAAGTTTACCTAATTTATCCTTTACAACCATGCTGTCATTATCGTTGAAAATACCAAGAGACTTCCCCAATTTCCACGTCTCATCAATCTCTCTATTGTTGACGCTATCGGATTCCATATCGGCTGCTAATTTCCAATTTCTGAAATTCATATTGGCAATATCAATACTTCGATCACAGCTATTGGGTAGTGAAATAGGGGAGCCAACTGCTCCATCCTGAAGAATCTTTCTGCCCGACTTCCTGGAGCCTACGGGGTATAGCGTTAGCAGCTGGTCGACCCGAAGAAAATTGTGGAGAAATCACGTCAGTTGTTGGGATGGATGGCGGGACCACAGTATCAACCGAAGGGACTGAAGAGGGGCAGATGTCGCCAATATCTGAATCAGTGTCACTGTCAGAGGTAGGTGAAACCGAGCTGAAGAAAACATCCAAATCACAGCTAACAGACTGCTCAAAAATGCCCAAAATCAAAGATTTCCCATGTATATCCACTTTAATAAAATCCGATAAATGCTTACAATCCGTTGATATTAAACATTGCACAATATCTAGTCTTTTGTTTAGCACAAAATCATTCCCAAAACCAACAAGTTGCCCAAACCTGGAAGATAAAGTCTCAAGGAACGAAGAATGGCAATATTTCAACAGAATACCTCTGAAGGAAAGGCTAATCAGGTGATGAGTAGGGATCAAATCCGGGTCCATAGGTGCAACCTTGCTGATGATGTCATTCAGAAAAACCCAATCCAATACCATAAAAGCCTCAAGAGCATCCGAGGAATAAAAAGTAACAATCACAGACGAGTCGCCAAGTGCCGTCAGAGATTGAAACCCAAAATTCCGTTCTTTAAGTGTATTGTGAAGACCCAGGAGAAACTTAATGTCTCGAAGATAAATCAAACATGAACAGGAAAGCCAGGGGGGAGAAGGGCTGACTTTTTGAAAGCAAAGAGACGCTGGGGGGTTGGACTTGTTCTGAGCAACGGAGGCATACGAGCGAGAATCTCTGATGGATGGCTTGAACGCCACAGGTGGGACGCTGGAGTGGCTGAGAGTCTTTCTTTTAGGAGCAGAAGGAGGTGGACGGGACACTTGATTGGCGGGGTAACGAGCTTGAAAAGCACGCAGACGCCTAGAACCAATCTAAATTGAGTTGATGGCCATAATCACCGAAGAGATGCTCAAATCTTGATGAATATGTAAAAAGCCAAATCGCAGATTCCTAACATTCCGCTTCCGGGCAAGAGTAATGATTCCATGGATATTATAGGACAGAAATAGCTTGTTGAGATGTTGAACAAACCATCCGTTTGGAAACCCCTCAAAGAAGACAACATTAGGTTGGAGATGGGAGGATAATTTAGAGTTAATGAGGGGCGGGTAATGGTTGGAGAAGGGGGGCTAGGTCTGGTATGGCTTGGTGGGTGAGGGGGCTGGCCAAAGGGGCGGTTGGATTGTCAGCTGACGGTGGCTGTAGCAGTCAGCCGGTGGAGGCTAGGGATAGGGTTGGGGGACGAGGCCATCTACGGTTTTTAATATTGATTTATTCTTTTTTTAATGGAATATATATATATATATATATATATATATATATATATATATATATGACACTGCATCCATGATTGACATCTAAAACTAAAAAATGAATTAGAATACAGAAAATATTTTATAACTAAAGCACATATATTAAATTATGTTTATGCACAATATAAAAACTTTATATTTAAAAGAAAATATAATTTCCTAACTTTTCAATTTTATTTCCGATTTTCATGCTTTTGTACTTGGGGAAGAAAAAAGTATTCTGAGTTTATTCATCTTTAATATTTTTATGCATTTGAATAACTAATGTTTCAATTTATCAGATTAATCCTTTAATTAATTTTATTTTACATATTAAGCTTTTTGCAATCGATTAACATATAATATGTGATTTTTATTTGAAATTGCTTCTTTCTATAATCACATTAGGTATATACAAGATCCTTTTTTTTAACTATATTAAAAAAAAAAAAAAAAAAAACATAAACATGTATTGTTTAACTAAGTTAAATGTCCATGTTCATAATTATCTCATTCATTACGATTCAACATGGAAGATTATAATCGATCAAGAAAAAAAATCTTGATTCAATGAAATTAATTAACTCTAAGCACTAACAGCGGTTTAAAAAAAATAAAGAACTTAATATAACAAAATGTTTAACAAAAAATATATTAAATAAAAAGAAAATAATTTTAGACTTTCGGTATATAAAAAGGGGAAAAAAAAAAAAAAGAAATCTGAATATATATTTTTCTTTTTTCTGAAAAAAAATGAGCTTTTTCAGCTGTAAAATTGGACCGTACGCCCGTATGGCAAAAAGGGCAAATGGGCTTTTGGCATAATTGAGATGGAACCCGATGCTTTTGTACCCTTTTTGTCTTATCATTTCTCTTCACTTTCTAATTACACAAACAAAAAAAAGAAAAAATTACTTTCAGTGATCCTTATCACTCAGTTGATTCATTGATATTTTGCAGGTTGCTTCTTTCTTGTTGTACTTATCTGATGTAGAAGAAGGTGGAGAAACCATGTTCCCATTCGAGGTATGCGAGGACATCGTCAATAGATTATATAGCGTTTTCATGATTTATTTTCTCTGCTGATTACTTCCCTCCTGTAATTGTAGAATGGTCCGGCCACCGTGACGACCTGCCGGTCTGCCACCGTAATGATCTGCCGGTCCGCTACCGTGATGACCTACTAATCGTCGTCTGTTTTTGGCCCCAGTGCTGGGATCCTGGCTCCGCCACTGCTAAATGGGCAATAATACTGACTTATAAAAATTAATTGGATTTATTACAATTAAATTGCAAAGAAACTGTTTTGATTCTAACTTGCTTTTGAAAAAATAAATGGACCCAGGGCAAAATTAGGCAGGCTCGTAGTGGTTCAATTCGGTCTGATATTTGCTTCGTTCATGATGTGCGGATGCATCCCAAATCCGTCTATCCCCAAGGAAGACTCCCTTGCACGTGACAGAACTTTTTGGTTAATTAATTTCCCTATAAGATAATTAAGACACAAGTTGACAGATATTCAAAATTTAATATGCGAAAATTCCGACAAAACGTTGGAGATATCCTTAAACACATTTGAAAGCAAGTTGTAATTAAAAGTCTTCAAATTTTCAAAGGTTTGGCATTACTACTATATATCATATTTTCTAATGGAAAAAATATACGACCACAATGGCAACAACAAATGCGGAATAAATCTTTGTTGGGATTCTTTTTTCCAACTTGTATCAATCTTTGAGGAAACTAAAAATTAGAGCAATACCAAGTAACAAAAATGGAGCAATGCACAACAACACAATCACGTAAAATTTTTACATGAAAAACTCTCCCAACCGAGAAGTAAAAACCACAGGATCTTTAGACCGCTTAATCTTCCATTATTAACCAATAATGGACAATTACAGTAAGCCTTCCCTAGATGAACTAGAGGGATACATCATCAATATCATATTATTAGAATAAATCATCAAGAACTATGGAATCAAAACAAAAATGGGAGAAAAAATCAAGAACAAACAAAAAATACACACAATCTGTCTTTGGACGAAAATGCCCTTTGGACCTCCGACGACAATCTCCACCATTCAGATTAAAGATATGGACGTCAGGAAAACACTGTTCAAATTTCACGGTGATCCAACTATTGGAACTTGGCAAATGCCAAAACCGTGCAGCTGGTGTTGGAGGAGAAAAATAGGTTTCAAACTCTCTTTTTTTTTTTTTCTTTTTCTTTTTCTTTTTCATTTTCTGCTTCTCTTTCTCTTGTTTCTCTTGGTTTTATTTTTCTGCCTATCTATTCTTTTTACCTAACAAAGACGACCAACCTTCAAAAAATTCTTCCTTGTGTTAGAAAAAAAAAACCCAACATATTTGTCTTAATTCAATGTTAGTTTCTTTGAAGTTTCAAATTATGTACCAGTGGACAGGAATTCAAAGAATTATATATCAAAAGATTTTCCAATGAATATTGGCAAAATTAAATTAGCACAAAAATAATGATGATAACTTTACACCTTCAAAAACATATTCCAACTAGTAGCCAAAATATGCTACTTATTTCAACAACTTAATGATAATAATTAATGCCCAAATGATAAAAATTATTCAACTCATTTTCACATCCTTATAATTTGTAAATTTAATTTTTATACTAATTGCTATTCAAATGTATTTAATGATAGAATATTGAGGTTAGTATAATGCAGCAATCGTTATATTCTTGACTCTTATACATAAATTTTACAGCAAAAAAAAGTTATTATGTATTTATTAAATAGTAAACTGTATATATAATATATATGTATTAATTAACCTTGAACTTTTCTATTAATTCCCCTTTGAATTATCAGCAATAACGATTCAAAAAATAGTTGTTGAAATAGTTGTTCAAAAAATATTCCAGGTCCACATATATCTTGGAGTCAATTAGCACTTGGAACTTAACCTTCTTTGTTTTTTTTATAGTGACTTTGACTTTGCTTTTGGCCTACAAAATTTGAGAAAGAATTGTATGCAGAATCAATCGCCTCTCATACACTCAGCATCAATTGTTGGATCCAGTTTCAAGTTTCAACACTATTCTTCTCTGTTGAGGTATCAGGTTTATTATTGTTTTCTTTTATTTAACAATAATAAATTATTATGTTGTGGGTAACTTAATTGGTACAATTTTTTGTTCAATTAATGCAAAAGAAAAACATAAATTATTATGCCTTTTCTTCCCTATACATTTTTTTTTTTTTTCATTTAGACAAGTTAACAAAAAAATCGGAATGATAAACAGAATCCTAGTAATAATTGTTTCACAACAAAAGAGAAAAAAGATCAAATTAGTTTTATGAAAATAGAATTTTGTTATAATTCTTGTAATTTAAACCAAATATAAAAAAAATAATATTTATCAATAAAATTCTTTTATTCATTTTTTTAGAATCCTTCAGATATATATGGATGCATTAGTAATTTTTGTTTTTCCATAACAATAGTCGTTTATTGTTTTTTTTTTTTTTTTTTTTCAAATGAATCTTGTTGTTTATATATGTGTATATATATATAAACAGAAAAAAAAATGATATTGGAGTATTGTATTTTTCACTTTCATAAATTCTATAGCCATGTTCAAGGTTTTATTACCGATCTTTCTTTAAGTATCTTGGTATTGCAGCTGTAACCATGTGGACCAATTAAAATCAAATGATTGGAAAATTCAGATGGTAAAATTATGAATCAAATCATAAAAGAAAACCATAGTTTTCACGCATATATGGCATCATTAACCGGTGAATTTATGTTGAACTTTAATCATTTGAGTCAAAAATAAAAATAAATAAATTGAGTCATATATACTCAATATATAGCCATGTAGTTTAATGCCTTCTAATTTTAGAAGGACTTAATTACTAGGACTTATTTAAATTAGTTTAACATTGTTGCTAAAATTACGACAGGATGGAAACATTTAGCGACCACATAATTGATCTTGATATCAATAACATAACAACTTCAATTGAAGATGAGCTAAAGATGTTGCATCCGTTGTCGGACCAATGTTGTATCTACAGAGTTCCTAGGTTAATGTTCCGACTAAACGAGGTTGCCTACACGCCTCAAATCGTGTCCATCGGCCCCCTTCACCATGGCAAACCGGAGTTGGAACAAATGGAGGAGTACAAAAGAAGATATCTCCAAGATTTTCTTCAATTGAGCAATGTGAATTGTAACATATATGTTGACATTGTGAAGGCAAACGAAACAAGGATACGCAATTGTTATGCTGAAAGGATCGAATTAAGAAGCGACAAGTTTGTGAAGATGATATTAGTAGACGCGGCCTTTGTTATTATGGTCTTACTCAAATCAAGTTGCCTTAACCACCGAAGCAGCAGCAATCCTATATTTCATAGACCGTGGATGGAAAATGACATACGTTATGACATGTTGTTGCTTGAGAATCAAATCCCCTTCTTCGTGCTTGAGTATTTGTATGCAGCATCCGCTATAGAAAGTAAGACTCGAGGACTTTCATTGATCAAGATTACACATGCATTCTTCAAAATAAAATGGGCTTCATGGGTGACAGAAGAAGCCTTAGAGAACCAGATCAATCCATTATCTCAAGCAGAACATATTCTTGATTTTCTAAGGATTTGTCAGCTCCCAAAATCGAAGTTGCAGAGAAGAAATTTCCACAAAATTAGGACCCCAGCAGCATGGTATGCACCAAGTTTGACCGAGCTGAAACAAGCTGGAGTCAAATTTAAGGTTAGTTCTAGCAAACACAAACTCGATGTTGAATTCAAGAATCGAGTTCTGTATTTCCCAACTTTGAAAATAACTTCGCGGACAGAAATTTTCTTGCGAAATCTGCAGGCTTTCAAGCAATGCCATTGCTACGAAAGGTATATAAATGACTATATCGCGCTAATTACTATGCTTGTGGTGACCAAAAAGGATGCAGAGATTGTTACTCGGTGTGGAATTATACATAATCGGTTACGAAGTGTTGAGTATTTATCAGTTTTCTTTAACAATCTTGCCAAAGGAAATCTTGTAGCTCGCGATAGATTCTACTTTTCAGACACGGTTGAAGACATTAATCTACATTGTAGGAGTTCTTGGAGGAAGTGGAAAGCAAGTTTGGAACTTGACTATTTCAACAGTCCGTGGGCTAGTATTTCTGTTTTTACTGCTTTTGCTTTTTTCATTCTCACTCTCATCCAAACTGTTTCTTCTCTGCTGCAAGTTTAGTATATTTAATTTCACTGCCAAATTAAAATCAATGCTCGGAAATAGATGTGTTGTCTATCTATTTGGAATTTTTGAATCTATATGATTGACAATCAATAATTAATCGTGACCCAATATTATTAATTGAAACATAATTGAGGAACTATGAAATAAAATTCCCAGTATAATATACAACCCCAAGCGAATCTTGATTCGACATATAGAAGAAGATGAAAATTAGAGGGTGTAATTGATATTATTGAAATTCTTGTTTTTCTATATTCTTACGGGTTCTTTTTTAGAGAGCGTTTTATGTTGAGAGAAGATAGAGAATGAACCGTTACTTTTTAACTGTTAAATTCTCCTTTTTATGCTTCATAAAATAACTGCTGCTACTCTTATCCATTTTACTAAAATGGGGAGAGATTCTAGTGTATACCAAGTGTGCACTACTCTTGGCTAATAAAAAATACAACATCAACATGAGTGCGTATTATATTTTAATTGACCACGAGTAATGTACTCTTCACATATATTAGAATTTTTGCTAACTGGATCTGAGCAGGCCCATAAGAAATGGCCCGCCCAAAAATTCGAATAATAATTATGATATGTTTTCAAAATTCTCAGTACCAACCAATTCCAAACCGAATTTGATTTTGCCAGAATTCATAATTTTCCTATTCATTTGCTTTGTTTGTCATTGTTTGATTAATTCATTCAAGTTAATGAAAAGATAAGAAAATTTGATATTACCTACGGACCGGTCGTTAAAACGCTCATCGCACTAATTTACTGCAGAGAAACACTAATTACCAATTAAAAAAAAAAAAAAAGGGCAATGTAAGTGCATCAGAGAAAAAACAATTGATCTGTTTCAATACAGCTGATCTGTTTCAATACAGCTGCTAAAGACGCAAACCATAGAGTACTTATTACTGGTGTTTGTTGCTACAAAATGTTAATCTCCTCGCTATATGAGTTAGAACATCTACGGAATCAACTCAGCTCAGTATCTAATTATGAAAAGATTGTCCAACATTAATTTTCTCGAAATTCAGTAGTATAATAATTCGATCCAAAGGTGCTAATTATTTATATTATTATTATTAGTGTGATTCTTCTATATAAACATTGATTAATCCAGAATATTAGTTTAGACCACGCTTCATATATTCATATATTCTGCTAAATGTTTTTTTTAGCTGAACTCTAAATAATAATGGTAATGGGCTGATTGGATTCTATTTAATATGGAGAAATCCCCAACTTATAATACTAAGCCCCAAACTCAAGTTTCTTAGGCATGCAATTATGATGTACATAGACATAATATATTAACTACACGAGTAATTAATATTTGAATTAATTAAGTTAATGAAACCCAATTAACTTAATTAAAAGTTATTACTAATATACTTAATTAATAATAAAAAGGAGTTGATAAGTGATGATCGTAATTAGAAGGAGTGTCAGGATCTGGTCTTTCAACACCATCAACGTTTCTAAATTAATAAGCTTGATCAAACGACGCCGCATTCTCCGGTACATCATCCATTACCCATTCATGCCCTTTTGGAATGTATATTCCTGTACGAGGATGTGGCACCCAGAATGATGTACTCTCCCTTTTCCCACTGTCGATCCTTTTTGATCTTGATGATTCTTGATGTTCATCGTCATGATTAACGTCAGGTCTTGATATAATAGCAGGAGCAGATAGAAAACTATTGTGCCTCATGGGAACTCGCCACCTGCATGACCAAAGTAATTACTCCACTACTGGAAGTTGGCCAGTTCACAGGTCTAGATACCCGCAAAATTATTATGTGGGCAAAGTTAGACTGTAACTAACATTTTCAACAAAAAATAATCTAACTATAATTGATCCAAGCCCGGCCTAGACTGCTAGATGAATCGCCTAGTAGGACAACTTCATTAGAGTCATAAACTTTTGTGCATTTCTTAATTGAACACTTGAGTATATGGAGTTTTTTGTAGTTTTTTTTTAATCATACTTCCTATGCAAGTATATCATACCTACATATTTGATCTATACTTTATATTAGACATCATAGGTTTCTGTTGAAGCAATGAAAACTTATTGTTATTATTAAAAACTAATATCAATGATCAATTTTGCCCCTAAAGACATTTGGAAAGATCAATTTTACCTTTACAGTATAAGATTTTTTTTTATTTTTTGTCCTCTCACGAGCTTTTTAATGTACTATATTGAATCAAAAATTATATTTTCCGATAATCTTAATTAAGGGCATTTAGCTGAAAATTAATAATAGGAAAATGGAAATTAAATTGAAAATACAAAAGGAGATGTTACCTAAGAAGAAGAAACTTTGTTTTGGCAATATCAACCATAACCATGATGTTGAAAAGGTACAAAAGCTTGTACTAGAAGAGGAGATTAGAAACCTTAAATTTGAATTGAAAGCTACACTTCTGAACCCTTTTTATACACAATTTTTTCTAATATAAAAGAATAAGAATCTATCTCAACATCTATCTGGTGAAGGTGATCAGTGCCTACACTGATAGGTTTTTTTTTTTTTTTACAATAATTTCCATGTGGTGAAGGTGCCATGTGCATGCAAAAGTCACATAACAACATTGAAAAATTAACTCAAAAAAGAAAGAAAAAAAAATTGAAAAATGAAAAAGGAAATGGGCTATGTACTTTTTTTCAGTCCTCCATTTTCACTTGTATCATAGCAAACTCTAATACTATTTCAATTCATCGCTTAAATAATTAGAACTGTTCATCAGGTTAGGTATTCACCCAAGCCCGTTCTAAAAAACAATGCTTGAATATGCATTTTAGAAGTTAGGTCCGTCCGAGTCGGAGATGGTTCAAAATTTTCTAGATCGGTTTTAGATTTTCTTTCATGTGGTTAAAAAACCACCATATGATTTCCAAGCTAACAAATCGAGATTTTTTTTTTCTTTTTAAAAAAAATAGAGAAAAGAAGGGCATGTGGTTAAGGAAAATAATGTGATGGATACTTTCCAAAACTGGTTGAGGAAATCAATGGCCATATAGTTTTGATACCCTGCTTTAATCTATTTGCTTATCTTATCAGAATATATGAATTTCTTTTGATAAAGAATGGTGATTAATAGTCATGTGTGCTTCTCATCAGTCAATCATGTTTGATTTATGGGATAGTTTTGTGTCAATTCTTTCAGTCATATATATATATTTGGCTTATTTAAAAAAATGTTTTTTTAATATATATGGATTTTAAAAAAATTACTTATAAAATTAACTCTAGTTTTTTTAAGGAAAAAAAAAATCATTAAACATAAAAAAATTATGAACATGGATTTTGTTTATTCTTGTGTCAAGTTATGATTGAGTAATGTATTACAAACTCTTTTAAGATGTTTGGTTTAGTCGGATTGAAGGGGTTATATGTGCCAACTTTATCAATTTTAAGGGGTTACATGGTTATTTATAAAGTTAAGGGGTCAGAAAGCGTTTGAAACCAAGTTAAGACGGTAATAAATGTATTAAACTAAAAACAAAACACTTTGAGCATCCTTCCACTATCTACAATTTAGAATATTTTCTTAATATAGTGGAACTGCAATTCTTAATTATAGAATTATATTTATATATAAAGTAATTTCTTATGACTTACATATTTGTTTTCGTTATTCAATTTTAAATTAATAATTCAATTCATTTAGATCAGTGAATAAATTATCTTATTATTCTTATATATAATTTAATGTGAAAAAATATATATAAAAAATAACTTAATCAACAGAATAACTTTAACGAAGTACGGATTCAATGAAATTAATAAACTATAAGCACTTGTGACTTATAAAATCCTCTTACCAGCTTTTAATAATTACATTTTAATTATAATATTGTCACTTTATCTTTATTATTCACATTTTTCACATCCTAACGTAATGAGAATAGATCCGAAATTGAAAATAACATCAATAATTCATCAAGTAGTACAGAATATTGTAGAAAAAAATGTTAGTTATTCAGTTGCTTAACCTTATACGAGGTTTTTTTTTTTCTAATTTCTTTTAATGGAATATATATATATATATATATATATATATATATATATATATATATATATATATATGACACTGCATCCATGATTGACATCTAAAATTAACAAATTAACGAAACGATAGATTTCGTATATTTTGAAATATGTAGTACATTGAGAATGATAAATTGGTAATAAACACCAAATAATCAAACATTCTATCATACGGTAACTGAAATAAAACAATCTTACTATATTGGGAGATAAGAAAAACTTGCTATCAGAGCAAGAGGAACACATAGAATGAGAAAAAAAAAATGCAACTAACATTTTGTTAAGCTACACCAAACGTAATCAGAGATCCACAGTCATAGGAACTTCGGCGTACTACATAACATTTAACAGTTTTGTACATATGAAGAGATCTAGTTTAAAAGAGATAAATTTGGATACCTACGATGTAAAGATCGACATTTATCTTTGACTAGGAGCAGATGACGACCAATCCAGTAAAAAAAAAAAAAACTATCTAAATCGTGTTATGTGGTAACAGACATACAACTGACAATGACGATTTTATAGTTAAAGCTGAAGAAAATACTAGATGTAAATTATTTCACGTAAAAGAAATAAAAAAGTACTAAAAGGACAAAGAAAAGAAATGGATGGGTGGCAGGAACTTATTCCTCTTTTGGAAAAAAAAAAAATAAAATAAAATAAAATAAAATCTGAATAAATATTTTTTATTTTTTCTGAAAAAAAAAAAGGAGTTTTTCGGGTATAAAATTGGACCGTACGCCCGTATGGCAAAAAGGGCAAATGGGCTTTTTGCATAATTGAGATGGAACCCAATGCTTTTGTACCCTTTTTTGTCTTATCATTTTACATTGATATTATGATGCTGTTTGGATATTTTTTTTATTATTTCCATCAAATTTTATATTTAATACTATTTAGTAAGGTTGTGGAAACAATTATTGTTTCCTATTAGTACTTATTAAAATTTTTTTTTTTTAAACAATTACATCTTAACCACATAATTTCATTATATTTTAGCAAACACTGATTTTCAATCAGCAATAACAAATAATATCAATAAACAACAAATACCAAGGAGCAACAGTAGTTGCAAACACGCCCTTGATAGCATAATGATTTTTTGTCATATGTTAAAAAATGTGCAATTTAGAAAGGAGTAAAGTGCATTAAGAATCTCTAAAATTCATACTTTGTGCCTTTTATTTTGGCGTCAATAAAATCATTCTTACTCTAATTTTTTAAAATCCAACGTTGAAATAATAACACGACAAGTTAATAATAAGTCTAATATATCAATAAGACACTATGTGAACTTGAACCAGTTTTGAATTTTAAATACTTTTAATTTTCTCGTATAATGGGGTATATGCAAGTGTTATATAGGAAACATATATAAGTTTTTTATTCGTTGGAGTTGTTGTGACATAGTTTTATTAGATCAAACACGATGTTTTAACTTGTCCATTATTATTGTGGTGTCGGATTTTAATAGATCAAGGAGGATTGACTTTATTGAACTAAAAGTTGTGGCTTTATTAACATAAATTAAATATTAGTAATTGTAAGTGTAAATTTATTTTAAACTTCAGTAATTGATGGAGTAATTTGGATTTTTTTTTTTATTTGAAAAAAAGGATAATGGCCATTTTTCTGGGAAAAAATACATATTTGGTCCTTCTAACTTTTATTTTTGAGCCGCTTGGTCCCCTCAACTATTTTAACGACCTATCTAATCCCTAATCTAAAAGCCAAATACATATATTGCCCCTTCAACTTTTATTTTTGAGCCGATTGGCCCCTTCAACTATTTTAGCGACCTATCTAACTTCTCGTATATTTTAAATTCTTCTTGAATTTTATTAATTCTTGGGAAATCTTCACTTTGTAATAGTTTGTAATTTTAATTAAATAGAAGATGGTTTGAAGATGGTTTCCAGCGTGTGTCCTGTATGTCTTTAGTATCAGACGCGTGTAATACATAGTGTTCTGTTATGTCTGGTTATGTTCACTCAAAGGTTTAAAAATACCACTTTAAAATAGATTAGGGGTTAGATAGGTCGCTAAAATAGTTGAGGGGGTCAAGCGGCTAAAAATAAAAGTTGAAAGGGCTATGTATGTATTTGGCTTTTAGATGAGGGGTTAGATAAGTTGCTAAAATAATTGAAGGGACCAAGTAGTTTAAAAATAAAAGTTAAAGGGACCGCATATACAGTGAGCCTTTTTCTGGTGACAAAGACAGGCATCGACTTGAAAGCAAAGAAAAAACCAAAACCAGCACGAAAATAAAAACCCTTCTCCAGCCATTAACGCGTTCTGCCATTTCCTCCACCAGCCAGCCAAACAAACAATTAAACATTAACTAATTAATCAATTATCATTAATTAATCAACTAACCCTCTTCTTATCCTTCAATTCCAATTCCTGCTCCCAAAGTTCTAGTCTTTTCTGTTTTGCTGTAAGATTACGATCCGCCATACTTGAAGTATTAAACTAGCATTCAAAATCAGTCACTATAGATGAAAGCCAAGACGAAGCGCTCAAAGCCAAATCTAGGGTTACCAGCTATTCTCCTTCTTTGCTCCGTTTTCTTCCTCGCCGGTTTCTATGCTTCTACTTTTCTCTCTCGTGTACTCTTCTTATTTGTTTCTGCTGACACTTTGTCTTTAATTGTTTTGATTGAATCGCGATTCGGTTTGATTTAGTTTTGTTTTCTTATATGCAGGATGTGCCTGTTATAGACCTCGGTTGAGAATGCTTGAGATGACAGATGGAGAGTTTGAAGGGATGCCACATGGTGTTACTGGAGAATCTTCCGTCGAATCCATTCCGTTTCAGGTGATTTTCGAGCATTGGAACTTGTTTTCCTGTAGGTTTTATTTTTAAAGTTGAAAGCTTTGTGGTTGAAGGCTGTGTTAACTTGGAGGATTTATGTGAATTATATTTAGGCCAATTGTTCAGGTGACTCTGGGATTAGGTTATGCTTGAATTGAGAGAGAGAGAGAGAGAGATCAAGCAGACTAATTCAGAATAGAAGTTGAAAATGTGCTTTTGAAAGATAATGGGTATCATTGAGAATTTTGTTGAAACTATCTTCGTCCTTGGAAAATGAGAAAACTATGTGGGCTGTTTTTGGGAGGGAAAGTTAAGTTTTTTGTAGTTTTGATGCTTACTTCCAATGATTCAATGTTTAATCTCCTGGTTGTGAGATCAAAAAATGATAACGATATAGTTGAAATGAAAACGGTGAGAAAGACAAGGAATGATTAAAGTTGAAGCTATATTCAATTCTACACAGCTGGCTCAGTAAGGAAATGTTGAAAACAATCGACTAAATTGGAATGAACTCATCAAAATGCTCACGGGAGTCTCAGTTGTCTACTAAATCAGTCTACAGTTCCAAAAAAGGACTAAATGATTGGCTTGAGATCATTTTCGGCAGGCAGGAATTTTCTATGTGCTTTATTACAATGGGTTGGAAATCTTTATTCTGGATTGCAGGTTTTAAGCTGGAAACCAAGAGCTGTTTATTTTCCAAACTTTGCAACTCCAGAACAATGTAAAAAGGTGATTGAAATGGCGAAGTCTCGTCTTAGACCTTCTAGCCTGGCTTTGCGAAAAGGGGAAACTGATGAGAGTACTAAGGGAACCAGAACAAGGTATCTAAGTTCATTTGTGTTTATAATTCTCTGAAAAGTCTTTGGATCTTCCAACCACTCACGTCAGAGGGATTGTCTCTCGTCTTCTTGTCTGTAAGTCATGGCAACAGTTCAGGTACATTTATTAGTGCATCAGAAGATGAAACTGGAGTCTTGGATTTTGTTGAGCAGAAAATTGCACGAGCTACAATGATTCCAAGAGACCATGGGGGGGTACTTTATGCTATTATAGTATCATTGCTATTTGCAGCCTATGGAGTTAGTCCAATTAAAGTACTGGAATGAAATTCAATATACTTTGATGTAACAGAGGATAATGCTACTTTTGCTGATATCTGTGAGACAAGCTGCTTTGTGTTTTCTACAACACTTGTTATCGATGTCTCCATTAACTGAGCCTTAATTAAGGATATACCTGCTCAGTACTGCAATTAGGAAAAGTGTGAATTTTTGCAATGTCAATTATCTTATGTTTTCCTTTATGATCCGCTCAGGGCTTTGTCTAGCATTTAACTTGTTTAGTTGTTTTAGATTCACAATCGTGAATTAGTATCATAAATGTTCTGCAATTGAAGATTATGATATTGAAGTTTATTATGTTGTCTATTGGACTCAATTACTGAAATAACTCTGTTGCAGGCATTCAATATATTGCGCTATGAAATAGGTCAGAAGTATGATTAACATTATGATGCATTTAACCCAGCAGAATATGGACCACAAACGAGCTAAAGGGTATGTGATTAACATTCCAGCCCCCCCACCCCCTCTCCCAGGCTTCTGTTTATATTTTGTTTCTCTAATCTTTTCTTGCCATCGTTCTTCGAATGATGATAACTCAGTACCTTTATCATTTATAAATATGCATTGGTTTGGATTTTGTCTTTTATAAACTGTCAGTAGTATTGGTTAAAGAGTAAAGCCGTGAAGTTTGATGCGTGGTCTTATATGTAGATACGAACTTCATGCCGTAGTCATGTTCTTGATGCGGTAAAAGCTTTTATAACTGAAATGAATGTGACAATTTCGCTTTATTTCCATTGGTATTTTGGTAATTGTGTTTGACTAGAAGACTCGTATGGTAGGCAAATTGCAATTTCCATGGACATTTTAAGATGAAGGAAAAAGGTTCTTGTTATCTCAGACGTGATCCACGTCTCTTAGAAGCTTTTTTATGCATCTGTATATTATACTAAGCTTTCAGTAATTTTAACAAATTGCTCTCGTCTTGAATTTGCAAGAATTTACTTTCCGCAGATCACTAATGTCTTTGTCTTTTTTTTGCGGAGCAAATGAAATGAAAACTAGAATGTTAGATGTTGATTTTTCCATTCGTTTCCTTTTGAAGAAAGAAGTCATATCAGTAATTCATTCACATCAATGCGAAATCCTTATTACTCGGTTGATTCATTGATATTTTGCAGGTTGCTTCTTTCTTGTTGTATTTATCTGATGTAGAAGAAGGTGGAGAAACCATGTTCCCATTCGAGCTATGCGAGGACATCGTCAATAGATTATATAGCGTTTTCATGATTTATTTTCTCTGCTGATTACTTCCCTCCTGTAATTGTAGAATGGTCCGCCACCATGACAACCTGCCGGTTTGCCACCGTGATGATCTGCCGGTCCGCTACCGTGATGATCTGCTAGTCGTCGTCTATTTTTGGCCTCCAGTGCTGGGATCCTGGCTCTGCCACTGCTTCATGGGAAATAATACCGACTTATAAAAATTAATTGGATTTATTACAATTAAATTGCAAAGAAACTGTTTTGATTCTAACTTGCTTTCGAAAAAATAAATGGACCCGGGGCAAAATTAGGCAGGCTCGTGGTGGTTCAATTCGGTCTGATATTTGCATCGTTCATGACGTGTGGATGCATCCCAAATCCATCCATCCCCAAGAAAGACTCCCTTGCACGTGATAGAACTTTTTGGTTAATTAATTTCCCTATAAGATAATTAAGGCACAAGTTGACGGATATTCAAAATTTAGTATGGGAAAATTCCGACAAAAGGTTGGTTAATAGTAATTAAAAGTCTTCAATTTTTCAAAGGTTTGGCATTACTACTATGTGTCATATTTTCTAATGGGAAAAGTATACCGACCATAACGGCAACAACAAATGCGGAATAAATTTTTGTTGTGATATTTTTTTCCAACTTATATGAATCTTGGAAGAAACTAAAAATTAGAGCAATATCAAGTAACAAAAATTGAGCAATGCACAACATAATCATGCAAGATTTTTACATGGAAAACTCTCTCAATCGAGAAGTAAAAATCACAGGATTTTTTGACCGTTTAATCTTCCACTATTAATCAATAATGGACAATTACAGCAAGCCTTCCCTAGATAAACTAGAGAGATACATCATCATCATATTCTTGGAATGAATCATCAAGAACTATGGAATCAAAACAAAAATGGGAGAAAAGATCAAGAACAAACAAAAAATACACACAATCTGTCTTTGGATGAAAATGCCCTCTAAACCTCCGACGACGACCTCCACCGTTCAAATTGAAGATATGGACGTCAAGAAGACACTGTTCAAATTTCACAGTGATCCAACGGTTGGAACTAGGCAAATGCCAAAACCGTGCAGCTGGTGATGGAGGAGAAAAATAGGTTTCAAACTCTTTTTTTTTTCTTTTTCTTTTTCTTTTTCTGCTCCTCTTTCTCTTGGTTTTATTTTTCTGCCTGTCTATTCTTTTTACCTAGCTAAGACAACCAACCTTCAAAAAATTCTTCCTTACGTTAGAAAAAAAAACCCAACATATTTGTCTTAATTCAATGTTATTTTCTTTGAAGTTTCAAATTATATTCCAGCGCACAGGAATTCAAAGAATTATATATCAAAAGATTTTCCAATGAATATTGGCAAAATTAAATTAGCACAAAAAAATATTCCAACTAGTAGCCAAAATATGCTACTTATTTCAACAACTTAATGATGATAATTAATGCCCAAATGATAAAAATTATTCAACTCATTTTCACATCCTTATAATTTGTAAATTTAATTTTTATACTAATTGCTATTCAAATGTATTTAATGATAGAATAGTGAGGTTAGTATAATGCAGCAATCGGTATACTCTTGATTGTTCAATCTACCTAGACTATTATACATAAATTTTACAGCAAAAAAAAGTTATTATGTATTTATTAAACAGTAACCTGTATATATAATATATATGTATTAATTAACCTTGAACTTTTCTATTAATTCCCCTTTGAATTATCAGCAATAACGATTCAAAAAATAGTTGTTGAAATAGTTGTTCAAAAAATATTCCAGGTCCACATATATCTTGGAGTCAATTAGTACTTGGAACTTAACCTTCTTTGTTTTTTTATAGTGACTTTGACTTTGCTCTTGGCCTACAAAATTTGAGAAAGAATTGTATGCAGAATCAATCTTCTCATCAATTGCCTCTCATACACTCAGCATCAAGTGTTGTTTCAAGTTTCAACACTATTCTTCTCTGTTGAGGTATCAGGTTTATTATTGTTTTCTTTTATTTATTTATTTATTTATTTATTTTAATAGGTTTCATCATCTAATTTAATTATTATGTTTCAGGGCCTCAAACTTAGTATTTGCTTGGATCAATTTAAATATATATGTGTGTGTGTGATTAAGCTGTTCGACCATCAACTTGTTGTGGGTAACTTAATTGGTATAATTTTTTGTTTAATTAATGCAAAAGAAAAACATAAATTATTATGCCTTTTCTTCCCTATACATTTTTTTTTTTTTTTCATTTAGACAAGTTAACAAAAAAATCGGAATGATAAACAGAATCCTAGTAATAATTGTTTCACAACAAAAGAGAAAAAAGATCAAATTAGTTTTATGAAAATAGAATTTTGTTATAATTCTTGTAATTTAAACCAAATATAAAAAAAATAATATTTATCAATAAAATTCTTTTATTCATTTTTTTAGAATCCTTCAGATATATATGGATGCATTAGTAATTTTTGTTTTTCCATAACAATAGTCGTTTATTGTTTTTTTTTTTTTTTTTTTTCAAATGAATCTTGTTGTTTATATATGTGTATATATATATAAACAGAAAAAAAAAAATGATATTGGAGTATTGTATTTTTCACTTTCATAAATTCTATAGCCATGTTCAAGGTTTTATTACCGATCTTTCTTTAAGTATCTTGGTATTGCAGCTGTAACCATGTGGACCAATTAAAATCAAATGATTGGAAAATTCAGATGGTAAAATTATGAATCAAATCATAAAAGAAAACCATAGTTTTCACGCATATATGGCATCATTAACCGGTGAATTTATGTTGAACTTTAATCATTTGATTCAAAAATAAAAATAAATAAATTGAGTCATATATACTCAATATATAGCCATGTAGTTTAATGCCTTTTAATTTTAGAAGGACTTAATTACTAGGACTTATTTAAATTAGTTTAACATTGTCGCTAAAATTACGACAGGATGGAAACATTTAGCGACCACATAATTGATCTTGATATCAATAACATAACAACTTCAATTGAAGATGAGCTAAAGATGTTGCATCCGTTGTCGGACCAATGTTGTATCTACAGAGCTCCCAGGTTAATGTTCCGACTAAACGAGGTTGCCTACACGCCTCAAATCGTGTCAATCGGCCCCCTTCACCATGGCAAACCGGAGTTGGAACAAATGGAGGAGTACAAAAGACGATATCTCCAAGATTTTCTTCAATTGAGCAATGTGAATTGTAACATATATGTTGACATTGTGAAGGCAAACGAAACAAGGATACACAATTGTTATGCCGAAAGGATCGAATTAAGAAGCGACAAATTTGTGAAGATGATATTAGTAGACGCGGCCTTTGTTATTATGGTCTTACTCAAATCAAGTTGCCTTAACCACCGAAGCAACAGCGATCCTATATTTCATAGACCGTGGATGGAAAATGACATACGTTATGACATGTTGTTGCTTGAGAATCAAATCCCCTTCTTCGTGCTTGAGTATTTGTATGCAGCATCCGCTATAGAAAGTAAGACTCGAGGACTTTCATTGATCAAGATTACACATGCATTCTTCAAAATAAAATGGGCTTCATGGGTGACAGAAGAAGCCTTAGAGAACCAGATCAATCCATTATCTCAAGCAGAACATATTCTTGATTTTCTAAGGATTTGTCAGCTCCCAAAATCGAAGTTGCAAAGAAGAAATTTCCACAAAATTAGGACCCCAGCAGCATGGTATGCACCAAGTTTGACCGAGCTGAAACAAGCTGGAGTCAAATTTAAGGTTAGTTCTAGCAAACACAAACTCGATGTTGAATTCAAGAATAGAGTTCTGTATTTCCCAACTTTGAAAATAACTTCGCGGACAGAAATTTTCTTGCGAAATCTGCAGGCTTTCGAGCAATGCCATTGCTACGAAAGGTATATAAATGACTATATCGCGCTAATTACTATGCTTGTGGTGACCAAAAAGGATGCAGAGATTGTTACTCGGTGTGGAATTGTACATAATCGGTTACGAAGTGTTGAGTATTTATCAGTTTTCTTTAACAATCTTGCCAAAGGAAATCTTGTGGCTCGCGATAGATTCTACTTTTCAGACACGGTTGAAGACATTAATCTACATTGTAGGAGTTCTTGGAGGAAGTGGAAAGCAAGTTTGGAACTTGACTATTTCAATAGTCCATGGGCCAGCATTTCTGTTTTTACTGCTTTTGCTTTTTTCATTCTCACTCTCATCCAAACTGTTTCTTCTCTGCTGCAAGTTTAGTGTATTTAATTTCACTGCCAAATTAAAATCAATGCTTGGAAATAGATGTGTTGTCTATCTATTTGGAATTTTTGAATCTATATGATTGACAATCAATAATTAATCGTGACCCAATATTATTAAGTCAAACATAATTGAGGAACTATGAAATAAAATTCCCAGTATAATATACAACCCCAAGCGAATCTTGATTCGACATATAGAAGAAGATGAAAATTAGAGGGTGTAATTGACATTATTGAAATTCTTGTTTTTCTATATTCTTACGGGTTCTTTTTCAGAGAGCGTTTTATGTTGAGAGAAGATAGAGAATGAACTAGGGGTGAGCACTATCCTGTTTAACCGAATACCAATACCGAACCAAACCGAAAAAAAAATTCGGTTCGGTTACCGAATTTTTTTTGGTTTGGTTTGGTAACAATTATATACATATTTGGTTATTCGGTTCGGTTCGGTTTTTCTGTAAAAAAAATTTGGTTTAACCGAAACCGAACCGAATTATTATATATATATATATATTAGGTTTTTAATATTCTAATTTACTTAATTGAATTTTATATTTCATTAAAAAATATAAAATGACTAAATAACAATTAATTACAAAAATAATATATAATGGTTCAATTAATTGCCCTAAAAATCATTTCAAATATTTTTTTATTTATTTTTTTTGTAAAAATACCAAATTTCGGTAATAACCGAACCGAACCGAACCAAAAAATTTCGGTTCGGTTCGGTTTTCATCCTGGTTTGGTTCGGTTTTAATTATCACTGATAATTCGGTTCGGTTAACCGAAAATTCGGTTCGGTTCGGTAACCGAACCGACCGATGCTCACCCCTAGAATGAACCGTTACTTTTTAACTGTTAAATTCTCCTTTTTATATTTCATAAAATAACTGCTGCTACTCTTATCCATTTTACTAAAATGGGGAGAGATTCTAGTGTATACCAAGTGTACACTACTCTTGGCTAATAAAAAATACAACATCAACATGAGTGCGTATTATATTTTAATTGACCACGAGTAATGTACTCTTCACATATACTAGAATTTTTGCTAACTGGATCTGAGCAGGCCCATAAGAAATGGCCCGCCCAAAAATTCGAATAATAATTATGATATGTTTTCAAAATTCTCAGTTCCAACCAATTCCAAACCGAATTTGATTTTGCCAGAATTCATAATTTTCCTATTCATTTTCTTTGTTTGTCATTGTTTGATTAATTCATTCAAGTTAATGAAAAGATAAGAAAATTTGATATTACCTACGGACCGGTCGTTAAAACGCTCATCGCACTAATTTACTGCAGAGAAACACTGATTACCAATTAAAAAAAAAAAAAAGGGCAATGTAAGTGCATCAGAGAAAAAACAATTGATCTTTTTCAATACAGCTGCTAAAGACGCAAACCATAGAGTACTTATTACTGGTGTTTGCTGCTACAAAATGTTAATCTCCTCGCTATATGAGTTAGAACATCTACGGAATCAACTCAGCTCAGTATCTAATTATGAAAAGATTGTCCAACATTAATTTTCTCAAAATTCAGTAGTATAATAATTCGATCCAAAGGTGCTAATTAACAAAATTTATATTATTATTATTATTATTAATGATAAAACATCCAAGCATGATTCTTCTAGATAAACTTTGATTAATCCAGAATATTAATTTAGACCACGCTTCATATATTCATATATTCTGCTAAATGTTTTTTTTAGCTGAACTCTAAATAATAATGGTAATGGGCTGATTGGGTTCTATTTAATATGGAGAAATCCCCAACTTATAATACCAAGGCCCAGACTCAAGTTTCTTAGGCATGCAATTATGATGTACATAGACATAATATATTAACTACACGAGTAATTAATATTTGAATTAATTAAGTTAATGAAACCCAGTTAACTTAATTAAAAGTTATTACTAATATACTTAATTAATAATAAAAAGGGGTTGATAAGTGATGATCGTAGTTAGAAGGAGTGTCAGGATCTGGTCTTTCAACACCATCAACGTTTCTAAACCAATAAGCTTGATCAAACGACGCCGCATTCTCCGGTACATCATCCATTACCCATTCATGCCCTTTTGGAATGTATATTCCTGTACGAGGATGTGGCACCCAGAATGATGTACTCTCCCTTTTCCCACTGTCGATCCTTTTTGATCTTGATGATTCTTGATGTTCATCGTCATGATTAACGTCAGGTCTTGATGGAATAGCAGGAGCAGATAGAAAACTATTGTGCCTCATGGGAACTCGCCACCTGCATGACCAAAGTAATTACTCCACTACTGGAAGTTGGCCAGTTCACAGGTCTAGATACCCGCAAAATTATTATGTGGGCAAAGTTAGACTGTAACTAACATTTTCAACAAAAAATAATCTAACTATAATTGATCCAAGCCCGGCCTAGACTGCTAGATGAATCGCCTAGTAGGACAACTTCATTAGAGTCATAAACTTTTGTGCATTTCTTAATTGAACACTTGAGTATATGGAGTTTTTTGTAGTTTTTTTTTAATCATACTTCCTATGCAAGTATATCATACCTACATATTTGATCTATACTTTATATTAGACATCATAGGTTTCTGTTGAAGCAATGAAAACTTATTGTTATTATTAAAAACTAAAATCAATGATCAATTTTGCCCCTAAAGACATTTGGAAAGATCAATTTTACCTTTACAGTATAAGATGTTTTTTTTTATTTTTTGTCCCCTCACGAGCTTTTTAATGTACTATATTGAATCAAAAATTATATTTTCCGATAATCTTAATTAAGGGCATTTAGCTGAAAATTAATAATAGGAAAATGGAAATTAAATTGAAAATACAAAAGGAGATGTTACCTAAGAAGAAGAAACTTTGTTTTGGCAATATCAACCATAACCATGATGTTGAAAAGGTACAAAAGCTTGTACTAGAAGAGGAGATTAGAAACCTTAAATTTGAATTGAAAGCTACACTTCTGAACCCTTTTTATACACAATTTTTTCTAATATAAAAGAATAAGAATCTATCTCAACATCTATCTGGTGAAGGTGATCAGTGCCTACACTGATAGGTTTTTTTTTTTTTGTTACAATAATTTCCATGTGGTGAAGGTGCCATGTGCATGCAAAAGTCACATAACAACATTGAAAAATTAACTCAAAAAAGAAAGAAAAAAAAATTGAAAAATGAAAAAGGAAATGGGCTATGTACTTTTTTTCAGTCCTCCATTTTCACTTATAGCATAGCAAACTCTAATACTATTTTAATTCATCGCTTAAATAATGAGAACTGTTCATCAGGTTAGATATTCACCCAAGCCTGTTCTAAAAAACAATGCTTGAATATGTATTTTAGAAGTTAGGTCCGTCCGAGTCGGAGATGGTTCGAAATTTTCTGGATCGGTTTTAGATTTTCTTTCATGTGGTTAAAAAACCACCATATGATTTCCAAGCTAACAAATCGAGATTTTTTTTTTCTTTTTCAAAAAAATAGAGAAAAGAAGGGCATGTGGTTAAGGAAAATAATGTGATGGATACTTTCCAAAACTGGTTGAGGAAATCAATGGCCATATAGTTTTGATACCCTGCTTTTAATCTATTTGCTTATCTTATCAGAATATATGAATTTCTTTTGATACAGAATGGTGATTAATAGTCATGTGTGCTTCTCATCAGTCAATCATGTTTGATTTATGGGATAGTTTTGTGTCAATTCTTTCAGTCATATATATATATTTGGCTTATTTAAAAAAATGTTTTTTTAATATATATGGATTTAAAAAAAATTACTTATAAAATTAACTCTAGTTTTTTTAAGGAAAAAAAAATCATTAAACATAAAAAAATTATGAACATGGATTTTGTTTATTCTTGTGTCAAGTTATGATTGAGTAATGTATTACAAACTCTTTTAAGATGTTTGGTTTAGTCGGATTGAAGGGGTTATATGTGCCAACTTTGTCAATTTTAAGGGGTTACATGGATATTTATAAAGTTAAGGGGTCAGAAAGCGTTTGAAGTCAAGTTAAGACGATAATAAATGTATTAAACTAAAAACAAAACACTTTGAGCATCCTTCCACTATCTACAATTTAGAATATTTTCTTAATATAGTGGAACTGCAGTACTTAATTATAGAATTATATGTATATATAAAGTAATTTCTTATGACTTACATATTTGTTTTCGTTATTCGATTTTAAATTAATAATTCAATTCATTTAGATCAGTGAATAAAATATCTTATTTATTCTTATATATAATTTAATGTGAAAAAATATATATAAAAAATAACTTAATCAACAGAATAACTTTAACGAAGTACGGATTCAATGAAATTAATAAACTATAAGCACTTGTGACTTATAAAATCCTCTTACCAGCTTTTAATAATTACATTTTAATTATAATATTGTCACTTTATCTTTATTATTCACATTTTTCACATACTAACGTAATGAGAATAGATCCGAAATTGAAAATAACATCAATAATTCATCAAGTAGTACAGAATATTGTAGAAAAAAAATGTTAGTTATTCAGTTGCTTAACATTATACGAGGTTTTTTTTTTTTTAATTTCTTTCAATGGAATATATATATATATATGACACTGCATCCATGATTGACATCTAAAATTAACAAATTATGGAAACGATAGATTTCATATATTTCGAAATATATAGTACATTAAGAATGATAAATTGGTAATAAACACCAAATAATCAAACATTCTATCATACAGTAATTGAAATAAAACAATCTCACTATATTGGGAGATAAGAAAAACTTGCTATCAGAGCAAGAGGAACACATAGAATGAGAAAAAAAAAATGCAACTAATATTTTGTTAACCTACACCAAACGTAATCAGATATCCACAGTCATAGAAACTTCGGCGTACTGCATAACATTCAGCAGTTTTGTAGATATGAAGAGATGTAGTTTAAAAGAGATAGATTTGGATACCTACAATGTAAAGATCGATATTTATCTTTGACTAGTAGCAGATGACGACTAATCCAGTAAAAAAAAACAACTATCTAAATCGTTTTATATGATAACAGATATACAACTGAGAATGATGATTTTATAGTTAATGCCAAAGAAAATGTTGAATGTAAATTATTTCACGTAAAAAAAATAAAAAAGCACTAAAAGGACAAAGAAAAGAAATGGATTGGTGGAAGGAACTTATTCCTGTTTTTGGGGGAAAAAAAAAATCTGAATAAATATTTTTATTTTTTCTGAAAAAAAAAGGAGCTTTTTCGGGTATAAAATTGGACCGTACGCCCGTATGGCAAAAAGGGCAAATGGGCTTTTTGCATAATTGAGATGGAACCCAATGCTTTTGTACCCTTTTTGTCTTATCATTTTACATTGATATTATGATGCTGATTGGATATATTTTTTTATTATTTCCATCAAATTTTATATTTAATACTATTTAGTAAGGTTGTGGAAACAATTATTGTTTCTAGGGGTGAGCATTGGTCGGTTCGGTTACCAAACCGAACCGAATTGTATGTAATTATAATAATCGAACTAAACTAAACAAAGGTAATAACTGAACCGAAATTTTTCGGTTCGGTTCGGTTATTACCAAAATTTGTAACTTTAACAGAAATAGATAAAGAAAAGGACAAATTTTTTTTGGGCTTTGGAATAATGGACTCAATACAAAGCCTGTCAACACACACATATAATATAATAATAATAATAATAATAATAATAATAATAATAATAATTCGGTTCGGTTTCGGTTAAACCGAATTTTTTTACGGAAAAACCGAATCAAACCGAATACCAAAATATTTACAAAATTGTTACCAAACCAAACAAAAAAAAATTCGGTAACCGAACCAAATTTTTTTTCGGTTTGGTTCGGTATTGGTATTCGGTTTTACCGAATAGTGTTCATCCCTAATTGTTTCCTATTAGTACTTATTAATATTTTATTTTTTCCTAAATAATTACATCTTAACCACATAATTTCATTATATTTTACCAAACACTGATTTTCGATCAACAACAACAGATAATATCAATAAACAACAAATACCATGTAGCAATAGTAATTACAAACACGCCCTTGATAGCATAATGATTTTTTTATCATATGTTAAAAAATGTGCAATTTAGAAGGGAGCAAAGTGCATTAAGAATCTCTAAAATTCATACTTTGCATCTTTTATTTTGGTATCAATAAAATCATTCTCACTCCAATTTTTTAAAATCCAACGCTGAAATAATTACATGACAAGTTAATAATAAGTCTAATATGTCAATAAGACACTACGTGAACTTGAACCAGTTTTGAATTTTAAATACTTTTAATTTTCTCGAATAATGGGGTACATGTAGGTGTTATATCGAAAACATGTATAAGTTTTTTATTCGTTGGAGTTGTTGTGACATAGTTTTATTAGATCAAACACGATGTTTTAACTTGTCCATTATTATTATGGTGTCGGATTTTAATGGATCAAGGTGGACTGACTTTATTGAAATAAAAATAAAAGTCGTGCCTTTATTAATATAAATTAAATATTAGTAATTGTAAGTGTATATTAATTTCAAACTTCAGTAATTGATGGAGCAATTTAGTTTAGTTTTTTTTTTTTTTTTTTTTTTTTTTTTTTGAAAAAAAGGATAGTGACCATTGTTCTCTTTGGTGACAAAGACAAGCATTGACTTGACAGCAAAGAAATAACCAAAGCCATCAGGAAAATAAAAACCCTTCTCCCGCCATTAACGCGTTCTGCCATTTCCTCCACCAGCCAGCCAAACCAACAATTAAACACTAAAACTAATTAATCAATTATCATTAATTAACCAACTAACCCTCTTCTTATCCTTCAATTCCAATTCCTGCTCCCAAAGTTCTAGTCTTTTCTGTTTTGCTGTAAGATTAAGATCCGCCATACTTGAAGTATTAAACTAGCATTCAAAATCAGTCACTGTAGATGAAACCCAAGACGAAGCGCTCAAAGCCAAATCTAGGGTTACCAGCTATTCTCCTTCTTTGCTCCGTTTTCTTCCTCGCCGGTTTCTATGCTTCTACTTTTCTCTCTCGTGTACTCTTCTTATTTGTTTCTGCTGACACTTTGTCTTTATTTGTTTTGATTGAATCGCGATTCGGTTTGATTTAGTTTTGTTTTCTTATATGCAGGATGTGCCTGTTATTAGACCTCGGTTGAGAATGCTTGAGATGACAGATGGAGAGTTTGAAGGGATGCCACATGGTGTTACTGGAGAATCTTCCGTCGAATCCATTCCGTTTCAGGTGATTTTCGAGCATTGGAACTTGTTTTCCTGTAGGTTTTATTTTTAAAGTTGAAAGCTTTGTGGTTGAAGGCTATGTTAACTTGGAGGATTTATGTGAATTATATTTAGGCCGATTGTTCAGGTGACTCTGGGATTAGGTTGTGCTTGAATTGAGAGAGAGAGAGAGAGAGAGAGAGAGAGATCAAGCAGACCAATTCAGAATAGAAGTTGAAAATATGCTTTTGAAAGATAATGGGCTATCATTGAGAATTTTGTTGAAGCTATCTTCGTCCTTGGAAAATGAGAAAACTATGTCGCTGTTTTTGGGAGGGAAAGTTAAATTTTTTGTAGTTTTGATGCTTAGTTCCAATGATTCAATGTTTAATCTCCTGGTTGTGAGATCAAAAAATAATAACGATATAGTTGAAATGAAAATGGTGAGAAAGACAAGGAATGATTAAAGTTGAACCTATATTCAATTCTATGCAGCTGGCTCAATAAGGAAATGTTGAAAACAATCGACTAAATTGGAATGAACTCATCAAAATGCTCACGGGAGTCTCAGTTGTTTACTAAATCAGTCTACAGTTCCAAAAAAGGACTAAATGATTGGCTTGAGATCATTTTCGGCTGGCAGGAATTTTCTATGTGCTTTATTACAATGGGTTGGAAATCTTTATTCTGGATTGCAGGTTTTAAGCTGGAAACCGAGAGCTGTTTATTTTCCAAACTTTGCAACTCCAGAACAATGTAAAAAGGTGATTGAAATGGCGAAGTCTCGTCTTAGACCATCTAGCCTGGCTTTGCGAAAAGGGGAAACAGATGAGAGTACAAAGGGAACCAGAACAAGGTATCTAAGTTCATTTGTGTTTATAATTCTGTGAAAAGTCTTTGGATCTTCCAACCACTCACATCAGAGGGATTGTCTCTCGTCTTCTTGTCTGTAACACATGGCAACAGTTCAGGTACATTTATTAGTGCATCAGAAGATGAAACTGGAGTCTTGGATTTTGTTGAGCAGAAAATTGCACGAGCTACAATGATTCCAAGAGACCATGGGGAGGTACTTTATGCTATTATAGTATCATTGCTATTTGCAGCCTATGGAGTTATTCCAATTAAAGTACTGGAATGAAATTCAATATACTTTGTTATGGTTCATGTAACAGAGGATAATGCTACTTTTGCTGATATCTGTGAGACAAGCTGCTTTGTGTTTTCTACAACACTTGTTATCTATGTCTCCATTAACTGAGCCTTAATTAAGGATATACCTGCTGAGTACTGCAATTAGGAATTGGTATAAACATTCTAGTGTTATATTCTTTTCTTAAAAAGACTATTAACCCTGATTCCAGAATTTTGCATTTCCTTTCATGTCGCCGTAGGAAGGAGTATGAATTTGAATACTTTTCACAATGCTTGCGAAAGTGTGAATTTTTGCAATGTTAATTATCTTATGTTTTCCTTTGTGATCCGCTCAGGGCTTTGTCTAGCATTTAACTTGTTTAGTTGTTTTAGATTCACAATCGTGAATTAGTATCATAAATGTTCTGCAATTGAAGATTATGATATTGAAGTTTATTATGTTGTCTATTGGACTCAATTACTGAAATAACTCTATTGCAGGCATTCAATATATTGCGCTATGAAATAGGTCAGAAGTATGATTCACATTATGATGCATTTAACCCAGCAGAATATGGACCACAAACGAGCCAAAGGGTATGTGATTAACATTCCAACCCCCCCACCCCCTCTCCCAGGCTTCTGTTTATATTTTGTTTCTCTAATCTTTTTTGCCATCGTTCTTCGAATGATGATAACTCAGTACCTTTATCATTTATAAATATGCATTGGTTTGGAGTTTGTCTTTTATAAACTGTCAGTAGTATTGGTTAAAAAGTATAGCCGTGAAGTTTGATGCATGGTCTTATATGTAGATATGAACTTCAAGCCGTAGTCATGTTCTTGATGCAGTAAAAGCTTTTATAACTGAAATGAATGTGACAATTTCGCTTTATTTCCATTGGTATTTAGGTAATTGTGTTTGACTTGAAAACTCGTATGGTAGGCATATTGCAATTTCCATGGACATTTTAAGATGAAGGAAAAAGGTTCTGGTTATCTCAGACGTGATCCACGTCTCTTAGAAGCTTTTTTAACGCATCTGTATCGTTATACTATACTTTCAGTAATTTAAAAAAATTGCTCTCATATGGGCCATGTGGCTAATAGTTTTTTTTTTTCTCATTTAACATTTCAGTTACGTTGTCTTGAATTTGCAAGAATTTACTTTCCACAGATGACTAATGTCTTTGTCTTTTTTTGCGGAGCAAATGAAATGAAAACTAGAATGTTAGATGTTGATTTTCCATTCGTTTCCTCTTTGAAGAAAGAAGTCATATCAGTAATTCATTCACATCAATGCGAAATCCTTATTCCTCGGTTGATTCATTGATATTTTGCAGGTTGCTTCTTTCTTGTTGTATTTATCTGATGTAGAAGAAGGTGGAGAAACCATGTTCCCATTCGAGGTATGCGAGGAAATCATCAATAGATTATATACCGTTTTCATGATTTATTTTCTCTGCTGATTACTTCCCTCCTGTAATTGTAGAATGGTGCAGAAATAAGTTCACGCTACGATTATAAAAAATGCATCGGTTTAAAAGTGAAACCTCGACAAGGTGATGGGATATTGTTTTATTCTCTGTTTCTGAATGGCACAATTGACCCGGTAATTCTTGTTCATTGATGGTTTCGACTCATGCATATCTTTTTTTTCCTTGTCAATTGATTGCATCAAGCATAAGAGCAAAGACCCTTCCTATGCATTTGATCCGGTCATTTAGAACGATAGTATCGAATATGAATGATGCATTGCAGTAGCCGTTTAAGTGTTCATTTCTGGTTTTTTCTGGCAGACCTCTCTTCATGGAAGCTGTCCGGTGGCTGTGGGCCAGAAATGGGTGGCAACAAAGTGGATTAGAGATCAAGTTCAGACAGATTAATTAAGCTTAGATGCTGTTAACGCTGTCTTGAAACTGAATTCATTTTTAACATTTAATCCATAGTTATATGTAAATTCCTTTGTAAATTGAACTCTATTGCTTCATTTTCTCCACTAATTTCTTAAATAATGACACTCAAATTTTCTTATTCATAAAAAAAAAGTCAAATTGTTAAAATTATTGTATGTTTTAGTCCACCAAAATATTAAAGAACAGTTTTTGTTTTTACCATTGAATTTTTTCGAATATTTTTACTATATTTTATAGAAAAATGTAGATATCAATTTTTAATGAGGCAAAATCTTGTTTTAATTGCTTAATTATCCTCAATAATCAATACTATAACGGTTTTTTTTTTTTTTTTTTTTTTCTATTTCAATACAAATGAAAAAATTTGTCATAAATGGTACTATATTTCGTATTTGGTTTATACGAAAACCCTCAAACCATATTTTAATGTATAAAGAATTTTGAGCCTTTTTTGTAAAAATAATCTGAGCTTAAACTGCATAGTTATTTTTTTAAATGAAATAAAATAATTATTTAATTTTAATTGATTTTTTAAAAAATCAAGTCTTAGGAAATCCACGTGTCACGCAACTATTAACTTAGCACAATCTATCGGATCCACTGGATGATTCCTCTCTAGCCAAAAACTGGACCGTTAGAAGCGAAACCCTTTGATCGATAACGGCTACTTTCCATTTGAAAAAGAACAAAATCCTACATATCTCCAAAACCAAAACGGAAAACTTAATTTTGTAACGCATTTCACATTCATTTCTGATCTGCCTCTGATTAGTCTCTCAAATCCCTAACTCTCTCTTGATAAATTCTCCTTTCTTCCCTATCTTAATCATTTTTTAAAATATTTACTACTGCAATTGAGGTCTGTTTGGCAATGGATCTTGGATGCCTCGACTTGGGTTGCATCTCTGTCTCAGATAAGCATAACACTGAAACCATTATAGATCATCGCAACAAAGAAAGTGATGCGACTGAAATTGTGAATTCAGCTACAAAGAGTGGAAAGGTACAATCTTTTTTCTCCTTTTCAAATTGGGCTATGTTAAAGATTAGAACTTTCTCAGTTCCTTGTATGTTTGATTGGATTAGTATTCCTGGGTAGATTGGGATTTTATTTCTTGATGACTGTATATCAGAGATGTAAATTTCAACATTTTTTTCTGAAATTGTTTAGAATTTACTCAAACCGTCGAACTGACAAAATTTGAACAACTGAATTTAAAACTAATACTAGATTGGTATGGATTTTACTTACTGCAACTGTTAATAGATAATGGATACAAGAAATTTTTATGAATTTGAATTAGAATATCTTACATTCCTGATGAAAGGTATAATCTTTTGCTTTTGCAAATCCGATGATGTCAAAAATATAGCTTTCTCTATTTTCTTGTATGTTTGATTGGATTAGGATTCTTAGATAGATGTCGTCTGTTTCTAATTCCAGTTTCTTCATTGTTTTTAGCATTAACTAAAACCCTCGAACTGGAACTGTTTCGCTGAAAAGTGAGAACCATTGAATTTCATCATATAACTAAAACTAGATTGAGATGTAGATGATATAAGTTTTCGTTACGGCAACCTATGCAATAGAAGGGTGATTTTCTTATCGACGAATCTAATTGAAAGAATATTTGAGACTTTTGATAAAGGCAACTGATGAAAAAGGAAAAAGAGCAACATATTCCATGAAATGACTCAATTTCCTTTTATGAGATTATGATAGTTATTAACGATTGTATTGTTTGAATTTCATCCTGTATGAAGCAAAACCTACGAACTGCTTGTTGTGTCAGTGAGTATTGCTGGTGATGCTTGATAAATTTTATTCTTGTGATATTGAAATGGGAAATTATTGCTGGTATACTGATTCTGGAATCGGAAGTTTCACCCCTTACCGCTGTGGGCAGTAGTTTAAATGACAGAAAATTAGTGTGTTTGTTTGGGAGGAAGGAAGGGGGAAATGTGAAATGCACAATTTCCAATCACCCAAACAAACACGCGGTTAAAGTTGAAGGGCTAGATTTTGATCTTTTGATAAATACATGACTAAAATCATATGAGTTTGCTCTCACTAAGCTTACATTACTTGTTCTTCCTTGATGAAGTTTTAAGTGTTTTGTTTTATTGTTGGAACATAAATTTTCACCTCCTGAATAATGCAGAGTAAATCACCAAGAGGGACAGGACAATCAACAACGAATGCTTTAAATAAGTTTACATCACAAATTAAGAAGCCCCCTCATCGTAAGAATTCGCCCATCAACTGGTTCCCACGCAAAAAGGTGGACTCCTACTTAAAGAGAAAAATCAAAATGCTGCAGGAAATAGATGGCATGAATTTGACTCTTGATGAGACTTTAGGAGATTCTAATCCACATTATTCAAGAGTCTTGAGAGAAAAAATTGCAGCAAGAGAGGCTGCACAGGCAGCAATGGAGGCTAGCAAAGCTGCTTTGGTTGAAGCATCTTGGTGTAAAATACTTCGTGCGGCTAGGTAACTGTCATTTTGCCGAGAAAAGAGAAAAAAAACTTCATATTTGCTTTTATTTTGGATTAATTTTACTTGTCTTTACAGGATTCAGAGCAAAGAAGGTGAAGAACTCTTACTAAAAGCAGAGAAAACTGCAGCTGAAGCTTTTGAAACAGCAACTGCTTTGGGAGTGATCATGTATGATAAGCCGAATTACCCTCCTAAACCTAGCGAAATTGAGACTTCTGTAGTTAATGGAGGGAGATCTACCACTCACACTGTCACAGCTTCTTTTGAAACTGCTTTTGAAGTAGATAAAGAAGTTGCTGCAGCAGTAAGAACTGCATTTATCAGGTTTGCAAGCTGCCCTTCTTTTAACAAAGATGAATTCAAGGAGCTGCTGTGCAAAATCAGCCAGAATCCAGATACGGATGATAACAATAATCAGGAACGATCAGAGTTTTCCTCCGAGTGTGAATCGGAGTCTGGATCAGAAGTAGAAACAGCATCACAATATGATGGCTTTGATGCTCCAGACAAGGTTTCTAAGCTGCCAACGATGGACACGAGACTAACAAAATACCGTAGGAGGCAGTCATTGGAGAAGCTCAATATGACAAAACTTGTTGATATGATGCTTGAGAGGCTCGGATGTTTGAAAGAAGACGAACTTTCTTCTTTGGCAACTATAGTTGCTACTTGTGGCTTAAATGCTGCCTTAGCAGAAGAAGAAAGCAATACAATTTCTCACCGGATGTCTTCTGCAGGATCTGCAGCCAATTATGCCTCAAATTCTTACTTTCCTCGGAGAATGTCCACCGCAGGATCGGGAATGATAGCACATTCGAACCTTGAACAGACAAGAAAGAAGCAAGTTGAGTCAGAATTACCAAGTTTGGACAAATTTTTGGTTAAGCACATGTCGAAACTTGAAAAAGAGGTGCAAGAAGCTAAGAACAGCAAGAAGAATACAGAAGGAAATGCAGAGAATGTGGACAAAAATGTAGATGGAAGTTCACATGAGACTGTTCCGAATTTGGGGAGTATTCTTGTGAAGCATTCCTCCAAGTTAGAGAAAGAGATCGAAGATGCAAAGAAGAGTTCAAGGAAAAGTTTTGAATTCACTCGGAAGAAACCAGTCAGTGATTCATTAGAGGCCATTCCGGGCCTTGAAAGTGTACTGATAAAACATTCATCAAAGCTTGAAAAGGAAGTTCAAGAGACGAGAAAGAACTCCAGAAAAACACAGAAAACCAATGGCAACGAACGCAAAAAGGAAAACATTTCAGAGCTCCCCAGCCTGGATAAGTTTCTTGTAAAACATGTGTCAAGACTTGAAAAAGAGGTCCAAGAAGCAAAGAACAAAAGAAACAATGCCCCAGGTGAAGAAGGCAGGACGGCAATTGCGACCAAGAGAATGAACTCATCAGCTTCAGATTCAGAACCTCAGAAAGACACGGTTTTTGAAGAAGAAGAAGCAGTGGGGAAGGAAAACATTGACAAGAATTTGAATACAGAATGTGAAAGTCTGGACAAGGTCTTAGTTAAGCATGTTTCTAGACTAGAGAAAGCGAAAATCGAGTTTAGGTTGAAGGAAGAACAAGTAAAGGAGAAGAACACAAGTAACAGAAACAGGCATATGCAGCAGATGAATGAAGAAGGTAGCCTGGACCAAATTCTTGTTAAACACAAATCAAAACTTGAGAGGGAAAAGCTGTCATTTTTTTCCTCTCAACAAGCTGGAGAAGAACAGACCAGAAAGCGAAACTCGGTGTCTCGCAGAGAAGCAAGGGAGAGAGAGTTGCAAGAAGCTTGGGGAGGCTTAGGATTGGGGAACTCCATCAAGCCACACCTCTCAAGACTTGAAAGGGACAAGGCAAGTTAATTTCTTTTTCTTTTTTATCAGTTTACTCAGAGAAAAAGTGAATGAGTTTTCCTGAAATTTGTGTTCTTGTTGTATGTTTCAGGCTGCTTGGATTAAAGCTGAAGAAGAGGAAAGAAGGACTGCAGGAGATGAAAGCTTGAATCTTTTTAATAAAAATTAAAAATGTATAATATATAGCAGAATATGTGTTTTTCCTATGAGACTAAATTTGCTTTTTTTTCAGAAGATGTATATGTAAAAGTGAAAAAATAGTTTATCAAGAAAACTAAATAAGTAATATAAAATATAATTTTATTATTGTGTTTTTTAAAATAACAAATAATAATAACAAATAATAAACTTCATTTAAAAAGTATTTATAAATATTTAACATAAACATTTAATTTATCATTAACGATTAGTTTTTTAATTAATTAGATAATATCTACTCAAATATTTTTTTAACAGCGCCTTTCCTACTTAAAATAGCCGTAGCCGTAAACGATAAATGACATTACTACTTAAATTAACTTTAATTAATAAAAAAATTTTTGTACTCAGATATTTTTTATATGCGTCTTTCTTAATTAAAATTTTCTGCATATATTAAATTTTAAATTTAAAATATAATTTTAACGATGAATGATATTACTATTCAAATTAACTTTAATTAATAAAGAGATTTTGTTTTATGCCAATTTAACAAATAAAGAAAATAAAATGAAAACATTATTAGTATTTTTAGTTTGTTACATGCTAAATTGGAATAAGATGATAAAATTTAATTAATTGGAAAAATAGGATAATAAATTAAGGTTTTTTGGTCATTTGGTCTATTTCTTTCCAGACTCTTCTTTATTGTCTAGTTATTTCTCCAATCCTCTTTTCTCAGGCTTTCCGTTGCTGTCCGCTGCAGCTGCCGTAGCCGTAGCCGTAGCCGTCCGCCTCCGTCTGATCTCAAAAATCATTCATCCATGGGAGGAGGTAATGGCCAGAAAGCCAAGATGGCTCGTGAGAAGAAATTGGAAAAGAGTAAAGCTGCAAAAGGTATTTCCTTTTCTCTCTCTCTCTCTCCTCTCCCAATTTTGATCCTTGCAATTGCATAGATCCACCCCCAATTTCTGATTTTGGTCTAAGATTGTTTTTATTCTTTTAGTTAATATTTGGGTTAGTATCAAAGTTTTCTTCAAAGTGATTGTTGTGTTTAATTTTTCCTCAATTTGTAGGGAGCCAGCTTGAGTCTAACAAGAAGGCCATGAACATACAGGTAGTCTCTTAGCATGCTTAGAATTGTTGGTTCTTTTGGATTCAAATGGATATTTACATGTTTAATTTTGGTTTCTTTCAAATTTTCAGGAAGAACTTTATTAGCCTTTGATTTATAGGACCTGATTGGATGATTAATTGCTAATGACAGTGTTGATTTCCTTATGATTTCTTCTTTGCCTCTTAACTGATTTCTTTTTATTAGCTAGTTATTAGTTGGATTGATACTCAGTAATTAGATTACTGAAAAAATTTCGGATTTTAGGAATGTGTCCTGATTTTGTGTTCAGCTCACTTTACAATTCTGTTGTTAGGATTGCTTTGGTGAATAGATTCTTCTGCAGAAATCAAGTGAGTCTTTTTTTATGTGGGTGGGGGGTTCCCTCTATTGTCTTGGATTTTTATTCAACTGTTTGATATGGAGTTCAATATTAACTATATGGAGTAGGAAGAGTATGCATTTAGTTGTCTTTCAACTAAGGTATTAAGTGAAATCTTTTTCTATCTTAGTGGACAAATAGGGATCCTTAGATAATAATTGGTAAACACTGTTTCGAAAATTGAGCTCTCATATATCTTCTATTCTTACACATCATGTTGTTCTATTCTATGGATGCAGTTTTTTGTTCATCTCTGTGATATGCATATACATGAATTATGCTGAATTATCCTAATTGCCACAAGTGGCCTCGTGTAGTTGATAAACACAAATGCATGTTCAAGTCCATTTCAGAAGAAATTCTTCTATGCTTGAAACTTAGTCATGTAGGTTTTGAGATCTATTGGCATGAAACTTTGTCCAAACTAATTGAGATCATCCTCTTTCAAGGTTATATTGTCGAAAAGTGGGGAATAGAGGATATATGGCAAGTTCAGATTTATGTTTTTATCCATTGTTTCCATCATGTGGTAATTCCATATTGTCCCTGTCAAAGGCGATTTTTTCTTGGTTTGTTGTGGTGATACTTAATTGTGACCTGTTTTAAAAATGCACCTCCCGACTCAAGTTGCAGTTTGTAGAATCAAAATTTATGCACATGTGTTTGATGCAGTTTTGTTGTCTTGATGGGATTTCATTATGTTTTAGTTAGTGCAATAAAGACAATTTGATCAGTTATTTCACAAATTTGTGATCTGATCTTTTGTTGATGGTGTCTCCATTCTTGGTGTCAATGGCTCCTCTGTTGATGCATCTGGTCGATCATTGGAAACCGAATATAGTGCAAGGTTTGCATGCAGACTTTCATCTGTACTACATCAGAGGTGAAGTGTCGAGAACATGCTGAAGCGAAGCACCCTAAATCTGATCTGTATGCGTGTTTTCCGCACCTTCAAAAGTGACCAACGAAGCACAAAACAAGAAATTGCATGGCAGAATGGGTTGTACGATATTTGACGAGTCGTTTGATACTATGTAAATTTTCTTTTATCTGTTGCTGTCCATAGATTACTTTGCAAGAAAATTTCAGCAAGATTAATGGAGAAGATAATGTGCTATAAATCATCAATGCAAAATGTTGCTGTTGTGCTCTTAAGCTCTTAACCTTCTTGTTCTGGTTTCACCTGCATCTTTTCTGTTCTTGATGTGAATGTGAGGACTCAATGAGATGAGTTACTATATTTGCTTCTTAGTGATTAAAATCAGATCAGAATTTCACAGGACAGGGTTAGCTTTTATCAATTGGTTTGAAAGGTTGCTTTTTATTAATTACTATCCTTTATGTGTTGAAGAAATTAAATTTGACTGGATAAAAGTCAATTTTTAATTTTGTTATTACAAAAATTAAAGCTTAGTATAGTGAAGTAATAGTGAAAAGTTGGAAGACTAGCCGTATAAACACAATTAATGAATCGAATCTGGTTTTGTGAAGGCGTGAAAATGTCGTAGCTCAAGAACAAAATTGGACCACTTTGAACACTAGGATTAACAACTGGAGCCTAATCTGATTTTCTGTTTAAGGATGATCATGGTCTCTCTTCCATTTGTTTGTTACAAGGACAGTACATATAAATAACATAGAAAGTAAAAACAAGTTAAAGCCACTGTATCTGTGTGAGCAAGGCTACAGAACTAAAGCCAGAACTGGGACACGAATCCTACGTGGCATAACATGATTGGAAAGGGGTCCAAATCCCGTGTTCAGTTTTCCACAAAGATGTTCTTTTGTAATGGAAGACTTTAAGCCAAATTTCCCTTTCAAAGAAAGCTTTTTTAAGAGCTTCACATTTAGCCCTTTGATGTCTGAACTCTTGAAGTGAAGTTTAATTTAGTCATTTTAGGGTCCCACTTTCATACGCAGCTACCTCCTCATTTCCATGGCGTGATTTACACTTCTTTCTCTCTCTCTCCTCTCTTCTTTCTCTCTCTTCAACAGTGTTCAACAAAAGGACCAAACCCAAAAACCCCTTCTTCCACTCAACTGCTCACTTATTTTGACTTGACTATTCACAGTCTCTCTCTAAAAAGAAAAAAGAAAGACTAAAAAGACTCCATTTTTCTCCTCCTTCTGCAACTTCTTAAGAGACTTTTCAATTTACTTCCTTCCTCAGAAAAAAAGGAAAATGGCACCTCTTTCCCTCTTCTCTTTCTCTATTTCCTTCCTCCTCTTTCTCTCTCCTTCTCTCTGCACCAACTCTGAAGGTATGGACTCTGCTTTTCTCTATCACCCACTTCTCAATTTTATGTTTTTGGCATGAAAACTTGGAGGGAGAAGAGGGTAACATAAGAAAGTCAACATCTTTGTTGTTTTTCATAGGGCTCATTGATCAGAAGATTAAAGGGTTGTTTTAGAAATATTTGAGGTTTTTTAAATTTTAATTTTATTTGTTGTGGTTGGGTTTTGTGATTGTGATTGATTTGGTTGTTTTGTGTTCAGGAAATGCTTTGCATGCTTTGAGAAGTAAGCTCTCTGATCCAACCAATGTGTTGCAGAGTTGGGACCCAACTCTGGTTAATCCCTGCACTTGGTTCCATGTCACCTGTGATTCCAACAGTCATGTGATTCGCCTGTGAGATTTCCTTTTTTTTTTTAACTTTAATCGAATTTCTTATGAATATTGATTCATAAATTGTTTTTTTCCCCTCTAATTTTTCAGGGATTTGGGGAATTCTAACATTTCTGGAAGTTTAGGACCAGAACTTGGCCAACTTAAGCATCTCAAGTACTTGTATGCCTTTTTCCCCTATTCTTACTTTAAACTTGTGCCTAATTATGTGATTATGTCTAATTTCTACAGGAGTTGAAAATTTGTTCAATAAGTGCAAAATCATCTCTAACATTTGCCTGAATTTGTTTTATTTCAGGGAGCTTTACAGAAATGAAATAAGGGGTCCAATTCCTAAAGAATTAGGTGATTTGAAACGTCTTGTTAGCATGGATTTGTATGACAACAAATTTGAAGGAGAAATACCCAAGTCCTTGGCCAAGTTAAAGTCACTCAGATTCTTGTAAGTCTAAGAGTATTTAAAGATGAACATTCTGTTAATTCCTTTTTAGGAACTCTAATCTTAATTATTGTTGAAATTAACGTGTGTAGACGGCTTAATAACAACAAGCTTACTGGATCAATACCAAGAGAGCTCACTGCCTTAAACGACCTTAAAGTTTTGTAAGTAAAGAAAATGGGAAAAGCTGTTACTTCTCCAATTTCAGTTGGTTGTTTCTTTTGATTTTGTGTTTAGTTTACTTATGTTCTGTGTTATATGATTGCAGTGATGTATCTAATAATGATCTCTGCGGAACGATTCCGGTGGATGGCCCTTTTTCTACTTTTCCAATGGAAAGGTATTGCCTCATCCTTCCGATTAGATGTTCTTTTCGATAAAGCTCCATTCTTTAACCATTAACACATGGAAGTCACTGCCTGGTTGAGTTTTCTTTGAGTTTGGTGTAATCTATAGAGCAGAATGTAGTTATGCTCAACTGGGATTGAGAAGTTTGTTACTGGGTTCATGTTCGTCATTGCAAATGTTTAGCATAATAGCAATGAGGCGAGCCCGAGGCAAATAAACGAAATAGGTGATATGTAGCTATGCTTGAATTGCTTACGAACATGCATCAAAGCTTCTGTAGTGTTATGAAAGAAAAGTGATAGATGCCCTTAAGGCAATGAGACTTCATATCACCTTTAAGGAAAGTCGCTGTCTGGTTGAGCGTTCTTCGAGTTCAGTATATTCTATAGTGTAGAATGTAGTTTAGCGCGACTGGGATTGAAAAGTTTGTTAACTGGGTTCGTGTTCGTCATTGCAAATGTTTAGCATAATAGCAATGAGCTGAGCCCGAGGCAAATAAACGAAATAGGTGTTATGTAGCTATGATTAAATTGCTTACGAACATGTATCAAAGCTTGTGTGGTGTTGTGAAAGAAAAGTGATAGACCCTTAAGGCAATTAGACTTCAAAACACCTTAAGGGAAGTAGCTGTCTGGTTGAGTGTTCTTTGAGTTCAGTATAATCTATAGTTTAGAATGTAGTTTAGCTCAACTGGGATTGAAATGTTTGTTACTGGGTTCCTGTTAGTCACTGCTAATGTTTAGCATAATGGCAATGAGTGGTCATTGTTAAACTGCAGTGAAATCAATGAATAAGGTGATATGTGGCTATGCTAGAATTGTTTATGGACATGTATCGAAACTTGTGTAGTGTTATGAAAACTGAAAAGTGTAAAGGGATGAAACTTCAAATCATTCAAATGGTGTCCGCAAAACACCACAATCTCGTAATATAATCGAACCATACTGTTATTATCGACACGAGTCATGCATTTGTTTACATCTCTGCTGAAAACACTAGAATCTCGTATTACGATCCAACCAGACTGTTATTATCAACAAAAGTCTTGCATTTGTGTACGTCTCTGCAGAAAACACTAAAATCACAGTATTATGATACAGCCATACTGTTATTAAGAACACGACTACACTAGTCATGCTTTTATGTGTGGCTTTAGTCATACATTTGTAGGAAAAACACTGATGAAACCAAGAAGACTCGAGGCATTGTTCAAACAATATGTTGTCCTGTTTAAAATGTTATATGATGAAGCACTTGACCGTTTTACTTGCTGCTATTTTTCCAGTTTCGTGAACAACAGGCTGAATGGACCGGAGCTGAAGGGACTTGCGGCATACGACTTTGGATGCTGAGTCATTGTTTGCTTGATTTAGTTGATCTTTCCATATTTAAGTCCAATTTGCCAAGTGTTTAGGTATGGTATATATGTAACAGAAGGATGATTTGCCATATTACAATGCAGTAATTGGCTATGGTTCAATATATGTTGAAGAATTAAAGCAAGAAAATAAACAATCTCTGGCTGCATTGCTGTTCAGAGATTAGTTTTAACAAAAATGCTCCAATGTGTTCGTCAGCCAGTCACTATGAGCTGCTAAAACATACTTTCCTTTGTCTTCAAAAAATGGATTTTTTTTTTTTTTTTTTCAACCATTGAGATAATTTTGTTCGGATTTTGGTAAAGTTGTTCACAATTTTGTTTTCATTATTGTGATTGGCGATTTTATGATTTTAGAATGAAAGCTTATTATGCCAAAGAAATGTTTGCCATTTTTGTTTTTTTACATGTGAGAAGAAACTAGTGACTATGTTGCCTTTAGGGAACAAAAAAAATCCTAATAAAATGGAAAACCTTTTTCTTGATGAATTTAATTAAATATTATCAAAAGAAAAAGGCTGCATAATATTATTTTCTTTTTCTTGAAGAAACGCATATTAAAAGATTATGACAAATATTTTAGATTGTCAAATTGGGGATTATCATTTTAATTTTTTCTTTTGGAAAACATATTTTTTTCCCTTGGTTAAAATTGGTAAATTAGTCTTTATAGTTTAATCTAGGGATTTTTTTTTTTTTTTTTTTTTAACTATGTATTTTAATTCTCACAACACAATGTAAATACAATTGAAAGTTATAATACAACTTATATTAAATTTCAAGAAATTTTAAAGTATTATAGCTAAATAATGTCAAAAATGAAATGTAAAGAGGTTAAATTGACTAATTAGGGCAAATATAGGAACCCTTATTTAATTTGTGTTTTCAGCATTATTCCCTATTTTCTAGATTAGGGAACGATGAATTTTATTTATCAATCTATATCTATCATTAACATATAAGTTTTTATTTTTAAATAAAGAAATTTATGTATATTAGTTTGGAAATTAAATAATTATAAAGGAAAAAAAAAAGTGATGGTTCAGTTAGCTAAGCTCAGCAAGCCATGTGAGCTCGGGCAGCACCGGCTTGTAATCCTTCCACTGCTGAGAGAGGGAGATAATCGCTGCTCTGTGAAACCAGCCTGACGCGCTGCTCTCCACTTTAGGAGCCAAGTCGCCTCGGCTTTCGCCGAAACAACATAGCTCAACTCTCAGCTTGGAACGGGCGAGCCAGAAGATAGCTGCGTCGAGCGCAGCCTTCTGAGACAAAGCAACGTCCCATCACATTAACACCCCCGCTTAGGTCACAAGCTTGCGCAACCAAGCCCGGCGGCTCAAGCTGCTGCGCTTCAAGCTAATATCTATCTAAGGTGCTTCTTATTTGTCGGTGTGGGATTTTGCTTTAGTAGAAATTAGTAACTAATGAGCGCCTATCAATCATCTAAAACCCTTTGTTAAACCTGTATGATTAAAAAATAATAATAATAAAAATTCATTTTTTGTTAGATGGAAAATTAAAAAATCGTTTTTAAATATAAAAACAATAAAGAAATTCATCCCTATTAGTTTAAATTTTAAAATCTCTTTATTTAACAGATAATTATCTTTTTCGGAGCATTTCATGGCGCTGAGTTTATCCATTTGTGCTACACTTTTACCTCAACATCAAGGTTTTCTGCTTCTTCTTCTTCTTCTGTTTATCTTTTTTTAACCTTGAGAAAATGAAATATTTTGAATTATAAGGATAATTTTTCATCAGGACGAGTGAATGAGAAGAACAACAGATGTCTCACAAGTATAAGAAATCTTGTAAGAGAAATCGAGGTTCCTTCAATTGTTTCTGCTCCAGTGAAATCACTGCAAAATGGCAACTGGGTTAAGCTTATATGCGGTGCAAGTTTTGAGGTATAAATAAAGGTTCTTACTTGATTAATTAAGAATTTTGAAAGTCTCCAACTTTCACATGAACTGTAGTATATAATTCGCACCTTTCTCTCTCTAGGATGCTGTTGATGTCAGGAATCTCTCTCTTGTTTACACTCTAGCTGGAGGTGAATAAACCCAAATCTGATTAGTTTAAATTGGCTACTGTCTAGTCATTGATTTTGGGGGTTTAAGATTAGGGGATGAAACTGATTGAATTTTCTTGCAGTTGATTGCATTGACTGTGCTGCTGATGAATCAGTGGTGAATGCTGTGAATCAAGGCATTGAAGCTGCAAGAGAGATTGTGCATATTCGAAGGCCTTGGGTCATGATTAGTGTTAATGATGATGAAGATCTTCATTTTCGCAAAGCTGGTACTTTCATTCTACTTCATTTTTGCATCTAGTGTTGATGATTACTGTCCTCTAGAGTCTAGGAGATAACTTAAGTTTTAGTGATATCAATTTGGGGAAAGAATTTGTGAATCTTTTTAGGGTGACTTTAGTGTTTTGCTCTACAGAATTTGATCCAGAAGACTGTCCACTGGACTGTTCAAGGCCTTGCGAAAATGTTTGTCCTGCAAATGCGATATCATTTGAGAACAATTCTGATACATATATGCACAATGTGTTAAAGGTCTTTACGTGTTTCGAACTTTCAGAAGCATATGATTGTTCACCTATATCATTGTCATTGATCTATAAGAACTCGTATGCAGGGTGGAGTTGTGACCGAGCGCTGCTATGGCTGCGGACGTTGCTTTCCAGTCTGCCCATACGATAAAATAAGTAATCTTTTTTCACTTATCGAATATGCTTAGTTACAGCATTTTCTCTACATGATCATGGATGTTCTTCAAATTAATCATTTTCAACTAGGACTAACTTTTCCTAGTTCATCTCTAGGAGAAGTAACATATGTAAGAGATGCTATTGCTACTGCTGAACTTGTTAAAAGAAATGATGTAGATGCCATAGAGATACACACAAGTGGCAGGTACAATTCGATGGCAGATAAAGCAAATTTACCGATTCTTTATCGCCTATTTTCTTAGTGAATTTTTTCCTCTTTGTCCCTTTTTTAGGCATATAACTCCCTTTAAGGAGCTTTGGCACGGTCTGGGAAACTCGCTTTCATACCTTAAACTGGTGGCAGTAAGTAAGATAACCTGCACCGTTGTTAAGCATAGACTAAGTTGGAAAACTAGTATTGAATTTTTGAGTGATCAGAATTCCCATTTACCTTCTGCAGGTTAGTTTACCTTATTTCGGAGATTCAACTGTATCATCAATGAGCACTATGTACTCAGTCATGGAACCTCAGCTAAATTGCCTCAATCTATGGCAGGTTCACCCCTTTTCTTGCTTCTAATCTTTTGGAATCTGTTTCAAATACAGCATCATAGGACCGTACTTTTCTTTCTAAACAACGTCTTCGCCCTATGAACTGAAGTTGGATGGCAGGCCCATGAGTGGAGATATAGGCCGAGGTGCCACAAGGGAATCAATTGCATTTGCTGTTCGGTTGGCTGCAGCCGAAGACAAGCCTCACGGTTTGTGTCTATCCTGATTACATGTTTGTTTCTTTTTTGGCATTTTGCCTATTATCAGCTTATCATGGTACCTGCATTTCACATTCCTGTGGTGGTAGGTTTCTTGCAGTTGGCCGGTGGAACAAATGCTCACACGGTTGAAGGGTTGAAAAGGGAGGGGCTTTTTCAAGCACAATCGGTTGTTGGTAACTTTATCACTCATTTCTCACCTTACTATGCAATATTAACAATAATCCTTTTGAGCTTCAATCTTTTTTCTTCATGATCTAGAGAACTCAGTAGCTAAGAAACCAAATGCATCGTCTGATTTGCTGCAAGCATCAATTGGTGGGATAGCATATGGAGGGTATGCGCGCAAGGTTAGCATAACATGTTCTCCTAGTTTTCTGCTAACTTTGTGTTTGAAAATTTTTGGTACTGATTTAGATTTGCGTAATTCTGCAATTCCAGATTGTTGGAAGGGTATTGAGAACAATGCAATTAGAACATGGTCTTGCTTGCATTGAAGATCATCCAGATCATCTCTTAATGGCACTTGTTGAAGCTCTTAAATTGGTTGGAACAGTTAAATGTTATCATAGTCCTTAATTTCTGAGTTACCAAAAACTTCAATCAAGGCATATGATAATTTTTATGTAATTAGTGACTGAATTGTGCTTGAAAAGCTGCTAAACTCAAACATTCTTTTGGAGTGCATTGTCATTTAGCTTAATGAAAAGTTTAGTTCTTTCTTCTAATGATATTTGATTTCTGTCACATCCTTTTTTCTTGTATGGTAAAACACTTGCACATATTTAAGGGATTAGTTTAAGGGCCAGTTTGGGACAGCTTTCAGCAGCTCCGAAAGCAGCTTTCAGCCAAAGCATGGGGAACCTTACTTTGGCTGAAAGCTGCTTTTGGGCTGCAAAAAACAGCCTTAAATGCACAATTGGTAAAAGTTAAATTGTATTCAGGAAAGTACTGGAAAAATACTTAAAACTACTTTTAAAAAAAGCAATGAAACCTAACTTTCCCTGACAGCATTTTCACTAACAGCAATCCTAAACTGGCCCTAAATAGGCCATACGTTGTGAAAATGGATTATAACACATGTAATCTATAAATTAAACGAATTAGGGTTGATGCTTAACTGGTTTGGATCATAAAGGGATCGATACATTCAACCCTCAAAATAAATGGATAACATCACATATCGACCCCTCAACTCATTATTAACTCTTATCACTTTTTATTAGTTGATTGGTCATGTCAACTTGACTCTATTATCCCAATTAGTTGCTATATATTATAATTAGTATTTTTTTCATAATGTTGAATTGAAATATCAAGTGGAATGTTAAAATTTTTTGAATTTGGTTATGTATGTTGGGATTATATGTATTTTTGAAATATTATGTTTGGGAAGGAATTATACAATGGACCCGGTCCATGTCGACTTTCCTAAGAAAAAACTGACACGTAAGTGTTTTTCATTTTTCCAATGCTCATGTTGCTTACATGTCAGTTTTTCATTGGAACGGTCCACATAGACCTGGTCCACTATAAAATTTCTCATCTTTGGGATTGAAAATATGATTTAGTTAATTTGGGTTTCTATTTTGAAATTTTTATTTATTAGTGAATGATGTAACATTCATTACAAAAAGGATTACGTTACTATATATATTTAATTGTACAAAAAGATTGCGTTATGTTTTAACAATTTTCAGTTTATTTAATTAACCGGGTCAACTGCATTAAATCGGTTGTTTATTAAATGGTTCGAGTGAGGATCGACTCCTGAACGGGTCATCAAAGTAAATTAACTGAAACTCATTTTGATATCCCTCTAAAGCCTTGTGATTTTTATCACGGAATTAATGTTTGTATTCTGTATGAAAAAAAAAAAAAAGAACATGTTGAGTAAATTATATTTCTTGAGAAATCAAATTAAATGAAAACTTTCTCCTGCATCATTCATATCCCACTAATCGAAGCTTAGAGTTGATGGTGGTGATTTAATTGATTGGGATCTGCCGAATAAACTCACGTGGAAATGATTGTAGAGGATATGGAGATCATATGTGATGGGAGCAGACGTTGGGCACGTAGTTATTGTAATGACACGTGGAGTCTAGGACCAAGTGGCGACAAGATAGTGGCTCTAATTGAACACGTGTCTTGTAAATGGGACGTGGTGTCTGCCTAAATTGTTGGAAGGGACGGTTGGTAGTTAGGTCGTTGAGACTTTTCAAAGGGTCCATCTTAAAAGAGCTGAAAATAAATAAAAAGGAGGCAGTACAAATTTGAATTTTATTGTTTCTTTTTAGTTGGTTTACTCTTCTTTAAAGTCCTTAATTTGATTATCACAATATACTTAGAAAAATAAAATTCAATTCAAATTAAAAATTTTTTATTTTACATGATAAAAACTGTGGTAGAAGCACTTAACACGATTGATAATTTAAAAACAGAACAGAATTTTCAAAATTGCTTCCAATTAAATTAGTATCACTTTAAATATTTTTATCTAGTCGGACTTTAAATACCTATTTTTTTTCATTTTCAACTTGTTTTCAACACTTAAATCCATAAAGTAAGACGAAATAATTTTTTTTCCCCTTAACTTCAATAATGATAGCTCCCAAAATAATTTTTCATTGGAAAATATGAAAAGAATTTAATGTAATAAATAAATAGAAAAAAAGAACAACTTTCTAGAGAAAGTAAAGGCGAGTGCAAAGCATCACTTTAAATATTTTTATCTAGTCGGATTTCAAATACTTATTTTTTCTTTTCATTTTCAATATTTTTCAACGTTCAAATCCGTAAAGTACGATGAAATATTATTAATTTTTTTTACTTTACTTCAATGATGATAGCTCCCAAAACACATTTTTCATTAGAAAAATGTGGAAAGAATTTAATGTAATAAAAAAAAAAAAAAAACTTTCTAGAGGAAGTAAAGACGAATGTAAAGTATTGCTTTAAATATTTTTATCTAGCCGGACTTTAAATATCTATTTTTTTATTTTTAATATTTTTTAACGTTTAAATCCGTAAAGTACGGTGCAATGTTTTTTTTTTTTTTTTTTTTTTCTTTACTTCAATAATAATAGCTCCCACGAAACATTTTTCATTAGAAAAATATGAAAAAAATTTAATGTAATAAATAAATAGAAAAAAAAAAATTTCTAGAGGAAGGAAAGGCGAGTGCAAATTTATATTTATACTCGAGCAGGCAGAGGAGAAAAAGATGAATACAGTATAAATACGTTCACGCTCCCATCGCCTCTCTTGTTCTCCTTCTTCTTCCCTCCATAAACCTCCTAAAACCTCGAAGCCCTCACCTTGAAAAACCCTTTTTTTTTTTTTTTAAGTCACAAACTTTATTCTGAAAGAGATACCAAAATGAGCGGCTCCTTCCTCAGGAAATCTAGCGTTCATCAGCTCTTACGCACCCGCACCTTCACCGACATTTCCCCTGATCCGAGGACGACGATGATGACCGCTTTTAACTCCATTAACAGACACCAAATTTCTCATTCTAGACCTTATTTTCGATTCCCTCAATTTTTTAGGAAATCTAAAGAATTTAATGAGGTTTTTCCTCCTGTTTTCACCTCTCCTTTCTCCTCTGCTTCTTCTTCTTCCTCGAGTTTAGCGGCTTCTTTTGTTGGTTGGTACTTGGGGATGGTAAAGTCACGCCCTATTTTAACAAAAAGCGTTACTTGCTCACTCATTTATGCTGCTGCTGATCTTTCATCTCAGGTTTGGTTCTCTTTGTTTTGGGGGAAAATGGTTTCTTTTAGCTGTTTGGTATATATTTAAATTTTCTTGTTTTGTTTATTATGGTTTTGAAATTGCGAGATAAATGTGGGCATCTGAGGATTGCTACTATGGTATCTGTATTTCTTTTGTGTTTTCTAGTTTTTCATTGTCATTGTCAATTTCATGTGAGTTGAGCCTGTGGATTTGGGGTACGCTTAGAGAATGATATTTGGTTTAACTGGCTGGATGAGATGTTGTGGAACACTGAAAGAAGATTGCTTTGCTTAGGTTATTGAGTATTTGTAGCCATTAATCGAGTGTTTAGTCTTTGATTAGATTTTGAGAGTAAAAAAGAGGTTTGCACGCCTTGTAGTTTGGAGATGGTGAAATATTTTTTTTTGTGGAATTTGTTAGAACTTACTGTTCTCTATGCGGCTCACTGCTGTCTTCCTATGTCCTTTTCCTTCCACGAAGAAACTTGTACTGTTCTGATGAATTGAGTGCAAAATTTTCAATTCTGAATGGAATCAGTGCTATGATGGTTTTTCTTTTATTTGTGGCTTTAGTTTGGATATCAGTCATCAGTGGATGGTTAAAATAGTGGCTGCTGAACTTGCTGTTATTAGGGAGAAATTGAGACATGTTTCTTCATTTGCTAGTATTTCATGTCTTCCTTATTCATGACTGTGGGAGTGCAGTGCTGATGCCTCATCACTTCGTGATTTTGGTGGTGGTTTTTGGAGGAGATAATGTTTCTGCTTTTGAACCACAGCACGATTTCATATGGCTCAGCTTTTCGCTTTGTCTTAGATTTTACTGATTCTGTCCCTGTGGGTAATACACATTGGCTTGCCATAAGTAAATATGCAGCCTTCCTAGCTAGTTGCAGTTCACTTATTTGGGTGACCTCTCAATTTATTGATTATCTGGAAAACAACACAAAAAAAAAAAAAAAAGTCTTTTGAAACTGGGTTACATGGCTGCATATGCAAGTCCATCCTCACATCTGTTTTGTTCTATCTTCACTTTCTTATCTTGTGTTGTTTGTTTCAATTATCTATCAACATAATTTTGGTTTACATTTTGTTGATAACGTGTTGGCAAAATGCAAATTCGAGTCAGACCATTATACACCCTTTTTTGCTTTGCATTCCATGTGAAGATTTTATTTCCAGACTTCTGATCTGAAGTTGTGTTAAATAAAACAGTGATCTGTGTATGTTGGCATTGAATTTTAAGACTGATATAATGTATGATTAATCATTAGTATCGTGTTCTTTTTTCTCAGACAATGGCACGAGCAGTTTCAGAACCATATGATTTGACGAGGACGATGCGAATGGCAGGATATGGGATACTAATTTTAGGACCATCTCTGCATTTTTGGTTTAACTTTGTGTCAAAACATTTTCCAAAACGAGATTTAATCACAACATTTAAGAAAATTATCATGGGTCAGACTATCTACGGACCTGCCATGACTGCTCTTTTCTTCTCCTTGAATGCATGGCTGCAAGGTAAGGCATAGATTTTCAGTTTCAGATTTTTATTTTCCTTTCGATACATTAATTGTGGATGCCTAGGGGGGTGTCAAGACTGATAACTAGGTTCTTTTATGGAGTTACAAACCACCTATGGCATGTTCATTTACAAACCACTAATGTTTAATACAAGAGTACTGCCCTTGTTCAAGACAATAAAGATAGAACTTTTAGATTCTGTTATCACTTGTCGCATAATACTATCGGTAGCCCCTGAGGCACCTAAAAGTGTATCGTCGCTTCATCCCTTTGAACCACAACACATCGACTCCAAACTAGAGTTAGACAAAAAATTTTAACGTTACAAGTATTTGGTTGAAAATGTTGGAATTAAGATATCATGCTCGAATATTTCTTTATTCAATACCAAGTTAGATCACGGATCATGGTAGAATGCACCACACGATACATATATGCTGTTTAGACTTTGACGCTGAAATAACGTCTTATTTGTACTATGATGATGGCCTAGCTCAGGTGAAAATGGTGATGAGATTGTTGCCCGGTTAAAACGTGATTTACTACCTACGATGTTGAATGCTGTCATGTACTGGCCTGTATGTGATTTTATCATTTTCAGATTCATCCCTGTCCATTTACAGGTATAGATTACCTTGCTACATCTTATCTTTTCATGAATGAGATTTTCTCTTGGGGTTACTGAGACAATCTTGTATTTGATGTTGACAGCCGCTAGTGAGCAATTCATTTTCATATCTATGGACTGTCTATGTGACATATGTGGCAAGTAAGGAGAAAGTGGAGGCTACCAACTGATTAGTTTAGGATCAGGTTAATGCTTCTTCTGCGTCTTATTGGCACTTCTTCTACCGAATGCTGTAATCTGTCCTGGAATTTCATTTTGGGACAAAAATAGCTGCTTCTGATATAGCAAAGTAGCAATTTTAACCCATTGGATGGATTCTGTAAAGCATTGGCAATAGTAATATATTTCTCTTGTTTCACGGTTCCGCTTTTGCTTATTTCCAAATATATCCTTTTGTATTGCTGTTGATGAGATGTAGACTATCAGAGTAATGTTAAAGTTGTCACCAAATAATAAATTCAGTGAACTATCTTTATGTACCCCTTTTTATGGCTCACATTTAGTACAACTTGTTCCAACAAGCTGCTTGTTGAATTGGTCTCCTAAAACCCAGTTTCACATTCAAAACTTGGATTATGTATGCAAGTACAACACCACCAATGAACCAAATCTGCACGGGCAACCTGTTGCAAATCAAATGTAGCTGGTACCAGTTAATTATGTCAAGGATATTACATTTTAGGCAAAATGCATCCTAAAATAACAAGCATTTCATTCTAGGATGGCAGATTTAAACATCATAGCGTGTAAACACAATAATAATTAAAAAAAAAAAACCACAAAGCTCTGAAATGAAAGCTGCTTTATTTCATTGATAACTCGGTACACGAAGGCACAACATATCAACTGAAAAATGGTGTGACTTTTCTAAAATACTAAACTGTAACCTGTATCTAATCTTACATTTTACTTTATAAACATGTATCCCTTCAACGACCATCTGTCATCAGCTCCCAACCTTTCCTCACTCTCTCCGACTTGTTCTCTTTGGCAATGCATTGCTCCACAAAACTGAAGTAAGTCACTGATTCAAAAACTTGAGACATCAGTTTTCATGTCTCAAATCCCACTTCATCAACTGCTTTGCTGATTTCCAATAGTTTGCTCTAAGATAATGTCATTCTTCATAAACTCGCAATGAAATTTTCTCAAGAATTGTTGGCCAATCTTCTCCAAGTATCCCGGGATTCAATTCCATTGCAGCATGAAAATCCAACACGGATGCAACAGAAGAACCAGGCAACATCCCATTCGAACCAGGAACAAACTGACCATTAACCTTTCTTAAATGATCACTGCGACGTCTTGAGCTAGCTAAGCCAATACATGGCTCAATCAACCTCTTCAAATATGTGTCCAAGGCATTGTTCAACAAGTTAACACAATCCACTGACACACCAATCCCCTCTGTCTCCAACTTCCGCTCCAAACGACTTCTTAATGATCTTGTGTCAGGCAGAAAACCATTGTTTAGACAGGTCTCTCGAAGGTGACTGCCACTTATTGATGCATGTGAAAGAGTTTTGCGACCTCCACCTAAATTCATGGAAACACCAAAAGGAGCAGTAACCGGGCTTCTACTTTGAACACCTGGGCTCCCTGCTGCCTGCTCAACCTCTTCTCCGTCTTCCACAGAGGCAACTTCAACAGGAGGTCTGCTGCCAAGTGAAAGCAATTCTGTAGCACTTTGCTGTTCCTGAGCCCTTGAACTCATTTCCTCACACACCATACTTTGAGGCTTCCCAAGCGGACCCAGAGGACTTGGGCGATCCCTAAACTTGCGATCTCGGTTAACTGGAGACCTGCCCTTCCTAGGGGACAGAGGAAAGGCATCCCCATAGAGTGACTGAAGACAATTTCTCTGATACCCATTTGGATTTTTGACATTAAGAGTACTTTCTACTCTTCTAATACCTTTCAGCGGAGGAACTTTTGCGAGGCAAGCATTCTTGGCAATTGATTTAATCAGCCGGTTGTGAAGAGGGATATTTTCTCTACCGATAATCTTAATGCAAAACTTATCAAATTCAGACTTGGTTATCTTAGAAGTAAATAATCTTGTCAGCTGATCAAAGTAAATATCAGCTCTTTGATGCCCAATCCTTTTAACAATCAAAGCTTTGAGCTCTAATGTATTTATTCGAGTAAAGCTTTGATTAGACATCCTCAACCTCCAAAAAGTTTCTCAAATCCACCAAATCTGCAACTTCCAAGCAAAACTCAGATCATATAAACACCTTCCTCAATTATCCAAAACCTAAAACCCTAGTCCCAAAAACACTGTTTTCATCTGCACCAAATCAGAAAAATACAATAATCAATAGAAATAAAACACATTTATGAAATTATAGCCAAAAGAACAAAAAGAACGAATCCCATATTACAAATTTAGCTCAAAACACATTACGCGCAATAAAATACACCAAGAGTAACAAATAAAAAACTAAGCAAAGCAGGGTCAAAAAAGCAAACAAATCAATACATGGAAATTGCAAAGGCGGAAGTAAGAGAAACGGAACTCGACACGACACAATCGGGGAGATAGAAGCAGCAATTAGGAACATAATTGAAACCCCAATTGACAATTGGAAGAAATTCGAAAAGCCGGAAAATTGAATTGAGAATTGGAAGGAAGACGAGAGACGTACCAAAGTGGAAATAGGTTTCCTGTTTGTACGCGAAATTGAGCTACCACCATGAACAGGGGTTTCTCTGGTGATCGATCTTTTGTCTGTATTCGTATTTCGCAGAGGAACGGAGACCGAAATCGTAAAAGGGCTTAATTGGGCTCTCTGAATTTTCTCCTGTTTTTTTTTTATACGAGGCCCTTTTTCCTTCCCTTCTTCTTCTTCTGATAATTGATTTAAATTAGGGAAAAATAGATCTATTAAAGGAGAAATTATACAATGGACCCGGTTTATATGGACTTTTTCAATAAAAAATTGACACATAAACGTTTTCTATTTTCAAAATGGTCATATTACTTACGTGTCAGTTTTTCAGTAGAACGGTCCATATGGACCCGGTCCACTATAAAATTTCTCCTATTAAAAATCTAATGTTATAAATAAATAAAAAAAATGGCCAATTATAATATTCATTAGTGAATAATAATAATAACAATTTTGAGGCTAATAAACTTAGTAAAAGCTATGTTTCTACTTATTTGATTCAATTGACCCATATTTTATGTTCAATTGTAAAATTTAACTTTATTAGGAGTATTTTTCATCCTTATCTCATTAAGTTAATTTTATCTCCAATTATTTATTAATAAAATTTTTAAGTGCATTAATTTTACATGTTATTTCATATGCCTTGAAAAAGACTTTAATTTCTACCTATGGATATGATGGCTTCCTTGGCAATAATTATAAAATGGATGAATTATGTCATTTACTAGTGGTTTAATAATAATAACAATTTTCAATTCACAATTACTCGTAAATCTGAAAAAAATTTATAGTTTATTAGAAATAATGGATCCATTATAAGTCTCAATGTTGAGAAGAAAATTGAATATTACTCTTAAAATATTTTGAGTCTTCAGACAATCCTCAGTTCTCCAATTGAATTTCAAAAACTAAATATACTTAATAGCCATTTATCATTATAATTAGGCTTGTTTTACGTTAGTCACAACAAAAGTACCAAAGAACAATCCATACAATTTATTATGAAAATACTAACAACAAAATACTGAATTAGCCAACTGTAGTATTAATAAAACATTACAGTTTCAGACTTTCAGTACATATGACATAAGATGAAGCAATTTCCAGAGAACTAAAAGCAAGAAGATTCATGATACAATTATTACAATTTACAAGAAACAATCATTATACAATTTTCAAATAACTATCAGATATCATATGTGATATATCTACTCAGATTTTCCTTCTACCAGAATTTCATAACTTTCTTGGTCTGTCTTTGTATTTGACATATCAGAAAGAAGCATGACAGAAGCTTCATCTGCAACTTCTTGATCCGGCGCAGCGCCATTTGATGGCGGCAGAGGCTGTTCTGCATCAAATTTAGCCCATTGCCTATCCTTCGCATGGACTAAAATAGGGTATAAAACAAACCCGACAATGATAACTGCACTGCTTACTAAGACTGTTCTGATTGAAGCAAGACACATAACAAGAACAAGCAATGCAGCAGGAGGCAGGCAAAGCAATGTAGCACCAAATGTTTCTAATGGAACTTTATATGGCCTATGCATTTCTGGTTTCTTTATTCTCAGTTTTATAAAAGCTGCAAACTCAAGAAGCATTCCTATGGCGTATAAGAAGTTAAGGAACTCTAAAATTTCTTGAAAACTCATCCATGATAGGAATATTACTCCACTTGCTGAACACAGAATGCTTATTGTTGGTGTTCCATATTTTGATCTGCAAAATTTCAGTCAAAGAAATACATAATTGGTTTCTGTTAGGACTATAATTCAATTGCTCATATGGATTCGGATAAAGTCTCTTGTAATCAGGGATCAACTATGATTATAGATTTCGTGAGTAGTTAACTAGGTCAACAGATCATGTGCCTACTTAACACTGCCCGCCTTTGGCATTTGAGGCGCTTGGCCTGTTTCCTGGTGCGCCTTGCACCTTAGGCACGTGTCTTTAACAATTATGGTGATAAAGAAAGTGTGGTTTCATGATGTGTAAACACCAAGTCGCAGTTAGAATCCTATAATGGATACAATTACAATAATGTGATAGTATATAAGGGTTACGATTCTTAGATTTCGGGTGTAGTTAACTAAGTCACAGATTGTGCCTAGCCATGCCTCTTATAACCATGACAAGCGCACAAAGGGCTGGCACCAGCTTAATACTGCCCGCCTTTGCCCTTTTGAGGCGCTCAGCCCGTTTCCTGGTGCACCTTGCGCCCAAGGAGCACGTCTTTAACAACTATGGCGATAAAAAAAAAAGTTTGGTTTATGATGTGTAGATACCGAGTTTGGCATGGACTAATATAGTCAATCAGTTTGTTCAATCTGCTATAGTACTATACAAGGAATTCATTTACGCTTCCAATTTTTGAATCTTTAGCGAACCAAAGCAGTAAGTAGAACCAAATTAACCAAGAGACATGACTAACCTTGAGGCAAAAATAGTAGGGAGCATTCCCATTTCACTCATGCCAAGAAGCTGAAAGGCATCACCACTCATTTCTGCTTCAAATAAACCCAAATTCGACATTGCAGCAGCTGCTTGGATCCACCATTTAAGCCAAACACCTCCTATTAACATTCCAACTTCTGCAAAGTATCCATCAGCCCACTCACTTGATGAAGTCCTCAATGCCCCAGTGCCAGCCAGAAGTGGAATCAAATATGAACAAACAACCAACACAACTGCCCCGAAAAGCGCCTTTGGGAACGTTTTACTCGGGTTTTCAACCTCTCCTGCAAGAGTACTAGCCTTATCCCAATAATTTAGATTCCAAAACATGCTATTGAAGTATCCCCTCCAATCTACTTTCCTAAAATCTACAACTAACCACTGTTTAGGCCTAATTTGAGGAATCGAAAGTATAGCCATTACCACAAATGGGAAAAGTGAGAAAGCAGCAAGTAAAACTGTTGAAAACCCAACAATATGCAGACCTCTATAGTTCAAATATGTCAAAGAAACCGTAATCCCTATAAGAGCTGGTATTCTAGCAATCAGTTGGTTAAAAATTGGGAATGTATGCTTCAAGTAATCAAGAAATAACACAGGGTAAAGGGCATTATCCATAACTCCACTAAACCATTTCCAAAACCCTTCTTGGAAACCCCAAAAGGGACCAAATGCTGAAGATATCCAAATGACATATCCACCATTTTCAGGGAAACTAGTAGCTAATTCTGCAGTAACTAGAGCTTCTGGAACACTCCAAATTAATGGAAATATTAAGAAACCAAGCAAAGACAAAAGAGGGCCTCCTCCTGCTTTAACTGAATCCTCCACACCAAAAGGACCCCCAGATACATCATAGAAGATTAAAGCAATTAGAGGCAAAAGTGTTAATTTTGGACTTTTTCTAGCATCAGATTCTCTTCCCTCCTCACCCATATAAAGATAATACAATGAAAGAGAGAAAGATTCAAACTTTCACTCTCTAAATATCAATTAAAGAATTGGGCTGTGAATGAAAATTGAAATTGGTACAGATTATAAGAGTTAATTTTGAACTTCTTTTAGCTGTCTTTTTGGCATCAATTTTAATTCTCTCCTCACCATCCACAAGAAACACAAAGAAAGAGATAAAGATTCCAACTTTCACCGACTAATTTTCAATTAAAAAACTGGGCTATGAGTGAAAACTGAAATTTGTGCAGATTATTGTGAATCCACTCCTATCAATTACACAGCCAAAAAAAAAAAAGGTCAAATTCGAAGAAAAGAAAAGAAACCTGTTTATTTTGCAAGATGAAAGACTAACATTGGACTTTCCGCTTGAGTAGCGGTAAGAAATATCAAATCTTTACTATCTAAAGAAACAAATGGTGGGGTTCGATTCTCTCAATTTGTCTTTGATGCGTTTGAATGTTTCCTTCTACTTTTCTATTATAATATAATACATGCTCTGCATTTTTCTTATCTGGTTTCTTGGACAACAAAAAGTGGTCAGAACAGGAGAATTGAATAATGGAGTTTGGACCACGAAGCCCACTCTCTCTTCTCTCCAACTGGGATGCACAATATATATAAAACCAAAATACAATAACAGTTGTATAAAAAATGTTTTTTTTTTTTTAAGTTTATATGTTTTTGTTGGGAATTTAATTATATACTTTTATGTATATAAATATACATAAAAAAAAAAAGATAATTGGAAAGAAATAAAACTATAAATAACTTGATGGGTAAATTTTTACTAAATATAAAATCCAAAAAATGGTCTTTTATTATTAAAATTTGTCATCTTTGCTTTGATAATTAATTGAAAATAATAAAATTAACTTCCTTTCAGGGAACTCAACTTTCATTAAACAGGAGAAAGACCAATGAAGAAGAAGAAGTCAATTCTCTACAGGATCTCAAGATGAAGTTGTTAAACTAAAATGATAAAATAAAATAAAAAAATTTTTATATTTAAGGTGCAAAAGAAATAGATTAAAGTAAAATAGTTAGTATAGGTATTGAATTTGGTAGGGTGGCTCAGCACGCACTCAAAAGCGAGTGAAGTGGAATCTACAAGATCCGAAAATGTGGGGCGGGTTTTGCAAATTAGCATCGCGATTGCGTCCGTATAACTAGATTCCAAGAATCTGAGATGAGTCATTGTGCGTAAAATAATATTTTCGGCTAGGGGTGTGCATAATCTGGTTTAACCGAATACCAATACCGAACCAAACCGAAAAAAAAATTCGGTTCGGTTACCGAATTTTTTTTGGTTTGGTTCGGTAACAATTATATATATATTTGGTTATTCGGTTCGGTTCGGTTTTTCCGTAAAAAAATTCGGTTTAACCGAAACCGAACCGAATTATTATATATATATATATATATATTAGGTTTGTAATATTCTAATTTACTTAATTGAATTTTATATTTCATTAAAAAATATAAAATGACTAAATAACAATTAATTACAAAAATAATATATAATGGTTCAATTAATTGCCCTAAAAATCATTTTAAATATTTTTTTTATTTATTTTTTTATAAAAATACCAAATTTCGGTAATAACCGAACCGAACCGAACCAAAAAATTTCGGTTCGGTTCGGTTCGGTTTTCATCCTGGTTTGGTTTGGTTCGGTTCTAATTTTTACTGATAATTCGGTTCGGTTAACCGAAAATTCGGTTCGGTTCGGTAACCGAACCGACCGATGCTCACCCCTATTTTCGGCAGTCACAATTTGGCTCAAATTACAAGTCTGCCCTCCTTTTTTACCCGATTTGGAATTGTTCGCTCCTTTGCAACGATTTTTAGACGCAAATCCCACATTCTTGAATATTCGAAAAAAGAAAATATCTATAATTGAATTATATTATTAATTTTCTTTTAAGAACCAATCAAATAATACAATTACATCGATGTCAAAATACTCTTTCCGTTTTTTATTATATGATGTTTAAAGTTGTTCACTAAGATCAATGAAGTATTAATTAGGTTATTAAAATGATTAGTTTACTCTTAATACTTCTGTCCTAAAATTTTATTTTCCATGTAAAAATTTTTTTTCTTCTTAATTATCAAAGCTTAGTGTAGTATTCTTTTGCATTATTTAATATGAATCTCTCTCGTACTTTAAATAAGGGTAAATATGAGAAAACATGATAAAAAATGCATTAGTAATGTCAAATGTCAAATAAAAAAGAACAAAATTGAAAACCTAAAACATCATATTATAAAAAACGGAAGAAGTATCACATTATTGTAGTTGTTTACTTTAGAGAAAATATAATTTTGAAAAATATTTTTCAAGTGAAAGTAAAATTTTAGATAAATAAAAAAATAATAAGTTATTTTATAAAAAAAAAATACAAATTGATATTCTCTATTGATCATAATTATTTCATCATCATATTTTTATTTTACAAGTTTTTATATTAAAAAATATTTTTTTTTAAACAGATAAGTCTTAAATTATTAATTTTTCTTTCAAGATAGAATCAAATTATATCATTATCTTCCACTAAGTATATTTTTGCATATTCATTAATGACTTGATTGGACTTTACGGATTGAATAGCAAGAATTTGAACTTTTTATGTATATTTCTATTTTTGTGATATAAATAGAGGGTTGGATGAATAATATATTCAGTAGCGGTGCTAGGGTCATAGAGAGGTACTTACCTTCCAGCTGTAGAAAAACACCTCAAATAGGGGTGTGTTTCCCGGCTGCTGGCCCTCCCCAGAAATTGGGAGACGCTACAACTGTCCTCCCAATTTCTGGGGAGGAAGACAACCCAGTCATGGGCTGTTTTATATTTTTTTTATAAGCCCAGGAGCAAAACTATATCATTTTGCTCTTGATGTTGAATTTTTTTTAAACCTATGAGCAAAACGACATCGTTTTGCTTCTGAGTTTTAAAAAAATAAAACAGTCCTGTTTTAATGAGCTGAGCTGTTTTATTTATATATTTATTTATATTATTTTTTTAAATGGAAAAATTGTATATAATATTTGATTTAAAGTATACTAAACATGTATTAGTTTATATTATACATAATGAAATAATTTTTTTTTGTCTCTCAAACTTTTTTTTTCTTTTTTGAAATGAAATTTGATATATTCAAACTTTCATATTTTAATTGAGATATGTGTTTTTATTATTTTGATTCCTACATTTGATTAATTATTATATTTTTTTTAATTCAAATTTATAATATATATTTTCTAAAAATTCGAATTCCATTGTTTGTACTTATAATTATGTTTCATACCAATTGAAATATTATTTACACAATTGGTATTTAAAATTCTATGATTAAATGTGTGTTATTGTTGGTTTCTCTCCACCACTATCTCCCCATCTACCACCGTGACACTCTGTTGATTGTCATCTATTTTTGCCTCCCGGTATCGAAGTCCTGGCTCCGCCACTGAATAAATTCTTTATATTTATATGTTTTATTATTAAAAATATAAATATTTTATTTTAAATATGTTTATTATATTCATTGTGATAAATGTGAATACGTTATACATAATAGCAATTTAATACTTTTTGTTAATTAATTAAAAAAAAATGTATTGTAATTTGCATTCAATAGTAAATATCAGAATATCCGAAAAGTAGTCGAGCTGAATATTTGAATTTCTGGATTTGATTGTGTGTATTTTTTTCAATATAATTTTGGAAACTCAATTTGCAAAATAACCAAATTCAAATCAATTTTTAATGGATTGAACTAAACCAATCTCACCCCTAGATGCAAGTCCCTTTCAAGCCACCGCCACAACCACCAGCTCTTCCGGTCGCCGCCACCGTATGAGCCAGTGCTGAATTTGAAACTTGAAGAGTGATTGCATTAATTTAATTTCACTTTGCAGTTTCTCTGCTTCGAAAAAGAATAAAAATTGGATGTTTTTTTCTTATCTTGTCCACTTTCACTTTTGTCTTCCCCAATTGAAACAACCCACTACAATTTCAAAAATCCGGTAGATTGTCACTCAACAGTGTCCCTATCAACGGTTCATTAACCGACAGTCCTCCGGTTCCCCCTCCGAGAACGACGACGAAAAGGTAATCCGTATGCAGCGAATCATTGTTAGGTTTTGAATTTGATTAACAATAATTCTTTCTAACTCTGAGTTTTAGTTTTATTGCTTAATTTCTGTCTAACCCTCATCGCATCCAAAAATTTGATTGGCGGTATTTGTTGAACTAATTGATTCTTTGCAATCGGAGTTGAAATGAATGGCTAGGATGAATTTTTTTTTTTTTTCACCTTTTTCCTTTATTGCTTATTTTGAGAAGCAATTTTTCTAGGAGTGGAAGAATGAAGAAGAGGGTATTGATGAAAGAGGAAAGAAAAGGAGAGGTTTAATGGATAATGGATCTAAATAATGTCCATTTAAAAAAAAAATCCCATTATAATATTTAGTTTGTACAAAATTCCCTGAATGGTGCTAGTTCAACTATGGTCATTTTCGGAACCAAAGGTTTTGAAATTTGTTTGAACCATTTTCGGAACTTCTACTTTCGAAAATGTAATTTAAAAATAAATAAATAAATAAATTGAGCCCAATTTCAGAACTCATTGTTCCGAAATTGTTAATGCACTGCTTCCTTGGCATATGTGTGTGTATATATATATATTAATTTTTTTAAAAATAATAAATTATTTAATTATGAAAAAAATTATTTAATTAAAATAAAATAAATATTAAAATTTGTAAAAATAATAATAAAATTAAAATACATTGTTATACCATATTTTCAACCCAAGATTAATTAATTACAAACTGTTGCACAAAATAAGTTATTCTTAAACATCATGTCACTCCCTGCATTTATGGTATAAAAATTTAATTTTAAATAAATTATTGATCGGAGGTTAATTGTAAAATCCATAAAAATTAAAAAACTTATAATGTATCTTAGAAGAAAAAAAAAATTACTTACATATATTAAAAATGCAAAACCTATAATTTTCACAAATTATATGGAGTTTATGACTTGATACAAAATAATAAAATAATTTGTTTCATTAAAAAAATATATGTTTACTACAAAATATTAAGTCCATAAAAACTTAGTGTACGATTTTTTTACTCTATATACATACGTTCGAAATGTTAATTAATTAATGTTGAGTTGAAAAAAAAATCTATTTTTATTTTTATTTTTACAAGTTTAATTTTAATTTAATACAAAATAATTTATTATTTTTAAAAAAATAATATATATATATATATATATATATATATATATATATATATATATATATATATACATTTGCCATGGCTTTAAGTCATGGCATACGTATATAATGCACTGCTCCCAAGGAAGCAGTGCATTGACGTCCCAATTTCGGATGGGCTTAATTTATTTTAAAAAAAAAATTATATTTTCGGAACCAGAAGTTCCGAAAATAGTTTAACCAAATTTCGTAATTTTTGGTTCCGAAAATGACCATAGTTGCTACCTAAATATTATAATGGAATTTTTTTAGAAAATTGATATTATTTAGATCCAATATCCGAGGTTTAATATAAAAAAAGAAAAAATTTCAAGTTTCAGAAGTCAACTAAATGACTTGCCCCGTTTTCTGAATATATATATATATATATATTCCCTTTTCCCGCCCACACTCTGTTTGTTTGGTCTCTGAGAAAATGTCGGATTATCCACTGCAGCCAATCTCCGAAATTTTTCACAAAGTCTCAAATTGCATCCAAAGCCATTTCTCTAATTTGATAGCCCAACCTTTCCGCCATTTACCGGCTGACAAAACCCCTAATTTCTCCGTCTCATCATCATCTAAGGTGAACCCGTCATCAAACACAGAGGCCAGACTTCTCCAACCCAAAGATATTCTCGGCAAGGTGATTTCCTCCCACTGTTAAACAACTAAACCAACTTACTTCGAACTTGATTTTGGGCTTGATAAACATTTGTTGAATGTTTCTTATAATACTGAACAAAGAGTAAGCTCATTACCTGTTTGATAAAATTCCTTAATGATGAATCTTTAGTTGAATAATTATACATTTTTGCAATGACAGAAATCAAGATACGGTTGTATGTTTGTGTTCCACTTGTTGTCTTGTAAGCACAGATTGATTTTAAGAATCAAGTCCCCCTATCTTCTGTCTACTGCTAGGTTAAAAACCTAGCCTTTGCTTTTTTGCCTTGAGTGCTAAGGTTAGGAAACTTGTAAGAAATGATTGAGAGATGTGAAACTTGAATTTGTCTTCTGTGGAGACTGACCTTGTCATTTTCAGCAGAAAACTTGACTACAGAAAAGGATGATATTTTCAATACCCAGCCTTTGCTTTTTCATTGATTACTATTCACATGGAGCATGCAAAATGTAAAAGAGCTAATAGAAAGAGTTCTCTTGGTGGCAAGAATTATCTTGTCCTTTGCAATTGGATGTTCATGGGTTCAAAAAATCTGCAAACAAGTATTTGGGAACAAAGTAAGATAAACAGGCCATCCCAAGCCCTCACAAAATGGGGAGCCTTATGCACTTGGGATGCCCTTTCGTATCTATAAGAAAACAGAATCTATGATCTTTGACTCCTACAAAATGGATAGAGGGTGGTTCTAGAAGACCTTTAGTGTAGATAATCCTATCTGTACAATCCATTTTAATGTTAATCATTATGCTTGGTTAATTTTTCTGTACCTATTCATATAGGGAAAATCTGCTGGACCGGTGACTAAGGAGGAACTTGGTACAGCTACATGGACTTTCCTTCACACACTTGCTGCTCAGGTATTCTCGTAGTATTAGATAGATCACTTGCTACCTAGGTTGCGTGGAAACTAAAACGGAAACTCTGGGAAAATGTGTAATTAATAAAAATATAGAGTATATTTTATAAATATTAAAACTATAAAGATGTATTTATATAATTATTATTCTTATAGAAAATAGAAAGATAACATTGGAACAGTTATTATTAATCAAAAATATGATGAAATAAGAAACTTAAAGTAAATAAGAATTTTAAACTATAAATTAAGAGTTTTGAATCGAAGAGAATGTTTTCATTGACACAAATAGTAGTTTAAATTGGAGGCTAATTCGTTGCATATGGTTTCCCAAATCATAAGAAATGGGATTCCAACTTTTATTATTTACAGAAATGAGCGCGTAAACCTTTCGTATTGGTTTCTAGGAGTTTCTGTTTCCGAAACGGACACAAAACGCTAAACGTGAGTTCCATAGTGTTTCCATGCTTCATAGCGTGCTACTAATGCCTCCTAGAAATGCTATCTTACTGAATAAGAAAATACCTCTTGAATCTGACCTATTAATGTTGTTTCAAAATTACTCAAGCAAGCAGGTAAAAAAAAGTTTATCTTTTTGCCCACTTTTGCACCAACACTTAAACTGGGGGCTTCAAAATTCAGCTTCACTTACACTTTGTCTACTCATATGTGTCATTTTTTTCTTAAAATGTGGTTCTCAAGCTTACGTTTTCTTTTTTTCCAGTATCCAGAAAATCCAACAAGACAGCAAAAGAAGGATGTAAAAGAACTGGTATGATACTTTTGTTCCCTTTATGCATGCAGTATTCTGATGCTCAAATGCTAAAAGTCAAGGATCTTTTGAGGCTTAAAGTTGAACTTATATATACTAAGCTTGGGCTGAACTGAGTTTGGCTATTCAAAGCCAAACAATGGACACTTTGATGTGACCTGGAGAAATTTACTGAAAGATGTTGTGACTTCTCAGTTTCTTGTATGTACAAAGAGTAGGTCGACAGCATGGGTTGGCCCATGTTGGTGTCTGAACTAGGTTCTGGCATCAATTTAAACAACCTAATGGTAGTGGTTAGCTAGACTTCTGGAAAATCTAAATATTGCTGTCTATTTTATTATGTTGAACGTAGTTGATTTGCAAGTGGCAACATCATCCGGCTACGAGTCCACTGTTATTGTGGTTCATCAATGCATAAGACTATGTATTGCTACACATATTGCCTGTTGTTGGGCTAACGATTAACTAGTTTCTAAATTTGGTAATCAACCAAGGCGGTTGCAATTTGACTTTGGCTCGGGGTTACTGAATTGTACCATTATTTGTCTGGTCCATTAATGATTCAGTAAATTGTATGATTAGTTGGCTATGTATTGATTAAATTTTTCTTGAGAAAATAATTTGTATGCAACAAATATAAATAAGAAAGCATTGTGTTGAAGCCATTTATTACCACATTGTTGCTGATGAATTTACTTGTAGTAAAACCTTGAATAGATTTCTCATTATGTGACTATCAAAATCCACTAACCAGACTGCTTTAATGTGTAGATGGCAATACTATCGCGAATGTACCCTTGCAAGGAATGTGCAGATCACTTCAAAGAGGCTTTGAGGTATGCTTCATTTTTCCAAATCCCCCCATCTCCCGTCTGCACCCTAGTGGTTTCATATTGCCAGTGAAGCTTTGAGTTTGTCTTTAGGGAGATTGATTATAAATGGATTCCCATTGCATTCTTCATTCCCAACCAGTTGCCAAAATAGGTGTTCTTATGCAACAATAGGGAGTTAATTCACTAACTTCACCATATAGTTCAGTATCAAGTTGAGTTGATTATGGTTGTCTTTATAAATGTAGATTCATATGTCTGAGATAGACTGTTATAAATTGCCTATCCTTTTCTTGTGATGTTCAAAATGCAGTTGCGAGTAGTAAAATTTAGCTTCTTATTTAATTTCTGCTAGTTCTACACTGTGTTGGTCTGTTAGTTTTATTCAATTCCTACATCATGCGGTAAATTGTAGAAGCATATTTTCTAGTAATATAGAATCCTAGTAGTGTTTCTGGCGCTAACCGCTGATCATGCTCATCTCACAGAGCAAATCCTGTACAAGCTGGATCTCAAACTGAATTCTCACAATGGTTATGTCATGTACATAATGTAGTTAACAGAAGGTAAGTTCTCATTTTCCTGCTATTTTTTTTTCCAAAATTTTATTGATCACACGGTGTCTTTCTGAAGTAGAATGCTAGTAATTTTCAAAAGTACAGTCAATCATATAGTAATAAGAGCTGCTGGAGGTTTGAAGTTGAATCGTCCTTGATCCAGCCTGAACCATGAACCCAACCGAATAAAAACAACCCAGTTCCTAAGTAGCTGTCTCGCCTCATTCCTCCTTTTTGGCCATTTTCTCGGCGAGATCAAATTGGGATTTGTTCATAAGTTTGAACTGCTTTATTTTTATATGATGTTTACTTGCAGACGATGAAGCTCTTATCTACCTTGTGAAAATTTCATGTTATGTTTTGCTAACATGTGCTCATTTTTAAAAGCCTTGGCAAATTGGTATTCCCCTGTGAGCGAGTCGATGCAAGGTGGGGCAAGCTAGAATGCGAGCAGCGACTATGTGATCTACAAGGAACTTCAACAAATCTCACCCGTGATTATTAACATGTCTATGTACATCTTAAAACAGTGAGGAATTGGACTAGAAGCTGTGTTATCATATGTAACTTAATATAAGCTACCAAAGCATAATTTCATAGATTGCTGATCCTGGTGTTCATTTGTGAATTACAGCATTAAGATTGTGTCATCTGCTCTATCAACGCTATAGATGTGTTGATGATTACAGTAAAACTGGGTGAGATTAATTGTTGTTCTGTTCAATTAAGGAGAGAAAAATTGTTGATAGAGCAGATGACACAATCTTAATGCTGTAATTCGCTATAGATGTGTTGATGATTACAGTAAAACTGGGTGAGATTAATTGTTGTTCTGTTCAATTAAGGAGAGAAAAATTGTTAGAAAGTCATGTTTCATGGAGAACTGTCATTCATTCACCCTACATCTGATCGCTTTGTGAAATCTCGCACATTAAGAGTTGGGTATTCGTGCACAACTTTCATACAGAGACGCAAAAAACAGTCTGAAGGAATTTGATACAGAGAAATCAGTAAATGCAGTAAAAAGACAAATGAAAACCTTCATTTTGGGTTGTTCAATATCCTTGAACTGCATGATTAATTGAAATTGTACAAATCGACCCAAACCCTGATGAGCAGTATTGAGAAGAATCTATCTGCTAGATGATCATGATGATGGAGTAGTACGAGTAGTAGCATCTTGTGCACCCTCAATCGAACGAAATGGGGGTGCCTCACCAAATTTCAAGAAGTAAGCAGTCTCGTAAACAGGCCTCAGCTGCATAATCACTTGAGCATCCAGATATGCATCACAGGTAAAACACCAAACTGACAGGTCACTGTTGCAAAAATTAAACCGACAAATCAATACTCAGATCAAAACCAATTACCATGAATAGGAGGAAAATAGCACTCGAAGGCCCCCTTTTTTTTTTTTTGGTCGATAGATACCTGTAGCTGAGAGCCAAAGGGTGGTTCTTCTGCTGATAATGCTGCAGCATATGTTTATTCACAAAACGACTGCATAGCACATCCTTACATGACAAGCACACCCAATTTTCACTCGGATGCTCGCACCTAAATTGATTTAAATCCATATATCAGATATCTAAAAAAAATTTCAACGAAAATCAATCAAATCAAAGTTGCAATCTTTTTTCCAATTGAATCTACAATTCAACGAGGAAGGAGGAGATGAGAAGCTAGCCTGTGGCAAGAAGTATGAGGAGTTGGGATATGTAAAAGATCCGATGATAAACAACCCAAGTGACCGCAAGTCGTTCGGGCCTCTACCCAACCCGACTCTGAACCGTACATCTTCATCAATTCATCTTCTTCCTCGCCGTATTCCTTTAACAATTCTTACCATTAAACTGTAATCATTGACAAAAAAAAAAGTATCGATTTTTTTTTTTTTTTAATATACTAACCAGTGGAGGAGAAGATGAAGAGCCAGTAGCTTCCTTCGCCATTGAAGCCGTGCACAGATTGCAACTCAAGATCGAGAATTCAGAGTATATAATCGGCTGAGAACGATGTCGTTTCTCATGCCTCCAGTCGGTCTCTTTTTCCAGTCTTAAATAATAATACCAAATATTAATGCCTTTTTATAATCATAATAATAATAATATAAAATAGACTTAATACATCATTTCCCCTTCAAGATTGGCTACGTGTTCATTTGGTGTCTCCATTGAATGATAGCGGTAGAGTGACCGCTTTAGAAGAGCGTTGGAGTGCCCCAAGATCGGGGAGGTTAAAGTGTAACATTGATGCTGCTTTTAAGGATTCTGGTACAGCGGTTGGGCATGGTTGTATCATTAGGGATTCAATAGATTGTGTTATTGCAGCTCGTAGCCAAGTCTTGCATTGTGCCTCGAATGCTATGTTTGCGGAAGCAATTAGTTGCCGTGAAACCCAGAGTTGGATTAAAGAGCTGAAGCTAAATAATATCATTATCGAACTGGATGCAAAGGCCTTTGTGGATGCAATCTCTTCTTCGAGAATTGATCGTTCAAGCTATGGTTTTATTTTAGATGATTGTCGTCTCTTAACTGATCAGATAGGTTGTGTTACTTTCTCTTTTATTAAACGGTCTGCGAATCAGGTAGCCCATGTTCTAGCACAGGCTGCTTATTCTTCGACGTATTCGGGAGTCTAGTTTTATCAATCTCCTCCTGTAGCTCGGTCTGTACTTGATGTCGATTTTCAATGGAATTTCATTATTTTTCAAAAAAAAAAAAAAAAAATACATCATTTCCCCTTTACATGGTATTAAATATCTATTAATGCCCCTAACTTTGATATTATTCGATTTACCTCCTGAAATTGGTAAAACCGACTCAAAACATCCCTCTAAATCCAACTTTGTCAGTCTTGCTTTGGAGAGTGTAATACACATGCTGCCACGTGTCAAGTATAAAAAGTCAAACCAATAATAGCTTGACATGTGGCAGCAAAAATTAATAATAAAAAAAATGCATGGTTTATGTTCTTCCTTTTTTTTCGATTTTTTTTTTCCTTTGTCATTTTCATCCGTTAAGCTTCACTTTTGCTCAAATCAAACAAATTAACTCAAAATGAGAAGATGAAAAACTAATTTGAAGTTCAAAAACAAAAAAAATCTCGAAGCAAATGATCGAATTAATAATGGAGCAAATCAAACACGAAACACAAACAATGAACTACAATGACAAAAAAAATGGAAGAGCAGAGTTTTGTTGTAGTTTATGGCATTAATGGTTTCTTGGTTTTTGTTGTAGTTTATGGCATTAATGGGTTCTTGGTTTTTGTTGTAGTTTACGTCGTTAATGGGTTTTGGGTTGCAATTTATGGCGCTAATTGGGATTTTGGAAGAAGAAGAAGAAGGGGCATTAATGGTGTTAATGGGTTTTGTTGAAGAAGATGGGTATTTTTTTTTTTTTTAATTTTTTAGTCTTACTTATGCTCTCACGTGCCCCAAGTTATCTTATTTATATTCTCTCTGCCACATCGAATTGGGGAGTATTTTAGATTGGTTTTGCCAAATCCAAGGACTAAATTGCTCAACATCAAAGTTAAAAGGATCAGTAGACGTTTAGTATCAAGTGTCGGAGAAAATGATGTATTCAACCTATAAAATAATACTAACTAATTACTCTGAGAATCATAATTTCTAATTCTTTAACTAAACCAACCAAACCAGAAATCAAATCACTCAAAACTAAAATATAGATTGGGTCAATTTTGATTGGTTAAATTGGGTTTTCTGATTTTAGACTTTAATCAAACCCAGTATGAGTATCACAAAAGTAATTTCCTTATCGTTCTATTCACCTTTATTAACTATTATTGTTTACTCTTCTTCACTCTAATTCGTTCAACCATTAATTTATAATTATTTCTATTTTTTTCATCAACTGTTAGCTATTGAATATTCAAAATTCAAGTTCAGATTCAAGAAATTTAGGTAAAAATAATAGGGATAACATCGTGCCAAATATGGCTTTCACCACAAAACCAATATTAATTTTTTTATACAGAATACTAAAGCATTTATCTTAAATTATGATGACACATTTTCTATTTGTCTTTAAAAGAGAATTAGACTTAATTCATCTAAATCTTAAAGAAAATCAGAAGGATAAAAATCACAAGCATTAAGCCATAGAAAACATTTATTAAAATCAACATCTTTATCAACCCGAAATGATTTTCCATCCCATTGAATTTGGCTGTCAAAGCATGAATCTCAGCCCTGAGTTCTGCAATTTTAACCAAACTCATATCTTCATTAATGCTCTCTGCTTCATTTCCAGGTAACAGACAATGTTCCAAGGATTCACTCTTCCCATTCTTCGACTCCGAAATTTTCGCTACTGCTTCCTGTCCGCAGACGCAATGCCTCTTCGAAAGTTTTAAGCCACTCAAATTCCTTTTGCTATCTCCCTGCACCTTATCAGAAGATTCATTGCAGTGTGCTTCATTTCCTGGTAACATACCATCTTGAAGACAACATTCCGAGAATTCACACTTATTTTCTTTGCAAATGTAATGGTACTTTTTGTCGTTCTTCGACTCTGAAGTTTTCACTGCTGCTAACTGTCCACAGAAGCAATGCCTCTTCGAAGTCAAATTGCTTTTGCTCTCACCCTGCAACTTAACCGAAGATTTGGATGGAGGAGACATTAGAAAAAAAAAAATAGCAACAATGACATAGTTAATGTTTATACTAGTGTTAATACTTGTAAACTGGATGAACTAGTTAAGCTCACCAAAGCTCCTTCAACTCCTACAGTTGATCTGTATTCTAGAGGCAAATCGTTTGATTTTTCTGTTGATTCCTCTTGTATTGAGGCCCTTTTTCTTGCTCTCCGCCTCCTTCTCCGCTCCTTTGCATTTCCTTGATCACACTCACGGGCTGCATCAGACAAAAATAAATAGGACATAGCACATGCAAAATACCAAATACTCTCTGATAAATTGATCTGATGATGAATGTGGTACCATCTGCTTGATTATCTTCTTTGTTTAGATATCCAGCTATTCCAAGAGGCAGACTCTGTTCTAATTTCAATCGGAGGAAGTTCTCAAAAACAGTTTGCAATTGAGGTATGACTTGAACATTCAAAAATGCATTGCACGCGTAACACCAGACTCGAGGATCACTGGTTTCACGAGTAACAAAAATCATCAGAAACAGACATCATGAAACAAGTTTTCCAGAGCAGATTAAGCAAGTAAGAGAAGGGAGGTAAGCATGTACTCATAACCGATGACTAGACAGTGGCCAGTTAATTCAAAATGTTGAAGCATATGCCTGTTTTCACTGCGGCCACACAAGACAACCTTGCAAAACAAACATAACCAGTTCCCTTGCTGGCGGAGACAACTAGAGCAAGTAAAATGTTAAATAAATCAAAAGAAGATAAACCTTCCAGTTTATGCAAAAACCCATATGCATAAAATCAAATTTCACTAATTTTCATTGGCAGTTTGGCAGAGTTTACAATGAGCACCAAAGGCTATTTCTTTCAAACAAACATTACTAACGGCTAAAATTGATACAATTCAGAGATTCTCAATAACTACCCAGATTACATTCTCTGCTACAAGTTTTCCTATACATCAAATGTAATATAGCTTCTGCTCATACAAAACAATTCAACTGTTTCTGGAAGTACAACAGATTAATGGATTCAGCTAGGAGTACAACTAGAGTAGTCTCAGCAGCGGGAGGTTAAGAATTATTTAACTAAGATTAAAACAGAAAATGAAGAAAACGGATTGTGTTCACTTTTAGGAGTTTATGTGTATCTTTTGCCACCCTAGAACGCTTGCTTCTGAAAAGCTTCTCTTTTGTTCAAAAATTGAGTAATCAGAGTGAAAAAAAATCGAATTCATAACCAGAATACTACAATAGAGCAAACCTGACGCATGGAGAATTAGGGTTTGGTAATTGAGCAAGATCAGACGACAAACAATATAGGTGAGCGCAAGAATTACGAACTCTGACTCCATTATTGTCGTCACGTTCAATTTGATCTTCCTGCCATACGCAATTCAAGGGAAAAAAAACAATTAAACTTGAACAATAAAGAAAATAAGTACCAAAAAAAAAAGATGAATTTGAAACTATTGTTTGATGCAAGTAAGGGAAACTGAGATTTGAATTTGAGTCTCTTACGAATTGGGTCGCCATTGATGGCTTGATTGAGTAAGCTGTTTCCTCCTTCCAGTCAGGAACCTCTTTAGATTAAACTTGAGAGACACCGACTAACTTTACCATTTAAGTTAGTTTTTCATGAATACTTTTTAATTTCAAACTAGTAAATTTGTAAACAAAAAATATTTTAAAAAAATTTATATTCATTTATTTATAAAGATAATTAAATTTTAAAAATATTTAAAAAAAAAAAAGATTTTTTTTTTCATCAAAACATGATTTTTTTTTATTTGATCAAAGCATCTATATACTGTAAGAGAGAAACATAAAGTTGATTAAAAAAAAAAAAAGAGAAACAATAATTTAAAACTAATCACCTTTTTTTTTTAACTGAAAAACATCAAATTAAGAATATAACAACAAAACCTCTTGGATAATCGAAGATGGTACACCACACCCCATTATCAGACATAGAATTTGACGCCTTACCTAATGTATGACCGACACAATTTATAAATCAACGAACAGGAGAAAAGATACAAGAAATGAATTATTGAGTAAGATATAATTCTTAATAACTAAGCCAAGTGAGGCAAGAATTTCTTCTCTATGTTGGATGGCCTGATAAACCAGTGTAACTATTTCATTGAGTGCATCCATGAACATGGAAGTTTTTAACCAGGATAACGCTTCCTTGCAAAAAAAAAAAAAAAATTGCCAATAAAAAAAAGGTTGTTAGGGCTTCACTTCAAGCCGCAATAAACTGATTTTGGACATTCTGCCATACACAACCAAAGCTTACACCATTTGTAACAGAGAAAAACCACTATCGACATTGTATTTACCCAATGGACGAGCAGTCCAAATCGAAACAACTAAAGACGACATGGACCAACTTGAAGCTCAAGGGAGATTGGCCCTGCTAATTTTTAATGAATTATTAAAGAATAATTCAAATCCTAAAGTAGAGAGTTTCTGTTATTATTTTTACAATACTTTTCATTGAATTAATTTCTTAGGGTTTAGTATGAAAAAAGAATGGTAAATTACAAAAAAAACCCCGTGGTTTCACTTTTTTACAAATAAAAAACTGTGGTTTTTTTTTTTTTTTAAAAAAAGAAGATTGTGTTTTAAAATGTTAACAAAAAAAAAAGAATAACTAATATTTTTCCATTAAAAATGATGATATAGCGGAGGGTATTTTTAGTTATTCAACATACCAATAATTTATGTATATTATTTAAGAATTTTACTTCAAAATTTGAATATTTTTCTAAGATTTTTCAATTTGTTATGATTTTTTTAAAATTTATTATTATTATTTAATTTATAAAAATATTTGCGCTTTTTAAAAATTTTCAAAATTTATCATTTATGTGTATTGTATTTTTATTAATCAACTTGAAAATTTTGAGTTCAAAATTAACAAGAATACCCTATGTAATATTATGATTTAATTTTAGTTATCCTTTTTTTGTTAACATTTTAAAATACAATCCTCTTTTTTAAATAAAAAAACTACAGTTCTTTATTTGCAAAAAAATAAAACCACATAGTTTTTTTTTTTTTTTTTTTTTTTGTAATTTGCCCGAAAAAGAAATTGTAAGTAATTTAATTCGAAAAGTAAATGGACCTACATAAGAAAATTTCTTTCTAAAAATAAATAAGAATTTGGTTTAACCCGACCCGACCCGACCCGAACCGAAGATTGATTTCAGAGCACTAGGGTTTATTTATGCCTCTATAAATATTCGCTTTCTCTTGCCTCTGGAGATTCTCTGTGATTCTAGGGTTTGCAGGAGGCTCTTGCGCGGCTTTGCATCTTCAAGCCTTCATAGAAAATCGTCGAATCATGGGTCACTCCAACGTTTGGAACTCTCATCCCAAGAATTACGGGCCTGGTTCTCGTGCCTGGTACGAATTTTTCCTTCTCTCTGTTTGTTTCCCCTGAAAATGAAGGCAACAAAACTAAAGTTAGTTTATTTTGACTTTGTTGATTTCATGGATGGACAAATTTTTCTTTTCTGTTCGTGTTTCAAAACCTCTCAGACTAGGTGCCTAGCAAATTTTGCTTCTATTATTTGAGAGCTAATTGTTTCCCTTGTGCCGTTCCTAGTCATCTAGGTATTGTTAGTTAATGTTCGAAGATTACAAATTTATTGAATCATTTTTGCTTCTCTGTTTGATTATGCTGATGAAGGTTGCTTGTTTATGGAGTTGGATGAAGATGATAGACTCTTTGGGTTTTCCCTTTTTCTGTTTCTTGCTAATTGTCATGCGAACAGTGAATGGTTTTGCTAATATTACTATCTCAATATAAAAGGATTTAAGCTTTTAAATAGATATCTTGGCTCTTTCCTGTACTTTTTTCATGGCAAGTCTGTAGTTCAATGATTTGGCTAGTTTGATCCATTTCAGATTTAACATTTTTGTGTGGAGCAGCTGAACTTCAAAGTGCATTATTGGTTTGTGTGTATCATGATTTATTATGTGTTCATTTTTAATTTGATAGGAATGTTTGATTTATAGATTTGTGATCTGACTTATGATTTGCTCTGTGCTAGTTTGTTTCCGTTTCAGCAAAACTTCATGATATGTTTGCTAAGTTTGACAAGAATGTTTGAAGTAGATTTAGTGGTCTGATTTCTGTTATTTTTTTGTTTTAGCCGTGTGTGCGGAAATCCTCATGGGATTATCAGGAAGTATGGCCTCATGTGCTGCAGACAATGCTTCCGTAGCAATGCCAAGGAAATCGGTTTCATCAAGGTACGGATAATCAGCTATAGTCTACTTATCTGCTTCATTTAATCGCAGTTGAGATTTATAATTGAATTTCATCTGATGCACTCTTTCCTTTTGCAGTACCGCTAAATGACGAATTTCTTCTGCAACAGCAGAAGATGAGCCCCAAGTCAAGTAGTGGTTTTTTGTTTGAATGAATTTTAAGATAATGGTTATTTAAGTTGATGTACTGTTGAACATGCATTGATGTTGGATAGAGGATTTTTTGGAATACCATGACAATATTTGGGCGTTACTCTTATAATTTTACTTTAATACTGTTTGCTGTTCTGTATTCTTACTCCAGATGACTCTGAGATTAGCTGCTGTATGTTGGCTGATAATAGAGATGAATGGATTTTGGTGTACATGAAAGTAGGAAAACATTTGGTTTGCTTGCCATGTCAACTCTAGTCATAACCGCATTAGCAACATAACTGATCTTAAATTTATGAAGTGCGGTTGAGGTGTTTCTAATGCTAACACTGTAGTAGTAAAGCTAACATGATGTGTCGTGTCATTTTTTCCAGCATTGATTTGGGCTCATAACATGACAGTGGCTTGCATTCTAGTTATTTTTATGGTACGAATTGGAGTTTAGAGATTAGAGTAATGCAATATCTAAAGTTGAGTGACTAGTTCTTCGCGTTACCACTTGGCGATGCTTCATGGATCTGTTCTTTAGTGTTCATCTCAAAATATTATTATAAAATTTTGTTGATGCTGAGAAAATAACCCGAACTTATCAAAGGTCGTAAGAGTTTGTATCGGTTGTTGTATTGGTTCGTACCTACTTGCATTGTCGCTAAAAATTACCTTCTCTTTGATGCATAGTAGATCACTAGATTGTGGAGGCTTATTGCAAAATTTAAGCACATTAAAAACCACTATCCAATACAGAACGATAAAAAAGAAAACTATGATAAAACTAAGCTTTATAATTTACCAAAAGGAGTAGCAAGATAATGAATTACTTGGTTTGCAAACCTTTTAATTAATTACTCAAAAAAAAAAAGGGGGAAATTGTTGATGTACTTGGGTTATTTGGGGACGGTACGGTAGTAGAAGATATTTTGGTGTTTTCTGGATATTTTGAGAAGATTATATTCTTTTTTGAATGTCTGTCAGGCCGATAGTGTTACGTGGAACGGATCAGGTACCGAAATCGGGTTGTGCATGTAGGGGGCGGGTCTCTTTAGTCAAGTCAGCAAGAGTCCCGTCCCCCATGTCCACGTGTTGTTCAATAAATGGAATACTTAACTATCTTACATGGCACACTGTAACGGATTTACAGGTTTGGCTTGGATGCATGATTTTATAAAATAAATCCAAAATTGAGGCATAGCATATTTAGATCCAAATTCTCCAACAACATTGAGGATATCTTGTTATCTTAACCCTATTTACCTAAACTTTATAGGAAAAAGAGAAATTTCCATAGTGAAGCTTAGCATAAAAACCTTCTACTTTTGGGATATAGTAACTGAGTTATCATTTCACCTCTACGTGCTCTGTCTCTTTATTGCATTAGCTTTACATAATCAGCACAAATAGTTGGCCACATCATCATCATCATGATTCGTATTCTTTTTGGGTATCATGTAAATTACGATCAATTTGCACTATATAGCTACTTTTAAGTATCGTCATATTTGCTTATTTTCATGTTTTGGAATGGATAAGGTTGGAATATACTTGTAACGACATTAAATAAAGTTGAATTTTATTTCTAACCCATGAAATGGGTCAAAGGCTCATCACTATCAAACAGTGCCAATTATATAGTTCATTGATTTTTCTTATTGCTAAAATAAGATCGTAACAACCAAAATTTGTAACAAATTGTGAGAGTATTTATAGTTTCAAAATTGTCGATTCCTATACATGAGGAAAGAGAATATCTAGTCTTACTTAGTAACGTTGGATTGCTAATTGACCCATTTTATATGTTAGAGATAAAATTTAACATTCATACAAATGTTAGGAGCATCTTTAAACCTTATCTCTTGCATTTTGAATGAAAAATTACACAATGTGTTAGCTGAATGGTCTCGATTGAATATGATGCAAATCAAAGAAAATTTTTTGAAATAAAGGACCGATTTATATTGTACTGTTTTAGTTTTTAATCTATTGATTTGGTACATCTAGTCATTGTTCTATTACAGTAGAGCACATTTTCACCCAATTTAGATGTACGAATAAAACACCCTCTAAATTACTATGGATTGGATAAATAGAAGAAACCGCAATTTAGATAGCTTCACACTCACATATTTAAATAGAACTAAATATATGAATTGGATAAATATTCTCTATGAAAAAGGGTCAAATGTAGTCAATTGTAATAGTTTATAAGTCAACTATACTCAAATTGCAATAGATCAAGAGCTAAATTTTAAATTAATAGGTTAAAAGCCAAATAAACACCTTTTAGATAGATCAAATCCGAAAATGTTCTTTTTCTTCCAACAAAAATCTTAAAAATGTTCAAGGAAATTTAAGTTTCCGAGTGAGGTAACAATTTTTTTTTTCTTTTACAGAGGTTATCGTTGATGAATTGGACAAATAGTATTTGGTGATTCCAAAAAGATTTCCTCTGAAATTCTCTAAGAAAAGTTAAGGTTCCAATTAACAGTCTTAAATTGTTGTAATAGAGCCTCGTTACAATCGAATTGCTTTGTTTGTAGATGTTTTTGTCCCTTTTCAGACAGCAAGAAACATGGGAAATGGAGTAGAAAGCATATGAATCTGACATTTAAATATTTTATTTTATGCATTACTGTAATGATTAAATATAGTTTAAAAAAAAAAAATTTGAAGAATAGAAATTAAGATTGAAAAAAGAAAAAATAAATCCAGATTATTTCTGTAATTATCCATAAAAAGAATTGAGCACTTTATGTAAATTCTTTTTTATTTTATCACTTAATTTAAATAATTTTAATTATTCCCTTAAGAACAGATAATCAACTTTTATTTTTCAATTTTTTTCTACTTTTAGAAAAAAAAAATCAACTAGTTGAAATTCAAGCTCAACTAATTATAACAAATATCTTACAATGTTAGATTTTTGTGTTAATGATAGTCAAAATTCTACCCAATTAAATTTCTCAAATTAGAAGCCTCTTAAGGTTGGCATTAGTTTGCTTTCAATAAGAACAAAAATAAATTGAAAAAAAAATTCAGGGATAACCTACTGATGAATGCATCAAAACTAACTAATTTTAATCCACAAATTAATGCCTAAAATAATCTATTTAAGAATGTAATCTCAAGCATGATTAAAGAATAAATTTGGCTACATTATTAATCCATTTCACCAACCTCCTTTTCTATCATTTTTCTTCTTCTTCAAGTTTGTTTTCATTTTTTTATTATTTTTTTTTCTTCTTTTAATCACATTTCTTTTCAAGCAGCAATTAATAATTATTTCTATCATTGAAGGCCACATCCAAATTTTTTTCTCATCATTGCTTCATCTCCCCAACTAGACTGGTGTCCATTCCAATATATTTTTTCATTTATATTTTATAATTTTTAAAAGTTAATTAAAACTATAATTATGTAATTCAAAAATAATTTTTATATTGTTATACTGGAGTTTTATTGTGTTAAAATTTACAAATTAAGGACACCTCTAATTTTTGCAATTGAAAACATGAGTTTTTTCATTGATTAATAAAAAAAATATATATATATATTGAGATTTATAACTCTATGACTTTATAAATCAAAACCGTAGTTCTTTAATTGGCTATGTATAATTTAATTTTTCGTAATCTTGTATATATACTAAGGAATTAATAATTTAATAGTCAAAATTAAAAGAATAAATGTGATATGATGAATTATATCTTGTTTTTAGATGAATATTTCATGTGAAGATTAGTTAACCAACTTAATTAAGAAAAATAAAGAAATTAACTTACATGATAGGGTTTGGTTCTTGATTTTGGTCCAATTGAAAAAATTGGAAAATTAGGAGAGATAAAAAAAAATAAATGAAAATAAACATATGCTAGAACATGTTGGTCACCCATCACAAGTTCAATAATTGAAAAGGTACAGGTGGTGTGTGTGACAGTGATTGTAGAAAAATATTTATTTTTATTTTTATTTTTTCCTTCACTATTTTATTTTTAGTTATAGCTTTTAATCGTCAATTCTAAGATTATACCACTCAAATCAAATTTAATAAATATCTATGAGTCTTTTTTTTTTTTTTTTTTTTTTGTTAAAATATATATCTTTGACTCTTATTATTACTATATATGGAGTCTTTGAATTCTATTTCCATAAGCAATTAAAAGATATATTAAAAAATTGTCCTTATACAAATTTATTGTAAAATTTGTACTAAATTTGTACTAAAGATATTTTTTTTTTTTTCTCCAATCTTCTTTTTGTTATATTTTTCTCCCTCTTTATTGTGATATGAAAAATTAAATCTTTTGTTCGAGAGAGAAAAATTTACTCATATTACAAATTTGAAAATAAAATCTAAAAATGTTATATAATTAGGATTCTCAATCAGGTGGCAGGAGCTCGCACAGACGGAGATGGAGAATTCCCGATTAAGATCCTCGCGAGGCGAAGATGGGGACCATGGTTTTTAGACCCGGACCGGTCATCGAACCGGTGAAGGGATGGATTCATGGATTTTGGATTAAACCGGAATAAACCGGAATCGAACCGGATTTAATAAATATATTAAAATATTAAAATATTTTTATTTTTACATTTATAATTTATGAAAATTTGAATATTTTTATTATAATTCTTTAAGTTTAAGCATTTCAAACACAATATACTAATTAAAAAAACTCAATTTATGAAATATAGTTTTTATTGTTACAATTAAATGTCAATTTAATTTAAAATAATTTAAAAATACAAACTATATTTTATTTTAATTAAAAACACCTCAAAATAATAACTTAAATTTTATATTTAAATAATTTTTTTAAAAAAAAAAAAGAGTTTGGTTGAACCGAAAAACCGATCTGGTTCACAGTTTTCCGGTTCGACCGGTTATTGACCAAAGTGAAAACCGAATAAAAACCGACCGGTCTGACCTTCGGTTCCAGTCGAACCTGGTCCGACCGGCCGGTTCGGTCCGGTTTTCACAACTCCACCCGTCCAGCGGGCTCCCATCCTCATCCCCGTTTAAAATCCGCGGGGATCCACAATAAATTCTCCAGTTCAATATCCAAATCCCCAACAATTCTCCGTTTATATTTCTTTATTATTAATATTATTACATTACATTATTATTATTTGTTATTTATAATTTTATAAACTAAAGTAAAAAAGAAAACTAATCTCTCTCATGAATAATTATTAATTATATGTTAGTGTATTTGAGAATTGAGAATTGAGTTTTGAGTTTTGAGAATTTTATGTCTATAGTTTAATGCACATTTGGATAAGTTAGATGGTGAAAATTGAAATTTTATAGGTTTTTTTTTATAAAATTGAAAACTAGCTTAATATGTACTTGAATCCCCGAGGGGAACTGATTCCCCACTTGGATCGGGGTGGAACAAAAATTTATTCCCAATTAATAAACGGGGCAGGAACGGGGATAGGAAGTGCAATCCCCGTTCTGCCACGTCCCATTTACAACCCTTTATATAATATAATTTTTTAAAAATAGAAAGAAGAAACAAATCATATACTAAATAAATTCATACGTTTATTCGTAGTCAAATCAACGGTTGACTGTCTATTCTTTATTGTACCGTAATAATTTTTTAAACTACAAGAATTGCTATTTAACCAACAACCACATTTAAAGAGTCAAAATATATATGAGCACATTTATGGTATAGTTATTAAAAATAATAATAATTAAATATAGAAATTGTCACATTTGATTTAATATTTGAGGATGAAGTGGAAAGGAGAAGCAATGTTAGAAGGGAATGGATGCAGACGAATTCACAAACTCCTAACTATATTTATTTACTCAAAAAGTGGACTAACTAATTAATTAATTCATATTTATTAATTAACCAAAGATTACTTAGTGGGTATGTTACTTTTAAACTAATTGTCCCATTGAGTCTACATTAAGTCACATATGCTTTCAATTACCATCATTTCTATGGCTTCCAAATTAGGTATCCATTTAATCTCATTACATCTTTTAAATTTCAGAATTTTCCATCAAATCCTTAAACTTATTTATTTAATTGCATTATATCTTTCGACTTGTTTGTTTTATATTCAATAAACCATTAAATCATCAAACTATACATTATTATATCCACGCACCTCTTGGTGCGTACAAATCATAGTGTTGTCACGTAGCAATTAAGGATTTATTAATAACAAAATAAGCAAATTGATGGAGCTATTGAGATATTATGAAATTTCATGGACCTTACGAGTCTATATAAACTAGTTTAGATACCCTTTGATATATTAGGCCTAAAAAAAATTATCTTAATAAAAAAGCTAAAAAAGCTAAAATGGATTTTTTAGAATAATATTTTATTGTAATATTTAAGTTGAATAAACTTTTATCTGACTAGATGGAATTTTCAGTTTTTTTAATTAAAATTTGCAAAACAAGATAAAAACAGTTAAAGAGCTCTTCAATACTTAAGTTAATATATCTTTTAGATAACTAAGTTGTAATGTGATAGTGTACACAAATCATACATTTGATGTTTGATGCTCTTATATAGGTATTTAGGAGTTTTTATTAGTTTAGAAATGATGAATAGTGTTTGACTAAGTGTTTAGTCCCATTAGAAGTGTATAACTTGCCTAAATGGAATTCGAACTAGAAACAAATTTTTGGTTAGATCCGTATCCTTATTTAGATAGAAAGATCTCTCAAGTTCTCTAATAGGATTGAACTAAAATCTAACAAAATTTTCGAGATTTACCTTTCATCGAATATGAACTTCGATAATTTATATATATGATTTTTATTCGTCTCAGTTCGATTATGAATTCAAATCAGACACAATATCTTCAAGATATTATCCCATATTTAATTGAATATTATTTGTAAGAAAATTGTTTTTTTTTTTATCAATAATTCAATTAAAAACTGTTAAGATATTAGTAATGTGTGTTACAAAATATTTGTATTTAATGTCAATTGTTTCCATATATGACCCAATACCTCTCCACTAGGGATGGCAACGGGTATGGGTACCCGTGAAACCCGAGACTACCCGACCCTAATGGGACTACTCGAATCTGGTATAAAAGTGTATGGGATGGGTACGGGTTTAAAAAAATTACCCGTCACGGGTATGGGACAGGTACGGGTTTACCCCTCAGGGTACCCCGTTACCCGTACCCGTTTATATATATAGTTTATGAAAAAAATTAAAATTTTTTAGGTATAGTAGCTGGTAAGAGTCGAACCCAGCTCCTCTCATTCTTATTAAAGGGAAGAATGTTATGGAAGTTTGAAGCACTGCTTCTTATGTAATTTTTTTAATTAAGGATTTATGATTTTTTTAATTTATTTAGAACTTTCAAATTTGGATATGAATTATTGGTTAAAATTATGTTTGTTATTTTTGAATTGCAATGTATTAAAGTGTGTTTATGAATATTTTTTATAATTTTGTGATTGATTAGTATAGAATTCTAGATATATTTTTATGATTTTTTAATTTTAAACGGATAATTTTCGTGGGTACGAGTAATTAACGGGGACCCGAAAATTTCGTGGGACGGGAATGTGATTTAAAATTTAATACCTGCGGGTAATGGGACGGGTACGGGTAATTATTTTTCTAAACAGGAATAGGACGAGTATCGCCGTTATCCACGGATACCCTACCCGTTGCCAACCCTACTCTCCACTTCCCTTTTTATAGTTGACTATCACTGTTTTCACTTTATGAGGTCATAAATAGGCCACTATATTTGGCTTTAAAGGGACCCAAGCACCAAATTGAAATTAACTAATTTGAAAAAGAAAATTTCCTGAAAATCCAGGAAAGTTGACCTTATTTTTACATATTAAATATTAATTTAGCCCTTAATCTAATATATATATATATATATAGTTTCAAAAAATCAAATTTCATTCTGAGCTGATTCGTTTTGTATCAATTTCACCTATAAGTATAAAACGTATAAAGTATCATTTTAATTCTTAATAAAAATATGTGCTATTAAATATTTAGATAAAATTGGCAATAAATCAATAAAGTTGAAAATTGACTTGATTTGATTTTTTTTTTTTTTAAGATTATTCTAAAATTTTTCTTTATGTATATTCTGTCTCACATCTCTATTTGAAAGATCAGATCGATATTTATCTTTACCTTACAATTTCATAATAATAATAATAATAATAATAATAATAATAATCATAAACTTTCTTTCGCACTTATAAATCATAACAGACAGATTTTTCATATCAAAGTAGTGCTTTATATATATTTTTTCTTCTAATTATATTGAGAAAATGATTTATTTACTAATTGTAATCAAATCTTACGAATTGATATCGAATTAGTCTGTTAAAAAATCCTAGCCACTCTCTCTTCTCTTCCAAAAGAAAACACCTCTAAAGTTTCAAATTTTCCATATTTCTCTTCTTTCTCATGTTTATCCTTTCATATTTTTATTTCGTTTTGAGTGATTTGATTGAAAATACCCCGTTAAAGATTGATTTATAATTATTAAATCAACATCTTTGTTTCACTATCTACTCGATTTACATTCTTTTAAATCTAGTACAACAAGCGAAAAGCATTTCTTTCTGTCAAACACTTTCGGTCATGGTCAGTGCATTTTATTAAAAAGATATTTTTAGATTTATTTACTCATAAGTATTATAGCGTTAGAGATTCTATTACAATTGTTATCCTGCAAATGATGGATCGATTGATAATAGTTGGATTTTCTTCAAGTTACATTTTATGGTTTAAGTTTTTGTTTTTTGTTTCTACCATTTGTGGATTTATTTTTGCCCTCTGTAGTATTTTTTCCCCGTTTGTGGAATTCGCTATCTAGGTGTAGTCTAAATTATGATGAGAATTTTTTTCTTGATGTATTATTTCTCTTATTGAAATAATATATACTTTATTATATAAAAAAAAAATTATATTGAGAAAAAAAAAGCACTTATCTTTGTTTAACAATAAATGAAAAATAAATCGTTCATTAGTTTATTACCTGGTAGTTAGTCCAAACCCATGTTCAGTTAAGCTAGACATTTGAGATTGCAATGGTAATTTATTTATATTATTACTCAAGTGGTAATAACTGAATTTAATTAAACGGGGAAAGAGACAGTAGGATGAAAATAGAAATATTAACAATAAAATTAATTATTATTATTATTACAATAAGAAAGAAAATGCGTTAAAAGCAAGAAATGTACAAGATTGAGAGAGATGGAATGAGATGTTGCAACTTTGTTTGTTTTTCTTAATACGAATAAGATTAACTAATTTTAATTAATTAATTAATTAATTAATTATAGCTTAGCTTGCAAAAATCACAAAGCAAATTTTTTGTCTCTTTTTAAAAAAACTTCTATATAAGTTTGTTTTTGTGGAATTTTCCATTGATTACAATACCCATCAAACTGCTTGAGAGCTCTTTTCATGAATGTCAATTATCTCATTTTCATTTCTTCCTATTCAGGTACTTAGTAATATAATTAATTATTTTTATTTTTTTAATCTTCTACAATCTCAAATTTTTTTTATTTCTTGTAGAAACTTTGAGAATTTAATTTTAAAAGTTTTTTTTTATTTTCTTTTCTCAACATGCTAATTAAAACTTCATCTTTACATTTATTTGATTAATTAATTTTAAAGCATGCGTTCAACTCAAAAATGATATCATTATTTTATCATTAATTAACAAGGTATTGCTAATTCATTAATGTATTAGCTCATTAAGATATCATTATTTTATTTACTTAAAACTTTTTTTTTTTATGAAACACTAATTATTTAATAATTAATTAATTAAATAATTGAATTATAAAATGCCAAAATTTTCTGGTTGGATACTCTGTCGGTGTAACAATTTGGGACATATTTCTGTCAGATTTTATTTGTTTTATTGAGTAATTAATTTTATTTTAATTTGTATGCTTAATAATCACATGAGTCAATTTCGATAAAGTTAATTAGCTAGCAGACTGCTATATCTAAGCTACTGTTTAATCATGTTCATAAGTGGACACAACAATACACTAAATTTTAAATATTTTTGATATAATAATAATAATAATAATAATAATCATAATCATGAACTTCAATAATATATCAAGTACACGAGGATTATTATTATTATTATTTTAATTTTTCTATTTACAAAGATTTCATTCATGTGAGCATTGGGACAAAAAGAAAGTGAGTTCACAAGTATGCAAATCTAATAAACCCTCAGATTTTGATAATTATGAAAAAAAAAAAAAATCATTTTATAGTTTCAAATTTGCGTTATGGAAATCATAAAATTACATTTTAAATAATAATGCATTATTAAATTCACAGCATATAAAATATGAATATTACAACTCCGATTATTTACAAATAAATTTTAATATTTGAATTTGTTGTGTAAATATGAAATTAAGACGTTCCCTCCGTCCTTAAAGAATGTCTATTTAGCAAAATATATTTGTTACAAAGTGCTTCTCCTTTTAAAAAATCAAGTGAATATTTAATTTTTTTTTTAAATAAATCCTTTGATAACTCACAAGGTGATTTGTATTAAAAAATATTTTATGGATATTTTAGAAAAACAATATTATAATTAGGATATTTTAATAATATTTTTAATTCTTATACCAAGAATTAAGTGAAATCATTTTGGGAGGAAGGGGGTATGTATTTGTAAATTTTATAAAAAAAAAAATGATGAATCATGTTTTTTTTTTAATCATGGTTAATTATGAAAAATATCACTTTTGCTTGGCTGTCACCTTTCTATTGAATTTCTTAATTAGTTTTTCTGAATATTTTTTTATGAATTCAGAATAAAATTATATAATTAGAAATTGATACAATCATTTCCTAGCTAATAAAAAATTTTTTAGAAACATTTCCTATCAATTTTTAATAATGTTGCAATGTACTTAATCCACTAAAGGTATATAATTAATTAATTATTAAACAATTACATCTCATACATTATAATACAATTAATAAAAGTCAATAATAACTAAGTTTTTAGTTAAGTAATTACATGATCATCATCTTTTTTGAGTGAAATTACATCATCATCACAATTCACAATCACAATCTATCAAATCATCTTAGTAATACCATATTTGTTATACTTTTAATTAAAACCTTAACTATAATTACACAATAAGAAAAAAAAAAAATCATAAAGAAAACCATACACTAACCAGAATTGAAAGTTTAATCAGAACTAAAAATGTCCGAAATTTATCTAAAAAAAAAAAAGTCTAAATAAAATTCTCAGACAAAAAATAATAATTAAAAAAAATGTCTTAAAAAAAAGAAATTAAGATTCATAAACAGAAGCATCAACATAAACAAAATCATAACGTCTCTCTAAAGATTCACCAAAACCAAAAACCCTTCTTCTCTTCATCTGTGACTGCTCTCCATTCGCAAATCTCAACCCTTTTACCTACTTTCTTCGCTTTCTCGCTGGACCCAGATTGTGATTAACCAATCAAAATCGCATTTTGGGTTGCCAATTTCTCGATTAAGTTCTAAAGTTTGTTCTTTTTTCTATTTTGGGTTTTGATTTTTTGCAAGCTATGAAATCAACTAATACTTTGTCTTCCATTTGAGAGCTACAGAACCCAAATTTCACTCTCAAGAGGCAATGTGAGGAACAGAGAAAGAGAAATTGTTGTCCGCCGCATAATGGTGGCTGCTATTCCTCAAGCAGTTGCTGCTACTTCTACTGATAAAACCCCAAATCCAACTAGACCTCCACTTTTACCTTCCGAGAAAGACCAGCGCAACAATGGCGGTCAAGTTCCAGCTAGAAAACCTAGAGGTAAACAAGTCCCTTCTAGATATCTTTCTCCTTCTCCTTCTTCTTCTACAACAACAACGACAACTACAACAACTACTACTACTACTACTAGTACAAGTTCTTCTTCCTCTTCTTCATTCCCTAAGAGATTTCCCTCTCCTTTGCTTTCCCGCACCACGAATTCTACCCCAGCCCACACTTCGTCCTCCTTCTCTTCATTTCCTAAAAGATCCCAATCTGTAAATAGAAGACGGTCAGTGACTCAAAGGCCTACGACGCCGAATCCAGAATCTAGGCAAAGCAATGCCGGTGAAATGTCTGCTGCAACAAGAATGCTGATCACTTCCACGAGGAGTTTATCAGTCTCGTTTCAAGGGGAAGCCTTTTCACTTCCGATTAGTAAAGCTAAGTCCGTGGCATCACCAAATGCGGGTAGAAAGGCGACTCCGGAGAGGAGGAGGGCAACTCCTGTTAGAGATCAGGGGGAGAATTCGCGGCCTGTGGATCAGCATAGATGGCCTGGGAGAAGTAGAGATGGGAATTTGGGCTCTACCGAGAGAAATCCAACGTTGTCGAGGAGTTTAGATTGTAGTGGTGGAGATAAGAGGATTTTGGGATCTGGGTTGATGACAGTTAAGTCATTGCAGCAATCTATGATTGCTGATGAGAGGAGATTGAGCTTTGATTTCGGCAATGCTAAGCCAAGTCCAGATGCCAATCTGGTGAATGAATCTTCTGTTACTGGTGATTTCACTGCTTCTGATAGTGATAGTGTCTCCTCCGGCAGTACTTCAGGATTGCAAGAATTTGGTAGTGGGATTACTAAGGGGGGGTCTCGTGGCATTATTGTTTCTGCAAGATTTTGGCAAGAAACTAATAGCAGGTTAAGGCGCTTGCAGGATCCAGGTTCACCATTATCTACTAGTCCTGGTTCAAGAATGAGTATGTCTTCAAAGTCCATTCAATCAAAGAGATTCGGTACTGATGGTCCTACAACATCTCCTAGAACTATTGGTTCTTCTCCTATTAGGGGAGCTACAAGGCCTGCATCGCCTAGTAAGCTTTGGACACCTTCAGCTTCTTCTCCATCAAGAGGGATGTCTAGTCCTTCAAGGGTGAGACCAATGAGTAGTAACTCGGGTAGCATGCCTTCAATTCTTAGTTTTTCTGTTGATTTAAGGAGAGGGAAGATGGGGGAGGATCGAATTGTTGATGCACATTTGCTCAGGCTTCTGTACAACCGTTATGTGCAATGGCGGTTTGTAAATGCAAGGGCAGATGCTACGTTCATGGTTCAGAGACTGAATGCAGAGGTATGATAACCGGCTTAGTGTTATGCACATTTCATTGTTTTCAGCTCAATGAAATTACGTTCTTTTCTTGTTGAGAGTAGAAATAATGTTCTATTAGTCATTCTTAATGCATACTTGTGGTGCATGGAGATAATAGTATGTGTTCCAAAAGCATATGGAATCTAATGTCTACACTGTGAATTATAAGTTTCTGTAATGAACACTAGGATATAGTTACGTACATTTTGTTGTTCTGTTAATGGATAGACTTTGGCATGGCGAAAAATACTTAGACTTGTAGCATCACATAGGAATGCTTACACATGCACGCAGAGAAATGCAAATACATGCATTTGATTATGTATGTATATTGTGCGTGTGGGAATGGGTTTTGAGATGAAGCATGTTGAAGCAATTCATATACTGTTTCATGATGTTACTGAACTGAAGGCGACTCAACACGTCGTTAATTACTTCCCAGGAATAAAGTCTGTGGAGTAGATGGGTTTTGCCAACCAAGTTGATAATGCGTTCTACAACTACATTTTATTTCTGGTATCTTAAATTCAGTTGGTGCTGTAACTGTCTTTTTATATTCATAAATATTATGCTGATAGACACATAAGACGAATTTGCCCTTGTGGCTGGCCAAAGGTCTAAACTATTACACCTGTGTGCTTTTGTTAAGGTTGAGATATGGTCAACACTCCATTCCGCCACTATTTCTTGTGGGTCCTCTCTGTAGCTTTACAGTATCTAGATCGAATTACTAGGGTGTATGCATGCTGTGAGCACTTTATAAGATGCATCTGGAGTTGAATGCAAAATTCAAACTAACCATTCACTAGTTTAGGCTCTTAAGTTTGTTGCTGTGCTTATTTGCTCTGGATTACATTTGAATTCATGATTTGACAAAGAGCAGCATGGAATTCAATACTGGAAAGGACAGCACGGAAAAAGTTATGCTCTCCTTTTATCCTTCGCTACGTCAGTTTCTGTCTTAGGTGGTGACGTTTCTCAGCTTGTTTTATCCTTATGCAAGGAACCAAGGGCATGTGTATGAATTCAAATTTCATTTTAGTAGTCTAAATTTGCATATTGTCTAATGAGATTGAGGATTGCTGCTGTAAGTAAGGCACTGTTCTTGTAGTATTGATGTAGAGTACTAGGTTATTGAGCTCAGAATATTCTATTAACCAATAAAACTTGCATTTTGCAGATAAACAATTGTAGAGTCAATAAACTACCCTACAAAATGGTAATTTACTCATTAAGTTTTCTATGGGTGTAGGTCATAAGTGGGATTTGTGTATTCCTAATGGAAACATATTCTATTGGTTTTTGTCATGGAAAAAGCATGTTTAGGGAGCTGGATAATGGACTCAAATAGATGAACTTGTTATCAAAGAATTCTAAGGGTTTTCTCATGGTTTAGATTTATGAAAGATGCTGGAGGAGGATTCGAGAATTTTCTAGTGATTCACTGCTTAGGGTGTCAAGAATCACGTCAAAGATGCCTTTAACTTGACAGTTTAGTCTTTCTACTAGAAAAAAATTTATCAAATTCTGTTTTGGAGTATCCCATTTTGACTTCTCACATTCGATAGTCATTAATTGTCGTATCTGGATTGATTATCTTTTTCTTTGAGTTTTCTTCCTTATTTAATTATGACACTACTTCCATAGCTGATAATCTTGGTCAGTATGTATGCTACTGTTCTTTGATTTGATATATTCTACATTGTCCTTAAGCTGTTTCAGGATAAATACTAGACAGTCCTATGATTTTGTGATATTAATGTTTTTCTTTGACCAGAAAAATTTGTGGAATGCGTGGGTAACGATATCAGAACTACGGCATTCTGTCACTCTTAAAAGAGTCAAATTACTGTTGCTGAGACAAAAGCTGAAGCTAACTTCTATCCTCAAGGGACAAGTAAGATTTAGAGACTCAATTTATTATTGGAGTATTAAATAGAATTTTTAGTACAAGTACCATGTTTTGTTATTCTGTTATGTTATTTGTTTCTATCATAATGTTAAATCTTGAATCTTAAAACAGTTTACTACGTGGGAAAACTTTTGAACTTATACGCTGAACTGTGAATGGGAAAAGAAGTGAGAATATTATATGTAAGTCCTTTTGTAAGTCCCTCTGTGGCTTTGAGGCTTTCTCTAGCCCTGAGCTGGAGATACCCCTCCTACCCCTAAACTTTTTGTGACCAAAAAAAAAAAAAATAAAATAAACTATCCACTTTCATATGTGGAGAATGTTTGGCGTGATCTTGCATGAAAGGAAAGAATATTGTGCAACTTTTGTGGTATTTAGCATGTCCTTTGCCATATGAGAGTGACCTGCTCCACTTTTGGCCTTGTGGACCAATGAATTCTGTCTAATGCCAAACCTAAGGTCCCATTATCTTATTCAGTTATTCTAACATGGTTTGCAAATTTGAACTTTTGGAGAGGGTCTTTTAGCTTGAAGTAGCAAGCTCATAATGCTACTTATTATTTTCACTCATTAACACTGTTGCATCTCATTAACCTGTAAAAACTGAGTATTGGTTCTGATATATAATTGAATTGTCATGTATTTGCATGCGTGGCGTTCCAAGGAGTAAATATTTGAATTTATATGGTCAACCAGTAAGAGCCTTAAGAGTTTTTCCATCTTGTAGTGAGATTCCAGATCATTGAGCTATGGGCTATAGACCTTATGTTCCTCGATCATGTTTTCAAGAGTTTGTAAAAGTTGGTCTTACAGTTACACATGTATGAAGGGGTTCCCATAAAGGACTGAATAATTGGTTACTATTATGTCTTTGGTTACTCATGGCAGTTGTTCTGGACAGTTGATAAAAATAATTTAGATGAAATTTATTTGCCGCCATTAGCACAAAATAGACGTTATATGTTTTTTTTTTTTTTTTTTTTTTTTCTTTTTGTACTAATTTTATACAGTTATTCTCCATTTGTACATTAACTTTTTTCTCTACTTGGTGAATATAGATTAATTGTTTAGAAGAATGGTCTCTTTTGGATAGAGATCACTCCACTTCTTTGGAAGGAGCAACTGAAGCTTTGAAAGCCAGTACTCTTCGTCTTCCAATTGTTGGGAAAGCAGTAGTAAGTAATCCCACCCGCTTAAGCTCTTAAGGTGGCTAGTAGCATTCGAAAACATCAATGAATAAGGCATTGAGGTTGACAAAACTTCTTTTTATCAATACAGGCCGATGTTCAAAATCTAAAGGATGCTGTCGGTTCAGCAGTTGATGTGATGCAAGCAATGGGATCGTCTGTATGCTTACTAACATCAAAGGTAACATGCGCCCATTGTTATTCAAAATGCTGTTTGGTCAGTCCAATCATTTTGATAAACATTTGTATTGTGGAATGTGTTGGAACACTAGAAATTGCTTGTTTTATTCACATCAATAAGTTTATAACCAAAAAACAGTCAAAAGGGTGTCCGTAGGACCGGCTTATTGATCAGTTAGCATGCAACAAACTCAGATATTTGAATTAAGTTGGTCCTGGTGCTACTGGAGGACACCCTTAAAATACTTTCTCTTTCATATTTCATCTAAGCTTCTCAACGAAATATTTTAGTGATAGATGAAATAAATACAAAATCAGGAAGAGAATGTGTAAAGAAGTTACTCTAGTGCTTTATTGGACTAGTTGACAGAGGGTTATGTAGTATTTTGTGTACTTTTGTGGTCAATGCTATGTCGAACTTCTGCATGTTAACCTTTTCTCTATTCAGTTTTGGATTTTATGTGGACTTCACTGTGGTAGATTTATGTATCGGGCAATGGATTTGTCATTAGATGGGCAAGAATTGTTTAAAGTGATTACCTGTTTGGAACTATATGGTTCTTTTTGGAAGTAGAGTTTGAAGGCTTGGAGTTATAATTAGGAATTTTGCACCTGCAATAATAATGTTCACTTGCTGTTTATTTTGCTCTAGGCTCAATTTTGAAGAATTATTGTTGAGGCTTACTATATTATTTTTTGGGTCAATGTTGGAGGCATTGTATTGAGGTTCCTATTGGGTATAGCCACAGTGCTGACAGGATAACTTAATCCTTTTTAGTATGTATTTTGGTTCTTAATTCCCCTAAGGTGAGCTGAATCATATAAATCCTGAGGCTTAATAAACACTCTTATTCAGGAGACTGAAACGGCAGCTTGAACTTGTTCATTCTGTTATGGATTTGGCAGATAACGAGTAGGCTGATGCACAAATACAGTTTATTGTTTCTAGATATTTCATAGTCGAGATAATCTTAGGGTGTGAAAGTGCCGCATTTTGATAGTAGCTCTCATAGAGGTTTTCGTGACAGCACAAGGCATGAAAATTGTTCCCAATATAAAATTATACCATGTATCTGATAGAGTCAAGTAATTTATATATTTACTGACACTTCATAATTTTTTTCCATGTATTCTGTGTTTCACTGCACTTGTTGTTATAAAGTCTTCGAACTATAAGTAAGTGACAAGTTATTAAATGTTAAATGTTATCAAACATGAAACCCATTGCTTTACAGTCGATAAAAATTCTGGTTATGGCTAGAATTTAGGAGAATCATGTACTAATCAACAGCCTTGCATTTAAGCAGTAGCCATCGTGGAACCCCACCTTTTTTAGTAAGTTCCCTGAGAGGAGGTTCCCATGTAACTTCTAAATAGTTATAGCATATGATGATTCAGCTCATCAAGCACATTTCAAGAGTATTAGCATGCCACAATTCCACATGAAAATATACCTTTAGCCCATGGATTACAATAAACGATAGCGATAGTGACCTCATAGTCTCTACTTGTAGAATGCTCTGTTGTTGAATATAAACTCAGGAAATGAGAAAACCAGATATTAGGAAGCAGCAAGGTCAATTAGACGATTACTAGAAATTTTGTTGATCGAGTGAAATATGCATCCAAACAGCAAAAGAAGTATGAAAATCAACCCTGTCAGTAGAGAGGAAATTATACTGCCCTAGCAACATCCGGAAGCCAAATATTAGAATTCCAAACCTTCAAATTTTCACAAATAATCTCACATCGCAAAGCATAACTAACTCCTGACAGAACCAGAGCCTACGCGTCCCTTCTTTTTCCTAGAGTAGACCCTCCAAATTTGGGCCCACAGTTGATCCAGTAATCGACCCTTGAGCCTGCCTGTCATTACATCGCTAGCATTATATTGTATCATTTTTTGGTACCATTTTGCTTGATTTTGTTCGAAAATAATCCACTGTTGAACTTAGTGGCAGGCTGACGGCACATGAACTGTAGTGGTTGGCATGTCGAATATCCAGAGTGGTCAATGATAGTATCATTACCTACTGATTTGACTGGAAATAAGCTTATTCTAAATCTATCTATATAGCTTTGACAAATTGTGCAAAATGAGGTTTTGCAGTAGATATCGTATTGGAAATGTCTTGTTTGATAAACGATTGGCTAAACCACAAAAATCATTTATCATCAACAGGTGGAAGAAATCAATTCCTTGGTGGCTGAACTTGTGAATGTGACTGCAAAGGAAAAATTTTTGCTTCAACAATGTAAAGATTTCTTGTCAAAATTAGGAGCCATGCAGGTAACTGGTTATTGCTTCTGCTATTACAGGTGATGCCTAACTTTCCTCATCTACTAACGAAACTTCACTTTGTTAGCAGGTTAAGGACTGTAGCTTGAAAACGCATGTTATACAATTAAATCGATTACCAACTACCAGCAACCTGACAACACGTGTGTAGAACTGATCTCTCACTTGACCATTCACTCTAAATGCTAACAATTACACCGAACCTCTTCTTTTTCCACAGGGTGGAGGTGCATTGGATCGAAGGTAATAAACACGAGTCAAAATAGCTAGTAGTTTTGCCTTCAGCTTTGGCATCCAGTTGTGGTCTTTGCATGTCATTGTCTTTCATGTATCTTTTGTATCTGAAGATAACAGACATCGGCTTTTGTTCTTACTAATTAGCTGTATACAAGTACACGCTTGTATCGTTTTCTAGGCGAAAAGAAAAAGTAATGTATATGTATATATATGTAACATGCACAACGGCTCATCTGATCACTGATTAGTAGTGTAGTTAGTTCTTGTTCTTGCCCTAATCTGCAAATGTCGTGCTTGTTTCAGAGTTCAGTCTTTAACTAATTACAAAATCATGGCCCGAGTCCGAGCACCTTGTGCTGTGGTTATCATCGAGTCATATGCCTTATAATGCTTTATATACACTGGGAAAAAAAATTGATATGGAATTTTTTAATTTTTTTTGGTACAAGATTTTATTTTGATGCTGTATGTTCAAGCTAATTAAATCATAGGCCAATGTTGCAGTAATGTTAAACACCTGTACTTGTAATTTACTTCTGTAAACCCTTATACTTCCATTTGGCCTTGTTAATCCTTAGTACTTTTGGATTTTGTTTTGTAAGACATATCTCTCACTTTTCACTAATTGGTTTGATATAAATTAAAAGGATGAGTGAGAGTGAGAGATATGTGAGATAGATTTGTTGGTTCGAGACCAGATTATCCATAAATTACTAGCTCAAAGGCTAGTTAAGGTCAAGTCAAAATACCTAAGTGTAATAGAGAAATTTGGGGTAAGGCTTTGTTTGACTTGACTCAACTTTGACCTGTCTGACTCCTTGGTTAGATTCTAACATTTTTTGTTTAATTATTATTACACCATTCATTTACATCAAATATTATTTTCCACGTAGGGCTTGAAATTAATTAACATCTTACTCAAGGGGAACAGACTTTCAACTATTCTAACCAACTTGTTAGTATATTTGGAGTTATTGTGTTGGAATATATGGTGATTTTGGTATATATAATCGGATGAAATTGAATTTTTTTATTTAACACATAAAAGGTTTTATTCTTTGTGAAACTGAGTCATAACGACACAAAGTTTAAGGTTATTTTAGCTAGAAACCACTTTTATTATGTTACTACTATTGTAGCACTTACTTTCTTCGTTCTTTGTTCTAATTTGATAGAACGTTTTTCCATTTTAGTTTATTCTATCTGATTTCCTAATATGCTTCATTTATTATGTATTACGATCAACAAAATATACTTAAAATTATAACCAATTCTATCAGGTCAAATGTAAATATAGAATAAAAAATTATCATTTATTCAACTACTTATATTATTAAGTTAAATGAGATTATATTAGAAAAATTAAACGTAAAAACTTTTTCAAATCATGTCACTATATATATATTTTTAGGACACTTTAAATTTTGATATGGGATTGCTAAAACTTATTCTTAAGCCGCAATGGGAACAATCCTAAAGTTCAAAACAAGACATAAGAGTGTATTAAATAAATAATAAAATTATAACATCGGACGGCTGAGATTAAGCCTCCAATGCATGGGGAAGTGAAAGTTGCTGAGGACCCACCATCTTACATGCCTTGCCGGTGCATCTGTCCCTTCTATATAAAATGATATTTTTCACGTGCCTTTGAAATTTAAAAATTAAAAACAATAAAAAATTCTTAGGATTTTCTATAGAAAAAGTAGTGGAATCTAATCTAATCTAATCTATGATGTTTCTTAGGCTGAAATTGAAGTTGCTGCCATCTCACTTATGCTTCTTTACAATGTGGTTTCCTCATTTGAAGAAAAAAAAAAAAAAAAAAAAGAATATATTTCCTTCAAGAAGTAAAGAGGAAAATTAAATGTGAAATTTTGTGTCTTTGTAAATCCACATATGTGACTTTTTTTTTATTATATGGAATAATACTCTATCCGACCTAATTTGATAGAATATATTTCCATTTTGCTCCGTCCCAAATTATAGAAAACTTTTCTTTCATAAAAGTTAGTCGTTTCTAATCTTTCCAATATATCCTAATTTATCATGCATGATAATTTACAAAATACATCAATATTTATTTTGAAACTATAACTAATCCAATGCAAATTTAATTTGTAATAATTTGATACTCAGCCCCTTATCTTAAGAAGTTAAATAAACATATATTACAACATTTATAAGTAAAATTGTTCTTCAACTATCTTAAATATATTTTTTTTTTTAAACTACGTAAAGGTCAAAACATCCTATAAAATTGATATCGAGGGAGTATATAAATTCTATTTTACATTCATATCCAAATCTATAATTTACCCTAATCTTAATAATGGACAAAATTACCCTTACGTAAATTTTTCTGCTCAAAAAATCTTTCTTTCTCTATTTTTTCTTCTTGATTATTTTTTTGGGAGAATCTTAATTAACTTGGCCATTACTAAACAGATATCTATGGATTAATTACATATATTCTGTGTTATATGTTATTTGGTGGAATATTTGATTAGCAGCATATCTTTTGGAAGAATATTTTCTTTACATTAAAGTTAACTTCTAACTGCAAAGTTACGTATGTTCTACTACTTGATTTGTGGTTGATCACATAATTTTTAGATAATCCGTTTCCCAATTGAAAGTTTTTGTATATATTTATATTCAAATTTGAAACAGCTAGTGTAAATAATTTTAGAAACTTACTAGTAAGCCAATCTTAATTAATTAATATGCATTAATAAAAACTTTCAAATTAGATGTATACATTAATGCAAACATTCTTTGTCATAAGCAGAGTCAGAGGATACAGAGCAATCAATCCTTGGACTCGAGTGACACTCGAAATTTCGTCTAATATGTTGAAATCATTAACAATCATTAATTATGCACAGAAATCATTAACCAAATATTTGTTCTTCTCTTGGCCTTTAATGATGCAAAAGGACCATTACTAAATTATTAAAATAAAAAACTAAAAAAAAATTTAGGGAAAAGAGAGACCACCAAAACAATTATAAGTAAATGAAGAAAGGGAAATGAATGATTGTTGTCCCTTAAATCCATCGAAATGGGAGAATTTTCTGATTGGCTTTTGCTATCCATAAAGAGGCATTTAACCTATTCATTATCTTATTCTTCCTTTCCTTTTCCCCAATTCACCACTTTCATCTTCATTTGCTTATGCTTTTCATGTCACCATCTCAAATGTATAATTGTTATTCAAATTCTACACATACCAACAAATTATTTCTTGTTAACAATTATTTATCTCAACTCTATATTAAAAAAAAAGTATGAACATGAATAAAAATTTCAAAAATAACTTATTACTCACCCCGGTTGCCCCGTTATCCATACATGATCGGTTATATATTATTCTTAATTAAGTTTTTATTATTACATTTTATGTTAACTTTATTTACAACTTAAGATTTTGGATGTGATTTATTTGTTGAATTTTGAATGGTTTGTCAATTTGTAAATTATTAAGCTTATACATCCATCTTTTTATGAAATTTTGTATAAATTTACTTATTATGTGTTTAATATTTAGTTTTTATATTAAACAATAATTACAAATAATTAACCGATAACTTAAAATTATGTGAGATGAATGCATATAAACGGATAATGGAACAAATAATTTTTCTTTAATTGAGTTTTTTTTTTTTTGGGAGGATTTTAGTTTTTACCATAGTAATAGAATTTTCACTTTTATTAGAAAAATTCCAACATGGTCGGTTGGGATATTACTCAATAATAAGGTGACATCAAACATAGATTCTTTTATTCCATTTTAAAAAGGTGAAATAGATTCTGAACCCATGATTTTTTATCAAAATTACCATTAGTTTTTAATCAATTTTTTGAATATATCGAGTACTAGATTTTTTTATTTTAATGTCTCAAACTCAATTTTATTTTATATCTATGTAACAAGTATGATTAAGTGACATAACAAAAAATATTTTAATATGTAATACAATTTTAAAAAATTGTTTGGATAAGAAAACAGATTAGCTGGAAGTGTCCATTTTACAGATTCAAACAATTAAACCATTTTTAAATTATTTGAAAATGTTTGTTTCACAGTTCCCAACTGACCGTATTAAAATTTTTCCAATAAAAGTGAAAAACTCTATAACTATGGTAAAAACTAAAACCCTCCAAAAAAAAAAAAAAACAAAAAGAAAAAACATAAATTTAAACTCAATTAAAGAAACAATGTTAATAGCTTTCTTTCACCTCCTGCCTTTAAACTACTATCAACACTCCCCACGGTGGTTGTTTCAGACTCCTCCTCGGACGGCGTGGCAGCTCGCCGCTTCTCCTCCTCCTCCGCCGGATACGTCAAACTAAGATCAAGATTAGTGGGTCCACTCTCATAATCACAATCATTATCATATCTTTTCCTCTTTAATGATGATTTTCCTAATAATCTTGTTGTTGTAACACTATTGTTATTATTATTATTATTAATTACTGTCCTAAATCTGCCACACTCTGGAGCTTTATCAAAATCCGGTCCTAATACCCCTTCCAATTCCGGCAAAGGATGAATTGCACCGCCGCGGAACACCGTCATTGCCGCCGTCTGACAGACATGCCAATTCCCTGTCCATAGCAGCCCCACTGCGCCGCTCACCGGGTTCACCGTCCGGCCCACAGCCTCGTATAGAAGTGACTGAAACAATGCTGAACAGGAAAAAAAAAAAAAAAACAAAAACCATTAAAACTTGGACTTTTTATATAGAGTATGCAACTTATAAAGGCAAAAACTCAAATAAAATGGAAATTAACAGACTTAATAGCATATATTTTGATATTTTATAATACTCATTTCTTTCGTAATACTTTATTTTTTATTCGGTTTGAAAGACCTCAAATCTAAATCTCTTATTCAGAAAGAGATGTACCATTCAGAAAATATATGAAATTGATGAACTTAAAAGCTTAAATGCTTTTTTCTTCAATCTATTTTTCCCATATTTTTGTTATTAATGGCGGAACCTCGAAGGCTGACCGAAGCTGAAATCTCCCTGGTTCCGATCACCGGAGGAACTCCATGGCATAGCCCCTACAGCAGCAACCGATGGCTGTTGCTCCAATTTGCAAATTAGGGATTTATTACGTTGAATTATTATTTTTTCTTTTTTTAGTGGGAGCATCCAAACGATGTCGTTTTGATAGTCCAACTTATATGGTTCTACTAATATTTTGGTTGTGGGCTTGGCATTTAATACAAGTAAGAAAAAATGACAAGCAGTAAGCTTGTTTCTTGGCTTAGCGTACAACTAATCAAATCTTAGATTCAAATTTGTCTAATGAAATCAACATCACATATATAACTATATACCACGCATAAATTCAAGTTCTCTGTTCTAAAGACCAATTTGAAATTGCTGTTATTGAAAGTGCTGTTAGGGAAAGTTAGTTTTCATTGCTTTCTTTAAAAACAGTTGTAATTGTTTTTCCAGTGCTTTCCTAAATACAATATGACTTTTACCAATTGTGCATTTGAGACTGCTTTCCGCAGCCCCGAAAACAGCTTTCAACATCTTACTTTGGCTGAAAACTGCTTTCAAAACTGCGGTAAACAACTATAAACGCAGCCTAAATATTTAACAATATTGAGAAAGGTACACTATAAAATGCAATTAAATTCATAACTAGAAATTTAAATTTGTTTAATTATTAGTTTTGGATTAATAAGATTTTACTATATGCCACTTTGATACAAGTTTTTTGTATTAATAATTATTTTTTAAGGTTCTAGCAGACGCCTTTTATAGTGCATAATAAACACATTTTCAATAAAAGAAAGGCCAAACTTCAAACAATTTCCCCCAAAAAAAAAACTTAAATAATTTGAAATTGACGAACTTAATAGCAGAAAATCGTAAATTTCAATCATAATAAATCCTATTTTGCCAAAAAAAATCATAAATTTATTATTTCTTCTCACTTACAAGGACGGTGATGCTTTGGCACGGCGGAGAGAAACGACATAAGTCCGGCACGGCCAAAGAATTTGGCGACGAAAAGCGTAGCATTAGCCTGAGATTGAGGATCATCTATCCCTTGAAGACACTGCCGGAGCATACAATCATCGCTGCATCCTTTTCGGAGGATCCGGCAACCGTTACAGCTCATATTTTCCCGTTGAAAATTACCGGCGCCGGCAGGGACATGAAAAGTCGGGGAGAAAGAAAGAGAGGAATAATGGATCGAGGGGGGAAAAAGAAATAGAAAATATATAGTGAGAGAGAGGAATGAATTAACTAGGGTTAAGTTAAAATTAAGTAAGGTTGAGTTAAAATTGGAAAAAGGGTGAAATTGAATTAAAATTAAATTAAATGTATTTGATGAGTTCCAAAGAATTAGGTAAGAACGGCTCCGTGTTTCCGCGAGCCGTTGGATTCTTTTTTTTTTTTGTATGATTTAATTTTTTTTTTTTTTTAGATTCTTATCTTTTCTGACCTTTCCTTTATGCTTGGAGTCCACTTCAAGTTTTATTTTTATTTTTATTTGTGGCTTTTTTTTTTTTTTTTTCTTTTTTTGGGTATTTTAATGTAATGAAAAAATTCTAATAGATTTTCCAAATAGATTTTGAGCATCTCATCTCAAATAGTGAGCCTTGAATTTGATATTCCAAATTTTGATTGAAATCATTTTTCTTTTCTTTTTTTTTTTTTTGGAATCTTTTAATAAAATATCTTTGACAATTCACACGTTTTAATTATATTTTAAAAAGTCGAATAAAGTTTCATTCACATTTAAAATAAGATCTCTATAAATTCAAAAAAAATTCTACTATAATCCCAAATCCGACAATTTGATTATTACTTCATTTAAATAGTAAGAAGTTTCTTTGCTTTAGAAAATGGCTCGAAGTTCAAGTGTTGTGAAGCAACATTTACTAGCAAAACTTTACTTTAATGCAAGTCATTTTTTAATCACAAATATATGCTACATTAAATATAGAATTAAATACATATTAAGTATTTCACATCGGTTAGATATAAAAATTATAGGCTATTTATAAGTGCGTGTCAATTTTTTTTTTCTTTTAAAATGTTTTTCGAGAATGAGTTGAGTCCAATTTATTATGATATCATAGTCTTTTAGTGCAATATTGATAGTTTGTTGTTGGATTATCCGTTCTAAATGTTGTATCCTAAACGTGATAATTCACATTGATTAAGGGGTAGTTTGGGCTGCTTTTTGTAGTCCCAAAATCAGTTTTCAGGGTTACGGACAGCAGCCTCAAATGCACAATTGATAAAAGTCAGATTGTATTCAGGACACCACTAGAAAAACACTTAAAACTACTCTTAAAGAAAGCAATAAAACCTAGTTTTTCCTAACAGTACTTTCACTAACAGCAATCTCAAACTGGTCCTAATTATAAGAGGTTATTGATCAGCTATTAATATGAACAATCATTGCATTTTAAGGTGTTCTTAGAGCCAATTAATTGGGCCCACTTTATTAATACATGTTCAAAATTTTAAGGTTTTTTGCCGATATAATCGACAATCAAAAGGTGAAAAAAATAAAATGAGAAAATAGAACATAAAATATTCAAAGAAATTAGTGGGTGGCTACACTTACAATGTGGAGAAAATGAAAAGTATGCTTAATTATGAGAAGAGGATGAGGTTACCGATGAAACCAATCCGTAGTTAGACTATACGTGGCATCGTTATCTAAATGGACCACGAATCCATTCAACAATTATATTTTATTACTACAAAAACATCATAGAAATAATGTTTAATTAAATCTAAATAATAATAGTAATTAAATGGAGAATTGGATTCCAATGTAGAGTATATCTGTGTTATTAGCTTTAACAGGTCATAAGTTTTTGGATTGTTGCACCCAGAATATATGAAAGAAAAAGCTATGTATATATTGAATTGGGATTTAATTGATTTTTTTATTTTTGGGCATATGTCATAATGTCAATATATGAAAGTTGTGGAAGTGGAATGCAAACTGTTTTTTTAGTTGTTGTTTTGGCATTTTTCAATATGCAAGTTATTGCTATTTTGGAGTCTCTTTTTCAAATTTCTGAGTGTCTTTTCTATCAATTGGAAAGACATTTGAGATTTGGGATTTGGAGAGGGTTAAATTTACACATGAAGCCACTTATTTTTTTTTTTTTCCAAAAACCCAAAAAAAAAAAAATTAATAAAGGGTGACTTAAAAGTCTGAAGTCTACTGAAACGGTCTAAGGATCACTTTAAAAAATGAGAAACAATAGAGCTTCGGAGGTTTCGGGAGGGGAAATATTTGATGTCAAAGTCGGAAAATGGTAAAAAAGGAAAGTGAATCAACAATAGGATTAGAACCCTAGAAGAATGTAAAAAGATATCTTTTGAAGATGATGACTAGCCTTTATATATGATTCCAATAGATGTCATTGTCAGGTCGTTATGTACGGTTATCTTTTTATTAGCCAGGCAAGCAAGGGACTGTACCTAAGCAGGATTTTACTTTCCACGTGTAGATCTAGGATTGTTTCGGGTTACTTGTTTTATGTAGATCAACCGGGTCTCCACCTGAATTCTCCATCCGGTCCGTTTGGCTCATATTTTTCTAATGCTTTCTCGACAAAGGAACAACTGAATGGCTTTCAACCAATTGCTTGCTATTTAATCCAGCTGGTTTAACTCTTATCCGTTTTACCAGATTGGCCAGGATGTCGTCAATCACACTATCAAATGGCTTCTTTTTTTTTTATCAAATTAATAGGTTGATTTAAATAGTACGACTAATTTTCAGTATAGATAAGGACAATTTGAAAAAATAGGTTAAAACTGAATAAATAACATAAAACGTTACATACAAATAAATAAATTGAGCAAAATAAAAGAAACACATAAAAAGGAATGATAGGTGTAATTTTCTTTTACAAAAAAGGATTTTTTTTTTTTTTTTTTTAAAAAAAAAAAGAGATTGATAAAGTACAAATTCATTCTCTGGAGTTTTGGAAAAAGAAATATATCATTTCTATTTAAGGTTATTTTCTTTTACTATATTACCATTTATATACATTTTTTTAACGAATGAATGGGATATTATCATATACATTTGAAAACTGTAGTCTAGATTAAATTTTTGAACTCAGACCAATTCGTGAATACACTGTAAGATAACCATGTTGATTGTTTACCCGAAAACTGTTAGAACAAGAAGTTGATTGACAACCAAAAAAAAAAAAAACAGGGATAAGTACAAAAATAAACCTTGTGATTTTAGTCATTTGCAAATTGGTACCCGTGGTTTAAAAGTTTATAAAATGAGATATATGGTTTCATAATAGTAACAAAAGTAGTCCATCGTCCAATATATTTCTTAAAACTCTTTTACTTTTCGAATTTTCACATGAAATTTTACATATTGGTTGATTACAACATAATGAAATTTAGTGACAAAGTTCATAAAATTTTAGGAAGTGCATGTATTTTTTTTAATTAATAATGAAAAGGAGAGAAAAAAAGTTACAAAAAATGTAAAAAAACCAAAAGATTTTAAAACTTTGTAACATATTGTTACATAATATGTATAAAATATTGAGATAATAAATAGTAAAAAAATTAAGTTTCACATAGAAATCGGGTCAAAGGTGTGAACTTTAGATTTGTAACCTAATCTTTGTGCAAACCTCAATGTTTTCTACTATTTGGCATCCCAATAATTTATACACATTATTAAATAAATTTTTATCAAGTTCCGAAGTTTTGAAAATTTTCCAACCATTTTTCAATTTTTTTATGAATTTTTTATTTTTTTCAATATTAATTATTAAAAATATAAGCGCTTCACGAAAAATTCCAAGTTTCAACAGTATGGTCCACTGTATTTTAATTAACCAACATATAAAATTTCAAATAAAAATTCGAAGGATAAGTGAGTTTTTAGGAAGTGTATTGGATGATAGGCTACTTTTGTAAGCATTATGAAACCACATATCTTATTTTATAAAAATTTAAACTACAAGTATCATTTTACAAATGGCTGAAAGTTTGTTTATATACTTATCCCTTAAAAAAATTCAATCAATTAGTCCCTGTGTTTACTATCTCATTGGAATATTATTTCATATTGTTATTAATATTTTCTATCAAAAACAAGAATTATCGATATGGTTTGTAACATGAAGGACAACATTGAAAACACCATAATGTTAGAGGTCAATATTTTTTATATATAGTATTTTTTATATATACTAATTGGGAATATGAACTGCAAAAAACGAAATAAATTTCATTTAATATACATAACTAGATTAAAAAAATAAGAAGAGAAAGTGTTTAATCATTGGGGAATTCTTTTTTAGTTATATTTATTAGTAATTAGCATAAAATTATAGCCACGTTGTAAAAACCAAACAATATAATATAAATCTGTCGGTAATTATATCCCATTGGAGCTCTTCACATACAACTAATCTGTTGAGATATACGTATAATGAGACAGAAATTCACAAGCTTCGAGTTTTGTTTGCCAGATAACAAAATCTTGTTTTAATTAATTCTTAATCACCCTCCTATTAACCTTTGGTGAATTGGATAAGATTATTTTGTTTTATTATAGTCGCCGCTTAATACATTATCTGATTATAAATCAATACTAATATGTAGTAGTTAAATAGGTCTTTTACTTAATTTATGTCAACATTGATGAAGAGGGGTATAGTCAAAGTTGTCTTCAATTTTGTCTCGTTATTTGGAATTTACCATTTTTCTATTACAAAATAAAAACTGAGGGATTATTCTGTAAAATAATAAAAAAGATAAAATGAAGAAAAAACAAATAGGACAAAGTAAAACGAAGAAAAAACATATATAATTTTGAAGCCTGCACCAGAAACAATAGAAAATTTGGAAAATGGAGAAAATTTTGGGGTACGAGTTTCATAGTTTCTCCCTGCTTCAATAATAAAACTCCTTCCCGTAGACGTAAGCACGAATTTACCGAACCACTTATATTTGTTTTTATTCTTTTCACTTATTCGATTAATTTACATAAGATAGTTTTAATCTCCTAACACTTATAAAAACACAATCTATTTAAATGATATTAAAAATTTTTTTTTATCAACTTTTTTTTTATTTATGTACAAGGCCTTGATGACCTTGATTAATCGTTTTATTGCAATAAATTAATGATCATCAATTTTCAATCATAATTAGTGATAGTTAGCTTCTCACTAACTATTTTAGTTATTGTGATTGTGCTCCATATTTTATCATAGACACATAAATAATTTTATTCCGATTACGCTCCACATTTTACGAGAGACACGAATAGTTTCTTAGATTGTTGACTTACATTATTTTTGACAATTTTAGAACACAAAAATAACTTATTAGAAAAGCCACCACTTCAATCAAGTCGATAGTCTAAATACGGTTTAACTGTTGTTTTTGACGAAATGTGAAACACAACCACAAAGAAATTATTAACGACCCCCAAAATATTAAAATAGTTGTACATAATTTGTAAATAAACATTTTCGAAAGTTCATTCATAAAATTAAACAGATTAGAACTGTTTAAAAATTTATTAATGATTTAGAATTTAGACTTTAGAACATGAATTGTTGATTTTTTTTTTCATGAATTATTTGAATTTTTTTTTTTTTTTTTATATGACTGAATATCTGAATATGATAGGTTTCTAACCCAAATTTAACCTCTATTAATCAGGCAACAAATATTTCAGTTAGATCATCACTACAAAATGGACTCAAAGTTTGACTTTTTCTATTATAAATCTTCTTCCAATTAAACTATATATGCTCAGTTATAAAACACTACTCCTTTTAAACATGTATCATTGATTTAGAGTGGAAAGAACCCAAAAAAAATGAACTCTGTGCAAGCGAGTCATTTCTACTCAAGAAACAGAATGTCTTCTGTTTCTTGAAGGTGTAGATTTAGCTTCTTCTGGGTTAGCAGAACCGAGACTATCGGATGAATCCGACCCGCTATTCTCGCCTTTTTCCCCTTTGCTTGACCAAAGCTTTGCAAAGATCTTCTTTGTCTTCATCAAACCTTTCATTTTGTTATTTGCCGATCTATCTATACTATGTTTAACATCCCCACCATTACTCAACCTCAACAAAGCTATTTCCGCTTTCAGGGCCCGAAGTTCATCTGCTGTAGCTACAGCATCCCAATCCTCTTCCGGGTTAGTTGCAGCTGACCTTGAGCTCCCATATGATCCGTTCTTCAGATCCCTCAGGCCTCTTGGAAGGTCCGGAGTGCTGCTGCCTGATGTGGCAGCTACACGGACCTGCTCAAAAAAGAGTACTTGGACAACTACTCGGAGTGGGAGCCGCTCATTCTGCACTGCATGCACACAGGCATCGACCGACAGCTTCTTGCAATCCATCAACTTGCATATCCTCTTCCTCTCGCTTTTCGTTATCCCTGGATGCTCCTGCATAAATGGATCATAGCAGCTCAAAAAATCAGAAAACAGAAAAGAAATGGCTGATGTTACGGCATTATCCTTAAAATTTTCCGTAATTTGATAGAAAGACAAGTTTTTGGGGAATGTTTACCTTGAGAAACATGTCTATTGCACGGTATAGCGCATCATGAGCAGGCCGGGATATGCCAGATACCATTTCAGCAAGCTCAACGAACTTCAACACAGGTAGCTTGGAATCCCTTGCAATTTCAGCAAGGTATCCATCTATCAGTTTTGCCACCATGAGCTTGGAAGCATCTGATAAAATCCCCGGAATTCTTATCTCCTGTACTTCATCACCATCATTTGCTGATTCAATTTCAGAATGAGAATCCTGCCTCAGAAATTCTTCCACTATTTTCTTTACCATATCAACATCATAAATCATACTCTCCCCGTCTGTAGTTCGTATCATAAGGTCAGAGACTGATGCCTGCTCGAGTTGTTGCCCTATTCTCCTTATCAGCAGTTCCCTATTCATCTCCCCAAGGTCTACGTATATGGCAACTTTTAATAACTTCAGCAAGAAACTACATGAAACACTGCCTCGTTCAGCAGGCAATAGTTGCACAATTGTATCAACAGTTGATCTATACTTTGCACCTTCCCCACATTGAATCACACCCTTGCTTAAACCTTGCAGTCTTCTGTAAGCATAAGCTTTCAAGGCTTCTCCAATCACATCATTAGAAAGTATAGCCCTTGATTGAATTGCCACAACAACACGCTTATACAAATCGATATCCAGATCACACAAATCCTCAACCCACCAGTCCCTCGGCACTGCTCGGTTTCTTATACCGTTCGCATTCAGATCATGCCCGTTTTCCTCGGGGAGTTTCTTCCGGTTATAGCTGTAGGACCAGTCAACTTTTGATATGTCAACACAGGCCTTGGTTGCTACAGCATCAATGCAACTACTCATTAGCTTCAGTTCCTCGCATAGTGGTAGGAGAGGCCTTGTGGTCTGCAGCGCAATGATTGAGTCCTTCCAGCTACGATAGATGCCAGAGCTAAGGAAAACATCAATTTTGTAAGTGAGATTCCCTTTTTCAATGATTTCATTCATTCCTAAGTATTCAGCTGCGCATCGAGCTCCAATGACATTATAAGCATTGAGGGTCACTGTCATTCCATAACAAAATTTGGCACATATCTCAAAGGCAGCAGGGCCACCAGGAATATCAGAAATGTCAACTTCATCACAATTATCTTCATTGGCAGCTGTAGCTGACTTCTGCAACCGAGCACATTTTGATAGAAGCGGAAACTGCAAAACCATTTTCTTCAACTGTTAGTATCAGAGGGATTTTGTAGATACTTTCATGTATTTCTTATACCATTGATGCTTCAACCGTTTAAAGTTACAAACAACTCTACACGACATTGCTTAATAGATCTAGAAAATACCATGAATTTACTCCACAAAACCTCTCCAGGTAGATTCTGGCAATTAATTCGCTAGAAATACCACATGGACATCTACATAAGCACATGTATGCCAATTCTGACTTATGCTGACGCAAATGACATGTTACTAGACAAAAAGTCAAGTCAATTAAAATAGCATGTCCACCAATTTTATGAACCAAACACTTTGTTATTCTCTCTAGAGGCATTTCTACTTTCTAGCGGGGTTGGTTGGAAAGTTCAGAGTTGGACGATTTTGTGTCACAAATTGAATTCCTCTGAAATCACAATCAGTGTATTTTACCCGCTAAAATAGATCAGTTATTGTGCATGTGCGAGCAACTAACATTTTAACGACAAAAAGCTTGATCCAAACATATTTTAAGAACAAAATGCAACATGAAATGCTATACAACAAAGATGCAGCTTAAGTGTAATTGACACTGAAATTCCCCTGATCCTAAGATTAAATGTTGACTACATAGAAGGATCACTGTACCTTATGAAGATAAAACTTTACATCCCCTACATTAATGATGAAATCGGTTGCCAATTCATTAGCCACAGACCTGCACATGAAATAATAGCTTTCGTAAGGTCATAACCAGGTAGTGTTGCATAAAGTACCTTCAGAACATATAATAAAATCTGAGATAGAAAGAGAATATCTACTTCTACCTTTGATAGATGACGAGATGGAGGCAATCGAAACAGAGTTGTATAAATAATGAAACTTCTAAACATTCAAAAAGTACCACATCCACATAAGCAAATGGGGCAATGAGATTAACTGGAGCTCCAGTTTTGATATTAAAAGTGAATATTTTTGTGTGATAATAAAAGACTGCGTCTTGAAAATGACAGATACGATTTCGAATTCTATGTGCAGTACATACGAAAACCAAGATAATCCATAAACTTCGTGGCACATAAGCTATGAAGTATACAACCTCTTCAATTCTTACGTGATCGGACATCATCTTATTCAGTTCTCAACATTTTTCTTATATAATGATACGAACACTACTAAAAAAAAATTATCATGTAGGAAAAACCAATTTTTAGCATGTGTACTTGGTAAACTGGAAGTAATTTTCCATTAGGAACACTTAACTCTTACTAAACAGGTGGGTTAGGCGTTCTTTTCTGCGCCATCAATTCGCAAGTGATCAAAGTAAACCCTGCCTAATGGACCCATATAATAAGGGCCAAATATTTCTAAAAATAAAAGCAGATGGGCAAAATGTGATAAAATAAAATTACAGACGCTAAATGGTAAAGCTAAAAATGGCCTATTTCCTTTGCATATACTATATGTCAAATCTTTAATCCAGTGAAATATTAGGAGCACAAGTTGCGAAGACAAATCATAGGCCAAAAATTCCAAAATCAAATTCTAGCAAGAGAACTAAAATCACAAAATCTGGACAAGTCTTTCAAAATATCTCACCTGATATTGTTAACATCAGTCTGAAAAGAGTCCGGCTTCGATCCGAGTTTCATAAACTTCATTTTTAAGACAAAGTAAAAGATCCAAGATCTTCTGTTCCACCTCAAAAGGAAACCTACACTGGAAACTTATAACTCCCAAAATCAAACAACTTTACTGATTATGCTCGCTACTTACATTCTCAATGAAACAATACACAAACCCAAGAAGTTCACCAGAATTGGAAAAAGAACACACCAGCATCTGTGGGGACCCAATTCCTGAATTGGAAGAGACTCTTCAAAGTTGTGCAAGAGTCGATAAGGATCTGAAATAGGGTTTAAAAAAGATGTTGTATGACCGAATCTTGACAGCAACCAAGGCAGGAAGTATGACTAAGAGAGAGAGTGAGTGTTCTGAATCAGAAGATGGGATTGAGTGATTTTTTAACAAAAAGGATCTCTTATATAACAAGAAAAGAAAACTAAAGAAATGGCTGTTTCCTAAACCGGCGGCAAAGCCCAAGGAGTCCGGGCTTGATGAATCAGCACAGGAGACATAGCCAACAGGCTCACTGCACTAAACAATTCAACAATTCAAAACACCTCACAAGCATAAATCTGACTCCACCTCACTGTTTTTCCCCATTTTTTTTTAAATCTTTTTTTCCTCCTCTCTGATTACTCTGTGACTTTGTTTCCCTTTCATATATTTAAAGATTCATATCAAAGATGACCTTTTTATCCCAATTAAGTTTTCAAGTTCCAAACTTTGACATATATAAACAATGCTGGTAACTATATGTTTAATTTTTTTACCGTTGAAGTTTCAAACCTGCAACAGAAAAAACAGCATCTTGGTATCAGTTGAAGAAGCCACCAAAACAGTAGACAACAAGCATCAATCTGTGATTTTATTTATTTATTTATTTATTGAACAAGGGGAAAAAGATGGGAATAAGCAATAATGAACAATCAACTATCAACAGGAAAATCACAAACTGAAAAAAAAATGAAGATGGAATCTGAGGAATCTACCAGAATGTATTAACAGAAATCTATTTAAATAATCATAGAAGAAGATCAACTTGAAGTATAACAGCGTAAAGCCCAAAAACCCCAAATGGTATATGAATATAACCAACTTGGAACCCACAAGACAAGTCCCAAAAGCAACTCTCCGTGTAAACCCCAGCAAAACCCAAGACCAAATAATGCATACCCATTTCAAAATCAGAGTAAAAATCAAGCCTTTAAGACTGAAACTCAAAGCAGCAGAAAAACAAACAGTTAACAAACAAGACAGAGATCTAAAAAAAATGAGAACTCAACTCACCCAAATTAAATGAGAACTCAACTCACCCAAATTATGCTCAAGTCCAGGGAGCTAAAAAACCCATTGAGAATAAGTACACCAAAGGAAATGAGCTGTCATTTGGGTAGATAAAAATCCAAAATTTTTTACACTAAAGGGTATACTGTGAAGAGATGCTATGGGAGAGTTGCTTGTATCAGCATTACTAGTTTTAGTTTGTGAAGTTGTAAACTTTGAAGGACTAAAAAAAAAAAAAATTGTTTTGAGAATTTCTTAGTTTGTTTTTAGCTTTAATTTGTGCGAGGAAAGTGGAAGGAAGGTGTTGTTGATTCAATTTAAGAGGCACACTCATTACTCGCCACCTTTGCTCAGCTAGGCACGCCAATAACTGACACAAAGCTCTTTTTTTTCTTGTTGCCACTCTCCTTTTATTAAAGAAATTACCTTTGCTTCCTCTTAATTGACTCATTACTGCTTCAATCTCTCTCTCTCTCCCCTTCTCCCCTATCCATACAAGTCTTTTCTGTGTGCATGATTTGTAATAATGAATTGAATTTGGAGCTTGTATTGTAAATTGATCAGTATAATGGAGAGTTAAAATCACCTATTTTTTACCAAAAGGTGCTGATTTTTGTGGAATGTGTATGTGTTATGATGAATTAGGTAAGCGGTTTTAGTTTTGAACCCTTTGCGAGTGTAGTAATAATCTAGAGAAAAGTATCTTTAGAAATGAATCCGGCACGCTTCGAACATGAACTTAAAAGTGTTCGTTGCGTTGGTACGAATTCAACCAGAATTACCACGTGAAAAAAAAAAAAAAAAAAAAGAAAAAACACACATATTTTATTGCAAAAGATATTATCTTTTCTCAATATTTGACACAATTTGTTAGTTTAATAACACATATGATACTACTGAAATTGGAGCTTAATTGGCAATACAAATGAATCTGTGGGAAGAGTGGAAGAGATCAGATCTAATTTCACAAAATATATCTGTATAAAACGGTTAATCACACATGATTGTGATTAAGCTTTGAATAAAATATACTAAATCTAAAGTAGGGTTCACCTAAATAACAAATTAGGTCAAGTAAAAAAAAGTGTCAAGATTGAAATACGGGGACCAAAATGACAAATTGTACAAATCCATAGCCAAAATAAAAATTTTTTGTCCTCTTTTAATTGGAAATATATTAGTATTTGGAGTAATTTGAATAAGCTTAAATCTATTTTGATGTTGTAATTTGTAAATGAAGCTGAAATTAGGGTCAGTAATTAGTACTAATTGTGAAGCAAAAGCTGAGTCGTTTTCTACAAATTCTTTTTGGGTGACTTGTTAATTATGCATGTGATAATGCTGAATGGATCAGAACATCATTAAATTGTTGTTGTAATATGAAATTGAATTTTGCTTGCTCAATTAATGAAAACACTTAATCAGAAGATGCTTAAATGGTACTATCCTATATGTATAGTCTATAGATATATTATAAGCTGTTTAAGACTGAAGAGAGAGAGAAAAGGCCATATATGCCATATAAAATAAAAATAGGCATAAGTTGCATAGTTGCCAGCATTGAATCTGAGATGCCAAAGAACCACATCCAACTTAAAAATCACCATATTTATTAGAGAAATTATAGAATATGCCCGGCACACTACGTTATCCGTGTGTCAAACCAATAAAATCACCCCATGTTATATATTTTAGCATCTGGGGTTTATATTTTAGGGTTTGAGGTTTTTATTTTAGGGTTTATAGTTTTATTTAAATAATCAACTATTAAATAAATAATTAATTAATTACAACATGTTCTTGTCTTAGATTTATTTTTCTATTGGTTAGAGGACAAATTGTCTTAATTTTATTGGCTTGGTACACAGATGACGTGGTATGTCAGGCGTACTGTATTTCTCAATTAATTACTACTCCTTTTTATTCAAAAAAAAAAAAAAAAAAACTTCATATTCCTATATCTTAACTGCCTTTTAACTGGTAATTACCAAACAGAAGCAACCTTAGGAAAAAAAAAAAAAAATCTTTCTTCTTCAATTAATTTTATCCATGCATGATAATATTTTTTTCTAAAGCAATGGAAAATGCATATTACACATGGTGTTGAGTGCTGAGTGAGTCCCTTTGAAGAAGAATCTGCATGCTTAAGATTGTTTCTTTTCTTGAATCATACTTGATTCCTTAATTATGCTTTAATTCAAACCCATTTATCAAAATACAGAAAAAAGAGTGAGCTAATTAATCAAGTATTATATTTGCCTTAATCAAATCATCATGTGGTGAAGGTTTTCACACCCTATTAGTCAACGCCCAATCTTCATGCTTATTGTTCTTCAATATGGTCTTTAAGGAATATTCTGTTTTCTTTCTAATATATATATATATATATATATATATATTACTAGCCACCATTAAAAGATTGATTTTACTTTGTTGTTAATTATTTATCACACATTACCATACTAGGAATAGGTCTTATCTTATGATAAACTACATTAAAAGTACTAAGTATTCCACTTTATATAATAATTTTATCATTGGCATTAAATTTTGCTAGAAATTTCAAATTTTAATTATACGTCACATATATTAAGTTGAGTTAATTCTAGTCAATGTCTCATCAAACAATTTCCACGACAATTTATAAATGGTTGATGTTTAATAAGTAATAACTATCTAGATAATTTTACAAATTTAACATTATTATCGTATATTCTGATGCATCACCTTAGATCAGAAATTTAATAAGAAATTAGTTGAAATCACTATAATGATATCAGGCTTAGCAGGAAAATAAATTCTGCTATCAAAACTTAATAAAATAGCAAATGTCTAAAAATTAATAGTATATATTATATGTATCAATATCTACAAGAAAAATGTTGCAAAATATACATAATGACAACTTTATGACCATAACTTTTATGTTGGTGACAAAATTTATGACAATAATTTTTATACTTTTCAAGCGAATATTTTTTGATATCAAATCTGATATTTTTTATAACTAGTTACCCAAATTTAACTTTTATGAAAGCTAGTTCAAGTACAAATTTTTTTACACAAACTTGAAATTTGTAGTGGTCATTAATATAACTACATTTTTTATAATAAAACATATATTACTTAAAAAATAAAAACAATACATCATGAACAAAAAGAAAATATTCTCATCTAGAACAAATTCTACAAACGGGAAAAAAAACACAGAGAGCAACAATAGATTAACAAAAGGTAAAAACATGAATTACTTAGAATATGGATTATAATTTGAAGAAGATCCAACTATTGTCGATCTATCCACCATTGCAGAATAACAATTGCAATAAAATTTCAAACACTGTAATCCTTTGTAGTAAATAGATCTGAAAAGATCTTTTTGAAAAACGCACTAACCATGACTAAAGGTGTTTGACAAAATAAAACGTTTCCATTCATTGTTCTAGACTTAAATGGATGTAAACCAAACAGATAGTGAAACAAAAATGTTGATCCAACGGAGTATATTCAACCAAATCACCGGAAACGAAACAAAAAAGAAAAATAAATACGGAGAAGAAAATGATGGAACTTTCTTCGTTCTCAAAAGTTGAAACTTCTGAAGTGTTTTCGTTTGAGAGAGATAAGAGAGTGGTTAAGTTTTTAACGTAATTACATTTAACCCTTATAATTTTGACAAAAAAAATATAAATAAAATAACCATGATATGCATATTATCCTGCTCAATCGTTAAAAAGAAAAAAAAATTGAATCTATCAAATTTTAAGATTGTGATTGATATGCAAGATCATATTTGCTAATAGCCAGGCACTTATGATTTTGAGGGCAATTAAAGTCTCCAACTTAAGAAAAATCCCTAATATTATGGAGAAAAATCTTCTTCAATTTCTAGTGACAACAGCTTAGTGTCCCCAACAAAACTATGTAACAATAGGAGACAATGCAACAGCACATTACCTTAAAAGCATCCAATTATCTACCTTAAGTACAACCATATTATTATGATGATTAATGCTAACCATCAATTAGCTAGTACTTTTAAAATAAATATATAAATAATTATGGTCTATTGGCCTAATCTTGGTAGTAATTAATTGAAGACATATAGTATTTTTCCAACTCATAATGTGTACCACCAACAAGAGAAGAGAAATCAATAAAAGAATTTTAAATTTTAACTTTGATTGCTTAATTAATTAATTAATTACATCATCCACATGACTGCCAAAATGCCAATGCCCATCCTATATAATTAATTAATATATATGGCTTTAATTGCAAAAATAACCCATCTCAATCACTATTTAAAACCATACCACCCTAATCATCACAACCATCAATCTCGATGTGTAATCACATAATCAAGACCTTGATTACATTTTTAATCAAGTAGAATCAATTAGCTTTGCATGTGTCTAACTTGGTACTTTTTTTTTTAATCATATATTGGATCGAAAATTATGGTATAGGGAGATTTTTGAGTTTAAGATTGATATACTTTCGAATTAATTAATGAGCTAAAATGCAATTAGCTTTTTGCGTTTAAATTAATGTTTTAAATTTAATAAGTATTTGTATGAGAGACATTATGTATAAAAATTAATCTTGAAAGTTTTATTCATAATTTTCTTTTAATTTTAAGTAGGGATTATATATATAATATAATATAGAAATAAATTATGTGATTTTGAGTATTTATAAACAAAAAATATATATATATATCAAAGACAATGGTAAATTTTCTGATATAACAATTTACATGTCATCAAGTTGATATAATATAAATATTTTCTTAAACTTTTTGTTAAATATAATTAAAATATTCATACATACAACTATAGCTTATGCAACAAAAAAATTTTTTATTTTTTTATTTTTATTTTTATTTTTAAGTTAGGACCACCACTAGTTTGGAGCATCAGCCCATGTTTTGCGACCAATAATAATGAAATTAGATTAAATCTCTTTGAACATTTAAAATAAATAGCAAAAGTACAAAAGCACACATCCGAAATAAATTACATCCAATTTAATTATGCTTAATCTGCCAATCAAAACCCTGTAGTTTTATTTAAGAAAAAAAAAAAATTTTGAAGCCGGGTATGGTATTTCATTTCATATTATACCTACATGTGTATATATCAATATTTGATTATAAATTGTATTAATCTAGTAATATTCTTTAATGACTTGTTTGTGGCCGGGCCTGCGCGTATCCGGGCCGGACATGAGCAGATTTGCCCATAATCGGATTCATGCACTTGGCCAATACATGCAATCATGCGTGTGAAGAAATGGTGGAAAAGTAGCTAAATGGTAGTGTAGAAAAATGAAGATGGAGAAAACGAGGATTCGCAAGTCAACATTGAGGAAGAAGATGACCTTTCAACTGCCTTTTTTAAAAAAATTAATTTTTGAATTATTGTAAAAAGTCACAACACGTGTTTAACATTTAGATGATATTTTTTCTAAGTGTTAAGCATATATGCCACGTGTAGTGCATTTGACCAGGATCACCTTGAGATTATGGGATGAGGTAGTTATTAATATCATTACAACCAAGTTTAAGAAATTATTTGATCCTTTTTAAATTAGTTGAGCGAGTTAAGTAGACAACTATAGAGTTTAGGGATGTCATTGGCAGTTTCGAAGACTTCAAATGTATTAGGCTTATTTAATAGGATAAAAAGAAATAATAGGGGTTAATAGTGTGAGTGAGGACCAGTTTGAAATTGCTGTTAGCGAAAGTGCTGTCAGAGAAAGTTAGGTTTCATTGCTTTCTTTAAAAGTAGTTTCAAGTGTTTTTCCAGTGCTTTCCTGAATATAATCTGACTTTTACCAATTGTATATTTGAAGCTGCTTTCCGCTGCCCCAAAAGCAGCTTTCAGCCGAAGTAAGGTTTCCCATATTTTGACTGAAAGCTGTTTTTAGGACTGCTGAAAGCTGCCCTAAACTGGCCCTAAATATATGTTTGATTTAATCTCATATATAATCTTCACAAGCAGACCACTTTGCATTTTATGTTATAATTATTTTCTTTTACTCATTGGCCCCAAAATCTATAGGTCTTGATTCCACTCTTTGTATATATAACTATAAGCATTTTTTTATAATAAAAGATATATATTGTCACCTGTAAGAATCACGTTTTAAATGATGGGTTATAAAAACTCATTTAAATTCTATAGGCTGAATAATAATTAAACTAATTACGACAGTCTATCCAACTACTCTTTGTTACTGAAATTATCTCTCCCCAATTAGAAAAGCTCAAGTTTTGAATCTCTTTAAAATACACTCTTAAAGAAAATATAAATTATAAAAAATAAAATTAATTTCAATTACAAAAAATCTTAAAATGCATTAAATTTTTCATAAATTACCACTGGAAACTTTTATGTCATTCATATAACTAATTCAAAGGATGGTGACATTTTTTTTTTTTATTAAAGTTTATGCTAATTGTTCCCAAAAAAAAAAAAAAAAGTTTTTGGAACATGAGAAAAGCCCAGCGCAGAGTTTTTTTTTAATGGGCTGGACTTTAACTTTTCTGGTCATAATATTACAAAAAATAATTATTTCATATCTGTCTTTTAATAAATAAATAAAAAGTAGTAATCTATTACTACATTTTAAAGCATATATATTTTTTTAAGTTATATTATTGGGGTTATTAGAGTAAATACATTTCATAACTTACATTTATGATATTTTCTTCCGATGTGTATTTACATGGATAGGCATCAAATATTAAAATACTAAGATGTTTTGAGTAAATTAACGTGACAAAACAAGCAAACTAAATTGAAAACATATGACGCCAAGCATAGTGTAAATGGTCATCATGGACCACTAAAACCAACAGGGAAGGAAGGAAGAAGATAAACCAGTAAGCCACATGGGTCCAATCTTAGATTTAAAAAACAATACAAAAACATGAATTATTACCAAAACCAACGTATTGAACAAACCCATTAATTAATTTGTTGTTGCCACTTGCAATAATAAATTAATTAATTTAAGCAAATAAGCAACTTATAACAAATGGGGATGAGGGCATTAAATTTAATCCACTTTCTCTGCCCCCTTCAAAACTAACTTAACATCAAGAAAACTAGATTAATTAATAATCTTAGCCTACCAAAATGGAATTCCATCACTATAATTGTAAATTTAACTACTTGGTCTAAATGCACATATCACTACTAGAGAAGTTTGAAAGAGCGATGGCTTCTTCATATTTTTATACCTACTCTTTAAATTATAAAATAAATATATTACGTTCCATGGGGTTGATTTTTTTTTAAAAAAAAAAATATAAACTATTGCATAAAATTTCAATTAAAATAGTTTATAAGAAAAAATACAATAATTTTAGTGTTTTTACTATTAATATTAGTATGTATTAAGCTTAAGATTACCTCATCAATGTAAATTACTTAATAGCAAGTTACTAGTAACTAATTACACTAATTATTATTATTATTATTATTATTATTTTTACTTATTAACAAAGTAATTATACACATCTTCCTCTTTTAAGTTTGAAAGACAATATTGTTATTTATGTTCATGCATCTCTTTTTTTTCTCTCCAAATTTGAAATTACACGCAATTTAATTTATATAAAAATGTTGGAAATGTACAGTGAATGGAATCAAGAAAAGGTCCTCAAATTTGGACTATTGCAGAATGAGTGAATGACAATTTAGGAAACTAAGTGTGACAAATTAATATCAGTAACATCATACATTTCATTTTAATCGAGTTGGTTTTTTATGAAATGAAATTTGAAGAGGTTGAGAGCTTTTTTTAATTAATTAAGTTTTAATAAGATTTTAATCTATAATCTCTTAATTTTAAGTACGAATAAATAACATTAAATTAACCTTTTATATGTGTATATATATATATATATATATATATATATATATATATATGTATGTATGTATGTATAAATAACTGTCACAATTTTCACAAGACCTCAAATGATTAACCTCCTATATTAGTATAGTATAATTTTAGGTTAATTTTCACTTATAATTGTTAAGAATAGTGAGACTTAAATGATACGGTCCAAAGAGAGTGAGTGGTGGTAAAACAGAAGGTTGAAGGAGTGGTTCTAAAAATGATAAGTGAGATTTGGCTGGAAGTGGATAATATTATTTGGGGAAATGTACAAAAATAACTAATGTAGTTTCATATATTTGCAAGTAGAAAAATGTAATATTCATGATGTAAAAGAGATTCGGTAATTTTTCCGCTACAAGAAAACGGAGAAAATTTGATTAATATAGTATGTCACATTGGTAAAAGTTGACAATTTTTCCAAAAAGGTTAAATTTTGTTAGAGTGGGAAATCGTATTCCAAACCTGTCAAGTAAGGGCTCTAAACTTCTAATTCTTTATCATTCAGACTAATCCCTCGTTAGCCCTTTTGATATAGTATTGATTAAGTATAAGGTGTCTTGACTAAGTAGTATAAAATGAAATGTTATTTATAAGTTACAACTATAATTAGATAATATTTATCTTTTAAGTTACCTTTGAAAGTAAAATTAAAATCAAATCTGTTTTAGTGGAAATATAGGAATTGATATAAATAGAATAAAGATGAATATTCATGTAAAAAGAATTCCAAGAATAGTCCAATTTTGCTTTCAAATTGACCCTCCACACGCAAAGAATTCCTTATAAACTTTTCCTTGCTAATTCGGTGACTTGTAAAGCCATTAAAACTCTATAATTAAGCAACAAGTATCTCCATTTTAAAAGCTTAATATTCATTAATTACTTCTTCTCCCTTCTAATTAATTTAATTTAATTTAATTTGAACTTGTAGCCAAAATTAAGGCTTTAGAAACTCTAAAGTGTCCAAAGATACCTTATAATTTATGTATTATTATATTATCGATAATTACTTGATTAGCACTACTCCTAATTAATGATTTTTTATATATAAACTTCAGTTTTTTTAGCTAAATAACTTTACTTCTTTTTTTCTTTGAAAAAACTTAATTCTCAAATTATCATTCAAAATTAGCTAAAGATAAATAAAAAAAAAAAAAACAACACTTGCAAATAGAATTTAACAAATATTAAATTTTAAATTAGCGAATAATACAAAATGAAAATTTAAGACAAATTGTCACTATTAAATAAACTGCAGTCTATTTCAATAAATTAGAGAGAAGAAATAAGTTGAGAACCTCCATTGATCAAATTAATTACAATAAATATTTTTATGTAGTTAATTTTAATTGTCACTTTTTCATGGATTTCTTTGTACACTTTTCAAATTTTAGTTTTTTTTCCAAAAAGCAACTAAAAATTGAATTTGCACGTGTTATGACTTTCCCAATTCAATGTTGTTGTTGTTGTTGCTGCTTTCACAACCAGAATTAATATATTTATAAAACAAATTTAATTAAGAAAATGAAACGCCGTCGTTTTTATCATTGAATGCGTATTAGCTTCCGCATTGGCCAGGCGGCCTGCAAGAAAAGACCGCAACAAATGGAAGCCACCTTCTATGTACCATCTGCTAACTAACTATGCTTTTGTAATAATAATTAGATGGTTTTTCTATTAATTATATCAATTATTATTTGTTAAGTAGGCCACATAGAAATTATAAATTAAATCGTTACAAGTTGTAAGCGTTTAGAGAAAGTCCAATTGAGTTGCCTTGAACATTTCAATTCCTCTCGAAGTCGATTTGCTTATAATTTGTGTCAATATATTTCAATATTCCAATTCTAAGTCCACCACAGTAAAAGAAACCTTCAAACCATATTACACCTAAATTAATTTCGGATTAAACTATTACATCCCATTAGGAAATTTTTCTCACATATCCATAAGGGGCAAAATGATAGTTTTCGCAGATAAATTTCTTAAAATTACATACTCGTCGATTAATAGTGTGGAGACTCTCACGATAATTCTTCCTATCATAATGTGAATTTTAACAAAATTTAAAGGTGAAGGGTACACATCTCCACATAAAAGATTAAGGGGCCAAAATTTAACATTTTAACAAATTTAGAAGTTTTGCAACTTCGAATTCGAGATCACTTGATTATATGGAAAGTTCTTTCAACTTAAACTAACACTGTTCATGTAAATTAGTTAATTATTGAGAATATTAAAATTTGAATATGGGTCAAGTGATTCTTATGCGTTAAAACTACTATTTATCAAGAAAGTAAATTAATTAAGTAGTCAACAAGGAATTAGTCGAATTTAATTTTTGTGAAATTTGTATATTAAAACTTAGAGAATTTGTCTTATAATACGAATTGAAGTTTAGTTGCAATAATAAAACTAATATTAAAGTTATTAAGGAATAATGCAGCTAGGTGGGAAGATAACTAATTCACACACAACCGAACTAATGGTATGAAACAAAAATACTAAGTAAACGACGACGACGATGATGATGAGGTTGGGCACATGTCTTGATTCTTCTATACGTGGTGTGGATTGCGTATACTATTCTTATTATTTTTTTATTTTTTAAAGATTTTTTGGACACTACGATTCTCATATTTTTGCCACTCCTTTGTCACTTCCCACTCTTTCAATTTTTATTCTATCTTTTTGGGTACAATATTTTAATTATTGAACATTTGGTTACAAGAATTACTATTGTATTGATAAAAAAAAAAAAAAAAAAAAAAAATCAACTAATTAGTAAGGAAAAACTAGAAAAAAATAATAATAATTCAATTGACAATTATAAAATTTTCTTACGAATTAATTTTAGAGAGCAACTAAACGTGTAAGAACTTTTTTTTGATAATCTATATTCATATTCTGAGAACACAAGTTTTAAAATTCTTAACACAAATAACAAAAATAATTTTTTTTTATTATTATTATAATTCACTTTGGAAAGAAAGTATTCAATTCCTATTTTAATTAGGAAAATTAATCTTTTTTAATACAAAGTTGCTAAAATCTGAATTTGTTGAAAAAAGCAATAAGAGGACTAATTTTGCTTTAGACGAGTAAAATTGGTCCCACGATAATAAAAAAATAATATATCGAATAGCACGAATTACACTTGTGATGAGTTAGAACAAGAGATCCTCCGTAATTTGTCATTTAATCAAGAGCAAAATTCAACTTCCACCCCTTCTGCTTAAACTCTAAGCAACGATTTGGGAAAATTAATCTAAACAAAATACCTTACAATCTTAGCATCAAAGATACCAAAATTGATATATAAAAAAAAAAGAAAATAATACATGGAACTAAATTTTAACTTTTACCGTACACTGCCACACCGAAAGAAATTGAAACACGAAATGACGACAAAATATTCAATGAAAGACCATAAAAGGACAAATGTACCAACTTACCAAAGGAAATAAATTTACATGCATGAATCTCAAGAGAGTTGTAAATAAAACGAAAAGAATGATGTCGAATATACAATTAAATTTAAAAAAAAAAAAATTCTGAAAAATCTAGGATTAAGTGAAGTGAAGTGATGTATCTCTAAATTGACGAAAATGTGGCTAAGAATAACAACGGCAGGTATATACATATTATACTGTAACTAACATGGTGCACTGTACAAGTGTCCTAAGCCACGCAATTTATGTTAGCAAAATCATCATAATCATTATCATCATTATTTTTCATATGGTGCCATCATGTGCATTAAAGGCAATATCCACATGGGAAAGTCGTGGTTTTTTTTTATATTGTTTGTAAATGAAAATTCAAATTAACCACTTATTTACACTGCTATACTATACATACAATTTAATACTATGTGCTGTATATGGTGATGTGCCTTGTTGCCTGCCTCATTCTTTGCTGTCCTTGTGCTGTTTCACGCGGCTAAGACTTTGATTCTTTGGAATTCCAGGCCAATATCTATTAATGCCATTAATTATTTCATTAATATGTAAACTTGACTTGCATTTGCCCATTATCATCATCTGAATAATCTCTGTTTTAATTCTCTTTTACAACTAAGAGGTTCTGGTACTCATTATTATAAAAATATGTATGAACTCCGAGAAAAAATTCTGCCATAAGTCAAAAGATAAAAAATCAATATAACAAATCCATGTATGGTAAATAAAATTTTTTTGTAGCATATAAAATCACGATGAGCTTAAAAAATAGTTTGTTTAATCTCAATTGATTTTGGGTAGTATTTTTTTCAAAAATAAATCTTGAACACTTCACTGTGTTGTTGGGTTTCCAGGCTTCAATGAACATAATAAAATAATGAAAATTAAAGTGTGTCTTCAAGGAGAAGCTCCATTCATATCCAAGAACATAAATACAACCTAAGTAAATTATATTTTATTATTATTTAAATTAAGAGATAAGAACAAATTAAATCAATGAATAAATCACCAATTGCAAATTAGGGGGAAAAAAAAAAGTTCACAAACAATGAACAAATTTCTGTACAGAACTTGAGAAATTAACAAACTGAACTCCAAATCAATTCTAAAAATTAAAGAAAAAAAAAAAAGAAAAACATAATTAGATTTTAAACCTAATAATTGATCTTCAAATTAAATTTCATATTTGAGTTTCTTGCTTGAGAAAAGATAATCTTGGCTTCTTCCCAGGCAGAGGACTTTCCACTTCTTCATCTTTATAAAAATCTTTCTTCAATCTTTGACCTTCAATTTGGCTATTACTTGACCAAAATTCAGGCAAAGCCGGCAGGTTCAGGTCAAATTCAAATCCACCACCGCCTCGGCTTTGACTTGCACCACCGTCTGATGAGGTTACGGCGACGCTGCCACTGCTGCTGTTGTTATTGTTGTTATCCTTCCCGCCACCGGGACCTTCGTAGTGGCGGCGCTTGTGACCGCCTAAAGCTTGACCTGTTGGAAAGGTCTTGTGACAAATAGAACACTCATGGGTCTTACCGCTGCTTCCTGTGACGGCGCTGGTTGTGGTGGTGGTGGAGGTTGAAGGGTGGTTTCCGTCGTTTGCGGCGCTCTCGGTGGATCCCTTTTTGTGGCTAGCTTTATGCCCACCAAGTGCTTGATAAGAAGGGAAAGCTTTGTCGCAAACCGTGCACTTGTAGGAAAGACTCAAAGCCGGCGGTTGGGGCAGCGGTGGAGTTAGAGACGGCAATTCTTTTGGGTCTTCGCCGGCGCCGCCGCGAGCAAGCATGATGAGGCAGAGAGCAAGGTACTCTTCCTCGGTGGCTGGCGATTCACTCCGGGGCCTCTTGGAGCGTTTCCTCTTGGCCCACGTGTCCTCGTAGTTGAACGGAGCCGCTGTTGTCGGCGAGTTTAGTGCCTCAAGCGCCATCAATCCTTTGATTTCTTGATTCTTGATTATTGATTTTCTTGATTTCCCGATTACTAAAAGAAATAAGCTTGAATTCTTGATTCTAATGATAGGAAGGATTAAGAAATTTGAGAAAGGGAAGTTAATTTCAAATCTTGATCTCTTGAAATTCTTGGTTATTGAATTGTGGGTAAGTGAAGAGTGGAGAAGAAGAGGAGGGTAATATATATAGGGCGAAAAGGGTGGAGTGGGGGAGAGTTGGTAGAAGGGAGTGAAGTCGGTCAACTAGAGAGAGAGAGAGAGAGAGAGAGAAGGTTAGAGAGAGAGTGAGCTATAAAGGAGCATACAAAAAAAAAAAAAAGAAGACTAATTCCAAGTCAAAACTACACGCCTGCCTTTTTAACCATACTCTTTTCTTTTTTTTTTTTTTTTTAATCTCACAAGAAAAGTATTTATATATCGATTTATTTTGGGTTAAGAAGTTTTCTTAGAAGGATTTATATATCGTTTCACCTCTAAAATTTTAAAGTTGTTATTGAATTCAAATGCAAATAGAACCCTTTCATCTATAAAAATTTAAACCTCCACGGTATCACAATAGTCGATTTCTTACGGATAACCCATAAAAAAATCAATAAAATAGTAAAAGGAAAAAAAAAAGAAAAAAAGAAAAGGAAGTTGTAATTTTGGGCAAGTCTTGTATTTTTGGTAAGGGAGTGTTTTGGGCGTGTGGAGCACGCATAGATAAATATGCGTCGGGTTGGGTCAGCAATGAGGCATTCATATCATAAGGTGGAAAAAACTTGTGGAGATTATGTTGCCATTATTACATAATCATTATTTTTGTTTCTTTATTTTATTCCTAATTTAGATAATCTTTGGCTTACCTTATTTGATTATTCTATTTACCGGCTCTATTGCTCTTTTTTTTTTTTCCAATATATTAAGCTTAAAAATTTAGATTATCTTAAATTTTATTTCTAGACACTAATTACCATATTTCTACTCCATATAAGTTAGGTTTAACCGTTTAAATGATTTTTACTAAATTTTAAGTTTTAATGAACATAATAGACATTAAGAGCGAAATTACATATAACAGGCAATGACCCATTTTTTAAATATTTTACATATACAACTTCATAAATATATGTAATTTAAACTCCACGATATTAGTAATTCACCTCCTTGATAAAATTTTATATGAATAAATTTTTTTCTATTAATTAAGCTACAAATTATCATTTCTTTTATAATGGCTGATTTGAATTACTCATGTTAGTGATGGATCCCATTGAGAATTATTGTAACAACTTGTGTACTTGTTTAATTATATTTCGTACGGAAAATGTGTATATTAATCACGTTTGAAATTACATAAAACATATTTCAAAAATTTTGCTAACCTGAAATTTAAAAGAAATTATAATATACGGCTCACAAATAACTATGATTTGAGTGTTGGAATTCTCCACCTTTTCTTTTTGTTAAGCTAATTTCATTCCTTTAGAAATGAAAGTTAGATATATTATGATCAAAAAATGACAATTAATAAGTATAAAAGGCCTATATATATATATGTCATTATTATATTTAAGAACTAAAACCTAATGTATAATAATAATAAGTAAATAGTAATTTTTGTGGAAATGAAAATTATAATTTATGTTTTTTTTTTCAAAAATTGATTGTTTACTTTATTCTTATTTGTGTTCTCACCTTACTTACAATAATGCCAATTCCAAAAAAAAAAAATAAAAAATAAAAAATCTATTCTAAATAATTATTGCACCAAATTTTCTTTCACCTTGCAAATTAAGATTTCTCTTTCTTTTTTTCTTTTCTTAATTATATCAATTTCCCAATTAGAAAAAAAGAACTTTGCATGTATATTCAATGCATTTAGTTGTGTTAATTTTATAGATGATATGCATTTAGAAATGTATTTAATTATTTGCATATCTTTATGTTTAATTAAGCAATCAATGGTCAAGCTTTTCAGTTTCATATGGATGACATAATTTTGAGGCTCCTGATTTTTAAATTCCTATATTAAGTTTTTAACATCTCAATTTGACATAACAATTATAATTATACATATTATTTAACTTCAAACATTAAACTCAGTTAAGTAAGTTTGATAGTTACAGTTAATAATTGTAATTATAATTAATTAAACGTTCAATATATTACATTGAAATAGAAGAATGTGAAAACGCAATATTTTATTATTGAAAAATAAATTTAGTAACTCTTCCATTGGTAATTATAAATTTTGTGAGCACAACATTATGCGGTGAAAATTGTCATCGTTAATTATTATGATTCAAAATCTGGGCAAGTTGCGGAGAAATTTCACAAAAAAGAAAATTAACAACAATATTAATCTTTTTGTTTGCTGCCTGGTGATATAAAAATTACGAGAAAAAAAAAAAAAAAAATCAACAATCCAATTGAATTAAAGAAAGAAGATCAACGAGACTTTGTGTGGAAGTAACATGCTGTACTTCCTAGTTAGTTCTCAAATATTTGTTGAGTTTTGACCAACGTAGGATCCACACGCCACGCGCTTGAGCAGTTGCGTGGGGAAAATAAGGTTAATTTTTTAAAAAAAAAAAAAAAAGATTGACGTTTTTAGGGTGTTTTGGTAGTTTCTTGTTGGTTGGTTATCTAGAAAGACAGCTAGTCTTAAGTTAGGAGCATGCCCTTTCTTTGCCACGTGTTCAACTCCACTCCCACGAGTCCTACGATTAACTTCCGTTGTTTTCTAGAATTTGCGTGCTACTTCTGACCTCTAATTACCTTTTTGTCCCTTAGTTGAAACTTATACACTATTCCATTCCGAATTATGAATGGCAATTTATTGAAGAGAAAAAAAAAAAAAAAAACAACTATATCAGTATACATTGAATACTAAAATTTCATAGATTTTTATACATAGACTATTTATAGTTATTCGAATTATTATCTAAATTCATTAAATAAATAAACACTAATAATAAAATAAAATATTTATAAAAAAACAAAAAATCATAATGTTTAATTTATGTTAGTATTAATTTTTAAATTCGTAATAGATAATAAAATTCTTGTTTACATTAACATCTTTTCATTGGTACTTTTTTATGCTCGAAAAATTCGTAAACCTTCTTCATCCCTGCTCAAAATTATAATATTCGAAAGAACATCATTAATTGAAAAAAAAAAAAAAAATTGTAACTTGAATAAATAAATGATCAATTCAGCAATTCATTTTAGTTTAAATTTCATTTTTTAATTTAAGGTAAGGGCATTTTTGTCCAATAAAAAGTACAGTTAGCTAGTAGAGACTGGAGAGTAAGGAGTGAGATAGAGGGAGAGTGGGCTACTACTCTATTATCTTCACCGACGCGCAACGGTCAGGGCATACGGCACGCAACGCGTTTGTTCTTATCAAATTGTGCCACGTGTAACTCCTTTTTTTTTTTTTTTGGCTGCTTTCACATGCTATAAAAAAGATAACCGACAATTTATAGGATAATCACCGCATGAAGCCGTCCATTTGCTAGGAATCTCTATTCAACTGCCACGTGGACTCTGCTGATGCAGTAATCTGCCACGTAACCCCTCTTCTCACTTGTACACTCCTTGTACACTCTTGATAATTCTAGTGGCTCTTCTCTTCGTACTACTTGCTCAACCCCTCATTCAATAATAAAATAAATTGCGTTTATCCTTTTGTGTCACACTCATACAAATATTTATAATTTCAAAAATATAATACATGTTGTTTGCACATTTAAAACTTAAGAAAAATGATATTTTCATTGTGAACTATTTTAAGTTGTTAACATCCAGTCATAATTTTATTACTAAACAATACATTAAATTCCACAATCCATAACAAAGAAAATTTATTATTAAAAAGTTAATATAATACTCCATCTGTTTTTTATTATATGATATTTTAGGTTTTTCACTTTTTTTTTTATTTTACACTTTACATTACCAATATATTTTTTAGCATGTTTTTTCATATTTATCCTTCTTTAAAGTATGAGAAATATTCATTATTTAATGTAAAAAGTACTACATTAAGCTTTTATATTTTTTCTGGAAAATAGAGTTTTATGAGAGAAATACCGAGAGTGAACTAGTCATTTTAGTAATCCAATTAATACTTTTTTGATCTTAGTGAACAACCTTAAACATCATATAATAAATAACGGAGGGAGTAATAGATATCAAAAAATTATCGTTATATATATTAATAAAACTAAAATTTTATCAAAATTTTAATACAAAATATATACATTGACAATTTTGGAACAACAATATTTTTTATTCTATAATAATTTTTATAATTTTGTTTTATGACAATTATGTTATTTCTTACGGTGTATAAAAGTTATTGATTTTTTATTACTATGACATGTTGAGTTAATAATATATTATGATTAAATCCACAATAATCAATATTTATCCATTTTTTTCTAATAATCTAAAAGTACATAATCCTTTTTTTTAGCAATGAATATCTAAAGATACATAATAGATAAAAATAAATGTTCAACTTATACAATCAATTAGTAGTAACTATAGTTTATAGTTTGCTGGTAAAAGCATCTTTCTCAATTAGAAAGTCTAGGATTTGAGTTTTTTTTTTTTTTAAATCAAATGCTGCACTATTAAAAAAAATTAACAGTACTGCATCTTAGAAGAATGTTAAGAGTTAGAGTTTTAATAAAAATAATATGTTATCTATTAATAAAAAAAGCAATAAGCGTACTGAATTTCAGAAAGAACGTTAGAGTTCCGAGTTTCAATATCATAACCTTATTTTTCTCTCCAGAATGAATGTAATAAAAATAAAATCGGATTAATATATATATTTAAAACATAAGAATTTAAAGAATAGAAAAATAGAAAGAAGTGATGGGTTAGTGGGCTAAGAAGGTAGGCTAATTGAGCACATGGCAATAAGGACAAGTTTGAGTTTGAGATGATTTAATGATAAGGAAGTTGGTTGAGTGATGTTATCAATGACTTTGGCATTAAGGGTTAGCTAATGGTATTTATATAAGTTAGGCCTACGGCAAAGATGGGAGAATTTTGTTGAATTCAAACTCGTTATCTTTTAATCTAAAATATTTGTAATTGGTTCTATTACTTGGAATGGTATCTATGTGTAATTACTTTATTAATCTGTGATTAGTAGTAAAAGTGGTTATAAATACCTTGTTTTGTTGTTGATCAAAAGGATAGGATTACAATTATCCAATTGTTTAATAGGACTTTTCTTCGAGGTGATTGATTCTCTATTTTGACAAGTTAGTGACATTAAGGTTGCATGTGTTGCTCAATGACACGTAATTAAATATAGTGTCTATTTATAAATAGATACTAAAGATAAGTATGAGAGTGCACCTTAAGTAATTCGAAGCATTCATAATTTTACAATATAAAATTGTTTAATTTAATTATGCAAAAACATGTTAAATTAGACACTATAATAAATATTAGATTTGATAACAATTTTATTTTTTCAGCATTTCGCTGTTAAAAAGGTTATTTAATTAATATTAAAACATTATTATTATTATATATATATATATATATATATATATATACAAAATGTTTTTTTATGTTTATAGTCATGATAATAATTTTTATACTTTCAAAAACAAAAAGTTTGATAAATAGTTTTATATTCTTATAATTTTTAAGCCGAAACCTTGTATTTCTTTTAGTATTTTTTTTAATTTTTGTTGATTAAATATGTAATCTTTTCAATGTGACCTGTTGATATATCGGTTAATTATAGTTGCACTTATTGAACTATTAGTTAACAAAATAATTAAATTCAAATATTAAAATTGGTTAGAAACGATGAATTATTACACTTTTAATGGTTGAAAATGAAAATTTTTATATTTTTATATAATTACATTAGACAAACAGGTCCAAACTCTTAAAAATAGAATTACATACACATATATAAAATGAATAGTACACTCTTAACTAAATTGAGTCCAATCAAGAAATTAATTATGAGGATAGGCTTTAGTTCACAAACCTTTTGGAAGTAGGAGAGGGCAAGCAGCATGCGTGACTGTTGTTATGGATATACACAGGGCCATACCCAGCTATGAAATATTTCAAGATATGTCCAAACTCAATACACATCAACCATGTATTGCATTTTTTTTTTTTTAAAAAAAAAAAAGTAAAGGTCTTGTCAATATTTTAAATATAATATTCAGCTAATTAGGAGTATTTGATTAGTAATTAGAAATTCTCCCATTAATACAGTGGTCAGTTCCAAATTGGTGAGTTATAATTAAGTACGTTGAATCAATTAATCAAATCAATCCATGGATTAAGTAAGAGAATTAGTTCACACTTTATGGTGGCATAGGCATACCCACATCATTCCATCTGTTATCTCACTTTTTCATCCATGCTTTATCTCCTATTGGATATGCATTAACTACATGCAATTTTAAAAATCAATACATAGCTACCAAATTTTGTCAAAAAAAAAAAAAAAAAAAAAAAAAAAATTCATGTGAAATGTATTATATTGACTTTCATTTAGTTGAATTGCAAATTTGTTGAAAAGTCGTAAATACTTACCAACCGATTAATTATCCACTCGGATGCAAAAAGGATCCTAATTTTTGGATTCCATTAACTAATAAGGTGTTATTTGTATTTGTATTTTTTTTTTTTGGTAACGTTTTCATGATTAAAAATGTTAAGAATAATCCACCTGATAAATAATGTTTTAAACTACACAAACTGCAATACTATGACCAAATAACTTATGAAGTTTGATGGAAATATCAGCGATTTGGAGTGCATCACAGGCCCAACTGCATATTTTTCCACCAAACTGTTATCAGAAACTGGATTAGTCTGCAAATCAGTGATATTACCAGATAAAATAGTATTTTTTCATATATGAAAACATTAGATAATAATGCTAATGTGAATATGACTAAGTTCATCTAAACTTTTTATTTATTTTAAGTAGTCCATACATTAGCAGTTCTTAAAAGTGGAATTTATGGCTGAACTGGTTCACTTATTGGAAAGTACCAGTTGGAAAGTTCAATTGTTAGAATTAATTAAGAGATTAAAAAAAAAAAAAAAAGTTTAAGATACGAATTGCTGAAGTCATATCTCACATAATCAGTTTTTAATTAATGCAAAAATTATCTATTTAATTATATATATATATGTACTGCATCGTGCGGCAGTCAAATATTACGTATTTATTTTTATATGTTCTAGAAAAATACTATATTTTTCTAGAAAAATCGGTTAATTAATTTAGAACTTTCAAGAATAATGAAGTACTACGTGGAAAATAAGATAATTCTGTTTCGTGTACCCTTTTAATGACTTGAAATTTATTAACCCACGTCAATTAGATAGTTACTTAATGGTTATATATTCTTATTTTATTTATTAGATTCTAATTTTCATTCCTTGCTAAGCTAAGTGGTTTTCCTTGGGAGGTTAGTGTGCTATTTTTATAATTTAGGTCGAATGGAAAAAAAAAATTAAAATATTTTTGGATAATTAATTAAATTAATACTGTTGCTTTATCTAATTATCCTAAAAGGTGTAAGTCTAATCAGAACCTTATTACCAAATCAAACTCTACTGTTAGAATTTAGAAGTCAAATAAAATTCGCATACTACAACTCATGTAATATGCAATTTCTTCTGTTTTGAAAAATTTATGTAATTTTTCACGTGGGTAATGTGAATAATTTATTTTTTTTCATGCTTTTCATAGTTGACTTTTTGACTTTTGAAATGGTAATCCACGTCATTTGTTGTTTGCAAATTGCTGCTGTGTCAAATCCACGTAGGATTAAGAAGGGAGGCTGAATTGGACAAAGCTATGGGCCAAGACCTATCCATATCCCCTAATTTGGTCAAATCCAGGGGGCCTAAAAAGGTTCAAATGGGCTGAAGGGGATTTCTACACAATACCTAAGTTTTACCATTCATCTAGCAATTAACACCGTAATTTTAGGCAAAATTCTTTCCATTATTAATTTCTGAAATTATTTAATTGTTAAGATAAGAAATCAGCTGTTCCTGATAATTTGGCTATAATATATTTAATCTTTTTGGAATTAATTGTATATATTAGAATTTTTGGTCACTTGTATCAGGTTTTTTGGTCATTTAGAATATATTACAGTATAACTTCATTTTAGAAAAAAGTACATATATGCAATATAATTTTTGTTCAAAGTATTAAATGAACGATTAGGGTTTTCCCTTGAGTATTATTGAGTAAATAAGAGTATTTATACAAGCATATACATATGGGTTGTATACGAATATGGGCTGTACAATGGGCCATATTCATAACTATACAAGAGTTATATACAATACTCTATCACCATCCCGCAAGTTGAGCGGGGCTTGTCACGGTCAACTTGGTTTGAAGAGTAAGAAATCGGTCTTTGGAGAGACCCTTCGTTAAAACGTCAGCCTGTTGTTGAAGAGTAGATATGTGTTGTACTTGTAATTGATGATGAGCTACCTTGTCACGGACAAAGTGAAAATCTAGTTCGAAGTGCTTAGTGTTGTTGTGAAACACCGGGTTAGCACTCAAGTAAGTGGCTCCTAAATTATCAGACCAGACCGTTGGGGCTGTTGGAGGAGAGAAGCCAAGTTCCTGAAGTAGCATTGTAAGCCATAGGACTTTAGAACTTACAGTAGCCAGATGGACGCCTTCTAAATGGACGCCTCTGCTGTCCAGGGTTCTGCCTTGAATTTTGTCTCGGTCCAGCCGGTCTGAAGTGACCAGAATTTCTGCGAGCTCCATTCCATACAGCACGGTTAGGGCAGCTCTATCAGATTGGACCTCTCGTTTTAAATTATGTTCTTCTGAGAGCAACAATCCATGGCGATCCTCAAAGCCTGTGGGATCAACTTTGATCTCCAGTGATCTACAAAATGTGGCGATAGAAGTCCATCCACGACAGCATCAACAAGGTCGGCTTCTGAAATTGTCGATTGGAGAGCAGCAAGGTGATCGCCGATTTGTTTTGCACGGGTGACATACGACGAAATCGTTTCTGCTTCTTCTTGTTTCAGATTGCGTAATTGCAATCGATAATCTCTGATTTGTGATCTCGAACCAACAGCATAGGTTGCAGTCAATCAATTCCAGGCTTCGCGCGTAGTCTCAGCGCCAACAATTTAAGAAATTATTTATGAGGATAGGCTTTAGTTCAGGAACCTTTTGGAAGTAGGAGAGGGCAAGCATCATGCATGACTGTTGTTATGGATATATACAGGGCCATACCCAGCTATGAAATATTTCAAGATATGTCCAATTCAATACACATCAACCATGTATTGCAATTTTTTTAATAAAAATTAAAGCTCTTGTCAATATTTTAAATATAATATCCAGCTAATTAGTATTTGATTAGAAATTAGAAATTCTCCCATTAATACAGTGGTTAGTTCCAAAGTGGTGAGTTATAATTAAGCACATTGAATTAATTAATTAAATCAATCCATGCTGTGGCCAAAGAGGATTAAGTAAGAGAATTAGTTCACACTTTATGGTGGCATAGGCATACCCACATCATTCCATCTGTTATCTCACTTTTCATCCAGGCTTTCTCTCCTATTGGATATGCATTAACTACATGCAATTTTAAAAAATCAATACATATATACTCTTTCTTTTTTCTCCATGTTACAACTCACAACTGTTGCTTAGCTACCAAATTCTGTCATTGAGTCACAATTCCAGGAAACAAGGAATTGATAATCCAGCTCATTACTTGAGCATCCTTCTGTTCCCAACGCTCATAGTCGGGATTGATTTCAGCCGATCCGGACAAGGTTTTCAGTGGGGGAAGAATTCGGCCATCAACGTGTCCCATAAATCGGGACCCTTTCAGCAACTATACTAGCTGTGTTTTTCATAGTAAAAAATTGGTGGTATCAAGTTTAATTGGGAATGTAGCAGCTGAAGGTATAATAAGAGTTGGTGTTGTCATGGCTGGAGATGTTGAGCTGTCGGCAACAACGGTGGTTATGGCAGACATTGACATTCTTAGTTGTGTTAGCTGATTATGCTCTGATACCATGAGCGATTAGGGTTTTCCCTTGAGTATTATTGAGTAAATAAGAGTATTTATATAAGCATATACATATGGGCCGTATACAGGGGTGGAGCCAGGGGGGTATGGGTAGGCCGTTGCCCCCCCGACCGCCGAGAATCACCCCTACTAGGGGGTGTATCTCGGCGGCCGTGACCCACCGATGTCTGGTTTTGGGGGGAGGGGGGGCAGCCCCCCCAAAACCAATGGAAGAAGACGATCTTTTTCCCTTCTTTTTTTTTTTTTTTTTTGCCTCGGATTTTAAATTTTTAAAAGCCCAAGCAAAACGTGGGATTAAAAAAAAATTCCCCATGCAAAACGATGTCGTTTTGACTGGGTCTAAAAAAAGGGCTTCAATTCTTTAATTAAAACCTAGGCTTAAAAAAAATTCTTATCTTAGGATTAAAAAAATAAATAAATAAATTAGATTGATTGGAATTATAAATTTTATAATTTTAAGAATTTTTATTTAGGGATTTTAATTAGAAAAAATTAATTGTTAGTATGTTATGAATATAAATAATAAAGGATTGTGTTGTTATGTATATAAATAATGAAGGACTATACAACTCCAAACGAGCAAATGTTAATCCCCATATTTTAAATATAATACAGAGGAAAAATAATACAGCTAAAATACGAAAGGGATTTTAAATATATTAATATTGTGTTTTAATAGATTGAGATAATTCAGAATACGAATTGACTTGTGTAGATAGTGTTAAAATTTCAATGTTTGGTGTAATTTCCTCTCTTGATATTCAATTAATTTTAATAATTTTATTATAGGCAAAAAGTATATACAAATTGAAAAGAATATATAAATCCTAATTCCATATTCACCATTTGTTATTTCCATTTCAGGGATTTCACCACGGATCACATAGTTAACATCATAAAATAATTTCACTTTCGTTACAGAAAAGATCATGTGCTTTTTATAGCAAGAAACAAAGTCAATTAATTATGTTAAATTTGTACTAACTGATGATAAATATGTCATAAAATTAACATATTACACCAGTGAAATTTAACTTGTAATGCTAATAAAATTAATAAATTAACATGTTAAGTTAACCAAAAATTAACATCATTGATCAATTTTTTTTTATTCAATTTTTCAACAAAAATTAATACATTACTCTAATTACAAGGACCAAAACTTATATTTCAAGATAGATGAAGGATTAGTAGGTAATTCCTCAGTATCATGAATCCCACGAAAAAAAATTAAAAACCAAAATTCCCCAAATCCACGAAAGCCTCTAGCTTCGTTTTCGTTCCCTCTTCTAGAGCTTTTTACACAGTGGAAAGCAAATTTGCAGACAGGTAGACTCCATTCGAGAGCAGCAGCAGCAGCTTATCGATTTAATTGAGGATGGCGACTTCTTTTCTTCCTCAGTTATCATCTCCAACTCCAGAGCTGGCGAATCCCTCTTCTGCGCTCCCCAAATCGTCTTTCCTCTCCAATTCTAAGCTTTTCTTTGTACCTAATTCGAGAAATAGGAGGTTACCTCAAAATAGATGCTACAAGCCTCCTTCTGCATCTGCGAATTCTTTTGACCACATACCCAAGCAGTTCAGACAAGAAAATCTCAAGGATGGATGTTAGTCTCTATCTTCTCTTCTTTGTATTATATATCGGTTTATGCTTGTTAGCTCTATTTTTGGTATGTTTGTTGTTAATTTTTCTGATTGATTTATTGATGAGGCGATTTTAGTTTTGTGACTTTTTGAAAAATTGTCCCTTTTTTTAACTGAAAAGATATAACGTAAAGATTGGCTCTATTAAGAGCCTTGAAGTATTGGGTTTCAGGAAAAATGACATAAAGATTGATAATTTGTAATTTGCATTTTAGACATTAAAGAAGGTGTTCTTTGATGCCCAATTGTATGTATAAAAAGAGATATTACATTCTGGTATTAAGCTGTTTTTCTGTTTTTCATGCAAAATATAATTGGCAGCTTGGCAACTGGAGTTCACATGACTTGGGAAGTCCTAACTATGGCATAACTAGGATTCTTTCTTTATATTTTTCTTTTAGAGTAGTCGGAAAGAGAAGATGAGGTAAAATGCCGTTTGAAACTGCACTTACAACAGTTCTGTAATTATTTGCCCTGGACGAATATTTTAAGAATATATTTAAGTTGTATAACTAAACAAAGAGAAACTGTGGTATGCAGGTTTGGAAATGTAGGTCAAATGTTAACCGCTGCCTTAGAAAGTGCCTTCAGAATTTTGTTGTTAATCTTGCTGAGGATGTGTGAACCCTTAGGATTTTACATGGGGTACTAGATACTAAGTGGTAAAATGCTAAAAATTGAAAATTCTAGTTGAGGTGTTAGATTCAATGCCTAAAGTATGTTCAGTTGTCCTCGGTGCATTCTTGCTGGGAGTTATATTTTCTACAAGAAGAGATGATGTTTGTCGAAATGGTTGATGGGATAAGATATTGTGTTGTTCGGATCTATAGGTAATTTTTCTGGTGGTAGCTTTCGTTTACCATGTGATTCTGACAGCTATAAATCTGTTCGTGCCTCTTTGAATTAAGTGAGATGTATTTGGTGTTATTCAAAAAACCCATGCGAAATTGATGTTTGAGGGTTAGCAGTTTCACTTTCTATCATTTGCCCTTCGTTGTTTGTGGGGAAAATTTTAGAATGGTGGGACTCCGTGAGCAGGAGAAAAATTGCCAGATGTTTGCCACTTCAGGTTGGAGAAGCTTATGTTCCTTATGCCTATTATTAGAATGAAGAATCTGATTGAACAAAAATGTTGATTTGTGATAGACCAGAAGAAATTGCATTTGCGATGTCTTAATCTGTAGTTTTAGCTCAAAAGATATCCATAATCACTAGAGGCATGGTGTAATGTCATTACCAGCTATATTTGAAAAGTACATTGTGCTTCACTTTCTAAGGATTTTTTGTTCATTCAGCAAATATCTGTTACTAGAGGTTGAACAGTTGGACATGATAGTATCAATTAGTTTTCCAGCTTTTCTGCTAAAATGAATTCACTGGACAGGCACTATTTAAAATCATTTTACCGCTGGAAAAGACAATGTTATCTTACTGAGAGGATAAGTTAGAGAATTAGCTTTTCATTTTCAGGGAAAGAAATTATTTGTATTTGATGTGCTGTTACTCGTCAACATCTCCAACTCATAATGCATGCAATAGCTTTAGATCGTTCAAGTATGAGTATTCTTTTGGAGGGCTCTAATCGGGTTGTAAATCATATTGTGGAAGTCCAATTTCCTTTCTGCCCATTTATTGCCTGTAACTGGTTTTTGGTACTCTGTCTTTATTAATATCAAGTTGGCTTTTCTTTTAACATTTCTGATGATATCTGGTGATTTTTTTTTTACTTCAATGAGGATACATTTCAAATTATAACTTTCATTTTTCTATATCCCTCAATTGCAGTGATGGATAATTACAAAAATGTACCAAGTCATCTTTATGGTCTCACTCCTTCACAATTGGACATGTTCATGACTGAAGACAATCCAGTCCGCAGACAGTCAGAAAGAGTTACAGAGGTTTCTTATTTTTTGTTATTTGTTCAAACCATCTATTTGCATTAGAGTTTATATAATAATAAGCTATGGCATGTAACTAATCCTTTTCTATTTGTCACCAGCTAATTTCTTCCAACGCCTGTATAATCCTGATTGATTCTCTGTTCCTGACAAATCTTGGCAGGAAAGCATCACAGCTAGAAGGCATTATTTGGATCATGGGGGAATGTACAGCATGTCAGGCATGACAGACATGGGTCCTGCGAAATATAGTATGAGTGTAAGCATGTATCGTGGTGGTGGCAGAGGATTCGGGAGACCCAGAAGTGCTCCTCCTGATTTGCCTTCTCTGCTCTTAGATGCTCGGATATGCTATCTGGGAATGCCGGTGTGCTGCTGAACTTCTCTTCTTTTAAGTCCTTTCTAATAGCTAAAATGTCTCATTGTTCTTGTTATATTCTTTCCGTCCTACTCGTAGCATCATGAATTTGTATTTGATTCCTGCAGATTGTACCAGCTGTTACAGAGCTTCTTGTGGCTCAGTTTATGTATTTGGATTATGACGACTCATCAAAGCCTATATATTTATACATAAACTCATCCGGGACTCAGGTAGGAATATTTGTTTTCTTTTTATTTTAATTTCCTCCCGCCTAGTTGGTTGTTGAGGAACATTCTACAGATGGCGGAGTCAAATTTTTTTCTCAATTAAGGTTCATTTGTCTTTGCTAATCGGGTTTTCTTCTATGATTTAGGATGAGAAAATGGAGACTGTTGGTTCTGAAACAGAGGCATATGCTATTGCTGATTGCATTTCTGTAAGTACTATTATCTGTATATGATATTAGTAGTTTTCAATGATAACATCATGACCCATGATAAAATGGATCTATGAGTTGAACGTTTTTTGTCCTTTTTTCCTATTAGCATCTGTGCCTCGTTATGTGATAAAATGGATCTCTGAGTATTAATTTTTCATTTAATACGCTCTAAATAAACGTTCTTTTCTATTTGGTTGAAGTATTGCAAATCAACTGTGTACACTGTGAATTGTGGCATGGCGTATGGTCAAGCAGCGATGCTTTTATCTCTCGGAGCCAAGGGTTATCGTGCTATGCAGCCAAACTCATCCAGTATGATCCTACTTCTCTTATGCAGTAAAGCACTTACGATTTTGTAGTCTACTTTTGGAATGTGTTTTGGCCTTTCGTAACTATCAGAATGACGGTGTGCTTTTCTCATCTTCACAGTACACTGAAGTAAAGCTGCAAATTTACTTATTTCACATTTTTTGAACCATATATTCTAATTTTATCAACAATATGATGATTAAATAATAACTGTTGGAAAAATACATATCGTGGTACGTAAAATCCATAATAGTTATATGGTTGCTTTTACATGCTGTCGTGCCAGTTGGAATCTTTCTTTTTGAGTTCCTGTCATCACTAACTTTCATCAATTTCTTCTAACAAAATCATTTTTAATTTCAGCAAAGTTGTATTTACCTAAAGTGAACAAATCGAGTGGAGCTGTAATTGATATGTGGATTAAGGTTTCTCTCTCTCTCTCTCTCTCTCTCTCTCTCTCTCTCCATGTTTGTGTATTCTCTGGTTCTCTTTAACAAATTTGCTTCTTCCTCTTTAACTTTTTTCTTTTTCAGGCCAGGGAACTTGATGCAAATACCGATTACTATATTGAATTATTAGCAAAAGGAACTGGGAGAACGAAAGAAGAAATAAACAAGGACATCCAGCGTCCCAAGTACTTCAACGCCCAAGAAGCAATAGAATATGGCCTTGCTGATAAAATAGTTGATTCGGGCGACGATGCGTTTGAGAAACGGGTAATGTTTTTCATTTGGTTTCGCTTGTGTCTTTTGCTGCATTTCACAGCCGGTATGAAACTTGAATATCGACCTTTTCTAATATATCAGGATTATGAGGCGTTGCTTGCTCAATCAAAAGCCATGAGAGCAGCACAAGCTGGTCCACGAGCTGCTCCATCTGGATTTAGGTAATCATCGAGTAGAGCATAATTGAAATAATGGAAGAACAAGATCAAGGGAACTCTGAGTTGGTAGACCTTCGGTTCATTGTCTTTGTTACGAAATGCCAAAGTGCAATGTGTATTCTGTGCAAAAAGAAGGCTTTGTAAAATTTATAGGTGCAACAAAAGGTCACTTTTAAGATAGTATTTTCCAATGCAAACAATGCTCGTCTTTGCATTCCATCTGCTTTGAATAATTATATCATAGAGCCTTTGTTACTCGTGAGTATTTTCGTTTCTAGTCATTTCGAGTTTAATTCCTAATATATTTAAAAAAATTAATTGTTAGTGTTAGCATTTGAAGGTTGCCCTCATCAATTTCGAACGGAATCTACATATCACTAAATAGAAACACACATATTGTAAAGTTCTTCCAGGAATATAAGGCAATAAGAGCCATGCATTCAAATGAAATCATCGGATTTGGCATGATTTGAGATGGTGAAGTAATAGTCTGATACAAAATGGATTACGTTTATTTATTTATTTATTTTTGCTTAAAAGGTAACAAAACGGATTACTTTGATATTCAATATTGTTTATGGTTTCACACATCAGGCTTGTAAGTTTTCCTTACCATATTTAGTAAATTAAATTAGTGTATCATATTATAGACATCAGCCAATGACCATTGCCCCTAATGGCTATGACATAAAGCTGCAAGTGTTGAAAAATTATAGGTAGAAGTTAATCATAATTCATGACTTAATTCCATTTTTCAGAACAGAATTTAATGATAAACACTTGATAGTTTTTAGCAAATAATTGTTTACATTTTCAACTTTTAGCATAAGCTTCTTGGGATTGCTTGGAAATTGGATCTAAAGAGTAAGAAAAAGAAAATAAGTGATACTTTTCTAACTTTAATATCAGTTTCGTTCAAGTTTTGAACAGCTTCATACGAGATAAATGAAGCTCATACAAAGAATATAATACTAACTACGAAAACACGAGGGCTTATGCGATACAAGTTACGCTGGAGGATTTGGTAATACTTTTGGTTTGGGCTTAACTTCTATTTCATTTACACTGCGCACGAAAATAGAATCTGGTTCATGACTGCAAAACAAACAAATAGCAATTAGAACTCGTAAGGAGAATGTGAGAGAGAGAGAGAGAGAGAGAGAGAGCAATGAAAATCAATAGAACAATGAGAACCAATCTTACGGTTTGTCCCCCTCTTCAAATGTGTAGCTCGATGCCACAGCCAAAAGTCGACCATCCCTACTAAATGAGAGTGCTGCAATGCTTGATGGGTATTTTGAGTACTAGAAAAGACGAGCAAATACACAAAAATGGGTCATTTTCAGAAGTGAAAGAAGGTTGTTGTAGTCTAGTGCCAACTACATACCTGATACAGCCTCTTTTTATTGTTCCCATCCCAAACATTAACAAAGCCATCACAACCTCCAGTTGCAAATGTACCATAGCTGTAGAATGAATTTGGAAGCAGATAATCATTAGAAAAAGAGGGTAGAAGTAGAACTGAAAGGTTCTATGCGGGAGATACAAACTTTACAATCAAGCTAAGGAAAGAAAAACAAATTCCAAAATGAACTGGGTTGAACTTTCATTTTATGCCTTTATAATTGCAGTAATATTATTTTTTTTCTCACCATCAGTATTTGCCATACAAGGAAAAATATATGCATATATCCTGGCTTGACCTTCCAATATCTACCATATATTTTCTTTGTTTGAGAAAATCTTGCATACATTTTTAGGTAGAATAACTTTGGCAAAAACAAAACATTTTATTGGCTAGAATTTGTGTCTAGGCAAAACACAATATCAGATTATTAAAAAAGTATGAATATGACTGCAATTCTCAATCCAACAGTTCAAGAACTTGATGTACAAAGAACCCTCAGAAACTTACACTGGGTGAAAGGCAATAGCATTTACTGGATAGACAATGTCCCTTCCAGCTTCTGATTTCCGATGACACTTGAATGCATATCTGCAAGAGGTTTGAAAATATGCATCAAAACACGGCAAAATGAAAGGCAATATTTTGCAATTAATTTAGAAATTGTAATTCAGCAGTTTTACTTGAGATAGTGTAGTAAAAGGAGGACAGTTTGTTGACATCCTAATTCCTAATTCCAAAAAAGCGCAAACATGTCTTAAAACGCCATGGAAGGTTTAAGCAAAGAATCTAAGGGAGAAAACAGGGTAGAAAACACAATATTGCTTGCTAAGAGATGATGGATCAAGAAGGCCTGATGCATGTATGATGATTCATAGAAGAAAACCGGAGTCATATTTTCCACTTTACTTGAACATCGATAGAAACATCTACAAAAGCCTATAATAATAAATAAGAAAATAAGGTAATATGTGCTCCACAATATGAGGACAAGGGCATGTCAAGTTTGGATGTCTAGCATGAATCATAAGACAAAAATAATGAACATTGTATGATGATAGGACTACGAAGTAATCAAGAAGGGCAATATCTACTTCATATTGTCTTTTTGATAGCGCTAAGACAAATATTAAATACAGGCATACTTTTTCGCTTGACTGGCCTCTGAAAGATCAAAAAATTCCATTGCAACCCTTCCTTCGACTGAGCTAAGAGCATATCCTGCATATGGGAATCCAGATGAATTAGACTATTAGTATATAACTAAACAGAATAAGTCATGTCGCATGACATCAAACGGGGGACAATTCTAATCCCCTATATGATATTTCACTCCAATTAAGATATACACAAAGCCATTTGATGTGAAACAATTAATAACATTCTACATTAGAATTCATGTAGAATAGGGATATCATTCTAGTCCTTCAAAATTCTAACTGCAAAAACAGAGAACATGCTGCCAATTTGATGATTAGGCAATACCTGTACCATTGGGATAACAACGTACACATCGAGTTTGATATTTCAATGATGATTCCCTTCGTTGCTCAGGTTGAGACATATTTCGCAGATCATAGATATTTACATGCCTTCCAGCAGTAGCTACTACCACACGATTTCCAACATGAGATAAAGAATAAACACGTTCAGGTTGCGGATATGTGCCAACTAGAGTACGCTCCTGTCCACTTGCTCCTCTAGGATCCCAACACTTCAGTGTTTTATCCCAGCTACCAGTGATAACTTGCCCTATGTTCATTTGCAAAAGCAGAAAAATAGAAATGCATCAAATTTTTCCATAATAGAGAAAAAGAAATTATTTGACATTCAATATGCATATTCTCATAGCCTATAGAATTTCAATCATTATGAGGAATTTGCTATCAGGGGAAAAAAGAAGCTAACATTGCTATGGATATTAAACAAGTCCAACGATATTAAGCATAAATTCTTTTCATTCTTTGCTATTTGTCTTCCATAGTTTACAATATATAGCGGCTGATATAAGTGTCATGAAGAAATTTGGGATGCTACACAAAATAGTTAAGGCCAAACTAGTCTTTATTCCCACGGGACATGCCATGATGACATTTGGCATTCCAATAAAAACTATGCATCTCAGCAAACAAACTACTACAATGGTGCACAATAAAAAAAGTCATATACATGCTCTTTTATCATCATGCTATACATTTGAACTTTTCTAGGTTCATAACAGTCAATGTCATCATAAACTCTCCTCTAGCTGATTTACATAATTTCTAAACATACTAAAACTTACAATAAATAGACATGAACATATGCTGATGCTAATCTTACACACCTGATGCATAAGAGTACTCAATACAACGAACAGGGGCATCATGTCTTCCCAAAATATCTTCCTTGTTGTGGCTAAAAACCAGCCTGAAATATATCGATTCCAACACTTTAAGTAGATGAAAATGACACAAACTTTTCACGGCATCATAAACATGATGAATTAAAGAAAAGCCGTGATTATATTCTATCCTTGAGAAGGAGCTAGACAGGCAGGAAAAGTGGTCATCCAACAAAAATAGCATTTGCAAGCAAATGATAAGAAACTCTTTGCATAAAGACAAGTATAACCATGCCAGGTAAGACTGAGTTAATTTTGCATATTGTCAAGAATTACCAACAAAAAGGAAGTACAAGAAATCATTACAAGTTACAGCAGTAAAAAAGTACGAGAGGAAAAAAACCTGCTCTAATTGTCAACTAGAGATCCACAAACTTACAATTGCAAGAAGAAACAACTAATTATATAGCCATTTCACATTTTCAAGAGCCCAAGAAGGTAATATTGACTAGCTACTTCTGATTCTTGAAAAAATTAAATCAGCTTTGAATATCAGATGTTTCCAGATCTCAATTCTTCTACATTTTCATCAGCTCCCTTTTTTAAAATTAGCCGTACAGGAATATCATAGTAACTTATCTTTAAAACTCAAACACATGCTTAAGTTCTTTATACAATTTGGACATTGAAATCATACTAGAGGATGAAAAAGGTCTCATAGGTACTGCGCACTTCAAAATTGAACAAAGCGAAAACGCCAGCAATCATAGCTAATTGTCTACTTCATTTAGTTTCAAAAAAAGAAAAGAAGAAGAAGATGAGAAACTATAAACTGACCGTCTCACAGTATTGTCAGCACTAGCACTAAAACCAGAGGAATCATCGTGGAAGCAGCAATCTAGCACAGGCCCGCCATGCATGAACTCTCCCCGCACCGCATTAGCACTCGCATCATATAATCTCACACTCTATTCAAAAATCAAAAAACAAATGAAGAAATGCAACAGAGCAAGGGATTTTATTCACAAAAATGAGCAGGCAGGCATACCTTGTCCCAGGAAGAGACAAGTAGGTGATCGCTGTGGTTGGAGAAGCGAATGTTTGAGATTCCATCAGTAGGCGGATTCGAAAGCTCGCGGCCAGAACCCGGCGGTGGAAGAACAGCTGTCATGGCGTTATTGTTGATCGGAGGGGAGAAGAAGCCGGTTGCTTGTATCAACTAGAGACTAGGGTTTTGAGAGAGAGAGAGAGAGAGAGAGAGAGAGGGAATGAGATTTGAAAATGGGAATTCGTGTTGTAAGGTTTTTGAATGTCATTGTTTTTTGTTTAGAAGGGATAGATTTGAATTTAAATTTGAATTGAAAGGAGAAAATTGAATACAGAACATAATTAAAACTTGGCTTCTTTGTTTGTTTTGATACATGTGAACTTGTTTATTAAAAAATAATAATAATAAATACTCTATTTTATATATAATACTAATAATGTATAAATTTATTTTAAAATCTTTAAATTTTATCTAAATAAACTCTTTAGTTATTTTCTTTATTTTTGAATATAAAAGTACAAAATTAACTTTGGTTATAAGTAAAAATATATATCTTTTAGTTTTCAAATTTAATTAAAATAATAAAAGTTTTTATAGTATATACACATACATCAATATTATATCTATAGTTATAGTTATAAAAAAAATAAAAACAACGCAATTATTTTTTCTCCTTAATATATATTTTTATTTTTTATTAGATTAATATAATATCTATAAATTAATTAACAATAAATATTATTATGGATTTTGAATTTTTTTTTAAATGATATCTTTTTGTTTGTAAAATTTATCCATCAGATATATTAAAAATGAAAATTTCAAATTTACAATTTTATATAATTCTACTCCTAATTTTATATTTTTTTATTTAGTTATTTTAATAAAACAAGCTCTATACCAATAAAGTTTAGTTCTATAATAATATAAAAATTTAATAAATTAATTAATCAATATTAGTAATATTAGAATGATGTGAGGAGAAAAATAAAAAATGGAAAAGATGAATATGTTTTGTCATTATAAAATGGATAATTTTAATATTATTAGTTTAATTTGACTATTAATAAAGACTAAACAGTTAATAATGACAAAACTTATGAATTATACATGTCAAAACATAAGGACCAATAAATAATTTATCCTAAAAAATTAATTTATTAGTACCCAACCTTTTACTTAACATACTAGTCTCTTTTGTTATGCTAAATAGTTTAGTATGTAAAAAAACCAATAAAAATAATTATATCAATGATTCTTCAACTATTAAAAATGAGATAGAATTACCATAAATTTTTAGTCGTTTATGTCTCAAATGTAGAAAAATTAATTGTTTAACATTTAAGTGATATTTTGAATAAATTGATTTGATAAATTTCGGTAGGACAGACAATAAAAGGCAACTATGAGAATATTTGCATTATAATTATTGTTTTAACACAATTCGGTATTCAATTTCATTTATGATAGTTGCAGAATCATAAATATAATTATTATTATTGGTTTTTGAAGGTGGAAACAATACGATTCAACAAAGCAAAAAATATGAATCTTAACAATGCATATTAAACAATAGAGAATGAACATGTGTTAAGTAATAAGGGAACACTGAAGAAACTAATAAATTATGAAAAAAATGAATATGAACTTGTTATTGTACGGTATATTTTGTGAAATAAATCTGATTAATTATTAAATAGCTTCTAATTAATTTTAATCTATATATTAGAATCTCAACTTTAAATTTTTAATTTAAATAATTTAAAATGCTTAATCCTCGAAAAGTTTTTAATTGAGAATTACACTATATATTTTAGTTTTAAGCAAAAACAAGTCAAAGAATTATAAATTGTAAATTCGAAAATCTCACCAATATGAAATGAATTTTTTTTGTAATTATAAGTTTTTTAAACATTAACATACCTACTAAGCTTTCAAAAAATATTTGAAAAGCATCATATTTAATCTGCTTGCAATGTCCAATTTTATATTTTTAATTGGTTGTGATATAAACCATCTAAATGTTATATCATAAATATATCAAATTGGTATACACTAAAATATATTTTTTTTAATGTTTTTGAATTACTAAATTTCATTTGTATACTAACATACTAGCTTTGAACCCGCATATTACGCGATCTAATAACTATTATTTACAAAACACATAAAAAAAGTTAAATTTTTCATATAAAAAAAATTTCTAATATTTTTAAAACTAAATTAAAAATTAAACAATTATTTTTATACAAGCCAAAAAACTCATTATAGGATACAATGATTAAATAATAAACGTATGCATATTATTAAATTTCTTCTACATAGTCAAATAATTTCAATACTACAATATATAATGTTAAGGGAAATTTTTTTAGAAACTTAACCTATCCGAGTTGTTCATTTGGTATCTGACGTATTGATTTTGGTCATAATCGCTATTATTGTAATAGATAGATCCTTGTGACTCTTCAATACTACTCTCTAAATTACTAATATCATCTATTTCATTGAATTCCAATGTTTCAATTACTTTAAACCCGAAACGTTCTTAACTGACATGGGTTGGGTACTAAGAAAACCAAATTAATAGAGTATGTTCTGAATGGGTAGATAGTGGACATATATGTTCGAAAATATGACATTATAAAATGTGTTTATTTGTCAACTTTAGGCTTAATTATTTTATGGATAAATCCCGATTTGAATAATGTGAATTTATGTCATCGTATTTTACATAATGAGATCTTTCCAAGGGTAGATAATAAGCCAAAAAATGATACATAATGAATGAGAAATTGATGCTCAAAGTAAGTCATGTATAAAGAATTTGCTCGAGGGAAATGGATTGAAAAATCCAATGTCCCACATGTGAAAAATATAAGGTGGATAATAGGTTTATATTGAATAACATATGTAATAATCGTTAACTTGTATTAGTCAAACAGCTCTCTCTTGTGCACATAAGGGTGCAAATCCAACCCTTAAAGCCAAATGTGTGCACTTGCATGACCTGAGCGAAGCGAATGCTACACTAAATTGGACTACTAATAAGCTTGTCTCCTTTTGGTCTGACTCCTTATATTTTTTTTCCTCTGCAACAGTCATATTTTAAATTAAATTTTATTTTAATCCCTTCTTACAGCATATTTGATTTTGCCTTTTACTCCATTTTTCGAATTACATACACAGAAAAAGCATCTTTTTGCAAATTTTCTATTCTTTTATTCTTCATTTTCCATAAGTAGGATGTTCCTTTCTTCTTTGGTGGTGATAATCTTAGCACATGGGTAGAGTTTACTTTTGTTGCTACTGTATCCTGGGCATGGTTTTCAGACCCGGACCGGTGAAGAGATGGATTCATGGATTTTGGAATAAATCGGAATAAACCGGAATCGAACCGGATTTAAAAATATATTAAAATATTAATATATTTTTATTTTTATATTTATAATTTATGAAAATTTGAATATTTTTATTATAATTCTTTAATTTTAAGCATTTCAAATAGGATATAGTAATTAAAAAAACTCAATTTATGAAATATAGTTTTTTTAGTTACAATTAAATGTCAATTTAATTTAAAATAATTTAAAAAACAAACTATATTTTATTTTAATTAAAAACACCTCAAAATAATAACTTAAATTTTATATTCAAATAATTTTTTTTTTTTAAAAAAAAGTATGGTCCAACCAGAAAACCAATCCGGTTCACGGTTCCAGTTCGACCGGACTGTCCGACCGAAAATTGACCGGTTGTTGATCAAAGTGAAAACCAGATAGAAACCGACCAGTCTGACCTCCGGTTCCAATCGAACCCGGTCCGGTTTTCACAACTATGATCCTGGGAGACTGTTCCTCCACACTCAGAAGAAAATTGTCTTAAGAAAATTGAATCGGGTTTAGACCTCAACATTTCTATTTTATAGTAAAGTGAAAAGTATTTCAAAATTCTCCTTCTAATCCTATTCAATTCATATTATGTAATTCAATTGTTAGTTTTATTTGTGTATTTTGTAATTATTTCTTTTGGATTATAATAATTATGCTCTAAGAATATCATGCTCCAAAAAGATCTTTTTGTTGATAATACTAATATCAAATAATTTGGTTTTTTTTACCATTAGCTGAAATCTAAACAAAATTAATCAATATCAATATATTTATTTACTTTCATAACGAAATTGTATTTTTATATCAAAATCTTTGTGATCTTAATAAAAATATTTACTTTTAATTAATTTTATTTTATTTTTTAAATATATATATATATATATATAAATATATTTAGTATAATGACTCAAAATTAAGAATTTTATCACCACTTTTAAATTAAAAGATATAAATTCTAATGTTATTTTTATAGAAAATCACTACCTTTCAATATATTAAATATTTGGAAAGATAAATAACAGTGAAACATATAAATATTCATTCATGATTACATTATATTTTTTTTTTATCTTTCTTATACATGTTATTTAATATTGAGGTAATTATATATATATATATATATATATAATTAAGAATTATAATTCAAATATATTTTTTACTGAATTCAATTCAAATATATAATTAAATTAAATAACACTTACAAAAACTAATGCATCATAATGACTTTAAACAATGAACTAAATAAAATTTAAAAATTGGTAATAATTCTCTTTATTAATGTTATGAGGAGTTACAAATTGTTCAAAAAAAAAAAAAGAAAAAGAATTAAGTAGTGTATAATAAATAAATAACATTAATAGACAAACAATTATATATCACGTATTTAGTTTAGAGTTATAAATATATAAATTAAAAAAAAAAGATGTTACAACCAACATAAAAAGAATCGAATACATGTAAACAACTGAAATATTGTAATTCATTTTCTACATTGTTGTACAAAAAAAAAAAAAAAAAAAAGAAAAAAAAAGAAATACACAATAAAAATAAAAATAGACAAATAGAAAAGTTATGATTTGCAATTATAATTGTACAAAACAAATTATAATTTTCGTACATGACTGGTTAAAGAAAAGAAAGGAAAGAAATAACCAAATAAAGAGAGATGAAGAGAAGATAAATAATCTTTAACTCGAGTGAAATTCTTGCAAATAATTTTTTTTCTTCAAATCCACTTGCTCATTGCCATTATCTTCAGTCTCCATTAAAAAATAACCAATGACGTGACCAAAAAAAAAAAAAAATAATACAAAAGTTATGATTTACAACTAAAATTGTAATAAGTTACAAAAGTTACGATTTATATGACTGGTTAAGGAAAATAAAGGAAAAAAAGACTTGACAAAGAGATGAAGGGAAGACAAATAATCTTTAACTTATTTTATATTTGTCTTTGTTTTTTCTCATATCTTGTTGCTCCTTGTCAGCATTTTTAATCTTCATAAAAAAAATATTTATATAATTTTATGACCGTTATAATCCATTAAATTATTGGAATTATTACGTAATTGATAATACTTTCTTTATTTCATTATTTATTTTTACGAGTAACAACTAATTTTGTAACATTAAGATATAAATTTTTCTATTAAATTTTGTTGATTAATTTATTAGGAGTTACCAATTTTTAGGAATGAAACTTTGAGCCAAAAATTATGAAAAATAGAGAAAAAATGAGAGAAAAGATAAAGATAAATCTGAAATTTTAGAAGAAGAGAGAAAATACTGAAAACCTTGTTTTACAATATATATATATATATAGAGAGAGAGAGAGAGAGAGAGAGAGAGAGAGAGAGAGAGAGAGAGAGAGAGATTTTAGAATTTATTTTCATCATAATTTATGGTTTTTAGGTAATGGCACTTGAGTGACTGTTTGTTTAACGTGAATCCATGAATGAAATTATTGGGCTAAGCCTTATAAAAAGACCAAGCCCAAGCTCAAAGCTCAAGATCCTGATTAATGAGTTACAGTATTGTTGTTGATGGAAGGAAAAAACTGTGCAGATCTTCAATAGCAAAAACGGAATTGGAAATGCAGGGGAAGAGGAAATCAATTTAACCCAATACAAATCAAATATTAGAAACAGATCTCTCTGATTCCATTTCCTTCTCTGTTGTTGATCGCTTAAACCCTAACTTAATTTATGCAAATTCCTCTTCTACTTCTGTAGTCCACGGTTATTTCATTGGCCACCTCATCCGTTCCCCCCTGCAATGGTGGTCTGCAAATGCCGCAAGGTACTTATCTCTTTCTTCTTCGTGATTCAATTGTCGTTAAAATTAGAATTAGGCGATGCAGGTTTAGATCTGATTTACTTTTGTAATCTAATTCGATCTTTTGTTTCTGGATTGCTCGAGTTCGATTTAATTGAAATCGGATGTTAAGAAAAAGTTCGAGGGATTGGAGTAAGGCGCTCAATGTTGTTTTCGGTCTATAATTTCATTGGAATTCGGCATCGCACTAAGTTTTATGGACATGAAGTTCCAGTTGGGAACTAATCAACTGGCGCTTCGCTGATTTGTCAGCTGCATTGTAGTTCTTTGGTGGTTGTCAGCTGGCATTAAATTGCTGTTTAATGGTCAAATGTTTGATCGATTAAGCTCGAAATAGCATTTTCAGATTGAACTGTTAACTATATTTTAGTGACGAGATAAATTAATCTATAGGTTTGTGTTTCCCATGGAGTTTGAACTGCTTTTGGGTATTCACATTATTTAAGGTCTTGATGCTGCTAACTCTGGTGTCATTATTGGCAGTTCTCCGGAGATCAAATCGATATTACTTTATCTTTTTTCTTTAATGTTTCTAAGGATGTTGATTCATGTTTGTGCGCTTCGCTATTTCAGGCAACAAAACTATATTGTTTCGTGCACAAGGTCCCTGTTTGCGGGGAATGCATCTGCTTCACAGAGCATCAAATATGTGTGGTACTTATTCCCAACTTCTTATCTCTTCATTAATGCTCTGGTTATTACGTTATACTTGATTAAAGGGCTATCTAATGTTTGTCATCTCATGTGATGATCAATTATTTTGCAGGATTTGATGCTTGAATGTCAGTGAATTCATAGATATTTTAATATTTAAACTTCCATGAGTATCATGAGCAAGTAGATACATTCACTTCTCATTGTTTGTTCACATATAATATATACATGCATATGCTACCTGCATTTCATAAAACCTTGAATACTTATATATTGAACAAGTTATGGAATCCGAATTCTCTATGTTTTCTGATCAATGTGTAGGTTCGTACTTACTCAGAATGGGTAATAGATGGGGAGTATGATTGGCCTCCCAAATGTTGCTCATGCCAAACTGTGCTTGAAGAGGAGACTGGATCTCAAACCACTCGATTGGGTTGCCTGCGTATGTTTTACCACAAATATGTATGCTTTAACTTGTAAATATTTCCGTGCACAAGATGACATGTATTTCTTTCTGGGCTCCATTGTAGATGTTGTACACACAAACTGTTTGGTTTCACATATCAAGAGCTTTCCTCCGCACACTGCACCAGCTGGATACGTTTGTCCATCATGTTCAACATCGGTAAGAGCGCTTGAAACTTATTTTTGTGTTGTATTATATATTTATTCTATCTTCAGAGACACCTTTTTTTCTGGTCATGGCTGGAATTTGGTATTTGTAATGCTTTGTTAGGGAAATAAAGTAAAATTTTGATTATTGATGTGATCAATAGAGGCTGAAAGAACGTAGAAGTTGGATATTGAAAGAGAACTAGAGATAGTCTTGCAAATAGATAAACTGTTAAAGCCTTGATAATAACTTAGATGTTAACTCGAATATAGGGAGGATGTGTCATTTACTTCCAAGGGCTTAGATTTAAAATACTATTTTCATCCATATGTGTTATCTGCTATATTCTGATTCTTCATGTGGCTTTGTCTTGGAGGAGAGTTGAGCTTGGATGTGCTCAATTTAAGTTCAAACACGGGTTTCTTAACACTTCATGTTCTGAGAAACATTCACAAGTTGTAACCTGTCTTTATGGATTCCTGTTTGCCCTTTCTCTGTTCTCCTAAGCTGTTAGCATCTGTAAAAAGTTTGGGAGATGCTTGCTTTAGTTGTTTACTATTTCAACTAGGGATGTGAATGCTCCTCTGAATTGATTTTCTGCTTACAAAGTTAGTCTTTTGTGTATTGTTTGTATGGTGAGGTGCATACCCTTGGGGTGTGCAATGGAACCTAATTCCGCTGGAATGCTTGGTAGTTAACAGTGAGTGATTCCTTGGAAAGTCCAGTTTGATGCTACACTATCTACCTACTTTTAACTGTTTTCGTTTTATATATTCCAATTGTTCTCAGAAAATATAATTACTCAAAACAATCAGCTGTCTAGCATCAGGATATTTAAATCAGATTTTTTAGTAGGAATGCTCATTGTTTTTGGTGTTAAGTTCACATAGAATCACAATTATCTTAGAGCTTCTGCTGCATTAGATTTACTATTTAAACTGTTATTGATAAATAAACTCAGACAACAAATGCTATTGGCTTCTTCCTACCATCTTGTTGCTGGTTTGTGGCATTGAATATTTTGACCAAACAAAGAAAAGAAAAGGATTATTATTATTATTTTTTTTTATGCTTGTGTTGTTAGAAGTTGGTTCCATCAATGTTTTTGGCATACCATTAATTTTTTTCATATGATGTTTTAATGGTTCAGATATGGCCTCCCAAGAGTGTTAAAGATTCAGGATCCCGTCTTCATTCAAAGCTGAAGGAAGCTATCATGCAGGTAACTTTAAGCTTGGACCTTCGATTGTGATAAGCTAATACAAGTTCAATGACAACCTGGACTATCATTTGATAAAAACCAATACTCCCTCCATTCTATTTTATTTGTCCTTTGAGGTTGTTCACCAAGACCAATGAAGCATTATGTAGATAATTAAAATGACTAATCTACCCTTAATACTTATCTCCTAAAAGTCTACTTTTCAAGGCAAAATTCTCTTTGTTCTTAATTATTGTGGTCTTATTATATAAAAGTCTCCATTAATACTAAACCTCTCTCTTAGTACAAATAAGGGCAAACGTGAGAGAGTGTCAAAAGTGCATAAATAATATTGAACGTCATATAAGAAGGAACAAATTGAAAAAGTTCAAACGACATATAAAAAGAAATGGAGGGAGTATCTGTTCAACCGAATAACTCAGTAACTGAATCGTTCTAATCTTGCTTTTGATGTGTACTTATTATTGATATCTCAATGTGTCCACTCTACTTGATATATTGGTCGCTTTCACCTTTACACTTGTGTTTTATTGGATGAGACATCCAAAACTTCTGGCACCCACCTTTTACCACTAAGAATGAAGAATGAAGCACAGTTATATGATTTTTCCACTTTGTGTTTTCCTTGTTTGGGAATTTTAATCATATTGTCATCGTACATTCGCTTTCTAGTACGGAGGGAAATTTTTGAGTTGTTAATGTATCAGCGGCATGGTCATAAAAGGCCCAATCATAATGGGAAATAGTTGGAATTCATTTTGAGGGATGGTATTTCATTACCACATCTATAGTATATACCATGCAGTGGGAGGATTCGTGAAAGAAGAGCTGAGATATCTTTTTATTTGTCAGGGGCGCGGTGGGGTTGGGAGGAATCAGGGTGTTGCCAATTTGTGATGTGTAAATAGTTTATGAGAGTTGAAATTAATAATCATTGGTCTTTCTTTTCAATGTTTAGTTGAGATTTTAAGAAGTTTTTTTTGCTAACATGCAGACTGGTTTGGAGAAAAACTTGTTTGGAAATCATCCAGTTTCACTACCTGTGCCACCTCCTGCATTTGCCTCGGATCCACTGGTTGCCATTTCTTCATCATCTTCTGCGACAAAAGAGGAAATAGGTGTATCTGATGGATATGCATCTGCATCTGGAACGGGACAACTTAAAATTTCAGTACCTGATATTGTAGAGATTGATAGTCCCAGTTCAGCTGGAAATTATTTGAAGACCTCTAGTCCTCCTGGCGTAAGAGATTACATCCTCTCTTTTCTTATTTTCCTTTTTCTTCATATCTTGCCGGTTACTTGAAACAGATATTTTGGTCGATGAACTATAGCTCATGAGTGTATAACAGCGATTTATCTTGTTTGGGTCACTTCGATATCTTAGTTTGTTTTGTTTTGGAATGTTTTTATGCAATACAGCCCGTTGCTACAACACGTAAAAGTGGCGTCCATGTTGAGAGGCAGAATTCTGAAATATCATACTATGCAGATGATGAAGATGGGAATCGTAAAAAGTACAGTCGAAGGGGTGAGTAGAATAAGCAAGATCAAATGACATAGTGGAACTTATGAGACATGCTATGAAATACAACTTTTTCCTTCTTGCTATGAGATCTATTCTGCTTTCCTGCCATGCTTCTAAAAGATATGGATCTAAGATGAATTCATGCATATACAACTCATCATAAAAGCATTTAGTCAAATTGGCCATCCATGACCAATGGATTTGATATTGCAGCCATGGAATATCTATGTCTTAGTGGGGATAAGGCCATTTACATGGATGGCACAAAAAATGATATTGGTTTTGGGGAATGGGATTAATAAATGCTGTGAATAGTAGTTCTGACACACCTGTTATAATCTGATTATGCTCTGTATTAATTTCCTATCAATATTCATTCAGCATCTTGATTCAAAATTAATACAATGAACAAGGACATTCAACACATAAGTTGGAATTGTTTGATACAGATAATAGAGTTGATGCCTGTTAAATGCTGATTGCTTTATATCCTTAGAGTTGATGCCTATTAGATGCTGATTGCTTTATATCCTGTCCAAATTTTCAAACTCCAAGTCTTCTGTTTCAGGTCCATTCAGGCATAAGTTTCTCAGAGCATTGCTTCCCTTCTGGTCAAGTGCATTACCAACTTTACCAGTCACTGCACCTCCACGTAAAGATGCATTAGATGATGCCCCAGAAGGTCGTACAAGGCATCAAAGACCATCTAGAATGGATCCAAGAAAAATCCTTCTCTTTATAGCAATCATGTAAAGTCTGCACTTCTTTTCGAATCAATGGACATGGTGTTCTCATTAGTGTGAAAATACTATTCTGGCTTGATCTGGTATCTTTTGATTATTTTTTGTTGTATGAATCTCTTCTGCATCTTAAGTCATCTATGCTTCATATTTGCATGGCTTGGCTTGTGATGGGCACGCCCATTAGCTGACAGATGATTCTGTTTGCTCTACATTGAGTAAATTACGTTGGCTAACACAAATGTTTATTATCATGTGCAGGGCCTGCATGGCTACTATGGGTATACTTTATTACAGAATTGCTCAACGGGGTTTTGGGGAGGAGCAGCCAGATGATGAGCAGCAGTAAAATTCTTACTAAATTGTGATGGAATTTTGTACCTTTTACAAGCATACCTGCTGCTTTCTGTAAGCCATTTGCTACTGCTGCTTAATTGTGTAGTCCTCCCTTGTTTGCATCATTTTTTTTATTTGGGTTAACAAGCGAATGTAAAAGAGGGTGGAAAATAATTTTATTTCCAGCGTCTATGGCAGTAAATTGTTACATAATCTCTCTTGATCACAATCTTTTTAGGCTTTACTTTTTCATTTTTTTCTGTCTACCTGGGTTGTATTGGAGAATTAGGTTGAAGAGAAAAATGTTTTTGTTTGTATTGGCTTATATTTGTAATTACCTGTTCATTTGATACATGTTCGCAAAGTGTTGATCAAGCCATGATTCTGTCTGCTTCGATTTGGCCTTAAAAAAGGTTGACTAATATGATCATGGACTTTGCAAGTCTTAAAAGCACTAGCTGTCTCCAAAGGTTGGAGTTTTATCGCGCTTTATTTCGTTCCAAGTTTATTTTATTAAACTCAAATTGATTTTTCCAAAAAAAAAATTCTAGTTTACTCTGATAAATTCTTTATCAAGTGGTTAAACGTAGTCGTATTTTAATTAGAACCTAAGTGAACAGTGGGGTCTTCAAGGCTAAAGAAGCGAGTGAGATACGTAGGATCCTTAGAGAACTCTTCGAGAGTGTGTTCCTAATTGAGAGGACTGCTCTAATGATATTGATGATGCGGCAGTGAATAGGAAGACCTCTCAATGGATCTTTCCATTGGAGATGCCTTTGTTTGGCTATAAATTTTGAAAATTTGTAATCATTGTACCTTCCAAATTTTTGCAGCAGCAAACGCTTGTGTTTAATTTTTGATATAATAGATTATTTAGCACAAATCGAGATATATAACAGCGACAGCAGCTAATAGTGCACTGCACGTTACCTTTTTCCTTTTTCTTTCCTCATCGGCATTGGCGGGAACTCTTTATTTCTGTTATATAAATAGGGATATATACGAGAATTACAGGAGTTTTTCTTTTCGTTCTGATCAAAATTCCTTCTTTTCCTGCTCTTTTTCTGTTCTCTAGTGCCTCCGCGCACTCAATTACTGCTGTGCTGTGCTGGAGTAATTACGTGTTGGTTTCTTCCATTCTCAGTCGAGAGAAAGCAAGTATGAATCCATAGATGGCGCCATTCATGATCCAGAACCAGAAGTAACGGATCAATAGTTTTTGTTTTACCTAGCGGCTGTAATACGATGGTCCTATCCTTGATCCAATGACTCTGCACTCTTTTTCTCCTTCCATGGCTCAAAGCGTGATCTCGATTGATTCTGTGGTAGATGTTTGGCTGGATTTGTTTGCAAGGTTCTCTCAAGGAGACCCTCTGCGAATCTCACAACTCCAGAAATAAATTTAACCTTTCTATCCAGGTACACTTTCTGTTACTGAATTTTACACTCCATGTGAAGATTTTGTGGGATGAATTGTTGAATTTGAGACCTCTTCCTAATTGTATATGCTTTTATAAGAATCAGATCATGTTTATAACTTTTATGAGAGGCTTAAATGATAATTTCTCAACTGTTTGTTTACGGTTACTACTTTTAGAGCCAATTCTCTGCTTTAGCAATACAACATGAGAGACATCTTAATTCCTCCCACTAATGCATTATTTAGAATCGAATTCTTACAAGAAACGAATTAAATTAGGATTATCTCATGATTTACAAATCCTTCAAATCATTCTCCAAAGAAAATGTTTGAATTCTCTAGTTTAAGTTATGCCAAACAATTGAATTCACGAGAAATAGGATAAATTCCTTCAAAATCCATTAAAATCTATCTTTGCAAACTAGTGAAGGGGTAAAGCAACTCATTTCCAAACCGAGAATTTTGGTTCTAAGCCAAATGATGCCTCTCTCAAGTCAAATTATTATGATAAAAAGGCTCCTGTCTGTGCCTACTGCTTTGTTTATCGTAAACACATAGTTTTCTAGCTGGATTTAAGTCCAAGAATAACAGATCAACGTCAAATGTAGGAGCCAACATATGAGATATTTTTAGATTCAACAAAAATGTGCAGGATATTGAGAAAGGTTTTAGGGATAGAGAGATTGAACACAAGATTTACTGTGGTTCGGCTTTGGTTTGCCTACATCCACTCCCCAAGGATCCTCCTTGAGATTTTCTCTCCACTATCAACTCTTTTTAGGGGGCAAGAGTTAAGCCCAGTTACAAAATACAAACCTAGAGTTTTCTACCCTGAACATTACAGTCCCCTCTGGTTCTTCCAAAGCTACAAGATGTCAGAACTCCGTTTTCTGATTCAATATCTGAAATCACAAAAGTCAGAAATAGAAGAATAGGAGAAGAAAAATAGAGAGGAGGGAAGAGATAGGAAGATAGGAAGGAAATTGATTAGATAATTCTCATTGATAGATTTCCCTTACATTTGCATGACCTTATATAACTGAGGTCAGAAACGGTTAGGGAAATAAGATGAGCTGTTATAACAGCCTACAAAAGGACAAAATAGCATAACCGAATGGTAACAACCTCTAAAACAAAATAACAGAATTTAAATGACTAATAATAACCTTCAGCTTAAGAAAATAACTAACTCCAATAATTCTATACCCTTGGACGTCTCCTATATGTGACAATACTTCCCCCTTTTGCACATTCTTGTCCCCAAGAATGGTAAAAGTCTGGAAATTGTTTGCTAATGACAAGTTCATCCTCCCATGTGGCATCTATTGCTGAAAAACCTGCCCATAAGATAAGTAGTTGTTTAGTGAGATTTCCGGCCACTACAACATGCCTTGTATTGAGCACCTTCTTTGGTTCTATCACCCATTCATCATTGTGTACAGGAGGAAGGGTAGTGTAGGTAGGGATGGCTGGATCTGGTTTCTTTTTGAGAAGGGAGATGTGAAAAACTGGATGCACTTTGCAAGTTGTAGGCAATCTCAACTTGTAAGCTACCTTGCCAATCTTCTCAATAATGGAAAAGGGCCCATAGTACCTTGCTGAGATCTTCTGAGAAAATCTAGTTGCAACCGTTGACTGCCTGTAAGGTTGCAGTTTGAGGAACACCAAGTCTCCCACCTGAAATTCCCTGTCTGTTCTCCTTTTATCCGCCATTTGCTTCATCCTGTTCTGGGCTGAAGTTAAATTCTCCTTGAGTTGTAAGCTAAGCTGCTCCCTCTCTTTAAGGAATTGTTCTAACGCAGCTACAGGTGTGTCAATGGTAGGGACTGCTGGTAGCGAGGGATTTACTCCATACACGGCTTGGAAAGGACTCATCCGGATGGAACTCTGGTAGCTGGTATTATACCAATATTCAGCTAGACTCAACCAATCCGCCCATTTCTTAGGAGTTAAAAAGCACATACTCCTCAAGTAGTTCTCCAAACATTGATTTAGCCGTTCGGTTTGTCCATCCGACTGTGGGTGGTAGGCACTGCTGAACTTAAGTTTCGTTCCCAGCAATCGCATGAATTCCTTCCAAAACGTTCCTGTAAATATTCGGTCCCTATCCGAAACAATTGAATTTGGCATCCCATGGAGTTTGAATACATTATCCAGGAATACTTTAGCCACTGAGGCAGCAGTGAAAGGATGAGCAAGAGGGATAAAGTGCCCCTGTTTAGTGAATCTGTCTACAATTACCATTATAGTGTCGAACCCTCTTGATTTCGGTAGCTTTTCAATAAAATCCATTGCGATTTCCTTCCAAGCTCCTTGAGGAATTTGCAGGGGTTGAAGCAGCCCTGGATAGGCTGAATTGTCAATTTTACATCTAAGGCATGAGTCACATGTTGAGACCCATCTAGTTACATCAGCAAGCATCTTTGGCCAGCAGAAATGTTGCTGGAGCCTATACATAGTCCCCTTGACCCCTGAATGGCCTCCTAAAGAGGAATTATGGCATGTAGATATAACCTTATTCCTAAGATCCGAAGTAGCTCCAATGTAGATTCTTTGTTTATATCGGATTACCCCATTCTGTAAGGAATACCCATTGTCATTAAGGGGTTGAACTATCAGTTGTTGAAGTAATAAGGCTGCCTTGGGATCCCCTGAATAAGAATTCTGCACTTCTTCCATCCAAGTAGGAGCAACCATTGAGACTGCCAGCAGAGTTCCATCCTCTTCCATTTGTCTTGAAAGAGCATCGGCTACCCGGTTCTCAGACCCCTTCTTATATTGTATGGTATATTCCAAGCCCAAGAGCTTTGAAATGCCCTTATGCTGAATGTAAGTATGGAGTTTTTGTTCCAACAAGTGTTTAATGCTCTCATGGTCAGTCTTAATAATGAAAGAAGACCCTTCTAAGTAATGTCGCCACGTAGTGCAAGCTTGCAAAATGGCTAGAAGCTCTCTTTCATAGGCTGATAACAACTGATTTTTAATACTTAGAGCCTTAGACAGATAACAAATTGGCTTACCTTGCTGCATTAGAACTGCACCCAATCCCGATCCACTTGCATCGCACTCTAGGACAAAAGGTTGTTTAAAGTCCGGAAGTGCTAGCACAGGAGCCTCGGTCATGAGTTGTTTCAATTTCTGGAATGCTGTAATTGCCTCCGGGGACCAATGGAACTGATCCTTCTTCAGCATGTCAGTGAGCGGCTTGCTGATAACTCCATAGTTTTTAATGAACCGCCGATAATACCCAGTCAGCCCTAGAAATCCCCTCAGTCCTTTGAGTGTCGATGGCAGCGGCCAGCTAGTCATTGCGCTCACTTTTTCAGGGTCTGTAGCCACCCCTTTCCCTGAAATTATATGCCCCAAATAGGTTACTGAGAGTACTGCTATGTCACACTTTGAGGCTTTAGCAAAGAGCTGATGGTTCTGCAGCAAATGGAAAACCACTTCCAAGTGTTGTAAGTGTTCAGCCTCGGTCCTACTATAAACCAGAATGTCATCGAAAAAGACCAAAACAAATCTGCGGAGATAAGGCTGGAAAATGGAGTTCATTAAGGACTGGAAGGTGGCCGGTGCATTGGTCAAGCCGAAAGGCATAACCAGAAATTCATAATGCCCCGAATGTGTTCTGAAAGCTGTCTTGCATACATCCTCAAGCTTCATTCGGATCTGATGGTAGCCAGATCTCAGATCTAACTTGGAAAACACCTGTGCTCCCCCTAATTCATCAATGAGTTCCTGGATCACCGGTATTGGAAACTTGTCCTTAACCGTGGCCTTGTTGAGCTCTCTATAGTCCACACAAAATCGCCATGTACCATCCTTCTTTTTGACCAGCAGCACCGGAGAGGCATAGGGGCTGTGACTGGGTTGGATTATTCCGTTTGAAAGCATTTCGGCTACTAGTTTCTCAATTTCGTTCTTTTGATGGAATGAATACCGATAAGGCCTGACATTAATTGGTTGTGTGGCGGGTTTAAGAGGAATGCTGTGATCATGAGATCTTTTTGGGGCTAAGGTAGTTGGCAACTGAAAGATTTGGCTATATTTTTGTAATAATGGTTCGTAAGGGGCTGGTGCTTTGGGTAATGGTTCTCCTTGAATTTGTAGTTCGGGTTCAAGGGGCTCAGTGATTAGGAAAAGCATTGAGGAAACCCCTTTCCATCCTTTGGAAACTAGCCTGTTCACAGACTTAAGGGACATCATCTTGGAAGTGGTCTCTTTAGTCATGCCCTGCAGTATGATTTCTTTCTTGTCCTGATGCACCAGCAGCCTATTTCTGTCATAATCAAATGTAACTGGAGTATGTTGCCGCATCCAATCTGACCCCAAGATCAAATCATAATCGCTCAGCTCCAAAACTCTGAAGTTAAATGTGAATTTGTTGTGATGCATGCTCCAGCTACAATCAGGACACCTGGCGTTGATGGTCAATTGCCTTCCGTCAGCCACGGTCACAGCTACAGGTTTGACGAGTAACAATGGTAGTTTGAGCTCCTTAGCCATTTTCTCCGAAATGAAGCTGTGCGTACTCCCACTATCGATTAATATCAGTATAGGCTGACGCTGTAGTACCCCGGTAAGTTTGAAAGTGCCGCAGGTTAGGCCTCCATCCAAGGTATTGATGGATAAGGTGATTGGCTGGTCACCATCCTTAGATTTCTCTTCTCGGTTTTCCTCCTGCTCTTCCTCGTTCGGCTCCTCCTCCAAGTTGATTTCTTCTTTTTCTCCTTCCAGCGCATTCAACTTCTTCACAGTACACCGGTGTCCCGGAAAATACCTATCTCCACACTTCCAGCACGCTCCTGGAGTATTTTTGAATGTGTTGGAGGTAGTATTGGTGTTTTTAGTGGGGTTGGTACTGGAAGTCCAAGGTTTAGTGGTTACAGGAGGTTTGAATGATGTTTTTAGTTTAATAACATCCAATATATCCTTTAAATGAGTCTCCTGATATTTGGCTTGTTTGATTGCAGCATATAGGGTCATTGGTTCATAAGATCTAACTGCAGATCTTATTTCAGGTTTAAGCCCAGATATAAAGCTGGAAATGTAAAATGATTCGGTGTGGTTAGGGTGTACCTTCTCCATTTTCAGCTTAATTGCTTCAAATTCGTCCTGATAGGCCAAAACAGAGGCAGTCTGGGTTAGCTGAGCCATTTGTTGCACCACATCCTCTATCTCTGTTGTGCAGAATCTTCTTTCTACCTCGGTTGTAAATTCCTCCCAGGAGACCTGAGGGTTGGCCGTAATCCAGTTTCGATACCACTTCTCTGCCTTGTCCTGAAAATAGAGCCCTGCCAACATAACCTTCTGCTGCTCTGCTACCTCAAATATCTGGAAGTATTTAGTGCACTTGCTGACCCAGATTTCCACTTCTGATCCGTCAAAAGAAGGGAGATCACACTTGGGCAGCAATTTACTGATTGGTGTAGGAGTGGAATCCAACTGGCTGCCCGGAGTTCTAAGAATTCCTTTCTCCATGTTCCCTCTACTATTGCTAGCCGAGCCCGGAGGGTTATCTAAGTTGGTTTGGACCATTTTAGCAAGAGTGGCCATGGAATTATGGATGGTAGTTTCCAGGGCATGGTGAGAATCTATTTGCTCCTTCCTTATCCGGTTCTGTTCCATGGCAAGGGCGTCGATCCGCTTCTGTTGCTCAGCTTGCAGGTTGTGAATCCTCTCCAACTGCTCTGCGGTGGATTCGAAACGATCATAAAATTGGGTGGTAAGTTCTTTTAGTTGTTGGCTTAAAGCTTCCATGGTTTCTACGCTTTTCTGGTTGACGGCTCGTGGTTTCCTGACCATAACCGAGAAAGGAGGCCGTAGGAAAGGTGGCTCTGATACCAAATGTCAGAACTCCGTTTTCTGATTCAATATCTGAAATCACAAAAGTCAGAAATAGAAGAATAGGAGAAGAAAAATAGAGAGGAGGGAAGAGATAGGAAGATAGGAAGGAAATTGATTAGATAATTCTCATTGATAGATTTCCCTTACATTTGCATGACCTTATATAACTGAGGTCAGAAACGGTTAGGGAAATAAGATGAGCTGTTATAACAGCCTACAAAAGGACAAAATAGCATAACCGAATGGTAACAACCTCTAAAACAAAATAACAGAATTTAAATGACTAATAATAACCTTCAGCTTAAGAAAATAACTAACTCCAATAATTCTATACCCTTGGACGTCTCCTATATGTGACACAAGAAAAAACTTTTGCTGATTTTCCAAAGAAGCTTTCACAAAACTTCTATCCCAACAAAGATGTCCCCAGTCTCACAAACAAGCTTCCGGCTGTGGGTGCTTGTTACAGAATGTATTGAAAAAAAATCATCATCAAAATCTTATCTTTGAACCTCCAATTTCTTAGATTCTTCAAGCTAATTTTAACTCTTTTAAACTTCAAAATCTTCTTCTTTAAGCTTCAGGTCTTACGATCTTAAACTAACTCCTGCAATAAATTTTTAACCAGAAAACCTGGACAAAAACATTACCTATTTATCATGGTTTTATTATCATAAGTTGTAGCTTTGAAGTCAATATCCAATACGAATATAAATGTCAACAGAAAAGTAAGTACAATGTTTTATATCACACAACTATGTATACTACTGACAAATAACATTTCCATACCCAACAATGTCTCCTGATGATTTCATTTTGCATCATAGCTGCACTCTCCAATTGTCTGCATTGGAGTTGATAATCCAAGCTTAGCAAGCGAACAAACTTAAAGCAAATCAAGGAAAAGGCAATAATGATATGCATCCCAAAAGATTCAATTCTAAATTGTGCATTAAGTCATAAAATATTGCGATAAAATCTTAGTAGGATGCATAACATTAAATAGAGAAATTTATTAGTGTGTTAATTACCTGTCCTAAATGGGATTCCCCAAGCTCAATGGTTATTTCTTTTGATCTTTTAATTTAATCCCAATCTTCCAAAGCTGTGACAAATCTGTATGTATATTAAGAGAAGATTAATGTTCTACAAAAATTAGAATGACGTTAGAATGGATAAAAAAGGAGAAGAATTCAAGAATTACCTGATTCTTGTGTTTGTTTTAAACTTTCAGATGATAACAATGAGAAATATTCAGTTGTAGAAGTGGAGTCTTTTTGAGAATAAAATTTGGCAATGCCCTTAACTTTTCGCATTCGATGAGTGTTAAAGATTTAAGACATGGCATTATTTCTTCATCCCCATCATAATTCTTCCACTCTTCCCATTCATACATGGAAGTGCAATTTAGAGTTGTCAACTTAGGGAATAATGAAACATTTGATGATGATGAAGACGACATGGACATGTTCTCATCCATCCCAAGAAACTCAGCACCAACTACTCTAACTCTGTCAAAGAACTGGAAGTCAAGAAATTCAAGGCAAGGCAATTTCCCTAAAGGAGGGAAGTGCTTGCAATTGCTCCAATTGGACAGTTGAAGTTTTGTAAGACAAGTTAGTGAGGAGATCCAACTTGGACTGTTTTTGCCCATGTAGTTATGTATTCTTAGGAGTTCCAAACTTGGAGGAGGCCTTAAAGCTTCGACTAACTCATCTTGTTGTTCCTGAGGTGTTGGATATAGAGCTTCAAGTAACTCTTCATACCGTTCTTGGTTTGGATAGTACTCATTAGTTGACAAAAGAGGAAACAACAGACCCAATCCAATGATGTTTTTCTTTCCCTTCAAATTTGCTTGCTTAGCATCTTCAACATAATCTCCATTGTTATTTAACCATCTAATATCCATTGATCCACTAATGTGATTGAGGTTCTTGAGATCTTTAAGAGAAAATGCTTCTTTATTATCAAGATCAATGTTGACCCTATTTAACCTTTTGAGACCACTTAATCTCCCAATTCCTTTTGGCAACAAACATAGTATTTGAACATTGTGTAGATGCCTCAAATTGATTAGTCCTCCAATCCCTTTGGGAAGCTTTTGTAAATCTTGGCACCAATCCACATTTAAGGTTTGTAAATTATACAATTTGGATACATTTTCAGGCAAGTTCTTCAAAGTTGCATTGCGAGACAAGTCAAGAAGTCTCAAATGGATCAATTTGCTTATTTTGGATGGTATTTCTACAATACTACAACCACTTAGGTTTAATGATCTCAAGCAAGTAAATTCGTTGAATATTTTAGGTAAAGAAACCCCAATCCATGAACTCACGAAAGAACTTGATTGAGCATTGAAACTACGCAACTTTTCTAGTTTTTTAAGTGAACTAGGAAATGGGGTTTTTTCTCCAACCTCTATGCTGAGACGGCATTCTTTTTCGACCAGTGATGTAGCAAAATCATGCACCATATCATGCATCTTACAATATATAGCCTTACCATCCAATAAATATTCTACTTCAAAGTCCTGAAAGAGAGATCTCATGGCTAAACTTTGGAAGTAGTAATCACCAATCATCTCATTATCCTTACTTTGTGTTTCTTTGAGGTAACCTTGAGCCATCCATTGCTCAATCAATTGATCTTTTTCAAGCCTATAACCCTTAGGGAATGTGGCACAATATAAGAAGCATTGTGTTAGAGGAGAGGGTAAGTCATAATAACTTAACCATAATGGTGCTAAAATGTCTCTTTCGACTTCCTCGAGTTCCCAAAAGTCGCTATCTAACACACTTTGCCACTCGGCTCTAGTTTTCTTAAAACACAAAAGACCGGCTATTGTTTTTACAGCAAGAGGCAAGCCCTTACACTTGCCTACAAATTCTTTAGCTATGTCTTCAAGATTTTCCCTTTCTAGACTAGACTTCCCAAGAAATGCAATATCACAAAATATTGACCAACATTCCTCTTTGGATAACAATCCGATTTGGAACATGTTTGATTCTTTGCAACCCATGATTGTTGCTACATTCACCTTACGTGTGGTCACTAGAATCTTACTTCCTGGTAAACCACATTTCAAAGAATCTTCCAGTTGCTTGCATTTCCTAAGATCTTCATTCCACACATCATCTAAAACAATTAAAAACCTTTTTCCCCTAAGTGACTCTTGGATTTTCATCACTATATTTTGCAACTCAACTTGGTTTGGAGTAAAACCTTCTGAAGATTCAAGGATTGCTTTTGCAACCCTAATCTCATCAAAGGAATAAGAGACACAAACCCATATTCTTTTCTCGAAATGGGTTTTCACCATTTCATCATTATAAACTAGTTTGGCGAGAGTCGTTTTTCCAATCCCCCCCATCCCTACTATAGAGACGAGATGGAGTGAATTTGGTGTTTCACTACTCTCAACCAACAACAAGTTTATGAGTTTTTCTTTTTCGACCTCTCTCCCTTTCACCTGTGATATGTCAGAGGTAGTTATAGGCTGTTTAACTTGCTCGTTATCGCCTTTCAATAATTGGAAGCCAAACTTATCCTTCTCATTGGCAATAGCATCTAGTCTTTCATTAAGTTGTGTAATTTTGACAGCAATAACATGGCGAGAAACAACTTCACGACAAGAACATAAAATGAAAGACCATACCTTCTTTATAGGCCTGTTAACATATTTCTCACCCTTAATATGTGATCTCATGATTGCAAAACTCCATTCATCCAAAACATCATCAATGTCATAGGATACATCTTTAAGCCTATCAAGCCAAAGTCGAACCGTTGCCTCCTTGAATTGCCTTTTCTCGGCATCAATAAGCACAGCTTGGATGGATTGGAAATTGCTCTCGTGCAATTTGACTTGTTTCTTAACACCAAAAATAAGCCTGGCTTCTTGCTCAATTTGGCTACTAATGGTGGAAACCAACATATCCAACACTTTCGAAACAATGGCATCAGCCACTGCCATTTTAGAGGAGTTGAAGAAGAAGAAATGTGAATTAAGGGTGTTTTTTAAAAGAGGAGGAAATTCAGTTGAAATGTATCTAAAGAGGGTGATTATGTTAAGATAATAATTTTGTTTATTTATAGCGAATGGAAACGTTAAGAGAAATTCTTCAGTTGCTGCTAAAAGGATTGCTTCCGTTATTTTTTTCTACAAAGAATTATTCCTACCTTAAATCATGCTATTGTCCTAGTTTGTGACCAAGTATAAAGTATAAAAAGCCTAATTAAACAGTATCTGCTCATGATGCGGTTAATGATTAATTAATTAAGGGCATAACCAAACCTCCAGTTTTAAAAATGGAATTTAATTAATCTTTTCTACGCTCAAAGAATATAATCTTAATTTTCTTCATGTTAGAGTCTGATATATGCTTTTTCAATTTTACTATTAGATGGATATATACTTCTATAATATATAAATAGTTAATAATAAAGTGGCTACATACCTAAAGTCTTTAATTTTTAGTATTTTATTAATTAGTTCTCCATACATTAATTTGTTTTATTTGATATTTATAGAATTTTTATATTTTATGTAGAGTCCTTTAGAAGCCTATATATTGACTTTTTTGCTTCTCTATTTTAAGTACCAGTTCAGTTACCGAATTTGAAGAATAAAAGATTTGAAAAACTTAATTAGATAAAAAATAAATATTCAACGACTCATCAATGAAGAAAAGAAAAAGAAAAAGAGTAGAACATTAGATGGAACTATACTTTTAAAAAGCTCAGAACTCAAAAATATAATTTTCCAAATAATTAAAATAATGGTTATACATAGTTGAAAAAAGAAAGCTACATAATGCACAACTTTTTTTAAAATATAAGCTAAATCTTCTTGCTTCTAAAAATGCAAATATATATATATATATATATATATATATATATATATATATATATATATATAGTCAAGATTTCCAAAGTTTAATTAAGGGTGTATCATCATCACATGGAGGCATAGGTTTTGCGGATAGATGTTTCATTAGTACCATCATTTTTTACTATCTTAACTGTTGCCATTCCATAACTTAAGTAGTGGTCTAAGTGGCAATGCCATATAGCCATATTCCTGCAAAAGAGAAGAGAAAAAAAAAAAAAAAAAAAAAAAAAAAACATAACTGTATTTTCTCCCTAATATTTCAGATTCCTAATTGTTTTTATTTGACATATTAAGCTATTCATTAATTATTATTGCACATATTATAACCCTAGTATAGTAAGGCAATTAATTACGAATATTAGACTCAGGTTACAAACACATCTATTTGATGTATCGATATGCCATTATTTGGTTTGAATTGAAGCTTTTTTATATGTTTAATGTGCCTATGTATTATATAACACCGGACTCTTTCTATAAAAATAAGAAGTTATAGAAATGCAAAGCAATGCAAAGGGTTTGAAATGACACTTTTCACCTAGTTTGATATTTGTCCAAATAATTAATCAAGATCTCAATCACACGCAAATGTAATCAATCGACACTTATATTTAAAATTATCTTTAAATACAATAAAAAATTATGACTGATCATGAATTTTAAAACGAATAACTAGTTTTTATTAAAATTAAATTTATGAGTGCTATAATAACATTGAACTAAATTTTAATAAAAAAACCACTAAATACAATAACAAAATAGTTTACTTTTAAATAGCTTGATGATTATTATAATCATTGCACAGCTGATCTGTAATAGCTTCTCTCACATTACTCATTTGACTCTGTTGAGACATATCAATTGGAATGCCTTCTTGAAATACCAATGTATTATTTTCTTCATGACATTCTAATCCATCTCTACCGTACATAGTAAAAAAGGCATCCTCTCTATCTTCTTTTCGGATGAATTTGTGAAGTGTGAAACAAGCTATAGGTATTAACTTTTGTTGACGTAGCGGATAACTTGGTATTGATTTTAAGATGGGAAACCTAGCCTTTAGTACACCAAAAGCCCTTTCTATCACATTGCGTAAAGATGAATGCCTGAAATTGAACAACTCATATTTTCTATTAATTCATCCACGACCACGAAAAATCATTTAAATGGTGTCTTTCACCATAATAAGGAGCTAAAAATCCAGGAATATTGGGGTAACCAACATCTACTGCATAATAGTAATCTAAAAAAAACTTATTTAGAACATTACGTATCAACATATAATGTATCATGAAGAAACTTACTTACCACCAATTGGCATAGGAAAACCATTTTCATGTCTAGTGACTGCATCAACAAATATATGAGAATCATTTGCAGTTCCTTCGCAACCAGTATATACAAATGTAAACATCATATCATGTGAAAAGACTACCATCACATTTTGTGTAACTAGTGCAGCTTTTCTGCCACGAAATGTTTTCTTTTTAGATGCTGGAGCCCATGCTGCTACATGTGTTCCATCAATGGCACCTATGCAATTCTAAAATAAACTATGCTTTCTCAATAATTAAAGCTTGACGATACAATTAAAAATAAAATTATATATATCATGATTAATAAAAAAGAAAGAATAATAATAATAATAATAATAATAATAATAATAATAATAATAATAATAATAATAATAATGTTATACCTTAAAATATGGGAACCAATTTGGATTATTATGAATTTCAGGTTGTACTTCACTTTTGTAATCTGGTGTAATCAAGTTAGTTCCCAAAGTAGCTAGTGCCCTTATAACTGTTTTAAATCAATAATGCACTGTAGCCATTGAATGCTGAAAACGTTCAGCTACAATTCTTTGTGTTATGCTATGACAAAGAATTGCCAAAACCATTCCTACACCTTCTTTGACACTTATATTTTTAGCTTCAACTAATGAGTTCTTCATTTTTAACTTGTCACATAAGTTCCTAAACACTTGTGGTTTCATACGAAAACTCTCATAACATCTAGTAGGATTTCCTACTAGCACCCCAGGAATATATTTTTTCCACTAAGCATAGATGTTCTACAAGGAATTTTTCCTTTAAAATGTCGTTTATTTTCAATCAAATATCTAACCATAAATAAATCTCCCAAACTATTCATCACTATCATCATTTTCATTAGAATTATCACTTGATGAATTTGATATAATCAAATCATCAATTGAATATTCGGACATTCCTTCTACAAAATTGTCAAGTTAAATTGAAAAAAATAAAAAAATAAAAATCCAGAAGAAACATAAAGACACATAATGAAAATTTAGCCTTATCATTGTGAGTAGGATAAATGTTCATAAACTGCAATTAATCTGGAAAGAAAATGTAACTTAATAGAAAAAACATAACTAATCAACCAAGTATTTCAAGTGCCTCAAGTCATCCAATAAAAATATAACCAAAAAAAAAAAAAAAACTCTAAATGTAATACATCTATATGTAACTAAAAAAATTTATTCTAAACTTTTTAACCAAGACTTCTTTCTATCAGTCGGCATCTTAATAAACATTCTCCTCCAATCTGGATCTTTAAATCTTTCAAGTGCATTGTTGTATGAAGCATTAAGGACATTTTCCATGATTTCTAAAATATTCATGCACTCATCGATTGAATATGGATCAATTATATCTTTTTCTTGGGTGCGTTGTGCTTTGTATTTTTCAGCTTTAGCCAGATCCCTTTCTGTTCTTGCATTTAAGGAAGTAGCCCACATTTCCAAACAAGAATCTAATTTTTCTAATTTGTATTCTTTTTTGACTCTAATACAGCCTAGAAAAAATCATCACCACTATGGTTTCCTTTCGATTTATTCATACCTGATTTTTCTTCTTCTGTTATGTGAATGACTTTATTGAGAAATTCTTCCTCATTTTGGCGTTCATCATTTGAAGTAGGAGGTAGTTGAGTGAAAGCATGGTGAAAATGTCCAGTAGCAGTAAAGTTATTAAAGATCTGACGAAATATCTCATAATTCTTGCAACCATTTTTCTTAAATACCTTGAAGTTCTCATGTTTTTGAAATTAAATACATTATGATTTAGCATATTTGATGTCCATAATTATATTTTACAGGCAAAAAAAAAAAAAGTAGTTCTTGGATGACCACATACCACATAAAACATTTGCCAAACATCTTCTGCTGCAAATACAGTATTTGAATTTGAATCATAAGTAACACCAGTGTGCTCTAACAGTTCAGAAAAATGTCAATGCTTAATTCGAAGCCGATTGTACTTTCCTTTTAGTCATTCAGTGCCGTATTTATCTCTAATTTCTAAATACAATTCTTCATTAATTTCTTGCCAATCTGTTGGTTTAAATGTAGGAACATCATTTGGATCCTTTTTTACCCTTTCTTATAAAATTTGAAGAAGCTTTAATTCATTTTTTTGGAACCACTCTTTGGCATCTTTGTTAGTTCCTTCCTTTCCACCCATCTATTTATGTATAAACACCAATGTCAATTACACTATGCTAGATATACATTCAAATAAAATATTTTAAAATAGTTATATATATATATATATATATATACATATACATATAACTATAAAAACAAAAAGTATATAAAAATATTATGCAAAATTCATACAAAATCACAATAGAAAATACACTATTGCTATATAGAATACAATCAGAGTATTAGTAAGGTATAAACAAAGGATAATCAGTGAATTAGAATGTATAATAAGAGAATCTGAATGTATAATCAGTGTAAAAGTGCATCAGTAAGTATAACTAAGGTATAAACACTATATCAGAAGTTGTAATTAAGGTATAACTATAATAAATTTACAAAACGTATAACTCAGGAATAACAAGAGTAAAAAGAAACAAAAGAGAAACAAAATTCTAACAATCTTTTACCATTTTTGTATCAGAAACAAAAAGAAACGCACAATCTAAATTGCATGCAACAAAAAATGAAAAAATAGACGCAGAAACTGAACAAACACGAACATAAAAATGAAAAATGGAGATAAAAAACACCCGATCATCTTTCAAATGTAGAAACTGAAGATGAAGAAGAAAGTTTCATCCATAACACCAGTAAAAATACGATCAACGATAAAGAACGTGAATAATAGAATATGAAAAGGTAAAAAAGAAATAAAAAAACGTAAAAAAGAAAGAACTCAAGCAGTAATTTTGACAATTTCCCAAAAATTTAATTATTATGTTTTTCTTTTTATTTCATGATTTGCAAATCCGTCGAATTATTTTATTCTATAAAGAACATTGAATTCTCTTGTTTAAGTTCTGCCAAACAATCGATTTCACGAGAAATAAGATAAATTCCTCCAAAATCGATTAAAATAAATCTTTCCAAACAAAGTGAAAGCCAAATTTTGCCTCTCTTCGACTTTCGTTGCCTACATTCTTTTCCTAATCAAATAATGGTTGTGCTAAGTTTAAGAAAAGGATACTATATAATGCATAATTTATTGAAAATATAAACTATATAAAATCTTCTTTCAAAATATTTTAAAACAACATAATACATAATTTAATAAATTGATGCAGCGGAAATTTCGAATAAAATACTAAGATCCGTTGATCGCGCACAATGTTGAAAATTAACCTTCTACAATTAGAATTTTTGCAAAATTCATAAGAATAGGAATTGAAATGAATCCGGAGTTATTATTAATAAAAAAAAAACTGCCTACAAATGAAAAAGAATAGCCTATTTATAGGCAAACCCTAAACAAAGTCCTAATTGAAAAAGGAAAGCAACATAAAAACAGTAAAAAGAAAAATCAAACAAAACTTTCCAAAAGGCTCTAAAAATAATAAATCGCGATTTTGAAACCCTAAACGATTTTTTTTTACCAAAAAGTGATGGACCTCACGACAACGCTGTGACTTTTGACCGTTGCTGATCCTTTAACTATGTAGTTAGGTGTTATGTGGCTAAAAATAGATATGTATAGCTTGGTAGGAAAGTTAAGTGTTATGTGGCTAAAAATGGATATGTATATAGCTACGTAGGAAGTGATGTAGCTTATCCTTTACCTATGTACGTTAAGTGTTATGTGGCTAAAAATGGATATCTATAACTACAAAGGAAGTGATGTAGCTGATCTTTTAGCTATGTATGTTAAGAGTCATGTGGCTAAAAATAGATATATGTAGTTAGACCTGTGCAAACGACCCGCGGCCCGCAAAGCCTGCCCAAACCTGCCTGTTCTGGGTTGGGCTTGGACATACATATTTTACTTTAAGCCCGGTCCGGTCCGAACCCGTAGAAGCCCGAGTTAATAATGGGTTGGGCTTGGGAATAACGATAAGACCCATGACTAGTCCTGCCCGGCCCGGATAATTTTATAATATATACTTTTATATTTTTATTTATATAATTATATACTAAATATTTAATCTAAACCATTGAAAAACTTATAAAAGATCTGGACCATTATAATTTCTCTATGAATACTATCTGTAAATTAAATTTTTCTATAAATACTATTTGTAAATTAAATTTGTTTAAAATAAGTTATATTAGAAAAATATAAACATTAATTTGATGGGCTGGTTGGGCTGGGCTTGGGAATGAGGTTCAATTGCCCGGCCCTGCCCGGCCCGAGCCCGATGTAAAATTAGTGTGGGCTGGGCTGGGCTTGGACAAGAGATTTTTATATTAAACCGATGTAGCCCGGCCCGAACCCGGCCCAGCCCGACCCATGAACAGGTCTATCTGTAGTTAATTAACTAGCATGCAACACAATTTTTTTAGACACATGATACTAACTCGAAAGTATTGTTCACATCTATAGTTATCGTATGACTATATAGGAAATATGATTTAGATCCCTCCAATGAATTATAGAATTTTCTATTGAAAAATTGTGTCACGTATTAGTTCATGTGAGACAAAAAATTTTCAATACTTACAACCATTAAAAAGGTAAACTAAAACTATTATATCTTAACTTATAAATTTTTAATTCTAAAATATATTATGTGATATGATTTTATTGACTTGACGTGTGGATAACATGAAGTGTCAAAAATATTCTAAAATTTCTCCAAATTAAATTGATATTTAGGTGAACGAAAATCCTCAAATCACAAGATTTACAAATTATGGGTCAACATCATAAGTTCAATCTAATTTGAAATGGGTATCGAAACATTTATCCCTAAAAATTAATATTTTATACTAATTTAAGTTTCAATCTGAACTATTGTATAATTACTTTGTTAAAAAGATGATATGTCACAAATTAATGTGATAAAATATAAATTATCGTACGTGTAGATATTGGAATTGAAATTTCGGATTTATTAATTGAAGTTTCATTATATAATAGACAAAATTTAAAAACAGATATATCTGACTAGTCTAATGTATATTTATAACGTAAAGATTAATAAATTATTTCCTTTGTATTTTTTTTTTATTACATTGTGAAATTAATTTTTTTCCTCTTTTATTTCTAAGAATTTTTTTCTACGACTGAAATTATTTCTAAGAATATATACTCCTAAATATTCAAAAAAAAAAATTTCTTTTTGAAACAGTCATCCATAATATATATTGAATTTTCGTATCGAAAGGAAGATTTTTTTGAACATTGAGTTCAATGCTCATTTTAGATTAAGTTTTCAAGTAAACAGTTCCATTATGTCCACGTGATCAATAGAGTTTTTATTTATTTCTTAAAAAAATTAATTGTTGAACAGTCACTCCATTTTGATATATAATGGAGCATATAAACCTGCTACATATATTCTTTGAAAAACAAAATGCTACATTTATAATTATATATCATGTTATCAAGAAAATAATCCTATTCCCTTTGGCTTAAAGCAGGGAAATCAATTTAACGTTGAAGTTTAAACTGATAAGTATGCACAAGTCTAGAAAGATTATAAATCCGGTATTTCAGAATTAAAAATGCAGCCATAAAAACAAATTAAAAATGCAAAAAATGAAAGTGTTTATTATTTTCCCATACCAGATTTTCGAGAGAAAAAATCAAAAGGAAAAGAAGAAGAATAAAAAAAAGTGGTATTTTTCATCTTAATAATAAGGTGATTTTGTAAAAATATGTACATAACTAGGGTTTGTTTACAAAAATACTTTTCAAGGAGAATTTTACAAAAATACTTTCAAAACTTTTCAAAATTACAAAGATACAATGAAAAGCTTTTCAATAATACATTCTCTAGTTTGTCCACATTTCTCTCTTCTCTTTTTATAAATTTAATCTAATTTTGCATTTATCTTTAAACCGTTTATTTCTTCGTCATGCTACTTTAGAAAGTTTTTTTTTCCTCTTCGAAACAAGATCTATATGTATATATTTTTTCCAACATTTTTGTTTAGTAAGGTATAACTCATTATACATTTGTATTTTAAGGTATGACTAAGATATAACTAATGTATAATTACTGTAACATTGTATATTTTAAGGTATAACAAAGGTATTTTCACTGTAATAGTGTATAACTAAGGTATAATCGTTGTAATAGTATATCTTAAGGTATAACTAAGGTATAATTATTGTAATAATGTATCTTAATATATAACTAAAATATAACTAAGGTATAATTAGTGTAATAATGTATCTTAAGGTATAACTAAGGTATAATCACTGTAATAGTGTATCTTAAGGTATAACTAAGGTATAGTTATTGTAATAGTGTATCTTAAAATATAACGAAGGTATAACTAAAGTATAATCACTGTAATAGTGTATTTTAAGGTATAACTAAGGTATAATCATTGTAATAGTGCTACTATATGTAACATCTCGAAAATTTAATAAGTATTAATATTTATGTTCAGGAATACCATTTTTTTTCAAGGATGTGCGAGCAAGCCACGTGTTAAACAGTACCTCGTTTTCGAAAAAGACGCATTAAGTTTGAAATTTTCCCCATAATCCGATTGAAACTTTTTAATTTCAGCATTAAATTGATGCTTGATTATAGCTTGAAATTCAACAAATACATTGTAAACATCACTCTTAAATTTTGTGCAATAGACATATGCAAAACGAGTGATCGATGAGTAAAACAAAGTACTTGTGATTTTAAAAAGGAATCAATAGGGGCAGGACCCCAAACATCCTAATGAATTATTTCAAATGAAGTGGTGAAATTCCGTACAATAGACGGTCAATTATTTTTAGATAATTTTCCTAATGGGCACGAAGTATACATTTTATTGGAAGAAATAAAATCTATCCTATTTTCTCTTAAAAAAAATAATTATCCACAGAGTTGTAGTGATATTTGGGTATATACGAATATTTGATCTATGATAAAGAATAGCAATCGAAAATTTTGATGATGAAATTTCTTTTTAGAGAGGGAGAAATGTAACATCCCGAAAATTTAATAAGTATTAATATTTAAAAAGTGATATTATAATTTGAGGTTTTTTATGGAATAGAGTTCAGCGGTGAAATATATATATGGGGTGAAATATTGAGGAAATATAAAAATAGAAAGTTCTAGCGGTAAAAATTGAAAGTTCTAGGGGGTAAAAATTATATGCACAGTAAGGATATAATTGAAAGGAATTAAAAAGTATGTGGAGGAATTTAGAAAGTAAAAATATATTATATTAAGGATAAAAAGGTAATTTAAAAAAAAGATATTTTTATAATTAAAAAAAAAGAAGAAAAGAAGAGGCGGTGAGATAGAAGTCTCTGAACGTAATTATTTTATATATATATATATATATATATATATAGAGGGAGAGAGAGAGAGAGAGAGAGAGAGAGAGAACAAAAAGGAAAGAAACGGGGGACGAAGTCCCAGGTGAGGGATATATATATATATATATATATATAATCTAGATAATTGAATTTTGTGGTTAGATCGCGATGAAATTTCAGGTACGTATTTAGAACTAAGTGAATTTTAATATGTATAGTTAAGATTTTATTTTGAGATCAATATGGTAGGGTATTTGGAAATAAAATTTTGGAGTATTTTTGTAAATTAATTCTAAATATGAAGTGATATGAGAATAAAATTAGTATTTTTGGACTCCTAGCAGTGCTGTGAATCTAGTGGTATTCTTCGTTCGAATTATGGGTATTTTTCCGGTGACCTGAATATTTTCCGGTGAGTTTCTGTTAGTTTAATATTTTTATATTGATTTATGACTTATTTTGAGCAATATTAATTCTTGAAGTTTTTGATGATTTTGAGTAGATTATTTTATTTGAATTTTTGAAGTATTTAGAGTTAAATTAATTATATTATTTGTTGGAAAATTTGTTTAAGTGAGATTTATATGTGTGTATTTGGAGAAATATATGATGTTTAGGGTGATTTTTTTAAAAAATTGGTGAATAGTGGTATACATAAATTATACCGTATTTATAAATAGTAACTCGTATATTCGTATGAATATTAACCGTATAAGTGCATAGTGATAGGGTGATGTGTTATATGGAATAAGTTATAGAGGAATAAATAATTACGTTATTTTAAGTTTAGGAGAACTACGTGGCTTTGATTCCCAAATCGGAATTTAGGATACGTAGGAAGCTTGATAATAAATAATTATCAAGTTCAAGCCAAATAAATATATTAAATTAGATAGATTATATTTAATTTTACTGAGGCATTAGTATAAGATTATTCTATATTAGGATTTGAAGATTTATGACAATGAGGAATTTATTTGAATATTATGGAAATTGTTTGGTAGTCCGAGAGATGTTAAAAGGGGTATAAATGTTATAAACTTTTGGAGTTGGGTGTCACATTATACGTTAGTTATACCTTAGATACTCTTATTATACATTGCTTATATATATTGTATAACTGTTATACCTTAGTTGTACTTTAGTCATACCTTTGGTACTCTTATTATACCTTAGTTATACTTACTGATACACTAATACATTGATTATGTCTTAGTTATACTTTCTGATATACTGATTATGCCTTAGTTTTACCTTCTGATACATTGTAATACACTCCTTATACATTGTTATACACTGCTTATACACTGCAATACTTGAACAATGAATAAAAAAGGTACAAACATACATAAGAATGTATAACTAAGGTGTTATCAGTGTATTAGTATATCAATTAGTATAACTAAGGTATAATAAGAGTATCAAAGGTATAACAAAAGTATAATTAAGGTATAATAGTTGTACAAATGTATAAGTAAGATATAATAAAAGTATCAAAGGTATAATAGCACTATTAGAGTGATTATACCTTAGTTATACCTTAAAATACACTATTATAGTGATTATACTTTTATTATACCTTAGTTATATCTTCACTATTACAACGATTATACCTTAGTTATATCTTAGCAATACTTTAGTTATACCTTAAGATACACTATTACAGTGATTATACTCTTAGTTATATCTTAATTATACACTATTACAGTGATTATACCTTAGTTATACCTTAAGATACACTGTTACAGTGATTATACATTAGTTATACCTTAAGATACATAGGTATAATGAGTTATACCTCAGTGAAAAAAAAAAATATAGAAAAAAATATATACATAAGGATCTTGTTTCGAAGAGAAAAAGAAAACTTTCTAAAGTCGCATGAGAAAAAATAAACGGTTTAAGAGATAAATGTGAAATTAGATTCAAATTATAAAAATATGTGAGAGAAATATGGACAAAGTAGACTAACTATTTAAGTAAATTTGAAAAGTATGAAAGGGATTTTTGTAAAGTAAAATGTTTAAAAAATATGAATTAAGAAAAAAAGGTAATTTAATAATTATGAAAGAAAAAAATAGTAGAAAAGTAATTTTGAAAAGAGAGAGTCTAAAAACAAAACCTAAAAACAAAACCTAAAACAACGGTATTTTTTGACAATTTCCCTTTTGATTATTCAAATATTTATTGAATTTGAATATTCCGTTTACTTGTGTCCTTGAAGCCTAGCTATATATTCACTTTTTTTACTCTCGATTTCAAGTACCAGTACCATTGCATAATTTGGAAAGCATATTTGAACAACTTAATTAAATAAAACATATACAAAAATTCAGCGACTCATATATAATGAAGAAAGAAAAAAAGAAAAAAAATTATAGAACATTGGATGGAACTAAACTTTTGAGGGTTTTGGAACTAAACTTTTTAAAAGCTCAGAACTAAAAGTACATTTTTCCTAATAAAATAACAGTTATACTTCGTAGAGATAATAATAACAGTTACAATTGGGCTTTGTCTATCAACTTAA